>JAEIFP010000277.1:1393724-2787448 GCA_018903935.1 Drosophila insularis | reverse complement strand
AGGTCACAAATGCACAGATAAAGGAATCTTGCCGGACGACACAAAATTTGACGTCATCAAGAATTATCCAGTCCCACATGATGCAGATAGTGCTAGACGTTTCGTTGCATTTTGCAATTACTATAGACGTTTCATAAAAAAATTTCGCCGAATATTCCCGGCACATAACAAGATTATGTAAAAAGAATGTTCCATTCGAATGGACAGCAGAATGCGAAAATGCATTCCAATACTTAAAAGAAAAGCTCGTTCAACCTAATCTATTGCAGTACCCGGATTTTAGCAAAGAATTTTGCCTAATCACAGATGCAAGCAAACAAGCATGTGGAGCAGTTTTAACACAAAACTATAATGGACTCCAGCTTCCAGTTTCATATGCATCAAGAGCATTCACTAAAGGTGAAAGCAACAAGAGTACTACAGAACAAGAGCTAGCAGCAATACACTGGGCAATAACATATTTCCGACCATATATGTATATATGGAAAACATTTCACAGTGCGAACAGACCATAGACCATTAACATATTTGTTCTCCATGGTCAACCCGAGTTCAAAACTGACACGCATGCGGCTAGAATTGGAAGAGTACGATTTTACAGTAGAGTATTTGAGAGGTAAAGATAACTTTGTGGCAGACGCCCTATCAAGGATAACAATATCCGATCTAATTGACATGAACAAAAGAATCCTGAAAGTCACTACCAGGTACCAAAGTAGACAAAACAATTTCTGCGCAGAAAATAAACAAGAACTATTGCCAAGGCAAAATCTTGAAAAAGCTTCCAAGCCCAACGTATTTGACGTTATTGTAAATGACGAAGTACGAAAAGTAGTGACCTTGCGAATAACTGATTCCTCGACCACATTCAAACATGGCAAGAAAGTTATAGCAAGAATTGACATTTGCGATATCTATACCAATGGAATTCTCGACTTAGGTCAGTTTTTTCAAAGGCTCGAAAAAGAAGCCGGTATACTTAGTATCACCAAAGTCAAAGTGGCACCGAGCGAAAAGATCTTTGAAACTATTTCAATAGAATCTTTCAAAAATATGGGCAATCAAATTTTACAATTTTTAAGAGTAGCGCTACTCACGCCGGTGACCCTCATCCAAAACGATAAAGAATGAAGTAAGTAAGTCGTCTCGCCGACTTGGATATACCATACACCAGTAAAACAAATATTTTAAATTTATAATAACCAATGCATTTTCGTATTTTTAAAAAAAACTGTTCACATGCTTTTCACAAGCATATCTTAGTATTTCGCTCACTCAAGCATTCGAGCACCCAACGGCCACTTCCGGCCATATGGAAAAACGTTTATATGCATAACTTGACTATTTTTATTCCGATTTTGATCAAATTTGGTATTTTGCTTGATATTAGTATTAAATTTAAGTGTGCTAAATTTGATTGCACAAGGTTGAAAATTACGGGAGATAATCGAGTTTTTTCAAATTACGGGGGCGGAGGGGGGCGTGGCAAAATCTTTACACATCAAAACTGTGCGCAATTACTAAGCAAATATACATACCAAATTTTGTGTCTCTAGCTAGAATAGTTTTTGAGAAAATCGGTTTTATTTAATTTGCGGGGGCGGTAGGGGGCGTGGCAAAATTTTTACAAATACAAAATGTGCGCATTTACTTAACAAATATACATACCAAATTTTGTGTCTCTAGTTGCTATAGTGTTTGAGAAAATCGGTTTTATTTGATTTGCGGGGGCGGTAGGGGGCGTGGCAAAATTTTTATAAATACAAAATGTGCGCGTTTACTAAGCAAATATACATACCAAATTTTGTGTCTCTAGTTGCTATGGTGTTTAAGAAAATCGGTTTTATATCATTTGCGGGGGCGGTAGGGGGCGTGGCAAACATTTGAAACAAACTCGATAAGCGTACATATGACACGAGTCTACATACCAAATTTGGTGGCTCTAGCTCTTATAGTCTCCGAGATCTAGGTGTTCATACAGACGGACGGACGGACGGACGGACGGACGGACGGACGGACGGACGGACAGACATCATGGCTAGATCGTCTCGGCTGTTGATGCTGATCAAGAATATATATACTTTATGGGGTCGGAAAAGCTTCCTTCTGCCTGTTACATACATTTTAGCGACTTTAATATACCATTTCACCCTATGGGTGTATGGTATAAAAAGAAGCTATATTGTCTACATTCCATGAAGATCCAATTCAAGGAGGTCATACAGGCATAAATAAAACAATTGCAAAAATAAAGAGACGATATTATTGGAAAAACATGACTAAATATGTTAAAAAGTACATTAATAAATGTCCAAAATGCCTGACGTCGAAAACGACGAAACATACACGATCACCTATGATTATAACCGAAACTCCACAATATGCTTTTGACAGAGGGATAGTGGACACAATTGGTCCACTACCACGTTCGGAAAATGGGAATGAATACGCAATCACATTAATATGTGACCTGACAAAGTATTTAGTAGCAATTCCTGTGGCAAACAAAAGTGCAACAACTGTGGCAAAAGCCATAGTCGAATCTTTTATTCTGAAGTACGGTCCAATGAAGACGTTCATTACGGACATGGGAACAGAATATAAAAATTCCATTATAAATGACTTGTGCAAGTATTTAAAAATAGACAATATAACGTCTACAGCACACCACCACCAGACATTAGGTACCGTTGAAAGAAGTCATAGGACCTTCAACGAGTACATTCGTTCATATATTTCAGTAGATAAAACTGATTGGGACATATGGTTACAGTATTTCGTGTATTGTTTTAACACAACACCATCAGTAACACATAATTATTGTCCATATGAACTTAAGTTTAGATTAGAAAACGCGTGTAAGAGAGCTCGAATTCTTTTAGAAAAAAATAAAATTAAGCAAAAAGAAATAAATGATAGCAAAGTATTAGATTTTAAAATAGAAATAGGAGACCAAGTTTATCTCAAGAATGAAACAGGTCATAAGTTAGAATCTTCTTATATAGGACCGTTTGAGGTCATTAGTATAGAGAAAAATAATAATGTAGTTATAAAGAATAGGAAAAATAGGGAACAAAAAGTTCATAAGGATAGACTAAAATGGAATAACAAATAAAACACAAAAAAAAATATATATATAAAATTTTTTTATGGATTCATCTATTATTGAAAATATATTCATATGATTTCGAAAAGAAAGAGAGAAAGAGAATTTGTCTGAGCAGACACAAACTAAGACACAAAAAAAAAATATTTTTTTTTCCCTTATATACACATTTACCTTGCCCTTATCTTACCTTTAATTAACTATCTAATGATTATTAATAACTCCATAATATTACGTTATTCCCTAAAAAGGGGAGGTGTAGTATATTCATACAAATAATCATTCAGTACAATAAGCTCAACTTGTAACACCCTGTTGCAAGTATAAACAGTTAAACATATACGCATTAAAATATAATTGTGCACTTGAATATGTTTATATATATATACATTGATGTACATAAACATATTCACATAAATCTACAGCTAAGCATGATCATATATGTATGTGCATTTGTATATGCACATACATATATTCACATAAGCAATGTATGCACAAGCGTAACATGAGCTAGAGCCAGGCCAGCGTGGGAACGCTGACCAAGCACTTTGATGCATGCGCTCCAACAATATGTATGTATGTACTGACACTCTCCCTCTCTTTTGTAGCTGTCGCATAAGTCGCAGCATAAGAATATATATGTAAACTTAGCTTAAGCAAAAGAATATTTTGGAATAAAGAATCAATCTGAAAACTAGAATCAACGGACACTGACGTGTCCGTCCTCAACAATATCATTTCATCCGAAATGGAACCCGGTCATTACACCACCAGACCTTAGGGACAATTGAACGAAGTCATCGAACATTCAATGAATACATTCGTTCATATATCTCTGCAGATAAGTCTGATTGGGATGATTGGATTCAATATTTCACTTATTGCTTCAACACGACACCATCAGCAACACACGAGTATTGTCCATATGAACTCGTATTTGGTAGATTGCCAAAACAGTTCATAGATTTTAATAAAATTGATAGAATAGACCCCCTTTACAATTTAAATGATTATGCTAAAGAAGTAAAATATAGATTAGAAATAGCATATAAAAGAGCTAGAATTATGTTAGAAAAAGCCAAGGCTTATAGGAAAGATTTATATGATAAAACCAGTAAAAATTTTGAATTAAGTGTAGGAGATAAAGTATTAATAAGAAATGAAGCAGGGCATAAATTAGACCCAGTATATTTAGGACCATATATAGTAGAAAAAATAGGAGATAATCAAAACATTTTTATAAAAGATAGCAAGAATAAGAGACAAAAAGTACATTAGGATAGATTAAAAATTTACATTAAATGAAACGTTTCATGAGAAAATAATAATAAAAAAAAAATAATTAGGTCTGATCAACCTTTTCAAAAAAAAGAAAGATTTTTTTAATTTTATATAAATTTTTTTTTATATAAATTTATTTTAAATTTTATGCAAACACAAAAAAAAACAAAACAAACAAAAAAAAAACATACAAAGAAAAAAGACAAAAAAAAAAACACTTTTTATCCAAAAATTAATTCTCAAAAGAAAAATTTTTTTTCTCTAAATGACTACATATGTATATTACGTCATTTCTTAAAAAAGGGAGGTGTAGTGTATTCACATAGTCGCCTATCATTCATACTTAAAGTATAGCTCAACTTGTAACACTTAGTTGCAAGCATAAACAATCTTCAATTGTTTGTATATATGTATGTGCAGGCATGCACATGCATACATACTGATTATGCATATGCGTAATATGAGCTAGGGCTAAGAGAGCGTGTGACCGCTGAGCCAGCACTTTGGCCGCCCAGACTGTGAGCGTCCAACTATGTGAGTACACTCGTTCCGCACACACACACACACCCCCCCCATTCCATTTGTAGCTGCCGTCCAACGGCAGCATAAGAACAGATATAGGCTAAGAACTCTTTAACGAAATAAAGTAAAATCATTATCAAAACTCACAGCTAAGGGCACAGACGTGCCGCTGTCTTTATTTAAACTTTTATAATATTTACTCAAACTCGGAACCCGGTCATTACACAAGCAAGCAAGCATGTGGAGCAGTTTTAACTCAAAACTATAATGGACTCCAACTCCCAGTTGCATATGCATCAAGAGCATTCACTAAAGGTGAAAGCAATAAAAGTACAACTGAACAAGAGCTAGCAGCAATACATTGGGCAATTACACATTTCAGACCATATATACATATATGGCAAACATTTCACAGTAAAAAATGATCATCGCCCCTTAACATATTTATTCTCGATGATAAACCCAAGTTCAAAATTAACTCGCATGCGACTCGAATTAGAAGAATACGATTTTACAGTAGAATATCTGAGAGGAAAAGATAATTTCGTGGCAGACGCTCTGTCCAGAATTACAATAACTGATTTAATTGATATGAATAAAAAAGTCCTGAAAGTCACTACCAGGCATCAAAGTAGACAACAAAATTTCTGCGCAGAAAACAAACAAGAACTATTGCCAAGGCAAAATCTTGAAAAAGCTTCCAAGCCCAACGTATACGAAGTCATAACAAATGACGAGGTACGAAAAGTAGTGACCTTGCGAATGACAGATTCGACATGCTTATTGAAACATGGAAAAAAAGTTATAGCGAGAATAAATGTTAGCGATTTATACTCCAATGGAATTCTAGACTTAGGTCAGTTTTTCCAAAGGCTTGAATGGCAAGCCGGTGTATATAATATCAGCCAACTAAAAGTGGCACCGAGCGAAAAGATCTTTGAATCAATTTCGATAGATACTTTCAAACATATGGGCAACAAGAATTTAAATTCATTAAGAGTAGCGCTACTCAAGCCGGTGACCCAAATATACAATGAAAAAGAAAAAGAAGCTATATTGTCTACATTTCATGACGATCCAATTCAAGGAGGTCACACAGGCATAAATAAAACGATAACAAAAATAAAAAGACAATATTATTGGAAAAACATGACAAAACATGTAAAAGAGTACATTAATAAATGTCCAAAATGCCTGACGTCGAAAACGACGAAACATACACGATCACCTATGATAATTACAGAAACTCCACAATATGCTTTTGACAGAGTGATAGTGGACACAATTGGTCCACTACCACGTTCGGAAAATGGGAATGAATACGCAATCACATTAATATGTGATTTGACAAAGTATTTAGTAGCAATTCCTATTGCAAATAAAAGTGCAACAACTGTCGCAAAAGCCATATTCGAATCTTTTATTCTGAAGTACGGTCCAATGAAGACGTTCATTACGGACATGGGAACAGAATACAAAAATTCCATTATAACTGACTTGTGCAAATATCTAAAAATAGATAACATAACATCTACAGCACACCACCACCAGACATTAGGTACCGTTGAAAGAAGTCATAGGACCTTCAACGAGTACATTCGTTCATATATTTCAGTAGATAAAACTGATTGGGACGTATGGTTACAGTATTTCGTGTATTGTTTTAACACAACACCATCAGTAACACATAATTATTGTCCATATGAACTAGTATTTGGTAGACAAAGTAACCTACCAATACAATTTAATAGCGTTAATACTATAGATCCAATATATAATATAGAAGACTATTCTAAGGAAGTTAAGTTTAGATTAGAAAACGCGTGTAAGAGAGCTCGAATTCTTTTAGAAAAAAATAAAATTAAGCAAAAAGAAATAAATGACAGCAAAGTATTAGATTTTAAAATAGAAATAGGAGACCAAGTTTATCTCAAGAATGAAACAGGTCATAAGTTAGAATCTTCTTATATAGGACCGTTTGAGGTCATTAGTATAGAGAAAAATAATAATGTAATTATAAAGAATAGGAAAAATAGGGAACAAAAAGTTCATAGGGATAGACTAAAAAGGATTAACAAATAAAACACAAAAAAAAAAAAAAAAAATATAAAAAAAAAAAAAAAAAAAAAAAAAAAACCAAAAAAAAAAATTTTAATAAGAATATATATATATATAGATATCTTTCAAAAAAAAAAAATAATAAATAAATATATAATATCAAAAGGTAAAAATAAAAAATATCAAAGAAGCTAACATCGGCTGTGCCGAAGTTTATATACCCTTGCAGTCCATGGCCATAATATTTTTACATGTTCGAAACTCTTTTTCTGTATCTCAATTCATTAATGCACAGAACCTTTCAAATATCATTTCAATTTCTTCTTCTTCTTCCCCATCCCCTTTTACACGCATGCCGCGATACGCACGCATACACATATACATAGTTTATGTAGCGTTGCGTCTGTATGTGAGCATGCGTGTGCTCTGTTGATTTGATGATGACGTAGTAGGCAGCTAGCCGAACCGATTTATATCGGCTGTAACTTGTGTTCTATATATCCGATCAGATTCAAATGGGATCTGAGATTTTATATATAATACTATCATATTGGTAAATTTCATGGCGATACTCCAATTTTTGCAATTTTTGCAAAAATGTTTCCTCCAGAGCTACATGATATAGTGGTCCGATTCTCCCAATTTTCATACTTTATTTTTCCCAGGTAATAAAAAGGACCCAAAAAAAATTTCATCCCGATAGCTCTTAAGATGGCTGAGTAAAACGCATACGCACAGACGGACGGACAGACGAACATGGCTATATCAACTCAGCTTCTCATGCTGATCAAGAATATATATACTTTATAGGGTCGGAAACGTCTCCTTCTGTGCGTTATAAACATCTGACCAATTTTATAATACCCTCTGCAAGGGTATAAAAAGAAACTTGTTGAACCAAATATATTACAGTATTCAGATTTTAGCAAAGAAGCATAGCATAGCTCACTCAGAAATAAGTACTCAAAAATGCATAACAACAACAAATTCTAACAAGAAATTAACTCCTCCCAAGCAAAAGCCGCTTACCAAGGAAATAAAGAAGTGTCCACTGGACTGTCCTGGACCACTGTATTCACCGTATTGTGAATACAGTTGCATTAACAAAACTGGTGCGATGACCGGCACCGGTACCGCCTGAGCTCATAGGCCCCGGACATCAGCAGCTGAGACTACAAGTGTGAAAGGCAGGCCGCCTTTTACGCCATCGATGGAGCATCAGCGTGCCAACTGGCGACGACCAGCTGATGCTAGATGCTAAATGCACAACATAATTTAAGATCGAGGAAATCTTAATTTTAAACAAAAAAAAAATTTTTTTTTAAATACAGTGCTTATCATATTTATAACCCACTTTTAAACGAAAAAAACACATTGGCTGAAAATTTTTCCCAAATGACATGTACCTTCAAAATCTTCAAAAATAAGTAGTTCAATAGTTCAAAAATTCTCTTCCTCATTGAAGCCACTAAATTTAATAAAAGGTCCTTTTCGATACTTTGCCATTCATTTAGAATTTGCCTTTTAAGATCTCCAACTGTCTCAAATTGGCGATTATTGGCATACACACGTCTTGCAAGAATACCCCAGACATTTTCTGCTGCTCACATGGATTCTGGCATTATCCTGTTGAAAAACCATTGGTTTCTCACGAAATTCTCTTAAAAATGAAATGAGACTACTATCCAGAGTTTGAATATACTCGATACTATTCATTCGGCTCGTTACAAACTTCAAATCCAAGGTACCAAATGAACAAAATGCTCTCTAAATCATTACGGAACCATTTTCAAAGTTTCTCTTTAAAAAAAACATAGGATCCTTTTTCGAATCATGTCAATAAGACTTAAACCGATCGGGGCCATCCAGGTTGAACTTGTTCTCATCAGAAAATATATCCTGTTAGGGTAAAAATTTAAAAATATACTGTAAGCCATAACAGGAAGTTTCAAACGCACGTTTGTCCAATCGGTTGCAGTATGTCTTTCGGCAAAGTCAAGTCGGGCAACCATGTGGCGACTTTGCAACATGGGGGCTTTGGTCAGTTTAGACCTCTTTATGATTCATGAGTTCTTAAGTACTCGCCAAACAGTCATCGGTGACCCAGATCCACCCACATGTGAGACCAAAGCTCTTTAAGAGATTGATCTGTTGCTGGCTTTGTTAATAATTTTGCGTTTATCGCGCTCTCTTAGCAGCGGTTTTGGCCCAGTTCGTTTCCTTGATCAATATTCTTCGGGATTGTCCAAATAATCTTTAATTACACGTCGATTTCTTTTCAAATTTCGTGCAATACTCCAAATAGACTCTCCTGACTCGAAAAGTGAGAAAATACGGCCCTTTTCATAGTCCGATAATTGTTTTCCAAGCGGCATTTCTTAAAAATTATCTAAATTCACTTAATTACAATGTCTGTAAATCCAAATATCTGCTCTGCACTTATTATTTTTCAAATTTGCTACGGTGGGCTATAATTTTGATACACAAAAATGCAAGCAAAGATGCAAGCACTCAGAAAAAGTTAACGGTTCTTTCTTAGTTTTCTAAAAATGGAACACAAATTACGGTAAATTCTACTGAACAGGCTTCTGTCAATAAAGTATAGTAAAATTTATTTTTAAAAAACTTAAAAAATTTTGTTAAAATTGTTTTAAAGTATAAGCTGCTGGGTGCAGTGGCGGATCTACGGGGGGTGAAATAGGGGAAATTTCCCCCCCCAAAACTCCGAGTCGGATAGAATATCAGATTTTGGTTGACAAATTCAACTACTTGTTTGTGCGTGGATTGCGAGACTTTTTGTGAATATATTAAGTTCATATGATATATGTATGTATGTATTGACTTATTTTTACAATATACAGTTAAAAAACAGACCAAAACATTCTAGATAGCCAGTTGAGAGCTTGATGGGTGCTAAATTGCTATCACGCGTGTTAATCACGCGTGATGTCACTGAAGCAGTTCAAACAAATATACACAGATGCAGAAAAATTGGCTGAGGAATTGAATATAGAAGTAAAGAAACCAAGAACAGCAGGTAGACAAACGAAACGTGAAAATCACGACACGTCTAACTGTGAAGATTACTTCCGAGTCTCCATGTATATTCCACTTCTGGAAAATATTATTGAAGATTTAAAAATTCGATTTTCTCAAGAAGTTCTAGATGGCTTCAAATTATGTTCATTGCTTCCAACAAATGTTAAGGATATGACATCAAACGAAAATACAGATTTAATCAACTGTTTAATTCAACGATTCGGCATTCTACTTAAGGAACCAGAAAAACTTTTGCACCTGAGACTCAAAGGAGAAATGACCCACTGGCAGTACTTTTGGAAAAATAAAATAACCCAGATTTCTCCGAAAAACTCTGCGATACCAGTTAGTGCTTTGGAAACATTGGAACTTTGCGACAAAGATGTCTATCCTACAATTCACGCTTTGCTCAGAATTTTATGTACACTGTGCGTCACAAATGCAAGCGCCGAACGGTCCTTTTCAACCTTGCGACGTATGAAAACATGGCTAAGAACAACCATGCTACAGAATATATTGGTAGGCCTAGCACTGCTGAATATTCATTATGACATTGAAGTAAGACCAGAAGATATCATTCAACGGTTTGCAAATCTAGGAGCACACCGAATGGTTTTGTAATTTATGTTTGAGACAGCAACTTATTTGTGTTATTAATCTCATTAACGTATATTCTTTGATGAATTGTAGATTTGTCATCTACGCGTAATATAATATACCAAAAATCCAGTTTGAAAACACTTCTATGTATGTATGTATATATTATTTTTGACTTAGTGTAATAAAATGAAATTTTTTCCATACTTGGTCTACAAAAATTTTTGTCTTCGATTTCCCCCCCCCCCCCAAAATCGAATGCACGGTCCGCCACTGGCTGGGTGGGTTATAAATATGATAAGCACTGTATATAAGATGAAGTAAGTAAGTCGTCTCGCCGACTTGGATATACCATACACCAGTAAAACAAATATTTTAAATTTATAATAACCAATGCATTTTCGTATTTTTAAAAAAATCTGTTTGCATGCTTTTTAGAAGCATATGTATCTTAGTATTTCGCTCACTCAAGCATTCGAGCACCCTAGCGCCCCCACCAGCCAACGGCCAACTCCGGCCATATGCAAAAACGTTTATATGCATAACTTGACTATTTTTATTCCGATTTTGATCAAATTTGGTATTTTGCTTGATATTAGTATCAAATTTAAGTGTGCTAAATTTGATTGCACAAGGTAGAAAATTACGGGAGATAATCGAGTTTTTTCAAATTACGGGGGCGGAGGGGGGCGTGGCAAAATCTTTACACATCCAAATTGTGCGCAATTACTAAGCAAATATTTATACCAACTATGGTGTCTCTAGCTAAAATAGGTTTTGAGAAAATCGGTTTTATTTCATTTGCGGGGGCGGTAGGGGGCGTGGCAAAATTTTTATAAATACAAAATGTGCGCGTTTACTAAGCAAATATACATACCAAATTTTGTGTCTCTAGTTGCTATGGTGTTTAAGAAAATCTGTTTTATATCATTTGCGGGGGCGGTAGGGGGCGTGGCAAAAATTTGAAACAAACTCGATAAGCGTACATATGACACGAGTCTACATACCAAATTTGGTGGCTCTAGCTCTTATAGTCTCCGAGATCTAGGTGTTCATACAGACGGACGGACGGACGGACGGACGGACGGACGGACGGACAGACGGACATGGCTAGATCGTCTCGGCTGTTGATGCTGATCAAGAATATATATACTTTATGGGGTCGGAAAAGCTTCCTTCTGCCTGTTACATACATTTTAGCGACTTTAATATACCATTTCACCCTATGGGTGTATGGTATAAAAACAAAATATTAATTAAGTATATATAAGGAATGAAATGTAAATTCACAAATTCTAAAATTGATCGGAATCTCAATCCGCTCTCAATCTCAATCTATCTGCCCGATAGAAGTATGGCCTGTAAAGCTATACGAAAAACTCGGTAGGGTCATGTAAAAGGAAATTTTTCTTTTAAAAAAAAATTTTCTTCAAAAAATTCTGAGAAAAATATTAATTCACATTGAATGTTTGATAACAAAATTAGCAAGTTTGATGACATATTTGATGAACCCAGTATGGAATTAATAGACACAAAGACAGTGGATTCCACTGCTAATGTAATTAACAAAATAGAGTAATCAAATGTTGATTTAAAGCTAAGAAATGTACTTTTATCAATAATTGTAGTAATAATGATCGCATATGTATTGTACAAAGCATATAAACTACACAATAGATGTGTAGCAAAAAGAGCCTTAAGCCATGCTTATGATCTTGACAATATCTAAATAACATATGCATCAATTATTGTAGAAGTGCATTTCAAAAGTTATATAAAAAAAATTTTTCTTTGTCCCAATTTTCAAAATAAAAACAAACACCAAACTGACAAAATATATGTTAATGATTAGGATGAGTACATTAGATAATTATTTTAGGAAGATAGTAAGGAGGAATCCGAATATAGCATCCGATCTGATTGAGGTTTTTAGAAGAGATTACATAAACTCACCGCAAGTTCAAAAAATTTAGTAGAAATCAGATCAGCTTATCTTCATATAATAGGAGAAGATTTCCCAGTTCGAGGAAACACAATGGTACAGATGAGTTTCTTCGTCACAGTTCCACATATATGCTGTTTTTCAAATTCAACAGGCACATTTCGCTTCCACCTGATGGATGAAGCTAGACAACAATAAGTCGATAAATATAAATGAATAAGTATGAATAAAGTAGAAACTAGGCATCTCCAAAAATATGTTCCTTTCCTTGATTTCCCGATACACTCAGGTCCAGTAAATAACAAGTACAAGGAAATAAAACTTTGGATGACTAAAAACTACAAATTTAAAAGAAATATTGTAGACCTTATAGAAAAGTCCATAAAAGTAGCATATAGCAGATTATTATTAAGAAGACCTAAAAATAAGGATGTCCCTGAGTGGGTACATAGCATTTTTAAAACAGATATAGAAACAGTTAGTATAGAAAACTCAGATGAGGATGTGCAAGTAATAGAAAATTAAAAAAAAATTTTTTAAGCATGGAATGCGAAGAATTACTCCTACAAATCCAAAATAAATCCAAAAGAAAATTTCAAAAAATCTTATAAATGCGTAACACAAAATGGAAATATCCAAAAGGAAACAATAAACAAACACGCAAAAATTCTTGTTGATTCTTTCAACGAAGCGAGAAATTTGGTACATGTTAATAGAGAGAGAATAGGTAAAACAAACTGGTCAAAGATTTCCAATCTATTGATCAAGTTACGTGCAAACCTAATCTCTATAAACAAATGAAGTAAGTAAGTCGTCTCGCCGACTTGGATATACCATACACCAGAAAAAAAAATATTTTAAATTTATAATAACCAATGCATTTTCGTATTTTTAAAAAAATCGGTTTCCATGCTTTTTACAAGCATATCTTAGTATTTCGCTCACTCAAGCATACGAGCACCCTAGCGCCCCCACCAGCCAACGGCCAACTCCGGCCATATGGAAAAACGTTCATATGCATAACTTGGCTATTTTTATTCCGATTTTGATCAAATTTGGTATTTTGCTGGATATTAGTATCAAATTTAAGTGTGCTAAATTTGATTGCACAAGGTAGAAAATTACGGGAGATAATCGAATTTTTTTAAATTACGGGGGCGGAGGGGGGCGTGGCAAAATCTTTACACATCAAAAATGTGCGCAATTACTAAGCAAATATTCATACCAAATTTTGTGTCTCTAGCTAGAATAGTTTTTGAGAAAATCGGTTTTATTTAATTTGCGGGGGCGGTAGGGGGCGTGGCAAAATTTTTATAAATACAAAATGTGCGCGTTTACTAAGTAAATATAAATACCAAATTTTGTGTCTCTAGTTGCTATGGTGTTTAAGAAAATCTGTTTTATATCATTTGCGGGGGCGGTAGGGGGCGTGGCAAACATTTGAAACAAACTCGATAAGCGTACATATGACACGAGTCTACATAGCAAATTTGGTGGCTCTAGCTCTTATAGTCTCCGATATCTAGGTGTTCATACAGACGGACGGACGGACGGACGGACGGACGGACAGACGGACATGGCTAGATCGTCTCGGCTGTTGATGCTGATCAAGAATATATATACTTTATGGGGTCGGAAAAGCTTCCTTCTGCCTGTTACATACATTTTAGCGACTTTAATATACCATTTCACCCTATGGGTATAATTATGGTATAATTATAGAAATCCTCATATTCAGAAAGACGAAATACAAAGACAAGTCCAAAAGCTTATAACCGACGAAATAGTCGATCCCTCTGTGTCACCCTACAATAGCCCACTTTATGTGGTACCGAAAAAATCGTTACCAAGTGCTGAAAATAAAAAATGGCGATTAGTAATTGACTATCGTCAAATTAATAAAAAATTGTTGTCCGATAAATTCCCATTACCTAGAATTGATGACATTTTAGACCAACTAGGTAGAGCAAAGTATTTTTCATGCCTCGACCTAATGTCAGGTTTTCATCAAATTGAACTCGAAGAAGAGTCACGGGACATAACATCCTTTTCCACATGTAATGGCTCATATCGCTTCACGCGACTACCATTCGGTTTAAAAATAGCGCCAAATTCGTTCCAGAGAATGATGACTATAGCATTCACTGGCGTTGAACCTTCGCAAGCATTCCTTTACATGGATGACTTAATAGTCATAGGTTGTTCCGAAAAACACATGATCAATAATCTAACAGACGTTTTTGAGAAGTGTAGGCAACACAACCTAAAGTTACATCCTGAACAATGTTCATTTTTTATGCATGAAGTCACCTTTTTGGGCCATAAGTGCACAGATAAAGGAATCTTGCCTGATGACACAAAGTATGATGTCATTCAAAATTATCCAGTCCCACATGATGCGGACAGCGCTAGAAGATTCATTGCATTTTGCAATTATTATCGAAGATTTATACAAAACTTCGCTGAATATTCTCGTCACATAACAAGATTATGTAAGAAAAATGTTAAATTCGAATGGACAAGTGATTGTCAAAATGCGTTCGAGCATTTAAAATCAGCATTAATGAACCCAACTCTACTACAGTACCCAGATTTTAGCAAAGAATTTTGCATAATCACTGACGCAAGTAAATATGCATGTGGAGCAGCCCTAACGCAAAATAAAAAGGGACTACAGCTTCCAGTAGCATACGCGTCTAGATCTTTCACAAAAGGTGAGAGTAATAAGAGTACAACTGAACAAGAGTTAGCTGCAATTCACTGGGCAATCACGCACTTCAGACCATACATTTATGGTAGACATTTCACTGTCAAAACGGACCACAGAGCATTAACTTATTTGTTTTCAATGACAAATCCAAGTCCCAAACTAACCAGAATACGATTTGAACTCGAGGAATATAATTTTACGGTAGAGTATCTAAAGGGAAAAGATAATTTCGTAGCCGACGCGCTATCGAGAATAACAATAAAGGATTTACAAAACATTCAAAACAATAACAAAATTCTGAGAGTCACTACCAGAAATCAAAGTAAACCGTCAAATTCCTGCACAGGAAAAGAAAAAGAAACTAATATGGAAGATTTGCAAAAGCAATCTCTTAATGCTTCTAAGCCCAACGTATATGACGTCATTGTAAATGACGAAGTACGAAAAGTAGTGACCTTGCGAATAACTGATTCTTTAAGCACATTCAAACATGGCAAGAAAGTTATAGCAAGAATTGACATTTTCGATATGTATACAAATGGAATTCTCGACTTAGGTCAATTTTTTCAAAGGCTCGAAAAAGAAGCCTGTATACTCAATATCAGCCAAGTCAAAGTGGCACCGAGCGAAAAGATCTTTGAAACTATTTCATTAGAATCTTTCAAAAATATGGGCAATAAGATTTTAAAGTCCTTAAGAGTAGCGCTACTAAAGCCGGTGACCTTATTATCAAATAACGATAAAGAAAAAGAAGCAATACTGTTTACGTTCCACGATGACCCTATACAAGGAGGTCATACTGGAATATTGAGAACTATATCCAAAATAAAAAGGCATTACTATTGGAAAAATATGACACGAGATATATCTCAATATATAAAAAAATGTAATAAGTGCCAAAAAGCGAAAATAACAAAATATACAAAAACCCCGTTAATTATAACTGAAACCCCACAACAGGCTTTCGATAGGGTTATTGTGGATACGATCGGTCCACTTCCAAAATCAGAACACGGAAATGAATACGCAGTAACTTTAGTCTGCGACCTAACAAAATATCTTGTAATAATACCAATTAAAGACAAAAGTGCAAAACCGGTGGCGAAAGCTATATTTGAAGATTTCATTCTGCAGTACGGTCCAATGAAGTCGTTCATTACGGACATGGGAACAGAATATAGAAATTTAATAATTGAAGACTTATGCAAAAATTTGCAAATTTGGATACGTTACTTCGCATATTGTTTTAATACAACACACTCTATGGCACATGATTATTGTCCATATGTGTTGGTATTTAGTAAAACTTCGAACTTACCCAAACATTTTAATAGTGTTGATAATATAAATCCACTATATAGCATAGAAGATTATGCTAAGGAATCAAAATTTAGATTAGAACAGGCTTATAAAAGAGCCAGAATTATGTTAGAACAGCATAAAGCAAAGAATAAGGAAATATATGATAGAAAAGTAAATGAAGTAAGTAAGTCGTCTCGCCGACTTGGATATACCATACACCAGTAAAACAAATATTTTAAATTTATAATAACCAATGCATTTTCGTATTTTTAAAAAAATCTGTTTGCATGCTTTTTACAAGCATATCTTAGTATTTCGCTCACTCAAGCATTCGAGCACCCTAGCGCCCCCACCAGCCAACGGCCACTTCCGGCCATATGGAAAAACATTTATATGCATAACTTGACTATTTTTATTCCGATATTGATCAAATTTGGTATTTTGCTTAATATTAGTATCAAATTTAAGAGTGCCAAATTTGATTGCACAAGGTTGAAAATTACGGGAGATAATCGAGTTTTTTCAAATTACGGGGGCGGAAAGGGGCGTGGCAAAATCTTTACACATAAAAATATGCGCAAGTACTAAGCAAATATACATATCAACTATGGTGTCTCTAGCTAGAAAAGTTTTTGAGAAAATCGGTTTTATTCAATTTTCGGGGGCGGTAGGGGGCGTGGCAAAATTTTTATAAATACAAAATATGCGCATTTACAAAGCAAATATACATACCAAATTTTGTGTCTCTAGTTGCTATAGAGTTTAAGTAAATCGGTTTTATGTAATTTGCGGGGGCGGTAGGGGGCGTGGCAAAATTTTTATAAATACAAAGTGTGCGCATTTACTAAGCAAATATACAAGTTAACACACGACCAAGCATATCCCCAAGACAATGTCCAAAAGTAGAGGGTATCGACAAGTCCACCCTTTCTCATTGCACTAGTTGCAAGGTCAGCGTTGTTGCACCAGCAAAATATCAGAATAGTGAGAGCCCCTGCTAACAAAACGTTCATCATGAGGGTCCCCAATGTAACGCGATGCCAAGCGGATGCGTAATGTGCTGAGCCAGCACCAACGTCGCGAGAGGTGGAGCCAATGGCTAAGGCCTGCTATGCAGAACTTGGGGAATGGTTAAGTTTAGTTTAGAAACTCACTTTAAGGAGGGCAAACAAAATTGTATACCTCAAAAGATAATTCAATAAAGTAAAACTGTATTTCCATATTGAGTAACTTACTAAAGACTTATTTGGCGCCCAACGGGTTTGATAACTCACTCCCTAAAGTTTCTCGTTTGAATAACTCAAACAGAAAAAAAAAAAAAAAAAAAGCTAACCAAAACCAATGATATAAAAAAAAATGTTTAATTAATCTTGTCAAACAAAGGGTTAAAATTAAAATAAGTCGAAGTTAAAGTGTAATAAAATACGAATTAAACTAAAGCTTAATTAAAATTTAAATAAAGCAAAAAAAGAAAAGTGCAGACCAAGCCAAAATAAAAAGTGTGAAACACAAAAACAACAAAATCAACACAAGGAAAATTTACATAATTAGCAAAATGTACTGGTGAGTGTTCAATCAAAATTTTTTATATGTTTTTGCAATCCAAAGAACCACGCGGGTCAATCACAGTACCGCCCTTGCCCAATTCACAAAATAAATCGGCCCATTTACTCCTTAAGAACATTCAAACCCAACTCTCGTATTGTCTTCTTTCTTGCCAAGTGAGCTAATTTCAGCTGCCTCTATATCATAAGTTCGGCACGCCGAATGAGCTGGACAAAATATAGACAGGAGAAGGAAAGTGACTCGGACGCAGAGATCCGCGAGTTAGTAGAAGGTGCGAAAAAGAGTGTAGAAATAGAAGCGCCCACGATGGACGAAGGACAGGTACATGCGTTGATGAACGCGTTAGCGGGTAAATTTGAAGAACAGATCTCCGTACTTATGGGGGAAATAAACAGCCTCAGAGCGGTGGCTCCCGAAATTAAAACCTTTGAAAGAATCAAAGTTATGCCAGACGTCACCTGCGACGAGCCCTTAGATATAGTAAAATCCCTCCCGGATTTCACAGGTGCCCAAGGAGAATATGTAGCATGGCGACAGGCCGCTACGGATGCCTATGAGCTATTCGCACCATACGACGGTAGCTCGCGACATTTTCAAGCCGTGTCAATTATAAAAAATAAAATTAAGGGCACCGCCAAAAGCCATTTGTTCTCATACAACACAGTATTAAATTTTCACGCTATTATAGCCCGCCTAGATTTCACGTACGCTGACAAAACTCCGGTCCGTGTGTTGCAGCAAGAGCTAAGCATCTGTAGGCAGGGCAAAATGTCCTTGATGCAGTTTTACGACGAAGTCGAAAAGCGTTTAACTCTTATAACAAACAAAACCATCATGACGCACGACGCGGCAGCAGCCGCGGTGCTTAATGAACAATTTAGAGACGATGCTCTCCACACGTTCATAAATGGGCTAAGAAGGCCTTTGAAAGCGGTTGTCTTTCCAGCCAGGCCCAAAGACTTGCCCTCAGCCTTGGCGTTGGCCAGAGAGGCGGAGTCAAGCATAGAAAGAAGCATTTTCGCCGCAAATTATGCTCGATCAGTTGAAGAGAAGGCACTAAGGGCTGATGGCCCAAAGCTTTCACAAAACAAACAGTATGACAGGCCACGAAATAAAGACGGCCACGATGCGAGTGTGGCCAACCCACACTATACCAAAAGTCAGGGCTCAGCCAAACACAACAAAAATTGGCAGGGGCAACCCAGGAATCATAACGGGTCACAGTCTCAGCAACCGGAGCCTATGGATGTCGACCCTTCGTTGTCCAGATACAAACAGCCCACTTATCATAACAATTCGGGCGGCGTGCGGGCGGGAACGTCAGCAGCAAATCAGAAAAACCGGTACGCCTCTGACAGAGTCTCCGGACAAAAGCGGCAAAGAATCAATAACCTAGTGCAGGAATTGCCGTCAGCAGAGCAGTATGAGAACAAGGCAGGCCCAGAGGTTAAAGAATTAGAAGATGAGTACGAAAATGAAAGTGAGGCAGACTCAGTCAATTTTTTAGGGAACGGTCCCACCTGCTGTTCATCGAGAGACAGCTGGCGGGGAAAACATTAAGAATCTTGATAGATTGTGGAGCAGCCAAAAACTATGTTAAGCCCCTAAAGGAGCTAGTTGGAATAGTGGCGGCTGACTTCCCCTTTCAAGTTAGCTCCGTGCACGGAGTTAGCACAGTAGATCGGAAATGTCAGTTGCAAGTTTTCGGTAAACCAGGGACCTTTTTCTTATTCCCTATATTAGAAAGCTTTGATGCCATCATGGGCCATGACTTCCTAAAGGAAGTCAAAGCGAAAATCGATTTCTCAGCAGGAACGATAAAAGTTGGTCCACACGTGGAACAACTCAAAAGGCACGTGTGCCGCGACGTCAACTTCACTAACGTGAGTGAAATAGTGGTGCCCGAAGCAGTGAAGGAGAATTTTAGAAAAATAATGCTCAAAAACTCGAAAGCGTTCTCCACGAACGGCGAAACTTTGCCTTTTAATACTTCAGTGGTTGCCACCATACGCACCTCTGACTAAACACCCATTTTCACAAGATTGTATAATCACCCGATGGGGGTGACTGATTTTGTAAACAACGAAATAAAAGAGTTGTTAAGAAATGGGATAATAAGACCCTCGAAATCACCGTATAACAGCCCCACGTGGATAGTGGACAAAAAAGGTTATGACGAGGGGGGGAACACAAAAAAAACGAATGGTCATTGATTTCAGGAAACTGAATGAAAAGACCATTGATGATAAATACCCAATGCCCAGCATCCCCATGATCCTGGCTAATTTGGGAAAGGCCAAGTACTTTACGACTCTTGACCTAAAGTCAGGCTATCATCAAATTTACCTAGCGGAAAACGACCGCGAGAAAACTGCCTTTTCGGTAAATAACGGAAAGTATGAGTTTTGCCGACTGCCTTTTGGTCTAAAAAATGCTGGCAGCATTTTCCAAAGAGCAATCGATGACGTCCTACGAGACCAAATCGGCAAGTGCTGTTATGTCTACGTAGACGACGTAATAATATTCTCAGAAAACGAAGTCGACCACGTCAAACACATCGACTGGGTCTTAAAAAAACTTAGCGAGGCTAATATGAAGATCGCCAAGGAAAAGACTAACTTTTTTAAAGAAAGTGTGGAATTCTTGGGTTTCATCGTGTCAAGAGGCGGGACTAAGTCTGATCCTGAAAAGGTCAAGGCCATAGAACATTTCCCAGAACCTGAAAATCTCTTCTCGCTTCGCTCGTTCTTGGGCCTCGCAAGTTATTACAGGTGCTTTATTCGGGGTTTTGCCGACATAGCAAAGCCACTGACTAACATCTTAAAAGGAGAAAACGGCACGGTAAGCAAACACATGTCAAAGAAGATACAAGTCAAATTCGACACTGTGCAACGTGCCGCCTTTGAAAAATTACGAAGAATCCTAGCCTCTGAAGACGTCATGCTAGTATACCCGGACTTTAAAAAACCGTTCGACTTGACAACCGACGCGTCAGCGGACGGCATCGGCGCGGTCCTGTCACAAGGTGGTAAACCTATCACAATGATTTCTAGGGCATTAAAAGACCCCGAGATGAATTACGCCACAAACGAACGAGAACTCCTAGCAATAAAGTGGGCATTAGAAAAACTAAGGCAAAATCTTTATGGCACTAGGGATATTAACATTTACACCGACCACCAGCCTTTGACCTTTGCAGCTTCAGATAGAAACCCTAACGCAAAGATCAAAAGATGGAAAGCGTTCATTGACGAACACAATGCCAACATATTTTACAAGCCAGGGAAAGAAAACCATGTGGCGGACGCGTTGTCCAGGCAAGTCGTAAATGCAATAGAAGCAGAAGAGCCGTCGGACGCCGCCACGGTCCATAGCGAACTGTCGCTCACGTACACGATCGAGACGACAGACAAGCCCCTAAATTGCTTTAGAAACCAGTTGATTCTGGAAGAAGCAGAGTCCCCAACCAAACAAACCTTTGTCCTATTTGGAGAAAAGCGTCGACACAAGCTACGTTTCACTGACGCAGCTGAGTTGCTTCATGAATTAAAGCAAATAATAAATCCTGATGTAGTTAACGCAATACATTGCGACCTACACACTTTGGCTGCAATTCAGAACGATCTCGTCAGACATTTTCCGGCAACGAAGTTTTGGCATTGCAAGAATCTCGTTACAGACATTTTCAACACGAATGAGAGAAGGGAAATAATGACGGCAGAACATAATCGCGCGCACAGGGCAGCACAGGAAAACGTTAGGCACTTCTACAAGACTATTTTTTTCCCAAAATGACAAAACTCGCCAATGAAATTGTCGCGAATTGTAAAACGTGCACCAGGGCCAAAGTACGTCCGACACCCCATACGGCAAGAACTGGGTGTGACGCCAATTCCAGCACAAGTGGGCGAAGATTTACATATAGACATCTTTTCAACCGACAGAAAATATTTTCTCACTTGCGTTGACAAGTTGTCAAAGTTCGCAATAGTGCAGCCAATCGCATCTCGAACTATCGAGGACGTTAAAACACCCCTGTTACAAATAATGAACATCTTCCAACGAGCAAAAACGGTTTATTGTGATAATGAGGCCGCCTTTAATTCCCAAACAATTACATCGTTGTTAGCGAACAGTTTCGGGGTGAACGTAGTAAATGCTCCCCCACTTCACAGCACATCTAATGGGCAGGTAGAACGCTTTCATAGCACGCTGCTGGAAATAGCCAGATGCCTGAAAATTGAACATCAAATAAGCGACACGGTCGAGCTTATTTTACGCGCCACAAGGGAATATAACAGATCAGTACACTCGGTAACAAAAAAGAGGCCCGTAGACGTCGCGTTACCCTTAGACCCTGACTTACACCTAGAAATTGCGCACAAGGTGCAAGATGCGCAGGACAATTTAATCAACCGCGTTAACCCTGGTAGGCGCAATAGAGTTTTCGATATAGGAGAGAAAGTGTGGGTAAAGAACAATCGAAGACTAGGAAATAAACTGACGCCACTATACACGGAGGAAACTATTGAAGCGGACCTCGGGACGACGGTCTAAATAAGGGGGAGGAGTGTCCATAAGGACAACATTAGATAAGCAAAAAAATAGTCAAGATCCCATTTCGTTTACATTTTATCTTTTACTTCTTTACAGGCCCATCTGGGGGGTAATGTTAGTGTTTACTGCTGCGAGGGCCCGTATAAATGATTACTCTCACGCAGACTATATTCCAATAGTAGAGGGTGAGGTAATTATATGGGACAGCTTCAAATATTTAAGACATACAATTAACGTAACCAAATATTATGAAATCATTGACGAAACTAAAAAGTTGTCCGAGTTCTTCCCACTTTCGCACATGCGAATGCTGTTGCAGTCCGATTGGGGTCACCTGGAAACCCTGCTGTCCGTGTTAAATGTCCACCATAGAACTGCCAGGAGCCTGAACTTTTTGGGGTCAGCGCTGAAAATAATATCCGGCACGCCGGATCATGATGACATGGAACAATCAAGGCTAATCGAAGCAGAATTGATCCATGCCAGCAACCAGCAGAGGGCCATAAACCATCGCACCACGGCCCAACTAAATGAACTGACCGACCGAGTAAATAAATTAATAGAGAACGTCCGTAAGGAGGCGGTTGATACAGCGCATTTGTTTGAAACACTGTTGGCAAGAAATAGAATCGTTGGCCTCGAAATTGAAAACGTCATACTCTCGATAACCTTGGCAAGGGTAAATTTGATTAACCCCGTGATTCTAGATTCCTCCGATGTGGATGAAATATTGAACAGTCGAGCCACTAACATCAGCGTTAGGGAAATCCTTGAAATTGGCACCATTAAAGTTGCGTTAAATACTAGCAATATCCATTTTATCATAGCATATCCTGAAGTTAAAAGTAGTTGTAAGAAAATAACCATAATCCCCGTCGAACACAGAGGAGTTGTACTGGATCTAGAGGGCACCAATATCATCGCGGATTGCAGCGGCCGTATAGTTCCGATGGATAGCTGCCAAGTAACGACTTCGCACACTTTCTGCAAGGAAGCCGGGGCTAGTACTTGCGCCCACCAGCTGCATGAGGGGAGCATAGCCCATTGTAAGACACGCCCAAGCCACCTTCCCCCCATAGATGAGGTAGAAGAGGGTTTCGTCATCGTCAACAACAGAGCAGCCGAGGTAATAGTGGATGGGGCCGCCCCGCAAAAGATCAACGGCACGTTCCTAATCACATTCGAAAGAGTGGCATCGATTAACGACACCAAAATGATCAATCGAAATGGCATTCCCAAACGTTCTCCGGGTGTTGCCGCAGCTCCGCTAATAAATATCACCGGTCACAACGATGTACTCAGCCTAGCCTACTTGCGCCGGCTGAACGACGAGAACACCGCTCACATCAGCGAAGTGGCCATAACGATCAATAAAAAACCTTTGGCCATGTTTGCCGCAGGGGTTGGAGCGCTGTTGTTTGGCGGAGTGCTGATCTGCCTGGGCTGGTTGCGCCGCAATAAGGAGCCGGGAATTCTTCAGTTGGCCGTGGGCAGTTTCAAGAAGACCGAGGACGGCCCTCAACTTAAAGGGGGGCCAGTTAACACACGACCAAGCATATCCCCAAGACAATGTCCAAAAGTAGAGGGTATCGACAAGTGCACCCTTTCTCATTGCACTAGTTGCAAGGTCAGCGTTGTTGCACCAGCAAAATATCAGAATAGTGAGAGCCCCTGCTAACAAAACGTTCATCATGAGGGTCCCCAATGTAACGCGATGCCAAGCGGATGCGTAATGTGCTGAGCCAGCACCAACGTCGCGAGAGGTGGAGCCAATGGCTAAGGCCTGCTATGCAGAACTTGGGGAATGGTTAAGTTTAGTTTAGAAACTCACTTTAAGGAGGGCAAACAAAATTGTATACATCAAAAGATAATTCAATAAAGTAAAACTGTATTTCCATATTGAGTAACTTACCAAAGACTTATTTTACATACCAAATTTTGTGTCTGTAGTTGCTATAGTGTTTAAGAAAATCGGTTTTATATAATTTGCGGGGGCGGTAGAGGGCGTGGCAGAAATTTGAAATAAACTTGTTCACTCTACATACTACACGAATCTACATACCAAATTTGGTGGCTCTAGCTCTTATAGTCTCCGAGATCTAGGTGTTCATACAGACGGACGGACGGACGGACAGACGGACATGGCTAGATCGTCTCGGCTGTTGATGCTGATCAAGAATATATATACTTTATGGGGTCGGAAAAGCTTCCTTCTGCCTGTTACATACATTTTGGCGACTTTAATATACCATTTCACCCTATGGGTGTATGGTATAAAAATGTGTCGTATATCTAGACGATATACTAATTTTTAGCACTTCATTAAAAGAACATATTCAGGCAATCAAAGAAATCTTCCAAATTCTTGAAAAAAAAAATTTTTAAATTCAAATAGATAAATGCATTTTTATGAAAAGAGAGACAGAATTTTTAGGACACATCTTGACAAAAGAAGGCAGTAAGCCAAATCCCAATAAAATCGCGATTATAGAAAAATTGATACTACCCCGGACGGAAAAACAGATATAAAGTTTTTTTTAGGAATAACGGGTTACTATAGGAAATTTATTAAAGACTACGCTAAAGTATCACAACCAATAACAAAATATTTAAAGAAAAATGTAAAAATTAATTCAAAAGATCCGACTTACGTTGAGGCATTCGAAAAATTAAAACATATGATCAGCTCACACCCAATTCTTAGATAACCAAATTTCTCAAAATTATTTACTCTAACGACAGACGCGTGCAATAGGGGCAGTTTTATCCCAAGAAGGGCACCCAATTTGCTATGCATCGAGAACATTAAATAATCACGAAAAAAATTATTCGGCAACCGGTAAAGAATTTTTGGCAATTCTTTGGAGTGTAAATTACTTTAGACCATGTTTGTATGGAAGAAAGTTTAAAATACTAACAGATCACCAACCTATAAAATTCTTACATTCGAAACATAAAGGGAAAGACATTTCACCTAGACATCAAAGATGGTTATTGAAGTTAGGAGAGTACCAATTCGAGATTGATTATTTAAAAGGAAAGGAAAATAGAGTAGCTGACTTTCTAAGTAGACTTGAAGACAACGACTACACTCATAACGAAAATAACGACAAAGAATCAAGTATAAATACGATAGCAAACATGGAAGACGAAGAAGATAATACATCAATAGTGACAATACACTCAGCAGAAGAAAACCTACACGATCATTTTTTTATAAAAGAGGAATTAGTTAATAAATATAAAACGCAGATAATTATTACAAATTGCAAGACAGACGAATATAAAACAGTAAATAATAAAAGAATAATATTCATAGCAAAACACGATTTTTCAACAATGGGGGAAATTTTTAAGAGATATAAGTTAAGCACTTAAATTATAGTATGGAAGACTTAGACCCAAATCCGTCAACACATGCTCATTAACCGCATGCCCATTAATCGACCTTATTTCATCATCACACGCAATGCCCATTGGTCAACCCCACTCCGTCATCACATGCCCATTAGTCGCATGATCGCCTATCCCAAGTTACAGTCCGATCGCTAGGATAAACAACAAGCCTGCACCCCACTTTCCCAGGCCCTTAAAGAATGGTGTCGGGTTCGGTGCATACCCAGAAACACGCCACAAATTTCGGCAATAAACAAAGAATGGTCTTGCACACTTGTGTAAACAAAGAATGGTCCCACGCACTTAGTGGACTATTGGACTCAGCCAACGGCGCCGCCTACGACGACGCCAAGTACCCAAGCCTTCATCCAACATAATCGATTCATAGTAGATTAGTCTTGAGCCTAAGTTCACATCATCCGGTAACTTCGCTTTAGCTCCGCGGAATTCACTCAGAGTCAGAGTCTTTCAGTAAACTTTACTGTAATTGTAATCAACTGACTTTAAATAAAACTTCATTTTTTTATATCTCGAGTGAAGGAAGTGTTTAATTGGCGCCCGAGCAGGGACCAAATAAAACTTGATCGTGTGTTAGCGACAGATACCAGTGGTCGTGACCGAGAAAACGCATAAATTGCCTTAAGTGTCGGCGAAATTTAAAAAAAAAAAAAAAAAAAAAAAAAAACAAAAAAACTATATCGAGCTACACCAAGAATCAGACAGGGTCAAATCAATCGCTGCAAAATCCTCCAAGATCCGTTCCGAGGAAACTGATAACCCGAAAGTGTTTGCCCAGGAGCGTTAGTACCTTCAACGTTGGAAAAGCGAGTCCTCCTACAAGCCGATCAGTAAAAGCACCGAAGATGTTAGTAATAACGTAAGTTAAGTAAAATAAAATTAAGTGAAAGAAAAACATTATAAGAAAAAAGAAATTGTGTAGACACAGTGGAAAAAATTATAAATCAAAACGAAAGTTAAAATTTGAAAAGGAAGAAACAAAGAAAAGCAGAAGCTGAAAAAATTCTTTATTAAATATTTTTTTTACATTTTATGAAGAAAGAAAACAAACTAGAAATAAGTAATCCTAAAAAAGGAGAGAAATAATTCAAAACTTCTATAAATATATTTTTTACAAAAAGAGAAAAATAACCATATAATATTGAAAAATTTGCATAATACCACAAAACCTAACATATAAGTACCAAAACCATTTCCATCCAAGATTAGCGGGCATACCGCTATATTTTTGTTAATATTGACATACATAATTTTCGCGGTATTATATTCTTCGTGACATCATAATATTTGCGATACCGTAACACTTATTTCCTTGAAGTAAACTTGATCTAAAACATTTTTTTCAAAATGACTAAAGACAGCTAGGTTAAAGCAGCAGTCCTCCAGCAGGGTGGTATTCAGGCAGCAACATCCGATGCTCCGACTGCATCTACCTCAAGTGCAGCAACCGCGAACAGAATAGAGGCACTGTCAATTCAAGGATTAGATGTAGCCATCCAGAATATTTTGTCGTCTCAGTTACCAGAAATGATAAAGCAACTAAATTACTCTCAGCCAGGACATGTCCCCTTTAGGGACCAGACAGGTGCCAGACATCGTAAAAAATCTTGACAAATTCTCAGGTAGTCGTGAAGAATTCTCAACATGGTTTGCTTCCGCCTCGCGTTTGATGGAACTGTATGCTCCCCTCCAGGGAACACCCAAATACTTTGCAATCCTTTTGACCATCCGAGGCAAAATCACAGGCCATGCCAACTTATTGTTGAAAGTTTATCACACCGCATTGCATTGGGGTGCAATCTCACAGTGTCTGTTATCTGAGTACTCGGACAAACGAGAAGGGCATTTCCATCCATGACTTCTACTTCGCCGTCTACCAACAGATGTCGTTAATACTAGACCAAATCGAAACCATTGGTTATACTCCCGAGACTATGGAAGCCATGGCAAAACAGGTCAGGAATAGGGCTCTAGATACCTTCATTAGAGGTCTTAACGGAGATCTCTCAGACAGAATGAGCTTGGCTCAACCCAGAGATCTGAGGCATGCATTGCAGTTGTGTGAGATGTTGGATAATAAAAGGGCTAGGAACAATATTAGCCATCGTGACACTCGTCCACCCGTAGGACCAAAACCCCTACAGTATCCAAAAAATAACGTGCAATCTCAACGATTGTACCTACCGGCAATTCCACCCAAACCTTATAATAGCAACAACTTTTATAATCAAAAACCAATGCAAAATGTGTTCATTCCCCAAAACAAATTCCCTCAGACTAGTAACCCCGTGTTCTTCATTGCACCACCGAGGCCTTTTGCCCCGAAGCGACAGCCGGCACCAACTCCAATGGATGTCGACGGCTCTATTCTGACAAAAAAAGTTAACTACATGAACAAGCCAAACGCTAGTTCACCACAACAATTTGCTCTCAAAAGAGTCAACCAACCCACTACAAATTTTCCCAATAAAGTACAGAGACAATTCCATACCCTCTCAAGAAGAGCACTACTCCGACACGTCCGACTATAAGGCTGCTTACCAAGGCCAGGAAGACATTTTTGGATCAGTCCCATATTCTGAGGTTCATGAATATCAACAGCAGGAGGAATATCTTACCTCACAAGGGGACAACTCAGAAATAGTCCCACAGAATAAAGAGGAAACCAGGTCACAATCTCAGGAGCCGCAACAGCCACAAATTGAGGACACTGTTAATTTTTTAGGTTAAAGTGTTCCTCTTTGCCGTACTTTGTTGTCCGGGACAAAGACGGAACAGCATACAATTTTTTAATAGATACCGGCTCGAACAAAAACTATGTACTACCAGAAATAGCCAAAAATATCAAAACAAATGAGCACAAATTTTACGCGAACACCGTAGGTGGTCGCATACTAATCACCAGCCATATCCATTTGGGTTTATTTAACGAACCCAACAAACCTATAACTTTCTTCCTATTACCTAATTTGAATCCGTTCCATGGGATTCTGGGAAACGACACACTAAGAGAATTAAACGCCATTATTGATGTGGGGAAAGATCTATTACATGTCAACAACTCCCATGTTGTTAAAGTAAAGCAGATGCGAGCCCATCAGGTCAATACGATCAAATCAGATGAGCTCACCAATCAGCAGAAACTAGGGTTAAAGGCACTCCAAGAGGAGTACGAATCGCTATTCGCAGACCCAAATAAAAAATTGACTTACGCTACTAATGTCCAAGGAGAAATCCGAACGACAACGGACTCTCCAGTCTACACCAAGCATTACCCATACCCAGCTTCGCTAAGAGAAGTAGTAGAAGAACAGCTACAAGAATTACTACGAGATGGTATAATACGACCCTCACGGTCACCCTATAATTCCCCTGTATGGATAGTCCCTAAAAAAACGACAGCCTTGGGAATAAAAAATATAGGATGGTCATCGATTATAAAAAGCTCAACGCAGTTACAGTTTCGGATAAGTACCCTATCCCCGAAATTGGAGAAATGGTTGCGCAGTTGGGCAACAATAAGTATTTCTCCGTTCTCGACCTAAAGAGCGGATTTCATCAGATTTCCCTTAAGGAATCTGATATCGAAAAGACGGCATTTGCCGTAAATGGAGGGAAATATGAGTTCACAAGACTCCCCTTCGGGCTAAAGAATTCCCCATCAATATTCCAAAGAGCTCTTGATGACATTTTGAGAGAGCTCATTGGAAAAATTTGTAACGTCTACATCGATGATATAATAATATTCAGTAAATCGGAGGAAGAGCATTTCCGACATCTAGCTCTAGTATTTTCTACCTTGTCCAAAGCAAATATGAAGGTCCAAGTTGATAAGGCGTCGTAATTTCAAGGGAGGGAGTTAAAACCAATCCAGAGAAAATTCAAGCCATTAAAAAGTTCCCCATACCAAAGAACCTAAAACAACTGAGGTCCTTCCTGGGATTAGCTAGTTATTACAGAAGATTTATCAAGGATTTCGCTAAGCTAGCTAGACCTCTGACTGCGTTATTGCGAGGAGAACATGGGAGAGCTAAAAAGAATGTCTCAAGCAAGATTGAAATCCGATTCGGCGAAGCCGAACTCGATTCCTTTGAGAAAGTAAAAAATGCATTGGTGTCACAAGACGTAATGTTAGCATACCCTGATTTTAAGCAAGAGTTCCATCTAACCACTGCACAGTGGTCGGTTTCATAGGCCAAAAATAAAAAAAAAAAAAACTGAAATTTGCAACTCTGTGTATGAAAACTAATTCAAAATAAAACAACAAAACAATTGGAGAATTAGTTTTTCCGTTATTTCGTTGGTACGCGCTAAGAACAGCTTGAAAAGAGAGGAAAAAAAACACGCAAGCTGTGTAGTGAACGGAGCTTAAAAGTTAGATCTGAGGGAAAAAATTAATATTTAATATATAATTGCGCTAAACCGCCAAATTTAATAATGAATATTGAAAAAAAAGGTTAATAGTATATATTTAAAGATTTTTGTGTAAAATTATATTGACCTAATGTTTTATAACTAACGTTTTATAAGTGACCTGTGTGAAAGTTGTATTTTACTATGTTTTGTGACTTTAATTAAAAAAAGTTGTGACCGCGGTCTCACCCTGAAATAAATCTTGTTTGCTTTCTTTATTCATTATTTTCTTAGTTTATGTTCTTTTTTCATCTGCTACTTTTTCCAACTTTCTGTGTTATTCGTGTTATTCTATTGTGTTGTCTCTGTACGCGTACATTACTGTGTTGTTGTTATCTGTGTTATTCTCTTGTGTTGTCTTCGTATTCACACTGCACTTTCTTAAGTGTGTATTTTGTTTTTGTTTTGATCGTCATATTTAATTGTTCTTTGCTTTCAATATTTTTATTTTCTTAATTTTAATCAAGCATTCGTTTAATTTATACATACATACATATATATGTATATACATACAGGAACATCTTATCAATGTCAGCTCCCACGCATATATATTTTTGATATGTGGTGTTTGGAAAAAGGTTCATTTGCTGATAAAGCTAAACAAGTATTTGGAAACCTGAAACATACATTTGAATCTGATGGTTATGAATTCAGTGGCAATAGTGTGGTGTCCAGACTGGATTATATCTTTAAAAAATTTGGAGAAATGTGGACTAAAAGCCACAGAATAAAATATAAAGTTGTCGAAAAAAATGCGGATTGGTTTGCTCAAAATGAATTAATATTATTAAATCTGCAATCATCACCGTTACAGCAATTTGAGGTCGTCCAAGATTAAGTCTTTTTGAGTGCTCAGAAAGAACTAAGCGGCGACGGATAGCAGATATAGCAGAATTTGATGAATCCGCAGCTGATGATTTACGAAATGCTTGTAGACAACCGAATTCATCGATCTTTCCTGCAAAGACGTGTGAAGCAATATCACTTATAACTGATGCAAATTTAACAAAACATCAGTATCTGCTTATTAGAAGCTTTGTTAATAATAAACTGGATATTAACTTCTTAATAACAGTTTCAGAATCTGTTGCTGAAGTTGAATTGCAGAAATTATTGGACCACACTGCATCTCGGATTTTAGAATTGCAGAGTGAGGTTATTAATGAACTCAGTGATTGCTCAAATAACCTTAAATTAATAGGAAAATGGGGCTTTGATGGCAGCTCTGGGCAGAGCGAATATAAACAAACATTCGAAAATAATAATGCAGAAGACAGCAATTTGTTTATCACATCATATGTCCCTCTTCAATTAATTACCAAATCAAAGGATGATGAGGAGCACAAAATAATTTGGAAAAACCCTCGACCTTCCTCCACCCGCTATTGCCGCCCTATACGGATTCAATTTCAAAAGGAATCAGTTCTTTTAATAAAAAATGAAGAACTTTACATTAAAAACAAAATTCACGAACTGGCTCCTACTGCATTCCAAACAGTCACCAACCGCAAATTTGTTGTCTCTCACATTCTTATGCTAACTATGGTAGATGGCAAAGTCTGCAATGCCCTTACTGAAACCTCATCTGCAAAATGCTACATATGCGAAGCTAAGCCGACAGAGATGAATGATATCGACAACTGCTTACAAAAACAAGTTCAAACAGATCGCTGCGAATTTGGATTGTCTCCATTACATGCCTACATTCGATTTTTTGAATATATGCTTCACGTTTCATATAGACTCGAAATAAAACAGTGGCAAGTAAGGGGCGCAGAAAATAAACAACAATTTCTACGAAGGAAACAAATTATTCAGTGCGAATTTCGTAACAAAATGGGTTTAATTGTCGACAAACCAAGAACAGGTGGAAGTGGATCCTCAAATGATGGGAACACTGCAAGAAGATTTTTCAATGAAGCCCAAGTGTCTGCTGAAATAACTGGCATAGAAAAACACCTTATTGAAAATTGTGCAATTTTACTACAAACCTTATCATCAGGTTATAAAATTAATGTAGAAAAATTTCGAGAATTGGCTCTAACTACTGCTCGAGAACTAACAACTAAGTATTCCTGGTACTATATTCCTCCCTCCGTTCACAAAATTTTAATTCATGCGCCAGATATTATTAAGCACGCATTAGTATCTATTGGAGAGCTCTCAGAAGAAGCTGCTGAGGCAAGAAATAAGGACGTTAAGAAGTATCGACTAAACCATACAAGGAAAATTTCACGGGTAGCCACAAATCAGACTTAATAAATAGGTTGCTTTTGACCTCTGATCCTCTGATTTCTGGTCAAAGAAAATTACCAAGCAAAAAAAACTAATTTTTACCAAAATCAGTGTTTGATTTACTCGAATAGTCCGCAATAATATTTTTGGCTTAATTCATTATTCTTTTATTTACTATATTTGTAATATCATAATTAAACTAATTATTATTAAACTATTATATTTTTCTACTTAGTTTTGATGCTTTAATAAATGTATAAAAAATAAAAAAAAGACACTTTCTAAAAATTATTTTTTGATAGCCTAGAAGTGAAATGAGAGGGGTTTGAAGTGGTTTATTTATGACAATACAATTGTTTACTACTTATAATATTTTTATAAAGCTAATATAAAAATTTTACTTTGATATAGTCAGTGGAAACATTTTTGGCCGCTAATTTCATACAGTACCGACCACTGTGCACTGATGCCTCAAACATTGCACAGAACGGTAGACCCATTACATTTCTTTCCCGTGCGTTGTCCAAAACCGAAGAAAACTATATCCACAGGCATTGGATAAACTAAGGATGTATGTATACGGCAAATCCAAGGTCATAATTTACACTGACCACCAGACTCTCACTTATGCTCTCAGTCCGAAAAATAACAACACAAAACTGAAGAAATGGAAAAGTTACCTGGAGGAATATAACTACGAGTTAAAATATAAACCGGGTAGTTCAAATGTGGTAGCAGACGCACTCTCTAGAAACCCTACCAGCATAAACGCTAGTAGCACGTCAGCCACAGTCCATAGTGATGAAAGCTCAGGTCATGAACTCATTCCAACAATGGAAATTCCCATTAATGTCTTTAAAAACCAATTGTTTATTCTCACTGGTGATAACGAATCCACCACCTTCGAAATACCGTTCCCCACATATCACAGGCATACAGTAGTGCGAAGTAATTATTCCGAAGATGATCTTGTAACCATTCTAAAAGAAAAAATGGATCCTAGAATAGTAAATGGTATTTTCACTTCCGAAGGTATCATGGGAAAAATTCAACAGATATTCCCGGATCATTTTAGGAATTACAAGGCAAGATTCACACGAGTCCAAGTTATAGACGTCCATGATCAGAGTCGACAACAAGATATCATAACTAAAGAACACCTTAGAGCCCATAGAAATTCCATTGAAAATAAAAAACAAATTTTATCGGAGTATTTTTTTCCCGGTTTGAAGAAAAAGATCGAAGCAATGGTAAACTCTTGCCAAACGTGTAAACTCTCGAAATACCAAAGACACCCTCCGAATCAAGAAAAACAACCAACTCCTATTCCGACATATCCAGGCCAAATAATCCATATAGATTTATATTCCACCCAAAATAAGATCATTTTAACCGCAATAGACAAATTCTCTAAGTATGCACAAGTGAAACTCGTAAACTCGAAAGCAGCGGAACACCTTAAAGTACCCTTACGCGAGTTACTGATAGCTTTCGGGATGACCAAAACCGTGGTAATGGATAACGAGAAGGCTTTAAATTCTGCATCAATAAAATTTCTCCTGAATGATCAGTTAGGGATAGAAGTCCACACTACTCCACCATATACTTCATCTAGCAACGGCCAAATTAAAAGATTCCATTCTACATATACAGAAATAATGAGATGCTTGAAGTTAGAGCACCCCGAAATGGAGTTCGAGGATTTAATATTCAAAGCGGTGGATGAATACAATAGAACACTCCACAGTACCACCAACAAAAAGCCAATAGAAGCCTTTTTTGCAACAAATTTAGTTCATACCCCAGAAAAGTTAGCACTGGAAAGGGAAAGGATTTCAGAAAACATTTTAAAGAAGCAAAATAAAGACCTAGGGTACTACAATAAAACAAAAAGAGCCGTCAGAACTTACGATCCAGGTGAAATCATCTATGTTAGGATTGATAAACGATTAGGTTCGAAACTAACGTCTAGAATCTAGATATAAAAAGGAAATAGTAGCCGAAGATCTTAATACCAAGGTTAAAACCAGGTCAGGCAGGATAGTTCATAAAAACCACTTGAAGTATTGATCAAAATCCTCTTCCGACAGATTGCTCATGTTACCACTTTGCTTGGGTCACACAACCATACTAGACTACACTAAGTCAAGAGCGGTCATGTTGGAAACCGGGTTAGCCGCGCGTCAGAACGGAACCTTTTAAATCATTCACGTCAATGAGTTAGAAAAGTATCAAATGGCCTTATCCGTCTTAAAAGAAGTCGTTAAGAATTCGACAAACCTAAGTCCGTATGAGCCTTTTTTGGCCTATGAGATAACGCGAATCGAGAATGAACTGAGGAGGCTCCAGCCGATGAAGTTCAGAAGCAAAAGATCGCTCGAGATACTTGGCACGGCTTGGAAATGGTTAGCGGGCACACCCGATCATGAAGATCATAAGATTGTGGTAGATAAGATCAATGAACAATTGGAAAACAATAACAGGCAGGTCGTAATTAACAATTTAATAGAGGATAAGATAAATGATTTAATTAAGATAACTAACACTATATTAATTAGAGGCAAACCCGAATCCAATGATAAACAAAAAGAAATCGAAATAACCAAATTTAAATTGAGTCTCCTAAGAGAAGAAGTAACAAATATCATTTACGCAATCGATTGGGCTAAGGCCAATACTGTAAACTCACTAATACTGTCCTCTACCGAAATAGATTTCATCGAAACAATCAAAGAAGAGAGTCTAACATTTATAAACATTGAAGAATTAATAGAATTTGCGGAGGTCAATGTAGCCTCAGACGGTAAATCACTTCTTTATATCATTAGCCTACCTAGAGTAATTAACGAAACTTGTAAAAAAACACTGGCAATACCAATTAAATATCAAAAATTTATAGAAGAAATAGACTATGAGAATATTATGAAATGCAATAAGAAATACTTCGGGTTAACCAATAAGAATAAATGTAAAATTCATAATGATAAGACAATTTGTAAACTGGAAGACCTGACTAATTTAGAAAACAGTAAATGTGTAGGAGCCTACTTGCAAAGAAGGAATCCACAATGTAAGGTCATCAATAACCAACACGTGAAATCTCATTCAGAAATAATGCCAGGTACCTTGCTGCTAAACCAATTTCAAGGGGACATCAACATCAATGGAGAAAACATTACCCTAGAAGGCACCTTCATAATTCAGGCGGAGAACGCGACAGTCATCATAGAAGACTCCTGGTATATTGTGAAGACACGCTTTGAAGTCGAGGTTCAACCGCCGCTGTTACAATTACTATCAGATAAGCAACAGAGAGGCGAAAGGCTATCATTGGAAATGATCAAAGAGCTACACTTTAATAATACCAATAATTTGCAGCGAATACAAAGAGACAACTTGATTATGTCTTCGTCGAACTGGATCTTTCTAACCCTTCTGGCAGCTGCAACGCTAATATATTGCATCATAAAAAAATATCGCAGCTACAAAACAGGCAACCATGGTCCACCAATGGAGGTCTCAATTTCGCCAATCCAATATGTCGTTGCGACCGAGGACGTCCGCACTTAAAGGGGGAGGAGTTAAGCACTTAAATCATAGTATGGAAGACTTAGACCCAAATCCGTCAACACATGCTCATTAACCGCATGCCCATTAATCGACCCTATTTCATCATCACACGCAATTCCCATTGGTCAACCCCACTCCGTCATCACATGCCCATTAGTCGCATGATCGCCTATCCCAAGTTACAGTCCGATCGCTAGGATAAACAACAAGCCTGCACCCCACTTTCCCAGGCCCTTGAAGAATGGTGTCGGGTTCGGTGCATACCCAGAAACACGCCACAAATTTCGGCAATAAACAAAGAATGGTCTTGCACACTTGTGTAAACAAAGAATGATCCCACGCACTTAGTGGACTATTGGACTCAGCCAACGGCGCCGCCTACGACGACGCCAAGCACCCAAGCCTTCATCCAACATAATCGATTCATAGCAAATTAGTCTTGAGCCTAAGTTCACATCATCCGGTAACTTCGCTTTAGCTCCGCGGAATTCACTCAGAGTCAGAGTCTTTCAGTAAACTTTACTGTAATTGTAATCAAGTGACTTTAAATAAAACTTCATTTTTTTATATCTCGAGTGAAGGAAGTGTTTAATTTATATAAACAAAGAAAGATTAGGAATATACTCGGAATTACCAGATCATGAATACAATATAGTTCAAGAAAAATTAATAGGAATGTTTTCCAACGACAAGCAGATACAATTCATAAAATGCACACTCAGAGCACAAGACATCGAATCCGAAACGGAAGCAGTGAAACAGATATCATTTTACCACGTGAGAGAAAGTATGCATTCAGGTATTCAAGAAACATACAATCAAATTAAAAACAGAATATATTACCCAAAATTGCTAGAATTAGTGCAAGTGGTTATTAACCAATGTGACCGGTGCAAAGAAATTAAATATGATAAGAATCCCATTAAAAACAAGTTCAAGAAAACAGAAACCCCATCAGATAAGAACCAAATTGTTCATATAGATACATACGTAGTAAGAAATACGCACTTTCTAACAGTTATAGACAAATTTTCCAAGTTTGCAGCAGCATATATATTAAACGATAGAAACCACATTACCATAGTAGAGCAACTAGAAGAACATTTCACAAAGATAGGAAGACCAGATAAAATTATATCTGACAATGAGTTTAACTCTATCAGAATTAAAGAATGATTATCGCAAGAAGGAATAGAATTACATCTTACTAAACCAAATAGTCACACAGGAAACTCGGACATAGAAAGGTTACATAACTCAGTAGCAGAAAAATTTAGAGTAATATATAAAACAGAAGCATCAAACATGACAGCAAAACAGATAATGCAAAAAGCCATGAGAAACTATAATAACAGATATCACTCTACAATTAAATGTACTCCTAACGAAGCCCAAAACAATAAGGTAGACTTGACAAAAATTAAGGAAAAACCAGAGGGCCGGGGTTAACTTCGGCCGTGCCGAAGTTTGTATACCCTTGCAACTTTATGCGGTCTGTAAAAACTATTCACTGTTGCTGAAATTTATATTTTCTTTACACATATCAAATATCTTTATATCGGCAAATATTGAAATCCCCTACTACTACCACATTATAAGTTGCTCGAAGAGCTCGAACTTTATTTACATCTTTCATAATTTCATTACGAAATCTTGTTATAGGGAATTGTGAATTCCTATAAACAATTAGAAACGACGTATTATAGTACGTGAAGGCAATCGACTGATAAACCTGTCTCGGATTTGTTAGGTTTTGAGACTCAAATAGAAATTCTACATTTTGCAAAATACTAAGTTTTGCCAAAACTAGTATTCCATTCTTTGAACTGTGACTTTGCCGTTTGTATGGGAGCTATATAGTCACCCGATCTTGATCAAATTTGGCACAAATATTAATAGCAATACAAAACTGACAAATACCAACTTTCATGACAATAGCTATGAAAATAATGAAGTTATTGAGAAAGTCACTGTTCGTGACTTTGTCATTTGTATGGGAGCTATATGATATAGTGGTCCGATCCGGCTGAATCCGAGATATACAACGCCTGCAGTATATACAAGCCTACATGCAAAATTTCAGCTCTGTAGCTCCAACGGTCTAGGAGGAGTTTGCGTTGATCCAGACGGACGGACGGACATGGCTATTTAAACTCGTCTCGTCGTCCTGATCAAGAATATATATACTTTATATGGTCGGAGATGCTTCCTTCTATGCGTTGCACACTTCTGACCAAAATTAATATACCCTTTTTGCAAGGGTATAAATATAGAAAATGCTAAACAAAAAATGCTAGAAAAACACAAAAATAACAGAGAAAATTATGAGGAAAAACGAGAAGAAAGGTTTATAAAAAATTATAAGGCAGTTAGACATAAGGAAGCCCCGAAATATAAAAAAGCTAAATTAAAGAATATTGACCCTAAAAATATAAAACGAACTCACAAATTTTCAGAAGATGTTAATGATGATAATATTAATACTGACGACAATGAGAACGATATCAGGAACATTGACAACCCAGCAAATACTTGATCAAGACGGGTATGCACAAATAGAGATGAAATATCAAGACATAGTTACAGCAACGGACATAATAATACACATAATAAATTTAAAAGACATCGATAACATTCTAATTGACCTAGAAAACAACATATTAATGATAAACAACGACAACAAACATATATTACAAACACAATTGACAGAAACAAAACATAAACTTTACACATTATACGGAAACTACACACGTAAAAGACGAGGACTAGTTAATGCAATTGGTAGTGGAGCAAAATGGATGTTCGGTACCATGGACGAAGAGGACAGAAAAGTAATAGAAAATCATTTATCAAAATTCAAAGAAAACATGCAAGAAACTAACGAATTATTGAATAAACAAATTTATATTAATACATACTTTAATGATACAATTCAGTATATCAAGCAAATAATAAAGGCAGACAGAAAAGCAATTGAAAGTCAATTAAACGCAATTGGAAAATACGAAAATAATAGATATCAGGAAAACTTGTATTACGATCAGCAAATAAAAATTCAGTTAATAAGAAATAAGATAGAACATCTACAAGATAACGTAGCATCGGCTAGGTACAATATATTACACCCTAGCATATGAACGGATAGTGAGATAAAGAAATACAATATTAACTTCAACAAACTAAATCATATTAAGTTAACTACAGCATTGTTTACTAATAATCTATTAATATTCGCAATAGAAATTCCCAAAAATTTTACAACAATTAAAGTGCAACAAATTGTACCAATACCTAATGAGGAAAAATTAGAAATAGATTATAAATCAGAATTAGTATTTAATTATAAAAATGTAACCTACACATATGAAGTAAACAAAAAATTAAAAGAAATGAAAATAAGCAAACATTGTATATATTTAAGAAACGCTGTAAATTGGTACAACAAAAAGAAATGGAAATACTAGAATTAGACGAAGAAACCATAGTAATCAAAAATGCCAATAACGAAACATTATATCAAAATTGTATCAACGAAAAAATACAAATTACAAATAATACATTAATACATTTTGCAAATTGTACAATAGGTATAGACAACAATTATTTTACAAACACTTTCGAAATAGAAAACGAAAAAACACTTTATGAAAAAAAGAAACAAATACAAAATTTTACTAAACAAATAACATTTGAAAACATACTAGAAAATTACAAAATTAACTGGATAAACATAAAAAACTTGAAGACACATAAAAACATAACCTATTCATTTAATATCGCAGTAATTTTAATAATAATTATATTAATAACTGTCATTATGTTTAAACACAAGAAAATTAAAGTCCAGCTTAATAATAATAGAATTCAGGAGAATTTTTTTCTAAAGGGGGGAGAAGTTATGTATAAGTCCACTCTATTCCCAGAACATAATATAAAACCAGACCGTCTACAAACCCCAATTAGCCAGAAAGTACAAGAGCTATTGAACTCGTTAAATGCCTAATAAGTGATTTCGCAACACGAGTTTAATAAACTCTTTTAAATACGAAAACATCCGGTTTAGCAACCGAAACACATATGCAATACACAGGGGTGTAGCGAGGGGGGGGCATTCGGTAATCAGAATATTGTAACATATGAATTTGATTTGAAAAATCGGCGCATACAGTGTCTGCGCATGTTCATATCGATAATTCGTGATATATCGAATTTTCGACATTCGATAATAATCGTTACGATCAGTACTATTGGTACTATACAATACTAAACCTCAATGTTTACGAGTAAACAATCAAAACAAAATGTTCCGGAACTTGCTCAAGATTTCCTAATCAATTGGATTATCCAAGAATTGTTTAAATTGACAGTTCAAAACATTATGCTTATTTGTAGGTTCAAGGGAAATGTCTAAGCCGTCACGAAAAAGAATTAAATTGGAATGTGAAGAATGTGGGAGTCAATTTGACGATGATTATAAAACTAGACACGAAGCATCAAAACATCATGGTAAACTTGTTCAAGTCAAACATGTTGGAGCTCCGTTGAATCCATTTGAAGCATCAAAAAGGAAACCTCCAGTTTCATCTTTTGTGCCGTCTGCAACTCCAATTTCAGATTTTGCTCCGTCAAAACATCCGACAGCAGTAGAAAATGTCGCTGTGTCACCTACACAAGAGTTATCCAAAACCTGCCAACCCCCAGCAACTGTTTCAAGTTCAGTTTTTCCTCCACAACTGAGTGAAATTGAACAACCTTTTCCACAAGCAACTTCGTCCTCATCACTAGCACCATCTCCTCTACAGTCATCGGAACCATCATCATTGGAACCATCATCGGAACCACAATTTCCAGCGCTACCTCAACTCGAAGCAGGTTTATTATCGCCTACAAAAGAAGCTAAGGCTGATTTTACTTGGATAGATTTTTCTGGAAAAGTTGCGGAATTTCTGACGAATTTCGAACGACAATGAAAAACGAGGCAATACCAAATTTGACAGTATTTTTCGTCGACGTGATTGACTGTTTGACGAATATTCACGAAGAAAGTGAAAATTTATTGAAAATAGCAAAAGAAGAAGAGAATAAATTTACTATTGATAAAACTCACGAAGTACACGTTGGTAATGAAGTGCTGTTGGACCATGATCCTGGGAAAAGACGGAAAATTTCAACTCCAAATGAACGGAGAGTGAGTGCTCTTGGCCCGTACCAACCTAAACTTCACATTTATCCGATCAATCCAGATATACCCTCAAACAAGCAGCGTCGATTCAACTCAGCATGGTACTCTGAATTTTCATATTTGGAATACAGTCCTCATAAAGATGCCGCATTTTGCTTCTGTTGCGCTTTATTCCCGGAAGGAATCGGAAGATCTCAGGCCAGCATAGAATGGGTGTCTGAAGGTGTCCGGCAGTGGCATAAAATGAAGAGCCGAGGTCAAAATAAAAAAGGAAAAATGGTTCAACATTTTACTTCTGAATCTCATCAAGCAGCTTTACGTGATTACTGTAATTTTGTCATTCAAGGAGCTCACATAGACATTTTACTGGAAAAATCTACCAGAGAGCAGAAAATTAGAGAAGTGCAAGAAAAAGAGTATCATAAAAAAGTTTTGCTTGTCTTGATCGATGTTGCTAGAGCTTTGGGAAGGCAAGGATTGGCTTTTCGTGGTCACGAAGAATCAGAAGAAAACAGTGGTGGTGTAGCATGTTCACATATCGAATGATCACTGTACCTAGTTACATACATACATAATTCATAAATAATATCGAAAACATATTGTAGCACTTTGTCACAATATTTATGTATACACATTCAAGTACCATGCGTTTTCCGTAACATTGCATTGTACTGGACAGTGCTGAGTCGGCATATCTAACACGCGCAACGACTCAGTCACCAAGTGAACATGATACGTCCTCTCTCTCCCGCAGCGAACCATACATAATTATGTAAACATATATACATAAGCGTACCGCTCCTCTGCTAGCTTCACTGGCAGCGCAGTCACGCGGACTTTAGCTATATTGAACAATTGTTAAGATTTAAGAATTGATTCAATAAACAGAACACTAAGTGAAAACACCAGCAACTAAGCGAAAATATAATTGTTGTATTATTGTGAATTGTGGGACATAGTACATGGCGACCGTGACAGGACCGTCAAGGAATAAGGCCTGGACAAGGAAATCTACAATCGCTGGAGGGAAATTTGGAGTTCAACAAATGCAAAAACTGAGTGAGTAGAGAGTGAGTTATGTCAAGAGGGGGAGTGCAAAACAAAATAAAGAAAAGAATAGCACACATAAAGTGGCTATTATATGCAAACAAAAATCCACTCCCCTGGGCAACAGCCCAAAAGCTTCAACAAGATTTTGACTTTTTAAAGTCAACGTTACTTAAAACAAAAAAGAACATAACTCACGCTCACTCAGTGCATTTTGAAATAACAACAATAAAAACTAAAAAACTCATCCTCCAACAAAAGAGCTACCAAAAAGGAAAAAGGAGTGCCCTGACGATTGCCCAGGACCATTGGACAGTGTACAATGCGAGTACACATGTATGCTGAGAACTGGTGCGATGACCGGCACCGGTACCGCCTGAGCCCATAGGCCCTGGACAACAGCAGCGGTGACAACGAGCGTGAAAGGCAGGCCGCCTTTTACGCCTTCGATGGAGCATCAGCGGGCTAACCAGCGACGACCAGCTGATGCTGCTCATCTGACGTCTGACATGCTGACATCGATATAACTATAAAAAACATATTAAATATTACATATTACATGTATTACACATACAAATAAGAAAATTTCAAATGTAAAAAAAATGAAGTAAGTAAGTCGTCTCGCCGACTTGGATATACCATACACCAGTAAAAAAAATATTTTAAATTTATAATAATCAATGCATTTTCGTATTTTTAACAAAATCGGTTTCCATGCTTTTTACAAGCATATCTTAGTATTTCGAGCACCCTAGCGCCCCCACCAGCCAACGGCCACTTCCGGCCATATGGAAAAACGTTTATATGCATAACTTGGCTATTTTTATTCCGATTTTGATCAAATTTGGTATTTTGCTTGATATTAGTATCAAATTTAAGTGTGCTAAATTTGATTGCACAAGGTAGAAAATTACGGGAGATAATCGAGTTTTTTCAAATTACGGGGGCGGAGGGGGGCGTGGCAAAATCTTTACACATCAAAACTGTGCGCAATTACTAAGCAAATATTTATACCAACTATGGTGTCTCTAGCTAAAATAGGATTTGAGAAAATCGGTTTTATTTGATTTGCGGGGGCGGTAGGGGGCGTGGCAAAATTGTTATAAATACAAAATGTGCGCGTTTACTAAGCAAATATACATACCAAATTTTGTGTCTCTAGTTGCTATGGTGTTTAAGAAAATCGGTTTTATATCATTTGCGGGGGCGGTAGGGGGCGTGGCAAACATTTGAAACAAACTCGATAAGCGTACATATGACACGAGTCTACATACCAAATTTGGTGGCTCTAGCTCTTATAGTCTCCGAGATCTAGGTGTTCATACAGACGGACGGACGGACGGACGGACGGACAGACGGACATGGCTAGATCGTCTCGGCTGTTGATGCTGATCAAGAATATATATACTTTATGGGGTCGGAAAAGCTTCCTTCTGCCTGTTACATACATTTTGGCGACTTTAATATACCATTTCACCCTATGGGTGTATGGTATAAAAAAAAATGTCCACTATTGATAAATATTTCGAGAAAGTAAATGATAGTAACCCTACAATAGTAGAAGATTTGTTGAAAATTTTTAAAAGTGAGCAAATAACCTCACCTCAGCGCTAAATAAGCTTAGCGCAAATCAAATTAGCGTATTTAGACTTCACAGGAGAAACATTCCCTGTGCAAGGAAATAGTAGAGTGCAAATGAGTTTCATTCTAACGTTACCATATGTATGCTGTTATCTAAACGCAGCGGGTACGTTATGTTTCTACTTGTTGGATGAAACACAGCACAGAAATTAGAAAAGCATAATGAATAAAGTAGAATTAGTACATTTACAAGTATACATACCATTCCTTGATTGCCTGATACACTCAGGCGAAAGAAATTACAAATACAAAGAAATTAGGTATTGGATATTCAATAATTTTAAATTTGAAAGAAAAATAGTAGAACTTATGGAGAAAGTCATAAAGATAGCATATAATAGATTACTTGTTAAGGTGCCAAAAAGAAAAGACGTGCCTGAATGGGTTCACGAACTTTTCATGGATACAGTCGAAACGGTAATTCTGATGTGGAAATAATAGAATCAGAGGATTAAATTAAAATGATTAGAGGCAGAACACATGCCAATTTATTAATACAGAATCCCTAAGAATGGATTGGAAAGAACTTGTCCCATATATTCTTCAAATTAAGGAAACGTTTACAAAATCTTATAAATGTTTAAACCAAAACAGAAAAATCCAAAAAGAAACGTTAGACAAGCACGCAAAGATTCTTGTGGACTCTTTTAACGAAGCAAGAAGCCTAGTGCATGCAAACAGAGAAAAGATAGACGGAACAAACTGGTCAAAAATATCAAAACTATTAACCAGGTTACGTTCTAACTTAGTTACTGTACAGAAAAAGTATAACCTTAATATATTTATACCGACGATCCTAAATACACCTTTAACAATAGACGTAGAATCAGAAAGCCAACAAGAAATAGACTCAGAAGAAGAGGAGAATTTGGAATCTGACGAAGGTGCAGAAGTAGAAGAAAAAGATCTAAACGATCTAACAATCCCTGCACGATTGACATTATCAGAACAGGATAAAGATTCAGAATCAGAAGTAGAAATAAAAGAAAACATCATGGCTGATTTAAGCGCCCGAAGGGCATATATGAAGGACATTTCAAGCGCCATTCCAAAATTCAATGCACAAAAATTACATCTCCGAAGATTCATAACAGCTTTGGAGATGGTAAATGAAAGGTGATTTTGAAGATATAGCTGCTGTGGTAATAAGATCAAAAATTAGTGCCCCAACACTGTACACAGTCCAAAATGAGACATCAGTTGAAGCAATAATACAAAAATTGCAAGACACTGTAGTTGGTGAAACACCCAAAGTTTAATCACTTTGCCAAACTAAACAAAACTACTCAGAGTGGTAAAACAGCTGAAGAGTATACATCGGAGGTCGACAATTTACGCAAACTCCTAGAAGCTGCGTATATTGACGACGGTATGTCGGCAGAAATGGCCCAGAGGTATAGCGTTGACGATGCTATAGAAGCAATGGTCCAAAATTGTGAGCAAGCAAGACTTAAAGCAATTCTTGACGCCGGCAATTTTAAAACCATGGATGAAGTAATACTAAAGTACTTACGAAAGAGTACTGAGATAAATGGAAAGCCAAACGCTGTTATGTTTGCCCAAAGAGGTCGTGGTAATTATAATAACAGATATAATTATCGTGGTAGAGGTAATGGTGGCGGTAATTATAATAATTATAACAATTATAATAATAATTACAACAATGGCCAAAATTATAACCAGAACTACAACCAGAGAGGAAACAACAGAGGTTACGGCAGAAATAATAACAGACGGAATAGAGGAAATAACCAACAAAACAGAGGTTATAACTCTAATAATAGCAATGTTAGGGTAGCCCAGAATACTTCGGGAAACTCTCAACAACCTTTAGATACTCAACAATAAAAAATTACAAGGTTTACACCATCAGTCTCAGTCAAAGCACATTTGCAAGTTTCACTAACGTAGCAACAGAAAAAGAGTTAGTACTTTTAATAGACACAGGTGCTGACATATCCATATTAAAAGAAAATTCCGACAACTTCCAATATATTCAAACCAATCAAATAATAAATATACAGGGAATTAGTCAAGAAATAACAAAATCAAAAGGACTTACTTCCATAGAAATACAAACCTCTAAATACATAATTCCACACGATTTTCATATCGTAAATTTACAATTCGCTATTCCTTGTGATGGAATACTAGGTATCGATTTCATAAGAAAATATAACTGTCAATTAGATTTCAAAGCGACTGAGGATTGGTTTATAATTAGACCAAATAATTTACAATATCCCATATATGTACCAATAGCATACAGTTCTGGCAACAACTCCATAATTCTGCCAGCAAGATCACAACTTGTCCGAAAAATTGAAATAACCTTAGCGGAAGACAGTATATTAATTCCGAACCAAGAAATTCAGCAGGGTATTTACATAGCAAATACCATAGCATCTTCTCAAAACGCATTCATAAGATTGCTAAATACAACAAACTAATCAATATAAATAACTTGCAGTACAAATCACTTTCGAACTACGAAGTAGTTAAAACAAGTTTAGAAGATAGAGAGAAAACGGTATTAGCGACACTCTCGAAGAATTTTCCACCACATTTCAATACCCAACTAACCAAATTATGCACACAGTATAGTGATGTATTCGGTTTGGAAACCGAACCTATAACTACCAATAATTTTTATAAACAAAAACTGAGACTGAAAGATGATGAACCAATATATATAAAGAATTACAGAAATCCTTATAGTCAAAAAGACGAGATACAAAAACAAGTCCAAAAATTAATAGATGACAAAATAGTTGAACCATCGGTATCAGCTTATAACAGCCCACTGTTACTTGTACCAAAGAAATCACTGCCTAATTCCGAAAAAAAAAAATGGCGATTAGTAATTGACTATCGTCAGATTAATAAAAAATTGTTGTCCGATAAATTCCCACTCCCAAGGATTGATGATATTCTAGATCAACTGGGAAGGGCGAAGTACTTTTCGTGCATGGATTTAATGTCAGGTTTTCATCAGATAGAACTCGAAAAAGAGTCACGAAATGTTATATCCTTTTCAACAAACAATGGTTCATATCGCTTCACGCGATTACCATTTGGCCTAAAGATAGCGCCAAATTCATTCCAGAGAATGATGACTATAGCATTCACTGGACTTGAACCTTCTCAAGCATTCCTTTATATGGACTATTTAATAGTCATTGGTTGTTCTGAAAAACATATGCTCAATAATTTAACAGAAGTGTTTGAGAAATGTAGGCAGCACAACCTAAAATTACATCCCGAAAAATGTTCATTTTTATACCATACACCCATAGGGTGAAAATGGTATATTAAAGTCGCTAAAATGTATGTAACAGGCAGAAGGAAGCTTTTCAGACCCCATAAAGTATATATATTCTTGATCAGCATCAACAGCCGAGACGATCTAGCCATGTCCGTCTGTCCGTCCGTCCGTCCGTCCGTCCGTCCGTCCGTCTGTATGAACACCTAGATCTCGGAGACTATAAGAGCTAGAGCCACCAAATTTGGTATGTAGACTCGTGTCATATGTACGCTTATCGAGTTTGTTTCAAATGTTTGCCACGCCCCCTACCGCCCCCGCAAATGATATAAAACCGATTTTCTCAAACACCATAGCAACTAGAGACACAAAATTTGGTATGTATATTCGCTTAGTAAACGCGCACATTTTGTATTTGTAAAATTTTTGCCACGCCCCCCTACCGCCCCCGCAAATTAAATAAAACCGATTTTCTCAAACACTATAGCAACTAGAGACACAAAATTTGGTATGTATATTCGCTTAGTAAACGCGCACATTTTGTTTTTGTAAAAATTTTGCCACGCCCCCTACCGCCCCCGCAAATTAAATAAAACCGATTTTCTCAAAAACTATTCTAGCTAGAGACACAAAATTTGGTATGAATATTTGCTTAGTAATTGCGCACATTTTTGATGTGTAAAGATTTTGCCACGCCTCTTTCCGCCCCCGTAATTTGAAAAAACTCGATTATCTCCCGTAATTTTCAACCTTGTGCAATCAAATTTAGCACACTTGAATTTGATACTAATATCCAGCAAAATACCCAATTTGATCAAAATCGGAATAAAAATAGCCAAGTTATGCATATGAACGTTTTTCCATATGGCCGGAGTTGGCCGTTGACTGGTGGGGGCGCTAGGGTGCTCGAATGCTTGAGTGAGCGAAATACTAAGATATGCTTCTAAAAAGCATGCAAACAGATTTTTTTAAAAATACGAAAATGCATTGGTTATTATAAATTTAAAATATTTGTTTTACTGGTGTATGGTATATCCAAGTCGGCGAGACGACTTACTTACTTCATTTATGCATGAAGTCACCTTTTTGGGGCATAAATGCACAGACAAAGGAATCTTGCCTGATGACACAAAATACGACGTCATCCAAAATTATCCAGTCCCCCACGATGCGGACAGCGCTAGAAGATTTATTGCATTTTGCAATTATTACAGAAGATTCATAAAGAATTTTGCCGACTATTCTCGTCACATAACAAGATTATGTAAAAAAGATGTAAAATTTGAATGGACAGCTGACTGTCAGAATGCTTTTGAACATCTAAAATCGGCATTAATGAACCCAACTCTATTGCAATACCCAGATTTCAGCAAAGAATTTTGCATAATCACTGATGCGAGTAAGCACGCATGTGGAGCAGTCCTAACACAGAACAGAGAAGGACTCCAGCTACCAGTTGCATACGCATCAAGATCCTTTATAAAAGGTGAAAGCAACAAGAGTACAACAGAACAAGAATTAGCAGCTATTCATTGGGCAATAACACATTTCAGACCATACATTTATGGTAGACATTTCACCGTCAAAACTGATCACAGAGCACTTACTTATCTATTTTCAATGATAAATCCAAGTTCGAAACTAACGCGAATGAGACTTGAATTAGAGGAATATAACTTCACAGTAGAGTATCTAAAGGGTAAAGATAATTATGTAGCAGATGCCCTATCAAGAATAACAATCACAGACTTAAAAAACATACAAATCGATAATAAAATTCTGAAAGTCACTACCAGAAACCAAAATAAACAGTTAAATTCCTGCGCAGGGAACGAAAAAGAAAAAGAAGATTTGCAAAAGCAAACTCTAGATGCTTCTAAGCCCAACGTATATGACGTCATTGTAAATGACGAGGTACGAAAAGTAGTGACCTTGCGAATAACAGATACTCTATGCACACTAAAACATGGAAATAAAATTATAGCAAGAATTGATGTTAGCGATATTTACACCAATGGAATTCTTGACCTAGGTCAATTCTTTCAAAGGCTCGAAAAAGAAGCCGGTATACTCAATATCAGCCAAGTCAAAGTGGCACCGAGCGAAAAGATCTTCGAGACCATCTCAATAGAGTCTTTTAAAATAATGGGCAAAAACATATTACAATCATTAAGAGTAGCGCTAGGTCAAGCCGGTGACCCTATTAGCAAATAATGGTCAAGAAAAAGAAGCAATACTGTTTACATTCCATGATGATCCTATACAAGAAGGTCATACAGGAATAGCTAGAACATTAGCAAAAATAAAAAGACATTACTACTGGAGAAATATGACACGAGATATCTCAAAATATATAAAATGAAGTAAGTAAGTCGTCTCGCCGACTTGGATATACCATACACCAGTAAAACAAATATTTTAAATTTACAATAACCAATGCATTTTCTTATTTAAAAAAAACTGTTCACATGCTTTTCACAAGCATATCTTAGTATTTCGCTCATTCAAGCAAACGAGCACCCTAGCGCCCCCACCAGCTAACGGCCACTTCCGGCCATATGGAAAAACGTTTATATGCATAACTTGGCTATTTTTATTCCGATTTTGATCAAATTTGGTATTTTGCTTGATATTAGTATCAAATTTAAATGTGCTAAATTTGATTGCACAAGGTAGAAAATTACGGGAGATAATCGAGTTTTTTCAAATTACGGGGGCGGAGGGGGGCGTGGCAAAATCTTTACACATCAAAAATGTGCGCAATTACTAAGCAAATATTCATACCAAATTTTGTGTCTCTAGCTAGAATAGTTTTTGAGAAAATCGGTTTTATTTAATTTGCGGGGGCGGTAGGGGGCGTGGCAAAAATTTTACAAATACAAAATGTGCGCGTTTACTAAGCAAATATACATACAAAATTTTGTGTCTCTAGTTGCTATGGTGTTTAAGAAAATCGGTTTTATATCATTTGCGGGGGCGGTAGGGGGCGTGGCAAACATTTGAAACAAACTCGATAAGCGTACATATGACACGAGTCTACATACCAAATTTGGTGGCTCTAGCTCTTATAGTCTCCGAGATCTAGGTGTTCATACAGACGGACGGACGGACAGACGGACATGGCTAGATCGTCTCGGCTGTTGATGCTGATCAAGAATATATATACTTTATGGGGTCGGAAAAGCTTCCTTCTGCCTGTTACATACATTTTAGCGACTTTAATATACCATTTCACCCTATGGGTGTATGGTATAAAAATGTAACAAGTATCAAAAGTCAAAAACGACTAAACATACTAAAACTCCAATGATTATTACTGAAACGCCACAAAAGGCCTTCGACAGGGTAATAGTGGATACGATCGGTCCATTACCTGAATCAGAACAAGGAAATGAATATGCAGTAACTTTAATCTGCGATTTGACAAAATATCTGGTAGCAATACCAATTAAAGATAAAAGTGCGAAAACAGTAGCAAAAGCTATATTTGAAGATTTTATTCTGAAGTACGGTCCAATGAAGAGGTTCATTACGGACATGGGAACAGAATATAAAAATTCTATTATTACTGACTTATGCAAAAATTTGAAAATAAAAAATATTACCTCTACCGCACATCATAATCAAACTGTAGGTACCGTGGAGCGAAGCCACCGAACACTTAATGAGTTCATACGCTCATACATTTCAGTCGACAAAACAGATTGGGATGTATGGCTACAATACTTCGTATACTGCTTTAACACAACACCCTCTATGGCACATGATTATTGTCCATATGAGTTGGTATTTGGTAAAACTTCGAATTTGCCAAAATATTTCAATAGCATAGACAGTATAAACCCACTTTATAATGTGGAAGATTATGCTAAGGAATCGAAGTTTAGATTAGAGCAAGCGTATAAGCGAGCTAGATTAATGTTGGAAAAACATAAGGAAAAACAGAAAGTTAATTATAATAGAAATATCTTGGATTTCGATTTAAAAGTAGGAGACCAGGTTTAAGGTAGAAAGCATAGGAGATAACGATAACGTTACAATACTAGGCAATAAAAATAAAAAACAAACAGTACATAAGGATAGGTTAAAAAGTTTTGTTTCATAATCATTTTATTTCTCTAAATATATCGAGTATGGCCATACATAGAAATAAAAAAAAAAAAAAAAAAATACAATATTTTTACAATTTTTGCCTTTTACAATATTTTGAAGTAAATCAATATTTCATGACTCGATTAATAAAAATAACAATAAGTAGATAAAGAAAAAAAAAAAAAAAAAAAAAACAACACAAAATACAATTAAGAAAAAAAAAATAACTTCATATAATTACGTTATTTTTCTAAAGGAGGGAGATGTAGCATGTTCACATATCGAATGATCACTGTACCTAGTTACATACATACATAATTCATAAATAATATCGAAAATATATTGTAGCACTTTGTCACAATATTTATGTATACACATTGAAGTACCATGCGTTTTCCGTAACATTGCATTGTACTGGACAGTGCTGAGTCGGCATATCTAACACGCGCAACGACTCAGTCACCAAGTGAACATGATACGTCCTCACTCTCCCGCAGCGAACCATACATAATTATGTAAACATATATACATAAGCGTACCGCTCCTCTGCTAGCTTCACTGGCAGCGCAGTCACGCGGACTTTAGCTATACTGAACAATTGTTAAGATTTAAGAATGCATTCAATAAACAGAACACTAAGTGAAAACACCAGCAACTAAGCGAAAATATAATTGTTGTATTATTGTGAATTGTGGGACATAGTACAGTAAAAATTTCAAACAGATTGTGTATTTGATTGCACGTCATTGTCCTTTATTGCAAAAGTGGTTAGATGAAACTTCGAAAAGACCGCGTCACGTTACGTATCTCAGTCCGGTCACTCAAAATGAATTCCTCGACCTTTTAGGGTCTAAAACACAAGAAGCCATTGTAAATGAAGTGAACAAAGCAGGTATTTTTTCTATCATGGCTGACACAACTCCAGACCTATCACATCAAGATCGACTCGCCATCAACATTCGGTAGGTGCGTCAAACAAATGATAGATTAGTTCCCGTTGAAAGGCTTCTGAAAATGGATGTTGTCTTAACGAAAAAAACGGGAGAAGAGTTGTCCAATAAAATTGTAGTTGCACTTCAGTCACTCAATATCTCGACCAAAAACATTGTTTTTCAATCATACGACTTTGCTAATAACATGTCCGGTAAATATATTGGCACACAAAAAAAACTGTCCGAAAAATGTGAAAAAGAAATCCCTTACATTCCATGCCAAGATCATCGGACCAACACATTTGTTGAAACAGCATGCAATGCAAGTGTTCTGATTTCAGAGTTTTTCAATGTTTTAGAAGCTTTGTATGTATTTTTCTATGGTAGCACAAAACGTTTCCAAAGTTTAAGTGAAGAATTAAAAAGTATTGAAAATTCATTGCAATTGAAAAATTTGTCGAAAACTCGATGGACTGCTAGAGCTGAGTCAGTCAAAGCCATGTGGATTTCTTTTGAAGAAATTGTGGACGTTTTGAAAAATATGATAAACGATCCAGAATTTTTCGATTCTCGTACACGTACGTCCGCTTCTGGTTTGCTCAAAAAAATTCTGGATTTTGATTTTATCAGCTCGTTATTTTTTTGTAAAAATGTCATGTTCAAAGTCAAACATTTGACGGAAAATTTGGAGTCAGTAGAATTGAACGTCATTGATGCTTCTTTATTGATTCAAAGTACAAGCGCATCATTTGAACAAATGGACGATGACGACCAGATCAATGCATTGATAAATAGCTCGGCTGTATTTGCTGAAAAATTGAAGATTAATCCTCGAGACGATTTTTCGAAACGTCACAGAACGCGTCGTGTACCAAAAAAGTATGATGCAAATCCAGAAACAGCTCACAATTTTGATTTCTTGACATTTTATCGAAAAGAATTCAGGACTGTGCTTCAAGTTTTCAACAATTGCATTCAAGAAAACTTGAAAGACACTTTTTCAACATTTGCGTGTGTCCAGAAAGTTTTCCAAATTCCAATTGACAGAAAAAATGTCACAATGAATTCAATCGAATCCATTGTGCAATTAGAACCCTTTTATTTTAGCGAGGAACCAGAATGTTTGCTTGCTGAGTTGCAAATTCTTTTCGATTCATGTAAAGAGTGTACGAATTTCAAAGATATTTCGGAAGTTGTGTTTAACTTGAAACATGTGATTCCCTTAGCCTACAAACTCGTTTGTTTTATTTTGACTGCTCCTGTAACATCAGCTTCTTGTGAACGATCATTTAGTAAATTGAAATTGGTTTTCAATCATTTGCGAACAACGATGGGAGATGATCGGTTGAATGCATTGATGCTACTTTATTCTTCAAGCGATAAGGTAGACGACATAAACATTCACGAACTCGTAGAAAAATTGTCGTTATTGAAACACCGCAGAGTGTAAATTTAAATAGAATTGATCAACGAATAAAAGGAACTTAGAAATATTTGTCGTCCATTTCTGCGCAATGTTAGTTTTAGTTACACATTCATGTACGTACCAAATGCTGTAATTATAATTTTTGCCAAATTATCTTCAAAGAATAAATTCCTTATATACTGACCTTGTTTTATCGAAGTAAATTTATTTCTACCGCAAATCGGCAATTTAATGAGAATCACCCCCCCCATTATCGACAACCTCGCTACGCCCCTGCCAATACACCTAATTTCAATTAATTGTACCAACACAAATATATACTAAAACACATGTATGTCAAATAAGTCTAATCAGCATAATCATGGAATATGCATTGAATTCCAAATAATTATACCAACACAAATAGATATGGAGACACATGTACGTAGCATAAGTTAATCAGCATTTTTATGTAAAAGCTTTCATTTATACATTTTGAATAAAGAGTTTTTAGTTGATTCTGGCCACTGAAACATAAACGTCGTGTTCTTTCTACTTCGCCAAAATAATTATTTTTTAACTAAACGCATTCTTCAATTTCATAATTCGCGGCCGCTCTGGCCCAGTTGCAATATGATACATCCTCACTCTACCGCTGCGGCGGCATATATACATACATACTCTTATGTAAACATTTATACATTTATAAACAATTATAACAGAATTAAGAATTATTCAATAAACTGAGCTCAACCTAAAAAGAACTATTTGTGTCTCATAATAATATTTCGAACCCAAATATTTACTATTGAACGTTTCTACCACAAAAGATTCTTATCGACACTGAAGCAGCAAAAAATTACATTAAACCTGTAAAGGAGTTAATATATCGTAGTCCCAAATTCTGTAAGAGGCGAATTTAAGAAAATGATAGTAAAAAGAACTAGGGAATTCGCGACCCCTAACCAGGCGCTGCCTTATAATACTTCAGTCGTTGCCAGAATCCGAACTGTAGACAATAAGGAGGTATATTCAAAGCTCTATCCGTACCCAGCAGGCGTGTCAGATTTTGTAAACAACGAAGTCGCACAGCTGTTAAAAGATGGCATCATAAGGCCATCAAGATCTGCGTATAACAGCCCAACTTGGGTTGTTGATAAGAAAGGGATAGACACCAGCGGTAATAAGAATAAGCGGCTTGTCATTGACTTTAGGAAGTTAAATGAGAAAACCGTCTCCGAATGTTATCCGATGCCAAGTGTTCACGCCACCGGGTGAACAGCAGTGAGCGGCGAAGAGCAGTGAGGAGTGAGGAGGGTTTTTTTATCCTCGGCAGCTACTGTCACACCAGGAGGGGTGACTGGATTTTTCCCATGGGCATCCCCATTTAATCTACTACGAGATTGCAACCCGAACACCCGTTCTTCCTTTTTTGATTTGCCTTTTTTTCGATTGTAAAATTTTCCAACCCGCATCCTTCTCGTGTGTGTCGGGATATATTGTCACTTGCTACAAATAAATATTAATAAGTTTAAAACGAAGTTTCTCGCGCGTTTTAATTACACTACTCACGCACCAGACCCCTGAAGACTTTGGCACCCGCCAACCACTTGCGGCTTATTTGGATTCTTCCGCCCCGCCACAAACACCAAGTATCCAAGTAATTTTAGCTAATCTCGGAAAAGCTAAGTTTTTCACAACATTGGATCTTATATCCGGGTACCACCAGATATACCTGGCGGAGGACGATCGCGAAAAGACGTCCTTTTCAGTAAATGGCGGAAAGTACAAGTTCTGTCGACTGCCGTTTGGTTTAAAAAATGCGGGAAGCATTTTTCAAAGAGCAATCGACGATGTCTTGCAAGAGCAAATTGGCAAGATATGTTACGTATATGTTGATGACGTAATCATCTTCTCTGAAAATGCCGCGGATCACGTCCGCCATATTGACATAGTACTTCAGCAACTTTGTGATGCTGACATAAGGGTCTCTACAGAAAAGACAAGGTTTTTCAGAGAAAGTGTCGAGTACTTAGACTTTATTGTTAATAGCGAAGGAGCAAAGACAGACCCAGAAACGGTCAAAACGATCCAAGAGTACGCTGAGCCAACAAATTTGTATTCTCTGAGATCTTTTCTAGGCCTAGCCAGCTACTATAGGGTGTTTATCAAAGATTTTGCAGCCATAGCAAGACCTTTGACCAATATACTAAAAGGCGAAAATGGCACTGTAAGCAAACACATGTCTAGAAAAGTAGCAGTCGAGCTCGGAAGATGTTATGCTTATGTACCCTGACTTCAATAAACCTTTTGACTTGACTACGGACGCTTCTGCGAATGGCATTGAACACTAAAAATGTGCGAAACTCATTATGCTACCAACGAAAGAGAGTTGTTAGCGATGTGTGGTCTCTCGGCAAACTGCAGAATTATCTTTACGGTACAAGAGAGTTACATATATTTACAGATCATCAACCGCTCACGTTCGCAGTGTCTGAGAAAAACACGAATGCGAAAATCAAGATGTGGAAGGCGATTATCGAACAATATAACGCCCAGTTGCACTAAAAGCCAGGGAAGGAAAATTTTATCGCAGATGCCTTATCTAGGCAAGAGCTTAACTCTCCAAGACGGAACGCAATCAGACATAGCCACTGTTCACAGTGAGATATCCCTTACATACACTATAGAAACTGCCGATAACCCATTGAATTCCTACAGGAATCAAGTAACTTTGGAGAAATCACGTTATTCACTGCATAGAAAATTTATTTTATTTGAAAAAAATACCCGTCACTTAATTCAATGTACAGATAAGATCAATCCTTTAAAACTTGCTGTAAACCCCGACCTCGTAAACGCGTTTTATTGCAACCTCCCGACTCTAGCTGCATTCCAACATGGGCTAGTTTCACTGTTCCCGACAACCAAGTTTTGACATTGCAAAAGGATAGTATCGGATATCACTAACAAAGACGAACAGGTAGAAATAGTCAACACCGAACATAATCGTGCGCAAAGAGCGGCACAAGAGAATGTAAAACAGATACTTCGAGACTACTACTTCCAAAAGTGACTAAACTAGCCAACGAGGTTGTGCTGAATTGTAAGGTTTGCGCTATTGCCAAGTACAACCGGCACCCCAAAAAACAAGAACTCGGGGAGACGCCAATTCCCTCATTTGCCGGAGAAATGTTACACATTGACATATTTTCTACCGCTCAGAAGCTCTTCCTAACTTGCCTCGACGAGCAAGTTAGGCCTTTAGCCTTTAGCTTTTCGATCAATAACCGATATTATGAACCCCATTTTACTTATAATTAATACCTTTCAAGACACAAAAACTATTTATTGCGACAATGAACCATCGTTTAATTCCGAAACGATCACTTCATCGTTAAAGAATCAGTTTAACATCGACGTGGTGAACGTCCCCCCATTACATAGCTGTTCCAATGGGCAAGTGGAGCGTTTCCATAGTACATTAATAGAAATTGCCAGGTGATTAAAATTGGACAAAAAAATTAGCGATACAGTTCAGGCTATCATGAGAGCAACAATATTCATAATAAAACTATACACTCAGTAACAGGACAAAAGCCACTCGATGTAATCCACTCTATACCAGACGAAATTAAGCAAGAAATCAAAAGTCGTTTAATAAAAGCCCAACAAGACCAATTAGCCATAAGTTACGTAAGACACTTACGTAAGACACTCTACAAATTTATCCAACTTCGTGTGCATAGATGATACAAGAAAATTGTCAGAACTTTTTCCTCAGTCACATATGCGAAAATTGTTAGATGTAGATATCGATCATATCCAGAGTATTTTATCTAGCCTAACGGTACACCATAGAATGGCCAGAAGTTTAGACTTCCTAGGAACAGCTTTAAAAGTCGTTGCAGGCACGCCCGATGCATCAGACTTAGAAAAGATTAAGATTACCGAAGCCGAGCTCATAGAATCAAAAAACAGACAAGTAATAGTAATTACTGAAGCACAAAAACAAATTAACCTATTAACTGATACTGTAAATAAATTAATTAAAGAAAAGAAAGGCGAGTTCGTAGACTCTCCTCATTTGTATGAAACCTTACTTGCGCATAATAGAATGTTATCCACCGAAATCCAAAACCGTATGCTCACTATAACGCTCGCCAAATCTAATATCATAAACCCAGCAATTCTCGACCACGAAGATTTGAAATCCATTTTTACCAAACAGCTCACAGAAGTCCCAATAGTTAGTTTAATGGCAGTGTTAAAAATAAAAATATTTCAATCAGATAGCGAAATCCACATAATAATTAAATATCATAATCTTAAGACTATTTGTAAGAAGGTTATGATATTTCCTGATGCCCACAATCAGGCCCGGACTGGCCCACCGGGCAACCGGGCAAATGCCCGTTGGGCCCTCAAGGTAGGGGGCCTCTTTTGATGAAATTTCATTTAGTAGAGTAGCAGTATTTAGTCACTAGGGCCCTTCGAACGAAGTTCCCAGTAAGAATCATTTTTGTACCATAATAAATCGATCGGGGACCCCTGGAATTCAGAAGCCCTGTAAGCTACTGGAATTTTAGACATGGTTTTCAAAATTGAAGAAACATTGTGTAGTAGAGAACTGATTTTATTTTAACCAGGGTCCAGAACACAAAGTTCATAGTAAAAAATTTTCTGTTCTTATATAGAATAAACGAAAGGCCTGAGGCCTAGACGTTTTGGGGCCCCTTCAATTTCCTATAATTGTATACTTTTTCTATAGATTTTCCTACCAAAGCTATACTTTTTTTTAGAAAGGTTTTAGAAAGAGTTATCGAGACTGTTAAACTGATTGAAAGAAGAGGATTGAGCTACCCAGGGGACAAACACGAGGCAGGCTACTCTTTGGATGACGATGATCTCGATCATGGAAATTTTCTTTAAATATTGAAGCTTCTCGGAAGATTTTATGAAACACTCAAAAAACAAATGGCCAACGTGATTGAAAAAAGTAAAGAAAAGAAACAATCAAGAAAAAAAGGAAGTTCAGGGCGCGGTGGAATAGAGACATTAATTTCGAAAACAACCATTAACTACATAATCAACATTATTCGAAAACTCATCAAAGAAGATATAAGCGCAGAAGTACGAAAGGCAGGAATGTTTACAATACACTACACAGGATATTTCAGTAACTGATCAGTGTAGTATCATTGTCAGATACGTCACTGATAAAGTACATGAAAAATTGATTTCCATCGTCAACTGTACTTCATCAACTGGCAAATCAATCTGCTATCTGCTAATAAAAGAACTGCAATCACTTAATATCGATATTCAATCCTGCATTGGCAATTCAACAGACGGAGCTGCAAATATGCAAGGAAAATACTCTGGTTTCTCCAAAATTTCTCCCGGCCAATTACATGTCTGGTGCTATGGACACGTTTTGAATCTTGTAATCACAGATGTAACAGAACTCAACCACCAATCTACCTCATTGTTTGGACTCTTGAATTCTATTGCGAAATTCGTCAAAGAATCTTACCTGCGCATGGATGTCTTCCTGAAACATAATTTAACTAAAAAACGTCTCGCCGTAATCGGCAACAAACGCTAGCGGTCGAAAGACAAAGCAATTACGAATAAATTTGGGGATTTTGGAGACCCTTCAGGATGCCTATACGTCGACATACTACTAACACTGGATGAACTGGCAACTTCCCAAAACTTCAGTGCTGATCTGCGTTTCCAAGCTAAAGGTTCCCACACACCAGAGCGATTTATTCGCAGCGGCAGCGGCGTTCATAAGACGCAATGAAATTAGATATTCGCGCCGCTGCCGCTGCGAATAAATCGCTCTGGTGTGTGGCAACCATTAAAACTTAACTGAATTTATGATCTTTATTTTAAGATGAACTTTTTTATTTTTACCATGCTTCAATGTCCTACCATTTTTTTAATTTGAGGATTAAAAGCCTTTAAATTACGAATTAGAGTGTTTAAAAAAGTGTAGTTTTACAATATACAAAAGATTAATTCATTTTACACGTGGTAACAACTGCAAATGGTTTCAGTACGTGGGCATCAGATTTGCTAGTTGAGAAAGAATCAGAAATCATTATAAACTAAGATTTCACGAAACGAACGCCGCACAAAAAGAAAAGGTTACCGGGTGAGAAAACCTGTGATGAAATAATCGATGAACCTCAGCAAAAATTTATAGTAGAAGTTCACAATGTCATTATTGATAACACCATTTGTGCAATCAAATCACGGTTTACGGAGCATGGAAGACTAGCCCCGGATTTCTCATGCCTCTACCCGAAAAATTTTCCTCATATCGTAGCGGATGGTCTTCCCGAAAATTCTCTAGCAGCTCTTGTCAACATTCTACAAAAATTCGGAGCAGTTGCATCACCGAGCGTAAACAATGAGTTGAAGGATTTTGGCTCAAATGGACTACTTTCAAGCAGAGTCTCGCGGACGAAAATGAAGAAGAAGCGACTCAAAACTGTGACGATGATAGGGATCTACACGAAGAGAACTCCGACGCTGAACTGCCTGCAGATCAAGATGAATTGAAGAAATCAGATCCAGCTCTGTGCTCTAATGCTACTAAAACTTGTAAGACATGACACATAAACACATGAAAAACAGCTCTTTCTTGCTTATAAATTTCTTTTGACACTTTCTTGTACGCAAGTAGCTTGCGAAAGATAATTTTCAAAGTTAAAATATATCAAAAATAGATTGAGAAGATGTTTGACGCAAAACCATTTAGAAACTTTCTTGCTTATGGCAGTTGAAAAAAAAACTTGAATCAAATTGAAAATAAACGCATTTTTAAAGCCTTATCCTTACAGAGCAATTTACTTTAAAAACTTTTGACTGTTTGATGATTTAAAATCTAGTCAAATTACGCCTTACGTGCATTGTTGAAAAAAGATAGGTTAATAAAATTGTTTCTTTGTTTGTAAGAAGTCGTTTTTGTTTTATTCACATAAACGATCATACTTGATGTAAAACCTAAAAGTGTGTACCTTTCATTTTCCTCGACATAATTTTTCAAGCATGTAGTATAGGGGGCCCTTCAACTTGAAAGCCCGGTGGGCCCTTAGGGTCCCAGTCTGGGCCTGCCCACAATAACACTATTCTGCAAGTACATGATAACGTAGTAGCTGAATGCAACGATGGAGTTCTAGCAGTAACAGAGTGCGCTACAACCAACTATGCGACGTTCTGCAAGAAGTCGGCTCATGACACTTGCGCCAGCAGATTACACTCTGGAGGTTTAGCGTTATGCCACACACAGCCTTCCACCTGGAACCGATTACCATAGTCGACGAAGTATAATCATCGTCAATGAAATATCAGCAGGAATAAGAATAGATGACGGCCCACTGATGACAGTTAAAGGCACACATCTTGTCACATTCGAACGTGTCGCGACCATAAACGATACCACATACATTAACAACAACGGTGTTGTGAACAAAAGTCCAGGCATCGCGGCATCACCATTGCTGAATATTACAGGACACGACCATGTTCTTAGCCTACCATTGCTACAAAGCAAGCGTTGAGTTCTTGTCTGGAATGTGCTGAGTCGGCTTTGCTGACCACAAGCCCGTGGCATGATCTTTTGTGTACTTCCTATGTATTTGGGTGTAGATTCGTATTTCCATTTTATGTACTTAGCTTTAGTCTTTATTTCATTCCATTCTTATAATCAGTTTTTGTCAGACAATTGGCTAATAAAGATCAACTAACATTTACTTCGGTACACTGCCGTTAAGCATTTGCCTTATTAATCATACACCGTTGAGCCACAAGGCCAGCCGTATAACAAGAGGACGAAGTCAAGTCCTCCACCCTAAACTTCCTAAGAGTAACTATCATCAAGTAATCTGATATACGACTCTACCCGCCGCTACACCGGAGACGCCATAATTGCCGTTGGAGGAAAAAGTGGCACTTACTAACTTATACAACATTCAAGTGCCATGCCTCCATAGCATGGTGCTGGACTTTGCTGAGTCGGCAAGTCTAACACGCGCAACCACTCTGTCCCCAATATGCAAAATGATACATCCTCACTCTTCTGCTGCGGCGGCATACATATATACATACTTTTATGTAAACATTTATACATTTATACATTCATACATTTATACATAAGCATACCGCTCCTCTGCGGGCGTCACTGGCAGCGCAGCTACGCGGTCTTAGCTTTAGTTAACAATTGTTATAAAATTAAGAATCATTGAATAAAATCAACTCAAACTGCTAAGACCTACTGGTGTCTTCAATTAAAACTATACAATCTAACATATTTGGAATGACCATTCTTCCGGGCATATTATAGTATTCAAAACTGACAAATATTAATAAGAAAAGTCACAGCTCGTGATGGCGTATAAACAAACGATACAAAATAGCATGCTACATTCGCCGAATCGTCTTTGCCTAACGTGATAGACCGTTCTTTCGCGAACATTAAACTTTTTAAATAAAACTTTTTTCCACGTCGACGGCCATAAGTAAAGAAAAAGTAAAGAAAGAAACTTGCAAAGGTATACAAACTCGGCGACGTAAATAAATAAATAAATAGTTCGATCTGGCTGAGTCCGAGATATACAACCCGTGCAGTAAATAGAAGCAAAAATGCAATTTCAGCTCTGTATCTCTTACTGTCTAGGAGAAGTTGCTCTGATCCAGACCGACAAACGGACGAACTTGTCGTGCCGATCATGAATATAAACACTTTATTTAGTCTGAGATTATTCAACTCAAAATTTAAAGGCGAGGTTCTATGCGTTGCTCACTTCTGACTAAAATTAATATAACTTTTTTGAAGGGTTCTGACATCAATCGAACGAATAAACGTCGTAATTATTTTACAATTTATGAATTGGAATACGAATTTATGGATACGTTGATGTCAATAGAAGTCTTCTATCTTATTGTTTGGAGATAGTAAAAAGGATTGCGTTACGCTTATTCCGGTGTGTATGGCTTGGCTTTTTGGCTGTTTTCATTCCGAATTTAATCAAATTTGATACGTTGTTAGATATTAATGCTATATTTAGTGCATTTGACATGACACATTTGCATTAAATAAACAATTCCGGAGATCCTCGGTTTTTATTTTGAATTTTGGGAGCCGGAACAGGGCGTGGCAATCTTTTTACGCAAAATCAAAATCAAATCTGAAATTTGAGCAAGTGTACATCCGAAATGTAATGTCTATAGCTTTAATAAATTTTAAGAAAATCACTTATGTTTAAATTGAGTGAGAGAAAGGGGTGTGAAAAAAATTTGAAATCAACCGAAGGCTCCTGGACTAGAGCTGGAAAAACCATCGACGGTACTATCGATATATCAATGGTTTTGTATTTTTATAAAGCATCGATGTTTGGCCAGCACTATCGATGTTGTTTCTTTCTTTTACAAGTGTTCGAGGGAAATGCATGTACAAGTTAACACGCGCAACTGAGGGCGCACTTAGACCGGACGCGCATGGGACATCCGACACCACCATGCCCACGCTGAGTGACCGCTCCAAGAAGAGTCACGAGGCGCGGAGTCAGCAATCTGTCGGCGGCTATGCGATGGGCCGCGGTCTGGGCCTGAGAAATGCATCTTTGGGGTCTGGGTAAATTAAGTTAGTTCTAATTAACCAACCAACAAGTTCAGTTGCGAGCAAACCAAATAATTACATTTAATAAACGAATAATATAAACGACCTAAAGGACAGATAATAAACTTCGTTTAATTGGCGCCCAACTATTGTGAACTCACGGTTGTGTGTGAAACTCCATTGACCTAAAGGTTAATGTAACTAAACAAAAAAAAAAAGAAAAACCGCAAACGGTTATTCCCTAAAGGGAAATATTTTTTTTTTTCTGTGAAAATTTAAATTGCTATTACAGCAATAGTGCGCATTTACTAAGCAAATATACATACCAAATTTTGTGTCTCTAGTTGCTATGGTGTTTAAGAAAATCGGTTTTATATCATTTGCGGGGGCGGCGGGGGGCGTGGCAAACATTTGAAACAAACTCGATAAGCGTACATATGACACGAGTCTACATACCAAATTTGGTGGCTCTAGCTCTTATAGTCTCCGAGATCTAGGTGTTCATACAGACGGACGGACGGACAGACGGACGGACGGACGGACAGAATTAACTTATTTAGTCATTCACTCACTCACTGAGTCTCAACTCGCGAGCGACTGAATAGTAAGAAATTTTTTTCTTACCACTGCAAAATCAAAAAACTAAACTAAACAAACTTCAGTTGGTGAAGGCAGCGACAAGGAAGTGATTTGCCGTCGGCTACTCAACGCTCTAGTAGTTAAGACAAGGAAAATACCATGTAAGTGAATTGCTCATTTTTTTCTTGCCATATAAAATAAATAAAATCGTTTTTGACACCTGCCCATTGATTGACCTATTGACTTTGAAAAAAATAAAAAAATTATAATACATCTTTTTGACTACTTCGTATCAAACTCGTGATTTGTAATTGCTAAAACTGTGGCTAATTAAAATCAGGATTCTCATTTCGTACCAAAAATTCGTAATTGATGTCGGTTTAATTTAAAATTCATATTAACTCTAAATAAGTTTGGGAGGATTGATTTAATGTCAGGCACCAGTAGTGACGAGGATTTAATTTCAACCGTACAAGAGTATAGAAACAGGATGACAGAACAACAAATCAAAAATTTAAAGGCGAGGTTAGGCGAAATCCTAAGTGAGCAAAGGCAATTTTTTGAAAATAAAATCACAGAGCTGACACAAAAAGTGGACAGCTTAAGGGTCGTTCCAAAAGTTGTGGTTTATGAGGAAATCCAAATATTGCCTGGTGTGAAATGTGACGAACCATTACTTTACTATGGTAAAGTCTATTTCGGATTTTGATGGAAGACAAGAGGGGTACGTCTCATGGAGGCAGGCCGCATGCACGGCTTACAAAATTTGTGAACCATATTGTAGTGTATTCACATAGTCGCCTATCATTCATACTTAAAGTATAGCTCAACTTGTAACACTTAGTTGCAAGCATAAACAATCTTCAATTGTTTGTATATATGTATGTGCAGGCATGCACATGCATACATACTGATTATGCATATGCGTAATATGAGCTAGGGCTAAGAGAGCGTGTGACCGCTGAGTCAGCACTTTGGCCGCCCAGACTGTGAGCGTCCAACTATGTGAGTACACTCGCTCCGCACACCCCGTCCTCTTACCATAGAGCAATATAAGGCGAAGACTGCAAGGAAACAGGAAAAACCAAAACATAAACGAAGCGGCCGGAGGATAAAGCTACTACAACAGAGACGTTTAATGAAGGACATGGTGGAGGCCACCAAAGAAAAAGAAGACCGACAGCGCTACATAGAGCGCCTGCAACAAATAAATAACGAGCTTCGCCAAGGTGCGAAACAACGGCAAACGGGCTGCATAATTGCAGTAGCCCCAATTTGCCCTTAATTTTAATTATTTATAACAAATCTATGCGGGAAACCGCTGTTTACAAATTACTAAAAAAAAAAATAGGCTTGTACTAACACATGTGGTAGACATAGATTTAATCAAAATTGTAAAACTTATGTAAGTCTACCACATGCCCTTAACTCTTTTCTTTTTCCTTGGCTCACTGCATTCACAGTTGATGCACAAAAAAAAAATCATCTCTGGCTCACTGTTTAAACAGTTGAGATTTCCAAAATTAAAAAAAAAATATTAATAAAAAAAAATTTACTAAATATCAATACTTATATTTGCATAAAATTTAAAAAAAAAAAATTCAAAAAGAGAATTTTTGCAGGCACCTGTCGTGCAAAGGGACGCGCCAACACTCGAGGAAGCACTCGAGGCGTGTCCAGCCGATGGACCCCGTCCTCTTACCATAGAGCAATATAAGGCGAAGACTGCAAGGAAACAGGAAAAACCAAAACATAAACGAAGCGGCCGGAGGATAAAGCTACTACAACAGAGACGTTTAATGAAGGACATGGTGGAGGCCACCAAAGAAAAAGAAGACCGACAGCGCTACATAGAGCGCCTGCAACAAATAAATAACGAGCTTCGCCAAGGTGCGAAACAACGGCAAACGGGCTGCATAATTGCAGTAGCCCCAATTTGCCCTTAATTTTAATTATTTATAACAAATCTATGCGGGAAACCGCTGTTTACAAATTACTAAAAAAAAAAATAGGCTTGTACTGACACATGTGGTAGACATAGATTTAATCAAAATTGTAAAACTTATGTAAGTCTACCACATGCCCTTAACTCTTTTCCTTTTCTCTGGCTCACTGCATTCACAGTTGATGCACAAAAAAAAAATCATCTCTGGCTCACTGTTTAAACAGTTGAGATTTCCAAAATTAAAAAAAAAATATTAATAAAAAAAAATTTACTAAATATCAATACTTATATTTGCATAAAATTTAAAAAAAAAAAATTCAAAAAGAGAGCTTGCAATTTTTTTTTTTTTCTCAAAGTTCAAATTCAAATTTTCAAATTTTCCCATGAAACTCTCATTAAATGTATGGAGTCGAACTCCATATCAAAGCTAGATAGTACAGAAGAAAGTATTAGAAAATTAGTTAGCATGTTGGACCATGAGTCCAAGGTAGCGGATTCAACCGCTAATGTTATAAATACTGTCGAAACATCTTCAATCGACTTAAAATTTATAACAATTTTATTAGTAATAATCGTCGTTTTGCTATTAGCAAACTCCCTGACGAAACTTTATAAATTGCACAATAGATGCATCAAAAAGAAATACCAAAGTAGGGCCATAGACTTAGACAAGATCTAAAAAATATGGAATGGAATAATTTAGTAAAAAATCTAAATAATTCCAGAGACAAATTTAACAGATCATATAATTGTATCAATAAAGATACAGTTATTAGAATAGAAACTCTAAAATTACACATAAATAACCTTATTCAACAATATAGTAATATTGTTTTAAAAATTCAATTGGTCGACGACCAGCTTACTCCTGCTCATAAGACACAGTGCTACAATTTAATACAATCTTTAAATGAAAGGTTGACAAAAATAAGCGCGAGAAGAAGTCTGGAAATACAAATACCAGAAGAACTATTAGCTTTAGCCGAGTTCGATGCAAATCAACTAAGCGAGCTAAATGAGTCGAAGCCAACAGTCGACATCGAACAAGATAGTGACATTGAATCATTGTTCGAAGAAATAATCCCTACTAAAATGGCACTAACAGTTGTAGATTTTTTGAAGCTGGCCTCAAGTCTAATATCAGACTATGACGGTAAGCCAGAAAATTTGCAAAGTTTCCTAGATTCTTTGAATCTAGTAAACACACTAAAAGGCGACCATGAGCAAACAGCCATAAGCCTGATCAAAACAAAATTAAAAGGCCACGCCAGAAATTTGATAACCACTGAACAGACAATAGGTGAGATCATTACTCACTTGTCTACAACAGTGAAGGGAGAGTCGGTAGAAGTGGTATCAGCTAAGCTTCTCAATCTCCAGCAAAGAAACAAAACTGCTACTCAATACACCCAAGAGGTGGAAAAGTTAGCAAAGGACCTTGAAGGTGCCTACATCAGCGATGGTGTGACCCCAACTCTTGCTACCAAGTATAGCACAGTAACAGCAGTAAAGGCAATGACGAAAAATTGCACAATAGAAAGGGTTAAGAACATCATGATGGGAGGTATTTTCACAAATATGGATGTTGCTGTATCCAAATTTGTAAACACTTGTACTGAGATAACAGGACAAAGCAATTCAGTCCTATATTATCGACGAGGTACAAGTTATAACAATAGAGGAGGCCGAGGTTATAATCGCGGAAGAAATTATAACTATAATAATAACAGCAACAACAATAACAACTTCCATAATAATAATAACCGTGGTGGAAGACGAGGCCAGAATAGAGGAAGAGGCCGAGGAAACTTCAACCAAGGTTATAATACCGGTAATGTCAGATTATTACAGAATACATCGGAAAACCAACAGAACCCTTTAGGCAACACACAATAAATCCAAAAATTTACACTATCAACCTTAGTCTTAACATATTTGTTTGCTTCACAAATCACGAAACAAACACAAATTTAACATTTTTAGTAGATACAGGAGCAGATATATCACTCCTAAAAATAAATTCAGATAATTACAATATCAAAGACAATAAAATTATAGACATTGAAGGCATAGGCCAAGGAATAATTCAATCCAAAGGAATCACAGCAATAGAAATTCAAACAGCCAAATACATAATTCCACATGAATTCCATTTAGTAGATCCCGATTTCGCAATACCATGCGATGGAATAATCGGCATTGACTTCAAAATTCAATTGCCAGTTAGACTTCAACCCAACCGAAGATTGGTTAATAATTAGACCAAACAACCTAAATTATCCGATTTATGTTCCGATTACATATAGTTCAGGCAATAATGCACTACTTTTACCAGCTAGATCCCAAGTGGTCCGAAAAATAGAAATAAACACAGAAGAAGAGTGCATATTGATACCAAATCAAGAAATTCACAATGGAATTTATGTCGCTAATACAATAGCAACGTCCAAACATGTTTACGTCCGTCTGTTGAATACAACTAATTCTGACCAATTGGTCAATGTAGGAAAACTAAAATATGAAACACTTTCAAATTACGAAATTGTCCGAACAAACCCAGACATCAGATGTGAAACAGTTTTGAATAGCTTAAAGAAAAATTCCCCTCAATTTAAAGAACAGTTAACAAAATTATGTACCAAATATAGCGATGTATTCGGACTAGAAACCGAATCGATATCAACAAACAATTTCTATACGCAAACATTAAGACTAAGGGATGATGAACCTATTTATATTAAGAACTATAGAAGTCCGCATAGCCAAATAGAAGAAATCCAAAAACAAGTAGGAAAATTAATAAATGATAAAATCGTAGAACCATCTGTATCCGAATACAATAGCCCACTCTTATTAGTCCCAAAGAAATCTAACTCAGAAGAAAAGAAATGGCGATTAGTAATTGACTATCGTCAAATAAACAAAAAATTATTGTCCGATAAATTTCCGCTTCCCAGAATTGATGACATTCTAGACCAATTGGGTCGAGCTAAATACTTCTCCTGCCTCGACCTAATGTCCGGTTTTCACCAAATTGAACTAGAAGAAAGTTCAAGAAACGTAACATCTTTTTCAACAAGCAATGGCTCATATCGCTTCACGCGATTGCCATTTGGACTTAAAATAGCTCCGAACTCTTTCCAGAGAATGATGACAATAGCATTTTCAGGATTGGAACCTTCGCAGGCATTCCTTTATATGGATGACTTAATGGTGATAGGATGTTCCGAAAAACATATGATTAAAAACTTAACTGATGTTTTTAACGTATGTAGGAGATACAACCTAAAGTTGCATCCAGAAAAATGCTCATTTTTTATGCATGAAGTGACATTCCTAGGTCACAAATGCACTGATAAAGGAGTCCTGCCCGATGACAAAAAATACGATGTCATAAAAAACTATCCGGTTCCGCATGATGCAGATAGCGCGAGGCGATTCGTAGCATTTTGTAATTACTACCGTTGTTTCATAGAAAACTTCGCCGACCATTCGCGACACATAACTAGATTATGCAAAAAGAATGTCCCTTTTGAATGGACGAGCGAATGCCAAAACGCATTTATGCATCTTAAAGAAAAGCTTATGCATCCAACACTACTTCAATATCCCGATTTTAGCAAAGAATTTTGTATAATAACTGATGCAAGTAAACAAGCTTGTGGAGCGGCTCTAACTCAGAACCATAGTGGACTTCAACTCCCAATAGCTTATGCATCACGTTCATTTACAAAAGGCGAAAGCAATAAAAGTACAACAGAACAAGAGTTAGCAGCAATTCATTGGGCAATAACATATTTTAGACCATATATTTATGGAAAACATTTTACAGTAAAAACAGATCTCAGACCACTAACATATTTATTTTCAATGACAAATTCAAGTTCCAAATTAACACGCATGCGGCTGGAACTTGAAGAATATGATTTCACAGTAGAATACCTAAAGGGAAAAGATAATTTTGTTGCGGATGCACTTTCCCGCATAACAATAACCGATTTAAAAGACACTCAACATAAAGTCCTGAAACTCACTACCAGGCGACAAAGTAGACAGGAGAAGAACTGTACAGTTAAAAACAATGAACTTTTGCCAAGGCAAAATCATTTAAATGTATCCAAGCCCAACGTGTGCGAAGTCATTGCAAATGATGAAGTACGAAAAGTAGTGACCTTGCGCATCACAGAATCTAAATGTTTCTTTAAGCATGGAAATAAAGTGATCGCAAGAATTGAAGTTAGCGACATTTATACTAATGGAATTCTCGACTTAGGTCAGCTCTTCCAAAGGCTTGAAAAAGAGGCCGGTATATTAAACATCCGCCAACTCAAAGTGGCACCGAGTGAAAAGGTCTTTGAATCAATTTCAATAGATACTTTCAAACAAATGGGCAATAAAATATTAAGATCATTACGAGTAGCGCTACTCCAGCCGGTGACCCATTTAAGAAATGAGAAAGAGATACAACAAGTACTGTCTACATACCATGATGATCCAATTCAAGGAGGTCATAGTGGCATTACAAGAACAATATCGAAAATCAAAAGACATTACTATTGGAAAAATATGACACGTCATATAAAAGAGTACGTACGTAAATGTCAAAAATGCCAGGTGTCTAAAACAACGACACATACAAGAACTCCTATGACTTTCACTGAAACACCAGCAAACGCTTTCGACATAGTGATAGTGGATACAATTGGTCCACTACCAAAATCGGAGCATGGTAACGAATATATAGTCACATTAATATGTGACCTAACAAAATATTTAGTAACCATACCGATCAAAAACAAAAGTGCAAACAATGTCGCAAAAGCAATTTTTGAAAACTTTATACTCAAGTACGGTCCAATGAAGACGTTCATTTCGGACATGGGAACAGAGTATAAAAACCAAGTAATAACTGATATATGCAAGTATATGAAGATCAAGAATCTCACCTCTACTGCATATCACCACCAGACCTTAGGGACAATTGAACGAAGTCATCGAACATTCAATGAATACATTCGTTCATATATCTCTGCAGATAAGTCTGATTGGGATGATTGGATTCAATATTTCACTTATTGCTTCAACACGACACCATCAGCAACACACGAGTATTGTCCATATGAACTCGTATTTGGTAGATTGCCAAAACAGTTCATAGATTTTAATAAAATTGATAGAATAGACCCCCTTTACAATTTAAATGATTATGCTAAAGAAGTAAAATATAGATTAGAAATAGCATATAAAAGAGCTAGAATTATGTTAGAAAAAGCCAAGGCTTATAGGAAAGATTTATATGATAAAACCAGTAAAAATTTTGAATTAAGTGTAGGAGATAAAGTATTAATAAGAAATGAAGCAGGGCATAAATTAGACCCAGTATATTTAGGACCATATATAGTAGAAAAAATAGGAGATAATCAAAACATTTTTATAAAAGATAGCAAGAATAAGACACAAAAAGTACATAAGGATAGATTAAAAATTTACATTAAATGAAACGTTTCATGAGAAAATAATAATAAAAAAAAAAAATAATTAGGTCTGATCAACCTTTTCAAAAAAAAAGAAAGATTTTTTTAATTTTATATAAATTTTTTTTTTATATATAAATTTTTTTTTAAATTTTATGCAAACACAAAAAAAAAAAAACAAAACAAACAAAAAATGAAGTAAGTAAGTCGTCTCGCCGACTTGGATATACCATACACCAGTAAAAAAAATATTTGAAATTTATAATAACCAATGCATTTTCGTATTTTTCAAAAAATCGGTTTCCATGCTTTTTGCAAGCATATCTTAGTATTTCGCTCACTCAAGCATACGAGCACCCTAGCGCCCCCACCAGCCAACGGCCACTTCCGGCCATATGGAAAAACGTTTATATGCATAACTTGGCTATTTTTATTCCGATTTTGATCAAATTTGGTATTTTGCTTGATATTAGTATCAAATTTAAGTGTGCTAAATTTGATTGCACAGGGTTGAAAATTACGGGAGATAATCGAATTTTTTCAAATTACGGGGGCGGAAAGAGGCGTGGCAAAATCTTTACACATCAAAAATGTGCGCAATTACTAAGCAAATATTCATACCAAATTTTGTGTCTCTAGCTAGAATAGTTTTTGAGCAAATCGGTTTTATTTAATTTGTGGGGGCGGTAGGGGGCGTGGCAAAATTTTTATAAATACAAAATGTGCGCGTTTACTAAGCAAATATACATACCAAATTTTGTGTCTCTAGTTGCTATGGTGTTTAAGAAAATCGGTTTTATATCATTTGCGGGGGCGGTAGGGGGCGTGGCAAACATTTGAAACAAACTCGATAAGCGTACATATGACACGAGTCTACATACCAAATTTGGTGGCTCTAGCTCTTATAGTCTCCGAGATCTAGGTGTTCATACGGACGGACGGACGGACGGACGGACGGACGGACAGACGGACATGGCTAGATCGTCTCGGCTGTTGATGCTGATCAAGAATATATATACTTTATGGGGTCGGAAAAGCTTCCTTCTGCCTGTTACATACATTTTAGCGACTTTAATATACCATTTCACCCTATGGGTGTATGGTATAAAAAACATACAAAGAAAAAAGACAAAAAAAAAAAAAACACTTTTTATCCAAAAATTAATTCTCAAAAGAAAAATTTTTTTTTCTCTAAATGACTACATATGTATATTACGTCATTTCTTAAAAAAGGGAGGTGTAGTGTATTCACATAGTCGCCTATCATTCATACTTAAAGTATAGCTCAACTTGTAACACTTAGTTACAAGCATAAACAATCTTCAATTGTTTGTATATATGTATGTGCAGGCATGCACATGCATACATACTGATTATGCAAGTTAACACCATGAACTCTGCCCACTAACATCAGGCCACCCTGCCCCTCACACAACCTGCCCCTCACACAAACCGCTGGCTCAGCGTGGATTGCTGGCTCAGCAGAAAGGATGGGAACGCAGAAATACCAACCGCTTGCGCAAGAGCCAGCGGTGACACCGGATGCGCGTGCGACCGTTGGACGGTCATTCGCGCTGCGTCAGCAACTTAGGGCCAGCTAGGGAGCTTTGGCACTTCTGGGAGGTAGCGTTAAGAATCATTCTGGTTGAAACCAGCAAAGAAACAAGAACACTTAATCAGCTAACTCTAAGATACTAAATATTAAATAAAAGCGATTGTAATGTTTTGTAATTGTCCAGGGTCATTATTTGGGTAAATATCATTTGCAATAAATCCTTACGAAATCTTAAGGTAACTTTCGCATGGTAATGCGAAAGTTAACTGGCGCCCGAGCAGGGACCGCCTCAAAAAAAAACCAATCGCGAGTGCCGGTGAAAACATTAAAAGAATAATACAAAACAAAAGTGAAAAAAGATTATGAAAAAATAAAACAAAGCCTCTGGCAGCCGCCTGACAAGACGGAGCTGTAGTGTAATTTTTTTTTTTAAGTTAAAGTGAGTGAAAACTGAATGGCCTCAAAAATATGAAGTGGATGGCTACCGCCTGATAAGCGGGGGGCCCGGGGTTCAAAACCCCGTTGAGGGATAACTATTCATTAAGTAACTCAACTCAGTTACCAGTGGTTGTCAGTGCGGCTTGCCCGAGGGGCACCCGGTTTGTGCAAGTGATTGGTGAATGAGGCGGTCTCTTTTTTTCTCCCTCTCCTTAAGAGAAAAACAAAAGAAATACAAACAAGATAATGAAAATAAAAAAAAAGAGAAAAAAAACCAAATAAGAGTGAAAGGTGGAGCTGTTATCCACACACTCAAACCACTGCGGCAGCTATTGGTTGCGAGTGGCAGAATGTTAGAATTTAAGCAAACAAACAAATAAAGAAATGTGAATAAAATAGTTTTAAGAAAATGCTTTGTCGCGATAAGTGAGTATTGGCCGCTGGCTGTGTCTTCCACCGAAAGTGTCCCCTTCAAACGGAGACGTGGAGCCACTCCTACCTAAGTAGGCTCGTAATTGGGCTAAAAAGGAAAAATGGAGCCTCCCCTTACTGACAAAGGGGGACACAGCAACAGGCAGCTCACGCGCACAACAAAAAAAATAAAACGAAATAATACTCGCTCAGCAATAAAGAAAAGAGAATGACAGCAAAAGAAACAGAAGAAAAAATGAACGCGAAAATTAAATACCAACAAATAACAAACAAAAAACTAGCAATGCAGTAATGAAAAATGCAAACTAAAGCAAATTCAAGAATTTTTTTAATGCTGACCCGAGTATATTAGACTTATAAAAAAAAAAGGAAAAAACAAAAACACAACAAAACCCCTACATTGTACTAATTATTTTGAAATTTCGTTAACAGAAAAACGCTGACCCTGTAAGGAGGGACCACCACACAAACCACACCATCATTTCAATAAAACCATACTAACAACAATAACCCAGGTGAGTGAAGAGTGCTCAGATTTAATAAAAACCTAAAATCATTCAGTACAATTATTTTGCCAAAAAAATCTATCCCTTCCTTTTTTTAAAAAAAAATATATAAAATAAAATAAAAAAAAAAATAAAAACAAGAGAATTTTGTTTGAAAAAGTTAATTTGAAAGATATCACACTATTCCATCCTATTCTTTCGTATTGAATTCCAATTTTTTTTTCCCTCTCAAAAAATGGACGAGATGAAAGTGGCCATTTCCACCCTACTCGCTCAGGTAGCCTCCCTTACGGAGGAGCTAAGACAGCAAAAAGGAAAGGTGTTAATTTTAGAAGGAAAAAACTCAGAACCCGTAGTCGTAGTGAACAAGCCGCTATCCAAAGCCCTAACCGAATTCGACCTAAAGCAGATAGCAACTTTACCAGATTGCGTCAAGGAAATAAGGCCCTTTACGGGAGAAGCTGCCCAGTATCCAACCTGGATCAGGCAAGCTGAATCCATAGTTCGGGATTATGAGGTAGCAAGAGATAAGCTGATATATAGGGCCGTCGTCCTCCACCTGAGGTCGAAGATAGAAGGCAGGGCGGACGAGATGTTGATCTCTAGCGACGTAGCAGATGACGACTGGCCAGAAATCAGGAAGGTCCTTGCCTCGAATTATGAGGACAAAAGGGACATAGGGACTTTAGAATATCAGATGAGTATGCTAGTCCGCGGTGATGGGAACTTGGAGGGATATTATAACAATATCAACAGGCATCTCTCTTTAATCGTAGCAAAACTCAGGAATGCAGGACACGCCAAGGGAGTGCTTGAAGCTCTCATAGGCTCGTACCGCGAAAGAGCCTTACGGGTCTTCATAAGAGGGCTACCCCAAGAAATGGCGGGGTTGATCACTGTAAATCGCCCTAGAACATTGCCAGAGGCATTTTCAATCGCTCAGGAGTTAGATAACGTCATGTACACGAAGAACTTAGCTTCCTCGACCGCTCCCGTTAGGCCACCGTATCAACAACGGGCCGTTTACCGGCAGCAATATCCACCCAATAATTTTTCCCCAAGATTCAACAACCCCGTGACCTATGCAAATCATAGAACCGCGGCCCCACACCAGCCCCCGTCGGTGTCTAGTGGCTTCCGAAGCCAACAAATTACCAGGCCGGCCATCAAAATGGAACCGGCAACCTCAAGCCAGTCCAGGACTCGATTCCCAAACCAGGGAGTGGAAGGGGGGTCAAGAGAAGCCCCAGCGAGTCAACTAACCCTTTCAAAAAAGCACAGTATCTATTCCATGTGGAAGCACCAAACGTGTCCGATCCTAATGGAGTAGACTGCGCCCCAAGGCCTATTGAGGCTCCTCCGAGTAACGAACAGTTGTACGAAGAAATGCCGACGATCGCGGTTAACGAGCGAGATGAGGGTGCAGCCCATGTGGCCCCACCGCACCCCGATGACCTCGTGATCCAAGATCAAATAAATTTTATGGGCATGGCCTCTCAAGCGTACCATACATAGAGTACGAAGATAGGAATGGGGTAGTGCGACAGTTTCTCATTGATACTGGCGCAAACAGAAACTTTATTAGTCGGGAACTATCTGACGGGGCTTCGGCTTTGCAGACCCCATTCCTAGTGCAGTCAGCCGGAGGCCCTATTAAAGTATCCAAATCTACAACCGGCCCCTTTTTCGCCCCTTTGGGCAACAACACTCAACTAACATTCTACACGTTACCGAACCTGAACAGCTTTGATGGTATTATCGGTGATGATACGTTAAGACACCTGAAGGCCAAAATTGACAGGGAACTTGACACATTAACTATTCAGCCCGGGGTAGCGATACCTCTCCTAAACCGCTTATCAACCCAACTCAATTTCCTCTTAGACGAGGACCACCCGAAAGAAGTCGGGCCCACCCTGGAAGCCCTACTCAAAAGCTTTTCATCCGTCTTCGGCCCTGTGGCCCCTGGTGGAGCCGTAGAAACCCAAATTAAAGCATCCATCCGCACCCGAACGGAGGATGCCGTTTACACCAGATTCTATCCATATCCAGTCCACATGAGACAGGAAGTTGAAAACCAGGTTACGAAACTCCTGCACGAGGGTATGATCCGGCCGTCGGAAAGCCCGTATAACTCTCCAGTATGGGTGGTCGAAAAGAAACCAAAGCCCAACGGGGAGAAACAATACCGCATGGTGATTGACTACAAAAGACTAAATGCGGTGACGGTGTCCGATAGATACCCAATCCCAGACATTACTTCCACGTTAGCTAGCTTAGGCAAGGCGAAGCTTTTTACCACCATTGATCTAACTTCGGGTTTCCACCAGATTCACATGAATCCCGCGGACATTCCAAAGACCGCTTTTTCAACCTTGAACGGAAAATATGAATTTCTTAGATTACCTTTCGGGCTTAAGAATGCCCCCGCCATCTTCCAAAGAATGATAGACGATGTACTCAGGGAGTACATCGGGAAAATATGCTACGTGTACATTGACGACATAATTGTTTTCAGTTCATCCTACGAAGACCATTGGTCGAACTTAACTACAATACTTACCAGACTTCGTGATGTAGGCCTGCAGGTGAACCTCGAAAAAACGCACTTCCTGCAGAAACAAGTCGAATTCCTAGGCTACATCGTAACGGGGGATGGCATCAAAGTCGATGACAAAAAAGTCAATGCAATCCTAAAAATACAACCCCCAAAAAATCTAAAGGAGCTCAAGTCTTTCTTAGGTATGACCTCCTACTACAGGAAATTTATAAAAGATTACGCTAGAATCGCGAAACCGCTTACCAACCTGACGCGTGCGGGCGGTGCCCAAGTTAAATCCTCGCAATCAAAAACAGTTTTAATTACACTAGACGAGGAGGCAATGCAAGCTTTCCGCGATTTGAAAACGCTTCTCTCCTCATCGGAGGTGTTAGCCTTCCCTGACTTTTCGAAACCTTTCCATCTCACCACAGATGCGTCAAACGTCGCCCTCGGGGCCGTTTTATCACAGATTACCGCAAACAATGATAGGCCCATTACCTATCTCTCAAGGGCACTTAGTCGGACAGAAGAAAACTACGCCACAATCGAGAGAGAAATGTTGGCAATCATCTGGGCACTGGACAGCCTCAGGACCTATTTATACGGAACCGCATCTTTAAAAATATACACTGACCACCAACCACTGATTTATGCCATGGGGAATAGCAATTTCAACGCCAAACTTAAGCGTTGGAAGTCTAGGATAGAAGAATACGACCACGAGCTAATCTACAAACCAGGGAAAGCGAACGTGGTAGCGGATGCGTTGTCAAGAATCTCGTACGACTCGCTTGAAAAATTACCAAACCAACTAAATTTGAATATCCTCGGCACCTTGGACAATGACACTGACTCATTGGCAACGGCGCACAGCGCACTTCAAGACGCATCTGATCTTGTTCCACATGTCGAGGTCCCCATCAATGCATTCAGGAATCAGATTGTCTTTGATCCCGCTTGTTCAGACTATGAATGCGTCTCACCGCATGCCGGCTTCACTCGGCACCTACTGCCCATCAGAACATTTACTACTGCAGAATTGGACACCATACTGAAGGCTTACCTTAGCCCGTCCCTAATAAACGGAATTAAAATCCCGGATACACATCTGCAACTTCTGCAAACGTGTTACCTCGAATCATTCACGGGCTACAAACTTCGCATCACGCAAAGGATGGTGACCGATTTGACTGATGACGATGCGATTTGCGGAATCATCACTGAGGAACACCAGAGGGCTCACAGAAATTCCAATGAAATAAGACTTCAGCTACTAGAGCGGGTCTATTTCCCAAAAATGGCGAGTAGAATCAGAAATATTGTGGCAGCCTGCAAAACATGCAAGTTACATAAATACGACCGCCACCCCAATCAACCATTATTGGAACCTACTCCAATTCCAACATACCCGTGCGAAATCCTCCATATAGACATCTTCGCGTTGGAAAAACAAAAATTTCTCAGCTGCATTGACAAATTTTCAAAATTTGCCAAACTATTTCCCATAGAGTCAAAGTCAGCCCTCCACCTGCGTGAAAGATTGGCGGAGGTGCTGCACTATTTCACGGCACCCAAAATCTTGGTAACGGACAATGAACGAGGGCTCCTTTGCCCCACAGTCCTCAATTACCTTAAACTACTGGACATAGTCGTATATCATACTCCCACCCAACGGAGCGAGGTCAATGGGCAAGTGGAACGATTCCACTCGACATTCCTCGAAATCTATAGATGCCTCAAGTCCGAGTTCTCAACTCTCAAAGTATCCGAACTCGTACCCATGGCTGTCGATAGGTACAATAATTCAATCCACTCCGTCATCGGGAAAAAGCCAGTTGATATTTTCCTAGACAGAACGGCTAGGATAAATTATCAAGGCTTGACGGATTTTAGACGTAACACTTTAGAGGATATAACCGGCCTCTTACAAGCGAAACAGGAGGCGGTTATCCGCAGGCGGAATAAAGGGAAAAAGAAACAAGTTGAATATAAACAAGGGGAGGAAATCTTTGTCAGAAACAAACAGATTAAGGGAAAAGAGAAAAACCTGTTCAACATTGAGGAAGTACAGGAGGATAGAAGGGCCACAGTAAAAACAAAGATGGGCAAGGTATTCCACAAAGCCCATCTGAAATCTAAAGCAAAAGAATGAGTAGATAGGAAATCGCCCCACCTCATCAACCCATTTCCATAAAGGCAACAACATAAAAAAAATAATAAAAAACAAAAAACAAAAAAATACAAAAAAAAAAAAAAAAAAAAAAAGAAGCAGGCAAAAATATATAGAAAGCCAACAAAAATTGAGAAATATTTAAGAATTAAGAAAGCACTCTTCACGAACCAGGTGGAAACCAATACCAATACTTAGCCCTAAGAAAATCCATATTATAAGTATTACTAACTCTCTTCGTCTTCAAGGATGGCAATGGTGATGTTGCAACAGGCAAGTGCTGCCCATTTCTTCAATTACGACTCTCCGGTAATTCCCCTTCAGCAGGGATACGTCTGGCGGGTTAGCGGCGTGTTTCGGCTGATTCACGTCATAAATCTGCTGGAGTTCCAACAGGCAATCCAAACCACGCGGGAGGAATCCACACTGCTATCCGACCAGCGTACAAGGATGATAGCGGACCACTACTTGGATCAGGCTGAAGAGGATACTGGAAGATTGCTTTCCACACCGGCCCGGAGACCTAGGGCCGTGGAATGGCTCGGTTCAGCATGGAAATGGATTGCTGGCTCCCCAGATGCGGCCGACTGGAATGCGGCTCTGAAGACCCAGGATGGTCTTGTTGCGGGCAATAACCAGCAAGTCCGCATCAATGAAAAGCTTTTCGAGGCTACATATCGGACTCTGGAAGAACTAAATGGGATCATCGGAAAAGTCAACTCGATAGACGGAGACATACACGCTGCCACTGCGACGTTACATAAGGCCATGATTTTGGCAAGGCAAGTCCATGAAGTGACCAGAGCATGCCAATTAGCTAAAACGGGAGCGGTGAACACGGACCTACTAAACGGAAAGGAAGTAGATGATATCCTAAACGAAGTAATGGGACTCCCGTACCAGAACGCGGTCGAGGCCATTGAATTCTCCCGCCCAACGGTCATGTCCAATGGGACCTTCCTGCTCTACGTCCTAGCCATTCCCAAGGTGACCGACAGGAGGTACAAGTTACTTCACCTACTCCCCACAGTCCGTGAGGGTCGCAAAATCGTCTTGGATGCCAACCTGATAGCAGTGGACCCAACCGAAACCTATGAGGTCCTTGGAAATTGCCTCTCCATTGGCAATACAACGGTTTGTCAAGAAGAAAACCTGCGCAGGCTAAACGAGGAAGGCTGCATCCCACGGCTCATCAAGGGCGGCAACGCACAATGCCATTACCTAAGGGACGCACAGGAATCGGTTACACTGATGGACGAAAGCACGGTGTTCCTCACTGGCTTTAATGGAACAGTGACCACCTCCTCGGGACAACGAAGACTCCAGGGCTCCTTCATTATCAAACTCCAAAACGAAACAATAACCATCGGAAGGAAGACTTATTCGAGCCGATCTGCTTCTGCCCTTACCGCAATGCCTGCGGTTCTCTCCAACATAACAGCCTTAAGTTACACCCCGACGCTGCAATATGTTCACGAATTTTCTACACAAAATCTAAGAAAACTATACGATGTATCAAGAAAGCTAAAAATATCTTTATTAACAGAAGCCATTGGAACTGCGTGTGTCGGTATCATGTTATACATTGCCTGGAGAAAAATGACGTCCACAAGAGGCCTGGCGATACCAGAAAAGGCCAGTCCGTCGCCTTCACCCTAATCTGCGGGACGCAGATCTCTGGAGGGGGAGGAGTTAACACCATGAACTCTGCCCACTAACATCAGGCCACCCTGCCCCTCACACAACCTGCCCCTCACACAAACCGCTGGCTCAGCGTGGATTGCTGGCTCAGCAGAAAGGATGGGAACGCAGAAATACCAACCGCTTGCGCAAGAGCCAGCGGTGACACCGGATGCGCGTGCGACCGTTGGACGGTCATTCGCGCTGCGTCAGCAACTTAGGGCCAGCTAGGGAGCTTTGGCACTTCTGGGCGGTAGCGTTAAGAATCATTCTGGTTGAAACCAGCAAAGAAACAAGAACACTTAATCAGCTAACTCTAAGATACTAAATATTAAATAAAAGCGATTGTAATGTTTTGTAATTGTCCAGGGTCATTATTTGGGTAAATATCATTTGCAATAAATCCTTACGAAATCTTAAGGTAACTTTCGCATGGTAATGCGAAAGTTAACTTGCATATGCGTAATATGAGCTAGGGCTAAGAGAGCGTGTGACCGCTGTGTCAGCACTTTGGCCGCCCAGACTGTGAGCGTCCAATGTCTTTATTTAAACTTTATAATATTTACTCAAACTCGGAACCCGGTCATTACAATATAATGGTAGTTCAAGGCACTATCAGGCAGTCGCCATTATCCGCAACAAAATAAGGGGACCAGCAGACGCAGTTCTAGCATCTTTCAATAGAGTTTTGAATTTTAAAGCGATCATCGCAAGGCTAGATTTTACGTTTGCCGATAAAACACCGGTGCACGTAATCCAACAGGAACTAAGTGTTTTGAGACAGGGCGAAATGTCACTGCTTAAATACTATGATGAAATAGAGAAGAAATTGACCCTGTTGACAAACAAGACTCTTATGAGTCATGACCCTGCTGCGGCGGTTCTTAACGAAAAGTATAGAAACGATGCTTTACACACGTTTATATCAGGTTTAAAGAAAACACTTAAGTGGGCGGTCTTTCCAGCCCAACCGCCTGATTTGCCAACCGCATTGGCCTTGGCTCAGGAGGCAGAATCAAGTAATGACAGGGGAATTTTCGCGGCCAATTTCGCGAGACATACAGAGGATAGATCCCAAAAAAATAATACGCGAAATTCAGATAACGAGTTACCATATAAAAAGAACCATCATTATCAAAAAAGTCAGGGGGGAAATAATTTGGCTAACCAAGATAAGCCAAGTAGCTCGAAACAGTGGTTTAACACGCAAAAACCACAGCAAGCCGAGCGAATGGACGTCGATCCATCAACTCGCTCTAAACAATCGAACCAGGGTGAAAAATTTCAGGACTATGATGTGTCAATGAGAAGTCTCCAAAAAATAAATCATATGTCGAAAAAGAAAACGCTGGCTTGGAGATAGAGGACGATGTATCTCATGCAGAATCCTGTAATTTTTTAGCGGCAGGTCCCTGCTCCCGTACTTAACCCGCACCGTAGCAGGGCATAACATTAGGCTCCTGATAGACACAGGAAGCTCCAAAAATTATATAAAAAACTACCATTTCTTACACACTATATGCCTGTTGACAGGCTTTTTCGGGTCAATTCGGTCCATGGCTATACCGATATTGACACAAAATGTCCGATCGATATATTTAAAGAAAAAACTTATTTTTTGTACTTAACATCCTTATACAATTTGATGGAATAATTGGCATTGATTTTTTAAAGAAAATTAATGCAAAAATCGATTTATCAAAAAACTTATTAGAACACGACCATGGGTCGGAACCGATAGCGTTCACAGAATGCAAAGAGGTCAATTTTATCCAAATCGACGACACAGATGTACCCGTCGCAGTAAAAAACTCATTTAACCAAATGATCCAGCGAACAGTTAAAGCATTTGCACACGTCAATGAAGCACTGCCGTATAATATAAACACCATAGCTACGATCCCAACGGATGGTGAGCCATTGTATTCAAAACTTTACCCTTACCCAATGGGCGTTTCAGATTTCGTGAACGAGGAAGTTAAACAACTCCTACGCAACCGAATCATAAGGCAGTCAAAATCGCCTTACAACAACCCATTATGGTTCGTCGACAAAAAAGGTGTCGATGATATGGGCCATAAATTAAAACGCCTGGTTATCGATTTTAGGAAACTAAATCAGAAAACAACCGACGACAAGTATCCGATCCCCTCTATTTCGACAATACTGTCCAACATGGGTGAGGCTCAATACTTCACAACATTAGATATAAAATCTGGTTTCCACCAAATAGAACTGGCGGAAAAAGACAGGGAGAAAACAGCATTTTCCGTGAATAACGGCAAATTTGAGTTCTGTAGACTACCCTTTGGTCTGAAAAATGCCCCAAGTATATTTCAAAGGGCTATAGATGACGTCCTAAGGGACCGGATAGGAAAAACTTGTTACGTCTATGTTGATGATGTAATCATTTTTTCCAAAAAATATCAAAGAAGCTAACATCGGCTGTGCCGAAGTTTATATACCCTTGCAGTCCATGGCCATAATATTTTTACATGTTCCAAACTCTTTTTCTGTATGTCAATTCATTAATGCACAGAACCTTTCAAATATCATTTCAATTTCTTCTTCTTCTTCCCCATCCTCTTTTACACGCATGCCGCGATTCGCACGCATACACATATAGTTTATGTAGCGCTGCGTCTGTATGTGTGCATGCGTGTGCTCTGTTGATTTGATGATGACGTAGTAGGCAGCTAGCCGAACCGATTTATATCGGCTGTAACTTGTGTTCTATTTATTGGATTAGATTCAAATTTTGGGATCTGAGATTTTATATGAAATACTATCATATTGGTAAATTTCATGGCGATACTCCAATTTTTGCAAAAATGTTTCCTCCAGAGCTATATGATATAGTGGTCCGATTCTGCCGATTTTCATACTTTATTTTTCCCAGGTAATAAAAAGCCCCCAAAAAAAATTTCATCCCGATAGATCTTAAGATGGCTGAGTAAAACGCATACGCACAGACGGACATGGCTATATCAAATCAGCTTCTCATGCTGATCAAGAATATATATACTTTATAGGGTCGGAAACGTCTCCTTCTGTGCGTTACAAACATCTGACCAATTTTATAATAAATGAGGCATTTTGTCATGTTCATTGACAGGGATACTATTTTACAAACATTGCAAGAAGTAGTAAAATCGGACGTGGTTAACGCAATTCATTGCGAGCTACCGATTCTCGCCTTTATCCAGCATAAGTTAATACAGGCATTCCCAACCACACCTTCAGGTATTGTAAAAAGATCGTTACCGATATAACTGACACTACAGAACAACGAGAGATCGCAACTACAGAGCACAACAGGGCTCATCGTGCTGCACAAGAGAATGTCAAACAAATTCTCCAGGATTATTATACCCTTGCAGAGGGTATTATAAAATTGGTCAGATGTTTGTAACGCACAGAAGGAGACCTTTCCGACCATATAAAGTATATATATTCTTGATCAGCATGAGAAGCTGAGGTGATATAGCCATGTCCGTCTGTCCGTCCGTCTGTGCGTATGCGTTTTACTCAGCCATCTTAAGAGCTATCGGGATGAAATTTTTTTTGGGGGCTTTTTATTACCTGGGAAAAATAAAGTATGAAAATCGGCAGAATCGGACCACTATATCATATAGCTCTGGAGGAAACATTTTTGCAAAAATTGGAGTATCGCCATGAAATTTACCAATATGATAGTATTTCATATAAAATCTCAGATCCCAAAATTTGAATCTAATCCAATAAATAGAACACAAGTTACAGCCGATATAAATCGGTTCAACTTGCTGCCTACTACATACGTCATCATCAAATCAACAGAGCACACGCATGCACACATACAGACGCAGCGCTACATAACCTATATGTGTATGCGTGCGAATCGCGGCATGCGTGTAAAAGAGGATGGGGAAGAAGAAGAAGAAATTGAAATGATATTTGAAAGGTTCTGTGCATTAATGAATTGAGATACAGAAAAAGAGTTTGAAACATGTAAAAATATTATGGCCATGGACTGCAAGTGTATATAAACTTCGGCACAGCCGATGTTTGCTTCTTTGATATTTTTTTCCCAAAAATGAGCAAACTTGCCGCAGAAATTGCGACTAACTGCAAGATATGTGCAATGGGAAAATACAAGAGACATCCAACCAAATGTACAATGGGAAAAACACCTGTACCATCGTACGCTGGGGAAATACTGCATGTCGATGTTTATTCCACTGATAGGAAATTTTTTTTAACTTGTGTTGATAAGTTCTCTAAATTTGCGGTCTTCCAAGCTATCGCATCACGAGCCATAGTCGACATAAAAGCACCTATCTTGCAGTTAATAAACCTATTTCCAAGAACAAAAACCATCTACTGTGACAACGAGAAGTCTTTAAACTCGGAAACCATTCGATCAATTCTGAAAAATAACTTTGACATCGAGGTTGTCAATGCCCCACCACTTCACAGCACCTCAAATGGTCAGGTGGAAAGGTTTCACAGTACCCTTGGGGAAATAGGTCGCTGCATTAAAATCGATAAGCAGTTGGGCGACACAGTCGACATAATTCTTTTAGCAACAACAAAATATAACAGATCCATTCACTCGGTAACTGGGAAAAAACCGGTGGAAATTATCCACGCAATTCCCGACGAAATCCTGTCAGCACAAAATAAAAAGCTGACGGAGGTTAACAAAGACAGAGTCCATAAAACCTATCAAGTAGGTGAAAAAGTATGGCTCAAGTCCAATAAAAGACTTGGAAACAAGCTATCACCGCTGTGCTCAGAAGCTGCCATTGAAGCAGACCTAGGCACAACAGTTCTTATAAATGGGAGGGTGGTCCATAAGGACAATATAAAATAACCTTGCCTTAAAACTTAAGTTAATTTTACAACTATCATGTTATCCATTATTTTATATTTTTATCCTTATTTGCACTTTTAGGCTAGCATTTTCATTTATATCGGCTCTAACAGCCGTCACCTTGACGACAGGGACTTCACGACTTAATGACTATACTCACACTGACTATATACCCATTGCGGACGGTGACGTGACTATCTGGGACGAATATGGGTACCTCGGACACACTACGAACATAACACTATACGAAACTTACGTGGACGAAACAAGGAAAACACTTGACTTATTCGACAATCCCAACATACGAAAAATTATTGACACTGACCTAGGACACATACAGACATTAGTGGACACGGTAAAGGTGCATTACCGACAAGCTCGCAGCATAAATATGCTCGGAAGCGCGTTGAAGGTAATAGCCGGCACCCCGGACTTTGACGACTGGGAACAAATTAAATTTAAGCAGGGACAGCTAATCGAATCAGAAAATAAGCAGGTAGAAATTAACTTCAAAATCCAAGAACGACTCAATCAAATAACAAAAGGGCTTAACTCAATTCATAAAAGTAACAGTGTTGAATCCGAATATTTACTTGAATCCATTTTAAGAAAAAACAGAATAATAATTACAAATCTGGAGCGCTTAATTTTATCAATAACATTGGCTAAAGTAAATCTAATCAGCCCCCTTATCCTGGACAGCGTAGACATCAAAGAATTGGCAAATGAGCATTTCACAAATGTTAGTGTAACAAACATTTTAGGGGTCTCACATATTAGAGCTTTCCAAAATTCGAACATCCTACATTTTCTAATTAAGTATCCCAAACCAAAGCTGTCCTGTAAAAAAATTAATCTTTTCCCCGTTCAACATAATAAAACAGTACTCGATTTAGATAATACTAGCGTTGTAGCCGACTGCGGAACAAAAACATTTGCGGTCACCAACTGCGACGCCACCACTAGCACCACCTTCTGCAAGATGTTACCAAACTCAACATGCGCTCAGCAACTTGTCTCCGGTATCATCGCCCATTGTGCCACCCGAACCGGGCACCTTGAACCAGTCACACTGGTCGACGAGGGAATCATCATAATCAACGACTCAAAATTCGTCGTGAAAAATAGCAACGGCATCAATCAACTGGTCGTAGGCACCTTCTTGGTAACCTTCGACGATTACATCTGGCTAAACGGCACCAAATACGTTGACCGTCGTGGCATGCTAATAAAGAAACCCGCCGTCTCAGCGACAACTCCGATCAACGTAACCGAGCATCGGGAACATCTGAGCCTGCCTTTCTTGCGCGACCTTAGCCTTCAAAATGTACAACATATTGATCAACTAAGGTCCAGGATAATCACGAGGCCTTTGCTAAGCGGCTGTGTGACCTTCACTGCCGTCACCATCTGCTATATTGTAATCTGGTGGATCCGACGCATTACCAAGCGATCTAAAAAAAAGTGACCCCTCCAAGAAAAGACTAAACCTGGGAGGAGTTAACACGCGCAACACAAGTTATGCTGAGGGCGCACTTAGACCGGACGCGCATGGGACATCCGACACCACCATGCCCACGCTGAGTGACCGCTCCAAGAAGAGTCACGAGGCGCGGAGTCAGCAATCTGTCGGCGGCTATGCGATGGGCCGCGGTCTGGGCCTGAGGAATGCATCTTTGGGGTCTGGGTAAATTAAGTCAGTTCTATTTAACCAACCAACAAGCTCAGTTGCGAGCAAACCAAATAATTACATTTAATAAACGAATTATATAAACGTCCTAAAGGACAGATAATAAACTTCGTTTAATTTACATAAGCATACCGCTCCTCTGCGGGCGTGTAATAGAACCTGACACATGACGACAAAATCTCAAAAAAAAATTGGGACATCCCGCCTTATATATGTTTTAGCTAAAGAGAACTACACATATATATCAATAAAATAAAGTAGCGGTCTAACAATCCTGTTTTGCACCCTGCAACTGTCGACATAAGTCAGCAAAACACAAAGGTTAGTGACACTGCGATCCTTTTGCTCAATAAAATGGAGGCAGAACGAATAAACCTACTCCCGCTGTTCCACCAGGACTATACCTCGATTTCCAACTAGAGTTACCCGAACCACTTGAATTCTATTGAGAACGCGTGTGATAGACTTTAGGGAAGATGTTTAGTATGCATATGACTGCTCAATGGGATTCATAAACAACTAGCAAAAACAGCCTGCGGGGGTGTTGTTTGTGAAAGTCATAGCTAGTATTTTCACAGCGTATTTTATGTATGTCGGCTATCCATATTAACCGAATCCCTTGCCTGGACTTTTATTAGAGAAGAATACAAAAGAGTTTCGGACATCATTTCTTGCAGGCGCTATAGATGATAATTGCGCTCCGCGTCTGTACCCACCCTACCATGAGCCTGCCAGCGAAAGTTAAGCAGACTCCCAAAACGAAAGCTAGGACTTCTTCTTCTACATCAGGGAACTAAAGAAATTAATGATTCATAATAAACTTAATATTTATTCAAACAATTCAAAATAATTAGCATCATCGTGCTATAGGATCGATCAATTTGATCTACAAAAATACTTCATTTTCAAAACAATGTTTAGCTAAATACTGAATCTCGGTACAAATCCGATTATAAAGGTTACAAATGTTGCATGTTGATTCTTATTACTAATAATTACTCTACTACTTAATATTCATGATTTCCTAACTTTACTATAATTAAACTTTTCACATTAGTTGAAGAGAAAAAACAATTAAAAGCAAATAAATAGAGAAGAAAAAAAATATACATTTACTTGGCGTGATTACGCTAATTTCCTCACAAATTCATTTTCTCTAGAAATATTTTTCTCTATTAAGGAAAATTGGGTTTTTGATACACTTACAGCTTGTTAATTTTTCCCACGCAGAAAGATCTTTCGTTGTGTTGTTGTCGCTGTTAAAAATAGGAAGGTTTACATATTCCGAATAGAGCTAAAGCATCATACATTGTGAATTTACATGAATACTCAAATTCTGAAAAATGAAAATTATTAACTAACGAAGATATACACTGGTATTGAATTCCATTTCCTTTAAAATTGAACCATTTAGCCAACAAACAAAAAAAAAGAAAATTCAATGTAAATTTAACTTAAAATTGATTCTAAACTACTGTGGAGACTTATGTTGACTCATTTCACTTAATCCTGGTTATTTCGTCCGTTCCGAAGACGAATAAAAAATCTCCTTAGGCAAATTAAACGTCTTAGTTGTACTTGAAAATAATTCCAAAATGCTCTTCTCATTTACATGATGTGTTGAGTGAGATTAGGTTTGGTTCGTAGAAAGGTTAGATTTGAATACTTCCTTCTACTGTTCATCCTTCATGCTTTAGGTTAGGTTACAATTGGGAAAAAGGTTAGGTTTCGTACATCCTTCTAGGTTTATAATCCTACACGTGTTCTGCGGGTATGGTCTGGATTACGTGTGAGGCAGGATAAGCGAAAGTGCGATGTGGACAATGATAACTATCTCAACATTCGAAATTTTCACTTTGCTTCGCTAACGCCGTATCTATAATAACACTGTATAAGACACAAAACTATTTTGGGAAATTGATCTTTTATTTACCCTTAATACAATCCGAGGCAAAAGTTAAATATATTTAACTCTCGGATTTCCACAATTGATCGTCGGTTCAAGCCGTTGACTGACGCAAACAGTTCACTCACAAAAATTTTGAGACTGCTGGGGGGGCAAGTCTGCCGAAGACAGGTGTCTCAATTGAAATGTCAAGTAAGGCGAATTGTTTAGAAAAATTGCCCTTACTTGATGGAAACTATTTCCGATGCTGTTAAAGAGAAAATGCATAAGTTAAATGTACAATAATTCGAGAATTATTGCAATGAAATTAACTTACATTAATCTCTTGAACACATACACACGCATATAATTTGTTTTTCGCACACGCGTAGGGGTTATGATGCACTCCCCCATTGGGTTATTTAAAACTTTGGACAAATACGTCCGATCAGTTGGAATTCACGTGGAGGAAAGAAAGAACACTTTCCCAAAAACCACGATGTTCAATAAGTCTCTTTTGCCTTATTTTCTTATTGTTTTATCCAAACTCCATTTATAGAAAAATAATGTAAAGCAATGCAAAACAAACCGATCAGCTGTGTGGCGTTGCCACTTAGTTCACTCTTTTTCTAGCTGGTTACCTAAATTTCGATTCTCACCACTTTAGCGAATATCGATAACAACAACAAAAATACTAAATAATCGAAATCAGTTGAATTTTAAAATAACAGAAATTCCTGTACATTACAGGCGTCACTGGCAGCGCAGCTAGGCGGTCTTAGCTTTAGTTAACAATTGTTATAGAATTAAGAATCATTGAATAAAATCAACTCAAACTGCTAAGACCTACTGGTGTCTTCAATTAAAACTATACAATGTAACATATTTGGAATGACCATTCTTCCGGGCATATTATAGTTGTTCAATGAAAGACGTTAATATTTCATGAAGTTATTAAATGTTTATTTATTTATATATATATAGGCACTAGCACATAAACCAGTGACTAAAGGTTGTCGCAACCAACACATAAATTGGGTGGACTTCGGAGTGAGATTACAAAGGTAGAGATTGGGGGCCAAAGACACAGCGATGCACACCCGATGTAACTACAATTGGTATCTGATCTAACTAAGAATAATGCATTTCTTTTATAGTAAAAATAGAGAGCTCACCAGTGCATAGTTCGACATAGTGTTAGGTCAGCAAAATACGTCTTTATTGCATAGCAGCTTAATTAACTAGGTCTTTATTGTTAACTGCTGACCATCTCACACCTACTTACTACTGATGAGCCATCGATATCTATAATCGGGTTACATACTAACTTGACATATATTTCTATATTATGATTGTCTTATTGTTATCTTATTTTATATAGTTTAAACACCAACATACTCCCGGCCGTTGAACACCTGTTCAACATTATCCAACGTTGACCGCAAAATTGCTGGGGGCTGGGTTTACTGCAGCAGGGGTCGGTATGGGATTGACGATCCTCACGGTTGTCTGATCTGGACCATTGTGTCTTTGGGGTTGTAAGCATCTTCTTATTCCATATACCATCACAAGAACCAATGGTATTGTTAGCGCTACGTAGGAGACGATAACATGGTGAGCCGGCTGGCTGAGGTCCTCTGGCAATTTCCAGTTTTGCTTAGTTTCCAGTTTTCCTTGAATGTTGCTTAATTCGTCGTAGCTAAGCTGCATCTTCGGGAATTGTGTTGTTGTTGGCGCTGCCTTTGTTGGGCCAATGCTGAAGTTGCCAAATCGCACATATGACAATTTCATTGTGTCTGTCGTAGCTATACGGTGACCTGTTATTCGAATAGCAGAACTTCTTGCTGTACACGTCGGGTCTAGGGTTAACAATCCAGTCTTCTTGATAGTGACATCTTGGATGTTATCGTCACAGGTCACTGTGAGTTCAATTGGTCTGGTGGTGGCAAAAATCCACTGATTTTTGTGATACATGTCGTGCCACACGAATGACCTGTTTGTGTGTTGTATTTGACACACTGATGATTTTGAGTTTTTGAATAACTGGAACTCACAGTTGCTAATGGCCGTAAACATCGTTTGTTTATCAAAACAAATATATTGCTCATTGTTGAGCTGATAGCATCGTTCCAGATCTGCTCTTGAGAGCCCAATGTATTGATTTTGTTCTTTGTTGACAGCAATAATAGGAATTTGAATGTTCATCGTTACAATCCCATGAGTTCCAACTGCTGGAATGGGTACTAGGTTATACAGTTGCACTGTCTGTGTTGCCACTAATGGAAACGTGACTTTAAATATCACATGATTGTTTGCGATTGTGCCTTGTGCCTTCATTAAGCCATATAATTGTAAGACGTCGTTATCTGGAACTGGCAAATCCAAACCAAACGGAAGATGTCTCTTTAGTTGGTTCAGATGTGCCCGAAGCTGGCCTGGTGATAGTAGTAATGGGCTTATTTTACTATGATGGGCATCCGTAAATACTCGGGAAATTTCGGTTTGAATTCGTTGCAAATTCCCTGCAATAACTGTCATCTGAGTAGTTAGAGTGATATACCATTGTAATGCCTTTACTGCATTGTCCTGGACCTTAGTTATGTCGTTCATTTGTTGTTCTATTAGTTTCATCTAATTTTCAATTGTGGCTTTGTCTCGCTTGATGATATTTATTGTTGAATCAATCACAGATGTCTGGTTTTGTAGCAATGTCAATAAATAGTCTTAATTTCAATTAACATTTCGTATGGTGCCTGACATCTGTTACATACTTTGAGTCCAGCACACCAAATAAGCCGTTCGCTATGTTCCCAATTATATCCAAAGGCGATCGTCGTTGGCGTTCTATGTGAAGGAGATCATTTCCTGTTCGTAGCTCTGAGTTGACATGCTCGAAGTGTCTCTGCATTGCTGTGCATGCCTCTGGAACCTTCATTAACACGCATATTTCTCCAACCTTTACTACTCCGTCTGAAAATGTCTTCAGGTCGGCCCAATATGGTTCGAGATCGTAAAATGCCACAATAGTCCAGTCAGACGTTGCCATTCTTCCTGTGCCAATACTTTCGTAGTATATGCCTGGTTTGGGGTTGAATCGAGTTATATTAGTTCTTTGAGCAAATGCTATAGGAAGTGACAAAAGCATTAGGCAGATTGTCATTGCCAACGGTGGCAGACCGGCTGACAAACGTCTTTTTGTCTTTGGTTCTGCAGTGTCCTCGATACCAGGGTCTTCTTGAAAATTGGTTTATGTGTCATCGGCTTCGATTTTACGTTTTATCCCCGTCTCTCTAAGCAAATGAGCCAATTTATGGATCTACCACGAGGACGTATCCATCCAGGCTTGGATATAATTTGACAATTCGTCCAATCGGCCACTGCAAGATTGACACATTATCCTCCTTTAGAATTACCATCATGCCTTCTTTGACATTGTTATATGGTTTTTTCCATTTGGATGTACCCTGCACTTCTTGTAGGTACTCTTGAGACCATTGTGTCCAGTATGTATGCTTAAGCCGTTGCACTAATTCCCATTGCTCTGGAATCGATCGCTGTGTTATTGGCTCTGCATCTGGTTGGGCTACTAATGGTTCTCCGATCAATAGGTGGCCTGGGGTTAGAGCTGTTAAGTCCCTGGGATCGTCTGAGTTGGGCGTTAACGGACGAGAGTTCAGCACTGCTTCAACATTGACAATGATGGTAAACAGTTGTTCGAACGTTAAGTTTGCTGTCGATACGTCTTTCAATAGTAAATGCTATTCCCATAATCCTCCGAAATGTGGAGACCGTGGTGGTATGAACTTAAATTGCACTCCTTTTTTGTTGCAAAACTCCTTAATAGTATCTGCTGCCTTCTCTGAGTGTATAGTATCATTCAGCTCCTTCAGTTGGTTGTTCGCTCCAACAAAGTTTGTTGCATTGTCGCAGTACAATGTCTGACATCTTCCTCTGCGTCCAATGAAGCGCTGAAGCGCACCTACAAATGAGGAGGTGGACAGGTCTCCAGCCAACTCCAGGTGTACTGCCTTGGTTGCAAATCATACAAATACTGCAATGTAAGCCTTGTCGGGACGTTTTCCTCGAACTTTATGGTGGATCCAGAATGGTCCACAATAGTCTACTACGGCGTTGAGAAAGGGACTATTCTGAGATACCCGGTCCTCAGGTAAGTCGCCCATGACTTGTTTAAAGAACTGAGGCTGGTACTTGGTGCATGCTACACAGCCGTGGATCACATTTCGGACCATTGGCTTCACCTTAATGATGTGGTACTGTTGCCGAGGTATTCCGCGTAGTGCCTCATGTCCACAATGAAGATTCTTTTCATGAACTTTCCTTAGTATCACCGGATCATTATACGGCAAGAGATATGGATTCCTTGTTTTCGTTGATACTGGTGCTTGTTGTAGCCGAGTTGCTACTCGTATGATTGAATGTTCATCCAGTATTAGTGGCGTTGTTGCCACCGTGCTTTTGCGATCCAATGGTTGATCAGGTCGTTTCTTTAAGTGCCGTAATTCATATGCATATCCTGTTTCTTGAATTTGCTTGATGATTATTCTTCGTTCTTGATCCAACTCTTCCAACTCTAACTGAGTCGTTGGTTTCCTGTTCTGCTTGTGAAAAAACCGTAGCACATGCGCCACTATTCGCTGTAGCCGGTAAAATGAATTTCTGTGATTTTACAAATACATCCGCTCATTCGTTTTGTTGGGAGTGGCAGTCACCTTGGTTTTCTTCTCAGCGGTATCCATCGTGTGTTCTGTAGGCTTAAATGGTGCTGGCCAGCCACGTTGTGGTCCAAAAAAAGTGGTCCATACAACCATGATGTATGTGTGCTAAGCTGAACTGCTGATATGCCTCGAGACAGAACATCAGCTGCGTTGAGCGCTGATGACGCCATTGCCTTGGATGTGATACCGCATGTACTTTGGTCAACCGATTAGCCACAAACGTGTGGAAATGTGATGCCCGTGAATTAATCCAAGAGAGTACTACTGTTGAATCTGACCAGAGAAATGATTCCACACCTTCTGATCCGAATTGGAGATCCTGTCGAGGCATATCAGCAGCCCACCTTAGCACACATACATTATGGTTATATGGACCACTATTCTTGCATGGACCACAACGTGGCTGGCCAGCATCATTTAAGCCTACAGAGCACACGATTGATACCGCTGAGAAGAAAACCAAGGTATTCAGCATGGTGACTGCCACGGCAAACAACAAGAGTGAATGGATATATACGGTAAATCACAGAAATTCGTTTTACCGGCTACAGCGAATAGTGGCGTATGTGCTACGGTTTTGTCACAAGCAGAACAGGAAACCAACGGCTCAGTTAGAGTTGGACGAGTTGGACCAAGCACGGAGAGTGATCATTAAGCAAATTCAAGAAACAGGATTTGCATATGAATTACGACACTTACAGAAACGACCTGACCAACCGCTAGATCGCAAAAGCACGGTGGCAACATTGCCACTAATACTGGATGAACATTCAATCATACGAGTAGCAACTCGGCTACAACAAGCACCAGTATCAACGGAAACAAGGAATCCGTATCTCTTGCCGTATAATGATCCAGTGGTAAAAATGATACTAAGGAAACTTCATGAAGAGAATCTTCATTGTGGACATGAGGCACTTCCATTTGCTGAAGAAGCTTATCCCTTGGAGAATCTCGGGAAGTAGCCATCTCACGGATAGAGTTCGACAGGATCTCCAATTCGGATCAGAAGGTGTGGAAATGTGATGCCCGTGAATTAATCCAAGAGAGTACTACTGTTGAATCTGACCAGAGAAATGATTCCACACCTTCTGATCCGAATTGGAGATCCTGTCGAACTCTATCCGTGAGTTCAGCTCCAAGTACAGCTGCACATAGTTCCAGCCGGGGCAGTGTTTGTTTTTCCAGGGGAGCCACTCTCGACTTGGCGCACAACAATCTGACCGAAATTTGGCCATTTTTATAGGTTGATCGGACATAAACTGCCGCACCATACGCCTTTTCTGATGCATCAACAAATGTATGCAATTCCTTTGTAGTGGGGACCTTGCCCTCAAAAATATGCCTTGGAATTTTCATGTGGTTTAGTGCCTGTACATCCTCTCGGTAAGCTTCCCATTGCTTCTCCAAATACGGCGGTAGGTCCTCATCCATCTCAATTCGTTCGGTAGCAACATGTTGAAGAAACATTTTCGCTCTTACCACTACCGGTGCGTATAGTCCTAGAGGATCGAAGATTTGACCTACTTCAGATAGCACCACTCGTCTGGTTATTCCCTTTGTATGTCTTTGAGCCTTTCCACATAATTGGTCTTCTTTGGGTGCCCATATGATTCCCAATGTTTTGACACTTGTTTGTTCCAGTGTGTCACCGAGATTGATGTCAGCAATCGTATCCTCCTTTGGAATTTCTTTTAGAAGTTGACTGCTATTTGAACACCACTTCCGTAAGTTGAAACCCTTAGGTCTCAAGATTTCTAGCAGCTCGTGTCTTATTTGCAGGGCTTCTGGTAAACTATCTGCTCCTGTAAGACAATCATCAACATAAAAGTCATTTTTTAATGCCAATGCTCCAGACGACAAATTTTCCATGTTTTTTAGCGCCAAATATTCCAGACACTTTGTCGCTAAATATGGGGCTGATGTTGTTCCATAAGTCACCGTTTTTAAACGATAAAACTTCAGTTCTTGACTTGGATCCTCTCTCCACACAATCATCTGATTGAATTGATCGGCAGGGTTTATCCAAACTTGACGATACATTTTTTCAATGTCCGCAGTGAACACATATTTGTGTGTCCTGAACCGCAGTAGAATTGAGAATAGTTGACTCTGTACAACTGGTCCTGGATATAAAATATCGTTCAGTGATTTTCCTGATGACGTTTTGGATGATGCATCAAACACTACTCTTAACTTGGTGGTGGTACTTTCGGGCTTTAGTACACAGTGATGTGGAATAAAGTAATGGTTCTTGGGTATTTGCTCCACCATTACCTGCTTCATATGTCCAAGCTGTTCATATTCTGACATAAATTTCACATACTCCTTTTTTATGTCAGGGCTCAATCGCCGCTCTAACGACATGAATCTTCTTATGGCTACTTCCCGAGATTCTCCAAGGGATGAAGCTTCTTCAGCAAATGGAAGCTTTACAATTAGTCGATTGTCAGCCGCCGTGTGTAGGTTATCGAGGAAGAATTTTTCACAATACTCTTCCTCTGGACTCCTATACCTTTTTATTGGCTCTAGTGTGTCTAGCTGCCAAAATCTTTCTAGAGATTCCTCTGGATTAGTTATGCCTACCATACATGTGATAGAAGCTGACGTTGACATATTAATTCTGCCAGCAACAATCCATCCCAATTCTGAATTTTGTAATGTTGGACGGTTTCGATTTCCCCGTCTTCTTTCTGGTAGCAGTATAGCATAGTGATCATCAGCTCCCAACAGCATATCAATTTTTCCTGGTTTATCAAATGTTGGGTCCGCTAATTGAATGTCGTTTGGTAATGTGACTTTCTCAGTTATCTGTTCTGTGGGTTGGTCACCTATTATGTGTGGCAATACAAATGCCTCAACTAGCATTGCGAACTTGTTGTATCTTGACCTTACAACCAAGCTTACTCGCGCCTTGCTTATCTGTGGTTGACCACCCACTCCATTTATGTGCACATGAGTCTCGTTAATTTTTAATGATAACTTCTTTACCAGTCTCTCTGAAACGAGATTTACTTGTGAGCCGCTATCCAAGAGTGCTCGAAATTCTCCTGTCCTTTCATTTATTCCTTTTACTACTACCTTGGCCGTTGCCAACAGAGTGTATTTTCTGCCAATTCCATATGCAGACGCTGCTGAAGCAGATGTAGCCATTTGGTTGCCTGTGTCTAAAAGCAACATCGTGTTATGTTTTTTTATCGCATTTGAAGCATCCCCTCCATGAGCCATATGGCCAGGCTTAAAGCAATTGACACACAATTTGTGTCTCTGCACCCAATTTAGCCGCTCTGCTGCGGATTTGATTTTAAACCTTTCACATTGGAAGAGTTTGTGTTTTGATTTCTCACAGAAAGCACACAAGGTACTGTTTGTCCCAGATGCTGTTGCGCATGTCTTCCTTGGATTTAGTTTTTCAATGCTGCGATTTTCGTTTCTTGGTTTTCCAATCGCCTCTAATGTTAGGAAGCGCTGTTCCAAGAATGATAGGAAATCCTTTACTTCCTGTAGATCCCTTGTGTTTGAAAGAGATTGCTCATATAGTGCGTGGTTGAATCTATCCAATTTCCTTGTCATATGAAACATTATGACAGCATCTGACGATTCCATATTGACGCCTACATTTTTTAAAGCTTGCAACGATTCAAAGATGTTATCATGCAAATTCTTTATCGAAGCTGCGTCATTTCCCACATTTGGGTGATCAAACAGCTTTGTCAGTATGGCTGTTACTAGAACTCGTTTGTTATTAAATCGATCCTGCAACACTGACCAAGCAGTGTTGTAATTGGCTTCTGTTAATTCCAGGTGCCGTATCAATCTCTCTGCTTCTCCAGAAAGGTTTGATTTTAAGTACCACATTTTCTCTATTGTGGATACATTTGACTCATGAACCACCTTTTTATAGATGTCATGAAATTGTTGCCATTTCAGATAATCCCCATCAAATTTTGGAATGGGAATTTTGGGTAGTTGCAATGATTGTATCGATTGCACTACAGGCGCTGATTGTATCTCTACATTTTCTGCTGGTGCCACACAGAATTTCAGCATTGTATTTTCTGCAGCCACAAACGTAGCTATATTATATCCGACTTCGGCTGGATTGTCAGTTAGCCGATGAATCTCATAATGGATTTCTTCAATTTGCATCCATAATTTGTCGACTACCGATTTATAATTCATTTTTTCCTCAGGCACTATTTGTCTTAATGTCCTGGACAATGAATCCAACAGCGCACCTTGCTTGCGAAGCAGTGGTTTGATCATGACTCGCTCTTCCTCTCTTTGACGAGCTTGCCTCTCTAATTTTATCTTTGCCAAGTGGTCCTTCCAATCTTCCTCAGTATTAGTTACCACCGCCTTCATTCTGGTGAAATAGTCCGTTACAAAGTAGTCATCTTCTGTTGGCACGTTATTTAATTTGTCCATTAGCTCCTGATGACTTTTTTCGAAGTTCTCCCACATGTATTCCAGGAGCTCAAGTTTCTCCTCAAAATAGGCAGGCTTCGTTTTCCTGGCGATAGAATCCTTTTTGGTATTCCGAATGAAGGCCTGAATTGCTTCTCCGCGTTCTGTCTGCTGATTATAGAACTCCTCCATGTTCTTTTATATTCTTATGTACTTGCTTATTTATACTAGTACTTGACCCGATGGGAGTTTATTTATTTTGTCAAAGACAGGGAACGCTCCGACTCGTTCCTTAAATTGGTCAAGTGTAGTACAAATAAGAATAAGAACTAAATAGAAGTCGCCTTTTGTTTAGTTTTTATACCATACACCCATAGGGTGAAATGGTATATTAAAGTCGCCAAAATGTATGTAACAGGCAGAAGGAAGCTTTTCCGACAGTGAAACCAATTTTTTGAGTTTCTTTAATTTGTATAAGAAATATGCTGACCCCCCTTCCTCCTCCGTCCGTCCGTCCCGTCCGTCCGTCAATGTATGGTCACCTCGATCTCGGAGACTATAAGAGCTAGAGCCACCAAATTTGGTATGTAGACTCGTGTCATATGTACGCTTATCGAGTTTGTTTCAAATGTTTGCCACGCCCCCTACCGCCCCCGCAAATGATATAAAACCGATTTTCTTAAACACCATATTAACTTGAACACAAAATTTGGTATGTACCCTTGCTTAGTAAACGCGCACATTTTGTGATTATAAAAATTTTGCCACGCCTCCTAACGCCCCAAATTAAATAAAACCGATTTTCTTAAACACTATAGCAACCCCAGACACAAAAGTTGGTATGTATATTTGCTTAGTAAATGCGCACATTTTGTGTTGCTAAAACGATTTTGCCACGCCCCCTGTCCGCCCCCGTCAAATTACATAAAACCGATTTTCTTAAACCACTTAAGCAACTACCGGGACGAAATTTGGTACGTATATTTGCTTAGTAAATGCGCAGCATTTTGTATTTATAAAAATTTTGCCACGCCCCCTACCGCCCCCGCAAATCAAATAAAACCGATTTTCTCAAAACCTATTTTAGCTAGAGACCACCATAGTTGGTATAAATATTTGCTTAGTAATTGCGCACAGTTTTGATGTGTAAAAATTTTGCCACCCCCTCCGCCCCCGTAATTTGAAAAAACTCGATTATCTCCCATGAAATTTTCTACCTTGTGCAATCAAATTATAGTACACTTAAATTTGATACTAATATCAAGCAAAATCCCAAAATTTGATCAAAATCGGAATAAAAATAGAACACAAGTTAAACGTCAATATAAATCGTTGTTCAAAGTGGCTGGTGGGGGCGCTGGGGTGCTGCGAATGCTTGAGTGAGCGAAATACTAAGATATGCTTCTAAATAAGCATGCAAACAGATTTTTTTAAAAATACGAAAAGCTGCATTGGTTATTATAAATTTAAAATATTTGTTTTACTGGTGTATGGTATATCCAAGTCGGCGAGACGACTTACTTACTTCATTTTTTTTAACAATAGTTAATTTTATTTCCAATATTCGTATTCTTTTTACACAGATATACGCCACGACAGTGAAACCAATTTTTTGAGTTTCTTTTATTTGTTAAAAATTGCTGACTGATGCCAAATTACGGTACTCGTATGTACTACCTGGGTTTAGCTAGGTCAGAGATTGCTGACGCCAATTTAAAATTTCTTTTTTTTTTTTGTTTATTTTTTATGCAACAGCGTTGAAGAGACTTTATTTTACATAAAAAATAACTTATTATGATTTGGTCGCCCTGTTGACTCAAATCGTTGTTAAATGTTTTTGAAAAAGTGATCGCCTAATTGATCAACTTTCATGCGGAGAACCAACCACTAGTTTTCCAATAAATTGTTTTAGTTATTTATATTGGTACGCACTGATTGCCACGTTAATCAATTGCGATTTTTTAGTCGGGACCCCAGATTGATGTGGAATGTTCACCAATTTGTGCCCTCGCTTAGGATTGTACTGCGTCCTAAGCGTGCAAAGAAAGTAGTCGCCTAGTTGACAATTTCCTTGTTGTTGAGAGATTGGTCGCCTGAGTTGACCAAATCTTCTCACTTGATGACGGTTTCACCAAGTCTGTTAATCTTTCAACTTGGAGCCGCCAATGTCGGGGTCACCAAAATGTTCACGTCGGGGTCACCAAAATGTTCAATGAAAGACGTTAATATTTCATGAAGTTATTAAATGTTTATTTATTTATATATATATAGGCACTAGCACATAAACCAAGTGACTAAAGGGTTGTCGCAACCAACACATAAATTGGGTGGACTTCGGGGGGGAGATTAAAAAAGAAGAGATTGGGGGCCAAAGACACAGCGATGCACACCCGATGTAACTACAATTGGTATCTGATCTAACTAAGAATAATGCATTTCTTTTATAGTAAAAATAGAGAGCTCACCAGTGCATAGTTCGACATAGTGTTAGGTCAGCAAAATACGTCTTTATTGATAATAGCAACATAGCAGCTTAATTAACTAGGTCTTTATTGTTAACTGCTGACCATCTCACACCTACTTACTACTGATGAGCCATCGATATCTATAATCGGGTTACATACTAACTTGACATATATTTCTATATTATGATTGTCTTATTGTTATCTTATTTTATATAGTTTAAACACCAACAATAGTATTAAAAACTGACAAATATTAATAAGAAAAGTCACAGCTCGTGATGGCGTATAAACAAACGATACAAAATAGCATGCTACATTCGCCGAATCGCCTTTGCCTAACGTGATAGACCGTTCTTTCGCGAACATTAAACTTTTTAAATAAAACTTTTTTCCACGTCGACGGCCATAAGTAAAGAAAAAACTTGCAAAGGTATACAAACCTCGGCGACGTAAATAAATAAATAAATAGTTCGATCTGGCTGAGTCCGAGATATACAACCCGTGCAGTAAATAGAAGCAAAAATGCAATTTCAGCTCTGTATCTCTTACTGTCTAGGAGAAGTTGCTCTGATCCAGACCGACAAACGGACGAACTTGTCGTGCCGATCAAGAATATAAACACTTTATTTAGTCTGAGATTATTCAATTTAAAATTTCTTTTTTTTTTTTTTTTTTATTTTTTATGCAACAGCGTTGAAGAGACTTTATTTTACATAAAAAATAACTTATTATGATTTGGTCGCCCTGTTGACTCAAATCGTTGTTAAATGTTTTTGAAAAAGTGATCGCCTAGTTGATCAACTTTCATTCAATGGGTATGCACTGCTACCCTGTTGCGGAAAACCAACCACTAGTTTTCCAATAAATTGTTTTAGTTATTTATATTGGTACGCACTGATTGCCACGTTAATCAATTGCGATTTTTTAGTCGGGACCCCAGATTGATGTGGAATGTTCACCAATTTGTGCCCTCGCTTAGGATTGTACTGCGTCCTAAGCGTGCAAAGAAAGTAGTCGCCTAGTTGACAATTTCCTTGTTGTTGAGAGATTGGTCGCCTGAGTTGACCAAATCTTCTCACTTGATGACGGTTTCACCAAGTCTGTTAATCTTTCAACTTGGAGCCGCCAATGTCGGGGTCACCAAAATGTTCAATGAAAGACGTTAGTATTTCATGAAGTTATTAAATGTTTATTTATTTATATATATATAGGCACTAGCACATAAACCAGTGACTAAAGGTTGTCGCAACCAACACATAAATTGGGTGGACTTCGGAGTGAGATTACAAAGGTAGAGATTGGGGGCCAAAGACACAGCGATGCACACCCGATGTAACTACAATTGGTATCTGATCTAACTAAGAATAATGCATTTCTTTTATAGTAAAAATAGAGAGCTCACCAGTGCATAGTTCGACATAGTGTTAGGTCAGCAAAATACGTCTTTATTGCATAGCAGCTTAATTAACTAGGTCTTTATTGTTAACTGCTGACCATCTCACACCTACTTACTACTGATGAGCCATCGATATCTATAATCGGGTTACATACTAACTTGACATATATTTCTATATTATGATTGTCTTATTGTTATCTTATTTTATATAGTTTAAACACCAACAATAGTATTAAAAACTGACAAATATTAATAAGAAAAGTCACAGCTCGTGATGGCGTATAAACAAACGATACAAAATAGCATGCTACATTCGCCGAATCGCCTTTGCCTAACGTGATAGACCGTTCTTTCGCAAACATTAAACTTTTTAAATAAAACTTTTTTCCACGTCGACGGCCATAAGTAAAGAAAAAACTTGCAAAGGTATACAAACCTCGGCGACGTAAATAAATAAATAAATAGTTCGATCTGGCTGAGTCCGAGATATACAACCCGTGCAGTAAATAGAAGCAAAAATGCAATTTCAGCTCTGTATCTCTTACTGTCTAGGAGAAGTTGCTCTGATCCAGACCGACAAACGGACGAACTTGTCGTGCCGATCAAGAATATAAATACTTTATTTAGTCTGAGATTATTCCTTCTATGCGTTGCTCACTTCTGACTAAAATTAATATAACTTTTTTGAAGGGTTCTGACATCAATCGAACGAATAAACGTCGTAATTATTTTACAATTTATGAATTGGAATACGAATTTATGGATACGTTGATGTCAATAGAAGTCTTCTATCTTATTGTTTGGAGATAGTAAAAAGGATTGCGTTAAGCTTATTCCGGTGTGTATGGCTTGGCTTTTTGGCTGTTTTCATTCCGAGTTTAATCAAATTTGATACGTTGTTAGATATTAATGCTATATTTAGTGCATTTGACATGACACATTAGCATTAAATAAACAATTCCGGAGATCCTCGGTTTTTATTTTGAATTTTGGGAGCCGGAACAGGGCGTGGCAATCTTTTTACGCAAAATCAAATCTGAAATTTGAGCAAGTGTACATCCGAAATGTAATGTCTATAGCTTTAATAAATTTTAAGAAAATCACTTATTATTAAATTGAGTGAGAGAAAGGGGTGTGAAAAAAATTTGAAATCAACCGAAGGCTCCTGGACTAGAGCTGGAAAAACCATCGACGGTACTATCGATATATCAATGGTTTTGTATTTTTATAAAGCATCGATGTTTGGCCAGCACTATCGATGTTGTTTCTTTCTTTTACAAGTGTTGGAGGGAAATGCATGTACATAAGTAAGAATTTTCTATTTTGTATTTTGCAATTTAATTTATTTTAATTTATACCTTAAGGAGCGACTACAAGTGGTGTTGGTTGGGAGGTTTGTAAATAGTATTCTTAAAAATGAACAAGTATGTATCTTCAAAGTAAGTGTTATTTGTGAAAAGCCACGAGCATCATGCATTTATATATGTAAGTACATATGTATGTATGTATTTATGTACTTACGTAATTGTCTTGCGACAGCATTTAGAGAATCCAATTACAATAGAGGAATGCAATCCACTGGATTATTGGAAAGTAAGAAAGTGGATTATACTTATTGACAGTTAATATTATCTTTTTTACAAAATTTCTTTAGGGTTGTTCATCGGACACAGAAGTTTTAAAAAATGTCAAAAAAAAATGTCTGTGTGTGCCTGCGTCGTCCTGCGAATTGGAAAGATTATTTAGCAAGGCAAAATGAAATCTAGTGTCGTAAGCAAGCTTTGTTTTTAAACAAAAATCTCAAAAATCATCAATAATTAAAAAAAAAAAAGGGCAAAAGATTTAAAAGAACGGATTACTTTTAATTTCAATTAGTTATAGAAAAAGTTACCAAATGAATGAATTGTTTTTTTGTACTAATTCGAATTTTATAATTAAAATATAAACCCAAATCTTGCTTAGTCGCTTTGTTTTTATTAAGTATCGCTTTAACTATTGTTCTTTATTTTAGCGTTGCATGTCAACGAAGAATTCAAAAACATTCAGAATAATGAATGATTTTAGAAATTTCGCGGAATAAATTAATCATTTTAAAAATACCGCGCAAACATCGAAACATAGATGTTTGACGTTGAAAACATCGATGGTTGCAAACATTGATGTTTTTCCAGCTCTATTCTGCACACAGAAAGATAGCAAGAACACAAACCACTAGTTCTTGATCAGGATAAGCAGCAAACAAACGAACCATTTATAGCTTCAGGTTCTTGGCTGAGATAAGCTAAAAACGAACCACCGATCGAGCAGCGAATACAAATACCACCGATGGATACAAACAAAACAGAATAAAAACAAAAGTATTATAGGTACAAACATATTACTAATGAAGTAAGTAAGTCGTCTCGCCGATTTCGATATACCATGCAAAGTGAAAAAAATTTCAAATTTTAATGTATATCGTTTTAATTCTTTTAGCATTTGCAATCTCACTCTTACCGACCAACTCCGGCCCTATGGACCGCCTAGTAAAACACGTTCATATGTATATTTTTCATGTTTCTTGTCTGATTTTAATCAAATTTTGTAGGCTGGTAGAAATTATTAAGACTAATTAGTGCTTAATATCCTTTCAAGAGACAAAAAATTGTGAAAGCCAATCGGTTTGTTTTAAATTATGAAGGCGAAAATGGGCGTGGCGTTGATGTGTCTAGCTATTATAGTCTTTAAGAAAATCGTCTTAAATTGCGGGGGCTTGGCAAAATTTTGAAATAAACTTTACCACCGTACGTACTACACGAGTCTACGTGCCAAATTTGGTGAGTCTAGCTCTAATACTCTCAAAAATTTAGGTATTCATACGGACAGACGAAAGGACGGACGGACATGTTGATCCTGATCAAGAATATATATACTTTATGGGGTTGGAAAAGCTGCCTTCTGCCTGTTACATACAAGTTAACATGGACAAATGAATTTAGCTAATGCTGCGTTTGGCAGTGGCCACGATCGCTGGGTCAGCGATCCCACGGTCTGGTTAATATGAGCCGTCCCGCAAGACGTTGACCGCTGCTAGCGGCACGAGGCGCAGTGTCAGCATTCCTATGGCCAATGCTTAGGGTTCTTGGGTAGTTTATTTAATAATGTTTAGTTAGTTATAATTCGGACTCCAAGCGCACAAAACTGTGGCTTGTAATAAATCAAATATAAATAAACATATAAATAAACATTTATATAACTGGCGCCCAACGTAAACTAAAAGTGCCCAAAACTTAAAAAACAATTCTAAGTAAAAATAGAATTGAAATAAAAAACAAAAAACAGAAAAAAATATAAACATTGTAGTGTAGTTTATCACTACAAAAATAAAGAAAAAATAAAAAAAAACAACATAGTCAAGTCACTGGGCTGGTGACGGCAGCGGCGAAGAAAAAAATTGAAGACGAGAAGCAGCAACAACAAACGTCGGCCACAATCCAGCAATAAGAGGGCATAGAAATTTATCAACAGAAAAATGAAAATGTAAGTGAGATTTTTGTTGTCTAAATAAATTAATCTTGGATTGTGCAAATATTCAATAAATCGCTTGGCATTAGAGGTGGTTATTAAACTAAAACGTTGAAGTTGACATTCTCTGTTTTAATTGAATCAAAAACAATTTACACTATTAAACGAAATATTTGTTCCCGTCTGTTTATGTGGAGAGATAACCGGAAAATAGTGAAAGTAGTGACGAAGAATTACTAAGGGTTATAGAAGGCAACAGTGAGCAAGTGAAAGATACGCACAAAATGCCAACAACAGAGGAGGTGATGAAAATAGTGCAAGTGGCAGTGCAGACTGCGCTTGATCACCAAGCTGCACAGATGCAGTTTACTTTCACACAACAGTTAAACCACGAAATGGAGTCTTTAAGGACTCAGCTAGAAAGTTTAAAACCAGTCGCACCGGAGGTTGAGGTTTATAGGGATCCCGAAATCATCCCAGGAATAGAGTGTAAGGAACCATTAGATATTGTTAGATCCTTGCCAGATTTTGATGGCAATCAAAACGAATACATTTCAAGGCGCTCCGCAGCTTCATTTGCATACGAACTATTTCGACCTTATAGGGGCAGTTCCGCCACTACCAAGCAGTAGGCATAATCAGGAATAAGGTAAAAGGTGCCGCTAGTTCAACTTTAGCATCGTACAACACTGTAAAAAATGTCGATGCGATCATAGCTCGACTAGATTTCACCTACGCTGACAAAACGCCCATTCGCGTTATTCAGCAAAAACTGGGAACCTTACGACAGGGGGAACAATCGCTGTCTCAGTATTATGACGAGGTGGAAAAAACATTCACCCTCCTCACTAATAAAACGATAATGAAACATGAGGCAGCGTCAGCGAACGTGCTTAATGAGCAGTTTAGGTCCGATGCGCTACACTCCTTTGTGTCGGGGCTTAAGAAATCTCTCAGGGCAGTAGTACTACCAGCAAAACTCAAAGATTTACCCACTGCGCTAGCATTAGCGCACGAAGCTGAAGTAAGCCACGACTACGCAGCCTTCGCTGCAAGCTTTGCGCGGGCTACCGAGGAAAAAGCTCAGGGCCCCTTTGAACAAAAGAACCAAAATTTTCGAAACAATGCTAATCAGAATAAGAGCTCGGAAAATAGCCAAGGGGCATACAAGAGGACTCCTTATTATACTAGGGTTCAGGAAAAACCAAATAACAAAAGGGAAGCCACCACAAAATCCTGGGGCTCAGGCTTTCTCAACACCAGAACCCATGGAGGTTGACTCCTCTTCAAAGTATAGGCAACCAACCAGATATTCGGGAAATAAGTCCACAAAATCTGGATTCGGGTCGAAAAAGAATCAGCAGGTTCATTTCACGTCTCAGGATTCCCCTGGAGAAGAAGCCTATGAGAAAAAAGCAGAGGCGAGCGCTCTGGCAGCTAGTGATGACTTGTCAGATAGTGAAGAATCTTGTAATTTTTTAGGGAACACTCCCTTCTACGGTTCATCACAAGAACAGTAGGACGAAAAACAATTAAATTACTTATCGATACAGATGCGTCAAAAAATTATATTCGTCCAATGGCGGTAGAAAAACCATTTAATGTCAGATCCATACATGGGACCTCAAAGGTAACGGAAAAATGCCCAATACATATTTTTGGCCTTAAAGCACATTTCTTCTTGATAAATATCCCAGAAGATTTCGACGGCATAATTGGTTTCGACCTTTTAAAAAAGGTCGGAGCAACTATCAATCTATTAAACAACCAAATAGTTACAAAAAATGGATCTAAAGCCATTAATTTTACCCGTTGCCCACAAGTAAATTTCATTTATATCGACGACACAGACGTCCCGGCTGCTGTACTTAAGTCTTTCAACAAAATGATGGACGAAAGAGTAGGAGCGTTTGCAGACCCTGACGAGGCTCTGCCATATAACATAAATACTGTAGCAACTATTCGAACAAATGGGGAACCGGTATACTCCAGATTATACCCACTCCCAATGGGCGTTATGGACTTTGTCAACGCAGAAGTTAAACAACTTCTAGCCCACGGCATAATTCGACCCTCAAAATCTCCCTATAATAATCCGACCTGGGTGGTCGACAAAAAAGGAACAGATGAAAACGGCTTCCATAGAAAGTGGCTAGTAATTGACTTTAGGAAACTAAACCAAAATACTACAGATGACAAGTACCTTATTCCAATGATTTCGACAATATTGTCGAACATGGGAAAGGCGCAATATTTTACAACATTGGACCTTAAATCGGGATTTCATCTAATAACACTAGCAAAAAAAGACAGGGAGAAAACTGCTTTTTCTGTCAATAATGGGAAGTATGAATTCTGCAGACTTCCCTTCGGGGTCAAAAATGCACCCAGTATTTTCCAGAGGGCCATCGATGACGTCCTTAGGGAAAATATATGTAGAACATGCTACGTCTATATAGACGATGTTATTATTTTTTCTGAAACAAAGGAAGACCATGTTAGGGACATTGAATGGGTCCTTAAAAGCCTCCAGGACGTGGGAATGCGAGTATCACATTAAAAATCCAAATTTTTTAAAAAAAGTGTGGAGTATCTGGGATTATCGTATCTAGGGATGGTATCACAACTTCACCCGAAAAAGTTCAGGCAATCAAAAATTTTCCAATGCCAAGTACCCTTTTTGATCTCAGATCATTTCTCGGCCTTGCCAGCTATTATCGCTGCTTCATAAAAGACTTCGCGAAAATCGCAGGTCCCCTTACAGATATTTTAAAGGGCGATAATGGAAAAGTTAGCAAAAACATGTCTCGGAAAATAAAAATCGAGTTTAGTTTAGAACAATTGCAGACATTCTCCAACTAAAAGATATTTTAGCATCAGAAGAAGTTTTTTTAGCCTACCCAGATTATCGACAACCATTCGATCTTACCACAGACGCATCTGGTGATGGGCTAGGCGGTGTTCTTTCACAAAAAGGCAGACCAATTACCATGATATCCCGTAAATTACGTAATAACGAAAGAAATTTTGCGACTAACGAAAGAGAGCTTCTTGCCATAGTGTGGTCACTAAAAAACTTGAGAAACTACCTTTACGGGGTAAGAGACCTAAATATATTTACCGACCATCAGCCATTAACCTTCGCCGTATCAGACAAAAATTCGAACGCGAAACTAATACGCTGGAAAGCATATATTGATGGACATGGCGCAAAAATAATTTATAAGCCAGGAAAGGAAAATTTCGTAGCAGACGCCCTTTCGCGTCAGAACATTAACGCTCTCGAAGCACCAGATTCAGAATCCGATAGGGCAACCTGCCATAGTGAAGAGTCTCTGTCCTACACTATTGATGTATCCGATAAGCCCTTAAATTGTTTTCGAAACCAGATCGTGATTGAAGAAGCAGAGTTCCCTTCGGTAAAGACATTCGTTCTCTTCCAGAGTAAGTCCAGGCACATAATACGCACATCAAACCCTGATTCACTTTTACAGATACTGCAAGACGTAATCAATGCTGAAGTGGTAAACGCAATACATTGCGAACTGCCAACTCTTGCCCTCATTCAGCACAAATTGGTTGAGCTGTATCCGGCAACAAAATTCTGGTACTGCAAACACATCGTTACAGATGTGCCAGACAAGTCGGAACAAAGAGAAATTGTAGTGACCGAACATAACAGGGCGCACCGTGCAGCCCAGGAAAACATGAAACAAATTTTGCAAGACTATTTTTTCCCGAACATGGAAAAATTGACCACAGAAATTGCAGCCAATTGCAAGATCTGCTCTGTCGCAAAATATGACAGGCATCCAAAAAAACATACCCAACTCATGTACACACACCACACCAGTACCAGCTTACGCAGGAGAATTCTTACACATCGATGTTTTTTCCACAGATAAAAGATTCTTTCTGACTTGCATAGATAAATTTTCTAAATTTGCGATAGTCCAACCTATAGCATCGAGAGCCATAGTTGACATAAAGCCGGCCATTCTACAGTTAGTCAATTACTTTGCTAATGTTAAGAAAATATATTGCGATAATGAAAGGTCGATAAACTCTGAAACAATAAGGTCCCTCCTATTAAATGAGTTTGAAATACAAATCGTCAACGCCCCACCCCTACACAGTACATCTAATGGCCAAGTGGAAAGATTCCACAGCACGTTACTTGAGATGGCACGATGCGACAAAATAACAGCTCAGGCTAGCGACACTATCGATGTTATAGTACTAGCAACAGTAAAGTATAACATGTCAATCCATTCAGTCTTGAACAAAAAACAATCGAAGCAGTTCATGAAACTACGGTAGAAGAGGGATTGCCAAAAAGATAAAAGACGCTCAGAACAAACAAATGGAACAGGAAAACAGAACTAGAATAGACAAAAAGTACCAACGGGGTGACAAAGTCTTGGTAAAGTCAAACAAACGGCTTGGTAACAAACTTACTCCTTTGTACAAGGAAGGAATTGTAGAGGCTGACCTAGGAACTAAAGTTCTTATAAAGGGGAGGGAGGTCCATAAGGACAATTTAAAATAGAACCTCACACACCTTTACAACTACTAGAGTAATAAGACTATTTTATAATATCAGAAATTACAGAACGGACTTTATACTGATACTGACAATACTGAGGACACACGCGACAATGACCATGAAAATTACGGACTATACCAAAGCAGACTTTATACAGATACTGGACGGAGACGTGACAGTTTGGAAATAGTACAGCTACCTCGGACATACGACAAACATTACCTCGTACAGGACATACGCGGACGAGACCAAGAAAACTATTGAATTCTTTAAGGAAGATCATATTAAAAGAATTATTTCGACAGATATTAGGAAAATCGACACGCTAATAGAAACGATGACGGTTCATCATCATAGAGGCGCTAGAAGCTTAAATATTTTAGGCACTGCATTGAAAGTAGTGGCCGGAACTCCTGATTTTGACGACTGGGAACAGATCAAGTTTAAACAAGAGCAATTAATAGAGTCAGAAAATAAGCAAGTCAAGATCAACAACAAATTACAGGAAAAACTGAATGTAATAACGAACTCCATAAACCAAATAAGTAAAACAGAAAATGTCAATCACGAACACTTTTATGAAACCATCCTAGCAAAAAACAGAATGGTCATTTCAGACCTTGAAAATTTAATTCTAACAACCACTTTGGCAAAAGCGAATTTATTGAACCCAATAATCCTCGATGACTTGGATGTCAATGAAATGACTAACAAAAATCGCACAAATATTAGTGTGTCAGATTTATTAGATGTAGGTAGTATTAAGGTTTTTCAAAATTTTAACATTTTGTACTTTCTAATCAAATATCCTCACCCAGAATCTGTCTGTAAGAAAATCAGCCTTTACCCGGTAGAGCGGGATAACATCATTTTAGATTTTAATAACAGAAACGTAGTTGCCGATTGTGGTATGGAGCTATTCTCAGTCGAGGGTTGCCAATTGGCGGTAACCACAACATTCTGCAAAAGATCGCCCACAAATGGCTACACGCAACAATTAGTAGCCGGAACTCAAGCCCATTGTAGCTCCAGACCAAGTCACCTGGAACCCTTAATAGTTGTGGACGAGGGAATGGTTATCATCAACGACGCCACCATGGACATCCTAGACGAAGTCGGCAACGAAAAAAGGGTGAACGGCACCTACCTGGTGACATTCACCGACAAGATTACCATCAACCAAACAACGTTTGTCAACAAGTATGATGTGCTCAGAAAGAAGCCAATGGTGTCAGCCGAGTCACAAATCAACATTACGAGGTACCGGGAACACTTAAGCCTGCCTTTTCACCACGAACTGAGCATAAACAATCTCCGGCATATAACCGGACTACGCTCAAAAATAATATCGGGCCCTGTATTGAGCAGCAGTGTCACTATTGGGATAGTCGCAATTTGGTTCGCAATTTATCTGGCCATTCGCAGACTCCAGAGACGCAACTTAGTAACAACTCTTCAAAAGTCTCTTGACCTACAGAAGTCCGGGGACGGCCTCCACTTAAGCGAGGGAGGAGTTAACATGAACAAATGAATATAGCTAATACTGCATTTGGCAGTGGCCACGATCGCTGGGTCAGCGATCCCACGGTCTGGGTGATATAAGCCGGCCCGCAAGACGTTGACCGCTGCTAATAAATGAAAATAAAAATATAAATAAACATTTATATTACTTACATTTTGGCGACTTTAATATACCATATCACCCTATGAGTGCATGGAATAAAAAGCATAAATTCGATGACCGCAGAAATCTTGCTTGCAAGAGTGGGCGAGACAGTATATACTTTCTATGAATTTTAATTTTTGTTATTATTCATTTTTTAAAGTGGTTTTTACCACTTCATTTGCTCACTGAACACTGGGCGAAATTTCCAAATCTTTGGCATAAAGTCGAAAATTTTATGGGAACAAATTGTCAAATTTTTCAAAATTTTAAAAAAAAAATGGAATTAAATTAAACTGTGATCATCCGACTGGAATGATAAGATAAAAATCAAAACTCTATTTTAGTCCTACTAAACAACTTGTGAAATTTCAGACGTGAAACATCTAAGTTAACACCATGAACTTTGCGAGTGGCCACAAACATCAGGCCACTCTTCCCCTCGCATAAAACTGCTGGCTCAGCGTGGATTGCTGGCTCAACAGAAAGGATGGAGAAGTAAACATACCAACCGCTTGCGCAAGAGCCAAGGCGGTGACACCGGATGCGCGTGAGTTACCACAGCAGACACCACACCCCCACCAAAACCCCCTCGGGCATCGCTACTGGCCAACAAAGTATTTCACTATTGAGCAACCGATTCTAAGAGATTGCATTCGACCAGTCTGCAATGCCAACATCCGGCCGATTGCAACCTCAGCACTTTTCAACATATACATACTTTAGCATATACAAGCCTTTGCGTGGGCGACAAACCATAAGGCTAAGCATAATTGTACCTATACATAACCATACATACATACACAAAACCATAAGGCTAAGCATAATTGTATACATAACCATACATACATACACAAAACCATAAGACTAAGCATGATTGTATACATAACCATACATACATACAGGAAAACCTAAGCTTCGACTTGCAAAGAATAAAACCCTCACTTCACTTGATTTTTAACAACCAAAGAACAAAGTCGCATTTATTCAAAAAATAATAAAACTCCAACAACAGGCAACCGGACTCAAGAAGACCGGATCCAACCCAATAAAGGACACAACTGTATTCCCCCTTTGCTCCCGGGAGGTAACTCGTGCGACCGTTGGACGGTCATTCGCGCTGCGTTAGCAACTTAGGGCCAGCTAGGGAGCTTTGGCGCTTCTGGGCTGCATGACCATCAGGGATTCGATTACCAACGATGAAGAGCACAACGATTATAAAATCGTTCTTAAGAACATATTAAACAAAGCAACTTGTAATCAATCTGAAGTGTGTTGGATTCTTATTTAGGTAAATTACCCTTTAATCAAATCCTTACTAATCGTAAGGAGATTCCTATATAGCTAAGCGGGAGTTAACTTCTATATTGGATTTTAAATTAAACATACTTAGATAGAAATTAAATACTTAGACCGCATAGTTTGACCTATAAAGCGACCACCAACTACTGAATGATAATGCCAAAGTACATCGGTAAATATATAAGCCCGAGACATGAAGTATACCCTTAAAATTTTTGCTGTTACCCTTACATTACCCAGAGGCATTAAAGCGGGATTACGATTCATTTGAATAGGTTAATAATCTATTTTGGTGGTAGTCGCATAAGAAACAAACACGTTTTTCTGACCAAAATTACTTCGACCGATTGTTCATATCATTACACACAGTTCAGCTGAAGCGTTCTAGGAGGATTTTGCGTTGACGGACACTCAGAAAAACCGACATGGCTATATGAACTCATCTCGTTGTGCTGCTCATTGAAAAAAACAATGCTAATGAAATTCTTTTCATTGGCATTAAAAAAAACCGTTTTAATCAGGGACCGTAATCATTATAAGTTATATTAAAAAACTTATTTGATAATAATTACATTTCGATTTTTTTCAACTTTCTTCAAAAAAGATTATTAATTTTAAGTAATTTAATAAGAATTATCCATAAAAATCTTTTTTGATCGAAAACAATAATGATTAAAATAATTTTTATTTTTTTCGCTCAAAATAAAACTCACTTTTAAAAAACGGTTTCTGTGTTAAATATTTTCAAAATATTTTTGCATATCCTTAAAAAGGAGTTCAAGGACTACCCCTCCATAATATATTTTTTTTTTTTGTATTAGTATTAATACCAATTTTATCATTGTTTTCATTTTTTTTAAACATTTTTCAATAGCTAAAGCTGACAATTTTTATTTTTTTCGCTCAAAATAAAACTCACTTTTGAAAAACGGCTTCTGTGTTAAATATGTTCAAAATATTTTTACATTTTGGTTGGTTGAAATTTTACATATTTTTTCCAAAAACTTAGCAAAACCGTCCACTGTGCGACGGAGCATAGCTTTAACACGCGTCGAGATTGCATTGGGCGTACGCCGCTAAGCTAAGCAACTGTACCTACTATTTATTGCCCAGCTTTACAGCGATACCCCATTAGTAGCGTATAATAAAATTCGATATCTTCAATCTGTCCATCTGTATTGCTCTGTTATACTTTCTGTGTTCAAAAAGATATTAATAATCTTTTAAAAACACACAATATTATTTAAAAAAAATATCAAAGAAGCTAACTTCGGCTATGCCGAAGTTTATATACCCTTGCAGTATACTTGGCAATAATATTTTTCCTTTTTGAAATTTCTTTCCCTGCAACTCAATTCATCAATACACAAACAAAATATTATTTCTCATTTTACCACAAGTTTTTCTTCTTCCATCATTTTCTAAGCAAAGCACGGCACGCATACACATACAGTTCATGTAGCGTTGCGTCTGTGTGTGTATGCGTGTGCTCTGTTGATTTGATGATGGCAGTAGTAGGCAGCAAGCAGCGCTGCCGGCAGCGTTTGAACCGATTTATATTGACTGTAACTTGTGTTCTATTTATCGGATCAGATTCAAATTTTGGGATCTGAGATTTTATATCTATTACTATCATATTGGTAAATTTCATGGGGATACTCCAATTTTTGCAAAAATGTTTCTTCTAGAGCTATATGATATAGTGGTCCGATTCTCCCAATTTTCATACTTTATCTCACCCGGGTAAAAAAAAGCTCCCAAAAAAAATTTCATCCCGATAGCTCTTAAGATGGCTGAGTAAAACGCGTACGCACCGACGGACAGACGGACATGGCTATATCGACTTAGCTTCTCATGCTGATCAAGAATATATATACTTTATGGGGTCGGAAACGTCTCCTTCTGTGCGTTACAAACATCTGACCAATTTTATAATACCCTCTGCAAGGGTATAAAAAAGAAGTATATGACTTAGAACTAGAAGAACTAATAAAAGATATAAAAAACAAACTAGTGCCGAAACAAACAAAAAATAAAATGGCAGTGAGTGAAGAAAATTTGAAAGCGCTGCTCGAGTATGCAGTAAACAGTGCATTAGAAAATCAAGCGCAATTATTTGAAAGAAAAATGGAGGAAATGAGAAACGAGTTTAGAAATGCAACAGTGTCCGTACCCGAGGTTGAAGTATTTAAAGATGCAGAAATTATTGTAGGTATTAAATGTGACGAAACACTGGACATAATAAAATCAGTACCAGACTTTGAGGGAAAATCGAGACTTATGTTTCGTGGCGGAAAGCCGCACACACTGCATATAAAATCTTTGAAAATTATGTAGGAAGCTCAAAGCATTATCAGGCGCTGGGTATAATTAGGAATAAAATCAAAGGCCCTGCTGATATGGTCGTCATACGACACTCCACTAAATTTTAAAGCAATTATCAATAGACTTGACTTTACATACGCCGATAAACGCCCTATCTATATAATTGAGCAAGAGTTGTCCGTTCTACGTCAGGGAACCCTGACAATAACCCAATATTATGAGGAAATTGAAAAGAAATTAACACTTCTCATAAACAAAACAATTATGACTTACGATTCTACTTTGGCTCTTTCTCTAAACGAAAAATACAGAGCAGATGCATTGAGAGTCTTTATTTCAGGCACAAAGAAATCTCTCAGTGACATTCTATTTTCAGCAAGGCCAAAAGATTTGCCATCAGCACTGGCACTTGCACAGAAAGTTGAATCTAATCATGAACGCTTCCAATTCGCTAGTAGTTTTGCTAGGAATAATGAAGAAAGAGCTCAGCGTCAGGAACAGAGACAGCAAAGGCAGCCCACTGTAGAAAGTACCCCAAACCAAGTAAAAACTCCATTTTACAAACAAAAAACCCAAAACAATAGCCCGAATATAAAACAAGAACCACCACAACCTATGGACGTTGACACTTCATCTCGGTTTAGGCAAACAACTCAATACCCAAACCAAGGTGGTTCCTACCAAAATCAGGTGCCAAAAAGAGCAAGTAGTGGAACAGCTAGAACTACAGGTCCCAAACAACAGAGAATTAATCATCTCTTACAAGATGAAAATTCTGAAGGTCAATCGGAGCAGGAGTACCAAGCAGTAGCGGAGGCTGAGGTATCAGATTTAGAAGATGAGGATCAGATTCAAGAGGTCAATTTTTTAGAAATTGTTCCCTGTTACCGTTTGTAGAGCGAACGATAGCAGGTAGACAGATTAAATTACTTATAGACACAGGCGCTTCAAAAAACTATATAAAACCGAGCCCGGAACTTAAAAATGTAACTAAAGTTAAAGTAAAATTTTTAGTTAAGTCACTTCATGGCTTTAACGCCGTTCAAGAGAAATGTCTTATGCACCTTTTTAATACAACAACCACATTTTTTTTACTTCCTAGCTTATCAAGCTTTGATGGAATAATAGGACTTGATTTTTTAAAAAAAATTAACGCAAATCTAGATTTGAAAAATAACGTCTTAAAAACAAAAAATGGATCTGAAATAATTCAATATAAAAAAAGCCCAAATGTTAACTTTACCGAAGTAGAAAATATAAAAGTTCCGCAAGAAATTGAAAAAGAATTTAAGAAAATGTTACAAGAAAAAATAAATGTTTTCGCTGACCCTAACGAATCTCTTCCCTACAACACAAATATTGTCGCTACAATTCGAACAGAAGACGAAAAAGCAGTGTTCTCTAGACTTTACCCATACCCATTAGGAGTATCAAAGTTTGTCAATAACGAAACTAATGACATGCTGAGAAACAATATTATCAGACCATCTAATTCCTCGTATAATAATCCGGTGTGGGTAGTAGATAAAAAGGGTCTAGACGAACAAGGAAATAGGAAAAAACGTCTTGTAATTGACTTTAGGAAACTTAATTCAAAAACTAGCTATTCTCTCAAACCTTGGTAAAGCCAAATATTTCACGACACTCGATCTGAATTCAGGATTTCATCAAATACTTCTTGCAGAAAAAGATAGAGAAAAAACTGCATTTTCTGTAGGAAATGGGAAGTATGAATTTTGCAGACTTCCCTTTGGTTTGAAGAATGCCCCCGGAATTTTCCAACGAGCAATTGACGACATACTTAGAGAACAGATTGGGAAGTCATGCTACGTCTACGTGGATGACGTGATCATATTCTCTGAAAATATGCAAAATCATGTTCACCACATCGCCTGGGTACTAAATAAATTGTATAACGCTAACATGAGGGTATCACGGGAAAAATCTCACTTTTTTAAAGAAAAGGTCGAGTATCTTGGTTTTGTGGTCTCCCGTGGCGGTATAACAACTAATCCCAGCAAAGTTGAAGCACTTAGCAAATTTCAACAGCCTTCCAACTTGTTCCAAGTTAGATCATTCCTTGGTCTAGCGAGCTATTACAGATGCTTTATAAAAAATTTTGCATCTATAGCCAAACCATTGACAGATATACTAAAGGGTGGTAATGGTAAAACAAGTGCAGGACAATCGAAAAAAATTCCTGTTAACCTTGATAAAAAGCAGATAGCCACCTTCGAGAAATTAAAGAATATCTTAAGCTCCGAAGATGTAACGCTCCTATACCCTGATTACCAGAAGCCATTTGATTTGACGACAGATGCTTCGTCCTCTGGCTTAGGCGCTGTTTTGTCACAAAACAAGAAGCCGATAACCATGATTTCCAGGACTTTAAGAGACAACGAATTAAATTTTGCCACAAATGAACGTGAGCTACTGGCAATAGTGTGGGCCCTAAAATCCCTAAGAAACTATTTGTACGGTGTAAAAAATTTAAGTATTTATACCGATCATCAGCCACTAACATTTGCAGTCTCAGACAAAAACACTAATGCAAAAATTAAGAGATGGAAATCCTTTATCGATGAGCACAATGCTCAAATTTTCTACAAGCCCGGTAAAGAAAATTTTGTCGCCGATGCTCTATCAAGACAAAACCTTTACGCTCTCGAAGAAGATGCTCCATCAGACTTAGCCACTATACATAGTGAGTTATCATTGACATACACTATCGAGTCTACTGAAAAACCGATTAATTGTTTCAGGAACCAAATAATTATTGAAGAAAGCACTATAGCTTCTGAAAAAATTATTATTATGTTCGGACAAAAAACAAGACATATCATACACTTTTCGAATAGAGAAAACTTAATAGAAAAAGTGTGCGATGCGGTTAAAAAAGAAGTAGTGAATGCAATCAAATGCGACCTGCCGATACTAGCATTTATACAAAACAAGCTAGTTGAGACTTTCCCTTCAACCAAATTTTGTCATTCAAATAAATTGGTCATCGATGTTCATGATAGGAATGAGCAAAAAGAAATCATAGTCACAGAACATGGCAGAGCACATAGAGCAGCGCAAGAGAATATAAAACAAATTCTCCAAGACTATTTTTTCCCAAAAATGACCCGTCTAGCAAACGAAGTAGTTGCAAATTGTAAGACTTGCAGCAAAGGAAAATATGAGTAGGGGAAGTAGGGGAAATTCTCCATATTGACATTTTTTCTACAGATAAAAAGTATTTTCTAACCTGTATTGATAAATTTTTTAAATTTGCCATTGTTCAGCCCATAGCTTCCAGAACGATAATAGATATCGAGTCCCCCATCTTGCAGCTCATGAATTTCTACCCTAATACTAAAATTATCTACTAAAATTATCTACAACAATAGAATACAATAAATCAATTCACTCAGTCGTTAATAAAAAACCAATCGACATAATTCATGCATCCCCACCAGAATTTGAAGCAGAAATAAGAGAAAAAATATCTAAAGCGCAAGATCTGCTACTGAAAAGACAAAACGCGGACAGAAGAAATAGAACTTTTCAAATAGGCGACAAGGTACTTATGAAATTAAATAAAAGACTTGGTAACAAGCTAACTCCTTTGTTTGAGGAAGTCATTGTGGAAGCCGATTTGGGGTCAACGGTTCTTATAAAGGGGAGGGAGGTACACAAGGATAACATAAGGTAAGAAAAAATAATTATCCTTCTAGTACTTATTCTGCTCTGTATCCTATCTACTAGGGTTTGGATTCTTCGCCTTCTACTTCTAGTAGCAACAGCAGCTGGAGAGATTATCAACTACTCGAACTCGGACTATATTCCCATTATGGACGGAAACGTAGTTATTTGGGAAAATTTTAAAATTTTAAGACATTCTTCTAATCTCACAATGTACTCGGAAATTGCCGAGGAAACTAATTCACTTATGAATTCACAATTCCCACAGTCTCATATGAGACAAATTCTTGAATCAGATTTAGGTCATATTAGGACACTGCTAGAAACAGTTAACATTCACCATAGGCAAGCTAGGAGTATAAATATTTTAGGAACAGCTTTAAAGATAGTAGCAGGAACTCCTTTGATGACTTCGAAAATCTGAAATTTCACCAGAAAAAACTAACTGACTCAATTGAACAGCAGGCAGTTATAAATACAAAAGTACAGGAAAAAATTAATAACTTAACAGAATCCGTAAATAAAATAATTAGATTTGCAAAAGAGACACAGATCGATACAAGAAACCTCTATCAAGCATTACTCACAAGAAATAGAATTATAATCTCTGAACTCGAAACATTAATGTTGTCTATTACGCTCGCAAAGATTCAAATTATAAACCCAACAATTCTTGACTCTAATGACCTAAGTCAAATTTTAAATGAGCACTCTACAAATTTAACTATAACAGATTTAATTGAAATAGCCTATGTAAAAGTCTTTTTAGATCATAATTTTGTACACTTTCTTATCAAGTACCCAAATCCTAGCGTAATATGTAAGAAAATAACCATATTCCCCGTTCAACATAATGGAACGATACTTGACCTCGAAGAAAATAACAACGTCGCAGATTGTGGTAACAATATCTTAGCAATCGGAAACTGCACCGCTACTCTCACCTCTACATTCTGCAAACAGCTGAAATCAGCAACTTGTGCGCAACAACTACATTCTGGAGGTATAGCACACTGTAAGACTCGTCCCAGCCATCTGCAGCCGCTGATGGTAATTGACGACGGTATCATCGTTATCAACGAAGCTACAGCTACAATACAGAATAGCAACACTGATAGAGTCATTCACGGCACACACCTGCTGACGTTTGATGAGGAAATCTACGTGAATGGGTCTCTCTTTGAAAATACCAAAAACATATTGGCGTCATCCAGGCCCAGCAATATCGACAACCCTAAACATAACTGGCCACCGAGAGATTTTAAGCATGCCCTATCTTCAGAGGCTGAACTTTGAGAATCTTCAATATATTGGAAACATCGAAAAAAAACTGTCAATATGGCCTATGATGTTTGCAGCATCCCTTGTCACTTTGATCATCGGTCTCATCGTCTTCAAGGTTCATCAAAAATGCAAAGAGAATAAACAACAAATCTCGATACGAGCTGTCATCGACACTCTAAGGAAAACCGAGGAGGGCCTTCAAACTAGTGAGGGAGGAGTTAACACATCCGGTCAGACAAAGTCAACGACTGCAGTTCTGCACGATCAGCAAAGCTGCAACAATGCATAATGCCAATTATGCCAAACTCCACAATACGTTGCCGTCAACATTCCATGCGCCGTCGCGACGTTGAAACATAATCCATTCAGCATAATCGCTGACACAGCGATTATAGGTCAGGGCTAGCTTATGTTAAGAATATTTTGTCATTTATATTTCAGTACGGATTTGACCAATAAACGAACAAGTAATAATTCTATTTCACTGATTTAACTTCGTGCAGAGATCACAAGTAAACAGTCTGAGTATATTAATTATTAACTTATACATACTTTTATGTAAACATTTATACATTTATACATTCATACATTTATACAAGTTAACACGCGCAACACAAGTTATGCTAAGGGCGCACTTAGACCGGACGCGCATGGGACATCCGACACCACCATGCCCACGCTGAGTGACCGCTCCAAGAAGAGTCACGAGGCGCGGAGTCAGCAATCTGTCGGCGGCTATGCGATGGGCCGCGGTCTGGGCCTGAGGAATGCAGCTTTGCGGTCTGGGTAAATTAAGTTAGTTCTAATTAACCAACCAACAAGTTCAGTTGCGAGCAAACCAAATAATTACATTTAATAAACGAATAATATAAACGTCCTAAAGGACAGATAATAAACTTCGTTTAATTTACATAAGCATACCGCTCCTCTGCGGGCGTCACTGGCAGCGCAGCTACGCAGTCTTAGCTTTAGTTAACAATTGTTATAGAATTAAGAATCATTGAATAAAATCAACTCCAACTGCTAAGACCTACTGGTGTCTTCAATTAAAACTATACAATCTAACATATTTGGAATGACCATTCTTCCGGGCATATTATAGTATTCAAAACTGACAAATATTAATAAGAAAAGTCACAACTCGTGATGGCGTATAAACAAACGATACAAAATAGCATGCTACATTCGCCGAATTGCCTTTGCCTAACGTGATAGACCGTTCTTTCGCGAACATTAAACTTTTTAAATAAAACTTTTTTCCACGTCGACGGCCATAAGTAAAAAAAAAGTAAAGAAAAAACTTGCAAAGGTATACAAACTCGGCGACGTAAATAAATAAATAAATAGTTCGATCTGGCTGAGTCCGAGATATACAACCCGTGCAGTAAATAGAAGCAAAAATGCAATTTCAGCTCTGTATCTCTTACTGTCTAGGAGAAGTTGCTCTGATCCAGACCGACAAACGGACGAACTTGTCGTGCCGATCAAGAATATAAACACTTTATTTAGTCTGAGATTATTCCTTCTATGCGTTGCTCACTTCTGACTAAAATTAATATAACTTTTTTGAAGGGTTCTGACATCAATCGAACGAATAAACGTCGTAATTATTTTACAATTTATGAATTGGAATACGAATTTATGGATACGTTGATGTCAATAGAAGTCTTCTATCTTATTGTTTGGAGATAGTAAAAAGGATTGCGTTAAGCTTATTCCGGTGTGTATGGCTTGGCTTTTTGGCTGTTTTCATTCCGAGTTTAATCAAATTTGATACGTTGTTAGATATTAATGCTATATTTAGTGCATTTGACATGACACATTTGCATTAAATAAACAATTCCGGAGATCCTCGGTTTTTATTTTGAATTTTGGGAGCCGGAACAGGGCGTGGCAATCTTTTTACGCAAAATCAAAATCAAATCTGAAATTTGAGCAAGTGTACATCCGAAATGTAATGTCTATAGCTTTAATAAATTTTAAGAAAATCACTTATTATTAAATTGAGTGAGAGAAAGGGGTGTGAAAAAAATTTGAAATCAACCGAAGGCTCCTGGACTAGAGCTGGAAAAACCATCGACGGTACTATCGATATATCAATGGTTTTGTATTTTTATAAAGCATCGATGTTTGGCCAGCACTATCGATGTTGTTTCTTTCTTTTACAAGTGTTGGAGGGAAATGCATGTACATAAGTAAGAATTTTCTATTTTGTATTTTGCAATTTAATTTATTTTAATTTATACCTTAAGGAGCGACTACAAGTGGTGTTGGTTGGGAGGTTTGTAAATAGTATTCTTAAAAATGAACAAGTATGTATCTTCAAAGTAAGTGTTATTTGTGAAAAGCCACGAGCATCATGCATTTATATATGTAAGTACATATGTATGTATGTATTTATGTACTTACGTAATTGTCTTGCGACAGCATTTAGAGAATCCAATTACAATAGAGGAATGCAATCCACTGGATTATTGGAAAGTAAGAAAGTGGATTATACTTATTGACAGTTAATATTATCTTTTTTACAAAATTTCTTTAGGGTTGTTCATCGGACACAGAAGTTTTAAAAAAATGTCAAAAAAAATGTCTGTGTGTGCCTGCGTCGTCCTGCGAATTGGAAAGATTATTTAGCAAGGCAAAATGAAATCTAGTGTCGTAAGCAAGCTTTGTTTTTAAACAAAAATCTCAAAAATCATCAATAATTAAAAAAAAAAAGGGCAAAAGATTTAAAAGAACGGATTACTTTTAATTTCAATTAGTTATAGAAAAAGTTACCAAATGAATGAATTGTTTTTTTGTACTAATTCGAATTTTATAATTAAAATATAAACCCAAATCTTGCTTAGTCGCTTTGTTTTTATTAAGTATCGCTTTAACTATTGTTCTTTATTTTAGCGTTGCATGTCAACGAAGAATTCAAAAACATTCAGAATAATGAATGATTTTAGAAATTTCGCGGAATAAATTAATCATTTTAAAAATACCGCGCAAACATCGAAACATAGATGTTTGACGTTGAAAACATCGATGGTTGCAAACATTGATGTTTTTCCAGCTCTATTCTGCACACAGAAAGATAGCAAGAACACAAACCACTAGTTCTTGATCAGGATAAGCAGCAAACAAACGAACCATTTATAGCTTCAGGTTCTTGGCTGAGATAAGCTAAAAACGAACCACCGATCGAGCAGCGAATACAAATACCACCGATGGATACAAACAAAACAGAATAAAAACAAAAGTATTATAGGTACAAACATATTACTAATGAAGTAAGTAAGTCGTCTCGCCGATTTCGATATACCATGCAAAGTGAAAAAAATTTCAAATTTTAATGTATATCGTTTTAATTCTTTTAGCATTTGCAATCTCACTCTTACCGACCAACTCCGGCCCTATGGACCGCCTAGTAAAACACGTTCATATGTATATTTTTCATGTTTCTTGTCTGATTTTAATCAAATTTTGTAGGCTGGTAGAAATTATTAAGACTAATTAGTGCTTAATATCCTTTCAAGAGACAAAAAATTGTGAAAGCCAATCGGTTTGTTTTAAATTATGAAGGCGAAAATGGGCGTGGCGTTGATGTGTCTAGCTATTATAGTCTTTAAGAAAATCGTTTTGTTTAAATTGCGGGGGCTTGGCAAAATTTTGAAATAAATTTTACCACCGTACGTACTGCACGAGTCTACGTGCCAAATTTGGTGAGTCTAGCTCTAATACTCTCAAAAATTTAGGTATTCATACGGACAGACGAAAGGACGGACGGACATGTTGATCCTGATCAAGAATATATAAACTTTATGGGGTTGGAAAAGCTGCCTTCTGCCTGTTACATACATTTTGGCGACTTTAATATACCATATCACCCTATGAGTGCATGAAATAAAAGGCATAAATTCGATGACCGCAGAAATCTTGCTTGCAAGAGTGGGCGAGACAGTATATACTTTCTATGAATTTTAATTTTTGTTATTATTCATTTTTTAAAGTGGTTTTTACCACTTCATTTGCTCACTGAACACTGGGCGAAATTCCCAAATCTTTGGCATAAAGTCGAAAATTTTATGGGAACAAATTGTCAAATTTTTCAAAATTTTTTAAAACAAATGGAATTAAATTAAACTGTGATCATCCGACTGGAATGATAAAATAAAAATCAAAACTCTATTTTAGTCCTACTAAACAACTTGTGAAATTTCAGACGTGAAACATCTAAGTTAACACCATGAACTTTGCGAGTGGCCACAAACATCAGGCCACTCTTCCCCTCGCATAAAACTGCTGGCTCAGCGTGGATTGCTGGCTCAACAGAAAGGATGGAGAAGTAAACATACCAACCGCTTGCGCAAGAGCCAAGGCGGTGACACCGGATGCGCGTGAGTTACCACAGCAGACACCACACCCCCACCAAAACCCCCTCGGGCAACGCTACTGGCCAACAAAGTATTTCACTATTGAGCAACCGATTCTAAGAGATTGCATTCGACCAGTCTGCAATGCCAACATCCGGCCGATTGCAACCTCAGCACTTTTCAACATATACATACTTTAGCATATACAAGCCTTTGCGTGGGCGACAAACCATAAGGCTAAGCATAATTGTACCTATACATAACCATACATACATACACAAAACCATAAGGCTAAGCATAATTGTATACATAACCATACATACATACACAAAACCATAAGACTAAGCATGATTGTATACATAACCATACATACATACAGGAAAACCTAAGCTTCGACTTGCAAAGAATAAAACCCTCACTTCACTTGATTTTTAACAACCAAAGAACAAAGTCGCATTTATTCAAAAATAATAAAACTCCAACAACAGGCAACCGGACTCAAGAAGACCGGATCCAACCCAATAAAGGACACAACTGTATTCCCCCTTTGCTCCCGGGAGGTAACTCGTGCGACCGTTGGACGGTCATTCGCGCTGCGTTAGCAACTTAGGGCCAGCTAGGGAGCTTTGGCGCTTCTGGGCTGCATGACCATCAGGGATTCGATTACCAACGATGAAGAGCACAACGATTATAAAATCGTTCTTAAGAACATATTAAACAAAGCAACTTGTAATCAATCTGAAGTGTGTTGGATTCTTATTTAGGTAAATTACCCTTTAATCAAATCCTTACTAATCGTAAGGAGATTCCTATATAGCTAAGCGGGAGTTAACTTCTATATTGGATTTTAAATTAAACATACTTAGATAGAAATTAAATACTTAGACCGCATAGTTTGACCTATAAAGCGACCACCAACTACTGAATGATAATGCCAAAGTACATCGGTAAATATATAAGCCCGAGACATGAAGTATACCCTTAAAATTTTTGCTGTTACCCTTACATTACCCAGAGGCATTAAAGCGGGATTACGATTCATTTGAATAGGTTAATAATCTATTTTGGTGGTAGTCGCATAAGAAACAAACACGTTTTTCTGACCAAAATTACTTCGACCGATTGTTCATATCATTACACACAGTTCAGCTGAAGCGTTCTAGGAGGATTTTGCGTTGACGGACACTCAGAAAAACCGACATGGCTATATGAACTCATCTCGTTGTGCTGCTCATTGAAAAAAACAATGCTAATGAAATTCTTTTCATTGGCATTAAAAAAAACCGTTTTAATCAGGGACCGTAATCATTATAAGTTATATTAAAAAACTTATTTGATAATAATTACATTTCGATTTTTTCAACTTTCTTCAAAAAAGATTATTAATTTTAAGTAATTTAATAAGAATTATCCATAAAAAATCTTTTTTGATCGAAAACAATAATGATTAAAATAATTTTTATTTTTTTCGCTCAAAATAAAACTCACTTTTAAAAAACGGTTTCTGTGTTAAATATTTTCAAAATATTTTTGCATATCCTTAAAAAGGAGTTCAAGGACTACCCCTCCATAATATTTTTTTTTTTTTGTATTAGTATTAATACCAATTTTATCATTGTTTTCATTTTTTTTAAACATTTTTCAATAGCTAAAGCTGACAATTTTTATTTTTTTCGCTCAAAATAAAACTCACTTTTGAAAAACGGCTTCTGTGTTAAATATGTTCAAAATATTTTTACATTTTGGTTGGTTGAAATTTTACATATTTTTTCCAAAAACTTAGCAAAACCGTCCACTGTGCGACGGAGCATAGCTTTAACACGCGTCGAGATTGCATTGGGCGTACGCCGCTAAGCTAAGCAACTGTACCTACTATTTATTGCCCAGCTTTACAGCGATACCCCATTAGTAGCGTATAATAAAATTCGATATCTTCAATCTGTCCATCTGTATTGCTCTGTTATACTTTCTGTGTTCAAAAAGATATTAATAATCTTTTAAAAACACACAATATTATTTAAAAAAGATCCGGCTTTCCACCGAATTCCATACAAATCATACAGAAAATATCTGCGTATAGCGCATTCAAAGCCACTATGTACTTTTTTGGAAATGTTATAAGCCGCGAGTGTTACTGAATCAAACATATTTTTCTTATTTCTAATTATGATCATTCCTTATTGTGTTTCGCGATGGGTCGCAAGCGTAATTATACCATACACCCATAGGGTGAAATGGTGTATTAAAGTCGCCAAAATGTATGTAACAGGCAGAAGGAAGCTTTTCCGACCCCATAAAGTATATATATTCTTGATCAGCATCAACAGCCGAGACGATCTAGCCATGTCCGTCTGTCCGTCCGTCCGTCCGTCCGTCTGTATGAACACCTAGATCTCGGAGACTATAAGAGCTAGAGCCACCGAATTTGGTATGTAGACTCGTGTCATATGTACGCTTATCGAGTTTGTTTCTAATGTTTGCCACGCCCCCTACCGCCCCCGCAAATGATATAAAACCGATTTTCTTAAACACTATAGCAACTAGAGACACAAAATTTGGTATGTATATTTGCTTTGTAAATGCGCACATTTTGTATTTATAAAAATTTTGCCACGCCCCCTACCGCCCCCGCAAATTAAATAAAACCGATTTTCTCAAAAACTATTTTAGCTAGAGACACCATAGTTGGTATAAATATTTGCTTAGTAATTGCGCACATTTTTTATGTGTAAAGATTTTGCCACGCCCCTTTCCGCCCCCGTAATTTGAAAAAACTCGATTATCTCCCGTAATTTTCTACCTTGTGCAATCAAATTTAGCACACTTAAATTTGATACTAATATCAAGCAAAATACCAAATTTGATCAAAATCGGAATAAAAATAGCCAAGTTATGCATATAAGCGTTTTTCCATATGGCCGGAAGTGGCCGTTGGCTGGTGGGGGCGCAAGGGTGCTCGTTTGCTTGAATCAGCGAAATACTAAGATATGCTTGTGAAAAGCATGTGAACAGTTTTTTTTAAATACGAAAATGCATTGGTTATTATAAATTTAAAATATTTGTTTTACTGGTGTATGGTATATCCAAGTCGGCGAGACGACTTACTTACTTCATTTTATTTTACGAAATGAAAATCAATTTCATTAGCATCGAAAAAAAATTATTTTAATGAAAATTTTTTCATTGGCATTGAAAATGAAACGTAATGAAAAATTTTCGCTTGGCATTAAACAATTTGTTTTCATTAGCATTATAATTTAAAAAAATTTCAAATCATTATTTTTTTTCAAATATTAATTTTTTAAAAAAATTCTAAAAAATTAAGAAATAATTAACAAAAATTGAGGGAAATTTAAAAAAAATTAAGAAAAAATTTGGAAAATGAACAATACAATTAGAAAATTTAGGAAACAAATAATTAACAAAAATTAAGGGGAATTTTTAAAAAATATCAAATTATTCCAAATTTTTTTTTTACATTTTTTGTTAATTTCCCAAATTTTTTGTTAATTTTTAATAAATTTCCCTTAATTTTGGTTAATTATTTGTTAATATTCCTAATTTTCCTTAATTTTTTACTATTTTTTTCTAAACTTTTCCTACTTTTTTAAAAAATTTAAAAACAAATTTTATTTTTTCTCGATTTGAGAGCACAATTTCATTGGCATTTTTCAATGTCAAACGAAAATTTACCATTACTTTTCATTTTCAATTCCAACGAAAAAATTTTCAATAAAATATTTTTTTTTTTCAATGCCAATTAAAATCAATTTCATTAGAACTACTTTTTTTAATGCCAATGAAAAAAATTTCATTAGCAATATTATTTTTCAATGCTAATAAAATGACCAATGCATTTTAAAGTAATGCATTAGGAACGACTCTGGTGCATATATACTTTATTTGGGCGGAGATGCTTTCTTCTATACATTGCACACTTCTCACGAAAATAATTACACCCTATTCGCATGTATGTAAGTGAGTGTGATACAAGTTCTAACCTTATTCTGCGTGCTTATTAATCTGTATTTCAAATTTGGTGGCTTAAGCTTTTGGAAGTCTCTTTTTTACCAGTCAAGGCTTTAAAAAATTAGAGGTTCGTCAGAATAAAAGAAAAGGCAAATAGTGCAAGGGGTGTTGATCAACTTTTGGCAACATTTAAAATTGTTGCAATGTAAGCGAAAAAAGCAGTAAATAATACCGAATGTTTTTAACAATTATTATTATTCAGATTATTTATATCTTCACAAAAAATGTTTGAATGTTTGTCCCTTTTATGGGTTTTAAAACCTTACATGAGAATAAAAATATCAAAGAAGCTAACATCGGCTGTGCCGAAGTTTATATACCCTTGCAGTCCATGGCCATAATATTTTTACATGTTCCAAACTCTTTTTCTGTATCTCAATTCATTTATTTCTTTCCTTTCAAATATCATTTCAATTTCTTTTTCTTCTTCCCCATCCCCTTTTACACGCATGAAGCGACTCGCACGCATACACATATACATAGTTTATGTAGCGTTGCGTCTGTATGTGCATGCGTGTGCTCTGTTGATTTGATGATGACGTAGTAGGCAGCAAGCCGAACCGATTTATATCGGCTGTAACTTGTGTTTTATTTATCCGATCAGATTTAAATTTTGGGATCTGAGATTTTATATATAATACTATTATATTGGTAAATTTCATGGCGATACTACAATTTTTGCAAAAATGTTTCCTCCAGAGCTATATGATATAGTGGTCCGATTCTCCCAATTTTCATACTTTATTTTTCCCAGGTAATAAAAAGCCCCCAAAAAAAATTTCATCCCGATAGCTCTTAAGATGGCTGAGTAAAACGCATACGCACAGACGGACGGACAGACGGACATGGCTATATCAACTCAGCTTCTCATGCTGATCAAGAATATATATACTTATATATATAGGGTCGGAAACGTCTCCTTCTGTGCGTTACAAACATCTGACCAATTTTATAATACCCTCTGCAAGGGTATAAAAAGATATACATACCCATACATTTGAATGAGATACACATATGTACATATGTAGGTATCTATGTATGTAGCAGAGAGCTTGGAAAAATAATCAAAGAATTTGTGTGAAGGAATATGTATCGAGACTTGGATTAGGAGTTGCCTGATAACTGGCTATTCGCAAACATAAAATTTCTGGACTTCAGATTATTGTAAACACTTTTTTGTCTTATTTGTGAGGCTAAAATTAGTGGAAAACTTCTTTCGAAAAAAAATATTTAGGTAAATGTGCACAATACCCATAATGGAAGTACAAAAAGACACTATTAAAAACACGAAATGGAACATAAATTAAAAAAAATTCACATGAAAATATAAAAACACAAAGTAAGCATAACAGAGAACAAAGTTCATTAAGTCGCTAATCAGATCAAAAAAAAATATGTATGTACATACATATGTAAGTACTTACCTTATGGGAAAAATTTATTCGTTCGCCTGCTACATATTTTTTCCATTAGATGCAGGGTGCAGGACTTAGATTTTGTAAACCATCCTTTCAGGTACTTTTTCCATAGAGAAACATATTTTTGGCATTTTTTTCTAGTAAATAGAAGCCAACAGTTTTTCATGTGCACAGTTTGAATTTACTTTTTATAATTTTTAGTGTGAAGTGTTTTGAATCGAACTTCACAAAGTCATCGCGCATCCACAACTCAAACAAGAGCAACTTTTTTTGTAATTCAAATCGGTGGAAATTTAGCCAATGTAAAGACTTCCCAAGAACTACTAATTATAGTTATTTTTTTAATTTAACAAATAGTCTACATTATTAAATACCACAACTTTGTCAAATTGTTTCACTATTGTTGAAGTCACAACTTCGACTGATTTTTATTTTGCACTTTATTTCCCTCATGGCGTAAAACTGAAAAGCCCGAGGTCTCTGTACGTTGTTCATAGTCATGGTTATATAGTTTCGTTTATAAATATACATACAAATCTATATATGTATGTACATATGTATGTATATAAGGACTCAGACGATTCCTACCGCGGAATTGCTTATTCTGCGCTTTCGACAATCCCTAATGCCAGAACACACATATGTATGTACATGCATATGTATGTAGACGCAAATGAATATATACATATGTACATATACAAAGATACATACATAGCTACATAAATGCCCAAGTGGTGGCATTAAATTTCAGTAAACAAATTGGACTTAAAGATTATTTGTATTTTTGTTAGAAATACATTTAAGTGTCCACACAAGCATCGTTGGATCTGATGCGAAACGCAGCGTAAATTGAGCTCTACCCTGCTCTTTTTTAAATGTACCTATGGTGGGCATGGTTAAAGATTAATATTTCTTTAAGTAATTCGTAATGGTTTTTGCTTATTTGAAGACATTTAAAATCCCTCTCAATTAATTGTTGAAGATCCAGACTCTGTACTCAGTGTTTGTCCTCTCGTCAGGTTTAAAAAAAAATATCAAAGAAGCTAACATCGGCTGTGCCGAAGTTTATATACCCTTGCAGTCCATGGCCATAATATTTTTACATGTTCCAAACTCTTTTTCTGTATCTCAATTCATTTATGCACAGAACCTTTCAAATATCATTTCAATTTCTTTTTCTTCTTCCCCATCCCCTTTTACACGCATGAAGCGATTCGCACGCATACACATATAGTTTATGTAGCGTTGCGTCTGTATGTGTGCATGCGTGTGCTCTGTTGATTTGATGATGACGTAGTAGGCAGCAAGCCGAACCGATTTATATCGGCTGTAACTTGTGTTCTATTTATCCGATCAGATTTAAATTTTGGGATCTGAGATTATACATATATAATATATATCATAATAATATATATATTATATTTAATATATAATATATATATTATATATAATATATAATATATATAATATATATATAATATATATATTATATATATTATATATAATACTATCATATTGGTAAATTTTATGGCGATACTCCAATTTTTGCAAAAATGTTTCCTCCAGAGCTATATGATATAGTGGTCCGATTCTCCCAATTTTCATTTCAGGTAATAAAAAGCTCCCAAAAAAAATTTCATCCCGATAGCTCTTAAGATGGCGGAGTAAAACGCATACGCACAGACGGACGGACAGACGGACATGGCTATATCAACTCAGCTTCTCATGCTGATCAAGAATATATACTTTATAGGGTCGGAAACGTCTCCTTCTGTGCGTTACAAACATCTGACCAATTTTATAATACCCTCTGCAAGGGTATAAAAATAAGTGTTGCAAGTTTAGTTTTATTATAAACATAAAGGTATGGGTGCTAAAACTTTATTATTTTAACCTATTAATTCATAACATATCTTAAAGAAATAATTTAAAAGCATTTTTTAAAATGTCAAATGTCATTTTTCAAATGTGTTTGCCATATATGTAAAATTTGCACCCAAAAGTATGCTATAGGGAGACGAAGATCATTTTTTTAAATCCTATAGAATTTTTAGAATCTCATTTAAGCCTGAAAGTATGCAAAAATGCAAAATTCAATAATTTTGAGCAAATCGTAAGTAAATTCCTCCAAATGCAAAAACAAAAAATGTCAGTCCGTCCATCTATTGGAAAATACGCACCCAAAATTATACTATAGAAAGTTAAAATTTCTTTTTTTTTTACATTTTGTTTGCAAACATTACTAACGCATAATTTGGTAGATGTATCGGATTTCTCTAATTCTTTAAAATTAAAAAGCAGAAAATTCTTCAAATCGCTATGGCATACATTATGGCTCAAATTTTACTTATTTTAGAACCATATCCAAAGTGTGTGATTTTATGCATTATATCAAAGAAAAACCTCGTTGATATTCTGTAAATTGCTTTTAAATTATACCTTTTATATTAATAGGTTAAAAGAATACTGTTTTCAGTATAATATTATGTTTATATTTTTCAATAAAATATTGCAAATGAGGTAATATTGAACACAAAAGAATTGCAACTTTCTATGGTATACTTTTGGGTACCTATTTTCCAATCACAAATCCCCTAATTTCACAAAATCTGGACGTGATGGGCAAAAACCGAGTATGCAGTCAGAATCAGCGTACCCGAATTAGTTACGGACACATCTCAAATTAACGTCACCAAAAATCATGGAAAGAAACATCGATTGAGAAACATCGATTGAGAAACAATTCTTAGTTTCATAATGCAGGCAAAGTCAGCCGCAAGCAAAAATGAAGTAAGTAAGTCGTCTCGCCGACTTGGATATACCATACACCAGTAAAACAAATATTTTAAAGTTATAATAACCAATGCATTATCGTATTTTAAAAAAAATCTGTTTGCATGCTTTTTAGAAGCATATCTTAGTATTTCGCTCACTCAAGCATTCGAGCACCCTAGCGCCCCCACCAGCCAACGGCCAACTCCGGCCATATGGAAAAACGTTCATATGCATAACTTGGCTATTTTTATTCCGATTTTGATCAAATTTGGTATTTTGCTGGATATTAGTATCAAATTTAAGTGTGCTAAATTTGATTGCACAAGGTTGAAAATTACGGGAGATAATCGAGTTTTTTCAAATTACGGGGGCGGAAAGAGGCGTGGCAAAATCTTTACACATCAAAAATGTGCGCAATTACTAAGCAAATATTCATACCAAATTTTGTGTCTCTAGCTAGAATAGTTTTTGAGAAAATCGGTTTTATTTAATTTGCGGGGGCGGTAGGGGGCGTGGCAAAATTTTTACAAATACAAAACGTGCGCATTTACTTAGCAAATATACATACCAAATTTTGTGTCTCTAGTTGCTATAGTGTTTGAGAAAATCGGTTTTATTTAATTTGCGGGGGCGGTAGGGGGCGTGGCAAAAATTTTACAAATACAAAATGTGCGCGTTTACTAAGCGAATATACATACCAAATTTTGTGTCTCTAGTTGCTATGGTGTTTGAGAAAATCGGTTTTATATCATTTGCGGGGGCGGTAGGGGGCGTGGCAAACATTTGAAACAAACTCGATAAGCGTACATATGACACGAGTCTACATACCAAATTTGGTGGCTCTAGCTCTTATAGTCTCCGAGATCTAGGCGTTCATACAGACGGACGGACGGACGGACGGACGGACGGACGGACGGACGGACGGACGGACGGACAGACGGACATGGCTAGATCGTCTCGGCTGTTGATGCTGATCAAGAATATATATACTTTATGGGGTCGGAAAAGCTTCCTTCTGCCTGTTACATACATTTTAGCGACTTTAATATACCATTTTCACCCTATGGGTGTATGGTATAAAAACATAATCAAACTTTCAATTAAGAATTCTTAAAAAGTAAGCCTAGACTGGTTGCGGTGTGGATCAGCTTTAAAGTAGGTCACATCTCCACTAGGAAGCAAGTTGGACTGACTGCTTAATTTGACATAAAAAACAAGCCGAAAAGTCATCAATCAAAGACCAGCAAGAAAATGTATACATACACTATTTCTGTATATGGTTACAATTAGTGAATTTTATCTCTTTATCTTCTCAATTTACCTACTCAACTTTCTTATACATGTATACCGAATCTTTCACTTTTTTGCGCAAATATTTGAATGAAGTTGAATCACTTTAATACATACTCATTTCCCATTAACTCAATTTGTTGTATCTCAAAATTTTTTGCGGAGAGTCTACTACGACTAGACGACGACCCGCACCACGATACACCAAATAGGGCATATACATTCAAATGTATACCTATTTAGATTCTTTCTTCTTTGGAGTCTGCCCGAAGCTATGAACACAAAAGCAAGTCCAACAACGCTGATGAAATCAACATTTAAAGTCATGACTCCGACTTCCATTTCAATGTTGGCGATAATGTCGATGATTAGCAGCAAAACGTGAAATCCACATACGCCCTTTGTTGTTGAGCTGAAGGCACATTAATAAAGACAACAACAACACGATCTTGGCTAGACGGTGGCACATGTCAAATGTCCAATTAATCATAGACCTCCAAAAAAATATAAAGCTAAGTCCACACGGTAGACTTTCTTCGATAGCGAAGCACACATCAATCAAAATTCTTCATAATGAGATAAAATTTGTGCATTTCAATTAAATTACATTTTATTACACATACATATATAAATAATTATCAATCAGTTTTTGTAAGCCTAATTAACTAGCTGTCATCATTAAGTTTAGGTAAAGCTGCGTCCTTGAAAAGGCGCTGACTAAATATTCGTTATCCGGTGGTCGACCTGGTGCCTAGAACCTAAAGCATGAGCTTCTTTCAGCGAATTAGATTTCTCGCCGGATATTTTGTGGGCAGCAATGCCATGGGATCAGTGTTATTGGGTAGCTCGCCGATACCGTTGGCGTTAGATGGTGCACTGTCCAGATATTGACCACCAGTGGAAGGTGCATACGCACCATATGGATCGGAGCGACTAGCCCAACCACCGCCAACGCCCTGCGTCTCATAATTGTAACCCCCCGCTAGCTGGGCCTGAGTTTGGGCATTGCCGTGTATATGCAAATGTATTTCCTTGCTAGGTGGATGCGGTGGTGATCCACTTAGACCAGTTGTGCCCCAATTTGACTCCTTGGCATGAGGATTCCAACCAGGGTAATTGAACGATGGAGCCGTATGCTCATATTGGCCAAACAAGCTTGACTTTAAAGTTATAAACTTGCCTAGAATGGCAATTGCATTCATCAGAACCAAAACCTTGAGTAGGAATAGAGATTTCATTCCAATAGCCACTAGGAATGCTACCATGGCCGAAAGGACACCAAATTTAAATATTATGGGTATAAGAGCCATTTGTAAACGACGAATTTTTCCAAATGTTCGACCTTCTGCAAAGAAAAGACAACATAATGACGATTATCTTTTGAATAAAGGATCTATTAATTTAAAGTTTCAAATAGAAATTTCAAGCAAAAGATAGAAAACAAACGGGATAACAACGTCCGCCCCAAATGGTTAGGTACCCTTTTATGATTTGGGTGAAATGGTATATTAAAGTCTCCAAAATGTATGTAACAGGCAGAAGGAAGCTTTTCCGACCCCATATCAGCATCAACAGCCGAAACGATCTGGCCATTTCTGTCTCTGTATGAACGTCTGTATGAACACCTAGATCTCGGAGACTATAAGAGCTAGAGTCACCAAATTTGGTATGTAGACTCGTGTAGTATGTACGCTTATCGAGTTTGTTTCAAATTTTTGCCACGCCCCTACCGCCCCCGCAAATTATATAAAACCGATTTTCTCAAAAACTATTCTAGCTAGAGACACCATTGTTGGTATGTAAATGCGCACATTTCCGCCCCCATAATTTGAAAAAAACTCGATTATCTCCCGTAATTTTCTACCTTGTGCAATCAATTTAGCAAATTTGATACTAATATCCAGCAAAACACCAAATTTGATCAAAATCGGAATAAAAATAGCCAAGTTATGCATATAAACGTTTTTCCATATGGCCCGAGTTGGCCGTTGGCTGGTGGGGGCGCTAGGGTGCTCGTATGCTTGAGTGAGCGAAATACTAAGATATTCTTGTAAAAAGCATGCAAGCAGACATTTTTAAAAATACGAAAATGCATTTGTTATTATAAATTTGAAATATTTGTTTTACTGGTGTATGGTATATCCAAGTCGGCGAGACGACTTACTTACTTCATTTGATAAAAGCTTTGAAAATAATGAAGTTATAAAGAAAAGAAAAAAAAGTGACTTTGCCGTTTCCGATCCGGCTGAAACGGAGAACAACCTGTGCAGTACATATAAGCCAACATGCAAAATTTCAGCTCTGCAGCTATAACAGTCAAGGGTATAAAAATAACCATCCTTTGTTATTGCATTATAGGTTTTTTCGACTTTCATTGTTTTATGCCTTGCACATTCTGGTTAAACAAATTATTATTCTGTATTAAATATATATCTTACGTATTTAGCTCAATCGATTCTTTAAATCAAACTACTCTTCAAAAAGAATGATACTTAAAATCTCTTATTCCTGTTAAATAAAATGTTTTGAATTGCGTGGGCGGAAGGGGACGTAAAATTATAAATAAACTCGCTATATTTACCTACTACACGAATCTACATACCAAATTTGGTGGATCTATTAGTTGATGATGTAAATCAAGAATACATAAAAGTTACCATCTACATACCTATTACATACATTTTGTCGACATTGAGATACCTTTGGCTGCTCGTTGTGAATAAATCTTCTCTTAGATCAGCTTATCTAGCGAAGATAATTAAGCCGAATTTAAAAGTTTTTGATGGAAATCGAATCGAAAATTACAACACAATTTCTTCTTTTACTTTGACCAACATGGGATCATCATAGAGACCAATGCTGACTAATCATTCTCTTTAATCTGCTAATTGCTGGTAATCGAATAGCATTTTAAGCGGAAATGCTACATGGTGGATCGGGCAACAAGTTTATATCGCATCTATAGGACTGAGAACTTCGTTATGTTTTATGTTTTATCTAGTGTAGATCTGTCGCGATTTTTTAACGATTGTCTTAGAAAAACACGTTTTTTTATTTCACGTTAATTCGCCCGTCCTTTTTCTATTCTTGCATCCAATAATTTGAAGTTAATTAATATTTTATTATATGTATTATATGCGATTGAATTTCGAGTTTGTGTCTTTTGTTTTACAAACATTTTAAACAGTTCCCGAATATAAAAATGGCTGTTCATTTCTATACCCTTGCAGAGGGTATTATAAAATTGGTCAGATGTTTGTAACGCACAGAAGGAGACGTTTCCGACCCTATAAAGTATATATATTCTTGATCAGCATGAGAAGCTGAGTTGATATAGCCATGTTCGTCTGTCCGTCCGTCTGTGCGTATGCGTTTTACTCAGCCATCTTAAGAGCTATCGGGATGAAATTTTTTTTGGGGGCTTTTTATTACCTGGGAAAAATAAAGTATGAAAATTGGGAGAATCGGACCACTATATCATATAGCTCTGGAGGAAAAATTTTTGCAAAAATTGGAGTATCGCCATAAAATTTACCAATATGATAGTATTATATATAAAATCTCAGATCCCAAAATTTGAATCTGATCGGATATATAGAACACAAGTTACAGCCGATATAAATCGGTTCGGCTAGCTGCCTACTACGTCATCATCAAATCAACAGAGCACACGCATGCACACATACAGACGCAACGCTACATAAACTATATGTGTATGCGTGCGAATCGCTTCATGCGTGTAAAAGGGGATGGGGAAGAAGAAAAAGAAATTGAAATGATATTTGAAAGGTTCTGTGCATAAATGAATTGAGATACAGAAAAAGAGTTTGGAACATGTAAAAATATTATGGCCATGGACTGCAAGGGTATATAAACTTCGGCACAGCCGATGTTAGCTTCTTTGATATTTTTTTTTAAACCTGACGAGAGGACAAACACTGAGTACAGAGTCTGGATCTTCAACAATTAATTGAGAGGGATTTTAAATGTCTTCAAATAAGCAAAAACCATTACGAATTACTTAAAGAAATATTAATCTTTAATCTCAGGTGTTTTTTTTCCAGCTCGGTATTTGGCCAAGATCACGCAGAAATGGATGAAAGCTGGTGGAACAACGTCATATTCCTGGATGAGAGCAAATTTAATTTGTTTGGAAGCGATGGGAAGACCATGGTTTGGCGGAAGCGAAATACCGAGCTGGAAAAAAAACACCTGAGACCAACCGTAAAACACGGCGGTGGTCACGTCATGGTTTGGGGCTGCATTTCAGCCCATGGTGTCGGAAATCTGGTGTTTATCGATGGCAACATGAACCAAGATTATTACTTGGAAATTTTGAAGGAAAATTTAAAGCAGTCGGCGGAGAAAATGGGCATTTCCGAAACGTTCAAGCTGTACCAGGACAATGACCCAAAACACAAAGCCCATAAAGTCAGGTCTTGGCTGCTCTATAATTGCCCAAAAGTTCTGGAAACGCCGCCCCAGAGTCCTGATCTTAATCCGATTGAGAATATGTGGAGCGAGTTGGACCACCGTGTCCACAAAACTCCCATATCTTCGTTGGCTATTTTAAAAGAACGGCTTCAAGAGGAGTGGGCCAAAATTAGCCCAGACTATATAAAAAAAATTATTGGAAATATGCCAAAGCGCCTTATAAAGTCGCCAAAATGTATGTAACAGGCAGAAGGAAGCTTTTCTGACCCCATAAAGTATATATATTCTTGATCAGCATCAACAGCCAAGACGATCTAGCCATGTCCGTCTGTCCGTCCGTCCGTCCGTCCGTCCGTCTGTATGAACACCTAGATCTCGGAGACTATAAGAGCTAGAGCCACCAAATTTGGTATGTAGACTCGTGTCATATGTACGCTTATCGAGTTTGTTTCAAATGTTTGCCACGCCCCCTACCGCCCCCGCAAATGATATAAAACCGATTTTCTTAAACACCATTGCAACTAGAGACACAAAATTTGGTATGTATATTTGCTTAGTAAATGCGCACATTTTGTATTTATAAAAATTTTGCCACGCCCCCTACCGCCCCCGCAAATCAAATAAAACCGATTTTCTCAAAACCTATTTTAGCTAGAGACACCATAGTTGGTATAAATATTTGCTTAGTAATTGCGCACAGTTTTGATGTGTAAAGATTTTGCCACGCCCCCCTCCGCCCCCGTAATTTGAAAAAACTCGATTATCTCCCGTAATTTTCAACCTTGTGCAATCAAATTTAGCACACTTAAATTTAATACTAATATCAAAATACCAAATTTGATCAAAATCGGAATAAAAATAGTCAAGTTATGCATATAAACGTTTTTCCATATGGCCGGAAGTGGCCGTTGGCTGGTGGGGGCGCTAGGGTGCTCGAATGCTTGAGTGAGCGAAATACTAAGATATGCTTCTAAAAAGCATGCAAACAGATTTTTTTAAAAATACGAAAATGCATTGGTTATTATAAATTTAAAATATTTGTTTTACTGGTGTATGGTATATCCAAGTCGGCGAGACGACTTACTTACTTCATTTTTTTTTTTACTTTACATTTTTTATTTATCGTATCATTACTATAATTTAATCAATAAACAGACCTGAACGACGAGTATTGCGAAAGTCGGAAAAAAGCAACAAACATCTTGGCAAAACGAAGCTAGGCAAATATTTTCTCATCTTTTAAAGATGCGTGTTAAGCTTTTTTTTGCCATTGCTGTAGTTGTTGTTGTCTTTTATTATATATCTTTTATAAAATAATTCGCGCAATCTAGAAAAAATTCGGAAAGAGAAATTACAGAGAGGAGAAGTGAATAACCACCACATTTTAGCGTCTGTTTACTAGAAGCAAATAGCCAAAGACTTGATCAGGTTTCATTGAAAACGAAAGTAAGTCGAGAAACTGTGTGAAGAGTTGTCGACCAGGAATAATCAACGTTGATTAGGGAAGCCACTAATCAGTATCATTTAGGCATATAACAGCTTGAAATCTGCGCGTATATTTTGTTTTAGTATTTACGAATTAATTTTATTTTCAGTTTTTTTGATTTTCACTCACCCACAGCTGCTTCTGTTGCTGGTTTATTTTTATCGTCGTCGTCGTCATCGCCGCCAAAGAGGCTTTCACTTAAATCGCTTCGCAACCAACTCCAAAGCGATCGAACCATGCCCCAAACACTGAGATCTGTGGGATCAGCCGCTTGCACTGCATTCGGATTTTTGTGGTCAGCTGTTGAAGCAGTCTCTTTCTCAGCTTCAACCTTTGCTACAGTACCTTCCTCCTCCTCGTTATCATCATCATCGTCAACGTCATCATCAGCATCGCCATCATTGTCTTCATTGGAAGCTACTTCTGCTGGTTCTTTTGCCACTGCTGCGCCTTTATCTTCATTGTTATTCTGCTCGGCCTTTACCACTTTTTTGATTATCTTGGCGCCTAATGCACTGCTTAGGCAACAAAAGGCTAACATCAAGACAAACATTGGGTGCCGAGCACTTGAACTCTTTATGAGAAACTGAAAGTATGTAAAGATAGGGAGTGAGAGCAATGAGAAGAGTTTAAGTACACATGTACAAAACAAAAGGAGAGGAGAAATTGTAAAGAAATGACGAACAAAACAAACCCATTTCGTCATAGGAAATTGCGTAAACGAAAGACTTTAAAAACGAACCAGTTTACACCTAATGGGTAAGCTATTGTACGTTAAGGTAAGAAACCGCATTTTAGAATCCACTCAAAACTGGCTAAAAACCTACATGCACATAAAATATTTATAGGATCCGCTTTTTTTACGGGCACGGACAGCTTATTTCATATTTTTGGCGTTTATTTTTTATTTTGCTTTTTGCCTTTTTTCTAATTTCGTTAACATTTCTTATGTAAATCTTTGTCTTTGCGACAAATTTACATACTTATATGCAAAACCCAAATCGTTTACGTAATAAGCTAAATATCTGCAATAAATAAGCACAAACATTTCTTTTAAGATTTCTTAAACATTTTGGTGAATTTAGTTTTTATTTTTACAAATAGGATGAAATGGATTAAAATTACATCAAAAATGAAGTAAGTAAGTCGTCTCGCCGACTTGGATATACCATACACCAGTAAAACAAATATTTTAAATTTATAATAACCAATGCATTTTCGTATTTTTAAAAAAATCGGTTTCCATGCTTTTTACAAGCATATCTTAGTATTTCGCTCACTCAAGCATACGAGCACCCTAGCGCCCCCACCAGGCAACGGCCAACTCCGGCCATATGGAAAAACGTTTATATGCATAACTTGGCTATTTTTATTCCAATTTTGATCAAATTTGGTATTTCGCTTGATATTAGTATCAAATTTAAGTGTGCTAAATTTGATTGCACAAGGTTGAAAATTACGGGAGATAATCGAATTTTTTCAAATTACGGGGGCGGAAAGAGGCGTGGCAAAATCTTTACACATCAAAAATGTGCGCAATTACTAAGCAAATATTCATACCAAATTTTGTGTCTCTAGCTAGAATAGTTTTTGAGAAAATCGGTTTTATTTAATTTGCGGGGGCGGTAGGGGGCGTGGCAAAATTTTTATAAATACAAAATGTGCGCGTTTACTAAGCAAATATACATACCAAATTTTGTGTCTCTAGTTGCTATGGTGTTTAAGAAAATCGGTTTTATATCATTTGCGGGGGCGGTAGGGGGCGTGGCAAACATTTGAAACAAACTCGATAAGCGTACATATGACACGAGTCTACATACCAAATTTGGTGGCTCTAGCTCTTATAGTCTCCGAGATCTAGGTGTTCATACAGACGGACGGACGGACGGACGGACGGACGGACAGACGGACATGGCTAGATCGTCTCGGCTGTTGATGCTGATCAAGAATATATATACTTTATGGGGTCGGAAAAGCTTCCTTCTGCCTGTTACATACATTTTAGCGACTTTAATATACCATTTCACCCTATGGGTGTATGGTATAACAAAACAAAATGTAGAAATGTTGATGGTATTTTGGTATACCATGGTTCATGCAATCACATTTTTACATTTTGTTCGCATTGTGCTATGGCACAATGCCTATGGAACTCAAAAAAAAAAAAAAAAAAAAAAACGCACATTACTCTATTTTAATGTTATTATGTATGTACTAACAATCAAAGAAAAACATTCGCGTTTTATAGTTTAATATGTTAAAAGAGAACTGTAAATAATTCTTTGATTCTGATTATACAATCATTATTTGATTGTTTCTTTTTATTATTTGTTTGGTCTATCTATGATGTGATATTTAGTTTTATTCTTCATTGCAAGAAAGAAATTAATGAAAATAATTAAGAAAATAATAATTATTATGTTTGTATTTGTAGGTCTAACGTAACCATTAAGAAACTAAAGTGAAAAGAAGGGGCACAAACCCTTTCAAATTGCTCACGCTTAATTATAGTTCAAACAATAAAAATCTGAAAGTCATAATTATAAGGCAAGTTGTTTGCTTCCAAATTCAAGGTGAAGCGATTTGTACTTAAATCGAGAAGAAATCTCGTGCCAAAAAAGAATTCTCTTTAGTTATGCTGGGCTAACGGTTGGCCTATATGCTAAAATTTGTGAAAATATTTTAATTGACCAGGCACCAAGAGGCAGCTGCCGCTTGACATAATTTGTGACCGTCTTGCATTATCTAATAAAGAAAAAATAGTCTGATTCCATCGAGACGATTTGTAACTTCTTAACGTTATTGTCTCCGCTCTTTGTGGCCAGATTGCTTTTGTTTATGCGAGATTGGTTTTTGGCATGGCTGCTGTTCCAAAAGTTTTGTGCTCAATTTGGAATATTTATTATTTGTTGTAACTGTAAAAGGAAATCGCACTCTCTCGTGGCCTTGATGAAATAATAAATCCATTGACTTGCGGTTTGAGACCTTTCGTTTTAAAATATATAATCAAATGCAACTGCAAGAAGGTGTCCAAAATAAAACAGAGAAAGAAAGAAAAATGGGAAGAAAGAAAGTCTTTCACATCGACGATAAAAGAGGCCTATAAATGCATTATCAAATTTCTATTTGCTTATACACAAATATTTACGATGTATACAAAACAATAAATAATTATACACGCAAATATATGTATACCCATTTTGGGTAATGAAAATGAAAAACGCCTCTGCCTAAGGTTTGACATTTCCATATCAATTTTCATTTATTTACCACCGACTGGCACCACAGATTTTCCAGTTTAGTTTCACTTTACAATAGTCCAGTTAGGGTACGATATAGTGTTTGTTTTTAGCCGGTGTTATAAGCCAATTTGCACCTTCTTCTTGGTTTGGTGCGGTCTTGTCGATTTCATAATCAGACGTAATCAAATTATTACATACTAATTTTTTATCAACTGTGTGGACTGTTTCACTTTTAGGTGAAACTTTTTAACTTGAATTACTCATCGAGTTGCGGCTCAAACAATTTCTCTCTAACATACATACGTGTTATGCCCTTATTATGCCATTTTAATCTGTCAGATGAGGTTTGAACCAAAAGCTAGCATTTTCTTAAACTGTTTCCAACTCGATCATTGGTTTTAGATCAGGATCTTCTTGATCAAAATGAATAATGTGAATCATCGCACTCGACGTTAATGCTAAACTCCCATAATAGTTTCTGTCTGAGTTTTAATTGGACATGTTAATTAATCACAATGTCTAATAAACCTCATTATTTGTCTACATCACATCGTAAAATAATCACCACAACTAAACAACGAATAATAAATAATTGATATAATTTGTTATTCTAGCAAATTTGGAAAAATTAGCTGCTAAACGTATTAAGCAAATTACTATTATTTGGCTATATTATGAATTTATTTGTGATTCAAAGTAAAATCTCGAAATTGAGCTTGAACTTTAAATGTTGCAAGTATTAACTAACTTCATTTCAGCTGACGTTTTTTATTTAACTAATGCTATGACAACTAATGCAACTCTAACTCAGAGTTAAGTATTAAATAAAAACTATGTATGAATATTGTTTAATTCGATCTAATTGTAACATAAGTAAGACTAAAAGAAAGCGTTTTTTTAAAATCTAACTAATTTTTAGTGAATGCTTTTACCAGAAAATTAATTGTAATCAGTCTCTTAATTAGAGAATCTGAATATTGACGAATGTTCAAACTATACAACGTGCAGATAATAGTAATGAATGGAGAATTTTGATAAAATTCGGATTTGAAATAAATAAATAAGTAAGTATATTGTGGAAACGTGTATTCCTACAAGGTTTACGTGGGTTTTATTTGATCGGTTTTTATTATCTAGTAAAACTATAAACCTAAATTTGAATGTTTATAATTATGACATTTTCTTTATGAACATATGTTAGTCGATTTACTATTTGTCATAAACAAACACAGCATGCATTATGTGTGTAATATGATGCAATTAAGGCACGTGTAGCCTGATCTTCATATAGGCATTATATAATTGTCCATATGGAAGAGTAGTTCATGACATCGACCACATTTAAAATTTTAAATGACCACTTAAAAAATAACAACCAAAACAAAAAAAAACCCACACACCAACTATAAAGAAAAAACGTTTTCAATTTAAGATTACACAAAATGCCAAAGAAAAAAATAGAAGACTAAAATAAGTAAACACGCCTTAAAAGAAAGTTTGTTTTTTTTGTTATTATTATTGTCGTTTTGTTGCCATTGTTGTTGTGAAAAGAAAATAGCCAAAACTATTGTATATATTGTGCCAAGAATTAATTGTTGGCTCTGTTCGAGCATTCTGTCCTTTTACCAAATTCAGGTAACGCGGTCATTGAACGCATTTCGTTTGGTGTTTTAATTCGCCATGCGCCATTTCAGGGGATCACCCCGCGTTCGCATGTGTACTCACCAGCATAATTATATAGTTATTATCGAAGAGCTTCCCGTATGCGGTTACTCTGATTGTTTATCCTTAATTATGTGATTAAACTTTGAAACGAACTACTTTCACGCCAAGCTAAAACCAAAACTCCAATCGATCGGTCGCTCACACTCAAATTGGATCACAAGGAGTTGTGTGATTCCAAAAAAAAAAAAAAAACAAACAAACAAACAAACTTGAAAAACAGATCCAACAGATAAAATACGATGGTGTGTTTCTCTTTCTTTTTTGTTTTTTTTTTTTTGTTGCTTAGGCCCGACTGTAGTGCCCGAGATGTAACCGTTGACTGCCACTTGGTGATGGCCTCAACCAACAAGTAAGGTCCGCTGCTACTGCCAAATGCTCTCAGCGGACCAGTCTTCTCCAAAATAACAGCAGAGCTTCTTCTTCAACATGTTTGCTTAGCCATTGCGGCGACTCTCTCATGTTCACACAGATACAGAAACTACAGATACCACCACTCGCTCCCAGTTACAATATCGTTTTCAACACTTTCTTCACAATTTCCCCTAAAAAAAAAAAAACAACAAACACAAAAACAAAGCGGACGGCGGCAGCAAAAGATCGGGTCTCAAAAGTGCAAAGTCAATGTAAAGTCGATGTTGCCGTCACAATTGTCGCCATCTCTTCGTTGGGCTGGCCTATTATTACCAGTTTATAACGAACAGTCGTGCAATGACATAGAGAGCATGTAAATGCTTTTGCAAACGTGAAAAAAACGCACCAACTGGCATCAGAAAGCAGACATCCAATCAAACAGTCAGACAACCATGACTTAAAAGAACCAAACACAATGCGCTGGAGCTTCTTTATTACTCCGCCAACAAAGATTAAACCTCTTATAATTAGTAGATAAGTTAATAATAATCAATAAATTAATATATTTAGTTCCACAATACTAAAAACTAACTAATATTAATCAAAAGTGTTGTATTTAATAATTTCTAAGAAATTTGTTCATTGCGACAATTAAATAAATCATCTCTCAAAAAAGGAATGACTAAATATGCGTTTTTGTGATTAAAAATAATTATTACTGAAACAAGCGGAAAAAGTAAACGTTTTAAAGATTCTTTTACCAATCTAAAGAAAACGCCATTATCGGATTTCACGAAGAATTCTAATTTTACGATACTTTCCCCAAAAAAACATACAAATGTCTAAAATGAATTCCTAGTCTGCGCTGAGAAGCCACAAGTTTTCATTTTAATGTACATATTTTGGGTATTTTGAAAAAAGTCATACATTTTCCTATTAGCTTTTGTTTTTAGACATATTGCAAAAGTATTTGTAACGTTTAAGTATATTGTAGACAAGTGCATAACAATCCATATTATGATCATTTTCTTAGATAGTGGGGGCCAAAGAAAAAAAATGATTTAATCTGAGTGTATATAAGCTAAAGCCCCAAAATTTGATATGTTGAATCGTTTAATATGTGTACGGGTTAAAAGTATTTGAAATGTTTGCTCGACTTCCTTCCGCTTTCTAAAAATTTAAAATTCTGGATCTTTTATCAATGCGAAATATAGGTATAATATTTGAAATACATGTATGTCAATCAAAGAACGATTAAAAACTTCGAAACTAATGTGGGCGAGGCACTAGATGGAACATAATATATAGCTAATTTCTTGACCGGGAAATCGATTGCACTGATTATATTGATAACGATGACTTCTTTTTTGAACCTCCATTTACCTCAAACACAACACTTGTGAGAAAACCATAAAATGCAGCAATTTCATGGCACATTCATGGACCCAAAAAAAACACATTTAACATTTGCAAATAAAAATGTTACTTTGAAGTTTTTAGGTTTGTTTTTCTTAATTATTTAATAATAAAAATCAGGCAACCGATTCAAATTTAAATAAGAACAGCTAATTCTGAGCTTAAATATGAGAAAATAGAGCTCTTAAGAAAAGAAAGAGATTTGATTTAATCTGATTGCGGAGGAAAAATAATCGTAGTTGTAGCTTAGTTAGAGCTACAGTGTTTTAACGGTAGAGGAATATAATTTCTGGTAGGTCTACATGTTTGCAAATTCGTTCCTTTTCTTAAAACACCTTAAACTCATAAAAAATAATTTTTGCAAACAAAATTTTGACCCGCACTAACCTACATATATATGTAAATGAATTTGGTATCATTTGGCACTTTTCGTATAAATCTAATAATTGCTTCTCAATTTTGTGTTTAATTGGGCCATCTTTTAAAAGAGATTGTTGAACAATTTTACTAAGTATAATTCGAAAAAAAAGGAACTGGAACTGCTGACTCGTTCCTTTTTTGTTGGTATTAACATTAGTGTAAAATTTTAGTAAGGTAGTTTTGGATTATATTAAAATTAGCTTTCTTATTTCGTGTGAGTATATATATTTGAATTTTGTGTCTGGTGATTGTTGCTGACTGCCTTTTGCAGATTTCTAAATTTGTTTTGAATCAATCTGACGAAGACAACGTCGAGTGACCCATTTCCATACCAATCCGCACCCTATGTTTCTATTTTTCCCTTTTGACTTTTACAACCTCTTCCTCTCTATCCATTTCTTGAGCTGTGGCTCTCTGTGTGTCCATTCACCAATTGGTGTGGTTGATGATTTGCATGATAAATAAAAGTTGATCTGAAACCCAAGAAGCTCATATGGTTTTAGTAGCGGTTTATGATAAGAAGAATTTATGTAGAACACACATTTCTGTGTGTGTGTTTTTTTGATGACTTTAGCTTACAGTTAGGTTAGAAGTTTGTAAAAGCATGAATGTTAAACGCCTTTCCCTTCGCAAGGGATATAATGCGATACATTACATAAAGCATTTAAGAGTTGTTTCGTCAGTTTGGAATTACATAAAAATGCAATTGTTCAAGTTCATTGCTCTGAGGAATCGCACTGTGGTGCAAGTATATAAAGATGTGTGGAGGGAGGAAGAGCATTTACTTAACAAATTTTCATATTACATAATGAAAGCCAGCAACTGGAACTAGCTAGACAAAGTAGCCTAAGTGGCCCAAACAGCGATTGTGTGTGAAATCCGTTTTGTTCGGGTTGGGTTGAGGTTCAGATTCAGGTTTTCTGGGGATCGCATGGTTAGGTCGTGGTGTCAATGACGTCTGCTCTAAAATATGTCAAGAGTGTCATAAATGTGCTTTTAGCCAGACATTACTCTAACGGAATTGACGCCTCTCCTTAGCTTATTATCAATATGAGTTTTACATTGGGTCATATCATTTGCATTTTGTGTTCTGGTTCAGTCTGTTCTTTCTCTATGTGAAAAATATACTCTCCAATGTATTAATAAACAAAAGCAATAGTAGGTACATATAGGTTATTTATTAACAATAAAAAAAAACTTATTTATTTTAATTTGTGAGGCATAGATATTTACTTTCCATAATTCGGTTGATAGACATTCGAGTAATAACTTTGCCAATTTGGTGTACCCAGCGAGGCGTAGGGATTATAATAATTGTTGTTGTAGTACGATGGATACAGATATTGACCGATCACATAGGGCCAAATACGAATTTTGCTGTTTGTATAGGGACTTGGTGTCGTATACGTTGAGTAGTAATAGGGATATGGCGTTGTATAATATGTGTAACTGTTCAGACTCGCAAAAGTCGGACTCGGCGTATAATATGGGTTATAAGGTGTATAGTATTGACCTGTAACAGTCTGGAAGAGAACAACAAATCATTGGAATTCATTTATATCGATAAATATGAAAACTTACCACTAGAAGCCAGCTGGCAACTAGCAAGAATCTCCAGGATTTGGCGCTTATCATGATTTAACGATACGTTTGGTTGAGAATTCAATTTTTAACTAACTGACAAATTCCAGGGGTTTTCCATATTTATGACATATGAAATGTGGTTTTAGACCAATTTCATGCTTTGACAGTTTTCAAAAACAATTTTTCTCAATTAAGTGTTTTTTGTGTGTGTTTGCTTTCCCCATCTTTGCCATTTCGTCATTGAACTTGACTCATCGTTGCCCAGGTATTTTACCCAGTTGGAATGGGCGGTGACTCCCTCATCTCATGGCATCTTTATCTCATTTTGAAATTGAACAATTTGTTAATTATATTTGCGCTTTTAAACCATTTTGTTCACATTAACCAAAAAACAAAAATCATTATCATGGAAATATTTTTTCATTTCGTTTTATTTTGTAAATTATACAATAATGTGTTTGCAATCTATATATAATATTTATATAGGTATATATTTTATGTATATATTATGTACATTATTTACACAATACGACTCGGGCGATTCTCTAACCAACACAAAAAAAAAGAAACAACCAAAAACTAAAAAAAAAACATAAGCAAAACGAAACTCAACAAAAACTTGTTAACAATTTCTTAATATTACGATTTTGTTTTCCGCTTCTTTCTTTCTCTCATTTTCAAAGACATTTTACAAAATTTGTTTTGACTTAAATTTTATAACATTTGTTTTCGTTTTTTCTTGAGACAATAAATAAAATTTTGTTAATTGTTGAATGTTTTTAATTATTTTTTGTTTTTCTTTGTTTTGTTTTTAGTAGTCTTCATCATCTTCATCTGGCGGATCTGTGGCATAAGTTAGTTCATTCAGATAGAACCATTTCTGCGAGAAAAGAGGAACTATAGTTTAAACTTTAGTTAGGAATGGAACTAGCCCTTTGTCTTACCGGTGATTCTGTGCAATTAAAATTGTAGTCCCAATCACAGATTCTGTATTCTTGATTGAAACTCGTTTCGTTGGCGCACAAATGTGGTATACGATTCCCCTCCTCATCACACATATGAAATATCTAATTTAATAAAGAAGCATACTTTTAGGCATTTTTCAAATATTATTTTATATATTTATTTTTGGGGGTCACAGTAATCGCTAAGCCTCCGAATCCACCTGGACAAAAGTATATTAAATAACTTTCATGGAATTTCTGAGTGTGCTGGTATTTCCTTCGAAATAAGTATAGTATTCTTTTGGGCAGGTGGACTCAGGTGATTAATGATTTGTGTGACACCTCCCTATATGGCTGTCCTTCTCTCATTCACTCACCTGACAATTGTACTCCATATCGGCATAGAAACCCACTGAACGCCGTTTACAATCAAATGAGAATGTTATGTTATCTAAATTCGTCCATTCCTTTGTTTTATGATTTTGAAATACTGGACTGGCTGGTTCCTGGGCCTTAGCAATGGTTACTAGCAGCAAGACGGGTGCTTTTATTGGAAAATGAAATAGAACCCGAAATTAAATTAATTATGTAAAACATATGTAAACAATTGCATAGAAAGTTTAATGATTTGATTCATTAAAGATGTATTAACTGTTGTTTAAAATGCAGTATGTAAGACACCGACTTACCAAATGAACAAACTGATATTTGCTAAACTGAATAAAATAGTCCAATAATAGCAAATTGTAAATTCACAGTCGATTACGATTTTAATTAACGATAATAAGTACAATAAAGATATTAACAAACCTTTTCGAACATTAATCATTGATAAACTACTAACTACTCGTGTGTATCACTTTCAGTTGACAACTGCAAAAACCTGTATACATATGTATTTACATATGTTCATTCATATCAGTAGGAATAAAATTGATAACAACGTTCAGTTAGAAAAAGTCTATATCGGTTTCAAAATTTACGGAATAGCTGTAGCAAAAAAAATGTATGTGAAACAAACTAACTGTCATTACAACTTTCACAAATGAAAGTTCATTAAATAACTAATTCAGATGCCAATTAATTAATTCTTATTAGAACAGAAGCCCTGAACTACATACCTCGATATATGTATATAAACGAGACAAGTCAGAGATAATGTACCAACAAAATTTAAAAAAAAAAAACATTTCTTGATTTGCGGTGAGTTAGCATTCCAGCAATTTTAAATTATTCGGCGTCAACTAGACTTAAAGAACAATTAGCCCAACCTTTGAGTTGCATGTTCTTCTGACCCACTCAATTAGCCATCTTGAAAAAGAAACTTTTCCATGTGTTATTTTATGGTCGGTTTTGGCACGGTGCGTCATTTCAGGTGGCTCACACGTGCCTTAGACGAACTGTCATGCCGTCAGCTTAATCGGCGCACTTTACATTTAATTTATGCCTCGTCTCGTTATTAAGGCCAAACTCTACACACGCACACACAAGAAAAAGAGTTCAATGTATGTATACACACAGATACTTACCTAGTAAAATGCCGGAAAGCCATAAAATTCTATAGCTATATACCATTTTGGTCGAGCTTAACATTTTAGCCAGTTTATATGTTTTCTTTCTCTTCTTGTTTTCCGATCTCTTTTTGTTTTTATATTTCTTAATTGATTTCCTAGACTATTCTCTGGATCTTCGACCACTCTTCTCCCTCGCAGATATTGGCCTTGTGCTACACATCCATTTAGTTGGCTCTGCTTTTTCAATAAGGAATTGAAGATTTGTATTTATGGCTGCTGGCACATGGCTAAAACGAAAAATATGCAGTTTTTTGTTGGTTATTTACTGGGTATTGTTTTTACTCGCTGTTGCAAAAAAAATTAATAAATAAATAAGTCGTAAAAAAATATGGAAACGATGTGAAAGTAAATCATATCAACTAACACAAAACCAAACAAAAAGTGAGCACTATATTTCAAAAAAAAAATCTTATTAGATCCAAATGTAACAAGTTCTACTTAAAATTCATAATACCATATGCATGTTATATGTAAATGGAGAATTTCCCTTCCCTTGTTAATTCTCTGACCCTTATTAGCACAGTACTTTACAGCTTTTGTCCAACTTAATAAGGCTAAGAATGTTTATAGCCTTATAAAGCGATGGTAGAAGGAGTCTAAGGCTCCATACACTACAAAAACATTCTCTGTCAGCCTTATATTGTGAATGGACCTTGTGTTTAGTCTCCACAATAAGAGAATCCTTACAAAAACTGTTTTTGTTTATCGCGATGTCTATATACATATATAAATCTTCCATCTTATTCTAGCAGACTTTAACTAATTAACTTTCCATCCATAACTAGAATTACGATCAAAATAACTTCTCTTTATGAAATTTCAAATGGTAGAAGAAAATTTGAACTAAAACTATAATTATTTAAAGTAACAAACTTCATGACATTCTCTTTAATTAAAGAGCTATAAGACATAGTTGCCGGATATATGTACATATGTACATGTTTCAAATATACGATATATGTAGATTTAACGCTGTAGAAGAAAGTGACCGATGTTTTTGTTGATGTCGATGCATTGGTTGCATTTCTCATTTATCAAATGTGGTGACCTTATCAGAAAAAGGCAAATGTCTATTATGTGAAGTTGTCTTCAAAAAGACTTTTTGAACTTTAATTAGTTTGTGACTGCAAACACATTTCTTTTAAATTGATAACAAGGTTGGCCTCTTGTTGGAATCAGTTTTCTCACCGGCCGACTATCTTGACATACAACAATTAAACTATGGCCAGACCAACAAAATATAATTTTGGTTTTGAAAGATTTAGTCCAAAAATATTTTTGTACATAGTTATTCGCTGATCACGAGATGCATTTGATTAACCGAAATAAATATGCTCCATTTCCATCGTTTCCAAAATTATTTATTTTCTTATTGCCAGTGTTTTAAAAAAAAAAAAAAAGGAAAAGATTTTTTTATAAGCTATGTATTTCTACCAGCGGTTGCTTATACAATATAGAAATTGTCGCAAATCCACAAATAGAAAAACCCTAAAATAAAAATGATTACATGACATTCTTATGATGAATTCAGAGTTTTGAAAGTGCCACACCGATATTCCCACTTAATTTGTGGCAAGCAAAACATTTTTGCCCAAAGCGCGCAAGCATTAATCATTAACTGTTTGGCTTAACCTCTTGTGTAGGAGCCAAACCCACAATAAATTTTTGAAACCTTGACTCATAAATAAATTTTTAAATATGACGGATATGCATTACAGCATTTTTTGTTAGTTGATTGAATTGATTGGCTCGTCCATAACGTCATCGAAGAGTTTTAAATCAAACGCAAGGTCTTCGCACACTTTCGGTCAATCAATTCTATTTTCCGAATAATTTCATATATATTTCAACATCAGTCACATTTTCAAATTCTAATGAAAAGAAACAAACTCACAAATCAAGAGAAAGAAATCAAAGCTTTAGGCCATTTAAAAATAATTAGTCAATAGCATATCAAGTCTGCATATGGAATTTAAATTTCACAAATGAAATTCAATACTTAACCCTTTTATGCCCAATGTTGCCAATAATATATTATGCATTGAAAATGACTGTTAATTTAACATTATTTCGTGATTGTTATACCCTTGCAAAAAGGGAGAAGTGTGCAACGCATAGAACGAAGCATCTCCGACCATATAAAGAATAAATATTTTTGATCAGCACGACGAGACGAATTCATATAGCCATGTCCGTCCGTCCGTCCGTCTGGATCAACGCAAACTCCTCCTGGACAGTAAGAGCTACAAAGTTGAAATTTTGCATGTAGGTTGAAATTTTGCTTGTATATACTGCAGGGGTTGTATATCTCGGATTCAGCCGGATCGGACCACTATATCGTATAGATCCCATACAAACGGCAAAGTCACGAACTGTGACTTTTCCCAATAACTTCGTTATTTTCTGCGCTACTATTATGAAATTTAATATTGGTAAGTTTATTATACTTATAAACGACAGTGCCAAATTTGATCAAGATCAGATGACTTTATCATATAGCTCCCATAGGAACGATCGGTCAAAAACAGTGACTTTATCAATAACTTAGTTACTTTTTACGCAATTGTCATAATAATTAATATTTATTAGTTTAATATGCCTATCAATGAGATCTGGTGACTATATCACATAGCTCCTATAGGAACGATCGTGTGACTTGTGTTGTATATTTTTACTACAATTAAAGTTAAAGAAATTTGGTATGTGTACAAACTTCGGCACGGCCGAAGTTAGCCCCGGCTCTCTGGTTTTCATTGTTCATTGCTTCGGTTCTTTTCCTTTCTGTTATGGTAAGTTTGTTGATAAGTTGTCTTGCAAGTTTCTTTTCGATTTCGTTTTAGATGAATTGACCTTGTGTGGCAAAAGATGTAAAATCCAAAAAAATTATTCTTTTTACAACAAACTACACAATCTTATAAGAAGAAGTTTGGTTGGAAAGTATCCAGTTAGAATTAGCAACCATAGGCAACAGCGGTGCATGGAGGTTAATATAAATTTTGTTTCTATTATATTAGACGTACGTGCCAAGGGGTGGGAATTTGGTTGGCACTTAGAAATATATATATATACTTTGATATTTCTAGCTCATATAGTCTCCGAAATCTAGGTGTTCATACGGACAGAAGGACAAGGATAGATTGCCTAGATTGTATCAGGCAGAAGGGAGCTTTTTTCACCCCTTAAAGTATATATGTACATACATATATTCTTGATCAACATCAAGACCCAATCTTGATTAAATGTAAATCTCAGGCATCTCAGCAAAGTCTTTTCGACAGGTGCTTTTGAACAAAAAATATCAAAGAAGCTAACATCGGCTGTGCCGAAGTTTATATACCCTTGCAGTTCATGGCCATAATATTTTTACATGTTCCAAACTCTTTTTCTGTATCTCAATTCATTAATGCACAGAACCTTTCAAATGTCATTTCAATTTCTTCTTCTTCCCCATCCCCTCTTACAAGCAAGCCGCCATTGGCACGCATACACATTTACATAGTTTATGTAGCGTTGCGTCTGTATGTGTGCATGCGTGTGCTCTGTTGATTTGATGATGACGTAGTAGGCAGCTAGCCGAACCGATTTATATCGGCTGTAACTTGTGTTCTATTTATCCGATCAGATTCAAATTTTGGGATCTGAGATTTTATATGAAATACTATCATATTGGTAATTTCATGGGGATACTCCAATTTTCGCAAAAATGTTTCCTCCAGCGCTATATGATATAGTGGTCCGATTCTCCCAATTTTCATACTTTATTTTTCCCAGGTAATAAAAAGCGCCCAAAAAAAATTTCATCCCGATAGCTCTTAAGATGGCTGAGTAAAACGCATACGCACAGACGGACGGACAGACGGTCAGACGGACATGGCTACATCAACTCAGCTTCTCATGCTGATCAAGAATATATATACTTTATAGGGTCGGAAACGTCTCCTTCTGTGCGTTACAAACATCTGACCAATTTTATAATACCCTCTGCAAGGGTATAAAAAAAGCTGTTCAGCAAACTCTGGACAAATTTTTGGTGAACGAAGCCACTAAAAACTCATAAAGATAAACAGTTTTTTTCAATGAATGAATGCAATAAAATTTTTGTTTTTAAATGTTTACTTTGTTCAGTTTTCTTTTTAGAAATTTGTATTTTCATAGCCCTGGAACCTATCTTTGATCTTTCCATGGTTGGCTAGAGAAAATCTTAATTCACTTTGCGTCGCGACGCGTCGTTTCAGTTTGCGTCGTGTTTTTTTGGAACGTATCTCCAACGTAAAGCGAGGTCTAGGTGTATTATAGGGGCGGAAGAGGGCGTGGCCGAAATTTAAAACAAACGAAATCACTGTATATACTATACAAGTCCACATACCATAATATACATCAAGGGTGGCCACGGAAATTGTTTTTGGGAGCCAGAGCATCAGCGGCAGAAGCTGGGCAGAGAAAAAGGTCTTTTTTTGGTCTCGACGCACACAAAAATTTGTGTGTCTCGAGTTTTATGACGAGGGACGGCCAAATCCCGAATTTCGCGGGGAGGAGGAAAAGGGTCGCGATCTCGAGCTCGCAGCTTGTGGACAGAGGGACGGCCAAATCCCGAATTTCGCGGGGAGGAAGAAAAGGGTCGCGATCTCGAGTTCGGAACTTGTTGGTAAAGGGAGGAAGGCAGAGAGGAAGGGGTTATAAAATAAGGGTTGATTTTCTTGAGTACTCGAGATCGCGACCTTTTTTCCCCCTTTCCCCGTAGATCGGTAAAATGTGCGTCCCTCTGTCCACAAGTTCGACGACGATCGCTCGCTCGACCCAAAAAAGGTCGTTTATGACCCATCCTAAAATTCGAGGCACACAAATTTTTGTGTGCGTCGACTCGCAAAAGTGACCTTTTTCTCTGCCCAGCCTCTGCCGGTAAAGAGCCACGGGAGCCAAAAGAGCCACTACGTGGCCATCCTTGATATACATAAACGTCTTAAATTCGTGACCACCACTGTAAATTAAGCAGGGAAATAATAGGTTTTTATACCATACACCCATAGGGTGAAATGGTATATTTAAGCCGCCAAAATGTATGTAACAGGCAGAAGGAAGCTTTTGCGACGCCATAAAGTATATATATTCTTGATCAGCATTAACAGCCGAGACGATCCCATGTCCGTCTGTCCGTCCGTCCGTCTGTACGAACACCTAGATCTCGGAGACTATAAGAGCTAGAGCCACCAAATTTGGTATGTAGACTCGTGTAGTATGTATACTGATCAAGTTTATTTCAAATTTCTGCCACGCCCCCTACCGGCCCCGCAAATTAAATAAAACCGAGTTTCTCAAAAACTATTCTAGCTAGAGACACCATAGTTGGTATGTATATTTCCTTAGTAAATGCGCATATTTTTTATGTGTAAAAACGCCACGCCCCTTTCCGGCCCCGTAATTTCAAAAATTCGATTATCTCCCGTAATTTTCTACCGTGTGCAATCAAATTTAGCACACTTAAATTTGATACTAATATCAAGCAAAACACCAAATTTGATCAGAAACGGACAAAAAAATAGCCGAGTTATGCATATGAACGTTTTTCTATATGGCCGGAAGTGGCCGTTGGCTGGTGGGGGCGCTAGGGTGCTCGTATGCTTGAGTGAGCGAAATACGAAAATATGCTTGTAAAAAGCATAGTGAACAGATTTTTTTAAAAATACGAAAATGCATTGGTTATTATAAATTTGAAATATTTGTTTTACTGGTGTATGGTATACCTAAGTCGGCGAGACGACTTACTTACTTCATTTGATAAAAGCTTTGAAAATAATGAAGTTATAAAGAAAAGAAAAAAAAGTGACTTTGCCGTTTCCGATCCGGCTGAAACCGAGAACAACCTGTGCAGTACATATAAGCCAACATGCAAAATTTCAGCTCTGCAGCTATAACAGTCAAGGGTATAAAAATAACCATCCTTTGTTATTGCATTATAGGTTTTTTCGACTTTCGGGGTCGGAAATCCTTTTAAGAAGTTGTGTATGCTTTCCAAATTATTATTCCAAACAAATATTTTATATATTTAGTTTTTGAAGTCTTTAAGTAAATCAGTGTTATTTTAAGTATGGTGGCGAAAGGGGGCGCAGCAAGTATTTTCAACCAACTTATTCTGCGCGCATACTACACGAGTGTGCTTTTGAAATTTGGTAGTTTTAGGAGGTATTACCTCCGAGAAAATAAAATTATTCACATTGCGAGGAATTTTAAATAAACTCGATCACTTTACATACCACCACAAGCTTGAATACCAAAGTTGGTGGCTTGATCTTTTATAGTGTGCGAAATCTACATAGTTTTTTATACATGCATTTGGACTTATGTATAAATTGAAAACACTTTTTTCACTTGACGCATGCTATACCAAAAATATTTTATTCAATGCTAGTGACAATCAATTTCATTAGCATTACTTTTTAAATGCCAATGAAAAAATTCATTAACGTTAGTTAGTTTTTTTCCCCGAATAATATTAACTTGAAAGTCTTGAATTATGGCACATTTATTTTTATTTTCCGGAAAAATGATAAAGAACTTGCTACTGTCTTTATATACATACATATGTACATATACTTATGTACATAATTGTGCTTGGCTTTAGCACAACTGATTTCTGCAATCTAATAGAGCTTTCATTCCTTAAGCCTTAAGGCTTAAGGCCGTGAATCTTGCCATTTAAAACATTCACTGAAAAATAGGCGCCGCCATTCCACGACCTTGCTCATGATCATGATTATAATTTTCTGGTGGCTTGCCAATGTCTGGAGATGGCTCAATTAAAGTGTCAACGAGACTACGAGGTGAGTTCGAAGATGAACGTTGATCGTATTTTCTCCCTCTACATCCCTGGCCCCTTCCTTTAAATTATATATGTACATATACCTCTCGTGATCTTTCCTTGTATTGCCCATTAAGATCCTTGACATTTTATTGGAATTTATGGCCCAACTTATGGGAGTCCACGAGAATTAACAACGGAGCAAAAATGAAAAAGATGGCATAAGAAAATAATACAAAAGATAAAGCCAAAGCTCAGACAAATAATCGTAAATTTTTTTGAGCAACATTTCTCAGTTGTCGGTGTCGTAGATAGAGCCGCCCCCGCACTCTGTCGCACCACAATGCCGATGAGCGAGACTAATTTCTGCAGCAGGAGCCACAAAACACACAAGAGCGGTCTGCCACAAAATGAATGATATGCAAATTTATTTCTTGGTATCTTCTTCTTAAGCGTCTTCGTCCTAAAGCGACATCAAAGGTCATCAGTGTGCTAGACAGAGCCAAGAGGTATACGAAAGAGCCACAGCCAAGCAGTTACAGTTAAAGCGAAAGCCCAAACTCATCTTCACGACAAACAAAGAGGCGCCTGAACGATGACACAGCAGCCATGGCAACATCGCTGTCCGTTTACCAGTCGACAAACCCGTTCTCTTTCACCTTTTTGGCTGACCATGGCGACGTAAAGACGGCGAAAATTGGCAAATCCCTTCATGCTCAGCCCCCCTCATCTCCCTGAATTTCCTTCTCGCATACTGCCTTCGAAGCGCTTCATTTCATTCCAGCAAACTAAAGGCTTTAGTCGGAGACGGTGGATGAATGGAAAGCCACATTTTTGCAACAAAATTATCTACTAATAGTATAGAGAAAAGTGTGTGGTAATTTGAATTGTAGGAGGAGAGTTAGTTAATTTACAATTATATTTCTACATCATATTGATTTAAACTTTATTAAACTATAATCTATATTAAATTTCATTAAAATCAGCATATTTAGGTCAGGAAAACTTGGTTCCTTCTTATTATCATAAATTTTGGGAAATTAGTTTAAAATTGGAAAACTAAATACATATGTGTATTATTTAACTGTCATGCAAACTGTTCCAATTATAATTTGCTCTTTGGTAAAAATAAATGTCCAACAGAAAAACTTGCAAGGGTATACAAACTTCGTCAAGGCCAAACAAGTTACAAATTATTTTTAAAAGTACGTTTGTTATCTCTAACAATTTTTAAAAACAATAACAATAACAATAACAGGTCGTGAATTTAGTTTGTTAAGGGCGAAGCTCTTACACTAATTTTTCATAGCACCTAAGGGTATGCACAAAAGGTGGTCTTCGGTATTGTAGGCTTCGCCAGCTTTTTTCGCTTCATTTAGTTGGCAATGTAATTCCCAACTAGTTTTAGCGTTGAAGACATGGTATGGCTATTACAATTCTGGAGTTCTTTAGCAAAGTCTGCTGATGATAGAACTTGGTAGTTCTTGAAATAGCTATACAGACAACCTGCTCACCTTTTTGTGTGTTGCCTTTGAAATAATCTTCTTTTGTAAGATTGACCTCGAGCCGGCTAAGTTCGATTTAAATTTTTAAAAACTATTTGAATAAATCCAATTTTCGTTAGTTGAATTTCGGTTTGAAATAGCTCTAAAGCAAAAGTCAAAAGAGGAGCCTAAGGGAGAACCTTGCCTCAAAAGTTCTGTTGACCAGTGTCATTTTTTATTAATTAAAGAAAATTGAAAATTTCTAAAAACAAAACATGTAAGTTGTTCAGATTTGGTTTTGTACATATATTTATTATTTTTTGCCGCTTTGGTATTCTTAGTGAAGAATGTGTTTATATATTTGTGTTTTGGAGTCCAAATCATAAAATTTAGGATTGATATTGTTAAGAAACATTAATGTGCCAAATTTCATTACGTTACTTTAAAGTTTAAACAGAGCACAATAAATAAATTTTTAAAGCTATATTATTTAATTTTACTTTCAAATTCGGTAGTAAACAAATACTTAACTAATTTTTGGTTAATAAAACTTATATTTTGAATAATTTATTAAAGTTTTTTCTATAGATTTATGTGATAGTGTGAAGTGCTCATCTTTAGGTTCACTTCAATATCAAACAATTTTCTCAACACCATTGAACAATTGCTAGAAAATTAGCATTAATTTTATTTTGCAGACAGGGAGTTTAAACTGCAGTGCATGAGCAAAAGGATTTTGTGCCCATTAATGAGCGAAGAAACAACCAAGATAAAGCCAAATTAAGCTAAGCCAAACCTCGTCACTTTTGACATTTTCTGACAAGCGTGAGAAGCAGCTGCGATTCGTCTGGATCATCATTTCTGCTATCATCTTCATAATGATGATAACAATTGTGCTGATGGTTGGCCTGTAGAAGCTGCTGCTGTTTCTGCATCCACCCGGTAAATTATTTAGTGCAACATTGTTGTGGTTTGCAATTATTTAATCTATTCAAATTTTTATACCATACACCCATAGGGTGAAATGGTATATTAAAGTCGCTACAATGTATGTAACAGGCAGAAGGAAGCTTTTCCGACCCCATAAAGTATATATATTCTTGATCAGCATCAACAGCCGAGACGATCTAGCCATGTCCGTCTGTCCGTCCGTCCGTCTGTATGAACACCTAGATCTCGGAGACTATAAGAGCTAGAGCCACCAAATTTGGTATGTAGACTCGTGTCATATGTACGCTTATCGAGTTTGTTTCAAATGTTTGCCACGCCCCCTACCGCCCCCGCAAATGATATAAAACCGATTTTCTTAAACACCATAGCAACTAGAGACACAAAATTTGGTATGTATATTTGCTTAGTAAACGCGCACATTTTGTATTTATAAAAATTTTGCCACGCCCCCCTACCGCCCCCGCAAATCAAATAAAACCGATTTTCTCAAAACCTATTTTAGCTAGAGACACCATAGTTGGTATAAATATTTGCTTAGTAATTGCGCACAGTTTTGATGTGTAAAAATTTTGCCACGCCCCCCTCCGCCCCCGTAATTTGAATAAACTCGATTATCTCCCGTAATTTTCTACCTTGTGCAATCAAATTTAGCACACTTAAATTTGATACTAATATCAAGCAAAGTACCAAATTTGATCAAAATCGGAATAAAAATAGTCAAGTTATGCATATAAACGTTTTTCCATATGGCCGGAGTTGGCCGTTGGCTGGTGGGGGCGCTAGGGTGCTCGAATGCTTGAGTGAGCGAAATACTAAGATATGCTTCTAAAAAGCATGCAAACTGATTTTTTTAAAAATACGAAAATGCATTGGTTATTATAAATTTAAAATATTTGTTTTACTGGTGTATGGTATATCCAAGTCGGCGAGACGACTTACTTACTTCATTTCCATTTTCACTCTCTGCTTTCGGAAGTTTATCTACGAAACATTGCACTAATTTGAAGTTTTGACCCGTAACCAAAAAGGCAATATTATATGGTTTTATTTGTATACGTATCCGAAACCACGGCGGGAATGGTTTTTACCATGGAAAGGGTTTATTGAATCTGGCCCAAGACACTATGAAATAGCCAAAAAAAAAAACCCGGTCAAAGTCAAAAAGTTATGACTAATTTTCTCCGTAATGAAGCAGACTATGAAAAAAATGAATGTATGAAAACAACACGCAAGAAGGGCATCGGAGAGACGATTTACATGCAAATTCGCACCTGTCTTTTGGTAAAATTTGAATTATGAAAAAGAATCATTCAAAGCGCCAAACAATTGAAGACAAAGTCATGTCTTTGATTTCTCCGAGAACTCATGACGTGGAAAAGAAGTTCAATCTCGATGGACCGGGAGGTTATTACTACTATTTCCACGATGGGGGAAGGGAAAAATGTTTTTTACATCGTCAGCACCCTTGTCCAGGGGGAATAAAAGTGTCGGGAGCCATATCGTTTTATGAAACTTCCGAGCTCTAATTTGCCAATGTGTACAAGACTTTGCCCCAAAGAGCTTTTCTTTAGTTTCCGGAGATTTATGGTAATATTCCATACGAAAACGCTCGCATTCATACCTATGACAAAATGCTCGAGTTATCACTTTACTCCTCTGACATTTACATTATCGAGATCATTTGAGACTTCTGTGCAGAGGAGACAATTTAATGACTCTGAGACCCTAGGTGAATCAATTAAAACAAATCAACAATTTCACCAAAGGACTGGGTGTGCTTGTTAAATACAACGTTTTAAACCTAAAAAGCAACAAATTTTAGTTGAGAGTCTAAAGAGTAGTATATACTTACCTATGCACAAATTTTTTTATTCGGTTTCTTATGCAAATTGCAAATTATTTAATGTATTGAAATGAAAAAAAAAAAGAAACTACAATTTTATTTTGAAAGTGCAATACTAAGGTAAGGTGAAAGAAAAGAAAAAGCCGCGAAAATGTTTCAATGCCTTTGTGTGTGTGTGTGTGTGTGTGTGTGAGTGTGTGTGTGTGAGTGTGTGTGTGTGTGTGTGTGTGTGTGGCTGCAGCGGAAGCATCGCTAATTGGCGGAACTGCTGCACCAACAACACCTACAGTGGCAACAATGCATGGAAGAAAAATGTTGAAACGGCCACATGACGACACTTGAGACGACTTATTGCTGCCGCTAATGCCACCGCCCGTTATCGAATATCACCGAGCACTTACATAAGCTCAAACATGGCTTAATAATCTCAACCGACTCCCAGCAAGCTGGGCAATTGATTAGGCCTGCTTGGTGGTATGATAAAGCAGTAATGGCTCAAATCGACTCTCCGCCAGTGGCAATGGCGACAACGTTGACACTTAGTTTTTGCAGATACATACTTTTTAGCTGAATTCCACCTAAAATATCAGTTGATTTAATTGTACAACAACCACAAAAAAAAAATTTAGGAAAACTCGTTAGTCCGCCCGTCCGTTTCCTGCCCCCTTCATTAACTATCGCGATTATTGGCCTTGAAAATCGCTCCGCAGAAATGCGCTTAATATGAAAAATCAATATCGCATACAGCAAATTGGCAGAAAAAAACTGAAAGAAATCAATATAAAAAAAAAATAATAACAAAAAAATGCTGGTTGCTTACGAGCACTAAAGCACAAAAAAAACACAAAGGCAAACCGGCTTCAAATCGGGCTGAGGTACTAAACGACTAAGATGAAAGATAAATTAAAAAGAAAACATAGGACCGGGCTAGCTTCGGCCGAAGTTTGTATACCCTTGCACCTACAGGTGTCAAAGTGGAAAACCCAATTCTAAAATGTCGAATTTCTGCATCGTCCTCGAAGTTTAGTCGGTAGTAATTGGACCCATTTTATCCCATGGTTATATGATTTGCATAAAATTTAGTGGAATTTGTCTTAGATATTAAGTTGATAATCTTTATACCCTTGCAAAAGGGGTATATTAATTTTACTTTCGTTCTCTACACTTAACTTTGGCCTTTCCTTTTGCCTAGTTGGTTCAAAGTTTGAGTCAAGCCAATCTGTCGACGTCAAGATAAAGACAAGACAACGATATTAGTTAGATATTTTTCTAAGAATGCAATACATGAAATATATTCATTTTTATTTTGGGGCTATAATCATTTCCGCAATAGGCCATACAACCGAAAATATCGATTCTTGAGACCTTTAAAGGCTTATAATTAATTAAAATTCCATTAAACATAAAAAGAAGAAGACGGGTTTGATTGATCCGACACAATCAAAAGGAAAAAATAAAACCCCAACAAAAATGTTGTCAGCCTTTTGAATGATTTAAAAGCCATCAGAGCTCAGTCACAGTTAATAACAATATTGCTGACAAACAACAACAAAAGCCAGACACAACGGCAGATTAGAGGGCTACCGGTCTGAGCCAGCAACCGACCGACAGAAGCAAGATTTCTTGCCCTGGTCCCTGATTCGGCCAACAATCATTAACATATCAAACTAACACAACAACAACAAAATCAAAACTAAAATAAAATTCGTTACAAGGGCAACGATCATCAAATCAACCTGCATCTTTAAATTGTTCACTTTATTTATTTATTTTTCTATCTACATATCTACCGTATACTTACCACCATGATGTATGTATGCATGTATGTACATACATACCTACACCTGAATGGGAATTGTGGGAACATACATATGTACATATTTCGATTTCTTGACGATAATTTTGCTATAGTAGCAATCATTATTCAAGGTCTTTGATTGATCGCTCTGTAATGATGCGGCCTAAAAAACAACATTTTTGGTCAGGGGCTAAGTATTATGCTTGTACATATCTCGAATGTTAATGCGATAAGGCAACCAGAGCCCGCTAAAATAGGCGCCAAAAGAAATAGATAAAAACGACGAAGATGTTGGCATACGTTTTATGAGGACATAATAATTCCTTTTTGAATTCGTCCCCAGAGGATATAACAGCCGGGCTCTGCGCCAGACATATAATCACGTCAATAGAGACTATTGCATATTCTAATAGTGATTAGACTTAACACTTTATAGACAGTCCCATCGACTTTTCCTTTAAAATATTTGAAGTCGCTATTCCTATTTGAGATTAGTAATCCGTTTTAGTTTTAGTTAAAAAAGTTCATCAAATTACATGAAAATATATTAAGTAATTAATAATTTTTCTGTATACCTGTAGTCAATTTTACCTGGTAAAGAAGTATTATTTTTGGCTTTACACACGTATACTGGAGACGAATGAACTTCAAATATTATTTCAATTGCAGCAGATGGAACTCTTTGAAAAAGTAATGTCAGAAATGATAACGATTCACTCTGTTATCCATCGGCAAGACCTAGGAGACGGCATAATATGCTGCATCGAAACCATAACTATATTTGAATAAAATTCGGTACATACACGTTTTATTGATAAGAACAGTACATACATGGGTATACCAGAATCGGACGGAGCAGAAAACCGAATCATACATATACATACATACATAAGTACATAAGTTGCTTCCATAGAAGCGATGAAATTACCACTCATAGAAAAAGTCTCAACCAATCAGAAAGCTTTATTTACAAGAAATAAAATTTTATATTATTAAATTGGATTGTTGCTTATCACGTGCAGAAGTTATTTATGACGAAATTAAAAGTTTAGAATATTCTGTCTATTAAAATACAACTACGGCTTCTGAACCTATTCTGAATATATGGATATTTTGGACAAATATAAGTAAGTCTTCGCGTCGACTTCGGTATACTATGCACTAAATGAATACATAAATATTTTGAGTTTTGGAGACCAATTGTACATATGTACATATGTATGTATGTCTACACATCAGTGTTGTCATTTTGGCTTATTTTAAGCTAGATCTGGATTATTTCATTATTTTGTGCAATTTTGTGCCTAAATTTATGGTTCTATTTCGTTATAAACATTTGGTCATACTACAGCGACATTGAGCGATATTAAGTTTGAGAAAATGCCGAAAGTTACTTATAAACAAAATTTTCCCGAATTATGGACTTCTTTTGATGAATTTAAGGAGTGACTGCGCAAAGTCCCAACAGACCCCACAAAAGCATATTGCTCCTTTTGTAAAGCGACAGTTGGGGTTAAACAGTGCGAATTGCGGCAGCATGCCGCTACCAAAAATCATGTCGCGTGCATGCAAGGCAATACGCAAACAAACAAAATTCAATTTGTTCCAAAGTCATTAAAAACAGAGGAACAAGAGGTTTCATTGTGTTTATATATTGCCAAGCACTCAGCCATAGCACCGGTGGATCATGTATCTCAGCTATGCGTCGATCACTTTTCGGGAGCTAGCATTATTTGCTTTATACATTCTATCGTTTCCTTGGTCGAATGCTGCTGTTGAACGCGTATTTAGCAAAGTTAACATCGTTAAAAGTAAATTGCGAAATCAATAAAATGTTAAAGGTTTGAACGCAATTTTACGTATATTGTTGGTTTTTGAAATGATTGGTTATTTAGTATATTCCTTTTAATTTTACAGATATGGATTACGCTGTCATGGCAAATGTTGTGTTAATTATAAAGTACCTGTAAAGTACTTATCTTTAATTTAGGGCTCTAACAAATATGAAGAAACAAATAATGAAATTGATCACATGATAAAGTAAAATTTATATTAAATGTTATACACCAAGTGTTTTTATAGTTAGCTTATTTTTATGCTTTTTTTTTTAATATTTAGCTTATTCTAGCTTATTTTTTCTTTAAATCTAGCCTATGGTGACTCTGAATTTCTGGCAACACTGCTACACATAGCGGAAGCAAATTAGCACTCTAGCGCCGCCACCAGCCAACGGTAAACTCCGGCACTATGGACCACCTAGCCTAAATTTCTATTCGGCCTTTTGGTAAAAATGGTCAGTAACAAAAGGGGCAAGAGTATTCACACTTTTGCAGGGTCGAAGATAATCTGGCCGTCTAATGTTTTTCTCGCGATTATAACTTCATTTAAATTATTGCATTTATTTTCCAAAGTTTTATTTTGCGTTTTGTTCTTTGTATTTGATTTTTTTTTTACTAAAACTTTATCTTACATCATACATAAACAGCTTCAGCGGTGTTGGTGTTTCTTAGTTACTTACTCTCCCGCTCACGCCTGCTTTTTGTTGTCGCATATGCTGAACTTGACGCGCTCTCACGCTCTTTCCCATTTCTTTTTGGATTGCGCTCTATTCCCTCCTCACGACTCAGTGATACATATGTATGTATGTATGTATGTGCTTTTGCACTGTACTAAGTACACTGTACTTTATGTTAATTGTGGTTCTGTGCTTCTCTTCAGTAATGAACTTTTTCTCTTTCGTTGTATAGGCTTAATCCGCACTTTAACCTTCGTGTCAGAGCTGATCAGTATTAAATAATTTCATACCCATAACGGAATTATTTTATAGTGGCTAATTTTTAATTTCAAAAAATTAACTCCTGATAAAATGAAAGGTGAAGAACGAGTCTCTTAATCCGCCAGCACCTCTTCGTGTCCCCAGTCAGTCTCATGACTTATTTACTGCCAATTTTCAGCACTTGATATCGTTGAGGTGTCCGGTTTGGGCAATTATCCTTTCCTATGATATGTATCTGTATTAATATTATATGTATATCTAGAGCCCCGTGAGTTGGGTTAAGAAATTATCTTCTTTGTAAGCTTCAGCTTTCCCACTATTTTAAGAAATTCTATAATGTCACTTATTAACGTAACACATCTGTACCACCCCCGTATGTATGTATGTATATTCTTATTCGCTCCTCATTTGATTTCTTGTGTTCGAGAGTATCTCACAAATAGAAATAACAAAATACTGTTGGAAACTTTTTATTTTAATTCCATTCATGTGACACCTCCTAGTAGTCGTCTGGGCAAACTGCTTCTCACACTATTTATTAACAATCTTTCATTAATCATTATTTATATTGGAAATTCGAAACTTTTTCGGTATGTCCCAAAAATGACAATTTTTGTTGGCTTTTGATTGCTTGCATCATTTTATATAAAATTTATACATATATCATTTTAAAAGCAAATTCAATACCATTTATGTGACAATACTGATTTTTGTGACCTATATCTTGCTAGACAACTCGGTAATCGCGAATATCTCGAAAACAGTATTTGCAAAAAATAAACGAATTCCACCATCGTGTTTCTCGACTTCCGATTATTGTAAACATGTCGTCGTTTGGAAGGTTCATTTTAAATATAACCTACTGTAATTTGTTATTTAACTGTACATTAAAGCGTAAAACAAAATCAGGGTAATTGTATGAATACACCTCATTCCAACACATTTCGTATTTGTCTCACTGCTTGCGTTCATTGGGACAGTCACTTCCGAAAGTAACCAATTTTAGGCACGTGCTTTCCTTTGAATTTGTAAATTGCCTTTATGTAAATACATATACATATGTATGTACATATGTATGTATGTACATAGATGTATGAATATGTATGTATGTGTACTTACTAAGTACTATGCACTAATAAGATTTTTCTATATTTGTGCATATATTTATGATATTTCTCAGTAAAGTAGGCTTTTTGATTGATGCTTTCTATGTCAGCTATATAATATAGTGGTTCGATCCAAAGTAGGCTAGTGGCGGCGCTAGAGTGCTCGTGTGTTTTTGTGAGGGTGAGCGAGATAGCATATGCTATGAGGCAAATTTAATAGACATTTTCGAAATTTAAAATATTTTTTCACCTGGTGCATGGTATACCCGAGACTTACTTAATTTTTTTCAGATTTGCCCATACACACCTATGTACGTACAGTGGCTCACAGCTTATTTCGTGCAGGGGTGCAAAAAAACTTTAACAGCGTGTACCCCTTAAACTATTGAAGATATCAAAAAAATTTAAATGCAGTTTTATTTAGTGGTGATTTATAATTTATTTAGGCACTTCATTGTGTTTCTTACTTATAAAATAACTATTATAACTAAAAAAAAGGAACGTCAGTGGCTTTTTCTATGTCACAGCTTATTTCGTGCACTGCACTTAACTCTAAAAATTATTCTAAATAAATTAAATTAGTATTTGATGTGACCTCCCTTTTGTTTAATCACGTTTATCATGTGTGTTTCCATCGAGGAAACCAATTTTTGGTGACTTCAGGTGATATTTTTGCCCATTCTTCCAGTAGGGCCTTTTTAGGGTCATTTTTATTAGAAATTGACCTTTTCCGGATAGCCATGTCCAATATTGCCCACAAGTTTTCTATCACATAAAGGTCAGGAGACTGGGCAGGAGGAATGACCACATATGGGCAGTTCCAGATCAACCAGGACTGGACAATGCCGGATTTGTGTTTGGGGTCATTGTCTTGATAAAAACGGAATCCACCCTCTAGACCCAATTTCTCAGCACTTTGAAGCAAATTCTCCTTTAAAACTGATAGATACATATGTCTGTCCATTGTTCCTTCGATGAAAACCAGGTTTCCAACTCCAGAAGCCGCCATGCATGCCCAAACCATGACACTGCCACCGCCATGCTTCATAGTGGGCTTTAAGTTCTTATTATGAAGCTCGGTATTTGGTTGGGGCCAAACATATGGCATCCCATCCGACCCAAAGATATTGAATTTGGATTCATCAGCATATATTACATCGTTCCAGAAAGAAATTGGGCGGGAAACATGATCCTTGGCAAAGTTAAGTCGACATTTCTGGCACATAATAAGAACTTAAAGCCCACTATGAAGCATGGCGGTGGCAGTGTCATGGTTTGGGCATGCATGGCGGCTTCTGGAGTTGGAAACCTGGTTTTCATCGAAGGAACAATGGACAGACATATGTATCTATCAGTTTTAAAGGAGAATTTGCTTCAAAGTGCTGAGAAATTGGGTCTAGAGGGTGGATTCCGTTTTTATCAAGACAATGACCCCAAACACAAATCCGGCATTGTCCAGTCCTGGTTGATCTGGAACTGCCCATATGTGGTCATTCCTCCTGCCCAGTCTCCTGACCTTTATGTGATAGAAAACTTGTGGGCAATATTGGACATGGCTATCCGGAAAAGGTCAATTTCTAATAAAAATGACCCTAAAAAGGCCCTACTGGAAGAATGGGCAAAAATATCACCTGAAGTCACCAAAAAATTGGTTTCCTCGATGGAAACACACATGATAAACGTGATTAAACAAAAGGGAGGTCACATCAAATACTAATTTAATTTATTTAGAATAATTTTTAGAGTTAAGTGCAGTGCACGAAATAAGCTGTGACATAGAAAAAGCCACTGACGTTCCTTTTTTTTAGTTATAATAGTTATTTTATAAGTAAGAAACACAATGAAGTGCCTAAATAAATTATAAATCACCACTAAATAAAACTGCATTTAAATTTTTTTGATATCTTCAATAGTTTAAGGGGTACACGCTGTTAAAGTTTTTTTGCACCCCTGCACGAAATAAGCTGTGAGCCACTGTATGTACGTACGTACATATGTGTAGCCTATTATATGCCAGAAAATAATCACGGACAACCAAGTCAGTTAAAATGTTGTGTTACCGAAAAGAAGAAGACATTAATTTTGACATAATATGGGCTCGAAAAATACCAAGACTAAAAATAGATTATGACTTTCTGGCAACTAAGTAATGACAATGCAATCCGCACACCCATAACTAATAAAAATATCAAAGAAGCTAACATCGGCTGTGCCGAAGTTTACATATGTATATGTATACCCTTGCAGTCCATGGCCATAATATTTTTTCATGTTCCAAACTCTTTTTCTGTTTCCAATTCATTTATGCACAGAACCTTTCAAATATCATTTCAATTTCTTTTTCTTCTTCCCCATCCCCTTTTACGCGCATGAAGCGACTCGCACGCATACACATATACATAGTTTATGTAGCGTTGCGTCTGTATGTGTGCATGCGTGTGCTCTGTTGATTTGATGATGACGTAGTAGGCAGCTAGCCGAACCGATTTATATCGGCTGTAACTTGTGTTCTATTTATCCGATCAGATTAAAATTTCGGGATTTGAGATTTTATATTTAATACTATCATATTGGTAATTTCATGGGGATACTCCAATTTTTGCAAAAATGTTTCCTCCAGAGCTATATGATACAGTGGTCCGATTCTGCCAATTTTCATACTTTATTTTTCGCAGGTAATAAAAAGTCAAAAAAAATTTCATCCCGATAGCTCTTAAGATGGCTGAGTAAAATGCATACGCACAAACGGACGGTCAGACGGACATGGCTATATTAACTCAGCTTCTAATGCTGATCAAGAATATTTATACTTATATATATAGGGTCGGAAACGTCTGCTTCTGTGCGTTACAAACATCTGACCAATTTTATAATACCCTCTGCAAGGGTATAAAAAAAAAAACTTTTTGCCACATACAAGGATATGTTCCTGCGATACAATAAGAAACCCAAAATGAAGAATGGGGCTGTTCTCAGGTAACTTGACCAAACGGTAACTTATTGTGTGGTTGTATTATTATTTTCGCTGGTATAGGTATGTATCTATATTCAGTTGCATGTTAATGCTAATGAAGAATGCACATTCTGCCTTTTTGATGATAAACTACCACGGCAGTAAAATCGATCGATGTATCGAAAATGCTCCAAATTGGTTCGTTGGTAAACTACTTTCCAAAACGGGCACAGATATTTTTTCGGAAAGAACTATTGAACTATTGCCAATGCAGATAGAATTTTAATTTAAGGGCAAAGCAAGTTAGCTACTTCTCAGTTTTCTCTCATTTTTAGTAAACTGGTTTATAACCCTGTTTTTCTTAGTTAAATTGCTATTATAAAACGCTTCTCTCGAGTTCAAGGCTCGCCCCGTGTCGTCGTATGGTGGACGTGAAATGCCGGGTCTAAAACAGAAATGCCGCAATGCTTAGTAAACGCTTTTCGCACAATTAAACAGCAGCGGCCAACAGCAACTACAACAACAAGTTTATTAACTAACTACGTTGTAATGTGGCAGCTATAAATTTTATGTAAATCGCGTTTGCTTTCGATTAAAAGAAGACGATGAAGAAAAGGCCGAGAAGCAAGCCATAGATAAAAGAAAACGGTTTTTGTTTAACGAAGAAGTTAAACAATGCAAATAAATTACATGAGCAGCCCCACCAGGCATCATTTCATATGTGTAATTGAACACAGAGTTGTAACACATGCATATTTACATATGTACATATGTATGTATGTATAGTACATTAAAGTATTTTAATACATTCATTATTGCCAGGTGTATTTCAAAGCGATGCTTAATTTATTTAAAGACTCATAACTGGCGATGAATTATAAGTTTTGAAATTAAAGCTAAACAAAAATACTATTTTTAATCAAAGAACAAGATTTTCTTCAACAACCTTGACTTAAGTGATATTACTGATGGTGCTGAAAAAAAAACACAAAATTAGAAAAAAGTCATTGATTTAATTTTAAAAGAGATTACTAAACATTGTTTAGTAAACAACATCAACAACTTGCTTGGGTTAAGTCTTTCAAGAGTTCTCAACCCTCTGCCTTCATTTGTGTGTACCTGCAACCTTAAGGCAACATTTATCATAAATATTATGTACATACATCTAGATAATTCGAAATTTTGATAAGTATGCATATAGCCACATTTGGTTATCACTTTCCCGCTGGCTCTTTCTCTTCATTTCGTGTTTATCTCTCTCTCTCTCTCTCTCTCTCTCTCTTTCTCTCTCTCTCTCTCTTTTTCTAATACTTGTTTCAAACCTTTGAATTGTCTAGACTCTAGAGTCTAGACTCTAGACTTTAGATGCTACAACCTAGAAACAATATTTATTCCAAGGATTTTTCGACTTTTTATTTATTGCAATTATAACTATAATTAATTAATTATAATTAATGCTCAGTTATACTTATTTAATAACTCTGAAAGCAGTTTTTCATATTTCGGATGAAAAAAATGGAATTCTGGGATGGAAAAAAAGAACAAGATAAGTGCAAGATGTTTTCGACAGGTTCTCCAATTAACTGGAATGACCATTTTAGTCGAATAAATATCAAAGAAGCTATCTTCGGCTGTGCCGAAGTTCATATACCCTTGCAGTCCATGGCCATAATATTTTTACATGTTCCAAACTCTTTCTCCATCCCCTTTTACACGCATGCCCCGATTCGCACGCATACACATATAGTTTATGTAGCGTTGCGTCTGACAGGCAGTAGCGGACGTAGTAGGCAGCAAGCGGAACCGATTTATATCGGCTGTAACTTGTGTTCTATTTATCCGATCAGATTAAAATTTTGGGATTTCAGATTTTATATTTAATACTATCATGTTGGTAATTTCATGGGGATACTCCAATTTTTGCAAAAATGTTTCCTCCAGAGCTATATAATATAGTGGTCCGATTCTGCCAATTTTCATACTTTATTTTTCCCAGGTAATAAAAAGCTCCCAAAAAAATTTCATCCCGATAGCTCTTAAGATGGCTGAGTAGAACGCATACGCACAGACGGACGGACAGACGGTCAGACGGACATGGCTATATCAACTCAGCTTCTCATGCTGATTAAGAATATATATACTTTATAGGGTCGGAAACGTTCCTTCTGTGCGTTACAAACATCTGACCAATTTTATAATACGCTCTGCAAGGGTATAAAAAACTCAATAAAGAAGCAACATTTATAGCTATAACATTAGTTATATATGTAAATATGTAGGTACATATGTATTATGCGAAATTCAATACGAATTTATTTGGAATTTTTTTTTTTTATCAAGTTCTGGAGATTCTTCTTTTTTCACATCGCCTGTCTCTGTCATTTATAGACAATATTATTCCAACCTGTTTTTATGGTTCTTGTGATTCATGTTATAGACTTTGTTTTTCTCTGTATCGTGCCCGCTCTCTCTCCCTGTCTATCTCTCTCTCTCTCTCTCTCTCTTTCTCTCTATCTCTTTCTCTCTATATGTCTATCTGTTTTTCCGCCATTGTTCCACAGACGTTGGTGAATGCCAAAGTTTAAACTTTAAACAATTGCTTGACCAGCAGCAACAACAACATTAGCAAATGCTGCCACTAATGATAATGAAAATGATGATCATGGTGATGATGATGATGCTGCTGCTGCCAATTAGGCAAATTAAGGCCGATGAATGGGATTTCTCAAACCAAGACCAAGACCAAACCCTTCAAATAGCTTTATACATACATCTGTACATCTTTCGGTACATATGTATGTATGTATTTAAGGCTGCTGTTCCAATTTGTAAGAAATTTTAATAGGCATCTACTCCGATTACCAGCCGATTGGGGAATTGAATATGTTTATGCTAATGGTTTTTAATGTGTGGCAAAATATTGCATAAGGGCCTCGAAAATAGATTTGGTTCACTTTCGATCTATTGTATAAGAGTTGCTAGAGTTGTCATTGCAGGCAACTCAAGCTCAAGCTGCAATTCACTCAGAGGAATTTCGTTGATAGGTTAGGTGTACAGGTGGGTGATGGGTGGTGCGCACCTACCTTTTGCGTTTGCGTCGTTTGATACACAATGGTGAACAATGCTATCCACAGGTTTCTTGCCAAATCTTCAAATTAATTATATATGTATGTACATATGTATGTTTTTAACTCTTTTGCATGCATACATTTATACAATACTTATGTATATGTACATATGTATGTGTGTACTTTCCGATTTAACACACTTAAAAAAAACACACACACACAAAAAACATTAATAATAATAACAACAATTTTTTATGAAATAAAAATTTAGTTTTTATACTCAAATTTGTAGGATATCTTTTGCGCACTGGAAAAACTATTTCTCTTCAGATTTGCTGGTTCAACGGCAATTGTTTTTGCTATTTCAACACACTAAAAACTGTAAATATATATATCTATATATATAACTGTATTATATATATATATATATATACATATAAATATTGCTCTTTCTTTGCACACACTCGCCTAACGCGCGTATCCGTCAGATTCAGATGCAAAGACAAAGCAACAACCGTTCGCTGGCTCGCACGTCGCACGAATAAAACAAAAACCAAGAAAAAGAAACACAAAAAAGCAAAGCAAGAAACCGAAGAAAAAACCCCAAGCCAAACACTTGACGGCAACTTGAAAACACAGAGAAGTAAAGGAAACGGCAAAGTCAGACAAATGCAAACGGAAAAGACAAACGCGAAATGAAAAGTGTTTTGTGTTTGCATTGTCTTTGTTTTTATATAGGTTTTTGCCAATGCATTTGAATTTTTGTTTTTTTTTCTTCTTTTTCTCTTTTTTTGGTTTTGTTTTATTTGGTTTTGGCCTCGTTAGCCAGGTATGGTTTTTGGTATGTAATATATGTATGTATGTACATACATGGGGCTTGGATTTACGTCTGCGCGACGATCGTGAAACTGTTTGCAAAGTCAACGCTCAACTGGTTCGCCACTCGCCACTCAAATTGGTTTTTATACGCGGGAAGCCCAAGCTTCGTCTAGAGCCAAACGTCTCGGTCTCAGTCTCTGTCTCCTTTGTCATTTTCCACCTTCATCACCATCTTCCAGCTTTGTTGCAGCAGTAGCTTGCTTGCTGATCCAAAAAGAGGCCAAAGAGCGTTATATGCCGAAAATGTTTAGGCCATTGAGGTAGGTTGAGTGCCGTTTTGAGCCCAAATACGCAGCCATACGAATGTAGGTTTGAGTCGAGCTGCCAACTTGCCTGAATTCGTTGATGAATCTTCGCACGAAGCAATGACTTAGGATAACTTTGAATACATATATATTTATATGGCTGTATGAAATTATAATTATTAAATAAAACTAGTCGGAAAATATAATCAAAATGTAACCAAAGAGCCAAGCTAACTTCGGCAAAAAAACTGGACGGAACTAGAAAATATTTTTGGGGGGTATCCGATCAAATTCAGTTAAGTCGAATATTGATACGTGGGGAATGTGTCCCTTCGACTCCCCCCACACCACATATTTGACGAAATTATTAATAAAATACGCTTTTATGACCTAGGGTTCTATGGGAACTATATGATATACTCACCCTAATCTTGATATAGTTGTTAATAAGTATATTAAACTCACGAACATAATTAATAATTAAAGAGTATTTTATTTATACAATTGGTTTTCGATTTCAAATATTTTTCCGTTTGATGCATGGTATATCGAAGTCAGCTCGTCTTTTGTGAAAAAAAAAATCCTGACGAAAAACAACCTATTAGTAAAATACTATTTATATCACTAACAGTAACTGTATATACAGTGGTGGTCACTAAGTTATCATATTTCCTAGATCTGCAACTTCTTCAAAAGGTAGACATGTCTAAACGCTTTAAAAAGACTGCACTAAAGTATTGACCAGCCGGAAATCGGCAAAAGCTGGCATGGGGACATTTGACATTTGAAAAAATTTCTTCATTAAATTATTTGCGAGCCGAGAAATTCGACGATAAAAAAACATAAACGGGCTAACATAGTGACCACCACTGTATGCATGCTTGTTTATTAGGGTTGTCAAATGTATGCACAGATTTCTAAAAGGGAAAGAAACAAGTGCAAGCAGATTCAGACGTTTAGATAGATGATTACGGCTTTGTGAAATGAGTTCGTTGTTCGTCATTTTAATAATAATACTAATCATATAGAGTTGGTCGCAAATCTGGCCTTGCCTTGGTCATTTCTGACCAAAGTTAATTTACCATATCCCGTAAAGAACAGAACAACTACCATACATACATACATACATACATATGTATGTACCTCTTTCCTAAACTAAAAATTGTATTATGAAAACAATTACCTACAAATTTTTAATTGCTCTTGTTAAATGGAACACTTAGTGTGTAAAAAAAAGCGTTCCTTTATACCACGCACCTAGAATAAGAGCATATGAAAAATCATATAGGTAAACCAATTTTATGTACAACTGTTATATAAACATACCCGTGATAAAGTAGGATGCTGTATGGTCTGCATTACTCAGAGAAATTTTGACTCGCAAAAGGACATTTACATATATATTTGTGCACTAGAATTTAAATGAAGTAAGTAAGTCGTCTCGCCGACTTGGATATACCATACACCAGTAAAACAAATATTTCAAATTTATAATAACCAATGCATTTTCGTATTTTTAAAAAAATCTGTTGGCATGCTTTTTACAAGCATATCTTAGTATTTCGCTCACTCAAGCATTCGAGCACCCTAGCGCCCCCACCAGCCAACGGCCACTTCCGGCCATATGGAAAAACGTTTATATGCATAACTTGACTATTTTTATTCCGATTTTGATCAAATTTGGTATTTTGCTTGATATTAGTATCAAATTTAAGTGTGCTAAATTTGATTGCACAAGGTAAAATTACGGGAGATAATCGAGTTTTTTCAAATTACGGGGGCGGAAATGGGCGTGGCAAAATCTTTACACCTAAAAAATGTGCGCAATTACTAAGCAAATATATATACCAAATTTTGTGTCTCTAGCTAGAATAGTTTTTGAGAAAATCGGTTTTATTTAATTTGCGGGGGCGGTAGGGGGCGTGGCAGAAATTTGAAATAAACTTGATCAGTGTACATACTACACGAGTCTACATACCAAAATTGATGGCTCTAGCTCTTATAGTCTCCGAGATCTAGGTGTTCATACAGACGGACGGACGGACGGACGGACGGACGGACGGACAGACGGACATGGCCAGATCGTCTCGGCTGTTGATGCTGATCAAGAATATATATACTTTATGGGGTCGGAAAAGCTTCCTTCTGCCTGTTACATACATTTTGGCGACTTTAATATACCATTTCACCCTATGGGTGTATGGTATAAAAAGAAGATACTAATAAGGAGTAGGAGAATGTTTTGTATTATTTTCTTCCTCTCTTTTCTCCATCATTCAATTAACATACAATTTTCAAAAAGACAAACGCCAAACGACAAATATAAGATAAAAATTAACATAAGAACAACTTTTAGTTGTATTTAACTTTTTCGAAGCCACAACAATAAATATACATACAAATATACACTCCTGGTCAAAAAAAGCACATAAGCAAGCCTTGCCTTGTAGAGTGAAATATTTCAGAGTTGTAGTTTTGTTTTCTAAATGTTCTTTATTTTTTTCGAGTTTTTAGAATCGAGATAATATATGTCTTAAACGAGATTTCATTGTAGTTTGAAAGTGTTCACAAAATGGTTCAGGATGAAAATGTTTCACTGATGTTTGATAATGGAAGGCGGTCTGTTTATTTTGGTTATTTATATTCAGATATTGATAAAAAAAAAACTTTAAAAAAAGAATTCGAATTTCAAATGTAATAACAAATGTACCTATTATTTTGGCCAGACATTATTTTGACCGTGAGTGTACATATGTATAAATTTATTCGGTTAGTGTGTGTTTTTTTTTTTTTTTTGTATTGGCATTCTGGTAACTGCCCGTCAAGTTCATCAAACCGCCCGCTTAACTGGTTGGAGGTGGGCCTGGGCCTGGTCATTTGAATGCCAAAGGCATTCGAATAGCTTTTTGCTCTTTGCCAACACACAACACATTTTTTCGGTTAATGATGAGCAGAGCAGCGACACTCACAGCAGTCGCAACGGCAGTGCCAGTGTCAGAAATGGAAAAAAAATTTATGACCAAAGACTATGGATACGCGAAACTTAAATGTCAAACTAATTTAAACAAGACGGTCCATAAAAACTGGATTAATTAAGGCAAACAGCAGCCAGCAGTTTTTGGCAAGTTATTTGTTTGTACATACATATACACACATATATGGCTTTGGTTTCAGTTGGGTTAGCGCACATATAGATATTCCATTGTTTCAAATGAAGCTAATGAAGGGTTTGAGTTGCCAATGGGGCCCGTCTTACCGGCGCTTTAATCATATATGTAATTACTTGTCGTCAATTGCACTTGTCTCCTTTTTGTTGGATAATTAATTTCAAATATTTTAATTAACAAGTGTCAACTGGGCAACTGGGCGTATGTGAAATACTTGTATACACATAATGCTGGCTCTTAATGTTTATATAGTATAGTCAATCGATTCACTTATTTTTATGGAGTCGATTTACTTGCTCATTTTCATAACTTTTTATACCATACACCCATAGGGTGAAATGGTATATTAAAGTCGCTAAAATGTATGTAACAGGCAGAAGGAAGCTTTTCCGACCCCATAAAGTATATATATTCTTGATCAGCATCAACAGCCGAGACGATCTAGCCATGTCCGTCTGTCCGTCCGTCCGTCCGTCCGTCCGTCCGTCCGTCTGTATGAACACCTAGATCTCGGAGACTATAAGAGCTAGAGCCACCAAATTTGGTATGTAGACTCGTGTCATATGTACGCTTATCGAGTTTGTTTCAAATGTTTGCCACGCCCCCTACCGCCCCCGCAAATGATATTAAACCGATTTTCTTAAACACCATAGCAACTAGAGACACAAAATTTGGTATGTATATTTGCTTAGTAAATGCGCACATTTTGTGTTTATAAAAATTTTGCCACGCCCCCTACCGCCCCCGCAAATTACATAAAACCGATTTTCTCAAAAACTATTCTAGCTAGAGACACAAAATTTGGTATGAATATTTGCTTAGTAATTGCGCACATTTTTGATGTGTAAAGATTTTGCCACGCCTCTTTCCGCCCCCGTAATTTGAAAAAACTCGATTATCTCCCGTAATTTTCAACCTTGTGCAATCAAATTTAGCACACTTAAATTTGATACTAATATCCAGCAAAATACCAAATTTGATCAAAATCGGAATAAAAATAGCCAAGTTATGCATATGAACGTTTTTCCATATGGCCGGAGTTGGCCGTTGGCTGGTGGGGGCGCTAGGGTGCTCGAATGCTTGAGTGAGCGAAATACTAAGATATGCTTCTAAAAAGCATGCAAACAGATTTTTTTAAAAATACGAAAATGCATTGGTTATTATAAATTTAAAATATTTGTTTTACTGGTGTATGGTATATCCAAGTCGGCGAGACGACTTACTTACTTCATTCTGATACCTTTTAATACAAACGTTTTGTAAAAAATTGGTAAATACAGATATATTTCTCAGTAGTCATTTAGTAGTTAAACATTCTTAGACTATACAGCTAAAAACCCCCTAAACATGAAATCAAAATGAAGTAAGCAAATCGTCTCACCGACTTTTGTATACCATGCACCGAGATCTAATACTGATCAAGAATAAATACATTTCAACCTGATACATACATTTTGGTGACTTTAATTTTTCCTTTATATACCAAACGAACTATTTTATAGATTTGTTCTTATAGGATTATTAAAGACAGCAAATTCCCATGTATTAGTATATAATAACAATATTATTTAATAAACAAAGAGAAACATACGCAAAACTTTTTTTTTTCCTAGAAGATTAAATTTTGTAAAGCGTTTTAGCGCAATGTTAGGTATATGACACATCCATTATCTATGATAACCTATTATTAAATTAAATATTAGCAGAAATAAACTAACTGGAAAGCTTTACTATTTCTTATATAAAAATTGATTCATCCGTTATTAGCAATGCTATCATCGACATTTCGACTTTTCTTCTGGTTTTGTACTCTATGGTACGGGGTATATAATAATCGGCTTTAAGTACAAAATTTTTCTTGTTGCTCTGTTACTACTGCCGCGCCAAAAGGAAAGGTGTTGACCTTCTACGCATACTTGCTGGACCCATGCCTGGGCGTCGTTTACTGGTTTACCTTCCAAAAAAAAAAAAAAAAAAAAAATAAACTCTCTCACACACTAAATTGGAATGAAATAACATTTTCAATGCTAATACATGTTGCCCTTTACAAGAATATTAATCCAACACAAAAAAAGAGAAAGTTGCCGTTATACCATCCCAAAAAAATGCTTCATTTTTGGGTTTTTTCCTGTTCTTTTTTGTTGTTTCAAGTTCAAGGTTATTTGGTCAGTGGTATTTTCTCATTTTGCGCTAATTTCTTGACATTTACTTAATTCAGTTTAGCTTTATGTTAATATCTGGTTGCTGCTGTTGAATTGGCTGTTGTTGTTGTTGTTGTTGCAACACTTGGTGTCCCACAAATTATAACCATAATTACATTGATGTTAATCGATTTTTAAGACGTTGTTGTTGTTGTTGTTGTTGCTGGATTATACAACAAATTTTTAACACCTTACAAACAATGGTTATGTGAGAGAAACAAAGAGAGAAAGAAAGAGAGACAGAGAGAGAGAGCGAGAAAGCTATTTATACATATATATTTATATATTTGTACATATATTATATAGTATTAGTATAGGCATCATTCATATACCTATAAATATTTCTACATATTATATATTTATTCAACAAACTTATTATGCGTGTAGATCATTCAACAAAAAAGTAATAACCTGTCCCTATCAAGTTTTTGTATATTGTCTACTACTAAGCTCACAAAAATGTTTGTGGTATAAAAAGAAAAAAAAAAAATAAATAAAGCTAACTGCATGTTGTTATCTAGAGCATGAAATTCAACTAAACCGCCTGACTGTGGAACTGGTACAGGCCAAGTGGCCAGTTCCCCGTGTTGAGTACATAAACTTGAGAGATTGTGAATTGGTGAGATGTGCTGGCTCAGCTGAGCAGTAATAATACATATATAAAATATGTCTATCTATAGCTAAAATATAGATATATAAATTGCTCCAAACCGCTCTAATTTACGATTTTAAAATACATTAACATTTTGGGACTTTTTCTTTAGATTATGTATATAGAAACAGTTTCTGTTTCTTCCAAAATTCTTTTAAAGGGAACTACATTTCTTCACGTTCTTATTAAGGGATGTTTGAAAATGAAGTTATGCAAACTACTTTAAAAATCATGCAGTGAAATATTTGAGGGAACTAAGAAAAAATATTTTTCAACTTTTTATACTCTTGCGAAAAGGTGTGCAAGTGTTGAAGGATTTTCGACCAAATAATGTATAAATATTCTTGATCAGCATGACGAGACGAGTTCATATAGCAATATCCGTCCGATATTGTCAAATAAAATTTTATTTGTCAGTCGATACGATTGTCATAAAAATTAATTGTGTCAATTTGAATGACTAAAATGACGCTACATTTGATCAAGATCGGGTGACTATATCATATATAGCTTTCATATAAGTAGAAGAATAAATAGCATGCTACTAGTGTGGGCAAAAAGTAAGGTGAATTTTCACCTTTTTTTCGGGCTTAACATTTCGGGCTAGTGATGTGTTCCTTGAGTTGACAGGATGGCTTGTAACATCTGGGCCAAATTTCATATCAATGTCATTATCAGTAATATGTTTACGCTTGTGTTTACCAATCGATCATTTCGATCTTCGTGACCATTTCGCTAAAAATTCGAAGCATATCGTTCTGCAACCACCGTATTCCCAAAAACTGAAGAGACCACTCCGGGGAACGCGTTTCAAGTCGATTGAGGAGGTAAAAGCTGAATCGAAGGGGGCGCTGAATGCTATACCGGAAAGGGACAATTTGACACGTTTCGAGGATTGAAAAAAACGTTGGCATAAGTATTTTATCGGAAGGAAATTACTTTGAAGGGAATGAAATTGATTTACATAAAATAATTTACATATAATTAAAGGTTTTTCATTTTACAAACAAATTTACCTTGCTCTTTGCCCTCTTTGGCCTCAGCCCTTTCGGCCCCTCTTTCGCGAACATTCGACTTTTTAGATAAAAAGGTTTTTTTCACCTTCACGACTATAGGTAAAGAAAAAAATTTTCAGGTATATAAACTTCGACGCTGCCGAAGCTAGCCACTGGCCTCTGGTCTTATGTTACACTGCTACTTTTTCTGAAAATTAAAATTAATTGACTTCCATTATTAGGTTCCAGGTTTATTGCCAATTAAGTTGTGATGGCTGCCTAGCAGCTGTCAGCTAGTTTCCTTACTGTAGTAACACCTAAAAAAGCAAATCTTTATTTCCAGGCTTGATCTATGTACTACTTCTGAAGATGTCGTAGCCTACATTCAGAACAAAGTTCAAGCTACATTTCCTTCTTCCAAATAAAATAAAGTAAGTAAGTAAACAATTAAAAATAAATTTGTTATCTCGCTCACTCTTACAAACACACGAGCACCCTAGCGCCGCACAGTGGGGCCTTTTGGCATTTTACATTCCAAAAATCATAGCTTCTAAACTAATGAAGTAAGTAAGTCGTCTCGCCGACTTGGATATACCATACACCAGTAAAACAAATATTTTAAATTTATAATAACCAATGCATTTTCGTATTTTTAAAAAAATCTGTTTGTATGCTTTTTAGAAGCATATCTTAGTATTTCGCTCACTTAAGCATTCGAGCACCCTAGCGCCCCCACCAGCCAACGGCCACTTCCGGCCATATGGAAAAACGTTTATATGCATAACTTGACTATTTTTATTCCGATTTTGATCAAATTTGGTATTTTGCTTGATATTAGTATCAAATTTAAGTGTGCTAAATTTGATTGCACAAGGTAGAAAATTACGGGAGATAATCGAGTTTTTTCAAATTACGGTGGCGGAGGGGGGCGTGGCAAAATCTTTACACATCAAAACTGTGCGCAATTACTAAGCAAATATTTATACCAACTATGGTGTCTCTAGCTAAAATAGGTTTTGAGAAAATCGGTTTTATTTGATTTGCGGGGGCGGTAGGGGGCGTGGCAAAATTTTTATAAATACAAAATGTGCGCGTTTACTAAGCAAATATACATACCAAATTTTGTGTCTCTAGTTGCTATGGTGTTTAAGAAAATCGGTTTTATATCATTTGCGGGGGCGGTAGGGGGCGTGGCAAACATTTGAAACAAACTCGATAAGCGTACATATGACACGAGTCTACATACCAAATTTGGTGGCTCTAGCTCTTATAGTCTCCGAGATCTAGGTGTTCATACAGACGGAAAGACGGACGGACGGACGGACAGACGGACATGGCCATATCGTCTCGGCTGTTGATGCTGATCAAGAATATATATACTTTATGGGGTCGGAAAAGCTTCCTTCTGCCTGTTACATACATTTTGGCGACTTTAATATACCATTTCACCATATGGGTGTATGGTATAAAAATGTTACATAGTCGTTTAAAACAATGAAAAATTCCATTTGTGATTGAAAAAACCGGGTTTCGCTCCATTTTTAAAGGAAGAACATGCTTGGAAATATTTTCTGACGTTGACCTTGAATATTACAGCACCACGAACACCCAGCACTTTTGACATTCATTTTGAAGCTTTTAAATTTTTAGAATCGCTTTATTATACCATACACCCATAGGGTGAAATGGTATATTAAAGTCGCTAAAATGTATGTAACAGGCAGAAGGAAGCTTTTCCGACCCCATAAAGTATATATATTCTTGATCAGCATCAACAGCCGAGACGATATGGCCATGTCCGTCTGTCCGTCCGTCCGTCCGTCTTTCCGTCTGTATGAACACCTAGATCTCGGAGACTATAAGAGCTAGAGCCACCAAATTTGGTATGTAGACTCGTGTAGTATGTACACTGATCAAGTTTATTTCATATTTCTGCCACGCCCCCTACCGCCCCTGCAAATGATATAAACCCGATTTTCATAAACACCATAGCAACTAGAGACACAAAATTTGGTATGTATATTTGCTTAGTAAACGCGCACATTTTGTATTTATAAAAATTTTGCCACGCCCCCTACCGCCCCCGCAAATCAAATAAAACCGATTTTCTCAAAACCTATTTTAGCTAGAGACACCATAGTTGGTATAAATATTTGCTTAGTAATTGCGCACAGTTTTGATGTGTAAAGATTTTGCCACGCCCCTCCGCCACCGTAATTTGAAAAAACTCGATTATCTCCCGTAATTTTCTACCTTGTGCAATCAAATTTAGCACACTTAAATTTGATACTAATATCAAGCAAAATACCAAATTTGATCAAAATCGGAATAAAAATAGCCAAGTTATGCATATAAACGTTTTTCCATATGGCCGGAAGTGGCCGTTGGCTGGTGGGGGCGCTAGGGTGCTCGAATGCTTGAGTGAGCGAAATACTAAGATATGCTTCTAAAAAGCATGCAAACAGATTTTTTTTAATATACGAAAATGCATTGGTTATTATAAATTTAAAATATTTGTTTTACTGGTGTATGGTATATCCAAGTCGGCGAGACGACTTACTTACTTCATTTAATGTTTTAATTCGATTTTGTAACATAATTACAAAAAGAAAAGAAAATTTTTTAATATTTTTTTTAGGTTAATTTTGAAAATTTGCTATTAATGGCTGATTTTCTTCAAAATAATTTTCAATATCTAATAAACTCAACACTTCGGGAGTATAGTTGCTATTTTCCAAATCCGTTCGTGATCGCACGTGTCTCAGTGATGCAATAAGTGGGTCCGAAGAGACTGCTAGCATGTTAAAAAGGTCTTCATTTTCTCTAACACGAGAAGTTTTTAATGTATTAGTATATCTGAACCTTTTGTAGTCCTTGTTTTTACATTCCTGTGCTTCTTCTCTCTAGCTCTCCAATTGGTAAACACTGATATTCTATTAAATCCTTTCCGTGAGCCAAAATCCTATGTACCGTTGGGGTAAGTTTTTTTTGCGGATACAATTCAGTCAAAAGTTGAGCAGTCTTTGAAGTATATTCGGAAAATTTTTCACCATTTACCATTTCCTTGCAATTTATAACATTCAAGATAACAGCCAACCTTTTAATGATCTCTTGACTAACACCTGTTATTAAAGATGTCATTTCATCATTTTCAAAAAATCTCCTTGAAGTATTTCCATCAGCTCCGTACCAGTGTTTTCGAACGAATAACATACTTTTCATATAAATCCAAAAAATACAAGATCGATTGTTGAAATCGCCCAATATTCAGTTTTAAAGTTGCGATTTTTTTTAAAAATTATCATTTTTTCCTTTTTACTAAAAATGTCTCAACTTTGGGCACCTCTAGCACCCATGAATCTCAACCGATTTCAAAAATTTTTTGGATTCATAATCTCTGAAGTATTCCCTATATCATTTTTGCCAAACGCGATCATGAAAAAACTTATTTTTGCAACGCTATCCGAGCAGAAGCCCAATGTGCGCCGCCACTCGCCTACGGCCACCTTCGCCCTTATGGACCGTCTATTAAAATACGTTTATACGTATATTTTTCATGTTTCTAGATCGATTTTAATAAAATTCGGTACACATTAATAAGACTAATTAGTGTGTCGATAGGGAAAAATTTGCAAACAATTTTAAAAATTAATAACAAAGGCCAACATGATTTTTGGTGACGTTCATTTGAGAAGTGTCATTAACCGATTCGGGTACGCTGATTTTGACTGCATACTCGGTTTTTGCCCATCACGTCCAGATTTTGTGAAATTAGGGGACTTGGGGTTGAAAAATAAGTACCCAAAAGTATACTATAGAAAGTTAAAATTTCTTTTCTTTTTACATTTTGTTTGCAAACAATACTAACGAATAATTTGGTAGATGTATAGGATTCTTTAAAATTAAAAAGCAGCAAATTCTTCGAATCGCATTTTGGTTCAAGTTTTACTCATTTTAGAACCATATTCAAAGGGTAAGATTTTATGCATTATATCAAAGAAATACCTCGTTGATATTTGTTAATTGCTTTTAAATCATACTTTTTTTGCATTTTGGTTCAAGTTTTACTCATTTTAGAACCATATTCAAAGGGTAAGATTTTATGCATTATATCAAAGAAATACCTCGTTGATATTTGTTAATTGCTTTTAAATCATACTTTATGTATTAAGAGTTTAAAATAAAAATGATTTCAGTATAATAATATACAATAAAATATTGCAAATGAGGTCATTTTGAATCTTTTCAACACATTTTCGAAAACCTCACGTGATGGACAAAAACTAAGTACAGGGCCGTGATCAGCATTCAAGACCTCGAAAATGTCGCCCTGTGTAATCTTTAAGATAATAAAGAAATCTACATACGTACCAAATTTGGTATCTTTAGATCTGTTAGTTTGCGAGAAAATCAGTTTTATATAATTCACGGGGTCGGAAGTGGGCGTGGTCAAACTTCGAAAGAAAGGCCACTACACATACATTTCATGTCTTTGGCTATTATAGTATTTGAGAAATCGGTTATACCTATTTTGCGGGGGTGGAAGTGGGCGAGGCAGAAATTTAATCTAGCTTGTATAGTCTCTTAGATCTAGGTGATTATAGAGACAGGCGGACGGACATACGGACATGGCTAGATCGACTCGGCTGTTAATCCTGATCACGAAAAGATATACTTTATGAAGTCGGAAAAGCTTCCTTCTGCCTGGTACATATGTACATTTTGGCGACTTTAATATACCATTTTACCACTAACTATACAACACATAGATGGGACAAACGCATGATTATACCCTTGCAGAGGGTATAATAAAATTGGTCAGATGTTTGTAACGCATAGAAGGAGACAATTCCTTAATTCGACTTGCAACTTTATTCTGACCGACAACTGACGACTTCTCCTACTCACATGTACGCATACATGTAGATTAATGTGTAGTTTTATTATAATAAAAATATCAAAGAAGCTAACATCGGCTGTGCCGAATAATATTTTTACATGTTCCAAATTTTTTTTCTGTATCTCAATTCATTAATGCACAAAACCTTTCAAATATCATTTCAATTTCTTCTTCTTCCCCATCCCCTTTTACACGCAAGCCACGACTCGCACGCATACACGTATAGTTTACGTAGCGTTGCGTCTGTATGTGTGCATGCGTGTGCTCTATTGATTTGATGATGACGTAGTAGGCAGTAGGGATGGGTATCAGAATCGGATACTTTCAGGTATCGATACTTGGTGTACCAAGTATCGATTTTTTGACGCGATACTTTCCATCTCGCCGATACTGTAGGTATCGATACTTGTGCAGACGATACTTGTGCACGCAATACTGCCGATACCTGGGTCGAGTTTTAATGTATTGTTATCTCTTTCTACTTTCGGCGTGATATGAAAGAGATGAACATACCCAAGATCGATATAGATCATCTGAGTGATCTGAGTTGAAAGCGTCTAAGTTTGTACATTTCCTTATATGTTGTGTTGTTTGACGTAACCTTTTTTTTGAGTTTTGAAGAATACAATATGTTTAAACTAAGTGGAGCGAGAACTTTGGAGAACAGGAACACGAATCCACTCGAGTCTTGGAAGCAGCTCAAAAATTCAATTCCCTGGTCTCAGCAAATTGGCGGATATCTTCTTATCCATGCCTGCAACATCAGTACCTTCTGAAAGGCTCTTTTCTCGTGCCGGATTAATTATGACTGATGAGGGAAACCGTTTGTCGTCTACTCACCTTCAACAACGACTGTTTTTAGCATCTTTAGATGACGAATTTTGGTTTCTTTAATTTTTTATTTCAGTTTATTTTGATGTTGGTTACGTCAAAGCAATAAGGAGCAGCTTTGTATTAAAATTCTTTGAAAAGAAATAAAATAATAATTTATGTAATTTCATTTATGGAAAGTCCCTCCTTTTTTGACCGATACCAGACACCGATACTTGCAAGTATCGATACTTGAAGGCTTCAAGAATCGTGGAATCGATGTTGACTCATTAAAGTATCGCGATACCAAAGTATCGATACTTCACCCTCCGATACCCATCCCTAGTAGGCAGCAAGCCGAACCGATTTATATCAGCTGTAACTTGTGTTCTATATATCCGATCAGATTCAAATTTTGGGATCTGAGATTTTATATACATATAATACTATCATATTGGTAAATTTCATGGCGATACTCAAATTTTTGCAAAAATGTTTCCTCCAGAGCTATATGACATAGTGGTCCGATTCTTCCAATTTTCATACTTTATTTTTCCCAGGTAATAAAAAGCCCCCAAAAAAATATATCCCGATATCTTTTAAGATGGCTGAGTAAAACGCATATGCACAGACGGACGGACATGGCTATATCAACTCAGCTTCTCATGCTAATCAAGAATATATATACTTTATAGGGTCGGAAACGTCTCCTTCTGTGCGTTACAAACATCTGACCAATTTTATTATACCCCTCTGCAAGGTTATAAATATATATATAAACATATAGTTATGGATATTTAGATTTTACGGCTTTAAACAACTGACGACTTGCAACTTAATTCCGACCGACAACTGACGACTTCTCCTACTCACGCTCGACTTTCTCAACATTATGGCAACCTCCGACCGAAAACCTGCCACTTCTTTAGGGATGCCACATAGTCGGTACATGTGTTATTGCCACCTTACATTCGGTCATCCTGAACCTCGTCGTCTGACCCAGACAAATAGTTCTTCGTTGGACTCGACGTACTTCCAAAGTTTCATATAGTCTGAACTTATTGATGTTGTTGTGGGACCTTCTACCTGATATCGGCTGTTGCGTTTGATGTTAACCACTTCATATGGTCCGAGAAAAGTGGTTGCGAGTTTTCTACCAGCAACAAACTGAGTGCGTTTTATTGCGACCAAGTCGCCCAACTGGTATTTACGATCGTCTTTGCGTTTTTATACCATACACCCATAGAGTGAAATGGTATATTAAAGTCGCCAAAATGTATGTAACAGGCAGAAGGAAGCTTTTCCGACCCCGTAATTTGAAAAAATTACGATTATCTTCCGTAATTTTCTACCTTGTGCAATCAAATTTAGCACACTTGGCCTTGGTTCACTCACGCGTGCTCATGTTTGCTGATGACGTCAAGATTTGTTATTCCTATAATGATCCTTCTTTCCAACAGTACTTGCAATCAGATCTCGATGCGTTCTGTGATTGGTGCCACGTTAATAAATTACACCTTAATGGCTCTAAGTGTTCTTTTATGACTTTCAGTCGTTTGTCTCCGTTCCTAGCTCATTACTCTATTAAGTCTGTTCTGTTAGATTGTGTACCATCCTTCAAAGACTTAGGCGTTATGTTTGACCGAAAACTTTCATTTAATGTTCATATTTCTTCAATTATCAATAGAGCATGCAGCCTTCTTGGCTTTATTAAACGTTGGGCCAAAGAATTTGATGATCCCTATGTAACAAAGGTTTTATACACTTCGTTAGTTCGCCCTACTCTCGAATATTGCTCGCCAGTGTGGAACCCGCAATATGATGTTCACCAGCGTAGTATTGAATCGGTACAGAAGCAATTCCTTAAGTTTGCGTTACGCGGTCTTAATTGGGACCCGAGTCTTCGCCTACCTTTATATTCTGACAGACTTCTTCTTATTAATCTTCCTTCACTTTTAACAACCTTTCTCACCTAATTTCTCCTCATCTTTCTGTCACTTCTCTTCGCGCTATACTTTTTAATCATCTACAGCGAAACCAATGAAAATATTCTGGACTTGGATTGGCTGCAACTCATCCCTGACCACATTGGCTGTGAATCGGGGCATAGCTGGCACCTTATGCAAATAAAACACCTCCACCGGGTCGGGGATGTTTAGTTGTGTATATAGCTAAGCTATCTTCTTCAATTAATTACTATCTGTCTTTAGCTTAAGCTTTTTCGTCGACTGCTGTGTTAGTTGACGTAAATAAATAAATTTGATACTAATATCCAGCAAACCACCAAATTTGATCAAAATCGGACTAAAAATAGCCACGTTATGAATATAAACGTTTTTCCATATGGCCGGAGTGCTCGTGTGCTTGAGTGAGTGCATTTGTTATTATAAATTTAAAATATTTGTTTTACTGCTGTATGGTATACCTAAGTCGGCGAGACGACTTACTTACTTCATTTGTCATGGTTCTGCTTATAAACGTTCTGTGCTTGTTCTATTTCATTCTTTGCTTCCAACCGCATTTGCATCCTGTCGTTTTCGAAATTTTCAATAAGCTCCTGCTCCAACATAGATTGGATTTGTTCTGCATCTTTACTCCAAACATTAACTGGAACGGGGTTTTTTTTCGTTGAGCAGTGTACATGCGAGTTTATAGCTCTTTGGACTTGAGCCACGAATTTATACCATTTTGAGGAATCTTCAGTCGACAAAACAATCTTTCTTAAGTTTTTTTAAATCTTCTTTAGTTCCTGGATTAGCTATAGCTACTAGGCCTTAAGCTAAATTATTCTATTTTATGGTTTAGTATACTTATTAATATATTTACAGATGGTGTGTGGTGTGGGTTGTCTAACATTTTTATTTTTTAATGGGTATTTGGGTGAGTTTAGCATAGTAAAATAGTATAGATATGTTCTTACTTTTTGGGGTTATATAAGATGATAAAGATCTATTTCCTGTAAAAAATTTTTAGAGCAAAGCTCTCTTAGGCGCGTTGGGATGGTCGGTCGCGGTAGGAAATTTTTTTTAAAATTCGTCAGACGTCAGATCTGCAGCGCGTCAGATTTTTTCCTTCTCTTCACTGTTCGTGTTCTTTCGAGGAAGATGATTCCAAACCAAGAAAAAAGTCTAACATACCCGTGAACCAGCCTCCCATTGCGACAACGTAAGTATGTACATACATATGTATGTACATATATTGAAATTTGTCAGCGACTACGTTTTTTTTGCATTGCCGTTAAGTTGGCGCCAATTGCAAAATGAGAAAGAGGAAATGTTGATAACAAATTTGTTTGTATAGAAAATTATTGGCACGCGCACAGCTGAGAACTGTATTTTTGGGTGTAGGTGGGCGGAGAGGACTTTTCATATTCAAAAAATTCATTTTGAAGGATTCAGAAAATTCACCTTGCAGCCGTCAGCGTCGGTTGTGGCCAATCAAAGCAAAAAGAGAGTTTCTCAATAAATTTTTAGTTTTTAATAATCGAATTTGAATTTAAAATTGAACGAGGAATTAACCGACCGCACAACCGCTTACCATAAAAATAAAAATAACATAAAATTAAACATAACTTTAGCTTATTTACATATGTATGTAAGTATGTACACAAGTTGCGAGCTCGAGATCGCATCCCTTTTTCTCCCTCCCCGCAAAATTCGGTTTTTGGCCGTCCCTCTGTCCACGAGTTGCGAGCTCGAGATCGCGACCCTTTTCCCCCTCCCCGCGAAATTCGGAACTTGGCCGTCCCTCTGTCCACAAGCTACGAGCTCGAGATTGCGACCCTTTTTCTCCCTCCCCGCGAAATTCGGAACTTGGCCGTCCCTCTGCCTACAAGTTCGACGACGATCGCTCGCTCGACCCAAAAAAGGTCGTTTATGACTCGTCATAAAACTCGAGACACACAAATTTTTGTGTGCGTCGAGACTAAAAAATGACCTTTTTCTCTGCCCAGCCTCTGGCCTCTGATGCTCTGGCTCCCAAGTTACATTTTGGTGCCCACCCTTGTACTATAGTAAAGGTGTACGATTTGGTAGTGTGGTGGAGGTTTTTTTGTTTTCTTGGTCTTGGAGGGGTGTGCAATACCCTATTGTTTTTGCAGAACTCTATTGCATTATGCAAAGAAGAATACCTTCTTCTTCTTGTAGATTTCTTGATTTTGGATGTATGTTTTGCCGGCTCGAGGTCAAATTTTTTGGGTGAATAAAACAAAATAATATTGTTGTTCCTTTCCGATATATTTCGATCACTCATCGGTGGTCGTCTTCAGGGCAACTATAGAAACATTTAATTGTGATTAACTTTAACTTTACATAATTTTACAACAAGAAACACCTACTTATTTTTACACGTCCGCACACTGTGACGTGGAGCTACAAACTGACTTGTCCCTAGTAAATGCCTGTATAAATGCGCGCAGTTGTCTGTATCTACCTTATAATTTAGTCTTATATTTGTCGGTGTATTTATTATGTGCAGCATCTCCAAAGTGTAACGTTTGTTGTAATGTTGTTCTTGGTTTATTATATTTACTTCGTCAAAATTTGGGGAATGTCCACTGGCGGCACAGTGGGCCATAAGTGCCGTTTTTTGTATATTGGAGTGTTGACGAAGTTTATAGTCAGACCTATGTTGTGATAGTCTAGTTTTTAGCCTCGATTTGGTTGTCCCTATATACATTTTATCACAGTTTTCTTCATTGGTCCCGTTGCACGGTATTTTATATACTACGTTACTCTTGTCCATTATATCAATCTTGCTTTTTGTCCTATTGAAAATACTTCGTAACGTGTTGTTGGGTTTATGTGCTATCTGTATTTGTTCTGTGTCATAGCAATCCGAGTTTGCCAATCTTTCCGACAGTTGTGGGACATATGTGACGGACATAAAGCGTTTTGTCGAAACCTCTTTATTGGTTTTGTTATTGTTAGATTTTAGTAAAGTCCTTATGGTGTGGTTTGGAAAGTCATTATCCTTTAAAATTCGTCGTATTTCTTGCTTCGTTTCTTCGTGAAAAATTGGGTCCGATATGTTGAGCATCCGTTGTATACAACCTCTTGCTGTATTCATTATCATCGACTTCGGATGTTTGGAGTTGAAGTTGATGATTCGTCCTGATGCTGTTGGTTTTTTGTACCATTTTAATTTTAGCTCGTTTCCTCGTCTGTGTATTGATGCGTCTAGATATGTCAATTTGTTGTCATTTTCTAACTCTGTTGTAAACTTTATGTTTCTGTCAAATGAATTTAGGTTGTCAAGTGTGTTTTGGATCTCGTCTTCTTTTATTATGGCAAAAAGGTCATCTACATATTTCGTCATAACTCTAGGTGGTCGCTGTAGTGTTTTCATCATTTTGTCTAAGAGTTCTTCCATAATTATATCGGCTATTATTGGTGATGCTGGTGAGCCCATAGGCATTCCTTTTAGTTGTGTGTATATGTTGTCCTGGTATTTAAAATATCTGTTCTCTTGTATACAAAAACGTACTATTTCCATGAATGTTAATTTTGGAATGTTAGTGTGCGCTTTTATTTTTATCCACTTTTCCCTAATAGTGTCAAGTGCTAATTCTATTGGAATACTTGGAAAAAGTGAAACTACGTCAAATGATATCAATCTTTCGTCGTCGCAAATAAATGTGTCATTAATCCTTGTCTTAAATTCTGAGGCGTTCTTTACGTTGTATGTTGAGTCTGCCGTTATATTTTTTAATATGTTGACTATGTATTTGCATAGTCCGTATGATGGAGAATTGATGAGCAGATTGGTCTCAATGGTGTACCTTTTTTATGGATTTTAGGTAATCCATATATTCTTGGTGGAATTGATGTGTTTGTTATAAGCTTATTTCGTTCGGTCCGTGAAATAAGTTCATGTTTGTATAGTTTTTCCACCAATTCGTTGTTTCTGGTCTGTAGTCTGGTGGTTGGGTCCTTCCTTAAAGTTCTATATGTATTTAAATCGTTAAGTATACTATCCATTTTTTTGTCATACTCAGTCTTATCCATTGCAACTGTCTTATTCCCTTTATCAGATGTTAAAATTAATATGTCATCATTCTGTCTAAGAAATTTCCTTGTTTGTTCCACTGTGTCAAGAATTGCACGATCAGCTGCGTCTTCTTTGTTAGATGTTTTGTGGTCTTTTATTAATAAAGAGAATTTTGTGCGTGCTTCCTCTTGTTTCTCTTTGTTTTTAAGAGTCTGTACTAGCTCCTCTCCGTCTGCTATATATTTAAAGAGAGGGAATTTTCTCTTCTCCACTGGGATTGCGAACTTAGGGCCTTTCGCCAGTAACGCTTTTACGTCGGTCGGAAATTCTATATTCGTCTTATTTATAAACCAATCGTTTGTGTTGTTGTTGTTCTTGTTCAAGAGAACGCTGTTCCGTTGTTTTCGTAGTCTCTCATGTTTGGATTCATGATGTCTCTTCAAAGTTGTTGATAATTTTTCGGCTATCGTGCTCTCACTCTTCATGAGTGTTTTAAAATCATTTTCGTCCAGCTGTTCTTGTAACTTTTTTGTTGCTTTTTCCTTCTCTTTGTTTTGTCTGGCTAGTATGTTATGTTTATGTTTTATTAATAAGCTTAATATCTTTGTGTGAAAATTATGAGTATGTCTTTCTAATATTTTGTTAATGTCCGAATATGTGTCAGTATCTTTTGTGAAAATCCTATTGTATTTTGAGTTATTGCTAATAAATTTTGGGACTAATTTTGATTTCCTACATTTTAAGAGAAATTTTATGCTAGACTTAAGTTTTACTGATTTTTTTGTTGTTGACTGGTACTTGTTAATCACCGTCTTATATTTGTTATAGTTGGACTTAATTTCTGCATAAGCCATGGTGTTGGAATATGCTTTCGGCGTGCCTTCCGTTCAAGTTAATTGTTGATTTTTTGCGACCTTTTATTGTTAGATGTATGTTTTGCCGGCTCGAGGTCAAATTTTTTGGGTGAATAAAACAAAATAATATTGTTGTTCCTTTCCGATATATTTCGATCACTCATCGGTGGTCGTCTTCAGGGCAACTATAGAATTGATTTTGTTTAGAACAACATGGAGAGGCGTGTTTATTGATAGCAACAGTGTTTTATATAATTTTGCCGTTGAGAGCTTGATCCTCAACTCAATTGGCATAAGACTGGATTCATAAAGATGGTTGTTAATGGGGGTGGACCGAATAGCTCCAAATGCTTTTCTGAGTGCAGTGTGGTACAGAGATTTTAATCTGTTTATAGCTGAGGGGGGGCATTTTCCGTAAAAAGGAAGACAGAAATCTACCTTTGACATAATTAAAGCCTTGATAGTGTCAATAAGGGATATGGTATCGCAACTTATTATGTTTAATCTTTGCGCAATTTGGACTGACAGCATGTCTCTCTATCTGCATCGTCTTGAGATTATTAATCCAAGAACTTTGATACTATTGCTTGACGTTAAATTGTAGGTTTGGGAACATACATAGCTGAAAATTACATTGTGTTTTTCGACAAATATGCATGTGTTTGCATTTATTCGTTGAGAGTTTTGCTCCAGAATAATTGCACCAGTTAAATATATCTATCTATATAATAGTGAAGTCGTCGGCGTATGAGAAAAAGTCAAAACCTTTGTGTACTGAAATAGTACGGCACAGTTTATTGTAGGCTATAAGGAATATAATAACTGACAAAGGAGAACCCTGCGACACGCCGTTATACAGAGGTTTATTTTCTGAGAGGTGATTATTACCTTGAACTTTAAGATGGCGGTTGCCTCGAAATCGAGGCTTATAACCGAAAGATGGTTTCTAGTAGATAGACATTCAGATACCGATATGCTCTTTCGAAAACCTAGTTGTCGACTATCTAGGAGCTTGTGGTTGGAAGCAAGCCGCCATATTCGATTCGCTATTATTTTGTCAAGGACTTTAGACATACACGAATTTAGCGAGATTGGTCTATATGAGTTTACGGATGTTTTGGAGCTGTTGGGTTTATGGATGGGGATTACTAGGCGGTTTTTAAAGTTTTGAGGGATATAGTTGTTGAGTATGTTGTTGTAAAGTCTTATGAGGCGATGTGACACCACTGATGAAAGGTTTTTTAACATCGGATAAGAAATTCTGTCGCAACCTGGTGTCTTCCCCTTCAGGCTATTTAAGGCCATAAATTCTACATATTTTACTTCGGTTTCTATCATGAGCGCTTCTGGCGATGGTATGTGGGTAAGACGTGATGTCTTTAAGTGTCTCTTGTTTAAGCATAGGGATGTGCTGAACAAATTTATTTATAGAAGTTCGTAATGGGTCGAATGGGGAGGTTATGCAGCACATTTCGCGTGTTACTTTCCTATCACAGAATGTATTTATGTTATGCCAAATTTTGGATGACGTTGATCTAGGGTTAATTTCAGTCGTGAAGTTCAGCAGGGATATACGTTTGGACTCTCTTAATTCCTTTCTAAATAGAGCCTTGGCTCTTTTAAACATTATTATGTTTTCAGTGCTAATGTTTCTTTTGAGTAAGTTCCATGCTCTATTTTGTGTACTTTTTAGTTTTTCTAACTTACTATTCCACCACGAGACAGTATACTTTTGGCGCAGTCTAGGATTGGATTGTGGTATGGCCATGTTTGCGCTTTGCCTAATAATTTTAATCAGGTTAGCTAATTCCTTGTTAGGTTCATTACTGTTTTCTCTCTCTAAGTGATACTGTTCTGTTAGCTCCGGGAAAACCGGCCAATTCGCTAAATCTAACTTGAATCTGGATGGTCTACCCTTCGTCTTGGAATTCAAATTGTCGAAGAGGGTTATGTGGATAGGAAAGTGATCACTCCCGTGAAGGTCCTGATCAGTTTTCCATTTGACATGGGTTAGTAGATTCGGTGTGGTAAGGTGAGATCAATATGGGACATAGTATGGTGAGTTGAGTAAAGAGTTGGTGACCCGTAGCATTGCAAAAATCATAGCGTCTAAACCAATAAAGCGATTTCAAAAATTTAAAAAGCATATGATAAAGAATACCTTAAGCTTCAAAATTGATGTTTGTCAAAAGTGCTGGGTGTTCGTGGTGCTGTAATATTCAAGGTCCAAGTCAGAAAATATATCCAAGCATGTTTTTCCTTTAAAAATGGATCGAAACCCGGTTTTTTTCAATCACAAATGGAATTTTTCATTGTTTTAGACGAATATATAACATTTTTTAATGTTTTAATTTGGTTTTTTAACATAATTACAAAAAGAAAAAAAACAGTTTTTATACCATACACCCATAGGGTGAAATGGTATATTAAAGTCGCCAAAATGTATGTAACAGGCAGAAGGAAGCTTTTCCGACCCCATAAAGTATATATATTCTTGATCAGCATCAACAGCCGAGACGATCTAGCCATGTCCGTCTGTCCGTCCGTCCGTCTTTCCGTCTGTATGAACACCTAGATCTCGGAGACTATAAGAGCTAGAGCCACCAAATTTGGTATGTAGACTCGTGTAGTATGTACACTGATCAAGTTTATTTCAAATTTCTGCCACGCCCCCTACCGCCCCCGCAAATTATATAAAACCGATTTTCTCAAACACTATAGCAACTAGAGACACAAAATTTGGTATGTATATTTGCTTAGTAAACGCGCACATTTTGTATTTATAAAAATTTTGCCACGCCCCCTACCGCCCCCGCAAATCAAATAAAACCGATTTTCTCAAAACCTATTTTAGCTAGAGACACCATAGTTGGTATGAATATTTGCTTAGTAATTACGCACAGTTTTTTTTGCGGATACAATTCAGTCAAAAGATGAGCAGTCTTTGAAGTATATTCGGCAAATTTCTTCGTGCTCCGAATCTACGAATGCCGTATACTCCTCAAGCCAAACTTCATTTTTTTTTACGAAATTTGCCAGATTTCTACCGCTTGCGATCCATTTTCGCCCTAAGTTATATTGTGTATATTTGATTTTCAACTTAAGCTCCGTACTAGCGTTTTCGACTGAAACGCTCATCTCCTTTAGCAATTCCATTTGAAAATCATTTAAGTTTTCACACTCTTTGAAAACTTTCAAAATCCTTTCATTCTTTAACACCATTTTTGCACAATTAAATAAAACTGTCTTGAATTATATTGACAAATACTATTCAGTCCTGATTTAAGGTGTTTCCACTTATGAAGTTAAAAATAAACTGTCGCAAACGAGAGGAATAAGTAGCTCTTTATGTTATATTTTTATACCATACACCCATAGGGTGAAATGGTATATTAAAGTCGCTAAAATGTATGTAACAGGCAGAAGGAAGCTTTTCCGACCCCATAAAGTATATATATTCTTGATCAGCATCAACAGCCGAGACGATCTAGCCATGTCCGTCTGTCCGTCCGTCTGTATGAACACCTAGATCTCGGAGACTATAAGAGCTAGAGCCACCAAATTTGGTATGTAGACTCGTGTCATATGTACGCTTATCGAGTTTGTTTCAAATGTTTGCCACGCCCCCTACCGCCCCCGCAAATGATATAAAACCGATTTTCTTAAACACCATAGCAACTAGAGACACAAAATTTGGTATGTATATTTGCTTAGTAAACGCGCACATTTTGTATTTATAAAAATTTTGCCACGCCTCCTACCGCCCCCGCAAATCAAATAAAACCGATTTTCTCAAAACCTATTTTAGCTAGAGACACCATAGTTGGTATAAATATTTGCTTAGTAATTGCGCACATTTTTTATATGTAAAAATTTTGCCACGCCCCTTTCCGCCCCCGTAATTTGAAAAAACTCGATTATCTCCCGTAATTTTCCACCTTGTGCAATCAAATTTAGCACACTTAAATTTGATACTAATGTTCAGCAAAATACCAAATTTGATCAAAACCGGACTAAAAATAGCCAAGTTATGCATATAAACGTTTTTCCATATGGCCGGAAGTGGCCGTTGGCTGGTGGGGGCGCTAAACCGATTTTTTTAAAAATACGAAAATGCATTTGTTATTATAAATTTAAAATATTTGTTTTACTGGTGTATGGCGAGACGACTTACTTACTTCATTTGAATTAACTAGGTAGAACGAAAAATCGGTATTACCCTTTTTGTATTAATTAGGTAAAAAACTTAATATTTACATCCAATTAGGTAAACGACAATATTAAAAACGACCAACCTACAACTAGGGCAAATTTTTCATCAACTTAAATAACATTTACCTGTCTTGTCAGTTTTTCCAAAGCAGGTAATTAGCAATTTAATATTGTAGAAAGGCATATATATAAACATTTAAATACAAAGAAGCTACAGGCCAATACGCATGCGCTCTTCTTCTTCCTTATACCTGCAGCGCATTTTTTAGGCTAGGTTGCCTTAGTTTTATGGCTTACGCATCGCTGTCGCAGGTCTCCGCATATTGGGACCATATACATCTGATAGGTAAATATTTCACCTAACTAGTGTATGTAGTCCGGTAGTGATACTAGGTGATACTTGTTCATGAAAAAACGTATTTTTGCAACGCTATCCGAGCAGAGGCCCAACTGTGCGTCGTTTACGGTGATGAGATTGGATCTATTTATGAACTTGAAAATAATGTTGCCTATGTAATTATTTGTTGGGGATCCCGTCACCCGTTATAATTGTGCTATTGTGTGAGCTACCAAACATATTTTCTAAATTTTGGATGTTGAATTTCTTATCTGGTGGAATATATGTATGTATTAAATAAATGGACTTTACTTTTGGGTTGTATGATTTCATAATTATTTGAAGTTGGTTATAGTTGTTGAGATATCCATTACAGTTTCATTGGATAATTAATATCATTAGTTATGAATATAAAGGTGGGGACTTACTAATTGATTATTTGGTTAGTTAAGTGTTTAGTGTTTGGGGTTAACTTATCAGTTTTAGCTTTGAGTGTTTTCGTAAGACCACTGGCTTTGGTCTGACTTCTGAGTTTACGATCTGATTCTCGTGTAGGCTTCTTTGTCTGGCTAAAACTCGGTCTTTCAGCCAAGTCTACCTCCATGTCGTCATCATCTTTATCGAGTGTTCGTCGCGTTGTTTCAGTTTTGGGGGTATTGTCGTTTTCCATGATGTCGCAGTTGTTTTTAAGTTGTCGAGGTTCGGGTTTGATGAGATTGCTTGAAGATGATGAATCTCGGGATCAAGATTAAGATCTTACGTACGGTGTGGGCTGATGAGTGTGTCGTGTATGGTAGATTCTTGCAGCCGTTTTATGGTCATTTGATTGCAAGCAATTCTTTTTGTTTAACAAATGTTGGGCAGCTTTTGTCTAAAGGACTGTGGTTGACTGATCATTGATGTTATACTTGCAGTTGATGCAAAACTTTGGTTTATTGCATAATTCGTCTTCCGAATGCAGATCGGAGGAGCAGTTGTGGCAATGTTGTTTTTCCTTACTGCATGCATTGGTTGTGTGTCCAAGCCTGAAGCATTTTTATACCATACACCCATAGGGTGAAATGGTATAGTAAAGTCGCCAAAATGTATGTAACAGGCAGAAGGAAGCTTTTCCGACCCCATAAAGTATATATATTCTTGATCAGCATCAACAGCCGACACGATCGAGCCATGTCCGTCTGTCCGTCCGTCTGTATGAACACCTAGATCTCGGAGACTATAAGAGCTAGAGCCACCAAATTTGGTATGTAGACTCGTGTAGTATGTAGAGTGATCAAGTTTATTTCACCGAAGCCATTTTTGGATGCGTCTGTATGAAGTTCTGTATGTCCACCTCTGCAGTATATTGGCTCATAGGACAGCGAATCCTTTAATTTGTTGAAGGCGTTTATCTCGACAGTACCAAATTAGAAAACTACATCTTTCTTCAAAAGGTCAGTCAACGGACGTGCAATGGCACACATTGCATAACCTGTAATGAACTTCCGGAAAAAAAACCTAGAACCTAGTCGTAGAAAGGACTGAACTGTTCTTCGTTGTTACAAATCTTTGAATCGCTTGTGATTTTTCCTTTCATGGGAGATTTCTACCGTTTTCGACTGTATGGCCCAAAAAATTAACCTTATTTTTTCCAGTTGATAACCAATTTGTACTCGGCAGCTTTCTTGAGAACAATATACTGTTTCTGAAGACAATCCGCATTCGTCTGAGCACTGTAAACACCTTCGCCGCTTGCAGTTTTTCCAGAACATCGTCCATCTAGGGCACTTTAAAGCAATCTTTAAGTACCATATTGTTTAGTTGCCGAAAGTCAACGGAAACTTGATAATTTCCATCCTTCTTCTTGATTATAACCACTCTGCTGAGTGACGACAGACCTGCTGTCGAAATGGTATCATTTGTCCACCTGGTACAATTTTCAGGAAAACGGCGCATTCGACAACTTCCGGGGCTGGTTTGTATTCATCCACCATTGTCTGAATGTTGTTTAAACTGTGAAGGTGCATTTGCATCAGTTTTCGTTTTAACAATATTATATATACTTAGCTTATTTGTTTCAGCGCTATTCGGTCGCGCTGACACCGTCGAAAACACGTAAACCTCTCCATTCCATTCATAGCAAAATTTTGACAAAAAGTCGAATCCGAGGAAACCCTCATAGGCAATGTGACCGTCGGGTAAAACTATAAAGTTCTGTTGCACCAGATTTCACCAATCCGAACTGTAGCTATGTATAACATACATACCGATCGGCTGTGTTTTCTTGTTCGCCAAGCCACAAAGTTCTGAATAGCAATTGTTCAAGACGACATTTTTATACCATACACCCATAGGGTGAAATGGTATATTAAAGTCGCTAAAATGTATGTAACAGGCAGAAGGAAGCTTTTCCGACCCCATAAAGTATATATATTCTTGATCAGCATCAACAGCCGAGACGATCTAGCCATGTCCGTCTGTCCGTCCGTCCGTCCGTCCGTCCGTCTGTATGAACACCTAGATCTCGGAGACTATAAGAGCTAGAGCCACCAAATTTGGTATGTAGACTCGTGTCATATGTACGCTTATCGAGTTTGTTTCAAATGTTTGCCACGCCCCCTACCGCCCCCGCAAATGATATAAAACCGATTTTCTTAAACACCATAGCAACTAGAGACACAAAATTTGGTATGTATATTTGCTTAGTAAACGCGCACATTTTGTATTTATAAAAAATTTGCCACGCCCCCTACCGCCCCCGCAAATCAACTAAAACCGATTTTCTCAAAAACTATTTTAGCTAGAGACACCATATTTGGTATGTATATTTGCTTAGTAATTGCGCACATTTTTGATGTGTAAAAATTTTGCCACGCCCCTTTCCGCCCCCGTAATTTGAAAAAACTCGATTATCTCCCGTAATTTTCTACCTTTTGCAATCAAATTTAGCACACTTAAATTTGATACTAATATCCAGCGAAACACCAAATTTGATTAAAATCGGAATAAAAATAGCCAAGCTATGCATATAAACGTTTTTCCATATGGCCGGAGTTGGCCGTTGGCTGGTGGGGGCGCTAGGGTGCTCATATGCTTGAGTGAGCGAAATACTGAGATATGCTTGTAAAAAGCATGTGAACAGTTTTTTTTAAATACGAAAATGCATTGGTTATTATAAATTTAAAATATTTGTTTTACTGGTGTATGGTATATCCAAGTCGGCGAGACGACTTACTTACTTCATTATACCCTTGCAGAGGGTATAATAAAATTGGTCAGATGTTTGTAACGCACAGAAGGAGCCGTTTCCGACCCCATAAAGTATATATATTCTTGATCAGCATGAGAAGCTGAGTCTTTATTACCGTAGGCAGATCAAGTTTGAAAATCTTTGGGATCGGAATACTCTATTATATAGTTGATTACGAAAAGTAGGTGAAGCAGATCCCAAAATTTCAATCTGATCGGACAAGTTTCAGTCAATATAAATCGTCTCAGCTCAGCCGCTGCCTACGTCATTGCTCGAATCATCAGAGCACACGCATACACACACAGACGCATCGCTACATAAACTATATGTGTATGCGTGCGAATCGCAGCATGCGTGTAAAAGGGGATGGGGAAGAAGAAAAAGAAATTTAAATGATATTTGAAATGAATTGAGTTACAGAAAAAGAGTTTGGCCATGGACTGCAAGGGTATATAAACTTCGGCACAGCCGAGGTTAGCTTTTTTGATACTTTAAACTAAAGCTATGGATAAATGGCCGATGCTGACGTCAATACGTAATAGTAAATTTACTTAATTTATTTCCTGCGATATATATTAAATTTTGTAAGTAATCACTTTTGATTAAAATGTATTAAGTTGTGCTGACTGCGAATTGAAGATTATCCAAGTAGCTCTCTAACTAGTCCTGAATATACATATGTACATATGTGGGTTATTTACTTAGTTTCTCAATTTGATAATACATATATTTGACTAGATGGCTCGCGACTAGACTAGGCTAGCTTAAGCTGAAAGAATAAACAATTGCTATTTAAAGTTGATGTTGAGATACATTTGAAGTGATTGAATCGGCTGTTGCTGCTGCCGCCCTCTTACCTGTTGCACGCCAGGTATATGTACTACAAGCGAGGGAGAGTGAGAGAGAGGACCTATTTTGTTGTGTTTGCACACATACACTGACATTGGGAAACACACACTCACGTGCAGACAGGCCTTTAGATTCGCCTTGCACCGCGTTCGTTTCTTAAATCATTCGGTTTACCTGCTGACACTAAACTGTTGCATTAAAAGTGATGATGTTGTGTTTGTTGTTACTGTTGTTGTTTGGCGCTTGTTGTCGATTTTACAGTCGAGTTTGTTTTGGTTTTGTATTACTAGTTGGGTCAGGTTGCAGATTCGAAAGTGGGTCAATTTGTTACAGCAGTGGATTTTAAACGTTGCTGCCTCAGCCGGTTCGCTGCATAAGTTGTTTTTAGCATTTGAGAGGTTTTTTCTTAAATTTAATTAACCAAAGGCCTCAGATAATGATGATGCGGATGGTGGGCGTGTTGATTAGGCCGTCAAATTTACCTGCCAGCGTATGGATCGGAATTTAATGTTTTTGTTACTTTTTACTTGCCTTGCTTTTGCTTTCGGGTAAATGATGAGACAAAGGAAAAAAAATGAAGTAAGTAAGTCGTCTCGCCGACTTGGATATACCATACACCAGTAAAACAAATATTTTAAATTTATAATAACCAATGCATTTTCGTATTTTTAAAAAAAACTGTTTGCATGCTTTTTAGAAGCATATCTTAGTATTTCGCTCACTCAAGCACAGGAGCACCCTAGCGCCCCCACCAGTCAACGGCCAACTTCGGCCATATGGAAAAACGTTTATATACATAACTTGGCTATTTTTAGTCCGATTTTGATCAAATTTGGTATTTTGCTTGATATTAGTATCAAATTTAAGTGTGCTAAATTTGATTGCACAAGGTAGAAAATTACGGGAGATAATCGAGTTTTTTCAAATTACGGGGGCGGAGGGGGGCGTGGCAAAATCTTTACACATCAAAACTGTGCGCAATTACTAAGCAAATATTTATACCAACTATGGTGTCTCTAGCTAAAATAGGTTTTGAGAAAATCGGTTTTATTTGATTTGCGGGGGCGGTAAGGGGCGTGGCAAAATTTTTATAAATACAAAATGTGCGCGTTTACTAAGCAAATATACATACCAAATTTTGTGTCTCTAGTTGCTATGGTGTTTAAGAAAATCGGTTTTATATCATTTGCGGGGGCGGTAGGGGGCGTGGCAAACATTTGAAACAAACTCGATAAGCGTACATATGACACGAGTCTACATACCAAATTTGGTGGCTCTAGCTCTTATAGTCTCCGAGATCTAGGTGTTCATACAGACGGACGGACGGACGGACAGACGGACATGGCTAGATCGTCTCGGCTGTTGATGCTGATCAAGAATATATATACTTTATGGGGTCGGAAAAGCTTTCTTCTGCCTGTTACATACATTTTGGCGACTTTAATATACCATTTCACCCTATGGGTGTATGGTATAATTATGTTTCAGATATTTTTATAAACTTGGCCGCCCACTCTCCCTTTTCAAAATATTAAATTTGGCTTCGACTTGCATGTGATCAGTAGGCATAAAACCAATATTCGTTACCTATCTTACTTTCACTTCACTTTTCTTAAGACTGGAAAAATCAATATTTCAACTGGTATAGAAATGACTTCTTTACGTCATAAAACTTTTCCAAAATAATACCAAACATTTCTATTTAACTTGCAATTAACTGATTGATTACAAGCCTTTTTAGGGCTTTTATTGTGTTTTTGAAAAATAGCGATAATATGAAGTTAAATGATAATCTCTTGATCTAAAACTCTACTATTGGAACATTAATATGTCGATCCCAACAGAAGAACAGACTGCTGAAGATGTTTATAAGTGTGTATGTGCTTATCTCGTTTTTCTTTTCTGCGTAGCACACTTTTAACTAAAAGAAATATACCGCTTTTGCAAGGGTATAAAAAGACACACAAAATTCAATATAAATTGCATAAGCTTGTGGCCGCTGGCATTTGCAGAAGTAGCAGCAACAACAGCAGCAGCTGCTGGAGAGAAAAATAGAAACAATATATGTAAGACAGAGTAAAATGGTTAGAGTACAGGCCATAAATACGTCGGGCCAAGTACCCACCAAATACCATGTAGTCATTAGAGAAGACATGAAGCGGCAGCAAAAACTCCCTGGCAATCCGTTGATTCGATTTGATTTGCTTTGGTTTGGTTAAAACCTTTGATTTTGTATTTATGTGTGAGAAACCGACAAAAACAGTTGCCTAAACGCATTTGAGGCCTTTAGAACGGTATTTTATGTTCAACCAATTCAAATGCATCGACAATAGCAACAACAACTGGAGTTAGAAAAAATTAGCTTTTAACTTTGACGGAACATTTAAAATACTGTGGGCAGCACTTACTATTTTCGCGAACCTTTGAAAATGCTACACAAAATCGAATTGTAATAAATGAAAAATAAGCAAAAATCGAAATCAAATTCTTCATTAGAATTGAATAAATACAATAAGATTTATCAAATATGTATTTTAAATTGCCATTAGAAAAAGGAATGCTAATGGAAGTAACTTTTAGCAGCATTTCACAATGCACTACGCGTATTTTTTCGTTACTTTACACTCGCAGGAACCATTTTAAATGAAGTAAGTAAGTCGTCTCGCCGACTTGGATATACCATACACCAGTAAAACAAATATTTTAAATTTATAATAACCAATGCATTTTCGTATTTTTAAAAAAATCTGTTTGCATGCTTTTTAGAAGCATATCTTAGTATTTCGCTCACTCAAGCATTCGAGCACCCTAGCACCCCCACCAGCCAACGGCCACTTCCGGCCATATGGAAAAACGTTTATATGCATAACTTGACTATTTATACCATACACCCATAGGGTGAAAATGGTATATTAAAGTCGCTAAAATGTATGTAACAGGCAGAAGGAAGCTTTTCCGACCCCATAAAGTAGATATATTCTTGATCAGCATCAACAGCCGAGACGATCTAGCCATGTCCGTCTGTCCGTCCGTCCGTCCGTCCGTCCGTCCGTCCGTCCGTCCGTCCGTCCGTCTGTATGAACACCTAGATCTCGGAGACTATAAGAGCTAGAGCCACCAAATTTGGTATGTAGACTCGTGTCATATGTACGCTTATCGAGTTTGTTTCAAATGTTTGCCACGCCCCCTACCGCCCCCGCAAATGATATAAAACCGATTTTCTCAAACACCATAGCAACTAGAGACACAAAATTTGGTATGTATATTTGCTTAGTAAACGCGCACATTTTGTATTTGTAAAATTTTTACCACGCCCCCTACCGCCCCCGCAAATTAAATAAAACCGATTTTCTCAAACACTATAGCAACTAGAGACACAAAATTTGGTATGTATATTTGCTTAGTAAACGCGCACATTTTGTATTTGTAAAATTTTTGCCACGCCCCCTACCGCCCCCGCAAATTAAATAAAACCGATTTTCTCAAACACTATAGCTACTAGAGACACAAAATTTGGTATGTATATTTGCTTAGTAAACGCGCACATTTTGTATTTGTAAAATTTTTGCCACGCCCCCTACCGCCCCCGCAAATTAAATAAAACCGATTTTCTCAAACACTATAGCAACTAGAGACACAAAATTTGGTATGAATATATGCTTAGTAATTGCGCACATTTTTGATGTGTAAAGATTTTGCCACGCCTCTTTCCGCCCCCGTAATTTGAAAAAACTCGATTATCTCCCGTAATTTTCAACCTTGTGCAATCAAATTTAGCACACTTAAATTTGATACTAATATCCAGCCAAATACCAAATTTGATCAAAATCGGAATAAAAATAGCCAAGTTATGCATATGAACGTTTTTCCATATGGCCGGAGTTGGCCGTTGGCTGGTGGGGGCGCTAGGGTGCTCGAATGCTTGAGTGAGCGAAATACTAAGATATGCTTCTAAAAAGCATGCAAACAGATTTTTTTAAAAATACGAAAATGCATTGGTTATTATAAATTTAAAATATTTGTTTTACTGGTGTATGGTATATCCAAGTCGGCGAGACGACTTACTTACTTCATTTTATTCCGATTTTGATCAAATTTGGTATTTTGCTTGATATTAGTATCAAATTTAAGTGTACTAAATTTGATTACACAAGGTAGAGATAATCGAGTTTTTTCAAATTACGGGGGCGGAGGGGGGCGTGGCAAAATCTTTACACATCAAAACTGTGCGCAATTACTAAGCAAATATTTATACCAACTATGGTGTCTCTAGCTAAAACACTATAGCAACTAGAGACACAAAATTTGGTATGTATATTTGCTAAGTAAATGCGCACGTTTTGTATTTGTAAAAATTTTGCCACGCCCCCTACCGCCCCCGCAAATTAAATAAAACCGATTTTCTCAAAAACTATTCAAGCTAGAGACACAAAATTTGGTATGAATATTTGCTTAGTAATTGCGCACATTTTTGATGTGTAAAGATTTTGCCACGCCTCTTTCCGCCCCCGTAATTTGAAAAAACTCGATTATCTCCCGTAATTTTCAACCTTGTGCAATCAAATTTAGCACACTTAAATTTGATACTAATATCCAGCAAAATACCAAATTTGATCAAAATCGGAATAAAAATAGCCAAGTTATGCATATGAACGTTTTTCCATATGGCCGGAGTTGGCCGTTGGCTGGTGGGGGCGCTAGGGTGCTCGAATGCTTGAGTGAGCGAAATACTAAGATATGCTTCTAAAAAGCATGCAAACAGATTTTTTTAAAAATACGAAAATGCATTGGTTATTATAAATTTAAAATATTTGTTTTACTGGTGTATGGTATATCCAAGTCGGCGAGACGACTTACTTACTTCATTTTGAATTACTGTCATTAACGTGAGTATCCAGACTACATGTCGAGGACGCAGCAGCATAGTGGAAACGGCGGTGATATTGTCAATTGTCTAGACCAGTCCAATCCAATGTGACAATACAGTCTTCGTTTTAAAGAGTCTCGGGCACTAAAGAACATAATACACCTATACCTTATTTGACTAGAATTACAGTCAGACCTACACGTTGTAGAAAAACACGTGTAATTTTAAACTAACACAAAATATCACAACGGCAGGATGTCAAGTGGCCGACGCACTGCCTAAAATAATTATTTTTCAACTCCCAAAATCGTGGGTTTGAGTCTCACTTGAATAAGATCTTCTAAAAACAATTGGCCCCCGCTAGAGCCTAAGATTCCCAATATAAACTGCGTACTTTTGTAAATAAAATCAGTTCATAATTTGAATTCAATTAACACTGGGTTTTTTTCTACATTATCTATTTACACTGCACGATTCTCTTCACTTTGTGCTCCCTGAGTAAAATTTTCACCTGTTGTTGCTAAAAGCTGATCTGGAAATATTGTCGGCATTAGATGACCCTCTGCTGTCAAGCGATTGCAACGCAGAAATCTTATATACTCCACACGTTTTATATCCTCCTGAATAAGCACAAATGCTTCGTTTCCTACCATTACAGGGACTAAGAACAAATTATTGTGATTAGCTGAGAACTAGATGCCTAAATTACTTACTTTGAACCACTGGTGCCGCCTCCTCAGACACTTGCATTATCTTTTTTATAGTTGGATTAAAATCCATTTAAAAAGTAAATAGCCGCAAATTGTGAATTTTGAAATATTATAATTTTCAATAATTATTATTTATAATTCGAATATTGCTATGTAAACGTGTGTCGATTTAGAAATTGCTTGTTGAAATAATAGAAAGCAAAGTCACAGGTGTATAGTTAAGAAAATCTTTTGAATTTAGTACTTACTGAAATAGCAGTGCCTACATAGAGTAATAGTATTGGCATAGAGCATATAAACAAACGATAAAATATCAAACTACATACACTGACAAACATAACATATTTAAAAAAAAAACTGTTCACATGCTTTTTACAAGCATATCTTAGTATTTCGCTCATTGAAGCATACGAGCACCCTAGCGCTCCCACCAGCCAACGGCCACTTCCGGCCATATGGAAAAACGTTTATATTCATAACTTGACTATTTTTATTCCGATTTTGATCAAATTTGGTATTTTGCTTGATATTAGTATCAAATTTAAGTGTGCTAAATTTCATTGCACAAGGTAGAAAATTACGGAAGATAATCGAGTATTTTCTAATTACCGGGGCGGAAAGGGGCGTGGCAAAATCTTTACACATCAAAAATGTGCGCAATTACTAAGCAAATATACATACCAACTACGGTGTCTCTAGCTAGAATAGTTTTTGAGAAAATCGGTTTTATTTAATTTGCGGGGGCTGTAGGGGGCGTGGCAAAATTTTTACAAATACAAAATGTGCGCATTTACAAAGCAAATATACATACCAAATTTTGTGTCTCTAGTTGCTATAGTGTTTAAGAAAATCGGTTTTATATCATTTGCGGGGGCGGTAGGGGGCGTGGCAAACATTTGAAACAAACTCGATAAGCGTACATATGACACGAGTCTACATACCAAATTTGGTGGCTCTAGCTCTTATAGTCTCCGAGATCTAGGTGTTCATATAGACGGACGGACGGACGAACAGACGGACATGGCTAGATCGTCTCGGCTGTTGATGCTAATCAAGAATATATATACTTTATGGGGTCGGAAAAGCTTCCTTCTGCCTGTTACATACATTTTGGCGACTTTAATATACCATTTCACCCTATGGGTGTATGGTATAAAAATGAAATCGCCGTAATTTCTGTGACACCAACGTTTCATTTGGTACATTCCAAAAACAAACTGACCTAAAATATCTAGAGATTTCTGTGACACCCCTGATAATTAAATTTTAAATATTTTTAAACAATTTTTAACCTTACTAAATGCTTTCGCCTAAAGCAATGCTTTTCGCCGCGTAGCAATTGGATTATTCAGAAATTCGTCGCACCGACTTTGATATACTGTGTGCCAAGTGAAACAACTAAATGCTATTGCAGGCAGCGGGGGATGTTACGACATCCGTCTGACAACTTGTATGCTGATACTGGTTGCTTGTTTTGAATTACTGTCATTAACGTGAGTATCCAGACTACATGTCGAGGACGCAGCAGCATAGTGGAAACGGCGGTGATATTGTCAATTGTCTAGACCAGTCCAATCCAATGTGACAATACAGTCTTCGTTTTAAAGAGTCTCGGGCTCTGGCTCTGGTACTTTATTTTGAAAACTCACTGTGTTTAAGTATAAACACGTTGTTTATCTGGTCCAAATCCGATGCACTAAAGAACATAATACACCTATACCTTATTTGACTAGAATTACAGTCAGACCTACACGTTGTAGAAAAACACGTGTAATTTTAAACTAACACAAAATATCACAACGGCAGGATGTCAAGTGGCCGACGCACTGCCTAAAATAATTATTTTTCAACTCCCAAAATCGTGGGTTTGAGTCTCATTTGAATAAGATCTTCTAAGAACAATTGGCCCCCGCTAGAGCCTAAGATTCCCTATATAAACTGCGTACTTTTGTAAATAAAATCAGTTCATAATTTGAATTCAATTAACACTGGGTTTTTTTCTACATTATCTATTTACACTGCACGATTCTCTTCACTTTGTGCTCCCTGAGTAAAATTTTCACCTGTTGTTGCTAAAAGCTGATCTGGAAATATTGTCGGCATTAGATGACCCTCTGCTGTCAAGCGATTGCAACGCAGAAATCTTATATACCCCACACGTTTTATATCCTCCTGAATAAGCACAAATGCTTCGTTTCCTACCATTACAGGGACTAAGAACAAATTATTGTGATTAGCTGAGAACTAGATGCCTAAATTACTTACTTTGAACCACTGGTGCCGCCTCCTCAGACACTTGCATTATCTTTTTTATAGTTGGATTAAAATCCATTTAAAAGTAAATAGCCGCAAATTGTGAATTTTGAAATATTATAATTTTCAATAATTATTATTTATAATTCGAATATTGCTATGTAAACGTGTGTCGATTTAGAAATTGCTTGTTGAAATAATAGAAAGCAAAGTCACAGGTGTATAGTTAAGAAAATCTTTTGAATTTAGTACTTACTGAAATAGCAGTGCCTACATAGAGTAATAGTATTGGCATAGAGCATATAAACAAACGATAAAATATCAAACTACATACACTGACAAGCATATCTTAGTATTTCGCTCATTGAAGCATACGAGCACCCTAGCGCTCCCACCAGCCAACGGCCACTTCCGGCCATATGGAAAAACGTTTATATTCATAACTTGACTATTTTTATTCCGATTTTGATCAAATTTGGTATTTTGCTTGATATTAGTATCAAATTTAAGTGTGCTAAATTTCATTGCACAAGGTAGAAAATTACGGAAGATAATCGAGTATTTTCTAATTACCGGGGCGGAAAGGGGCGTGGCAAAATCTTTACACATCAAAAATGTGCGCAATTACTAAGCAAATATACATACCAACTACGGTGTCTCTAGCTAGAATAGTTTTTGAGAAAATCGGTTTTATTTAATTTGCGGGGGCTGTAGGGGGCGTGGCAAAATTTTTACAAATACAAAATGTGCGCATTTACAAAGCAAATATACATACCAAATTTTGTGTCTCTAGTTGCTATAGTGTTTAAGAAAATCGGTTTTATATCATTTTCGGGGGCGGTAGGGGGCGTGGCAAACATTTGAAACAAACTCGATAAGCGTACATATGACACGAGTCTACATACCAAATTTGGTGGCTCTAGCTCTTATAGTCTCCGAGATCTAGGTGTTCATATAGACGGACGGACGGACGGACAGACGGACATGGCTAGATCGTCTCGGCTGTTGATGCTAATCAAGAATATATATACTTTATGGGGTCGGAAAAGCTTCCTTCTGCCTGTTACATACATTTTGGCGACTTTAATATACCATTTCACCCTATGGGTGTATGGTATAAAAATGAAATCGCCGTAATTTCTGTGACACCAACGTTTCATTTGGTACATTCCAAAAACAAACTGCCCTAAAATATCTAGAGATTTCTGTGACACCCCTGATAATTAAATTTTAAATATTTTTAAACAATTTTTAACCTTACTAAATGCTTTCGCCTAAAGCAATGCTTTTCGCCGCGTAGCAATTGGATTATTCAGAAATTCGTCGCACCGACTTTGATATACTGTGTGCCAAGTGAAACAACTAAATGCTATTGCAGGCAGCGGGGGATGTTACGACATCCGTCTGACAACTTGTATGCTGATACTGGTTGCTTGTTTTGAATTACTGTCATTAACGTGAGTATCCAGACTACATGTCGAGGACGCAGCAGCATAGTGTAGTGGAAACGGCGGTGATATTGTCAATTGTCTAGACCAGTCCAATCCAATGTGACAATACAGTCTTCGTTTTAAAGAGTCTCGGGCTCTGGCTCTGGTACTTTATTTTGAAAACTCACTGTGTTTAAGTATAAACACGTTGTTTATCTGGTCCAAATCCGATGCACTAAAGAACATAATACACCTATACCTTATTTGACTAGAATTACAGTCAGACCTACACGTTGTAGAAAAACACGTGTAATTTTAAACTAACACAAAATATCACAACGGCAGGATGTCAAGTGGCCGACGCACTGCCTAAAATAATTATTTTTCAACTCCCAAAATCGTGGGTTTGAGTCTCATTTGAATAAGATCTTCTAAGAACAATTGGCCCCCGCTAGAGCCTAAGATTCCCAATATAAACTGCGTACTTTTGTAAATAAAATCAGTTCATAATTTGAATTCAATTAACACTGGGTTTTTTTCTACATTATCTATTTACACTGCACGATTCTCTTCACTTTGTGCTCCCTGAGTAAAATTTTCACCTGTTGTTGCTAAAAGCTGATCTGGAAATATTGTCGGCATTAGATGACCCTCTGCTGTCAAGCGATTGCAACGCAGAAATCTTATATACTCCACACGTTTTATATCCTCCTGAATAAGCACAAATGCTTCGTTTCCTACCATTACAGGGACTAAGAACAAATTATTGTGATTAGCTGAGAACTAGATGCCTAAATTACTTACTTTGAACCACTGGTGCCGCCTCCTCAGACACTTGCATTATCTTTTTTATAGTTGGATTAAAATCCATTTAAAAAGTAAATAGCCGCAAATTGTGAATTTTGAAATATTATAATTTTCAATAATTATTATTTATAATTCGAATATTGCTATGTAAACATGTGTCGATTTGGAAATTGCTTGTTGAAATAATAGAAAGCAAAGTCACAGGTGTATAGTTAAGAAAATCTTTTGAATTTAGTACTTACTGAAATAGCAGTGCCTACATAGAGTAATAGTATTGGCATAGAGCATATAAACAAACGATAAAATATCAAACTACATATATGTATACGCTGAGAAACAAAACTTCAGTTTGCACACCTGAATTCGGTAGCTTATAACGCTTTTCAGAGGTCACCTGCAATGATGATTCTTTTACCATTTCATTTTATAACTATTTAACTCTATTGTCCAAAAGCCATTTGAAATCACCCAGAAAGAATGGGTAAGAAATCCAAGAAAAGCCAAATGTAACCATTTTGCCCTCTCTTAGTTAGACATAAACCATTATTTTATACCCTTGAAGAGGGTTTTATAAAATTTGTCAGATGTTTGTAACGCACAAAAGGAGCCTTTTCCAACCCCATTAAGTTTATATATATTCTTGATCAGCATGAGAAGCTGAGTCGATTTAGCCATGTCCTTCTTTTCGTCCGCCCGTCAGTGCGTATTCCTTTTTACTCAGGCATCTTAAAAGCCTATGGAATGAAATTTTCTGTGCTTTTTAGTACCTGAATGAGATCAAATATGCAAATCGGTCGATCTAGCCATGTCCGTCCGTATAAAACTTGTTTGGAAAATATACGTATGAACATATAAACGTATTTTCATTGGCAATCCGTAAGGCCGGAGTGGGCCGTAGGCTAGTGGCGGGACTAGAGTAGTCGCGTGTTTGTAAAGGTGAGCGATATAGCAAATGCTATGAGGCTTGTAAAAAGAATTAGGAGACATACATTGGGTCTTCGGAATTCTAAATATTTTTCACCTGGTGCATGATATCCCGAAGTGGACTTACCAAACTTTTTTTCTCAAATTAAATCGACACATGTTTACATAGCAATATTCGAATTATAAATAATAATTATTGAAAATTATAATATTTCAAAATTCACAATTTGCGGCTATTTACTTTTTAAATGGATTTTAATCCAACTATAAAAAAGATAATGCAAGTGTCTGAGGAGGCGGCACCAGTGGTTCAAAGTAAGTAATTTAGGCATCTAGTTCTCAGCTAATCACAATAATTTGTTCTTAGTCCCTGTAATGGTAGGAAACGAAGCATTTGTGCTTATTCAGGAGGATATAAAACGTGTGGAGTATATAAGATTTCTGCGTTGCAATCGCTTGACCGCAGAGGGTCATCTAATGCCGACAATATTTCCAGATCAGCTTTTAGCAACAACAGGTGAAAATTTTACTCAGGGAGCACAAAGTGAAGAGAATCGTGCAGTGTAAATAGATAATGTAGAAAAAAACCCAGTGTTAATTGAATTCAAATTATGAACTGATTTTATTTACAAAAGTACGCAGTTTATATTGGGAATCTTAGGCTCTAGCGGGGGCCAATTGTTTTTAGAAGATCTTATTCAAGTGAGACTCAAACCCACGATTTTGGGAGTTGAAAAATAATTATTTTAGGCAGTGCGTCGGCCACTTGACATCCTGCCGTTGTGATATTTTGTGTTAGTTTAAAATTACACGTGTTTTTCTACAACGTGTAGGTCTGACTGTAATTCTAGTCAAATAAGGTATAGGTGTATTATGTTCTTTAGTGCATCGGATTTGGACCAGATAAACAACGTGTTTATACTTAAACACAGTGAGTTTTCAAAATAAAGTACCAGAGCCAGAGCCCGAGACTCTTTAAAACGAAGACTGTATTGTCACATTGGATTGGACTGGTCTAGACAATTGACAATATCACCGCCGTTTCCACTACACTATGCTGCTGCGTCCTCGACATGTAGTCTGGATACTCACGTTAATGACAGTAATTCAAAACAAGCAACCAGTATCAGCATACAAGTTGTCAGACGGATGTCGTAACATCCCCCCGCTGCCTGCAATAGCATTTAGTTGTTTCACTTGGCACACAGTATATCAAAGTCGGTGCGACGAATTTCTGAATAATCCAATTGCTACGCGGCGAAAAGCATTGCTTTAGGCGAAAGCATTTAGTAAGGTTAAAAATTGTTTAAAAATATTTAAAATTTAATTATCAGGGGTGTCACAGAAATCTCTAGATATTTTAGGGCAGTTTGTTTTTGGAATGTACCAAATGAAACGTTGGTGTCACAGAAATTACGGCGATTTCATTTTTATACCATACACCCATAGGGTGAAATGGTATATTAAAGTCGCCAAAATGTATGTAACAGGCAGAAGGAAGCTTTTCCGACCCCATAAAGTATATATATTCTTGATTAGCATCAACAGCCGAGACGATCTAGCCATGTCCGTCTGTCCGTCCGTCCGTCCGTCTATATGAACACCTAGATCTCGGAGACTATAAGAGCTAGAGCCACCAAATTTGGTATGTAGTCTCGTGTAGTATGTAGAGTGATCAAGTTTATATCAAATTTCTGCCACGCCCCCTACCGCCCCCGCAAATTATATAAAACCGATTTTCTCAAACACTATAGCAACTAGAGACACAAAATTTGGTATGTATATTTGCTAACTAAATGCGCACATTTTGTATTTGTAAAAATTTTGCCACGCCCCCTACCGCCCCCGCAAATTAAATAAAACCGATTTTCTCAAAAACTATTCTAGCTAGAGACACCGTAGTTGGTATGTATATTTGCTTAGTAATTGCGCACATTTTTGATGTGTAAAGATTTTGCCACGCCCCTTTCCGCCCCGGTAATTAGAAAATACTCGATTATCTTCCGTAATTTTCTACCTTGTGCAATGAAATTTAGCACACTTAAATTTGATACTAATATCAAGCAAAATACCAAATTTGATCAAAATCGGAATAAAAATAGTCAAGTTATGAATATAAACGTTTTTCCATATGGCCGGAAGTGGCCGTTGGCTGGTGGGAGCGCTCGGGTGCTCGTATACTTCAATGAGCGAAATACTAAGATATGCTTGTAAAAGCATGTGAACAGTTTTTTTTTTAAATATGTTATGTTTGTCAGTGTATGTAGTTTGATATTTTATCGTTTGTTTATATGCTCTATGCCAATACTATTACTCTATGTAGGCACTGCTATTTCAGTAAGTACTAAATTCAAAAGATTTTCTTAACTATACACCTGTGACTTTGCTTTCTATTATTTCAACAAGCAATTTCTAAATCGACACATGTTTACGTAGCAATATTCGAATTATAAATAATAATTATTGAAAATTATAATATTTCAAAATTCACAATTTGCGGCTATTTACTTTTTAAATGGATTTTAATCCAACTATAAAAAAGATAATGCAAGTGTCTGAGGAGGCGGCACCAGTGGTTCAAAGTAAGTAATTTAGGCATCTAGTTCTCAGCTAATCACAATAATTTGTTCTTAGTCCCTGTAATGGTAGGAAACGAAGCATTTGTGCTTATTCAGGAGGATATAAAACGTGTGGAGTATATAAGATTTCTGCGTTGCAATCGCTTGACAGCAGAGGGTCATCTAATGCCGACAATATTTCCAGATCAGCTTTTAGCAACAACAGGTGAAAATTTTACTCAGGGAGCACAAAGTGAAGAGAATCGTGCAGTGTAAATAGATAATGTAGAAAAAAACCCAGTGTTAATTGAATTCAAATTATGAACTGATTTTATTTACAAAAGTACGCAGTTTATATTGGGAATCTTAGGCTCTAGCGGGGGCCAATTGTTTTTAGAAGATCTTATTCAAGTGAGACTCAAACCCACGATTTTGGGAGTTGAAAAATAATTATTTTAGGCAGTGCGTCGGCCACTTGACATCCTGCCGTTGTGATATTTTGTGTTAGTCTAAAATTAGACGTGTTTTTCCACAACGTGTAGGTCTGACTGAAATTCTAGTCAAATAAGGTATTTTTGCCTATCACGTCCAGATTTTGTGAAATCATTTACAATTCTTTTTTTCTAAACTAAGTACAGGGCCGTGATCAGCACCACCCAATTGCTACATAGCAGCAAATTCAATAAAAATATTGCTCTGCTCCCGCTACTGCTCTGATTTCGAAGGACTACGTAGCATAGCAGGGAGCACAAACGGAAAATGGTTGCTCTTCTGCTCTGCTCCATAGCATACATCGTCGGAGCACAGAGCAATAGCAAGAGCAAAAAATTTTCAAAACGTTATTTGTAGTTTTAGCAATAGCACAAGCATTAAAAGCGAGATGAGAGCGGAGCAAACAAAATAAATTTTTGTCAGAGACCAGAAAGGAAAGAAAGGCAATTGACAGCTCACCAGGGTAGCTGTCGTAGCTTATTTGTATCGTAGTAAGAGGCCTTGATCAATATCGATACATCTAGTATTTTAAGTTTCGATTATTTCAATGTATTCTTAGTTTAACAAGATACGGCCACACTCGAAAAAAGACCACGCCGACAATAAGAACATTGTAAAACATACTATTAAGACAAAATCAAAATAAAGTTTATAAGCGTCTAAAATATAATTAACAGTAGCCAACCCAATGACATCAACCAACCGAGTAGCATTACTCCAGAGTTGATCCTTGGACTGTCACCTTGCGAAACACATGATGCCTATCGCCAAGCAACTGTGAATATAGGCGCCATATCCAAAAACCATAAGCATTGGCCGGCTCATGTTACCACTGCCAATATTGCAGTTGCATCCGCTATACCCTCTTTACCATGTTAACTATCATGTTGGATTTATCCCGGTTGTGCTCCCAGTTGGTGGAATTAGAGTTTCCTTTATTATTTATTTTACTATTATAACCAGATGTGATTTCCTTATATTTGTCTTTATTATTAACTAGAACTGACCCGGCGAACTTTGGAAAAAATACAAAAAAAAATGAAATAACTACATTAATCATTCATTATTATTTCTGAATTTAGTACATGGGTTGCTCTTCACTTAAGTACCTTGTGATACACGACATTTTTTGTTTTATTTATTTATAATTGACCATGGGAAAAACATGAATGTTCTAGATTTAAGCCAGAAACTTTTAAGGATTGGCCTCGTGATTTGCTGATGGTCATGGCAAATGCAAGACGTATCGGAAATTGAAGTCTTTTAAATTCAAACGGCATATCGGTTGGGATCATCGGGATCCTCGAAATGAGAACTTCCTCACCTTTGAATTTTCCTATCATTATCGTAGCGTAAATTACATTGTTCATCAATTTACTAACCACCAAACGCGTAACGTTGCACAGTTTTATTATTTATTTATTATTTATTTATTTATTTATTTATTATTTATTCTTAGCCGCTAAAATTGCTGGCTCACTCAACCATTCATTATTTTTGTAGTAAGAAATAATATTTGGAAATACATTGTTGATAAGTTCGTCTTAATAATGACAATAAATAAGCGGGACTGACGTTTCATGTCAAGTCACACGGGAACGCTGTCGAACGGGATAAAAAGTATCCTATGTCCATCTCCTGGCTCTAAGCTACCTCCCAACCAATTTTCAGCCAAATCTGTTCTGCCGTTTTTGAGTTATGAGTGGTGTAACTAACACGACTTTCTTTTATATATATAGATAAGATTCTTCGCGTTAAGAATACATATATAAATTACGTTATTTAGGGTGATTATGCAAAAATTTTTTAGCTTTAACATTTTTTTTCGGCCCATGCCCACCTCTAATACAGATCTGCTATCAGAGCGACTACGAAGTTGCTACGAGAGCAACAGAAAAGGAAATGCTCTGTAGCAGTAGCACAAAAATTTATTTTGTTTGCTTCGCTCTCATCTCGCTTTTAATGCTTGTGCTATTGCTAAAACTACAAATAACGTTTTGAAAATTTTTTGATCTTGCTATTGCTCTGTGCTCCGACGATGTATGCTATGGAGCAGAGCAGAAGAGCAACCGTTTTCCGTTTGTGCTCCCTGCTATGCTACGTAGTCCTTCGAAATCAGAGCAGTAGCGGGAGCAAAACAAAATGCCCTGATGTAGCATAGCATTTTCAATCACTGCTTGTAACACTTTTTCATGACTTCGAAAATGTCGGCCTGTGTTATCCAACTGCTACGGCCCTTGAAGTTATGCAATACTAAATTGTGTAGCCTGCATTTAGGCAAAAGCAACTGCACAAAGCACAAATTCAATATATTCAAAGGAAGGATTTTTGACTGGATAAAATATATGAATATTTTTCAACAACTGATGAAGACCGATATTACTACAGCGCCGCATTATTGACGAACTTACTGTTTTCAATTTCAAGTGCAATGGCAATCGTTTTTATACCCTTCCAGAGGGTATTATAAAATTGTTCAGATATTTGTAACGCACAAAAGGAGACTTTTCCGACCCTATGAAGTATATATATTCTTGATCAGCATGAGAAACTGAGTTGATATAACCATGTCCGTCTGGCCGTCTGTCCGTCCGTCTGTGCGTATGCGTTTTACTCAGCCATCTTAAGAGCTATCGGGATGAAATTTTTTTTGGGGGCTTTTTATTACCTGGGAAAAATAAAGTATGAAAATTGGCAGAATCGGACCACTATATCATATAGCTCTGGAGGAAACATTTTTGCAATAATTGGAGTATCCCTTTGAAATACCAATATGATAGTATTATATATAAAATCTCAGATCCCAAAATTTGAATCTGATCGGATAAATAGAACACAAGTTACAGCCGATATATGTAAATCGGTTCGGCTTGCTGCCTACTACGTCCGCTACTGCCTGTCAGACGCAACGCTACATAAACTATATGTGTATGCGTGCGATTCGCGGCATGCGTGTAAAAGGGGATGGGGAAGAAGAAAAAGAAATTGACATGATATTTGAAAGGTTCTGTGCATTAATGAATTGAGATACAGAAAAAGAGTTTGGAACTTGTAAAAATATTATGTTCATGGTCTGCAAGGGTATATAAACTTCGGCACAGCCGAAGTTAGCTTCTTTGATATTTATTTATGAAACCAACTTGGAAAGCATTTTTTCGGGGGCGTTACAATAAGCTTTTTATTTATTTAGATTCTAAATTTTGGAATCTAAATTTTAGATATAAAATTGTCTTTGATTGCAAGTGTCGGCAAAAATAACTCAGGTTTCATTTTTGAGCGGGTTTTAAACTAATTTGATTGTATTAATGGCAAATGAATTTAATTTCTACAAAATTTTGTAATATATTTTTGTCGTTTATCGATAAATAGTGGCACAAGCTTTTCGATGATTGTTTTTATACCATACACCAAGGGTGGCCACGGAAATTGTTTTTGGGAGCCAGAGCATCAGCGGCAGAGGCTGGGCAGAGGAAAAGGTCACCTTTGAGTCGAAAATTTGTGTGCCTCGAGTTTTATGACGGGTCATAAACGACCTTTTTGGGTCGAGCGAGAGATCGTCGTCGAACTTGTTGACAGAGGGACGTCCAAAAACCGAATTTCGCGGGGAGGGGGAAAAAGGGTCGCGATCTCGAGCTCGCAGCTTGTGGACAGAGGGACGGCCAAAAACTGAATTTCGCGAGGGGTGGGGGGAAGGGTCGAGATGGGCGGAAAGGAGCGTGGCAAAATCTTTACACATAAAAAAAATGCGCAATTACTAAGCAAATATATATACCAACTATGGTGTTTCTAGCTAGAATGGTTTTTGAGAAAATCGGTTTTATTTAATTTGCGGGGGCGGTAGGTGGCGTGGCAAAATTTTTACAAATACAAAATGTGCGCATTTACTAAGCAAATATACGTACCAAATTTTGTGTCTTAAGTTGGTATAGTGTTTGAGAAAATCGGTTTTATATAATTTGCGGGGGTGGTAGGGGGCGTGGCAGAAATTTGAAATAAACTTGATCACTCTACATACTACACGAGTCTACATACCAACTTTGATGGCTCTAGCTCTTATAGTCTCCAAAGTCTAGGTGTTCATACAGACGGACGGACAGATGGACATGGCTAGGTCGTCTCGGCTGTTGATGCTGATCAAGAATATATATACTTTATGGGGTCGGAAAAGCTTCCTTCTGCCTGTTACATACATTTTGGCGACTTTAATATACCATTTCACCCTATGGGTGTATGGTCTAATAATGCGGCATTCATCATGGTACTGAAAAGACCGATTTCAGTAAATGCGGAGCTTGGCAACACATAAAAAGCTTTGCAGCTTTCGACCGCCTCGCGGCAGCTGCAGGCACTAGCATCATTGGTTAGCAAGGTTAAATGTAACATTATATTTTGCGAGCACTTTTACTGGTCATATAATGACAGCGCCTAAATTCAGACAACATAATTTTTAACTTTCGCCGACTTCGGTATAGCACATGCACCAGCTGCAAAATTAATTCAAATTTTGATGACCAAATGTATGTATCTCTCTTAATTCTTTTTATATGCCTCATAGCATACGCTCTCTCGCTCACTCTTACAAACACACTCTAGCGCCGCCACTATCCTACAGCCAACTTCGCCCTTGTGGACCACTTATAAATCTCGTTTATACGTATCTTTGTATTTTTCTAGTCCGATTTAAATAAAATTTCAAGTGTTGGTAGAAATTAGTAAGACTAAATAGTGTGCCGGATTTGATTTCGATAGTTATTTAATTTGCCGGGGCGGTGGAGAGCGTGCAAAAATTTGAAATAAACTTGATCACTTAACATGTTACATTACATGTTACATACATTTTGGCGACTTTAATATACCATTTCACCCTATAGGTGCATGGTATAAAAATGGTGAAATGGTATATGAAAGGCGCTAAATGTATTTAGCAGAGTCGTTCTTAATGCATTACTTTTATTATGCATTGGTCATTCCATTAGCATTGAAAAATAATATTGCTAATGAAATTTTTTTCATTGGCATTAAAAAAAAGGAGTTTTAATGAAATTGATTTTCATTGGCATTCAAAAAAAATAATTTTAATGAAAATTTTTTCATTGGCATTGAAACTGAAAAGTAATGAAAAATTTTTGTTTGGCATTGAATAATGTCAATGAATCAAATCAAGAAAAAATACAATTTTTAAAAAGTAGGAAAAAATTACTAAAAAATAAGAACAAATTAAGAAAAATTGAGCAAAAATTAACAAAAATTACGGGAAATTTTTAAAAAATTAAGAAAAAATTTGGAAATTTAACAACAACAAAATTTGGAAAATTAACAAAATTACAGGAAATTAACGGAATTTCTGTGCGTATCTCAAATTCAACATTTTAGGAAGTTTATTGAACTTAAAGAGTTTATGACGTTTATTCTTAGTTTGATTCAACTCGGATTTTAATCATTAATTTTTTATTCCATGTATCTATGTCTCGTTAGTGCAAAAATAAGCTAAATCGAATGTTAGTAATTAACCCAGTACAAGCTGAAACAATTAATCATTGTCAGCAGGTATCAGGTGTCGCATGAACATAAAAAACTATATATGTACTTAAGTACATTAAAAATAAAGACCTCGATCTTTATTTTTGATAATTTTAAATATTTTTACTTACAACCTTATACAAATGATTAAACTTTGATGTTAAACAAATTTGCATGTGCATATTTAAAATTGTTCAATTTAAGGAGGGCAAGGTTTAAAAACAATTTTTTTTAGTTATTTCTTATTTTGTTGTTTGAATTAAATCTAAGCAAAAAAGATATGTACAGGTCGTTAAATAATCGATCTTCAGTGAAGATGTTTAGGTCGATTTTCTGACGAACGGCATTTTTTATCTAACTTCTATTTCTAAAACATACATACATATATAAATCCAATTTAACTAATTGTAAGTATAAGTTACAGCCTTGCCTCTGTTTCAGGAATTCCAACTCAATCAAGTTGTTAACATATTTTTAGTTGTGCAAAGAAAACAAAAAACAACATACTTAGTTTTATGTTTTATGTGTGGGTGTGTAATTACTTCTCTTACATTAAAATTATAATTTTTGGCCAAGTTCGATTTTTATAACTTAATTGTTCGAATTTATGCCTTAAACCGACGTCTGAATCATAGCAAAGATATTCAGTGAGCAAAAATAAATCCATTAAAAGTTTAGATCACCTATTATGTAAACTATTCATGATGGTAATAATTACCATTGATTTTTTGAATTTGCTCGAAAAATTAATTTTAATGCCGAAAAGTATGCAAACAGATCATTATACCCTTGCAAAAAGGGTATATTAATTTTGATCAGAAGTGTGCAACGCATAGAAGCATCTCCGACCATATAATTTATATATATTCTTGATCAGCACGACGAGCTGAGTTATATACTTAATATATTTCTAAAAAAAAAAAAACAGAGGCCCGGGTCTAAGTTTGTATACCCTTGCAACTTTATTCGCTCTGTAAAAATTATTCACTGTTGCTAAAATGTTTTTTTTACACATACCAAATTTCTTTAACTTTAAAGCTTGAAAGCTATATGATATAGTCACCCGATCTTGATCAGATTTGGCACAGTTGCTTGTAGGTGTAATAAACCAATATTAAATTCCACGACAATACCTCGGAAAGCATCAAAATTATTAAGAAAAGTCCGATCCGGCTGAATCCGAGATATACAAACTGTTGCACAGCTTACAAAAATTCAACTCTGTAGCTCTCACGGTCTAGAATGAGTTTGTGTTGATCCAGACAGAAGGACATGTCTATATAAACTCGTCATGTGGTGCTGATCAAGAATACATATCCTTTATATGGTCGGAGAGGCTTCCTTCTATGTGCATCTCTGACCAAAATTAATATACCCTTTTTGCTAGGGTATAAAATAGGCTTCTAATTGCCTAGGCTTTCACAAAATTGAAAGTCGATCGGTTCAATAAATTTGAGTTAGAGATACTTGAATTTACTAAAACTCTTAGACTCTTCTTTTGAAAAAAAAAAAAAGGTTTTTCCTTTTGCATTTTTTTCTGAAGTTATCTATTTAAACCATAAATACATTGATAGAAAATTCTTGAGATTGCTGATATTTATTAATTACATTTTATACCGAACAGCCCAAACATATGTATACATACTGTATGTACATAAATTCTTATGGTAAATGTCATTATGGACAAATCCAGTGGTTGAAGATCGGAGTGGAGCCCTATGAAACGACACCACCTTATTGTTAGCCCCCCTGGTATCACAGCACTGATTGTAAACAAACGATATGAGCCAACTCAACAAAAAAAAACTTGCCGTATGTAGATATGTACGTACATACATGAGTGTGCATATGTATGAAAAACGAATAGGATTTTATTTAAGTAATATACAATAAATAGATTATTAAAACAAATAAACATAAAGCTGGTTCTTTTGTTCGTTCGGTGAGGAATGAACAAAACCTTATGCTTTGGTCAATATTAACTATAGTAAAAGCAACTGTAATTCATTGTCGGATTGTCTCCTTGGTACACCTAACCTCTCATAGGCTATGTCTGAATCCAAATGCACAGACAAAGCCTAGTAGAGGCTAGATTTATAAGGATATATATATTACATAAAGAAAAAAAGGAAACGGGCTCACACCAAAAAATAAAAACAACAACAAATAACAATGCGACGCGTAACATCAGATGGTTTTTGCTTTCTTTTTTCAGATTTATATGTATAAATATGTATGTATGTATTATTACTATCACTGGGGATACGTGCGGACTCATCATTTAAACAACCCCACCCCGCCGCAATGCTGTTACTGATAAAAAAAAAAATAAAAAAAAAAACGAAAGAAAAAAATAGTTAACAGCTGCGCAAAAAGTTTGTTGCTGCGCTTTCTTTGCAATGCTCTAACTTTTTTCTCTTTTTTGTTATTTTTTGCTCGATTTTATTAGCGCTTCGCGTTTCAATTTATTAACTTGTTGCTGCTGTCGTTTGCCATTTCGTGTTTTGCGTACAACTCATGATTTATTTTTACGCCACGTCTTTTTATATATTTCTTTTTTCTTTCACTCACAGCTTTCACTTTTCGTATGGCATTTTCATCAAACAAAAATTAAATAAAAAAAATTTTAAGCTAATTAATTGCAAACAAGTTAAAGAAAAAAACATCAAAAAATTCATCAGCGTAACAGAAAAGTCCAAACGACAACGGCCTTCCACCGAAAGATTATGCGCGATTAACAGTAGACGAGTGCGCCGATGTCTCTACCAGCGTGTTTTATGTCTGTGTGAGTGCATTTTAAAGTTCAAGTTCAAGCAACGAGAATGTGATTAGAATTTTTGTTGCTTCGCTCTCCAAACACCACACACACAGCAAAAAAAATAGTAAAATAAAAAACAAAACAGGCAAGTGCACGTATACCGCCGCCGACATAGCCGATCACAGCTTTCTATTTTGCAAGCTCTCCTTGGCTCTCTTATTTGTGATGGCGCTCTTATTAAACACACACACGCGCGCGTACGCACACAGCAAAGAAAATAGGCAAACCTAATGCTAGTTTCTCTTTTCTTCTTTTCCGCTCCGCGATGAATAGCTACAGTTGTTATATGTATGTATGTAGGTGGGAGCGAAAAGTAATCCATGTCAGTAGAACACTTTCGATTTTCTTTTTTTGCTCGAGCCACGCGACGTGTTTGCCTATTTTGTTCCCCAGCCCCCCTGTTCACGATCGACCCATCCCTTTTTAGTTCTATGTTTGTATGTTCATACATACATACATATGTACATATGTATGCGTTTGATTTAGGTAGCACCGTTAAGCTTGGACGATTCTTTTGCTTTTGATGATTTCTTAATTGCTTTTAATTTGTTTGCTTTCACTTTGTATTGTATAGTCTTTCTGCTTTTTTTTTTATTAGAATTTATTTTATTTTACTCTTTTTTATTTTGTTGTAGTTGCGCTTGTTAAAATTAATAATTTATATTTTGCCACAGCAGCAGCTCCAGCATTGCCAATTCCAATCTACATCTCCCCGTCCCCGATCTTTACACTTGAACAGTTTTGGTATTAATAAACTCGAGTACGAAGTGATTTTTGGCTTTTATACTTTCCAGTCAGATCGCAGTTGGCTGAGCAGCCGGCTTTCATACGCAATGGCGGCAGCATAAGCTGCATATGTATACATATACATATGTATGTATGTACAAATAAGCGTTCCTGTATGGCTTTCAATGTGTATTTGCGGACGTTCATATTTATGTATGTATATGTATATATATGCATGTATGTATGTACGTGCGATCGCTGCTTTATTTTATTATTTTGTTTGAACGAAACGAAACGACAAGAGAATGAATATTTTGCGTCTTTCGATCGTCGTTTATATTGGCCCGACTGGCCCTGGCATTGGCTCTGTCGCTGTTGTTGCCGCTGCCATTAGCGTAGTCAGAATCCAATTGAAGAAGGGGCTGCTCAATACTAAAGCGTAAAGTTAAATTTAAGCACACATTTTTGTGCAGTATTGAAAAGATCCGATTCCTTAAATTTTAAATATCACCGATACACCTATGTATGTATGTACATATTTATGTAAATATGTATGTACATATGTACATATGTATCTAGAAAGGAATCTTTAAAAGAAACTAAGAAAAACTTTCAATTTATCTTAAAATGGTGATTTTTAGTTCTCTTATCTTTGTGTTCTTTAATGACACTGATTACTTTTAAAATACTAATATCCTTAAACATCAAAAAAAAGAAAGAAAAAAAAATTTCAAGTCAATTAATTCAAAGCAGAAGAGATTTTTATTTAAGACAAAACCAAACTTCATACATACATACATATGTACATACATATGTATGTATGTAAATATTTTTTTTTTTTTGCATTTTTGCAAAGAATTAATTGACAGTTGAAATTCTGAGTCGTTTAAGTTTTTGTTTTGTTTTTCATTATTTTATACTTGATTTAATATTAATTTTGATTTGTTTAATGAAAATATAGGTACTGTTTTGTTTATAATATTAGGCCAAAATATTGTTTAAAAATATATGAAATAACATTGAAACACCATAGTGAATATAAATTTTAGTGCCAACTTTGCTAGTGCAAACAATTGTTTGACATACTGCACATACATATGTATGTACATATGTATGTACATATGTATGTATGTATGTATGTATCTTTGGGTTGAGTTCGGTCATCAATCTATGTACATTTGTATGTATTATGTACAATGCCCATTGTGCACTCGCTCTCAAAAAAAACCCATTAAGTTATTTTGTAAAAAATTAGCAAATTCTATCATGATGACTTTTTCCAATGATGAATATATGAATCGACATAAAACAATTTTTTTTTAATAATAAGGCCTTAAAATTGGAAGGTATGATTTCATTTACATAAATAAATATATATGTAATTTGTACATACATACATTATTTTAAAATACATACATATACATACAGAGTACTTATTGCTTGGTTCAACGATGGCACCTCGGACTTGGATGTACATATGTACATACATACATATGTATGTGTGTATGTATGTACATAGTGTATATCTTCTATTTAGCTGGATCGAACCACTATATCATATAGCTCCTATAGGAATGATCAGTCAAAAACATTGACTTTTCATCATAATAAATACATACATACATATTTGTCAACGAGATTGAAAGGATCGTATAGCACTCTTAGGAAATATTTAAGTAAGTAAGAAAACCTTATTTGCTTTTTATGCAAAGTGCTACATACATATATTATTTGCTGCAGAAGACCTTGAAAGGGCACTTTGGCAAGGTCTTCCTTTAAATTAAGCTGTCTAAATAGGGTAAAGGTCTGTACTGTAAAACGGCTTTTTTTTGTTTAACAGCATATTTGTAGAAAAGTATTGTAACATTGTAGCAAACAAAGCAAATTGTTAAAATGTAGGTGTCAAATGTTCCTATATGAATGGCATAACCTGTGGTAAGAAAAAAGATAGAATAAGTAAATTGATTTAAAAATATTACAAAAGAAAGTCAATAGGGATTCACATATGAGATATACATATGAGATATATGTACATACATATGTATGTATGTACATATGTACATACATATATTCCAAAATTGTATATTTACTTTTATGTATACTCTTTTCCGCAATCCCTATACATACGTACATACATACATACATTTTGAACTAATTTGCAATAACCAGGCGAAGCTATGAGAATTAACCCAATATTATGATTTCCATAAAACCTAGTATTAGTTTGTGAACATACATATGTAAAAAATGTATTGTAAACAAATATTTTGTGCTGTTCTTTTAATATCTCATTTTCATTCCTACAGTGTAGATAAGTTAGCGACCTTAAACGCGGTCTATTAACAGGTGATCAATCCAAGCAGCCGACTGATTGATTTGTCCCCTTCCCTACTGCCTTGACTTCCATATATGTATGTATGTAGGTATGTACATATATACATACATATGTACATTTTTATATGTATCTATGCATGTATGTATGTTCATATGTATGTATGCATGTGTGTTCATACACACACACATGAATATGAGTTACTTGTGCATCATTCAGTTTTGTATTTCGGTTCTTTTCGATTCGTCTGCTTCTTGGTTGCCTTTTTTTCCTTTCTTATTACTTTATTTTCCCCTCCTTTATTTATTTATTTTTTTTATTTTTTGGGCGACACTCACACAGATTCAATAGCTGCTCTTCCTGCAGCTTGTGCCGATGTTGCTGCGATTGCCGCCCACTCCCCACAGTTCTCACCCTCTCTTTCCCTATGATGTCCCAAACATTGCCCCCAGACATGTCGATCTTCAGTTTTTGCTCTTCTTTTTTGCCATTTCGATCCGTTTACCAAGCTGAGCGTTTGCATGGGTGTTGTCTGCATTCTTAATGCTGTTGTTGTTGTTATTGGTTGCGTCTTTCCTTTATCTTTACCTTGTTGTATTTTTTTTTTTTTTTTTTTTTTTTAAGGCCACAAATTAAGTTTGAGTCATTAAACCGGTCAACTAAAATAAAACATCGTGGCATCTGAGCCTAAAGAAACAACAAATACAAAGCAACACCAAAAATGAACTAAGAAGTCAGTTCATAAGGGAGTTAACAAAAATTGGTGTTGTTATTGTGGTCACTTCACTTAAGTGTTACGTTGCCACAGGTCTCCAAAAGTTATTGACCGACTTTGCTGTAACCTGAGTACAAATGACACTCAATGCTCTTTAGAAATCGGGCACCACGCACAAAAACAAAAAATTAAAAATAGGAGAAATAACAACAAACTGCACTGTTAAGTTAGTCGAAGAAAAACAGTGGCAGGATATTTGCGGTAATCGTTCAGGTAAGCACATAGTATGTATGTATGTGCGTACATATGTGCTTTTTAGTCTCCCATTCCAATATATGTACATATTTACATACATTAATTTTTATTTATGCCAACTGTCCATATATCTGTGTCCTGGTCAGCATCAACAGATGAGTCGATGTTAGATCAACGTTGTTTTAAATTTTTGTCACGCCCACTTTTGCCTCCAAATTATTTTAAGCACTTGAAGAACAATTTTCTCTTACAATATTAAAAGTTTCACAATCAATAAACATACCGAATTTTATTAAAATCAGTTTACTTCATTACATTTTCGAATAACCTTAAGCATAACTTAATCTAAAGCACGAGAATCATTTTAATAATTACCTATAGGAGTTTCGGAAGCAAAATAAAATTTTATATGTTAAATAAATAAAAATCAAATTTTCTAGAATAAACCGATAATAATTTTTTAAAATTATTTATAAAGCGCTATTAATTGGGAAAAAATTTTAAGCCTTCCGGTGTAGATACGAAATTGTGGACACTACCGAGATTTTCAAAGGACATCGCGAATAATGGGAAAATTCTGCAAATTGTGCGAGAATTTTAAAACTAAAATATTTTTTGCAAAAAAAAATAAAAATAAATAAAAAAAAAAGTGAGCTCTATTATTTTTTTTTAAATTCTCCTAGGTCACTCATACAAGCCACACTAATAAAGACATGTCTATGAAGTGAAAACGACTAATTTCAACGAAAAATTTAGGAAGCTCTAATCATTAGAGTCTAATGTAAGAGATGTATGTATAAGGTTTATCAATATTTTATCGGAATAAGCCTATAAAATGTAACCATTGCTTGATACATTCAAATTATTTACACATGTACAGCTGCGAAAATAAAAATAATACCATAGAGCCGAAAAAACAGAATAGAACTGCATGGTATTAAACCAATAATTGAAAGAATTTGATTTCAAAGCATTTAAGGATCTATTCCAAGTGCTGGCAAAACAACCTGGTTGCCAGAACAGCATAAGCCGGTGAGTTTAGAGCAAAGATCTTGCAAAATACCGAAACCACGGAACTATTCTTTGTATAATTTGTATAAAATAGTTGTGGCCCATGGATTTTCTCAAAGACTAATAAACCTAAAGGCATTAAATTTTGTATGAAGAAGGCATTAAATTTTAGGGATGTGCATTCCGCCTCCATAATTTAGAAAAAACCGATTGCCTGCAAATTTTTGCCTATTAAAATGAAATTAAGCACTAATAGGTCTTTTTAATTTCTACCATATTACCGAATTTTATTAAAATCGGACCAGAAACATATACGTATGAATGTGTTTTACTAGGCGGTGCATAAGGGCGGAAGTGGCCGTATGCAAGTGGCGGCGCTAGAATGTATTTGTAAGAGTGAACGAGATAGCATATGCTAAGAGGCATGTAAAACGAATTTGGTGTCATGGTATACCGAAGTCGGCGAAGTGATTTATGTACTTCATTTTTTTGCTTTATGCAATCAGTAGCCGAGGTGACGGTCAAATCTTGATGCACATATGATCGGTGAACTTAGCAGCATGCATCGAAATAATAAATAACGGCGTTTTACCAAAATCGAGGCGTATTTACCTGCGATAAAAATATGACCAAAGATTAGTTTAAAAATTTGTATCAAAGGATGCCATCTCAACTTCGTGGCGGCCACACACGATATTAAAAAGAAATGAAGTAAGTAAGTCGTCTCGCCGACTTGGATATACCATACACCAGTAAAACAAATATTTTAAATTTATAATAACCAATGCATTTTCGTATTTTTAAAAAAATCTGTTTGCATGCTTTTTAGAAGCATATCTTAGTATTTCGCTCACTCAAGCATTCGAGCACCCTAGCGCCCCCACCAGCCAACGGCCACTTCCGGCCATATGGAAAAACGTTTATATGCATAACTTGGCTATTTTTATTCCGATTTTGATCAAATTTGGTATTTTGCTTGATATTAGTATCAAATTTAAATTGTGCTAAATTTGATTGCACAAGGTAGAAAATCGGAAGATAATCGAGTTTTTTTCAAATTACGGAGGCGAAAAGGGGCGTGGCAAAATTTTTACTCATAAAAAATGTGCGCAATTACCAAGCAAATATTCCTACCAACTATGGTGTCTCTAGCTAGAATAGTTTTTGAGAAAATCGGTTTTATTTAATTTGCGGGAGCGGTAGGGGGCGTGGCAAAATTTTTACAAATACAAAATGTGCGCATTTACTTAGCAAATGTACATACCAAATTTTGTGTCTCTAGTTGCTATGGTGTTAAAGAAAATCGGTTTTATATCATTTGCGGGGGCGGTAGGGGGCGTGGCAAACATTTGAAACAAACTCGATAAGCGTACATATGACACGAGTCTACATACCAAATTTGGTGGCTCTAGCTCTTATAGTCTCCGAGATCTACATACAGACGGACGGACGGACGGACGGACGGACAGACGGACATGGCTAGATCGTCTCGGCTGTTGATGCTGATCAAGAATATATATACTTTATGGGGTCGGAAAAGCTTCCTTCTGCCTGTTACATACATTTTGGCGACTTTAATATACCATTTCACCCTATGGGTGTATGGTATAAAAATATTTTCAGAACTATTCTAAGAAAGGGTATAAACGTAATTTTTTTTTTGGAAATCTATATCTAATAATGGCATTTCGTGTTATAGAAACTTCACAAAATGGATTTTTTTAAGCAAAAGAATATTTGTACAATAAATGTGATCTGGTTTATGTCAAATTTTTCCCACGGCCCCTTCCGCACCGCAATTTAAACTAAACAGGTTTTCTTAAAAACTCGAAATTAAACTTGGCATATATAATCGTTAAGAAATCGTAGACTCCTGAGTGTCTACGTAACAAATTTGGTGACTCTAGCTCGTATAGTCTCCGAGATCTGGGTGTTCATACGGACAGACGGACGGACGGAGATGGCTAGATCGAGTCGGCTACTCATGGGGGAAAAAGCTTTCTTCTGCTTGTTACACACATTTGGGCGAATTTAAAATACCATTTCACCCTATAGGTGCATGGTATAAAAATTTCAAGAAAAATTGAGCTAACTTTAAAAACCCAAATAGGGTTTTGCCAATCAATAGGTGTACTTCCTGGTAAAACTGGTCCGATGCGGTTTAATTTCAACAACCTAGAATTTGCCGCACAGTGTAATTGGTGTGAAAATTAATAATACAATTTAGATTTCTAAAATCATAGCCACAAAAATTTGGTCATACTAATACAAGTTGTCGGGACATCCGTTCTACTCCAATACTCTCTCTACAGTAACTTACAAAGAAATCGCTGATAATATTTTGGGCATCGCACTGCTCGCGATCCTACCCTAAATCAAATTGACAAGTGGCTTCAAATGTATGTACTTATGTAATTATTTAACAAGAAACTACTTTTCTTTCCCCGTCAAAAAAGATATTTTTGTAAATAACAGATTCAAATTGGCTGAGCCACATGCATGCATACATATGCACATATATGTACATATGTACATATGTATGTACAATGTACATACATACATACATACATAGAAATTCATTTTTTTTTATTACATACTTAAAAGTTTTTTAATTTTGTATATCTAAATGTACATACATATGTACATATGTATTGACATGTACATATACATATGTATGTACAATATGTATGTACATGTATGTACATACGTACATATGTATGTATTTTTATGTGTCGAAAACTTTAACACAGTTTAAGAAAACAATTAAAATTTGCGTCTCATTACTCGCATGAAGTTATAAGCCGTTCTTTTGCGGAAGTTAAACTTTTTGGATAAAATGATTGTCCTCTTTGAAGCCTAAAAATAGGGTATCAAGATTACTGGCAAGGGTATACAAGTTTCGGCATGTCCGCAGTAAGCCCCGGCCTTTTGGTTTTATTTTGTAGTTGATAAATTAACTTGAACTCTCTACAAACGCGCAATCGTTGATTATACTGTGCACAAATGTACATACATATGTATGTATGTATGTATATACATACATGTACATTCATATGTACACACATATCTTTATATGCATGTACATATGTATATACATACATATGTATGTATACTGTACAAGTCGATGTTCCTGTTTTTAAATTTCTTGGTTTTTTATTTTTTGGTTTAATGCAATGAACTTCTCAACGACGACTCTGCGCTTTGTTTATTTAAAAATAAAAATACAATTTGCAAAAAAATGAGAAAAAACGCGAATCAACAAACAAAAGGAATTCTTTGTTTATGACCGGGCTAACCGGTGTGTGTGTTTGAGTGGAGGCCGATCGAAAGAGAATAATGCCACACAGACACACTCGCTTATGCATATGTACATACATGAAGATTGTTCAATTGGAGCGAAAATTACACGAACACACTCGCGAATTGCACCGAAAATTGTTGTTGCATTTTTTTATTGCTGCGTAGAGTTCATTGGCTGCATACGTATGTATATGTATGTATGTAGATTATATTTTATCAGTTGATATATTTTACTAACAAATTGCAGTGAATGACATGATTTACACAAACACATACTCACACACATAAATACATAAATCTAATGATATGAACATATGTATGTATGTATGTATCTTCATGCATACATATGTATGTATGTACATACATACATATGTACATATGTCTGTACAAAAAACCATGCATTTAGAGAACACTGTTTTCCATTTTTTAAATTTGTTATTGGCGAAAAGATAAAGCACAGAAAAAATCCTTGTGTACATATGTACACTGTACATATGTACATATGTATTAGAAATGTCACGAATATTCGGCAACTATCCGATATTCTGCCTATTCGGCCACTTTTTTACTAATAGTAGTTAATTTTCGGCCGAATACCAAATCATGTAAAAAAGACACATTATATGAAAAAAAAAATTTTAAAACCCAAAATTTTTGTGTAATATCAATATGTATATTATGAATTAAATAAAAAAGATGATATAATTTATATTGGGTTAGCAGCACTAGATTCCGTTTTCGATATGTTTACGTTTTTTCAATGGGTTAGCAGCCCTTAATTGCAAAAAGATTGGCAGCGCTTACTTCAGAATTTGTGCTTCAAATTGGAGGTGAAAAATTAATGTGAAAAATGGACATTTTAACATGTGACACCGACGAAAAAGCAAACGTAACTCCAACCAAGAAAAGGAAAGTCCACTACGACGCGAAGTACTCAGTAGCTTGGGAAAAAAAGTATTCCTGGTTGACGAAAAGCAGTAAGGGTAATGGTTTGTCATATTGCAAATCTTGCAAATCAGACCTCAAATGCTGTTCAGGCAAGAGGGATTTAGAGAAGCATGAAGCTTCTGTTAAGCATAAGAAAAATTCGAGAAGTATGTACATATGTATGTATGTATACAATTGCGTTTTATACTTGTCAAGTTCGTTATGACGGAGCTAGACCGCGAATGGCGACTTCTCCGGAACATGAACTTTCCCTTCAAAGAGGAGGAAGCGGTACCGCCAGACGTCTTTTGGCGTTATGTTTCAAACGTAAAAAATGGAAATTCAACCCACATCTTTCCCATCTTGACGGAGTTAACCCAAAATTTGCTTGTTTTGCCACATAGCAGTGCTAATGTTGAGCGTTTATTTACAGAAATTAATTTAATTAAGACAAATAACAGAAACAAATTAGACACGGAGACTTTGAAAGGATTGCTTCACACCAAAAGTGGATTAAAGGAAAACTTAGAGCCTTCTGACAAGCACATAAAATTATATGTAAAATATGTGCTACGTAAAAATACGTACAGTGGTTCCAACGCCAAATCGGACAAGACTTTGTGTTTATTAAAATTAGTTTTTTCTTTATTACTAAGTTACTTATGTATTTTAAGTTTTAATATTTTTAGCTAAGCTCTGGCTAATACATAATTGCCCCAAACTACTTCAAACGCCTGCCCAGAGCCCGGTATTAACGTCATTGAAAATCTTTGGGAAGTTTTGGCTAGGAAAGTATACCAAAACCAACCCCCTTTTCACGCTTGACCAATTGAAAAAGGGGTTATTGGCAGCTTGGAATTCAATAGAGCCAGAGATCTGCTCGAATTTGGTCAAATCAGTCCCCAATCGCTTGCAGGCTGTAATAGCTAACAAAGGTTTTGCAACCAAATATTAAATATTAAGTTTTTCTTTTTTTTTTTAGTTGTTTTTCTTGTTTTTTTCATTTGTCCGATTTGGCGTTGAAGCTCAAAGTCGGACTTGTTATTCGTTTTTAAATTTTAAAAAATGTTAGTGTTTGAAATTTGGATTTTTTTTTTTTGTTTTAGTAAGATAAGTCTTCATAAATTTAAGGAAAAATATTAAAACTTAAAATAAGTAACTTAGTAATAAAGAAAAAACTAATTTTAATAAACACAAAGTCTTGTCCGATTTGGCGTTGGAACCACTGTAGATTTTGGAGCCTGGCTACGCATTTCTCAAATTTTGACTTGGCATCGCTGATTCCAGCTAACCCCCCCGACAAGCATGTACTTCGGCCGACAGCGTTGCCGAATATTCGTTATTCGGTGTTAGACCAATTCACTATTCGTGGCAACTCTAATACAATGGATGCCGGTTTTAAAGATAGTCAAGGAATCGGTAATATTGCTTCGTTATAACCGATATCCTTATAACTGACATCGAAGAAAAACTTATATATGTATGTACAATTTTTTTATTTCAATCTTTCTTTAAATTTAAATAGATTTTTTAAGAATTTAAGTCATCTTCAATAAAAGCGTTTTTGACATTGCTCCAAATGTGCAGTTCTACACATACATATGTACATACATATGTACGTACATGCATATTTATGTACATATCTACATGTGTATGTAGATATTGTCTGGACGTTGACGCGTACAATGCGAAGTACGTTCAAGTGGCCCATACGACACCAGGACATAGCCTGTTTCGCGCGAGCCCAAGCAGAGCGCTGTCCACCTCCCGCCCGACCGACCGTGGGGCGCAGCCGCATATCGGACGGCACGATTGCGTGGACAAATACAAATAAAACGGACAAACAATTAAAAATATGATTATGATTAACTACAGCTAGTTACGAGCTAAATGTGCTAAAATAGAAGTTTTCACAAGGGAAAGAGAGGCTTCTGATCTGATTACGGGATACAGATGATTGTAATCAGAACATAGGACTCGAAAAGGTTCATGCAAAGAATAGTTGGAACTACAGTGTTTTAAGGATAGAGGAATAAAATTTCTAGTAGGTCTACGGGGTACAGATAGGTTTAACTGGTTCAATAGCTCAGGAGAGTCTATTTCACCTATTAAGAGTTTATGAATAAAGATAGCACAAGCATTACTCTACGATTAATTAAAGAAGGAAGGTTGATTAAAAGAACCCTACTGGAGTATGATGGCAAATTGACATTGCGATCCCAATTCAGACCGCGAAGAGCGAAAAACAGAAATTGCTTTTGAACAGATTCAATTTTACTTTGGTGCGTCTCATATTGAGGTGACCATATGCAAGATCCGTACTCTAAGATAGGACGGATTAAAGAAGTATACAGAATTTTGGTTGTGTACGGATCGTCAAACTCTTTTGACCATCGTTTCACAAACCCAAGAACATTCATAGCTTTACTAACTGTAGCAGAAATATGAGGATTAAAAGTTAATTTATGGTCCATAAGAACACCTAAATCATTGATAATATCTAACCGCTCTAAGGCAGTGTCGTTAAGATAATAAGTTGCTAAGTATGGAGTGCATCTATAAAAAGACATAACTTTACATTTAGAGCCGTTAAGGTTTAATAGGTTTGTTTTACACCAACTCTGAAGATCATTAAGATCCGATTGAAGTAGGCAAGAAGACGATATGTCTTTAAAACTGAGGTAAAGCTTGACATCATCCGCGTACATAAGCACCCGAGAATGTGACACTACCAATGGAAGATCATTTATAAAAAGAGTGAATAGCAATGGACCCAAATGACTACCCTGAGATACTCCAGAGGTCACATGGATGGTCTTAGAAAATGAAGACTTAAAGAGGACCTTTTGTGTACGCTTAGAAAGATATTGAAGAATCCAATCTAGCAAAAGGCTGGGGATGCCAAGTGCGTTTAATTTATATAAAAGCAGAGTATGATTAACAGAGTCAAAGGCCTTGCTGAAGTCAGTATAAATGACGTCAGTTTGCACGGCAGTCTTGAACCCTTTGATTGAGTGAGATGTAAATTCTAATAGGTTAGTAGTTGTCGATCTACGTTTCTTAAACCCATGTTAGGATGACGAAATGATTGAGCTACAAAAATGCTGCAATTGAGATGTTATTATTTTCTCAAATGCTTTGGGTATGGCAGACAATTTAGAAATACCCCTATAATTGGAGGCTTCGGACTTCTTCCCCTTTTTATGAAGAGGAATAATATATGATTCCTTCCAGATAGGCGGGAAGGCGGAAGATGTGACGGACAGTGTAAACAACTTAAGTATTGGCTTACATAGGGCCTCCGCGCAAAACCTTAATACGCAGCCTGGTATTCCATCAGGGCCGGGTGCATATATTGGTTTGACGGAACTGAGCACGGTAAGAACCGAACTTTCATCAAACACAGGGTCTAAAATGCAATTAGACGATTGCAAGTGATGAGGATAAGGAGGATTTACTTGATACATCGAAGAGGAATAAGTTGTTTTGAAAAAATCAGCAAACATGTCGGCAATTGCCTGATCATTGTCAGCTTTATTGTTTTCGAAAGACAAGTAAGACGGGTGCACTGATGTCTTACGTTTAACATTTACAAATTTATAAAATTGCTTAGGATCGCGAGAAAACTTGAGTTTACATCGCTGAAGATAATCCTTATAGCAATGTGAATTCAGCACCATAAAATTTGATCGAGCAACTACATATAGGGAAAAATCCGATGCTTTACCGGATTTTTTAAATCTTTTATAACATCTCGATTTTACGTTCTTCAAGTTACATAACTCACGTGAGAACCAAGGAGGTCTATCAGACCATCCTAGAGTCGCACGCGGGACACAAACATCAAAGAACGACTCAAGAGTTTTATAGAAGACAGAAATGGCGCAGTCCATATCAGTGCAAGTATACAGATATGTCCAATCATTAGTTAACAAGAGTTTTTTAAGTTTAGTAAAGTTTGTCTTGCGAAAACATCGGGTTGGAGGCATCGAGTTATTATGTCGAGACATAACACCAAAAGGAAGGTCAATGGTTATATCCAGAGTTTGATGAAAGTTGTCTTCGGGGATAACTAAGGGATCAGTCCTGGAAACATCGCAGTTGGAGGAATTCAACACAAATACCAGATCTAGTGATCTGTTACGACTATTCCGGACAGGATTTATTTGAGTTAGGGACAACTCAAGCAGACCATCTATGAAACAATGTGACAAGGAGGGCAACAGCAATAAAGAGTCAAATGAAAGGGTCCAGGCAATCTCAGGTAAATTAAAATCTCCCAGAACAACGAGCAAGTCTTTGTCAGTGAGATATGAGGAAATAAGTTGAATAGCTTCCAAATGTTGAGTGTATACTGCCAAGTCGGACTGTGGTGGAATATACGAACAAGTAATATAGGCAGAAAAAGAATTAAACGAAATTTTAACACAAACAAATTCAATCTCCTGATTGGAGGACGATCAAAACGCCACCACCATTACGGATAGTCCGATCATGTCTATATATTAAATATTTTTAGGGGAAAATTGAAGCATCGGAAATATCAGGCTTCAGCCAAGTCTCAGTAAAGGCAAGAATATGAAAGTCAAAAGCTAGACTATCTACATAGAGTTTAGACAGTTTAGTCTTTAGTCCCCGTACGTTCTGATAGGCCAGAGTTAGGGACGAAATTAGTTTTTTGACTCGCCAACAGGTGCAGACGAGCCGGAAGGAACGTTATTGACAGAGGCAGGTAGCAAGCTAATCGGAGGCCGATTCTTCTTTTTTATTGTATACTCTTTTACAACAAGGTGTTCCGGCCAAAAATCTTTATGACATATTTGGCCAAAAAGATCTGGGGAGACACCTATTTTAAAGGACGAAATGTCCCGAGTATATGAAAAACGGAACTTTTCCACAGCAATGTTTGGTGCTTGAACTTTGCCCTGGATGTAGGCTATGACTTCTTCAGAAGTAGTATTGGGTAACATAGTATAACATAGTAGTATATGTAACATAACGTATTTCGGATTTCCCTCACATCAGGGGTTTCTCCTGATTAGAGATGGGCATGGACTGCAATTTTTCGGTCCAGCCCAACACGGTCCAAAATTGAAAATCCCAAACACGCACACACACGCACGCTCCAAAATTTTGGAAACACGACCCAACACGGCCCAACACGAAATTTTTTACTTGATTTTTGTTTATACTTTTTTTTATATTTTATTAAATTTCCACGTCTTTGCGTTCAATTTTCAATATGTATAACAATCAAATATTATAATTTACAAGTTTTTGTACAAAAATAATAGTTTGTCAAGGTTGGAGCTCGAAAGTCGAGTACGTCGCTCATTTAAAATTTGCCCCGAGGTTGAAAACACCCTTTCGCTCGTAGCTGAGCTAGCTGGAATACTTAATACTCTTCGGGCTAGTACCCGTAGCCCTTTATTACTCCAGTTTTTCCAAAAACTTAATACATCCACAGTGGACGGTGATTCAGTGGCATTGTAGTTTTCTAATTCTTGTTCGACTACGGGTTTTTCTAACGAATTTTTAATTGCGTCTTGAATTCTTAGCTTTTCCATTTTTTCAAAGCGTGGTGCTGCGTCGCGTAAATTACATTAAAGTGTGACCGACCGATTACAAGCTTAAAATATTGAGTCAGCATTGGGATTTTTGGTATTTTTTGTCAATTTAAATTAAAAAAAAAATGTTCGTGTTTTTTCGTGTTCATGTTGCTCTGAACGAACACGCACGCCCATGGACAAAATTCAACTTTTCAACACGCGCACGCGGGCGCCCGTTCGTGTCACGATAAAACCCAGCCCATGCCCAACTCTACTCCTGATATATCGTTCAAACAATCTGTATGTATGTACATAGATCGGATTCAAAATAATTAAAGAGAAAGCAACCCCAGGATTAGTTTTTTTCGGAAACATTTCTACATGAAAGTAACATAGACACACTCGCGTCAAAATGATGCAGGACGTTTATATGTACATACATACATACATACATACATACATACATGTACATATATACAAACTATATATGTAAGGTCTGAAAATTACATATGTATGTATGTACATACATACATACATAGTTTAAAGAAAATCGAAGGATTTTGATTTGTGAACCACATATGTATGTAAATACGTACCTGTACCTGTATATGTATGTACATATCTATACTTACATGCATACATACATGCATGTATTTTGTATATCACCGGAGAAGGTAATACGGCATTATCAACAAAAGCACAGAGCGATAAAGTAGAGATAGAAAAGAAGACTCGAGGCGACAACGACAACTGTGATGGCGAAGTTCTTTAGCATTTTTAGCCTGTAGACTTGGATAGCTTTTGGGTATGAAAAACTCTGTTGGTTGTTTGTCAAGATGACGATGACAACGCGAAGTCGGGGGAGTACAGTACGAGGATATATGCACACACACACACACACACGCATGGATACACATACATATGTATGTATACACATGTATATTGCAACCAATCGGGGGAAGAGATAGAGAGAGAGAGAACTGAAAAAATTGTTTAATTATAAAATGTAGGAAAACAGTCAAGAAAAAGGCAAGTGAGAGAGTGCAAGAAAGACAAAAGTTGTTGTTTTTTGTTGAAGGACACACGCTCTTCAAAAGTGAGTAATGCATTTGAGGTTGTTGACTTTTTGTTGTGCTTCTTCTACTGCTGTTGTCTCCCTCTCTTGTTTGCTGTTTTTTTTTATCGCTTCTCTCCTTTCTTGTACACTTTATTTTGCACTGCTCGTTGTTCTTGTAGTGTTTGTTTTGTTCCCCGTTTTTATACCCTTGAAAAAAAGGTTTATTCATTTTGGTCAAAAGTGAACGACGCATAGTTTGAGCGACCATAAAAAGTATAAATTCTCTTCATATTGCTATCGGAACAATATATCTAATAGTCAGAAAAATTGTATGTTTCATACGCGATTATCACCCAGCTAGATTATTATGTTACCTGCGTAATTCTGGCAATTTGATCAAAATCGGATGACCATATTATATAGCTATTACATATATGTATAAGGAAGGAGTTACAACGAAACTGTTAAGGGTATACAAACTTCGCCATAACCGAAGATAGCCTCGGCCCGCTGGAATTTTTTTTGGGTATGTGTATGAGAGGCAAAGAGAGAATGAAACTATGTATATATGTACATACATACATGTGTATGTGCACAAAGTCAAAGTAATTAAAGTATATGCGCAATTTATTTTGCATTCACTAAATCAACAAAAAAAAATTGTGTAGTAAAAATGTCATATGCATACATATATGTCATATACGTATATGTGTTAATTTAACATGTATAAACAATTTTGTTGTTGTTGTTGTAGTAAATAAATGCTTTTGCAGGTTGATTACCTAAAAATTGTAAAACATAATTCATTTAAAACATTACAACCACTTTTGCTGTGGGAGATCGGTGACCATTTAACATTCTCTGCACACATGCATACACGACACAAGCATATAACTTTGACGAAATAATAAAACAAATTCAATTTGCAGTTGGAAATATTGAAAAACTTACTTAAAGCCAGAGGGCCGGGCCGGGCTAATTGTCTGTTACTCTTTCCCAAGCTTCAGTTGCCAACGCGAAAAAAAAAAACATTTTATCTAAAAACTTGAATTTCTGCCAAAGAACGGCCTACCAAAGCGACCTAGGCAAGTGCATTATATTCTTTGTTAGTTATTTGATTTAATGATGATCACATAAAAAGTAAACAAGTTGTTCAGACCAAAATTATTTTTCGAAAAATATCAAAGAAGCTAACATCGGCTGTGCCGAAGTTTATATACCCTTGCAGACCATGGCCATAATATTTTTACATGTTCCAAACTCTTTTTCTGTATCTCAATTCAATAATGCACAGAACCTTTCAAATATCATGTCAATTTCTTTTTCTTCTTCCCCATCCCCTTTTACACGCATGCCGCGAATCGCACGCATACACATACATATGTATAGTTTATGTAGCGTTGCGTCTGTATGTGTGCATGCGTGTGCTCTGTTGATTTGATGATGACGTAGTAGGCAGCAAGTTGAACCGATTTATATCGGCTGTAACTTGTGTTCTAATTATCCGATTAGATTCAAATTTTGGGATCTGAGATGTTATATATAATACTATCATATACCCTTGCAGAGGGTATTATAAAATTGGTCAGATGTTTGTAACGCACAGAAGGAGACGTTTCCGACCCTATAAAGTAAAGTAAACAGAAATGGTTTAGTCTCTTATCGAAATGAACTAACACGAAGAAAAAGTTTTGAAAGCCTGTAGCATCTTGATTGTTAACCTCCAAAATTCTTTTAAAATATTCTCTATCTATTAAATATTTAAGTTTTACCAAGCGTTTTTCAAGCAACATCATTTTTGCCAAGCCTTTTGAGACGTTTTATGAGTTCAAAGTTGGCAATGAAAATAGATCCATTAACTTCTGGGTCTGTATTGCACATGATGTCTTGGATCAACAATGTAAACAAAAAGCAACTTGAACTTGCACCACACAGGATAACTACCCTAATTTTAAGATTAATATGCTTTAGTTTAGTTTCGGTAGTTCAAATATTATATTTAATTATATAATGATGTTTGAACATACACATATGTATGTATGTATGTATGTAATGTATGTATGTATGTATGTACATATTTATGTTCGTATGTGTAACTAGTTTGCAAAAAATAAATGACATTGAGTATACAATAACCTGAAGTCCAGAAGCTGAATGGTAAAATCCGTTTATATTTCTTAAGCACCGTTTTCAAGATAATCGCGGAAAGCTACTTTTTACGAACATTTTTCAAATATAATCAAAAGACCGCATTTTAAAAGTTTCGCAATGCTAGAAATCAATAAAAGCAATAGCTGATAGTTCTAGAACGTATGTATATACATAACATATGTATGTATGTACATAGATACATATGTGTCATGACTATAGATGTATAAATTAGTCTAACAATAAGCTAAGTTTAGCTGTTCGTGTCGCTTACTTATTGCGATCCAATTGGATACAATGTGTATCGAAGGGTTTGTGTGTCTGTTTTGGGTCGTATCAATTATTAGGTATAGAATGTGATTCGTTTCTTGTTCCAGTGTATTTGGCTGCGGTGTGGGGCATGGTTCTGGGGGAGCTGGTGTGTTGCCATAAGAGGCCACTCTAAGCTTAACTTTGTGGCTCTTCCGCAGCTCATATGTACATATGTATGTATATACATATACATATGTATATGTAGGAAACCGAAGCCGAATACGAATTGCGATGGCAATGGAAATGGAAATTTAAATGAAATGGTTGCATGAGGTTAACTTCCAGATGCACACAATATGGTGCGTTAATTTCTGTTCCTGTTGGACGATACCGGGGACGATGTTAGTTGTCGAGCCAAGTTGAGCAACACCAGGGTCAGGGTTGTGGTTGTTGTTGTTGATGTTGTTAATCGTCTTGACAGCAGCTAGCCAGAACCACATTCAGTAATATCGTGCGTGCTGCTCTCAAGGCCAGTGCATTATTTTACACTGGGTTGATATTGTTGTCGGCGAAATTTTCGTCAGCCAGCCACAGCGTATTGATGCTGTTGCCGTCAACAACGACTACTATGACGATGACGGCGCCACCGACGCATTGGGGGAATTGGACTTGGGAGCTGTGCGTCATCTCAATTTAGCTGGCACTGCATTTTTTTTTTCTGGCCATGTTTATTTCACCATTGTCTCCACACATCTACACAAATGACAAGTTCCTTAAATATCATTTATTTCATTATCGTAGTCGAGGCTTTTTATCGACTTTACGCTGAATCATACCGAAAGTATTCACAAACAACCATAAATCTAGATATTTGTTTGGTCACATTTTAAAATCTTTGCGTCCATTATATATAATTTTATCAATGATTAATATTCTTCTAAAGTAGGCTATCGTTATAACATTAAACGCATTGGACTACAGGATATAAAATCTTTCCAAGGGCGACACTTTCTTTAATAAGAAAGCATATACATACATACATACATACATGTACATACATATGTAACTATTTTATTTTCTTGCTCTTGTTCCTTTGTCTGTCCATCTATCTGACCGTCTGACGCAAACTCTTCCTGCACCCTTAAAGCTGCAGTGCTGAAATTTTTCACGCAGGTTTCTATCTGAGTCTTCTAGGATGAATTGAATCTTCTGATGAATTAAAAATTTTGTTGGGAGCACTTCTACCCTAGTCATGGGTTCTATTTTCGCGAACAAATACATAGGTAAATGATGCTTTGGACTGTGGAATCACTAAGTCCAACCATCTCCCCAATTTTCCTGCGGGAATGACAAGATTTAAAGTGGCTGAGGACAAGTTCTCGCTGCTCGATGGTTGTGCGTGGTCCCATTTTGCGTAATGAATTTTTGTGCAAGATCTACTCTCAAAATTCATTAGAAATATATTCTACAATACTGAGAATAGAACGACTAAAGTATAGAAAATGAAACTACCGTTGCAAAGTAAAATAACGTATCATTGCTCAGCTGACAAAGTATGTGGTTGGAATAAGCTGTGGCATTCTTTTTGGTTGATTTTTTAGTTTTTAAGTTCTAAAAATGTTATATATACATTTAAAAAATAAATGAATTCATATTTTATATTTTGAAACATTACATTAACTACTTGCATTTAAATTTTTTTGATATCCCTTTTAAAAAAAAATCTAAAATTTTATAGAAAGACAAACTTTTTTCAGGGTGCTGGTTGAAATAAGCTGTGAGCCACTGTATGTGTGCGCTTGCATGTGTGCGTAAGTTGCTTTACACTACGCAAATTGCATGTGACATAAGCAAGAAAAATTAAAAGTGCGATGGAACCCCAAAAATTACGAATTAATACATTTTTTGAAACTCAACTATTTGCTTCACTTCTATATTATTTGGATAACTTTTTATCCGAAGGAGATCTTCTAAATAGTTACATATCTGTTAGACTGTTTCGAATAGAATATTGCAAAAGTTGCAAGTTACATAAAAAGAATGAAGGTATTCATTTTTTCATGTGTAGCGATCGACCAAAGCGACATATGTACATACATACATATGTATGTATGTAGATGTGCTCGCGTCGAAATGCTGAGGGCAACTTAATCCACCCTCCTCACCCTTAATCCACTGTGTGAGGACTTTCGGCAGCCGTTACACGTATACGAGGTGCCGAACGTGTGCGTCCCCGGGTGATATGCAACTTTACACATACATATTTCTTTAACTTTAATTGTAGTAAAATATACAACAGGAGTCACTGTTTTTCACCGATAGTTCCTATGGGAGCTATACGATAAAGTCACCCAATCTTAATTAATTTGGCACAGTCAGTAATAGGTACATATATTAAAATAAAATTGATAAATTTTAATTTTTATGACAATTTCGTGAAAAGTAACGAAGTTAATCATAAAAGTCACGGTTTTCGACCGATTTTTCCTATGGGAGCTATATGATATAGTCACCCGATCTTGATGAAATTTGGCACTGTCGTTTACAAGTGTAATAAACTCACCAATATCACGACAGTAGCTCAGAAAATAACGAAGTTATATGATATAGTGGTCCGATCCGGCTGAATCCGAGATATACATACATGGTAAATTTTTGTATACCATGGAACTATAGAGTGAAGTTGTGTATTAAAGTCGCCAAAATCTACATAACCCAAAAAAAAAGAAAGGATATGTATATGCAAAACAGTATCCACAGTCGAATCGAGTCGATCTGACCAAGTCCGTCCGTCTTTCCGTATGAACATACCAAATTTGGTATGTAGACTGATGTAGTATGAGATCTGATCTTCCTTCCTTAAAATTTAAATAAAAATGAAGTAAGTAAGTCGTCTCGCCGACTTGGATATACCATACACCAGTAAAACAAATATTTTAAATTTATAATAACCAATGCATTTTCGTATTTTTAAAAAAATCTGTTTGCATGCTTTTTAGAAGCATATCTTAGTATTTCGCTCACTCAAGCATTCGAGCACCCTAGCGCCCCCACCAGCCAACGGCGAACTCCGGCCATATGGAAAAACGTTTATATGCATAACTTGACTATTTTTATTCCGATTTTGATCAAATTTGGTATTTTACTTGATATTAGTATCAAATTTAATTTGATTGCACAAGGTAGAAAATTACGGGAGATAATCGAGTTTTTTCAAATTAAGGGGGCGGAAAGGGGCGTGGCAAAATCTTTACATATCAAAAATGTGCGCAATTACTAAGCAAATATTTATACCAATTATGGTGTCTCTAGCTAGAATAGTTTTTGAGAAAATCGGTTTTATTTAATTTGCGGGGGCGGCAGGGGGCGTGGCAAAATTTTTACAAATACAAAATGTGCGCATTTACAAAGCAAATATACATACCAAATTTTGTGTCTCTAGTTGCTATAGTGTTTAAAAAAATCGGTTTTATGTAATTTGCGGGGGCGGTATGGGGCAGAAATTTGAAATAAACTTGATCAGTGTACATACTACACGAGTCTACATACCAAATTTGGTGGCTCTAGCTGTTATAGTCTCCGAGATCTAGGTGTTCATACAGACGGACGGACGGACAGACGGACATGGCTAGATCGTCTCGGCTATTGATGCTGATCAAGAATATATATACTTTATGGGGTCGTAAAAGCTTCCTTCTGCCTGTTACATACATTTTGGCGACTTTAATATACCATTTCACCCTATGGGTGTATGGTATAATTATAAAATTATTTTCCCAAAGACAGTAATAGTTAGCTAAAAGAAACCTATTGCTTCCTGCCTATTGCAATTATGGCTAAAAGGTGAAAGCCACCTGGCATGGAAAAAGGGCGGAGTTGGCCTCTAGCCTGTGTCGGCATTAGAGTGTCCGTGTGATTATAACACAATCGGTATTATTATTTATTTAAAACAGTTGTTTTACCTTGTGCATGGTATACCGAAGTCAAGCGAAGTCATATCGCGTGAGTTTCTTAAACTTTGCGGTTTTACGTATAACAATAAAAACATTTCCAATATGGATGCGTGTAATCTTTGTAGACCGGTTCTCTAGGTTTGAACAAAAACTCTTTCACAATTTTGCTGCAGTTAGTCATGGCAAGGCACCACTTAGTCATATAGCGCCTCATATGTACAAACATATCTACTAATAAATCCCAAGTGAATCACTTGGTCCGAGGCCAAGGTTATTTTAAGTAGAGGCTCTGCGTTACGCTATCAGCCTAACGACAGCAATAACAATTCTATTAATCAGCAAGTAACTACGACTTGTATGTATGCTTTACTTTATTAGCGACATTGAGACATGAGCAAAATGTTACAGGACTGCGCTAGGGATAGGTAGGAATTGATTTTCTTCTTCGGGAACATCATCATCGACATTGATGGCAGGAGCGTTGATTCATAAATTGAGAACAAAATCGAAACCGGCCCGGCATTAGTAAAATTGTTTTCTTTCCTTGCTAATCCCCAGTCACCGCAGCCATTTGGGTGCGGCAATTAAGTCACCACTCTGCCGCCAGCAACACCAACAACAGCAAAGGAACTTGCTAAGGGGCTGCGCTCAATTCCAGTGAAGATCATTACTGTCTCGACTTAGTAAAAACAATGAAGAAAAAAACAAGAGCAATAACAAAACCAAAAATCAAACATAAAAAAAAATGAAGTAAGTTGTCTCGCCGACTTGGGTATACCATACACCAGTAAAACAAATATTTTAAAAATAACCAATGCATTTTTGGATGTATTTAAAAAAAACTGTTCACATGCTTTTTACAAGAATATCTTAGTATTTCGCTCACTCAAGCATATGAGCACCCTAGCGCCCCCACCAGTCAACGGCCAACTCCGGCCATATGGAAAAACGTTTATATGCATAACTTGGCTATTTTTTGTCCCATTTTTGATCAAATTTGGTGTTTTGCTGGATATTAGTATCAAATTTAAGTGTGCTAAATTTGATTGCACAAGGTAGAAAATTACGGGAGATAATCGAATTACGGATTTTCAAATTACCGGGGCGGAAAGGGGCGTGACAAAATCTTTACACATAAAAAATGTGCGCATTTAATAAGCAAATATACGTACCAAATTTTGTGTCTCTTGTTGCTATAGTGTTTGAGAAAATCGGTTTTATATAATTTGAAAAAAAAACTTGATCACTCTACATACTACACGAGTCTACATACCAAATTTGGTGGCTCTAGCTGTTATAGTCTCCGAGATCTAGGTGTTCATACAGACGGAAGGACGGACAGACGGACATGGCTAGATCGTCTCGGCTGTTGATGCTGATGAAGAATATATATACTTTATGGGGTCGGAAAAGCTTCCTTTTGCCTGTTACATACATTTTGGCGACTTTAATATACCATTGGTATAATTAAGTAAGTCGTCTCGCCGTCTTCGGTATACCATGCACTAATTAAAACAGCTGTTTAAAGAGCACACTAGCGCCGACACCAGCCAACGGACAACTTCGCCCTTATGCCACGCCATATCTACGTACTTTTATCTCTATTCAGACGGTGGGACGGACATGTCTATATTGACTCTGATGTTGATGCTGACCAAGTATATATATAATTAATGGGATCGGAAGGGCTTTTTTCTGTATGTTACATACAATTCGGAACTCTAATATGCCATTTCACTCTACGGCTGCTTGGTATAAAAATTTATTTTAGCAAAAGAAAAAAAGCCAACTATCATGGGCGTAGTTCGGTATAGGCTGAAATATGAAGGGAAAACTTAAGGATTCCGTAATGAAGTTAAGCGGTCTGCCGAAAATACTGTTGTCTTTCTCAAATACCGTTGTTTTACTTGCAGTGACCCGATCTGAAACAAGAGCTCTTGAATTAAGAAGGAATCCATTAACTAGCAGATTTTTAAGATTTTTATACCCTCTTTGATTTACACTGAGCAAAATTAAAAGGTATCCAACAATCTGGTGGAAGATTGATTAAATAGAGTATACAAAGCTAAATATGCCCGATATGTAATGCTTTATAAAATATGATCGATTTCTGGTTTTTAGGCTTCATAAATCCAAAAATCATTATAATCCATCCGCCCACTAAAATGAAACATACTTTTATTTAATTTTTCTTAATAAAGTTTAGGTACATATCACGTACATATACATACGTACGTATGTACATACATACATACATACGTAAATATATATTAAAGACCCTGCCGATGGTTATTCGGCTACGTTCATGTAGAGTGAGCAAGTTAATAAACTTACCCCGGTTTTGTTGGGATCCTTGAGCTTGATCTGGAGGCTGCATCCAACTAGTTTGTCTCGGGCCGCCCAAACCCAAAATCTGTGGCATGAATTCTCTGGAAATTATCGAAATCGACGGGCCAACAAAACCACTAACTGACTTGAACTGAGCTAAAAAATTTAGTTCAACAACAACAACAACGAAATTCCGGTCTTAGTCTGAGGGTCCGGTCTCTTTGCCCCGTTTGCCACCGTCCCGCTTGGTGTATGGGGCCACGTTTCATCTTCATTGGATAAGATTAGAAATGGCTAAACGACGACGACGATGACGATGGGCCTGCTTCTGCTGCCTGTTTGATACGGTGCTGTTAACTTTTCATTATCCTTGAGGCTTAAGTCAATAACCCCGCCATCGCGCTTAGGGGACTTCAGGCTCGCATTACACAGTTGCATACAGGATCCGAAGGGTTTGGATGGGATCGAAAAGGATTGTGCTCTGCTGTGCTCAAGTTACACAAAACTCCAGTGGCCTACTTCCACTTGAATGAAAAAAAATCAAAAACAAAAGGCTTCAATGACCAGGACAACCCCAAACTCTCATTCCCCGCTTTGTCGATTCTCTTCCGAGTATGATCCTGATACAGAGACAAAGAAATTCATTTTGTCGCATTAATACAAAACAAATCCAGAGTTCTTTTTATATTTATTATATTATTTTTATAACTGACCTCGAACTTTTGTGCAAATGTGATTGAACTGCGGATAAGCTGAGCAGAGGCGATATCTGTGGTTCTGAGCATGGGTCGTCTGTCCGGCCACCATTTGCATGCAGATGCAACTGCGTCAAACAATATTTTTTTTTCCATTTTCTCTCTTTTTTTTCAGAGGGAGAGAGCAAAAGCAAATTATTAATGCCTGCTGACTGACTTAAAATGGAAGGGAGTGGAGGGGGCTTTTAATAGTTGCATTCGTTCACGGCGGATGGAACGTTAAATGCATAATAAATGTGCGTTTTTAGAGGGAGATGGATAGAGTGGAGTGGAGTGGAGTGGAGTGGAAGAAATATCGGGGAACAGGAGAACGAGCTGGGGATTAAGTTAAGAAATAAAAATGCGTGCTAACAAAATAACAAGAACCACGATAAAGCCTGCACTTTCAATTCAACGACGCGATAAGAAAATCAAACAAGTTCTAGAAGAATGGTCGAGGATAGAGAGATGTTGTAAAAATATAAAACAGTCTGTGTGGGAAAAACCATGCAGAGACCGATTAAAATCCATTCATATCAGGTGCATTCTCCAGCTTGACAATTCCAAATTTCTTTGTTGGGGCTCAGGTTGTCTTTCGAATTTCTACTTCTAATTGTATTGCTTTATTTAAAATGTTTTTAATAATAGTCTGTAATATAATAAAACATACATCCGCTGGCTCAAAGATTAGTCATGCAACGTTATTCTTGCAAATGCTGATGTCAAAAAAAATCGATGGAACTTTCTTTTCAAGAGTAATTTTACATAAATGATTATCCCATAACAAATACACTTCGTTTGTACCATGAACTTTGATTCCATTTCAAACAATCTGTGACTTACTCTTCTTTGGAGTTTAATTTAATTAGTTCATTTAAACTTCCCCCAAAAAAAAACTAATTGAGGGTGTGAAAGTGGGTCAAAAATTTTAAATAAACTCGATCATTGTACCTATGAGTTTGAATTTGGTTTCTCTAGCTTTCGTAGTCTATGTGTGATATGGGGTCATTTATCGGCTTCAATATACCATTTCATGTTAGTTGGGTGCATGGTATAAAAACTTTGACATATTTCTATCGTTTAATTTTTAATTTCCAAAGTTTTTACGAGTTGGAAAAACAAAAAGGCAATTTAAAAAATTAAATACATACATATGTACATGCATATGTACATAATTGTTAACTGTTAAATTTTTATCTTGAATTAAAAAAGATGAAATTTTTACTGGTCTAAACACTTTTTTGACAAAGTGCATGCTTTATATCTTTTTATTTTTTCAAAAGTTTTTATTGATGTCTTTGTACAACATCAATACATTCCCAGAATACTTGACGTTTATGTTTAAGTGCGAACCCGAACGGAAAATGCCACATCGCGACTTTGAGTTTATTTTTGTCGAAAGCGTTGAAGCCCGGCACGATCCGTATCCATTTCTCTTTGGAAAATCTGGCTTAAAAATCTAATTTTTTGAAATACTAGGAATAGTAACTTATTTTTTAATTTTTGTTTAAAAATACCTCAATCGACAAGGAATTTCACATAACTTCCGCATTCAGCGAATATTTACATACATACATACATATGTATGTACATATATGTACATATGTATAACCTAACAATCTACGCCCTTTCCAAAAATCTTTTGCAAGCTCATTTTAATTGTACATATGTACATACATACATACATACATACATACATATGTATGTATGTGTGAACGGCACGCAAACACATTCAGTTTAGGTATAGCTGATTTTTGGTATAGCTCTAAATGATATAGTGGTTCGATAGAGGCGATTTTGATATTTCATGACACACAGATTAGAAATAGCCAAGTTTCATCCCAATAGCTTTAAAATTGGTGTACGGACGGGCGAATGGACGATATATCCATTTTGATAATACTTTTTGCAAGGGTATAAAAATCAGACTTAAATTAGCTCTAATTTGGATTCTGGGGCTAACTTGAACATTTTTCAGTGTCGCTTAGTTTTACAATAGAGCTACGAATCCATCGATGGTTGAGTAATTTTCCATGGTTTGATGGTTCCATTTAAGAAGGGTTACTTCGAGTTTCTTTTATGTCCTCATATTAACCAATCTCGATATTGACTTATAGGGTAAGTAACGCGACCTTATAGTTCTTGTTTTCGAATTGTTTTCTCATGAAAATAAATCACAGCCAAATGGGAGAAAAACTGAGTAATTCAAAAACTTTTTAACGGATTTTGAAATTTAAATTTTATTCGTCACTGTATTCTACTTACTATTTATTTAAGGTTTAAACTAAAAGGGTTATGATAGTGCCATTGATGGAGTTCGCAGCTCTATTTTACAAGATGAAGAGTTCAAAAACCGTTGGATTAAAATGAACCTGAAAAATATATATGTAGATAAGTTGACCAAATTTACAATGATCAACTTAGAGCTATAAATTAACACGTTCAACTTTTTGCTAATAATTAATTAATATTAAAATCGCAAAAATAGTCTTACAGAGCGAAAAGCCGAACGTCCCAAAGTTCGTGCCACCAATGCATGCTTGTATTTAATTTTTTGTTTGAAGAGGGGTGGCAAGGAGGTTGACCCGAAATGTACAGTTGCGAACTTAAAAATAGCACCACTTGCAGAGGTTGTGTTTTCAAAGGATTCTTAGATTTATTTTAAGGTTCAAGGAACATGTGAATACGGGTTTGAACGTAAAATATTTACTACTAATGGAAGCAGAAAAAAAATTACAGTTATATCCAACGGTTTTAAAGTTTTTTAAGCAAATTCTTGACATACTCATAAAACACCCGAAACTAAAAATAGCACCACTTTTTAATAGTATTAAATTATAAACTCAAGACTTAGTTCCATTGTCCATATTGGCAATAAACGCTGCAGAGTGTCTTGGCATTGAGTCAACCAGGTCTTGACAGTGTTTGACCAGTATTTTCTTCCAGGACTCCTGGATTACTTTCCAAAATGTCTCAGTTTTTGTTGATTTCGCAACAGCTACTGCTTTGCAATGTCAGACCAAAGATTTCTAATGGGGTTTAGGTCTGGTGCCTATGCCGGGCTCTCCATTACATTCGTTGAGAAGCACTGCTTGGCTTTCTTACTGGTGTGTTTTGGGTCGTTGTCCTGTTGGAAGACCCATATTAGCGACATATTATCCTCAGCATATGGTAGCATCACCGTCTCCAAGATATCAGCATAAAACACTTATCCTTAAAGCACTTCACGCCGTATATTGGACAGACACCATAATTAGGAAAACAGCCCAATATCATTACCCTGGATCCGCCATGTTAAATAGTCTTCAGGGTGTATTTAGAGTTGAATTTCAAGTTCTGTGGACCCGGACGTATGCTCTGGAGCCTTTTCATCCATACAGACAACATTACTTTCATCAGTCCATAGCGCGTTTCTTCACATTTGGACAGGCCAATTCCCATGATTTTTGGCAAACTTAAGGTGATTGGCAATATGTCTGGCGTTCAAAAAGTGGAACCTTTCTTGGGTCGCAGGCTTTTAATTTATTCTTCCGAAGGTATTTCCTATTTATTTGGACACTAGTCGGGATGTTGAAGTCCTTCTTCAAATCGGTTGCAGCCTTAAAAGGATCCTTACTGCTGTCTCGTATTAAGCAACGGACTGGTTTGTGCTTCAGTTTTGGCTTTCGCCCGCGATTTTCGGGTTTCTTTTTGAAATTGATCGCATCTCGAATCATTTTCTTGGAGTATCCAAACAATTTCCCAACTTCAAGAACCGATTTTTCCTTCAAAATGAGGTTTTTGATGAATTTCCTAAGAGCAGTGCTTTCTCCGACCCATTATATTTAAAATTTTCTGATTTTTTTGTACGCCTAACGCTTCTAAAATTCATTTTGAACAAGGGACTCTTAATCACGTGGTTTTTATAATGCAACCGTGCCAAATTTGACGGTATTTTGAAAATTTCTGCAAGTGGTGCTATTTTTAGTTTCGGGTGTTTTATGAGTATGTCAAGAATTTGCTTAAAAAACTTTAAAACCGTTGGATATAACTGTAATTTTTTTTCTGCTTCCATTAGTAGTAAATATTTTACGTTCAAAACCGTATTCACATGTTCCTTGAACTTTAAAATAAATCTAAGAATCCTTTTAAAACATAACCTCTGCAAGTGGTGCCATTTTTAAGTTCGCAGCTGTATGTATGTATGTATGTATGTGCATGTCCCGTACATTGTCCCGAAATGTATGTATGTATGTACATATGTATGTATGTACATATGTAAATGCATACATTTCGTGACCAACTCCTTGCCGCCCTTGTATGTACATATGTATGTACATGCATACATATGTATGTATGTATGTACATACATACATATGTACATATGTATCTCTTTCAAGGGGGCCGAAATGATGACGAAACTGCACAATGAGAGAGGTTGGCGATACTCATTCTCACACATACACATGAAGTACAGTTCTTTATCAGAAATTTTGTTGATGTTGCTGCTGTGCAAATACATACATACATACATATTTAATATTAAGTTTTTTTTGTTTGTTTAGCGCAAAAATTAAAAACAAAAGAAAAAAACAAACGGCCAAAATATAGACAAGGTAGCCCAAAAAAAAAAACACAAATTAATTCAAAAATAAAGAGCGAGAGAGAAAGAGTGTGAGTTGATCAACGCAATGCTGCTGCTCAAAGTATAAAAAATGGTTTTGCTGACGTCATTTGTCCTTGAATTCGTATATTTGCCGTAAACCTAAAACGAAATTCGCAAAATTCAATGCACTCTCGGCGGCGGCGGCAGCACCAGCAGCACAGTACAAAGCTTAAAAAAAAACACACACACATAAAAATACTAAGAAAGCACATTCAAACAAAAAGATACATACATACATATGTATGTATGTATGTATGTATGTACATACATATGTACAGAAGTTGGCAAAAAAGAGAAATAGAGAAAAAGATAAAGTGGTGGAAGGTTGATTTACAAAATTAGAGTTTTTCACTTTCATACACTGCTTATCATTATGATAAGAAACCTTCAATTCTGTTTTTTTTTTTTTTAAATTTGTACATATGTACATATGTATGTACATAGGTACATATGTATGTACATAGGTACATATGTATGTACATATGTACATATATACAGTATGTCAAGTAATTTTTTACAAAATAAAAAAAGGTCACACAAATTCATTTTTCAGCTTAAAATTTATTATAAACGATTACTTTTTTTCAAAAAATTTTTTTGGTAACTTATAGATATAACTATTCTTAACAAATATAAGGCACAAATATTTCAAATTTTCATCCAAAAGAAATAAACAAAAACAAAAAAAGAAAATTCGTCGAAATTCACACTGTCAATTAATTCTTTGCAAAATGCAAAGACAATACAAATTGAAGCCGCAGCTGTGTAACGGCACTCGTTTTTCCAAGAAAAACCAATATGTGCGGCATTGCCATGCTATGTATGTACATATGTACCTAATTATTTCTTTTTGATTTGGAAACTGAGCTGTCAACATCTTGCATAAATTAACTCGATTTAAAATGCCTGGAAAACGGATTGATGAAAATTTGATTCAGCTAGTTTACTATCATCACAGTAATGGAAAATCAGCAAAGGAACTGGCGGAAATGTTTTCAATAAAATTAAGAACCATTTATAATATAATAAACCGGGCGGAGAAAGAAAATGGGTTGGAGTTAAAGCACTCCGGAGGCCGGCCATCTAAGTTGACAAGACGCGATCACTTAAAAATTATCAAAGAGGTCAGCAATAACACAAAGTCAGCCTAAGAGAGTTAGCGACAAACCTTAAAAATGATTGCCAAAAGTTCGTAAGCAACAAAATATACATAGTTCCCACTGTCAAGTTTGGCAAATTATCGGTAATGGTGTGGGGTTGCATCTCATCAAGAGGGGTTGGAGAACTACGAATTTTTACGGAAATAATGGATAAAGCGTTTTATTTGGATATCCTAAAAAATGAACTAGTAAAAAGTGCAGCAGGTTTTGGTTTTATTGACCCCCAACGACCCCAAACACAAGTCGCTATTATGCAGGTCCTGGCTACTATATAATTGCAGCAAAGTGATTGAAACACCTGCCCAGAGTCCTCATCTAAACCCCATTGAAAACTTGTGGGCGTTTTTGAAAAAACGGGTGGGTAGGCGAAGCCCAACGAATAAAGCGACTCTGATAAGGGCAATTCAAGAAGAATGGTATAAAATTCCCGAAATTTATGACCTGCAGAACCTATGTAGTATATTCGATGCCCTGACGTCTTCAGGCAGTACTAGATGCAAGTGGAAGACACACCAAATATTAGATCTTAAAAAATAATATTTTCCTAGTTTTAAGTTGACTTCAAATAATTGTTTGCATTTTGCAAAGAATTAATTGACAGTGTGAATTTCGATGAATTTTCTTTTTTTGTTTTTTTTTTGTTCCTTTGGATGAAAATTTGAAATATTTGTGCCTTATATTTGTTAAGAATAGTTATATTTATAAGTTACCAAAAAATTTTTTTAAAAAAAGTAATCGTTTATAATAAATTTTAATCTGAAAAATGAATTTCTGTGACTTTTTTCATTTTGCAAAGAATTACTTGACATACATACAAAGTACAAAAAGTGCATTTCGGCTATCTCGATCCAAAAAAAAAAAAATATATGTACATACATATATATGTATGTATGTATGTATGTATATAAATGATACCAGGATAATAATTCCAAGCACAAGTCCCGTTCTTGCAGCTCCGGTGTGTTTAATAATTGTAACAAAATTATACATAAATACGCATGCCCAAAGTTCAGATCTTAATCTTATAGAAAATTTCTGGGCATTTTTAAAGAATAAAGTGGCTAAACGTGGACTAACAAATAAAACATCCCTAATAAGTATAAGTATACATATGTACATACATACATACATACATATGTAGGTGTTTAGGGTTTCTTAAATTAATGTTGTAAGACATGTTGTTTAGTTACTGATGATTTTGCATTAAAATAATAGAAGGTTCGATTCAATTACTTGCTTAATTTGGCGTTTTAGCAAATCGCTAGAAATTTTTATCAGGCATTAATTCGCAACATGGCCAGAAACAACTACTTCTCTGATGTGGCAACGTTTAGCTGTAAACTTGAAAGTTTTGATGTGAAAATGTATATGTATATTAACAAGATACATACATACAAGATGTATACATACAAGATACATGGTGAAAATAATATATTAATAGAGTTTTATAGGTGCAATTAAAATTATTTGATACACAATAACAGCCCGACCAAAATCAACTAACTACATACATACATATGTAGTACATATGTACATATGTTTGAAAAAATAAAATCACTTGAGTTCTGTGGCACCTAGCTTTTTTATAACCTTGCAAAAAGGGTATATTAATTTTGGTCAGAAGTGTGCAACGCATAGAACGAAGCATCTCCGACCATAAAAAGTATATATATTCTTGATCAGCACAACGAGACGAGTTCATATAGCCATATCCGTCCGTCCGTGTGGATCAACGCAAACTCCTCGTAGACCGTAAGAGCTACAGAGATGAAATTTTGCATGTAGGCTTGTATATACTGCAGGCGTTGTATCTCGGATTCAGCCGGATCGGAACACTATATCGTATAGCTCCCATACAAACGACAAAGTCAGGCACAGTGACTTTTCTCAATAACTTCGTTATTTCCTGAGCTACTGTCATGAAATTAAATATTGGAGAGTTTATCACATTTGTAAACGACTATGCCAAATTTGATCAAGATCGGATGACTATATCGTATTGCTCCATAGGAAGGATCGGTGAAAAACAGTGACTTTTATCAATAACTTCGTTACTTTTCATGCAATTGGCATAAAAATGAGTATTTATCAGTTTAATATACCTATGTATGACTGTGCCAAATTTTATAAAGATCGGGTAACTATATCACATAGCTCCCATAGGAACGATCGGTGTAAAACTGAGACTCTTGTTGTATTTTTTACTACAATTAAAGTTACAGAAATTTTGTATGCATAAAGTTGCAAGGGTATATAAACTTCGGCACGACCAAAGTTAGCCCCGGCTTTTTGGTTTTGAAGTGGATTGGATTGCGCGCGGAATTGAAACTGACAGTAATACTTTGTAGCACACCTGATATCAAGCTTTGAGACATACAAAAACATTCATTAAAAAAAATTCCTTATAGCTACAATTGCCATTGTTCTTATATTTTAAAGAGAAATGATTGTAGCACAATATAAAAAAATCTTAAAGCTGGAGCTCTGATGGTTTCGATTTAATTGAACATTGTCAGTGAGCTTAAAGGGGGGCGCTAACCTGATGACGCGCAGTGTACATTACCGTTACTTGCAATTTTCATACACTTGCAAAAGGGGGATAATAACTTTAGATAGATGTCTGAAACGTATACAACGAAGCAACTCGGAGTGGATCAGCGCAAGCTCCTGGTGTTCCGGTAAAGTGGTAAATCTCGGATTAAGCGGGATCGGACCACTGTATTATATATGTGCATATGTAGCTCCCATAGAATAGATCGGTCCAAAACAGTAAATTTTATGAATTAAAGTCATGGTAAAGTCATTTAATAAAAAAAACTATTTTAAACTATTTTTTTCTTTCTTAAATAATATATTAATAGGGCTTTATAAGTGCAGCAAAAATTAATTGATACACAATGACAACCCTACCAAAACCATCCAAACTATGTTTCAAAAAATGAAATCACTCGAAGTTCTGTGGCAACTAGCTTTTTTAACGCGGTTTAATTCCGCCCGGAATTAAAACTGAAAGTGAATACTGTATCACACGTGATACAATGAAAACTCCCCTTTTGTCCGCCTGTGGGTGTCAAAGAAATTTGACATTTTTATGCCTATTTATGTTGCTGACAAAATTAAGACGTAGGCAAACGTTGTATAAAATGGGGTAAATATTTACTTGAGCTACTCGATAATTCAGTGTTGAAAACGCTATTTTTATGGATAATAGCGTTGGCAGTCTGTTGTTTTTCTTGGCGCGTAGTTTGAACTGTATTTATTTGGAGTTTAAGTTTGAAAATTGTTAAGTTTATACTAGTTTACAAAAATAAATGGCATTAAGTGAACCTCCGAATTGAAGAAATTCTATAATAATCTGTAGAGCTAGTTTTTGGGCACATTATTTAACTATTCCCTCATACATATCTATGTACATATGTATATCGTAAACCGTTTTGTCTAACCACATATGTATGTATGTACATATCAGAGAACTGCAATGAGTAATAAATTTTACGGTGCACCCAATCATTGAGTTTGATTTTGTTCGATGCGGTCCTATGTATTGAGTGATCGGTTCGAATCGGTTCGAATCGAACGCTCACGTACGCTCAAAAAAGTATTGCTAGTAGTTCATTCTGTATGACCGCATATTTTCCTACAACTTGATTGAGCGGAACGAATCTTTTGCTTAAGCAAATGGGAGTGACCGAAGATTTTTGTTTTGTTCGAAGGATTTATCGTCTGTTTGCTCACAATCACACTTTCTGATTGTGTGTGATTGACTGACTATAAGAATTATTTATCGAATTTTTGTCATCGCCAAAACAAATGAAGTAAGTAAGTCGTCTCGCCGACTTGGATATACCATACACCAGTAAAACAAATATTTTAAATTTATAATAACCAATGCATTTTCGTATATTAAAAAAAATCTGTTTGCATGCTTTTTAGAAGCATATCTTAGTATTTCGCTCACTCAAGCATTCGAGCACCCTAGCGCCCCCACCAGCCAACGGCCACTTCCGGCCATATGGAAAAACGTTTATATGCATAACTTGGCTATTTTTATTCCGATTTTGATCAAATTTGGTATTTTGCTTGATATTAGTATCAAATTTAAGTGTGCTAAATTTGATTGCACAAGGTAAAAAATTTCTGGAGATAATGGAGTTTTTTCAAATTACGCGAGCGGAGGGGGGCGTGGCAAAATTTTTACACATAAAAAATGTGCGCAAATACTAAGCAAATATACCTACCAACTATGGTGTCTCTAGCTAGAATAGTTTTTGAGAAAATCGGTTTTATTAGATTTGCGGGGGCGGTAGGGGGCGTGGCAAATTTTTTATAAATACAAAATGTGCGCGTTTACTAAGCAAATATACATACCAAATTTTGTGTCTCTAGTTGCTATGGTGTTTAAGAAAATCGGTTTTATATCATTTGCGGGGGCGGTAGGGGGCGTGGCAAACATTTGAAACAAACTCGATAAGCGTACATATGACACGAGTCTACATACCAAATTTGGTGGCTCTAGCTCTTATAGTCTCCGAGATCTAGGTGTTCATACAGACGGACGGACGGACGGACGGACGGACGGACGGACGGACAGACGGACATGGCTAGATCGTCTCGGCTGTTGATGCTGATCAAGAATATATATACTTTATGGGGTCGGAAAAGCTTCCTTCTGCTTGTTACATACATTTTGGCGACTTTAATATACCATTTCACCCTATGGGTGTATGGTATAAAAATAGGATCCACATTGGATAAGGCTGAAGCCGTTGAACGATGTGCAGCGTGGGTCACGGAAGACTGCCGACCGTTTTCTTCAGTGGGAGGTGCTGGCTTTTTAAAACTGGTCAAAGTATGGCGAAAATGTGGATGTGGAGGACTTACTACCGGATCCCACAACAGTATCACGCCATGTTCAAAAGTCTGCCCATGAAAAAAAAAATAAAATTAAGGATGAAATAATAGACACTGTGAACAATGAAGGTGCATCAGCAACAATTGACATGTGGACGCACAACTATGTGAGGCGAAATTTCATAGGCGTGACACTACACTACCAAAAATATTTTAAATACATTGACATGGTTTTGGGAATGAAATCGATGGATTTTGAAAGGTCTACAAGTGCAAATGTATTACAAAAACTAAGATGCCTTTTTAATGAATTCGGTGTGGATAACATACAAAAGATTACATTTATTACCGACAGAGGAACAAATATGGTGAAAGCATTGGAGAACAATACACGTCTAAGCTGCAGCAGTCATTTATTTTCGAATGTGTTAGACAAGTCGTTTGCAGCCACCGCAGAGCTCACCGATATGTTAGAAATATGCAGAAAGACTGTGAAATATTGAGTTGAGTGGCAGTTTTGAAATCTTTTAATATATTTTAATTTAAAAAAAAGAGAAATAATACAACAACAAAAAATGAAATTTCAGAATTTCCTGCTTGAGAAATACTCAATGTATGTATTTACATAGATCATGAGACTGACTGTTCCAAACCACTCCATTGGATCCAAAATGGATAATGTAGTATGGAAGTTATAAAATTAATTCTCTTTTTTAAATTAAAGTATATTTATATATAAAACTTCAATAAAGAAATCTGCATTTAAATTTTGCTGATTAAGGTAATAGAAAAAAAATGGGATAATCTAAATTTAATAAAGTTAAAGGGTTGTGTCTATTATTTTCGTGTTTTTTTTTTTTTTTTTTGTTCACATAGTTAAACTTGTTCCTTATAACTGTAATAATTACGTACACAGTCATATCGTAATTCATATCGATTTTAAATGTCAAACTCTACTCAAATCATGTGCACAAAATCCGATGTTAGTTCGGGTTTATTCATTTGTCTTGAATCGAATTTTACAAACGATCAATTCGGGTGAGCGTTTTTGCTACAACAATCAAGGTTGTGACTTGTTCGAGAAGCTAATATTATAGCAACTGATTCAAACCAATTGGTTGCGATACCCTGAATGATTTTTTCGTTTTAAGTGAGTGAACGAAGTAAACATGTTATAACATAGGTGTTGAGCGGAATGATTTGATTTTTTGAAGTTTGATTGATCCTTCTCAATCATACTCGTTGCAGTTCTCTGGTACATATGTATATGTATGTAAGTCACATCAATCGAACAGTATTGAATTGGGCTTAAAAGTAACACATGTTGCGTGTAAACCATGTGCCACCTTTTTGTGCTGCAGGCAATTAAAACAAAAAAAAAAAATTGGCTTTTTAACCATTTAAAAAAAAAACTTAAAAATGCCGAATCAGGTCACAATTACATTCATGCTGCATCTAAGAAATAAGTGCATCGAGTTATTCTTGTCGTCAGCAGGACGTTCTTTTTTGGGAGTTATCTTTAAAGATCGAGTACTTTTTCAAAAGACCGAGATAAAAAACTGATAACTTTAATTTGTTTCTATTAAAAAAAAAAAACAATGGAATTTTAACTTATAATTTTTTTAAAAAGGGTCCAAAAAACGAAAATGAATACCCCCCTAATTGATATTCACATTTATGTACATACATACATATGAGAGAAAGGAATCAGGGGGTAACTATAGTAAAGAAAATATAGAATTTCAACTTGAACTGAAAATTTTCAGCTTAATAGGAAGTTGGCTTGATAGTCTCTGTTAAGGACATTAAAGGATTCTTGTTCTCTCCGTTTTCGAATGGATGTAAACCTGTGAGTGTGGGTTTGCCAAACATCCGAAGTAACGAACTGGTCGATGAATACCAGTTCTAATATTAGCGGCCTTGCTAAAGAATTCATTGTTGCTACGGCCATAACATACTTATTTACACATGTATATTTTACGCTAAAAGTATTCCCAACCCCAGTTTCGAATAATTTCAAAAATGTATAAATCTAGACAAAAACCCAAAAAAGGAGGGCCCACCATATCTACTGTTTTCCTAAATATAATAATCAATTCTATTCATTACTCTTTATATTATTGTCCCAACGAGCTGGTAATTACCTTTTAGGACCCTACTACCTTCGTCATATCGAATCCAATTATTAACTAAATCCTCCCCAAGTAAATTAGAGCTGTGTCTGCATATAGAACCAATATTAATGAACAACTTATCTGGTCTGCAACCTCGACCATCTCCCAGAGCTATGGTTATTTAGAGTAAATTATCCTTAAGTTATTGGAGCATCTTTTCTATGAAATTATCTACAACTCCTTTAATTGTGCTGTAACGCTCGTTGTATATTGCCCTAATAATCATAAAAGAAAGACGAAGAGAAATGAGCTTCTTCACAATAGCTAAATCTAATTTATTGTAAGAAAGATTGTAAGAAATTGAATTGACGTATTGAATATCTTCTATTTCTACTAACCACCAAGGGCGTATCCATGTATGAGCAGGGGACGGCAGCTGTTTACATCGAGAGGGTATGAAACGTCATTAACGGATACCGAAAGAAAGATTCAGTGGATTCTATCGCCAGGCTTTGCCTTAGTAAATACTTAGACGAAAGAATTATATTGTCTATCTATCTATTAATATAATTACATTAAAATCTGACATTTTATTATAAAAACAAGTTAAATAAATATATGTACATTTATATCATATTGCATTTCTAAAACCGTAATTTCAGTTTTTGTATGTTATACCGAGGTCGGCTATCTGACTTAATTAATATTTTTTGTTGTTAAGTAACAAAATTATTATATTAAATCAAGGTTTATATTTTGCTTTGAACAGTTTTCATATACATAAATACCAACTTAGTGGAACAATGTGAATCTGAAACTCATACAGTGTGATTCTGTCATGGAGGATGCCTTTCGATAGCATATTATGCGATAAAAATATCGATAGTGACAAAAATACTGGCTTATCGATTCAAACATAAAACAACACTAGCTTTTAAAAACAAAAAAAAAAAAGAAATAAAAAACAGACACACACGCATGCACTCTTACACATACGAACACATTTAACAAAACAAGCGTGCATAAATCAAGGAGCTAAAAAAACTGCAACTCAATTGCAATCAATAATCTAGAGCGACCGCCCAAAGAGCACGTGCTGCATACATTTGGGCCACACTCAGCCTGCTATAAGCAACGACTTGATAAAAAACAACTGGAACAAAACGGAATCCGAAACGGCTTAGAATAACAACAAACCGCAATAACTGAATTCATTTATTACCTTTTGTTTTAATTAGTTTACCGAGCATAGGCGAACAAATTGGAGAACCAGGTGAGAGATTTGTATTTGCACTAATCGCAACGGGTCCGCCTTTAAACTGTCTTATTTTCTGAACAGCCTTTTGCGTAAGGAGTAGTGTGGCAAACTATGTCAACTAATTATGAGACGAATGATTACAGAAAGAAAGAAAAAAAAAAACACCAGTAGCAATAACAAGAGCAACAGCAACTTTGGAAAAACAGACGCCCGTCAAGCGTCAAGGCGAAAATTAAAAAATACTGTTTTTACCCTCTTATCAGTCGTTTTATCTGGTTTTGGCCTTTGCCCTGAGCCATTTTTTTGTACTTTTACGTTGCTTGCTGCTTGTGTTGTTTTTTCCTTCTCTATTTTGCGTGTCTTGGTCACGCCAAATGTAATATCTAAGGCCAAAATGAATAATATAATATCTTATCGTACATATTTAGATAAATAAATCAATTCGGTAAGTCGAGAAGGCGCGCCACCTACGAGGACAACAATGGGCCAAACCTTGTCCGAGCCGGTGACTGCCAAGGAGTCATCGTATTGCCAAAATTCTGTGTACCGAGTGGGCTCTAGTTGCATGCAGGGGTGGCGCATCAACATGGAGGATTCACACACACATATACTGTCGCTGCCCGATGATCCCGGCACAGCCTTTTTCGCAGTTTTTGATGGGCATGGTGGGGCCACGGTAGCACAATATGCGGGTAAACATTTGCACAAATTTGTACTTAAACGACCCGAGTACAATGACAATGACATAGAAAAGGCCCTCAAACAGGTGCGTAATACCTTTTGCAATCCGCACTTTCAATTAGTCATAAAAAATTTTGGAAATTAAATTCTAGACAGACAAACTTAATTTTAGATGCTCAAAAAAATATTTGAAATTAAAAAAAAGTTATAAGTAATTGATCAATTTTACAGGGCTTTTTGGACATTGATTATGAAATGCTGCACAATGAGTCATGGGGCGAACAAATGGCTGGATCCACAGCTGTTGTAGTTTTGGTCAAGGATAATAAATTATATTGTGCTAACGCTGGAGACTCACGGGCCATTGCCTGTGTGAATGGCCAATTAGAGATACTTTCAATGGACCACAAGCCCAATAATGAAGGCGAATCAAAACGTATTATAGAGGGCGGCGGTTGGGTGGAATTTAATCGTGTTAATGGTAATCTTGCCCTCTCCCGTGCCCTTGGGGACTTTCTCTTTAAGCGAGCAAACAAAAAGCCGGAAGATCAAATCGTGACAGGTGAGTGAATGCGCTCATTTCTTTTTTCCATTGTTCGCATTGTTGTTCATATAAATAATTCTGCATTGTGGCTATATTACGGTAGCTTACCCGGATGTGGAAACACGGAATATCTCAGACGATTGGGAATTTATCGTTTTGGCTTGCGATGGCATTTGGGATGTGATGACTAATGCGGAAGTTTTGGAATTCTGCCGTACTCGCATCGGTCTGGGCATGTATCCGGAGGAGATATGCGAGGAGCTAATGAATCATTGTTTGGCGCCCGATTGCCAAATGGGCGGCCTGGGCGGTGATAACATGACTGTTGTATTGGTTTGCCTGCTGCATGATAAACCCTACAGTGATTTAATTACCCGCTGTAATCGCAGTAATTTAGCGTTCTATGAAAATGATGCCACAAAGCCTAATCCGAACACCAGCCCGAAGCCAAATTTAAATGATAATGATAAGCAGACAAGCAACAAAACGGAAACTACATCAGCAGCAGTAACGAGTCCTAGTCCCGTACACCCACATCTGTCTGAGGATAAGTCACAGGAAAAACAGTTACAACAAGATCATGTAGATCCACTGCTGGCATCAACCGAATTGCACTTGAATTATATTTACTAGCCTTATATATATATGTATACTATATATGTATATAAGTACTGTAATACGTATTTGGTAATACCAATTTTAGGCAAACTTTATATATTTATATATATATATATATACATAAAATACTTAATGCTTACGATCGCTTCACCTGCGAATCGTCAAAGTTGAAAGTGGAATCTATGTGTGGCGTGTTCTCTGATTAAGTTTTTATACTTCTTCAACCAACAACTTGTACAATCCCTTTAAATCTTCACTCAAACTTTTCATTTTCCGTTTTATTTTTGCAGCCCTAAAAGGGTCTAATATGATTTATTTTATATATATGTATTTATATACCTACCATGTATACTGTGTTTTTTTGTGATTGCTGTCCCCAATGCAAATAAAAATTGTATTACTCGTTTAGTATTTGATGTAAGAAAGCTAAAGAACAAAAGCTTTGGTGTTGATTTTTTAAGCAATTTAAAAAATAAAGATAAGAAAGAAAGCTAAGAGAAGTTAAAATTTTGGAAAATAAAGTAAATCGTTTTGTAGTGCCCTAAAAAATAGCAACAACTTTTTATCGCAAAAAAAAAACATTTCCAAATTTCGAAGGCCAAACCAAGACATACTGAGGTAAGAATATTGATTTTTGCTTATTGCTATATATCTAAGCCCGATTGAAAATTTTTTCGATTCAACTTATTACCCGTTCCTCACTCCAATTGTTACAGGCCCCAATTCATATGATTCATAATGATCCTCTGTTTTTCCTATTCTCTCATTCTAATTCAATGACGTTTTTATCTCTCTTCATTTTAAGGTTTTTTTTTAATTGATCTTTAACAGACTAATATAAGTCCCACAATTCGATATTAATATGTATATGAAAATTGGGTCCAAATCATCTGAACTAACGATAAAATATATGTATATAAAACTAAAGATTAGAAAAATTGTTAATATGGTAATTTGAGGATTGTACTTTAACAAGTGAAAAATGGTTTAGTCTGCTTTTAGACTTCTAAAGGTTTGTAGGTACCTCATTTGTATTAAGAAATGTAGCTACCGTTACCGAAAATAAAAGTTCTTAAGATATTTGAAAAACAAAATGGGTATGATCTTATTTTAAAATGAAGTAAGTAAGTCGTCTCGCCGACTTGGATATACCATACACCAGTAAAACAAATATTTTAAATTTATAATAACCAATGCATTTTCGTATTTAAAATAACTGTTCACATGCTATTCACAAGCATATCTTAGTATTTCGCTCATTCAAGCATACGAGCACCCTAGCGCCCCCACCAGCCAACGGCCACTTCCGGCCATATGGAAAAACGTTTATATGCATAACTTGGCTATTTTTAGTCAGATTTTGATAAAATTTGCTATTTCAAATTTAAGTGTGCTAAATTTGATTGCATAAGGTAGAAAATTACGGGAGATAATCGAGTTTTTTCAAATTACGGGGGCGGAGGGGGGCGTGGCAAAATCTTTACACATCAAAACTGTGCGCAATTACTAAGCAAATATACATACCAAATTTTGTGTCTAGTTAAAATAGTTTTTGAGAAAATCGGTTTTATTTGATTTGCGGGGGCGGTAGGGGGCGTGGCAAAATTTTTATAAACACAAAATGTGCGCGTTTACTAAGCAAATATACATACCAAATTTTGTGTCTCTAGTTGCTATGGTGTTTAAGAAAATCGGTTTTATATCATTTGCGGGGGCGGTAGGGGGCGTGGCAAATATTTGAAACAAACTCGATAAGCGTACATATGACACGAGTCTACATACCAAATTTGGTGGCTCTAGCTCTTATAGTCTCCGAGATCTAGGTGTTCATACAGACGGACGGACGGACGGACAGACGGACATGGCTAGATCGTCTCGGCTGTTGATGCTGATCAAGAATATATATACTTTATGGGGTCGGAAAAGCTTCCTTCTGCCTGTTACATACATTTTAGCGACTTTAATATACCATTTCACCCTATGGGTGTATGGTATAATGAAATATGTACATAAGTAATGGAGCTATGGAGCATATACAAATAATTTCATATATGTATGTATGTATGTACATACATGGTATATACCAAATTACATTGTTTTACTTGGAGCATGGTATGCCGAAGTCGGCGAGATGACTTACTTAATTAAATTTTATAAAGCATAAAACTTGTTCGTAAAGACGGATGTGATTAACTATATTGGATCTTTTGTTGATGCTTTTTGAAAATAAAATGCTTTATCGGGCCGGAAAAGCGTCCTTTAGCGTGTTCCATACGATTTAGCAAACTTTAAGGAAACACTTTACTTTCTGGGTGCATGGCATAATCACAGACTTACCGTAAATATTAATTAAAAAATTAAACTTATTAGGATATTTCTCGAGATCTTTGGTAGTCGGTGATCAGTGAGAAAGTCGGTGACGAGTGAGGAAGTCGGAGACCAGTGAGGAAGTCGGTGATCTGCGCTGTTGTCCAAGTACCCCTTCATCTGTGGGAACTAGTAGAAGGATAGTGGTCAAATTAAATTTGACTACTACATCTCAATTCGAGGCGCAAGCTCAGCAGCTTCAGGGCTGGAGCGAACGATGCGACGTCTTCCACTTTCCCACGAGAAGGAATTCCACGATAATAGGTAGGTTAGAATAAACAAGACATTGTTCTGTAAAGCAGAGCTTGTTTGTTATTGGTAAAAAATGTTATCGGTCGTTGCGAGTTAATAGCCGCTTAAAGATAATTAGCGCCCAACCGAATAAACCAGAAGAAAGCGAAGCGTAAATCTACTACTAGAGTATAAATAATATATTTCAGATACTATTCTTCCACGTTTTAACTTAGTCGACATTAACTTAACATGCACATACATATTTACATACTTATGTATACATATGTATGTATATCAAATACTTTTTCCATATTGCTGCACTCTAATAAACGCAAGCGTCGCTATTTTAATTAAATGTTCTGAAAATAGCCAAGTTATGCGTATTAATATTTGTGTAACTCACATCATACTGTATGTACATTAATGACAGATTTCTGTGTGCCAAATTTAAAAGCATTGGTAAAAAATTGCGGGAGATACATATGTACATACATACAGTGAAGTAAGTAAGTCTACTGAATTTAAGTAAGTCTACTTAATTTAATTGAAATTAAAAAATTTTGAATGCTAAGTAATAGTTTAGAAATTATTTTTTAAAATGTTTAAATATGAATCTTGGTTCATAATTCCATCTATACAAATGAGCTCCCCAACTCCATGAACGGAAATGCAGCCCCAAACCATGACATGACCTCCGCCGTGTTTCACAGTAGGCTTCAAATGTTTTTTTTCCAGCTCCGTGTTGGGCTTTCGCCACACCATGGTCTTGCCGTCACTTCCAAACAAGTTAAATTTACTCTCGTCGAGGAAAATAACATCATCCCACCAAGTTTCACCCATCTTGGAGTACTCCTGTGCAAATTTCTTCCTCAATTTGCGGTTGCGCTCATACAGCAAAGGCTTCTTTCGAGCAAAGCGTCCGTTGTACCACTAACCATACAACACATAGATGGGACAAACGCATGATTTTTTGATTGCAAACGCTAGCCTAGTCATGGAACCCCAGAGAACTTCGGCAAAAACCCGAACGTTCTTACTCTCAATGAGAGCGAAAAGTGGGGGGGTGGGAAATTTTTTTTATAGGGCTTTCCTCAAGCAGCATCACCGAACTGGACCGGGAATGGAGGTTTTTAAGAAACACAAAACTGCCCTTGAACAAGGAAGACGATATTTCAGTAATTGAATTTTGGCACCATATATCAAAGATAATGAAGTAAGTAAGTCGTCTCGCCGACTTGGATATACCATACACCAGTAAAACAAATATTTTAAATTTATAATAACCAATGCATTTTCGTATTTTTAAAAAAATCTGTTTGCATGCTTTTTACAAGCATATCTCAGTATTTCGCTCACTCAAGCATTCGAGCACCCTAGCGCCCCCACCAGCCAACGGCGAACTCCGGCCATATGGAAAAACGTTTATATGCATAACTTGACTATTTTTATTCCGATTTTGATCAAATTTGGTATTTTGCTTGATATTAGTATCAAATTTAAGTGTGCTAAATTTGATTGCACAAGGTAAAAAATTTCTGGAGATAATGGAGTTTTTTCAAATTACGCGAGCGGAAAGAAGCATGGCAAAATCTTTACACAATAAAAATGTGCGCAATTACTAAGCAAATATACATACCAACTATGGTGTCTCTAGCTAAAATAGTTTTTGAGAAAATCGGTTTTATTTGATTTGCGGGGGGCGGTAGGGGGCGTGACAAATTTTTTATAAATACAAAATGTGCGCGTTTACTAAGCAAATATACATACCAAATTTTGTGTCTCTAGTTGCTATGGTGTTTAAAAAAATCGGTTTTATATCATTTGCGGGGGCGGTAGGGGGCGTGGCAAATATTTGAAACAAACTCGATAAGCGTACATATGACACGAGTCTACATACCAAATTTGGTGGCTCTAGCTCTTATAGTCTCCGAGATCTAGGTGTTCATACAGACGGACGGACGGACAGACGGACGGACGGACGGACAGACGAACATGGCTAGATCGTCTCGGCGGTTGATGCTGATCAAGAATATATATACTTTATGGGGTCGGAAAAGCTTCCTTCTGCCTGTTACATACATTTCACCCTATGGGTGTATGGTATAAAAATTATCTTAGTTAAAAAAAATGAAGTAAGTAAGTCGTCTCGCCGACTTGGATATACCATACACCAGTAAAACAAATATTTTAAATTTATAATAACCAATGCATTTTCGTATTTTTAAAAAAATCTGTTTGCATGCTTTTTTAGAAGCATATCTTAGTATTTCGCTCACTCAAGCATTCGAGCACCCTAGCGCCCCCACCAGCCAACGGCCAACTCCGGCCATATGGAAAAACGTTCATATGCATAACTTGGCTATTTTTAGTCCGATTTTGATCAAATTTGGTATTTTGCTTGATATTAGTATCAAATTTAAGTGTGCTAAATTTGATTGCACAAGGTAAAAAATTACGGGAGATAATCGAGTTTTTTCAAATTACGGGGGCGGAAAGGGGCATGGCAAAATCTTTACACATCAAAAATGTGCGCAATTACTAAGCAAATATACATACCAACTATGGTGTCTCTAGCTAAAATAGTTTTTGAGAAAATCGGTTTTATTTAATTTGCGGGGGCGGTAGGGGGCGTGGAAAAATTATTACAAATACAAAATGTGCGCATTTACTAAGCAAATATATGTACATACATACCAAATTTTGTGTCTCTAGTTGCTATAGTGTTTAAGAAAATCGGTATTATATAATTTGCGGTGGCGGTAGGGGGCGTGGTAGAAATTTGAAATAAACTTGATAAGCGTACATACGACACGAGTCTACATACCAAATTTGGTGGCTCTAGCTCTTATAGTCTCCGAGATCTAGGTGTTCATACAGACGGACGGACGGACGGACGGACAGACGGACATGGCTAGATCGTCTCGGCTGTTGATGCTGATCAAGAATATATATACTTTATGGGGTCGGAAAAGCTTCCTTCTGCCTGTTACATACATTTTAGCGACTTTAATATACCATTTCACCCTATGGGTGTATGGTATAATGAAATATGTACATAAGTAATGGAGCTATGGAGCATATACAAATAATTTCATATATGTATGTATGTATGTACATACATGGTATATACCAAATTACATTGTTTTACTTGGAGCATGGTATGCCGAAGTCGGCGAGATGACTTACTTAATTAAATTTTATAAAGCATAAAACTTGTTCGTAAAGACGGATGTGATTAACTATATTGGATTCTTTGTTGATGCTTTTGAAAATAAAATGCTTTATCGGGCCGGAAAAGCGTCCTTTAGCGTGTTCCATACGATTTAGCAAACTTTAAGGAAACACTTTACTTTCTGGGTGCATGGCATAATCACAGACTTACCGTAAATATTAATTAAAAAATTAAACTTATTAGGATATTTCTCGAGATCTTTGGTAGTCGGTGATCAGTGAGAAAGTCGGTGACGAGTGAGGAAGTCGGAGACCAGTGAGGAAGTCGGTGATCTGCGCTGTTGTCCAAGTACCCCTTCATCTGTGGGAACTAGTAGAAGGATAGTGGTCAAATTAAATTTGACTACTACATCTCAATTCGAGGCGCAAGCTCAGCAGCTTCAGGGCTGGAGCGAACGATGCGACGTCTTCCACTTTCCCACGAGAAGGAATTCCACGATAATAGGTAGGTTAGAATAAACAAGACATTGTTCTGTAAAGCAGAGCTTGTTTGTTATTGGTAAAAAATGTTATCGGTCGTTGCGAGTTAATAGCCGCTTAAAGATAATTAGCGCCCAACCGAATAAACCAGAAGAAAGCGAAGCGTAAATCTACTACTAGAGTATAAATAATATATTTCAGATACTATTCTTCCACGTTTTAACTTAGTCGACATTAACTTAACATGCACATACATATTTACATACTTATGTATACATATGTATGTATATCAAATACTTTTTCCATATTGCTGCACTCTAATAAACGCAAGCGTCGCTATTTTAATTAAATGTTCTGAAAATAGCCAAGTTATGCGTATTAATATTTGTGTAACTCACATCATACTGTATGTACATTAATGACAGATTTCTGTGTGCCAAATTTAAAAGCATTGGTAAAAAATTGCGGGAGATACATATGTACATACATACAGTGAAGTAAGTAAGTCTACTGAATTTAAGTAAGTCTACTTAATTTAATTGAAATTAAAAAATTTTGAATGCTAAGTAATAGTTTAGAAATTATTTTTTAAAATGTTTAAATATGAATCTTGGTTCATAATTCCATCTATACAAATGAGCTCCCCAACTCCATGAACGGAAATGCAGCCCCAAACCATGACATGACCTCCGCCGTGTTTCACAGTAGGCTTCAAATGTTTTTTTTCCAGCTCCGTGTTGGGCTTTCGCCACACCATGGTCTTGCCGTCACTTCCAAACAAGTTAAATTTACTCTCGTCGAGGAAAATAACATCATCCCACCAAGTTTCACCCATCTTGGAGTACTCCTGTGCAAATTTCTTCCTCAATTTGCGGTTGCGCTCATACAGCAAAGGCTTCTTTCGAGCAAAGCGTCCGTTGTACCACTAACCATACAACACATAGATGGGACAAACGCATGATTTTTTGATTGCAAACGCTAGCCTAGTCATGGAACCCCAGAGAACTTCGGCAAAAACCCGAACGTTCTTACTCTCAATGAGAGCGAAAAGTGGGGGGTGGGAAATTTTTTTTTATAGGGCTTTCCTCAAGCAGCATCACCGAACTGGACCGGGAATGGAGGTTTTTAAGAAACACAAAACTGCCCTTGAACAAGGAAGACGATATTTCAGTAATTGAATTTTGGCACCATATATCAAAGATAATGAAGTAAGTAAGTCGTCTCGCCGACTTGGATATACCATACACCAGTAAAACAAATATTTTAAATTTATAATAACCAATGCATTTTCGTATTTTTAAAAAAATCTGTTTGCATGCTTTTTACAAGCATATCTCAGTATTTCGCTCACTCAAGCATTCGAGCACCCTAGCGCCCCCACCAGCCAACGGCGAACTCCGGCCATATGGAAAAACGTTTATATGCATAACTTGACTATTTTTATTCCGATTTTGATCAAATTTGGTATTTTGCTTGATATTAGTATCAAATTTAAGTGTGCTAAATTTGATTGCACAAGGTAAAAAATTTCTGGAGATAATGGAGTTTTTTCAAATTACGCGAGCGGAAAGAAGCATGGCAAAATCTTTACACAATAAAAATGTGCGCAATTACTAAGCAAATATACATACCAACTATGGTGTCTCTAGCTAAAATAGTTTTTGAGAAAATCGGTTTTATTTGATTTGCGGGGGCGGTAGGGGGCGTGACAAATTTTTTATAAATACAAAATGTGCGCGTTTACTAAGCAAATATACATACCAAATTTTGTGTCTCTAGTTGCTATGGTGTTTAAAAAAATCGGTTTTATATCATTTGCGGGGGCGGTAGGGGGCGTGGCAAATATTTGAAACAAACTCGATAAGCGTACATATGACACGAGTCTACATACCAAATTTGGTGGCTCTAGCTCTTATAGTCTCCGAGATCTAGGTGTTCATACAGACGGACGGACGGACAGACGGACGGACGGACGGACAGACGAACATGGCTAGATCGTCTCGGCGGTTGATGCTGATCAAGAATATATATACTTTATGGGGTCGGAAAAGCTTCCTTCTGCCTGTTACATACATTTCACCCTATGGGTGTATGGTATAAAAATTATCTTAGTTAAAAAAAAATGAAGTAAGTAAGTCGTCTCGCCGACTTGGATATACCATACACCAGTAAAACAAATATTTTAAATTTATAATAACCAATGCATTTTCGTATTTTTAAAAAAATCTGTTTGCATGCTTTTTAGAAGCATATCTTAGTATTTCGCTCACTCAAGCATTCGAGCACCCTAGCGCCCCCACCAGCCAACGGCCAACTCCGGCCATATGGAAAAACGTTCATATGCATAACTTGGCTATTTTTAGTCCGATTTTGATCAAATTTGGTATTTTGCTTGATATTAGTATCAAATTTAAGTGTGCTAAATTTGATTGCACAAGGTAAAAAATTACGGGAGATAATCGAGTTTTTTCAAATTACGGGGGCGGAAAGGGGCATGGCAAAATCTTTACACATCAAAAATGTGCGCAATTACTAAGCAAATATACATACCAACTATGGTGTCTCTAGCTAAAATAGTTTTTGAGAAAATCGGTTTTATTTAATTTGCGGGGGCGGTAGGGGGCGTGGAAAAATTATTACAAATACAAAATGTGCGCATTTACTAAGCAAATATATGTACATACATACCAAATTTTGTGTCTCTAGTTGCTATAGTGTTTAAGAAAATCGGTATTATATAATTTGCGGTGGCGGTAGGGGGCGTGGTAGAAATTTGAAATAAACTTGATAAGCGTACATACGACACGAGTCTACATACCAAATTTGGTGGCTCTAGCTCTTATAGTCTCCGAGATCTAGGTGTTCATACAGACGGACGGACGGACGGACGGACAGACGGACATGGCTAGATCGTCTCGGCTGTTGATGCTGATCAAGAATATATATACTTTATGGGGTCGGAAAAGCTTCCTTCTGCCTGTTACATACATTTTAGCGACTTTAATATACCATTTCACCCTATGGGTGTATGGTATAATGAAATATGTACATAAGTAATGGAGCTATGGAGCATATACAAATAATTTCATATATGTATGTATGTATGTACATACATGGTATATACCAAATTACATTGTTTTACTTGGAGCATGGTATGCCGAAGTCGGCGAGATGACTTACTTAATTAAATTTTATAAAGCATAAAACTTGTTCGTAAAGACGGATGTGATTAACTATATTGGATTCTTTGTTGATGCTTTTTGAAAATAAAATGCTTTATCGGGCCGGAAAAGCGTCCTTTAGCGTGTTCCATACGATTTAGCAAACTTTAAGGAAACACTTTACTTTCTGGGTGCATGGCATAATCACAGACTTACCGTAAATATTAATTAAAAAATTAAACTTATTAGGATATTTCTCGAGATCTTTGGTAGTCGGTGATCAGTGAGAAAGTCGGTGACGAGTGAGGAAGTCGGAGACCAGTGAGGAAGTCGGTGATCTGCGCTGTTGTCCAAGTACCCCTTCATCTGTGGGAACTAGTAGAAGGATAGTGGTCAAATTAAATTTGACTACTACATCTCAATTCGAGGCGCAAGCTCAGCAGCTTCAGGGCTGGAGCGAACGATGCGACGTCTTCCACTTTCCCACGAGAAGGAATTCCACGATAATAGGTAGGTTAGAATAAACAAGACATTGTTCTGTAAAGCAGAGCTTGTTTGTTATTGGTAAAAAATGTTATCGGTCGTTGCGAGTTAAAAGCCGCTTAAAGATAATTAGCGCCCAACCGAATAAACCAGAAGAAAGCGAAGCGTAAATCTACTACTAGAGTATAAATAATATATTTCAGATACTATTCTTCCACGTTTTAACTTAGTCGACATTAACTTAACATGCACATACATATTTACATACTTATGTATACATATGTATGTATATCAAATACTTTTTCCATATTGCTGCACTCTAATAAACGCAAGCGTCGCTATTTTAATTAAATGTTCTGAAAATAGCCAAGTTATGCGTATTAATATTTGTGTAACTCACATCATACTGTATGTACATTAATGACAGATTTCTGTGTGCCAAATTTAAAAGCATTGGTAAAAAATTGCGGGAGATACATATGTACATACATACAGTGAAGTAAGTAAGTCTACTTAATTTAAGTAAGTCTACTTAATTTAATTGAAATTAAAAAATTTTGAATGCTAAGTAATAGTTTAGAAATTATTTTTTAAAATGTTTAAATATGAATCTTGGTTCATAATTCCATCTATACAAATGAGCTCCCCAACTCCATGAACGGAAATGCAGCCCCAAACCATGACATGACCTCCGCCGTGTTTCACAGTAGGCTTCAAATGTTTTTTTTCCAGCTCCGTGTTGGGCTTTCGCCACACCATGGTTTTGCCGTCACTTCCAAACAAGTTAAATTTACTCTCGTCGAGGAAAATAACATCATCCCACCAAGTTTCACCCATCTTGGAGTACTCCTGTGCAAATTTCTTCCTCAATTTGCGGTTGCGCTCATACAGCAAAGGCTTCTTTCGAGCAAAGCGTCCGTTGTACCACTAACCATACAACACATAGATGGGACAAACGCATGATTTTTTGATTGCAAACGCTAGCCTAGTCATGGAACCCCAGAGAACTTCGGCAAAAACCCGAACGTTCTTACTCTCAATGAGAGCGAAAAGTGGGGGGGTGGGAAATTTTTTTATAGGGCTTTCCTCAAGCAGCATCACCGAACTGGACCGGGAATGGAGGTTTTTAAGAAACACAAAACTGCCCTTGAACAAGGAAGACGATATTTCAGTAATTGAATTTTGGCACCATATATCAAAGATAATGAAGTAAGTAAGTCGTCTCGCCGACTTGGATATACCATACACCAGTAAAACAAATATTTTAAATTTATAATAACCAATGCATTTTCGTATTTTTAAAAAAATCTGTTTGCATGCTTTTTACAAGCATATCTCAGTATTTCGCTCACTCAAGCATTCGAGCACCCTAGCGCCCCCACCAGCCAACGGCGAACTCCGGCCATATGGAAAAACGTTTATATGCATAACTTGACTATTTTTATTCCGATTTTGATCAAATTTGGTATTTTGCTTGATATTAGTATCAAATTTAAGTGTGCTAAATTTGATTGCACAAGGTAAAAAATTTCTGGAGATAATGGAGTTTTTTCAAATTACGCGAGCGGAAAGAAGCATGGCAAAATCTTTACACAATAAAAATGTGCGCAATTACTAAGCAAATATACATACCAACTATGGTGTCTCTAGCTAAAATAGTTTTTGAGAAAATCGGTTTTATTTGATTTGCGGGGGCGGTAGGGGGCGTGACAAATTTTTTATAAATACAAAATGTGCGCGTTTACTAAGCAAATATACATACCAAATTTTGTGTCTCTAGTTGCTATGGTGTTTAAAAAAATCGGTTTTATATCATTTGCGGGGGCGGTAGGGGGCGTGGCAAATATTTGAAACAAACTCGATAAGCGTACATATAACACGAGTCTACATACCAAATTTGGTGGCTCTAGCTCTTATAGTATCCGAGATCTAGGTGTTCATACAGACGGACAGACGGACGGACGGACGGACAGACGAACATGGCTAGATCGTCTCGGCGGTTGATGCTGATCAAGAATATATATACTTTATGGGGTCGGAAAAGCTTCCTTCTGCCTGTTACATACATTTCACCCTATGGGTGTATGGTATAAAAATTATCTTAGTTAAAAAAAAATGAAGTAAGTAAGTCGTCTCGCCGACTTGGATATACCATACACCAGTAAAACAAATATTTTAAATTTATAATAACCAATGCATTTTCGTATTTTTAAAAAAATCTGTTTGCATGCTTTTTAGAAGCATATCTTAGTATTTCGCTCACTCAAGCATTCGAGCACCCTAGCGCCCCCACCAGCCAACGGCCAACTCCGGCCATATGGAAAAACGTTTATATGCATAACTTGGCTATTTTTAGTCCGATTTTGATCAAATTTGGTATTTTGCTTGATATTAGTATCAAATTTAAGTGTGCTAAATTTGATTGCACAAGGTAAAAAATTACGGGAGATAATCGAGTTTTTTCAAATTACGGGGGCGGAAAGGGGCATGGCAAAATCTTTACACATCAAAAATGTGCGCAATTACTAAGCAAATATACATACCAACTATGGTGTCTCTAGCTAAAATAGTTTTTGAGAAAATCGGTTTTATTTAATTTGCGGGGGCGGTAGGGGGCGTGGAAAAATTATTACAAATACAAAATGTGCGCATTTACTAAGCAAATATATGTACATACATACCAAATTTTGTGTCTCTAGTTGCTATAGTGTTTAAGAAAATCGGTATTATATAATTTGCGGTGGCGGTAGGGGGCGTGGCAGAAATTTGAAATAAACTTGATAAGCGTACATATGACACGAGTGGCTCTAGCTCTTATAGTCTCCGAGATCTAGGTGTTCATACAGACGGACGGACGGACGGACGGACAGACGGACATGGCTAGATCGTCTCGGCTGTTGATGCTGATCAAGAATATATATACTTTATGGGGTCGGAAAAACTTCCTTCTGCCTGTTACATACATTTTGGCGACTTTAATATACCATTTCACCCTATGGGTGTATGGTATAAAAATATAAAATGAAGTAAGTAAGTCGTCTCGCCGACTTGGATATACCATACACCAGTAAAACAAATATTTTAAATTTATAATAACCAACGCATTTTCGTATTTTTAAAAAAATATTAGTATCAAATTTAAGTGTGCTAAATTTGATTGCAAAAGGTAGAAAATTACGGGAGATAATCGAGTTTTTTCAAATTACGGGGGCGGATGGAGGCGTGGCAAAATCTTTATACATAAAAAATGTGCGCAATTACTAAGCAAATATTTATACCAACTATGGTGTCTCTAGCTAGAATAGTTTTTGAGAAAATCGGTTTTATTTAATTTGCGGGGGCGTGGCAAAATTTTTATAAACACAAAATGTGCGCATTTACTAAGCAAATATACATACCAAATTTTGTGTCTCTAGTTGCTATGGTGTTTAAGAAAATCGGTTTTATATCATTTGAGGGGGCGGTAGGGGGCGTGGCAAACATTTGAAACAAACTCGATAAGCGTACATATGACACGAGTCTACATACCAAATTTGGTGGCTCTAGCTCTTATAGTCTCCGAGATCTAGGTGTTCATACAGACGGACGGACGGACGGACGGACAGACGGACATGGCTAGATCGTCTCGGCTGTTGATGCTGATCAAGAATATATATACTTTATGGGGTCGGAAAAGCTTCCTTCTGCCTGTTACATACATTTTGGCGACTTTAATATACCATTTCACCCTATGGGTGTATGGTATAAAATGCTATGCACTTTCTGCCATGTCGAAGTTAACATACCCCTGCAGTCATTGGCCGTATTATTTCTACATGTTCCAAACTCTGTTTTTGTGTCGCAGTGCATTAAACCATCCTTTAGAGCAGGGGTAGACACAAAGCTAATTTGAAAAGTGAACAAAAAAAAAATTACTTTTAAATCTATTAGTACCGTTAAACTTCGCCAAATTGCATACAAAAAGCTTATGATGTCTTCAAAGGATTCATTGTTCTATTTACAAAATTAAAGACGGTAAAATAAATGTGCTTATTAACTAACCAAACTGAAATACACCTGGTGAAAGCAATGTCTTAATAAGATATTATCACTGAGTTACTTGCGAGCCGAGAAAATCAGTCGACATTGTCGAGAGAATGTCAGAGACGTTAGGACCTATAGTGCTAAATGTCGCCGCAAATTTTATGACAAGTCTCCTGAAATTCCGAGGCAACATTGGACAAGTCGCCGCGGATTCTTTGTCATATTTCCGGCAACCGTATTGAAGGGTTGTGTTCGGCACGCAAACACATACAGTTTATATAGCGTTACTTCTGAATTTAGCTACTCTAGTCACTAGAGTCTAGTGACTTCAAGCAGTGATGTAGTAGCAGCTGCTGGTAGGGTTTACTATCTATCTATCTATTCAATCTTATTGAAATTTGGAGATAAGGTGTTTTATATTAAAAACTACCTCTTTGGTAAATTTAGTAAAGATTCAAATTCTTTACCTTTTTTGTATAGCAATAAATGATATCGTGGTCCGATCTGGATTATTTTCATAATTTAATAGTTGGTGCTATAATTGATTCAGCCTTACAAACTGTTCTTAATGTTTACTAAAATTTTCTTTTACTTCTCATTTATTGTGGATATGTTTGAAAAACCCACAAAACAAATAAACTGACAAGATTCTCGCAACTGACATCTGCGACCGATAATTAAAACTTATAAGCCGGATTAACCTATTAAGCATAAAATGCTGTTAATGTAGTTTAATCATTTTTGGATTTCTGTGTTAAATAGTGGCCAATTAACGTCAACCAACGTCAACTGTAGTAATGCTTTCTTCGAACTTTATGTATTTTTTTTAACTTTTCAAGACCATAACAATGCTGGAATTAATTTCGTATGCAATTGTAGGTAGATACACGTAGACATATTCGGTAATAGTTGCGGTAATCAAAGGCAGTCAATATAGACTTTTAAATCGTGTTCTCGTAATTTACTTTTACTAATTTTATTTATATATGTATATATATTTTTTTTTTACTTTATAGAGAAAATTGTAAAATTTCTGGGCCTTTGCTTAATTATCTTCATTATTTAGAATAATTGGAGAATAAAAGCAAAAACAAAAATCTATTACTAATGAGAATATATCGTAATAGATAATGTTTACATCAAACAAATTAACAATTCGTTAGCCATAATTCATGTTTGTACTATGCGAGGAGTTCTGGTAAGCGCTAGATATGTTTTTCGATTGATCCTTGAGATGGTTATTTTCCTGACACCATTCTACAAAATCATCGATAAGTACGGGCCAAGCGCCCTCCGAGTCATAATTGCTCATTCGATCATCAATAATAGTAGCGAAGTCAAGCAACAGATTCCACGTGTCTCTGGATATAGCTCGCTTATGTTTCTCCTCTAAAAATTTGCACCAAATGTCCAGGAATTTGAAACGCCCTCGTAGCACTATGCACCAATAGGCAATAGCCATTTCCAAGTCAATGCCTTTTTGTCCCGGATCCTTAGCATAGTTAAACGTAAAGTGATAAAAATCCTTGAATTTGCCAGCATCATTCAATTCCTGCTCCAACACAGGTAGCTTGCACTTCAGTTTTTCAATGCTATCGATCCCCAAATCACACATGCCGTTCACGAACTCATCCCGGGAGAACTCGCACTGCACTTCCGCACGAAATTTCCACGCAATAATGAGCACCAATTTGGAGTCCGGACTCAGTTCAAGATCCTCTAGAAATCGTATCACACCCTGTGAGTTAATCTTTTGTAGATCATTTGGATCGCGATAGCGCAGGAATAATTGCTCAATACGTTTGCGATCTAGCTCACGGTAATAGTATTCGGGATTTTGGAAATAATTATCGCTGGCCAAATCCATTTTCCATTCGTTTTGTGTCAAGCAGAATATTGCGGTCTGCTCGCCCGTCTGTGTGAGGGAAATAAATTTTTTCACCTTGTCGCGGTGTTGACTCGACTTCAGTTTGTTCTGTAACGGATCAGATATGTAAACAAAGAGAAAAAACGGATAAAGACATATAAGAAACTCAAAAAAAGGGGGAATTGCATAAATACAACAACAAACTATGTGTTAGCTGTCCACCAGTGAAAGAAGAACCAGCCACGGTCCGTGCGTCCAGGGCTAATCAGGCCAAGCCAGTTCGACTGAACTCTTTGGTTCATAACATTGCCACATAGATTATTTGAAATATACATATTTTTTTTCTTTTACACTCACCATTGTCCAATTGTTTTATATCGTTCTCCCAATATTATTTTAATGTTATTTGTTTATTTTATACTGACAGTTTTCCTTTTCTCTACGTTTGCGTTGCCAGTGGTCTAAAGACGAGCAATCTAACCCTACAATTTATCGAAATATCGCCCATCTCCAGCGGCCGCATGACACGTTAAAAGAGACTTAAACTCGACATGGACGAAAAGTAAGAAACAACTTCGCAGAAATTTGTTTAAAAGTTGGAAATTGAAAATTATAGGATGTTACAAAACATTAAAGAAAGTTTATAATATATCCAGTAATCGACATACATATATTAAAATTAATCGCAAAACATGGCGATTTGTATCGATAATGGAGAACCTGTATCCGTAACTGTCTGTTTTGCCAATGAGTCTGTCCATGCTGTGCCATATATTGGTATTAGCGATTCAAGCCATTCATCACACCAATATGGTCAGTTATCGCACATCTGACTCAGTATTGATTTTACATGTCTAAAAAAGAAAACAAAGGGGAATAAGGCAAATCTCGAGTGAAAAAATGCTTGGAATTTTCCATAAGCTAGGGCATCTGCTTGTTGTCTCCGCATTAACGGGACTAGTCCAAGCAAGTGATATTACAGACAAGGTATTCGGGGAGATAAAGGAAGGAGTTGTAGCAGCGTTTGGGGATTTTAATTCCAACGAACTGACGGACACATTCGTCATACGAGATGACATGAAAACGTTGCAAATACTTTACGGTCACTTCACGGAACCCTTGCTCAGACCTGGCCCGATTTGCACGTACAAGAGCGGTAACAAGATTGTCAGCGTTGTGCCTGGTGATTTTGATGGCGACGCTCTTATGGATGTCCTAGTTAACATTCGTAATGAGAAAAAGGACAAGGATATCTATGATGTCTATATTAATTGGGGTAACACCACGGAGCTGATCTGCGCCACAAAACATCTGTTCAGCACCAAAGGCGAGGTAATGGCCTTAGACTTTAATCGTGACATGATCATTGATCTATATGGGCTAGATGCAACTCAACAACCAGACAAGCGAAGTTTTTGGATCTTCAATAGCACCCGCGATGCTTTTACAGTGGTTGACCAGGCCGCTCCCACAAGTTTTCCAGACTCTTCTAGCATCAGCATACCGAATGCCAATGCCTATTTGGATCTAAACGGTGACTATCTGGCCGATCTCTTTGTGCAGAACAAGGATGCTTATGAGATTTGGTATGGCACCAACGATAATAATTTTGGCTATCAGTACACAATTAAATACCAGCCAATTGGAGCAAACGACTACACAGTGGGTCAGGCTGTATTCATGGACTTTGAGCTCCGAGGCGTTCAGAACATTGTGGTACCATTTTGCATTCCATTTAATTGTATAAATTCAACCATAATGGTTCATGATGGTGTCGATTTTCGAGATGTCCATGTTAATTTTAAGGTAAGAACTCAAACCACTGGATGAATTTGGATTATTGTTAATTATGGTGTTAAATCCACTTGCAGGACCCTCAGGGCATCAGCTGGACCTTTGTGCCACCTGTTGCAGATGATGTATATCTCAGGACCATAACCGCTCGAAGCGGTGACTTCAATCTCGATGGCTATCCGGATTTGTTGGTCACACTGCAGCCCACCAATATGGCTAAACCGGTGATGCAGACATTCCTGTTGGAAAATGTGCCCTGCACCACATGCAACAAACCACTCACTCGCACTTTTGAAGTGCGGTGGAATGCCTTAGCACCAATGGGTAATAATACAGTGGCCGGAGCATTCTATGATTTCTATCAGGATGGCGTTCTTGATGTGATACTTATTCAGAAGAACGAGAATGGCAACTATCGTCCATTAGCCTTTCGCAATACCCTCGACTATGATGCCAATTTCGTCAAAGTTATTGTCCTAACAGGTTTAGACAACAAGCAAAATCCTGAACGACGCACTGCTTTGGGTAGAAAGCAGCGCACATATGGTAGCAATCTGCCTGGACCGAGAATCACCTATTGCACCACTACCCAAGATGGGGATAAGCAATGCGGTAGCAGCGTTCAACTGCCTCAGGCGTCGTATTTTGCCCTCCAGTTACCCTACACTTGCTTTGGCCTGGGGAGAACACCAAATTTCGTGGATCAGGTGGCAGTCGGCGTGGGGGGCAAATATCGTAATTTCACCCAACTGATACCCAATTCACAGATCATTGTAGTCCCCAAGCCCCTGAACGATCCGTCTCGATGGAAGGCCCAGCTCTTTGTCACCCCAAGTAAATTGATTCTTATGAGTGTGGTGGCTCTGGGAGGCACATGCCTAGTCATAGTAATCATTATCTTGATCCTTTACATCAAAGAGAAGCGGGAAGATAGACAAGAGCGCTTGCAAGAGTCTCACAGATTCCATTTCGATGCTATGTAAACAGTTCTTTTTTATCAACCAAAGCAGCAGCTTTTCATTTATTTATATTTTTTTTTTATCATTTATATGTTTCAATAAGACGGTTCCAAGGTTTAGTTGTTTCCACTGGAAAACGATGCTTCATGCAGTGGAAACATCTGAACCACAGGGACTTTATATATAAAATATTATATTATAGATTAAGAAAAGTGATAATAAAACAAATCCAATAAAACGTATTAATGAAAACGGCATGCATAAGAGTTTTCATTTACCCGACAGCCAACACGTCAAATAAATGAATGTATTATATTCTTAATTCATGTTTAAACAAAGTACATGGGATTTGACTTCATGAATCCAGCATTAATTAAACGTTTTTGGTATTCCTTTTGGGGAGAATTGACCAAACGAGCTCTGTAGAGAGATAAATAAATTGTAATTTAGAGAGAGTAAACTTGAAGATGAACTAAAACTTACCCGGATAGGTAAACACGTCCACGTGCAGCGACTAAATGGGCCAAATATGCTGGCGCCGGATACGAAACTGAGCGAGTGCATCGTGGGAACATATGACATAGATTATACGTTAATTGTTGTAACAAGTCAATGTCCAAATTGCCAGTATTCTCGATGATGTTATAGCGAGTTGGCTTTGCAGTTCCCTGAATTGATTGATGGCTAACCATAAAAAACTGCATCTCATTCGGATGCACAATTGTGCGATCCACAACAGTTCCAGGATTCACATTATTAAATTTATTATATTGCGAAGGTTGACCTTGAGGGAAAAATCTTGTGTGATGACGTTTAACAACAATTGCGCAACATAAATGCGGCTTGATGTTAAGCTAGAATTAGTGTGAAATGTACATTGGAAACAAGTAAGTTATGGGATTAAGCGAGATTTTTACCTTGGCACATGCCGAATAAATGCCCTTTAATTCAAGTGCTTTGATTTTTGGGAATTGGCCATCACTGACGCCATCGCGATAGTAGACAATGTGAGCTGGATATTTTTTATTATACTGCTGATAGATACGTAAATGTTCGGTAACAATGCCTTCCATATCCTCGATTTCCTCCGCAGTGGAGCGCTGTAAGCGATACTGCATGTTATAGGCAGCCCCATATACATCATGTGAGGCAGCCACACCGACAACGCTTGGGATATCCCTTTGGTCTGGCGATGGGTGGGTAACATCCGCACCCAAATACATCACATTCGAAATCGCTGTTTGTGGGTCATCCTTTAATTTATGGTTGATGCCATTTAATTTTGAATTAACCTTCAATAGCAAATTTCCAATCAATTGTGGACTCAATTTGCGTTGCACCGTGTTCTGCTTAATGCATTGAGTGAGTATGCCATAAGTTAACTCTGCCTTCTGTTTAATTGTGTCGTAAGAAGTTCCTCTATTCGGTATTATCACAATGACCAAATCATACTGATGGCGCTTGAGCTCAACGAAACAGTTGTCCAATTGCCGGTCATCTTTGAACGTTTGAATCTCGGCTTGTTCTTCAAGGTTTACTGCGGTTGTCAGGGCCTGACGGCGGAAACTCTTTCCAAAATCCGCCACCTCGTTATATGTCATACCTCCTCGCTGATCCTGACAATACAAAATAGCCCATTTGTGGTTCCTTGTCGGAAGATCCAAAAACTTTGCGCCATCCATGCGCCAGGAGCCGTTTCTAACCGATGTCATAAACTTGTTTTTATACTCGACCTGCGGCGGATTGAGCGTACGAGTGTGGACTGTAATAAAATCGTCCAATATTCTAATTCCAAAGCGACTAATAGTCGGGTCTTGATTGTGTTGAATGTATTTCAGTAAGTTCACAATCTTGTCTTTGCGTTCATTTGTCGAGGTGGCAGCGTATTTGATCATTGCCGCAACCTGATTGGCTCCATCTTTACGGTTCAATGACTGACCCTCCTCAATGCGACAGAGCTCTATTGGCACAAAGATTTGCTTGGCCGGGGGACCTACATGCAGACAATGCAATTTCGGATATTTTAACTTGTAATTGCGACTATGGAAATATTCCTTAATCGTCATAATTTTTTTATCCTCCAGTTCGAATTTCTGCTGATCGGCTGATTTGGGTGACAATCCGTTGACTTTAAAGACACGAGGAGCACTATTGAAACTCGCCGGTGGCTCATAAATTATATTAATTCCTTTTATAAATTGTTCAATATATGTACGCGATTGATCCAAATTCGTAGTATCCGTAATTTTTGTTGTATAGCGCGAATTTAAGCCGTAATTTTCGAGGTACTCCAGCATGCTTAGAGCAATTGGAAAAGACTTGTGTGAGATATCCACATTGACGAACGGCCGATCACCCAGAACGAATGACTGATACAGACCAATCAAACACTCGTAGCCTTCGCCCAGATTAAGACGCTGATTTGGTTCCGACGACTTAAAAAACGAGCGTCCGGCACGGATGGCCTTCTTATGACAGGGTGACGCTAGCACTACTTCCAGACACTGCATAGCTTGCATGGGTTTGTCATAGATCTTGTCTTTCATGTAACTACAGGATTTAAACGGTTTCAAGATGATAAAGTTTAGATTGCTTTATATTACTGAGATTACCTTCGGAGTGAATTCAAATCTATTTGTTCAGATGCCGTAGATTTAATTTGCACATTGTAATTCAATGTGCGACCATGTCGATCAGTTACCTATAATAAGAATTAATATATATATCTGCTTACCTTTATTGTTGTTTTCTATTTGCTATTTACCTTTACATCACCTCCATTAGGAGCTGTCTCCAACTTGTCGACTGAGAAGCACGAAGCACGCCCATCAAAAGCCACTGCGACATCTTTCAAATGAGTGATGCGAAACTGCTCAAAGGCATCACGAAAGAACTTCTTGGGGCGTTCAGGCGTAATCTTCACATCATAATGGTAAGCCTTAGCTGGCATTTTCTCCATATCGACATTAAGATAATTAACAGCCACCTGTCCAGGTGTGCCAATTGTGCCGCGTTTAAAATTACCAGCTGGTAAGTCTTTTAATGGAGGCAAGGCTGCTCCACCTTGGGGTCTCGACTGTTGTCCACGTTGTTGATATCCTTGTGTTCCGGATCCCTGTTGGCCGCGTTGCTGATATCCGCCTTGGCCTGGACCTCCTCCTCCCTGTTGGCCGCGTTGCTGATATCCGCCTTGGCTTGGACCTCCTCCTCCCTGTTGGCCCCGTTGCTGATATCCGCCTTGGCCTGGACCTCCTCCTCCCTGTTGGCCGCGTTGCTGATATCCGCCTTGGCTTGGACCTCCTCCTCCCTGTTGGCCCCGTTGCTGATATCCGCCTTGGCCTGGTCTTCCTCCTCCCTGTTGGCCGCGTTGCTGATATCCGCCTTGGCCTGGGCCTCCTGCTCCCTGTTGGCCGCGTTGCTGATATCCGCCTTGCGCTGCGCCTCCCCCTCCCTGTTGCCCACGTTGCTGATTACCATCTTGTGATCCGGTTCTCTGTTGGCCACGTTGCTGATTACCGCCTTGACCTCCTCCCCAAGCACCACGTTGAAAACGTTGCTCGCTGCCACCTTGGCTTTCTTGACTAGCCTGAGATGGTGCTCCGCGACCTTGACCTTGATGACTAATTGAAGAAATGCCTGGTCCTTGTGTCTGCTGAGTTCGAGCAGTTCCTTGTGGATTGGGTGTGGCACTGCCTTCAGCCGCTAATAAGATTGGTTAAAATAAAATCTATCAATAAGCTTGCAAATATGAAAGGACAAAGATGAAGATAACTGTTGTTTTTATTTTTTAGGGCATTACGAAACAGAAAGAGACAACCAATGCAAATTTGTCTCTGCTAACCGTGATTGGGTCTATAACCTGTGATAGCAAACGAAAAATTCCGCATTTCTCCGTATTAGCTTTTGCAATCGATAAATGACTCGAACTCATATTTTATATTTATGTAGTTATTGTGCATTTAAATTTAATAACGTGCAGTTTGTTAGTGAGAAAAGTTCTAGCGATTAATCATTATATCCTTCCAAGTTTTTTTTTTTTATTATTATTCTTTTCTTACCTATAGTCGTAAAAATGGAAAAATGTATCTAAAACGACTAACGTTCGCGAAAGAACAGAATAATCTTAGACTGGAGCCAGACGTGCAGCATGATATTATATCGTATGTTTAAATGACAGTTATATACTACAGTTATCCCATTGTGATCAAATTGGGAACAGTCAGTAATAGCTACATCTATTAAACTGACAAATGTAAATTTTTATAGCAATGGCGTTAAAAGTAACGAAGTTATTGAGAAGTCACTGTTTGTGACATTGTCGTTTCTATTGGAGCTACATATATGATATAGTGATCCCATCCGGCTGAATCTGAGATATACAACCCGTGCAGTACGCGTACGTGCAAAATTTCAGATCTGTAGCTTCAACGGTCTAGGAGGAGATCGCGTCGATCCCGACGGACATGGCTATACGAACTCGCCTCGTCGAGCTGATCAAGAATATGATTCCTTTATATGGTTGGAGATGCTTCCTTCTATGCGTTGCAGACTTCTGACCAAAATTAAAATACACTTTTTGCTGAGGTATAACAATTGTTGATTGCACTTTCTAAAGTATGTACATATATACATATGTATGTACAGTGGTGGTCAGCGGGTTAGCCCTTTTTTTTTTTATTTTAAATTTGATTTTCTCGGCTCCCAAGAAATTTAATGAAGAAATTTTTTCAGTTATTTGTTGGTTATTGTATTTAGATGATGACACCTAATTATTGTCATGCCAGCTTTCGACGTTTTTTTACAGGTCCGTTTGAAAAAAAAAGCTCCCCCAAAATTGTTGACAATAGTTTAGCCCGGTCATTCCAAAATCTTTAATATTATAGTTAGACATGTGTATTCTTTGAAAAAGTTGTAGATCTAGGTAATCTAAGATAAACTGCATACCAAAAATTTTCATTTTAGCCCCAGTACTTATTTGTTTTGGGGCCCATCGAAATTTCGGGTTTTTGTATGTAATTCTTTAGGTCTCTTGGTTTGACGCCGTTTTACGATACCAATTTAAACTAAAGTTCATTTTTCTTAATCTAAGTATGAAAGTAAATTGAATTTCCCGTCAAATGATACATGTTTCATAAAAATCCGACAAAAATTAGATTGATTTCATCGCCCATAGGAGCCGAGAAAATCAAATTCAATGTTTAAAAAAAAAGGGGCTAACCTGGTGACCACCACTGTATGTATTGCTATAAATAAGCATTTGTAATTGACCTAATGATATGAACGAAATTTTTGGCAGAAAAAACGTTATAATTTAAAATTTTCTTTTTTTGTAGTTCCGGTAATGAATACCCGGAGAATCAAATCGTACTGTCATTAATTAATCCATTGGTTTCGCAGTGTATAAAAATTATGGATGTACATCAGTGGTCGGCACGGCCCATTCCCCGGACTAGGGCCTAGCTCTGCCGCAGCGCTGCCGCTTCACGTACACTGCAAACGCTCCTGTTTGTTCGGCAATGTCACTTCGGCAAAAATTTTGATTGATGCTTGTCAGGAAAAAAATGATTGCCAAAAAAATATAAATCAGTTGCTGTTCAGCATTTGATGAAGCAACACCTTTTTAAAGCGGCTAACTGGAATACACCGAAAAAAAATGTTTAATGCCGATTGGGAAAATGTATTTTTTATTATTGAAAATATGGAGGGCGATGCGCAATTCGTTATTTGTCATCAAATTTTTCCTATCATTATTATGCATTATTTAATAATATTTTCTTACCTATATTATGTAAGGATAATTTTTAAATTTTTTGACATAAATAAAAAATATTTCTATTTGCTATACTGTTTTTTCAGTGTAAAGCAAGAAAACGTTTCGTACTTCATGTTTGTTGTCACACACACAAATGCAAAGTCTCGGTTTTGATTGTATGCGTGCCTACACCTGATGTACATACATGTATGTATGTACATGTAAAATAGCCCAATTTGGTTACATTAAACAATGTTTATTTGAAATGGCATTTACAATGCAAGTTTGTGATTGTTATCTTAAATTGCAATCAGGCCACGTATTTTTTTCGAGAGAGTTCTAGAGAAAAAAAGACGAAGAGGCTATAAAATTCATCTTCAGCAATCGAATGATTGAAAATATTGTAAGCAGATTCCGTCTGTTCTGACGGACATGGCTAGATCGTCTCGGCTGTTGATGCTGATCAAGAATCTATACATATACTTTATGGTGTCGGAAAAGCTTCCGTCTTTCTTCTACATACATTTTCGCGACTTTAATATATCATTTCACCCTATGGGTGTATGGTATACATAATTAGCCAATCAAAACGATTTTAATTTTTTTGTGAAGAAGGAATAATCACTTTTTTTAACCATCTCTAATTGATTTTACTCTTATGGTAACTTACCCGCTTGACCCTGTTGCTGTTGAGGAGGTGCTGAAGCTGCATTCTTGTTTTGCATATATTCTGCAATATATGCAAAATAATGATTAGAATCCTATGTAGTTGTGTGCTTCTTGTACTTACTATTCTTTTTTCCCATATTGTCTTAAAATTGTTTACTATTTATTTATTTTTTTTTTTTTTAATAATATTACACCTTCTTTATTTAAGGGGAGATACAATATTAAATTTTCTGTTTCTGCTGAGTATGTTGTGAAATTATATGACAAAGGAATGAAGCAAAACCACTATTATATTTGTTGCTATCGAATATCGGGCGATAACTTTGGTGAGTTGTCATTTATTTGAAACGGTGGAAAATTGAACATGTATTTCATTTCCATAGTGAAAAAGAAACGTGTCAGATTCCAACACTGTATGAAATAGCTATGCTTACTAGCAGCATCAATCATTTCAGCTGATTCAACACAACAGTCAAACTTCTTGTAAAGTGCAGTAAGAAAAATAAAACTAAAACTGTTATTAGATAAAAAATAAAATATTCTTAAAATACAGATAATAACTTATAAATTATTGTTTTAAGACCTCTAATACTTCTGCAGTACACCCATTCTCCGAGTAACACGGTGCTCGCTTAACAATACTCGCTTAACAATAACTTAAAAATACTTTGGGATTTAACAAGATTAATAATGCCAATTTTGGCCCTAAAGAGTACGAACGATCATGGACAAATTGTGAATTTCAACACACGCACGCGGTCGCACATCGTGTCATGACGTGACACGAAGAAAATCTAGCATATACATACATACATACTATCTCGCTCATTCTTACAAGCATACAATCACTCTTGGTAACTAATATTGGTAAGCTCAGATTTGCTACTACTAAAATTCCAGGCATTTTTGCGGTTTAAATAAACTTTAACCAAATATTTTTTATGATGGTATTACGAAAAGTCATCGTTCGTAAACTGTGTTTGCCGACAACCAATTTTTGTAGTTTTTTTTTGACTCTGAAACACCAAAGTGATCTTAGATCGATCTTCAAACGACAGCTCACTAGTTTTGTATACCCTTGCAAAAAAGGTATATTAATTTTGGTCAGAAGTGTGCAACGCATAGAACGAAGCATCTTCGACCATATAAAGTATACATATATATTCTTGATTAGCACGACGAGACGAGTTCATATAGCCATGTCCGTCGGTCCGTCTGTCTGGATCGACGCGAACTGCTCCTAGGCCTTAAAAGCTACAGAGTTGAAATTTTGCATGTGGGCCGGACAGGACCACTATATCTTATAGCTCCCATACAAACGGCAAAGTCACGAACAGTGACTTCGTTATTTTTATACCATACACCCATAGGGTGAAATGGTATATTAAAGTCGCCAAAATGTATGTAACAGGCAGAAGGAAGCTTTACCGACCCCATATAGTATATATATTCTTGATCAGCATCAACAGCCAAGACGATCTAGCCATCTCCGTCTGTCCGTCCGCCCGTCCGTCCGTCTGTATGAACACCTAGATCTCGGAGACTATAAGAGCTAGAGTCACCAAATTTGGTATGTAGACTCGTGTAGTATGTAGAGTGATCACGTTTATTTTAAATTTCTGCCACGCCCCCTACCGCCCCCGCAAATTACATAAAACCGATTTTCTTAAACACTATAGCAACTACAGACACAAAATTTGGTATGTATATTTGCTTTATAAATGCGCACATTTTGTATTTATAAAAATTTTGCCACGCCCCCTACCGCCCCCGCAAATTAAATAAAACCGATTTTCTCAAAAACTATTCTAGCTAGAGACACCATAGTTGGTATAAATATTTGCTTTGTAATTGCGCACATGTTTGATGTGTAAAGATTTTGCCACGCCCCTTTCCGCCCCCGTAATTTGAAAAAACTCGATTATCTCCCGTAATTTTCTACCTGCAATCAAATTTAGCACACTTAAATTTGATACTGAAGTCCAGCAAAATACCAAATTTGATCAAAATCGGACTAAAAATAGCCAAGTTATGCATATAAACGTTTTTCCATATGGCCGGAGTTGGCCGTTGGCTGGTGGGGGCGCTAGGGTGCTCGTATGCTTGAGTGAGCGAAATGCTAAGATATGCTTGTAAAAAGCATGTGAACAGTTTTTTTAAATACGAAAATGCATTGGTTATTATAAATTTAAAATATTTGTTTTACTGGTGTATGGTATATCCAAGTCGGCGAGACGACTTACTTACTTCATTTGAGCTACTGTCGTGAAATTTAATTTATTACACTTATAAACAACTGTGCCAAATTCGATTAAGATCGGATGAATATATCATATTGCTCCCTTAGGAAAGATCGGTCGAAAACAGTGACTTTTTCAATAACATCGTTACTTTTTATGCTATTATCGTAGAATTTTACGATTCTTAGTTTAACATAGCTTTTAATGACTGTAACAAGTTTTATCAAGATCAATACACCTATCAATGACTGTGCCATTTTATTAAGATCGGGTGACTATATAATATATAACTCCCATAAGAACGATCGTTTTATAAAAAAAAAAAAAAACTTTTCACAGATTGCACTATGCAACAAAATGAAGGGTATTAAAATCAAACCGCACCGGACCTTTTTTTCTGAAACTACAAGTATTGAATAGCAAAACCCTATTTGGGTTTTTCAAAGTTAGCTCGTTTTTTTTTTTATAGCGAGTTGAAATTTTTCATTTTGGGGGTATTTTTTAGTTTGTCATATGAGGTAAATATGACTTATATATCGATTTCTTCTTCATGCATTCGACCTAAATCATCCTTATTTATTGTAGAAATATTGTTAATGGTTAAATAAATTTATTTTATAAATGTTATATAACCCAAAATGACTTTTTCAGCTACAGTTCTAGAAAAAAATACAATTAAGCCCTTTTTTAGAGTTTTTTTTGTGAGAATAATAATATTTTGGAAGTATTTTTTATTGATAACTATTTTTTTGTGAGAATAGTATCAAGATTAATTTACAACAACAAATTTAGACATACATACTTTCAATAAGGAAAAAGTTTGTAATGATTTAAGTCTAAATTGCAAGATTCTCGTATGTTCTTTAAAGCGCAGCAATCCAACGGAACATATATGTACATACATATGTAATTTATAAAAAAAATTCTCGATTGGAGACTATTCATTGATAGTTCAAAATTTAGTTTGAAAGCCGTATTGCTTGAAAAAAACAATTCAAAGGCATCGATCCCCATTGCATATGGAACTGACACTAAAAAGACGTTTTAAAAAATGAAATGAATTTTAGAATTGGTGGAGTACGAAAAACACAATTGGCGTGTGTGTTGCGACTTAAAAGTCGTTGCCATGCTAACCGGACTCCAAGGCGGCTCCACTAAACACATGTGTTTTTTATGCGATTGGGACACTCGGTTTAAGGGCGATCAGTACAAAAAAAAAAAAAATTGGAAAATAAGAGCTGAAAGTGAGAAAAAGGATGCCAACAGAATTTATAAAGAACTTGTATCTCCAGAAAAAATCATTTTCCCTCCACTTCATATCAAACTCGGAATTGTCAAAAATTTCTTGATGGTTGTTGGTAGAAGAGACGCTGTATTTTGCTCTTTACGACAAATCTTTCCAAAGATTAGTGATGCAAAATTAAATGAAGTCAGTAAGTCGTCTCGCCGACTTGGATATACCATACACCAGTAAAACAAATATTTTAAATTTATAATAACCAATGCATTTTCGTATTTTTAAAAAAATCTGTTTGCATGCTTTTTAGAAGCATATCTTAGTATTTCGCTCACTCAAGCATTCGAGCACCCTAGCGCCCCCACCAGCCAACGGCCACTTCCGGCCATATGGAAAAACGTTTATATGCATAACTTGGCTATTTTTATTCCGATTTTGATCATTTTTGGTATTTTGCTTGATATTAGTATCAAATTTAAGTGTGCTAAATTTGATTGCACAAGGTAGAAAATTACGGGAGATAATCGAGATTTTTCAAATTACGGGGGCGGTAGGGGGCGTGGCAAAATTTTTATAAATACAAAATGTGCGCGTTTACTAAGCAAATATACATACCAACTATGGTGTCTCTAGCTAGAATAGTTTTTGAGAAAATCGGTTTTATTTAATTTGCGGGGGCGGTAGGGGGCGTGGCAAAATTTTTATAAATACAAAATGTGCGCATTTATAAAGCAAATATACATACCAAATTTTGTGTCTCTAGTTGCTATAGTGTTTGAGAAAATCGGTTTTATATAATTTGCGGGGGCGGTAGGGGGCGTGGCAGAAATTTGAAATAAACTTGATCAGTGTACATACGTGTAGAGTCTACATACCAAATTTGGTGGCTCTAGCTCTTATAGTCTCCGAGATCTAGGTGTTCATACAGACGGAAAGACGGACGGACGGACGGACAGACGGACATGGCTAGATCGTCTCGGCTGTTGATGCTGATCAAGAATATATATACTTTATGGGGTCGGAAAAGCTTCCTTCTGCCTGTTACATACATTTTGGCGACTTTAATATACCATTTCACCCTATGGGTGTATGGTATAAAAATCGACCTCAGCAGGATATTGCATTGAAATAGATAATTCCGAAAACTGATATTTATTTAAGGAAGTAGAACCCTTTCAGCTAAGTCGTAACCCTTACCTTGGAGTAGCTAGAATAAGTAAGCGATAAAGTTGCAACAAAGAAGGTATTATTGGAAATTATGCCACAGAAATTGTAATTATAAGATATTACCTCTTTGTCTTGTAAGGATCAGGAGATCTTACTGTTCGATTGGCCGAGTCGTAGCGGGAGAGACGATCACCCACGCTCTCGGAATTACTGAAAACATCTATCTTCTCCTAAACAGACTTACCGACTTATGTTAGTTTTTTCGTATACTATCTCGGTAAAGTCAACCCATACAGCCACTCTTCTGGTGAATACCTATATATATGGTATATGTTCATATGGGTATCGGATAATGAATAACGATATTTATGAAAATAAAACTCTTGATTTCTGTTGCTTTTATTTCTGGTTGTATGGATTTTATTTGGAATTGCACTTTTGTTTCTGCCCAATTACAGCCACCGATCTGAATGGTTTTACATCTTTCTTTTTGTCTTTTTTTATGTATATGTATATATATTTTTTGTTTTGTTTCTCTTTTCGGCTTTGTTTATGGTTTCGGTCTTTTTTAACATGCAATATAGATGCTTTTTAGTAAATACGTTAAAAATTCCATAGCCAAATGTAGTTGTATTTTTGTTATACATAAATGTATATATGGTATTTATGTAGTGAATATATATTTGCAATATTTGCATTCTTAAAAATTTCTTACAGCTTTTAACGCATTTAAAAAAAAAACTGATCAATATGCGAATAAAATACGCCCCCTACCGCCCCCGCAAATTACATAAAACCGATTTTCTTAAACACTATAGCAACTACAGACACAAAATTTGGTATGTATATTTGCTTTATAAATGCGCACATTTTGTATTTATAAAAATTTTGCCACGCCCCCTACCGCCCCCGCAAATTAAATAAAACCGATTTTCTCAAAAACTATTCTAGCTAGAGACACCATAGTTGGTATAAATATTTGCTTTGTAATTGCGCACATGTTTGATGTGTAAAGATTTTGCCACGCCCCTTTCCGCCCCCGTAATTTGAAAAAACTCGATTATCTCCCGTAATTTTCTACCTGCAATCAAATTTAGCACACTTAAATTTGATACTGAAGTCCAGCAAAATACCAAATTTGATCAAAATCGGACTAAAAATAGCCAAGTTATGCATATAAACGTTTTTCCATATGGCCGGAGTTGGCCGTTGGCTGGTGGGGGCGCTAGGGTGCTCGTATGCTTGAGTGAGCGAAATGCTAAGATATGCTTGTAAAAAGCATGTGAACAGTTTTTTTTAAATACGAAAATGCATTGGTTATTATAAATTTAAAATATTTGTTTTACTGGTGTATGGTATATCCAAGTCGGCGAGACGACTTACTTACTTCATTTGAGCTACTGTCGTGAAATTTAATTTATTACACTTATAAACAACTGTGCCAAATTCGATTAAGATCGGATGAATATATCATATTGCTCCCTTAGGAAAGATCGGTCGAAAACAGTGACTTTTTCAATAACATCGTTACTTTTTATGCTATTATCGTAGAATTTTACGATTCTTAGTTTAACATAGCTTTTAATGACTGTAACAAGTTTTATCAAGATCAATACACCTATCAATGACTGTGCCATTTTATTAAGATCGGGTGACTATATAATATATAACTCCCATAAGAACGATCGTTTTATAAAAAAAAAAAAAAACTTTTCACAGATTGCACTATGCAACAAAATGAAGGGTATTAAAATCAAACCGCACCGGACCTTTTTTTCTGAAACTACAAGTATTGAATAGCAAAACCCTATTTGGGTTTTTCAAAGTTAGCTCTTTTTTTTTTATAGCGAGTTGAAATTTCTCATTTTGGGGGTATTTTTTAGTTTGTCATATGAGGTAAATATGACTTATATATCGATTTCTTCTTCATGCATTCGACCTAAATCATCCTTATTTATTGTAGAAATATTGTTAATGGTTAAATAAATTTATTTTATAAATGTTATATAACCCAAAATGACTTTTTCAGCTACAGTTCTAGAAAAAAATACAATTAAGCCCTTTTTTAGAGTTTTTTTGTGAGAATAATAATATTTTGGAAGTATTTTTTATTGATAACTATTTTTTTGTGAGAATAGTATCAAGATTAATTTACAACAACAAATTTAGACATACATACTTTCAATAAGGAAAAAGTTTGTAATGATTTAAGTCTAAATTGCAAGATTCTCGTATGTTCTTTAAAGCGCAGCAATCCAACGGAACATATATGTACATACATATGTAATTTATAAAAAAAATTCTCGATTGGAGACTATTCATTGATAGTTCAAAATTTAGTTTGAAAGCCGTATTGCTTGAAAAAAACAATTCAAAGGCATCGATCCCCATTGCATATAGAACTGACACTAAAAAGACGTTTGAAAAAATGAAATGAATTTTAGAATTGGTGGAGTACGAAAAACACAATTGGCGTGTGTGTTGCGACTTGAAAGTCGTTGCCATGCTAACCGGACTCCAAGGCGGCTCCACTAAACACATGTGTTTTTTATGCGATTGGGACACTCGGTTTAAGGGCGATCAGTACAAAAAAAAAAAAATTGGAAAATAAGAGCTGAAAGTGAGAAAAAGGATGCCAACAGAATTTATAAAGAACTTGTATCTCCAGAAAAAATCATTTTCCCTCCACTTCATATCAAACTCGGAATTGTCAAAAATTTCTTGATGGTTGTTGGTAGAAGAGACGCTGTATTTTGCTCTTTACGACAAATCTTTCCAAAGATTAGTGATGCAAAATTAAATGAAGTAAGTAAGTCGTCTCGCCGACTTGGATATACCATACACCAGTAAAACAAATATTTTAAATTTATAATAACCAATGCATTTTCGTATTTTTAAAAAAATCTGTTTGCATGCTTTTTAGAAGCATATCTTAGTATTTCGCTCACTCAAGCATTCGAGCACCCTAGCGCCCCCACCAGCCAACGGCCACTTCCGGCCATATGGAAAAACGTTTATATGCATAACTTGGCTATTTTTATTCCGATTTTGATCAAATTTGGTATTTTGCTTGATATTAGTATCAAATTTAAGTGTGCTAAATTTGATTGCACAAGGTAGAAAATTACGGGAGATAATCGAGATTTTTCAAATTACGGGGGCGGTAGGGGGCGTGGCAAAATTTTTATAAATACAAAATGTGCGCGTTTACTAAGCAAATATACATACCAACTATGGTGTCTCTAGCTAGAATAGTTTTTGAGAAAATCGGTTTTATTTAATTTGCGGGGGCGGTAGGGGGCGTGGCAAAATTTTTATAAATACAAAATGTGCGCATTTATAAAGCAAATATACATACCAAATTTTGTGTCTCTAGTTGCTATAGTGTTTGAGAAAATCGGTTTTATATAATTTGCGGGGGCGGTAGGGGGCGTGGCAGAAATATGAAATAAACTTGATCAGTGTACATACTACACGAGTCTACATACCAAATTTGGTGGCTCTAGCTCTTATAGTCTCCGAGATCTAGGTGTTCATACAGACGGAAAGACGGACGGACGGACGGACAGACGGACATGGCTAGATCGTCTCGGCTGTTGATGCTGATCAAGAATATATATACTTTATGGGGTCGGAAAAGCTTCCTTCTGCCTGTTACATACATTTTGGCGACTTTAATATACCATTTCACCCTATGGGTGTATGGTATAAAAATCGACCTCAGCAGGATATTGCATTGAAATAGATAATTCCGAAAACTGATATTTATTTAAGGAAGTAGAACCCTTTCAGCTAAGTCGTAACCCTTACCTTGGAGTAGCTAGAATAAGTAAGCGATAAAGTTGCAACAAAGAAGGTATTATTGGAAATTATGCCACAGAAATTGTAATTATAAGATATTACCTCTTTGTCTTGTAAGGATCAGGAGATCTTACTGTTCGATTGGCCGAGTCGTAGCGGGAGAGACGATCACCCACGCTCTCGGAATTACTGAAAACATCTATCTTCTCCTAAACAGACTTACGGACTTATGTTAGTTTTTTCGTATACTATCTCAGTAAAGTCAACCCATACAGCCACTCTTCTGGTGAATACCTATATATATGGTATATGTTCATATGGGTATCGGATAATGAATAACGATATTTATGAAAATAAAACTCTTGATTTCTGTTGCTTTTATTTCTGGTTGTATGGATTTTATTTGGAATTGCACTTTTGTTTCTGCCCAATTACAGCCACCGATCTGAATGGTTTTACATCTTTCTTTTTGTCTTTTTTTATGTATATGTATATATATTTTTTGTTTTGTTTCTCTTTTCGGCTTTGTTTATGGTTTCGGTCTTTTTTAACATGCAATGTAGATGCTTTTTAGTAAATACGTTAAAAATGCCATAGCCAAATGTAGTTGTATTTTTGTTATACATAAATGTATATATGGTATTTATGTAGTGAATATATATTTGCAATATTTGCATTCTTAAAAATTTCTTACAGCTTTTAACGCATTTAAAAAAAAAAACTGATCAATATGCGAATAAAATATAATTTTCTTTTACATATTTCTTTCATTTTTACATATGTAAATAAATTTTCTAACAATTGCACAATTTCGTCCGCTTGAATTGTTTTTACACACATATCTAAATAAGTAAATTTTTTATCCAATATTGTGGTAAGTTCTTTTATAATTTTTATGTAGATAGAAAATTCAACTAATTTAAACTAAATTGACTCATTCGATAAAAAAACACATTTGCAAATATCGTATAATTTTAAGCCGAATCAAATTGCACTAAGAATCATAAGGGTGGAATGGGATGGGAAGAGGGTTCAGGTGTGGTGGTGGGGGTAAGAAAAATGCGCTCAAAATATTTGAGTTGAATCCAAGGAGGCTTTCACACATTTCACTTTTTGCTCTTATAAAATAAAACTTAACAATTTTTAGTGTTGGCTCGGAAATTGTTTAAAAAAAAACCTTAAATGCTGCATACAAAAACAAAGTTTCGCGTTGTATATGAATCATATATGCTACATACATAGCTAACTAGATTATGGAATCGTCTTTGTTTAGTTCATTGTTTTTGTTTTTTGTTTTTCATTTTGTTGTCTCAGAGAAATATCGTTAAAAGGAACAAGAATTATTATTTGCCAATCAAGCATTCATTTTTCATTCATTATTAAAACATAATGTACATGTCGCGTTGCTCTTAAATCAAATCGATGTTTTTTGCATTCAAAAATTTCAACATTTTTCTTTTCTGATGTTATGATATTTCTAATATAGAGCCCATGTATTGTTGTTTTGTATTTTCTGTTGATGTTGATTTTTGGTCTGCTTTGAATTTTTTAGCTTCTTTACATTGTTTCCCTTTTTCATTTTTTTCATTTATTATTATTTTTTTTTATGTTTTTAATTTTTTTTTTTTTTTGTTTGAGCTTATTGGTTGTTGTTGGTTTTTATCTTTTGATATAACAGGAATGCTTGACTAATAAAAGATACGATATATAAGTAGCTATACAAGCACGTATACATAATAAATATATATCTATATCGGTATGAATGCAAGTATGCAATATGTATCTTGTGGATGGTGAAGGAAAGGGAAATGTTTACCACTTTGTGCTAACCAAAAGCAAAAAAAAAAAAAATTTATACATATGTAATAATATGTAATAGTTATAGTACGAATTATAATAATAGTCATAAGTAATAATCATATAGTCATAATAATAATAGTATAGTAAATTCTTAGAAAAACAAAAATAAAATATCTCTCGGGCAGGCGGGCAGGCAAACATTGATGGACTCTTAGGACTTTTTCACATTATTGTGCTTGCCAACTAGGGCCTGCAATTTGTGCAGTTGACTAAGTAGATTGGCATTGGTCTCCTCGAGTGACTCGAGACGCTTCTTGTAGTCGTGATTCTCGGACACAAGTATTTCCACTCTTCGCTCCAGCTGATCCATATACTCTTTCTTCTTGCGACGACTTTCCTGAGCGGATATCTGAAGATACAAATATATAGTTAAATAAATATGTCTAAGAATAAATATGTTATGAGGTTAAAAACTAACTTTGTTTTTGATTTTACGACGTATCTTCTTTAGCGACTTCTCTTCAGCTTTGGTTAGTGGTAATTTTTGTGGTATAGGATAGCCTTCAGCTATGAGAGTGCGTTTCTCCTCCTCTGTAAGGAGCAGAGTTCCAGTTGAACCCTTCTGTAATATAACAAATATTTCAAAATGGTTAATAAAATGTTATGTCGGTTGAAATATAAAATGCAGCAAAACTCCTATGCATAGAACGACCCCTGTAGTAGGGCATAGGACCGATGTACATACATATGTATGTACGAACATCTTTAAAAGGTTTTATATGAAAATCCAATTGTTGTTTGAATTACAATCGAGAATGACACATGAATCTCAGAGCATCTTGGGATCGTTGTGGTTAAACTTACCGGTTGTGAGCTAATTAGCGGTGTGTGTATAGGTTGCCTTGTGGTTGTGTTCGTACTTGAACCAGAGCCACTGCTACCAGAGCGAGTAATGCCTGTTCCTCCGGCTGCAGCTCGTCGCACCATGGCTGATGAGGACGACTCGCCATTCACTTGTGGTTGTGCCACAATGGAACCGGATGAATTGGGCGATAGTGGTGAAAAGAGATGTTCCGGTGATAAATTGCCTTCGGAATCATCGCTTGGCAGAGATGAAGGCGGGGTCAAGGGAAAGCTGTTGCTGCGGCCACTAGGATTTTGCTTTTCCGCCTTAATTTCCATTTTGGGCATGAGCAGATCTCCAAGATGCTGGGATTTGATTAGGTTATTGCTGGTAGTCGCCAAAAGAAGACCACCATGCTGAAAGAGATTTACAGTTGCAATTAAAAATTTTTGTTTTTTTGTTTCAATGAAATAAATCAAAGTACCTGTTCGAAGAGAAGCTCTGTTTGCAGATTGGGCAGATTTAGACTCAGCTGCTGCTGTGGACCATTACTGATCTGTGAGTTGGGACTGGCGGGGCAGCTAGAATCGGGAGACATGGGCTCATCTTTGATGGCCGATTCATCGATCTCAATGTCAGAGCAGATATCTGGCGATGTGCTGCCCTCGCGGGCTGATGAAACGGATGAGCTGCAATCATTATCATACATTGCTTCCAAGTGCTGAGGTAGTTGAAAATGGTCCAGAGTAGTTGATACCTCTACACTGGAGGTTGAGGAGGCGGAACAGGAACTGTTTGCATAATGCTGCAGATGTGGTTGCTGCTGTTGCTGCTGCTGTTGCTGTTGGTGCTGTGTCTGAACTGTGCCGGCACGGGTAAGAGCGGCTAGATCGCTGACAACGGAAGCGTTTAATGCGGGACTGGCGCTGGCATGACTCAGCATAGTGTCACTGCTGGTTATGCTTAAGTTTGTAACGGGCGGGTGAAGTGTTAAGCATTTGGGATCGATGGTCGCACGCATGCTAGTGGCCGTCTTGAGCGAAATGACGGGATAGCATTCATCATCCATGTCTGCAAATATTTAACAAATTCACAATCATTTTGAATAATAATACATAGTCTTAGCGAGTGTTACTGTACTTTGAGTCTGATATCCATTGAAAACAAAGTTTGTTTAATGGTTAAAGAAATGAATTTAGCTGTTTTTGTGCTCTATGCGCGATAGTTTAAATAAACCAATTTATTTGCAAATATTTTCTAAACAAATATTATTTAGTCTAACCCACATATACCGTTTTTATTGTTTTTTTTGTATTGAGAACAACTGTAGTTAGCATTGTTGTTGATTTTTATTTTACGATCTGTGTACATGTGTTCCAGAGCCTCGCATGAGTACATATTTAAAATAACAACCGAGACAATTATGTACATACATACATATGTACATATGAATGTATACCTTACATTTTCGATTATCACAGCCTTATAAAGATGAGAAGAGATTCGAGGCTCAGAGTTACTTTGAACTGATTTAGTCGTTTTGACATTTCATTTACTGATATTAACCACACAAAATACAAAGTAGTACTTTTTTTTTGTACCCATATTTAGTGTGTACCCATACATTATACAATAAATAAAATAACTAAAATCTATTTTGTAACTATGCTAACATATGCTTAAACATTCGGAACACTTTCGAGAACACAAAACGTCATACGTTTTGCTCTGCACTTGTGTTTGCATTTGATATTAATGTTTTTTCAGTTTTGTTTCTGTTTTAGCTACTGTCTTTAATTCTTTCTTTTCAGCTCGGTTCAGTTCGGTTCAGTTCAGTTTCAGTTGTTTCTGTATTTTCAGCTCGCTTTAAAAAATTTTTTTTTATTTTATTTACACAGTTGTTGTACTGTTTCCATAAAATTACAAATAATGAAAACACAGACTCGGTCTTCTCCCCCACACCTATGGAACAGTAATTATATACAGTGCTACAACAAAAACAACTACAACGACAACAACGACTCCTACAACTGATATCGCATCAAAGTACAAAACTTCATGCACGAGTACTGCGTTAAATTGCTAAATGCTACAGCGATACTAAATAAAAAAAAAATTAAATATAACAGAACAGAACCGCATTGAGTAAAATACAGACTTTAGTTCTTGTCATCATGGAGTTGTTTTGAAATACGAGTGTGTACATATATGTATGTACATGGCCCAAATAATTAGTGAAGTTAACAACTATCACCTGTATTTGCATTCATATTTTGGGGCTTTTAAAACAAACACATATCACATCGTGTTATACACAATAACCCTTGCCTATTGTCCATTGGGGTGGGGGTGGATGATCTCTAATCCAAATATTCTAATGGACGTCATTTCGAATTCCCTTGATTTTGCCACAAAAATTTGCAGTTCGTTGCGGTAGCGGTAGTGTCTATCAACATTGGTTTTTATCAATATTCAGATACCTTGTGAGTTCTCAATAAAACTAATAATAATGAAGTAAGTAAGTCGTCTCGCCGACTTAGGTATACCATACACCAGTAAAACAAATATTTCAAATTTATAATAACAAATGCATTTTCGTATTTTTAAAAAAATGTGCTTGCATGCTTTTTAGAAGCATATCTTAGTATTTCGCTCACTCAAGCGAGCACCCTAGCGCCCCCACCAGTCAACGGCCAACTCCGGCCATATGGAAAAACGTTTATATGCATAACTTGGCTATTTTTATTCCGATTTTGATCAAATTTGGTGTTTTGCTGGATATTAGTATCAAATTTGCTAAATTTGATTGCACAAGGTAGAAAATTTCTGGAGATAATCGAGTTTTTTCAAATTACGGGGGCGGAAAAGGGCGTGGAAAAATCTTTACACCTAAAAAATGTGCGCAATTACTAAGCAAATATACATACCAACTGTGATGTCTCTAGCTGGAATAGTTTTTGAGAAAACCGGTTTTATTTAATTTGCGGGGGCGGTAGGGGGCGTGGCAGAAATTTGAAAAAAACTTTATCACTCTACATACTACACGAGTCTACATACCAAATTTGGTGGCTCTAGCTTTTATAGTCTCCGAGATCTGCGTGTTCATACAGACGGGCGGACGGACAGACGGACATGGCTAGATCGTCTCGGCTGTTGATGCTGATCAAGAATATATATACTTTATTAAGTCGGAAAAGCTTCCTTCTGCCTGTTACATACATTTTGGCGACTTTAACATACCATTTCACCCTTTGGGTGTATGGTATAAAAAGCAATATATACGGCCGTTCATTGCTGGAAATTGACAGATCGCAATAACTTATTCCGAACTTCTCAGCGTTAAAGGATAATTCTTTGACCGACATTTAGAGACATTTGTCTGCTAATGCATTATGACTAATGGTAAAAGGTTTATGTTACGTAATAGGACCAGTTTGAGTACTGATAAGTATGTGGAAAAAAAAAACAAAAATTCATTTGCCATGAGCAAATTCTTTCCCCTAATTTTTTATATTTCAGAGTATAAGTAAACATGAACTTATTTGACACTTACCCTCAATTTTGGCCTGTAGGCTTTTCGGTGAGTTTGGCAGGGAATCGCCATCGCTATTTAGGCTATAGGAATGCTCAGTTTTAATCGGTAGCGTACCATTGAGCAGTGCATCCGAAATAAGCTTGTCGTTAAGTATAACGGTGGGATCTTTGACATCTCGATCCAAGAACCAGTCGTGCATTTCATGATCGCTGCTGATTTTTAGGGATTCCTGAACATGAAAGGAAATAGGAATAAAAATAGAATTAAAATCAAAAGCGAGTGCCAGGTAATTAAATAATGATAGTCGTGTGAGTTGCACCACTCAGAGATAGTAGACAATATAATTCGTTTTTCGAAACAAAAGCACAAGTACATATGTATATATACATATAAATACAAATATATATTTATACCATGCATTCATTAGGTGAAATGGTATATTAAAGTCTCTATATGGGATGTAACAGGCAAAAGGGCGAATCAATCTAGGCCTTTAGAACTATCAGTCTGTCTCCCGATTGACAATCGGTCTATCCGTATTTTTTTCTGTAATTTAATTTAGAATAGTTATTTTTACCTGTTGCATGGTGTACAACAGTCGGCGTTACCACTTATTTTATTTAATTTTATTTTGGCCATATATTTATGTATATGTATGTATGTCTGTGTACAGGTTTATACAACCTATGGCACGAAACCGATGCACGAGCTTTGCCAGATAGTCCAGAGAATTAATTTTAAACCGCATTTAAAAACAGAAAATCTGATCGGATAATATGAGGATATATGTACATATGCACATACCTACATCCATACATACATTTTATTTATATATATGTATATAATTTTTTTTTTATGTTTAGTTGTACATATGTATGTATTGTATATATAGCAATATATTGCTCTTGTCAATCTTATCAAACGACGACAACAACAACTGTAAGCGGTACCCTTGAAATTGTTGAACAAATTCCCCTTCCCATCACCACCATCGCCCGCTCCCGGCCACAAACTTCAAATCACCTTTATCATTTTTCTGTTAAGTCATAATTTTGTTATAAATAGTTCAAGTGATTTTGATTTGAAAATCAAATTTTTAACTTTAATTAATTGAGTTATATGTATGCATGTATGTAAGTTTGTAGGTGATGTTAAGTTATTACTTCACTGCCATATACATATGGATATGTACCTACATATATGTATATGTACCTACATATAAATATGTATGTGGATGAGAAGATTAGCCAATCTGTCATCTGCTTAATCAAGATTGCGGCATTTGAATGCTTCTTATGATAATAAAATCAACTTAAAAGCACTTTTATTAAACATACTACATACATATATTAACCTTGAAGTGTTATTATACACTGATAGTGTATAATGAGTCGGGATGAGTTTCGTATCAAATTATCTCCAAGTCGGTCTCTCCAACTCTTGTCACCATTTCGGATTGTTCAGGGACAAGTTTTCGATATGTCGCCAAAACGAGAAAAAAAATATCAAAGAAGCTAACATCGGCTGTGCCGAAGTTTATATACCCTTGCAGTCCATGGCCATAATATTTTTTCATGTTCCAAACTCTTTTTCTGTATCTCAATTCATTAATGCACAGAACCTTTCAAATATCATTTCAATTTCTTCTTCTTCTTCCCCATCCCCTTTTAGACGCATGCCGCGACTCGCACGCATACACATATACATAGTTTATGTAGCGTTGCGTCTGTATGTGTGCATGCGTGTGCTCTGTTGATTTGATGATGACGTAGTAGGCAGCTAGCCGAACCGATTTATATCGGCTGTAACTTGTGTTCTATTTATCCGATTAGATTCAAATTTTGGGATCTGAGATTTTATATATAATACTATCATATTGGCAAATTTCATGGCGATACTCCAATTTTTGCAATTTTTGCAAAAATGTTTCCTCCAGAGCTATATGATATAGTGGTCCGATTCTCCCAATTTTCATACTTTATTTTTCCCTGGTAATAAAAAGCCCCCAAAAAAAATTTCATTCAACGCATACGCACAGACGGACGGATAGACGGACATGGCTATATCAACTCAGCTTCTCATGCTGATCAAGAATATATATACTTTATAGGGTCGGAAACGTCTCCTTCTGTGCGTTACAAACATCTGACCAATTTTATAATACCCTTCTGCAAGGGTATAAAAATAAAAACGATAAAACAAATATAAATATCCAGAATATATTTCGTCTGGATGATGATGATGTAATCCCCAAATGTGCCAGATTTTTTTCATTGAATTTACTTAATTGCTGTAAAATTAACGCATATCTACGGCAATAAATTGTTGACCCATTTTAAAAGCCGACGGTTCTGCCGCAGGTTTCGCACATATGTACATATGTATGTACAATTTGTATGAATACATATCTTTAATTTGTATGTATGTATGTGTGCAAACGTACATATGTACATATATGTATGTACATACATACATACATATATGGATTTGAATGATAAAAAGTGCATGTAATTACATACACTTAACCAGCCACGAAAACAATTTGAATGTAAAATTCTTGCGTCATTCGTGCCGCTTGTGCAGAAATTTACATTTCTAAGCTCCAAGCCAGGCTTAATGCTACTATGAAATCCAGTTTTGGTCATAAAAAAGGGAACGTCGATTTTTGTTGATATACAGTGTTAATAGAAGTGACATTGCCGAACAAACACGAGCGTTTACAGTATACGTGAAGCGGCAGCGCTGCGGCAGAGCTAGGCCCTAGCCCGGGGAATGGGCCGTGCCGACCACTGATATACACAGTCTTGTGCGTGTGTATGTGTGTGTGTTTGTGTTCTTGTGCCGGCTCGCCTGGCCCGGCATGGCAGTCTTCTTTCAGGCTTATTACTTATGTACATATGTACATATGTACATACTATGAATACTCTTCAGTTCGTGTCGCTGAAGTTTCTTTAGGAATAACAAATAGAATTGCGGCGGCATTTAACATTGCATGTCCTTGCTTTCAAGACAAAAGACCTATCGTTTCTATAAGATCTCTATGATATAGTCATACGATCTTGTTCAAATTTGTCATAGTTATTAACAGCCATATTAAACTGAGAAATATTTATGTATGTCAATAGCTTAATGACTCTGCCAGGGAAATTTACATTCTTCAAGTACATTCAAATTGACATTTAGGTTGTTACAAAAGTTATCGATATTTGCTAGTAACTTGAACGACAATGCGGGGACAATTTCCCGAGAATAATTTGGTACTGATGGGAATTGTTTACCGTTTGCACTCATCACGTTCAAAGCCAAATCGGAAAGTATTCATACATACTCATCTCCAAGTTTTTGTATCAAGTCGATGAAATTTTAATGGAATCCGATGCCTTGCGTGGCTAAAACTTAGTTGAAAATGAAGTAAGTAAGTCGTCTCGCCGACTTGGATATACCATACACCAGTAAAACAAATATTTTAAATTTATAATAACCAATGCATTTTCGTATTTTTAAAAAAATCTGTTTGCATGCTTTTAAGAAGCATATCTTAGTATATCGCTCACTCAAGCACAGGAGCACCCTAGCGCCCCCACCAGTCAACGGCCAACTTCGGCCATATGGAAAAACGTTTATATGCATAACTTGGCTATTTTTATTCCGATTTTGATCAAATTTATATTTTGCTGGATATTAGTATCAAATTTAAGTGTGCTAAATTTGATTGCACAAGGTAGAAAATTACGGGAGATAATCGAGTTTATTCAAATTACGGGGGCGGAAAAGAGCGTGGCAAAATCTTTACACCTTAAAAATGTGCGTATTTACTAAGCAAATATACATACCAATTTTTGTGTCTCTAGTTGCTAAAGTGTTTGAGAAATCGGTTTTATTTATTTTGCGGGTGCGGTAGGGGGCGTGGCAAAAATTTGAAACAAACTCGATAAGTGTACATATTACACGAGACTACATACCAAATCTGGAGACTCTAGCTCTTATAGTCTCCGAGATCTAGGTGTTCATACGGACGGAAGGACGGACGGACGGACAGACGGACATGGCTAGATGGTCTCGGCTGTTGATGCTGATCAAGAAAATATATACTTTATATACTAATATACATATATACTTTCACCCTATGGGTGTATGGTATAAAAAAGACAACTCGATACATAAAATAAAGAATGCACTGGTTTTTAAAAAGACAACCCAAAGAAATTCAAAGCTATGCAATTGAATATTCATTTATTTGGAAAGCAACTTCCTAATCTAAATTCCGTCCCATGGTGATACAATGTCATGCGAATTGGTTGTTTTCTTTTTATACCATACACCCATAGGGTGAAATGGTATATTAAAGTCGCCAAAATGTATGTAACAGGCAGAAGAAAGTTTTTCCGACCCCATAAAGTATATATATTCTTGATCAGCATCAACAGCAGAGACGACCTAGCCATGTCCGTCTGTTTGTCTGTCCGTCCGTCCGTCCGTCTGTATGAACACCTATGTAGATCTCGGAGACTATAAGAGCTAGAGCCACCAAATTTGGTATGTAAACTCGTGTAGTATGTAGAGTGAAAAACTATTCTAGATAGAGACACCGTAGTTGGTATTTGGTAATACTCATTGTATATTTGCTTAGTAATTGCGCACATTTTTTATGTGTAAAGATTTTTCCACGCCCCTTTCCGCCCCCGTAATTTGAAAAAACTCGATTATCTCCCGTAATTTTCTACCTTGTGCAATCAAATTTAGCACACTTAAATTTGATACTAATATCAAGGAAAATAATTGATCAAAATCGGAATAAAAATAGCCAAGTTATGCATATAAACGTTTTTCCATATGGCCGAAGTTGGCCGTTGACTGGTGGGGCGCTAGGGTGCTCCTGTGCTTGAATGAGCGATATACATACTAAGATATGCTTGTAAAAAGCATGTGAACAGATATTTTAAAAATACGAAAATGCATTGGTTATTATAAATTTGAAATATTTGTTTTACTGGTGTGTATGGTATACCCAAGTTGGCGAGTCGACTTACTTACTTCATTTAAATTAGTTGTGAAATAATGAAATAAATAAGATAATTTAAAGTTGAAATTTCAGAATATTGCAATAGATTTCAAAATTTACGATAAATGTACTACAAATGTACATGCATACATACATACATATGTACATATATACATACATACATATGTGGACACCACAATCCGTTCCTGGCGATCTGAAAATTTTTTTGGCCGGCCTGTTCTGGGTTCTGGAGATATTTTTCCAGTTTGTGTGTAATGCATAATAATATTTCTTACACTAGACCATGATCTGTCCACAAGAGTGCCAATTTCCCGATAAGATTTATTTTCCAAATAGAGTTTAATGATCAGTTTTCGGATCTCCAAAGAAATTTCAGCACTTCTAGCCATTTTGCCCTTGTCTTCTTAATTTTCTGACTAAAAGTAATTGCAAACACGTGCAACACCCAAAATGAACGCAAAAGTAAAAGAAAAAATGAAAAATAACGGTAGATTTCCATTGTGGAAACGAAAGAGCGTTCTAGAATAAAGCGTGTGCCAAAACTTTTTTGATGAAAATTTGTGCCTATATTTACATTTTTGTATTTTGCAAATGAACCAAAGCTGAAATATAATTTTTTTTTGTTCAAGATTAAATATAATATATGAATTTAATAAATGTAATTTTTCATTTACATATACATAGCTGTGTTAACAAAAAAGTTACAGCTCTTAGAAGTATGATTTTTCAAGTGTGCCAATACTTTTTTGACTCACTATATGTACATATGAATGTACATACATACATATGTAAATATGACTACAAATTGCACTCTCAGTTAACTATTTAGTAATACTCATTGATCGTGTCTACGACTCTGATTGTGCTATAAAGATGCAACTTGCGGTTGTTATTGGTCCACTGCACTAAAACACAAATACACAAGTGCTTTCTCCGCCTTTTAGCCCCATATATGTACATACATTTGTATGTACATATGTATGTATGTGTGTACATATGCATGTATGTACATCTTTGAAAACGGGACGGAATGGCTTGGGCAAAGAATTCGAATCGGCAAAAGCGTCAGTAAGCAATGTGGACCCGGAGCGGGTAGAGGGGAGTAGGAACCACAACACAGCACCAGAGCAACGTCAATAAAAATGTCTACAATTGTGTGCGTGCCGCGTGTTGTTGTTGTTTCGTACGTAGATACATGTATGTACACACATACATCCATACATTTCAATGTATGTGTGGATGTTTATGATGGGTTCAACGAACTTTGGAATTGTTGAGAATTAGCAATTCTTGAAAAATGCTACCAAAACGGGCAACAGGCACACTCACACAAACACTCACAGATACAAATATGTATTTATTTTGTGGACAAGCACGATGAAAAAAGAAAGAGAAAAATGAAAGAAAGAAAGCCAAGAGAAGACAAGCAAAAAAAAAACAAACTGCGCCTCTGGCATTTAGCTACTTCTGGTAGTTGTTGTTGTGGTTGTCGATGATGGATCGTGGAGGAGCACACAAATCAAAGTTAACTCTTTAGACCGGTGCTGTGTGGCAGGTTTCAGGTGGTTTTTTGGCTAAGGGCGGCCGCTCAAGTGGAATAAAGACACTTTAACCCGAAAAAAACAGCTTAACTAACCGCTCGAAAACCGATTGAGCCAGGCAATCGTTTCCTCGTACCTGTCAAATGCCATCGAATCGACCTGATTTGTTTCTCTTTTCTTTTGGTAATAACTATCATTTTATTTAAATAGTAAGTTCAACCACTAACCATAGAATACATAGATGCGTCAAACTCAAGATTTTTTGATTACAAACGCTAGCCTGAGTCTGGAACCCCAGAGAACTTCGGCAAAAGCCGAACAGCCTAGAACCCCAGAGAGCGGCCGCAGCGAGAGCGAAAAACGTTTGCTCGCAGCAGTGTCGCTACGCATCGAAATTAATTCAGTCTGCCACAGATCGCAGAACGATGAACGCATGTCTGTGTCGCTGTGTTCTCGTTTTGCATATGTATGTGTACACTCGTCGGTACATGCTCAGGCTTCGTAGTGTGTGTGAGACGTGAAGTTGTACAACATCGCATTTCAATCGCTTGCTCGCAGATTTTTTAAGTTTTCGACGAGCTAGCGACAATGCGAGAATGAGATGCGTGCTTAACTACAGAACTCGACGGCACTTGTCAAAGTGTCGACGTGGCTCTGTTGTTAGTGTGCTAGATTGGCGATCGGGCGGCCGGGGTTCGACTCCCATCTTGGTCGAAGTTTTTCATAATGCTTTATATATTTTTTTGATACATTTTTATTTACTTTTTATACCCTTGCAGATTGTATTATAAAATTGGTCAGATGTTTGTAATGTTTGTAAAATGTTTCTTCTAGAGCTATATGATATAGTGGTCCGATCCTAAAGATTTTCATACTTTATCTTACCCGGGTAATAAAAAACCACAACAAAAAATTTCATCTCGATAGCTTTTAAGACGGCTGAGTAAAACGCATACGCACAGACGGACGGACAGACGGACATGGCTATATCGACTCAGCTTCTCATGCTGATCAAGAATTTATATACTTTATGGGGTCGGAAACGTCTCCGTCTGTGCGTTACATGCATCTGACCAATTTTATAATACCCTCTGCAAGGGTATAAAAAGTAAATAAAAATGTATCAAAAAAATATATAAAGCATTATGAAAAACTTCGACCAAGATGGGAGTCGAACCCCGGCCGCCCGATCGCCAATCGAGCACACTAACAACAGAGCCACGTCGACCCTTTGACAAGTGCCGTCGAGTTCTGTAGTTAAGCACGCATCTCATTCTCGCATTGTCGCTAGCTCGTCGAAAACTTAAAAAATCTGCGAGCGAGCGATTGAAATGCGATGTTGTACAACTTCACGTCTCACACACACTACGAAGCCTGAGCATGTACCGACGAGTGTACACATACATATGCAAAACGAGAACACAGCGACACAGACATGCGTTCATCGTTCTGCGATCTGTGGCAGACTGAATTAATTTCGATGCGTAGCGACACTGCTGCGAGCAAACGTTTTTCGCTCTCGCTGCGGCCGCTCTTTGGGGTTCTAGGCTGTTCGGCTTTTGCCGAAGTTCTCTGGGGTTCCAGACTCAGGCTAGCGTTTGTAATCAAAAAATCTTGAGTTTGACGCATCTATGTATTCTATGGTTAGTGGTTCAACCTATTCTCTTGCATCAGTTTGTTTGTTAGTGTGTGTGTGTGTAAGTTGATCACGTGAGAACTTTTCTTTCCGCTTTGCTTTCGTAACCTTTATTTGGAAATTCATTCAAGCACAACCACAACCTACAAGACGGTCTCCGCTTGTCCCAAAACATGTCTACATATGTACATACATACATTCATACATGCATATGTACATAATATATACATACCTGCATACATATGTATGTATTTATTATCTATCGGCATTCACATACGACCAACTTTGGGTCATTATACAATTTTATTCAAATTTCTTCCAGGCCAACAAACAAAAAACTAAAAAAAATTAAAAAAAAAAAAAAAAAAACAAAAGGCCAAAAAGCCAAATTTCATAAAAAAAAATAATTAAACTGGTTATAGTTTCTCCCTCTGTCTCCTCCTATCCCCATCACTACTTCTTTACCACCTCTTTCTTTCTTTCGCTGTCTCTCCTTTTTCCCAGTGTTTTTTTTTATCTACATATACATACATACATATACATATGTATATACAGTTTTTCGATTTTGTTTTTTTCGCTTGCTCCACAAATTGGATTGATTAAATAATGTTGCTGCAGCAAGCGAAAACCTTTCACATTTATTTATGTATATACATACATATTCATACATACATACATATATATGTACATATGTATGTACAATGCAGCTATGCATTTGTATGTGAGTGTGTTTGGAGATCATTATGTATGTATCGTTTTCTTTTGTGTTGTGCACAGCATTTTTAGTTTCGAGTCTCTTTATAACTCTTCAATTTGTGCCCAAGCTGCATCAGTTGGTTTTGTGGCAAAGTGAAAGGTGCTCCCACATTAAAAAAAAAAACACAGCAACAAAAAAAAACAACCAAAACGGAGAAGAAAAAGAAGAAGAAAAGCCTTTTAACTTCAAAAAATTACTACGCCTCTTGGCTTGTTTGGTGTGGCTTTGGTTTAAATTTTGCCTGGCAACTCTCAAAATTGGCGTGGTAAATGTATATGGGCTTATCCAAAATATGTACCTATGAATATTTGTATCTATGTGTGTGTGTGTGCGCGCCTTGAAAAGAAAGTGGCCGATCGGGCCAAGAATGTAATGGCTAATACAGCGCACACAGAGACACTCTGCGAGAAAGAGAAAAGATTGTGATATAAGATATTTCAACATTACGTATGCGCAACCGAAACATCAATTTAAATAATTTTGAAATTAATCTAGAAAATACTTTGGCTTGGACCCTTTCAAATAAAGAATAGGAATCCGCTAATGATTCGATAGCTTATATCAGAAGACCTTTCTTATAATGATTGAATCTCCCCCTCAACATCTAAACACAAAAACACAAATATTTTTATTATTAAATGTGCGTGTGTGTGTATGTATGTATGTGTGTTTATTTATTTAACTATTTGCTCAATGTATTGAGAGGTTGACGCTCTCCATTAAATCTAGGGGGCCAACATTGAAAACCTATGTAAATTTTGGGTTTTTTATTACAGATGGACATCTTAATACTTATATGATGAAACAACGGGTAAATATTATTAGTTAGTTAGTTAACTGTAATTAAACAGACATTATTTCAAAACGTGAAACACTTTATGGACTTTTAATATTTAAAGGATTATATTTTTGTATACTAACGGGCTCAGTATACAGTAAGTGCACAATAATAACCTTTTATGACAAAATTAGTCATCATTATTCATTAGGTGGTTAGCTGGTGGGCGGTATATCGAAACACGTGGAGCTTGTCTATATTATGTTAAAAATGACTATAAATGCGTTTTCCATCTGCATCTCGATCTCCGTCTCCATAAACATTTTTATAACCAATTGTCGAGCCATTGAGGAAGAGAGCTGTTACCAACACCCAGTCGCAAAATGTTCAATGACGTGTTTTGCAGTATTCTTTTTGTTTTCTTCTAAATTAAACCTAATATGTATAAAAATAGCAAAGCAAGCCAAACAGGAGAAGCGGGGGCGTGCGTCCGGGCTTTGGCTTATCAAGAGACAGAAGAAAATGAAATAAAAATGAAATGAAAGAGGAAAGTACGTAAGCATTGACATAGTCTGGCGCAAAATAAAACAAAAAATTTGCAAAAACAAAACGGAAACTTTTCGAGAAAGTAAATCCTCCAAGTGGGCCAAAAAACTCCCACTTTATAACAAGTTTGCGGTGATGATGGTTGGCTTGTTGGTTGGTTGGTGGTGGTGGCACCCACCAACTTATCTCTTAGCTAAGATGTTGAAAATTGCCGATTTGCCTCATAGTGGGTGCCTTTAAGCTTACTAAATCTGCACAGATATTTTGTTATGACTTTCACAAATCAGATGGAAACTTCACATAATATGCGTTATGTATGTATGTACATATGTAGATCGGCAAACAATTAACAAGCATATGCATACATACATATGTACATGTATATAGCTGTTCTGTATAACCAATTTATTTATACATACATATGTATGTACTATGTATGCATATATTTGACTTGAGTCATCCAAAACTAGACATAATGGATTCACTTTCAAGGTTTCTCTAGAAATGATAATGAGTGAAAAATGTCAAGTCTGTTTGGAATTGAGCTCTTTAATAGCTAATTTAAGCTTAAGTTTGCCATTCTCAATGATTAAAATGTGTTTAAATCCCACTGCCATTCACTCTATACTTGGGGAGTAGTATGTCTTCTTTTCTTTAATAAGCCAACCAACTGTTGCCTGCTGTTACACTTATCGTATAACACTTCATTAACGCTTAATATTGAACAAAAACAATATGCTGCTTCTGCTGCTTTTGCTCCTACGAGATTCCCACAATCACCCATAAACCATACCCATTCACATCTCTCTCCTTATCCATCGTTATCGGCCTCCTGGTTGTAACATATTGTAAATTTAATGCAAGTCTATGAATAATTTACGAAATCGCTATCCACAATGCTGACATTGACGTCAAAAATAAAAGAGGAGAACTGAAACCAAAACAGCTGTCCAACTGGGACACCCACTCTGCACCGTATTGTACAATACATACATACATACATACATACATTCATACTCATGTATGTATGTATCTGAGCCTTAAGAGCATTGTAAGAGCAGGCGAAAGAGAGCAAAGCTCTAGGATAGTAGTAGTAGTATGTAGTAGTGGGCACTGCGCATCCTGCATTGCGCAGCGTGTGTACGAAAAATTCGCATGAATGGACGTTGGTTATATGAATGAAGAATACGAATAGGCTTTGTATAGGTATGTATGTATGCATGTATGTATGTAGAGCGCTGTGAGTGCGAGTGTGCGTGTCTCTGTTTATTTGTAGTAGTGCTTGCACAAATTTAATAATGCGCGCTTTTATTTTTGCCATATGTTTGAAAATTGTGACGTTTGGATTTGGAGCTAAATTTTGCAAATTGTTGAGTTCAACCTGTTTTCTAAACTGCACCATAACGTTTGGAAATGTCAAAGTTAACAAATACACACAAATGTACAAAGGTATGTATATGTACATATGTATACACTCACACTGATGCTCTCGCACAAAGTCAATCGTATAGACCATATTGGAAGTATCAGTATCGTGTGCCTCGAACTAGTTATTCAAATACATATGTACATATGTATGTACATACATACAAATACCTCTGCATATGCTAAGCAACTGTCGTCTGTCGTTTGTTGTCTGACGTTTGTCTTACCAAGCCGTTTTACTGTTGCCAAGCACGTTTCTTGGTCTCTTAATATTTTGTGTCTAGCGGGCCTTGCATTAAGCCGTTAGAAAATGTTCAACTTAACCTCAAATGCACATTTAATTCAGGCCATAAAGCAGCAGAAACTCAAAAAGGGTGTCAAATTGAGGTTCTACAAAGAACTTGCTAATTTCATTATAAATGGTTTTTACTTAGTCACATAGAGAAGGTTCTAAAATAGTCAACTTTATTGCCATTTTTTGCTTATATAAGCAAAAGTTGATTTCAAAAAACAAAACAAAAAAATATTTCGTATAAAAATAAAACAAATAAAAAAAATTTTTTTTTAAAAACTAGAAAAAAGTTGCTGACATTTTAACTTCCATTACTTTTTTGTTTGTTAATGCTGCAATTTTCTTCTTGAGCTGAAACTCTTTTCTCTTGATTATTATTTTATTTTATTCTTTCTTTTTTATACCCTTTCAAAAAGCGTATAATAGTTCTATTCAGAGGTACATATATATGTATGTACATATTATGTATTGGCTTGATCGAAGACAGGAATTAATGTCCGCTCGTCCGTACGTCTGGATCAACGAGAATTCTCCGAGACCGTCAACGCTATAGTGCTGTGAAATTTCGCATTCAAAAACTTTGTTATTTTTAAAGATGTTGTAATAAAAACTAATACTTCCTTCTCAGTTTAAAATACAAATTAATGACTGTGTTAAATTTTCATCAAGACCGAATGACTATGTCATGAAGCTCCCATAGGAACGATCGGTCGAAAAATAATTTTGACCAGAAAAACTTTTCTGCTTCTAATGCGATTATTACCAAACTAGGCTGTTAAGTTACGTAATTATGATAAATTTGATCAAAAAGGCATGACCATATTATATACATAATTGTCCTATACACATACGATAAAATAGCATCTTAACCTCGAGTTTTTAGATAAAACGATCTTCCACTTTGACGCCTGTGTAGTAACAACTTGCAAGAGTATACAAACTTCGGCACGGCCAAAAGTAGACCCGTCTCTCTGTTTTTTCTTCTTTTTTTTTTTGTACTTATTTACTTAAAGAAAGTCAAACGTGGCCAGTTTCGTCTTGGGTCAGCATTCTTTTGTGAAGGCGACTGAAAGTTTCTTCTTGGACCTTTGTACAATCCAAGGTAATCATTTTGAAGAGTTTACCATTATAAAGTAACGGTCTTGATTTTAGTTATAATAGATTTAAGAAGAAGATTTGATTAAACTACAGATTCATTTGAATTAACTGCTTTTTGGAATTCCTACTACTAAGTAGTCCACATATTATAATTACATATATTATGACACATATGTACATATATAAACATGAACATATTTAGAATTTATTAGATTACTAAGTCCAAATCCGCTTAATTAGCTATTTATTCTGTTTCCATGTGCTATAAACTGTTATTCTTATCATTTTAATAATGAACAAAAAATAATAAATGTACATACATATGTACATATATATGTACATTTTTGGTAATTCTGTATACATAAATACATGTGTAAAAACCAGTGTGTGCCGAAAAATTTAAAATTTTGAGAAATTCGTAGCAAATTCTGTTATCAAAAATAATAATGGACCAGTAAAAAGAAATGTTCAGAGTACCTAAAACTTTATGGCATGAGGTATTTTTTAAAAATTCCCATATAATTCTGCATCTCAATCTTATCAATTGAAGCTATGTATATACATATGTATATGTACATACATATATATAAATGAATATATGTATATATGAATGTATATTCACTCCAAGATTCTTGGGATGATTTTTTACTTGCAACTTTACGTGTAGCTGATAGGAGGAGGAAGCCACTTGAAGAAGGGGCTTTTTTCTATAATGATGAATTAAATATTATAATGCACGTGACACTATCAGACTTTATATATGTACTGAATGGGAGGTAGACGATTATAAAGGCTGCTCGAAAACCCCGATTTAGTTTTGGGGCTTTTTCCAACTCTCTGTTTCTGTATATGTATATACATATGTGCCTTTAGCAAATGTTTTGATTTCAGTAGAATTTGATTTCTATTAAAACTGATTAATTTGAATTTTATTTTTGGCTTTCTGTTTTGTTTTGATATAAAAATTTTGGCGTTTATGTGAAAACCCCATAGGATCCATAATTATTATTTTTTTGTTTTCTCCTTTCTGTTGTTTCCCCTGATTGCTTTGTATTTTAGCCCCTTGAAGTACAAAATGAATCGTATTGTTAATCAAAACTACGCCTTATCTGTTTTTTTTTTCATTCTTCCCATTTGCCTTTTGGTTACAAAATACCTGGTGATAAGATTTTTGATATGCAGTGAGAGACTTTAGAATGATAATTTATTATTATTAAAATAATGCTAAAATGAGAAAACAATACAGTCACAAAAAAAACCCCTACAACTGTATGGGGGGGGGCGACATTTGATGAGGACAGGGGTAGCGCATTGATAATGTACAAAAGTTTGAATGAATTTTCGATTTGAAATGGTTTGCACATAAGGTGTAACTGGTAGAGCTGAATATACATATATATGTATACACCGTTGTCTTACACACTGAATTGCATCTGTCAAAAACATTATGATGTAATTGAGCGCACGCCCCGAATATGGGTATGGGTACAGACTCGGGTACGGGTATGACCTGCTTTCAGGCGGGGAAAAGCAGCACGCGCGTTTTTCCCGGGCCATTTCGAACCTATTTCTGTCTCCCGTCAGCATTATCGCCTAATAGTAATGACACTGACATGCCTTAGAGAGTGCAGCGGCAAAAAAAGCCATTACTTTGCATTTAGACCGGTTGATAGGAAGTCTCTGTCCGTCCAGCAACCGTCGATCCGTCCATGCTTATCAACACTCTACTATGTGTGTCCTCATGCCGTAATAGATTCTTCTTTTGTATTTGAAAGCCTGGTACTACTGTTGCTGCTGCTGTTTCCCCTTCAGGCGGGCGGAACGGACGCATGGACAGACACTTGGACGACATGTATTCATTACTGTTTCCGCAGCGATAAGCACAGAGTCTCTACATTCTACTCCGCAAACGAAGCTCAAGAAACACATTCACATCCATAAACATACTCGCACTCGCACTCGCACACACACACATTTCATTATATTGAAAACATTTTGTGTTGCTGTTTGGTTTTGTTTTTGTATGCTGCTGTGTATAGGAGGCGAAATATCTTTCGCTAATGATAAATTTCTTTTTTAATTTCTTGGAAAACTCTAATTATCGCAACACACAAAATACGTTTTGTTCAAACTTCTTCAAGTAACGACTAATAATAGTTTTGACACTGTTTCGAAACAGGCTGCAATAGTCTCTTATCACCACACAGCAGAAAACGCAGACCAAGACCATGTAAGTGATATTTTCTAACACAGAAAATCACTAAAAAAAATATCTGAACAGTAACATTTCCCCGTATCATGCATGCATACATATGTATGAATGTACATACATACATATACATATCATATCTCTCTTTTTTTTTTTTTTTTTTTTTTAGAGTTTCTGTGCGTTTGATGGGTGTGTCGAGGGAGAGCCTTTAGCGAATTTCGATAATATTTTTCAATACTTAGACTTTTTCTTTCGCCCTGTTTCATTTATTTATTTTTTTATTATTTTTTTTGTGGTAAGAAACAGGTTTTTGTGGCCATAGTTCGTTACGTGCACATAGTAAATATGGGAATTAAGCTAATTAATATGCAGATTGATCAGGTAAATAACCAGAAACCCTTCAAATAAATCTATTTTATATTCTTCTCACATAGAAGTGCATGTTTTTCTTTCGAGCCTGATAAGCCTAATGTGGGCCATTAAAGTTTTAATTTATTTTTTTTTTTTTTTTAGTTGTTTTTATTTCTGCTGCTGTTGTTGTATTAAAAATGCAATTACATTTTCTTAGAAGATATGACTTAATATATTTATAGAAAACAATTTGGATTTGATGTGGAGAGTTCACAGAGTTCAGCTCTCCGGAGAGATGAATATGTTGTATGAATACAACATACTTGGAAGTTCAAAATTGTTGTATGAAGGTCTATTTGAGAAAAATTTGGACATAGAGCCACCATGAGGAATTCGAAGGGCAGCTTTAAATGTATCCACACAAATCTCTGCACTTTCCCTCTCTCTATCTCACTATCACTCTCTCTCTCTTTCTCTGTGTTCAATTTGATTACTTATAATAATCTAAGCCCAGTATAAACAATTCCTATGCAATACCCTTATCGGAGTGCTTTGATAGAGTTTTTGGGTTTTAACTTTGGCATAGCTAAATATGTATGTACATATGTATGTACTCAACAACTAGCTACGACTACATAGTACTATACAGCTCTCTGGCTATACCCGGTTAGCTACCCGTTCCATATCAAAAACATTAAGCTGTAAAAAAGTAAGTATATACCATTATATACATGTACATATGTACAAATATCCGCGTGTGTACTCTTAAGTATCAATAGTTGGTTAGCGTAGCCGATAGGGCGTGAAGGAAAAAAAAGGTACAAAACATTTTTATTGCCGCTGGTTTTAGCCACTTACCGGATCTAAGTCAGAATCCCATATATCTTTGAGGTCACCATCGTAGAATTCCATTTTTGCTGTAGCTGCTGCTGTTTCAGTTAGATCTTCTTACTGGATTTAGGTCGGTTCCACTTGGTTTAAGTTTAAGTTGGAAGGGGTAGTAGATTTTGTGAAGCAAATATAACCCACTTTTTGATTATATGGTTAATTATATTTTATATAATTTTATAATATTTCCCTTGCTTGGCTTGCCGCTCTTTTTTATCCTCTCTTTCACTCTCTCTCTCTCTCTGTCTCTTGCTTTCTCAATCTCTCTCACTCACGTCGCCTGTCTTTCTCAATATCTTCGTTTTTCAAGCGTAGAGTTCTGTGGTGATGACTGTGTGCTGTGGTTTTGCTTCTTAATGGGTTTTTATTGGAGGGAAACCTGTTGCTTCCAGAGAATGTTTTCACTTGACATTGTTGGAGTCTTCTCTGGTGTGCGTGTGTATATATATATATATATATATTTGTTTGCGTTTGTATGTGTTTATCTTCGTTTACAACTTGTGGCTGGTTTTAACTTGTTGCATGCCTTTTGCATTAACTTTTTCTTTTTGTTTTTTATCATTAATTGAATTATTAACTTTTTTGTTACAAAAAAAACACTCGATTGCCATACAAAAAAAAAAATCTTTTATATACGTTTTAATGAGCATATAACTAAGTTTTTTTTTTTATTTTGTTTTTTGTTGTTGTTAAATTTTTTCTATGAACAGTACACCGCATCCATATGGCTCAGGCTTGCGGCCATGAATAAATAGCATTTAATATGTGTAGTTAATATTATTAACTATTTTATAGATACAATATACTATAAATGTGTTGTACTGTATGTAGTATATATGGTAGCACACACAATTAGAATATATTGTCCGTAAGTGCGACTGCAGTCAAAAACGGTACTAAACTAAATGTCGGTGAAATTCTTGTGAATGCGAACGAACCGAACGAATTGACGGCAACGTCGCAGCGCAGCTCACAGCACGCCGCTCTCCACCACTCTATCTCTCTTTCTCTCTCTATCACACCATTGCACTATGGTCCCAAAGTCGTTTTTTTTTACATTAATTAGGAAAAAAAATATCTTGATTTATAAAAAAAAAATTTTTTTCCAATTGAGTACACCCCACAAACCAAAGAAATTAAAGTATCAAATAAATAGTGCAGCCCTGAAAGTTTTCTCAAGCTCTGAAAGTTTGCTTTTGATTCTCTGCGCACGTGGCTTGAAGAAAGTACAATTTAGTGATCTTCCGTTTTGCTTTGTATCATCAAAAGTAATAGTCCAGTATATAAAAATTACAATCGAAAATGTAGCTCCAGGTTTGTTTTACTGGATTGTCTATGTATTTTCTTGTTTAGATGTGTTTTGTCCTTTATTTTATGTGTTTTATGCTGTGTTGTTTTTAGCGTCCGTAACCTAAAATAATCTTTGCTTCGTGAAGTAAAAGTTAGTGGATTGTCGTGGATTGTTATAAGCATTAATCAAATCATGTTTGTCAATGTCTTGTCTATATAAAACACTAATCACCTTTTACCCAAATCCACCCGGTTCCATACAATCACGAATTTCCCTAGGCATCTTTGAGTTCGGGCATGCAGAACTGCTTGACGTGTGGCTACACAACAAGCGCAAAGCATCGTCAGTTTTTGACTGCATAATAAAAAAGTTAGTGCCATTTTGTTTTCGTAATTTCACTATAAAATATGAACTTTACATGACTTTGATTGATGGTAAGGTTTTAAACACATTAACAGGAAATAAATCGACACAAACCTGTCCAATATGTGGAGCAAAGCCTTTACAATTGATGTCAATATCAGACATGAGTTCGGAAACTTTCAATTCTAAGCCTGAATCTCTTCAATATGGTGTAAGTCCCTTGCATGCATGGATTCGTTTTTTAGAGTTCGTACTTAACTTATCGTACAGGATTGAGCTAAAAAAATGACAAGTTAGAGGCTCTCAAGACAAAGATTTAATGCTCATACGCAAACGGGAAATTCAACGCAGATTTTGGTCCGAACTAGGATTACACGTTGACAAGCCAAAACAAAATGGAAGTGGAAATTCAAACGACGGTAATACAGCGAGAAGAGCCTTTGCAGATACCAAAATACTATCGTCAATATTAAATTTAGATGCCGATCAATATTAAATTTAGATGCCGATCTTCTTCATAGACTCCACACTATTTTGATCGCTATTTCAAGCGAGTTTTCGATTAATATTGATAAGTTTGAAGTTTATTGTAAGCAGACCGCACGCATTTTTATGGAAAAATATCCTTGGTACCCCATGACACCCACAGTCCATAAAGTATTAATTCAATATTATTGCCGAATCCGCTCTTCCTGTAGGTTGCATGGGTGAAAATGCATCGGAGGCACGGAACAAGCTATATAAGCAGGACAGGAGAATGCACGCCAGAAAAAATAGTAGGCTAAATAATATGCAGGACGTTTTCCACATCGAATGCAAAAAACCAGACAAAAAAATCTTTCTCAGTTCTTTAGCTAGTAATTTATGTAAAAAAAAACGACTTTGGGACCATAGTGCATTGCTTCGTACAAGTCATAGCAAAGAGCATTGTTGCCTACATAGAGAGAAAGAGAGACTGAAAGAGAGAGAGAGAGAGCGCTTACAATGCCGGTAACAGCGGCTAAGAACGCAAGTTACAGAAATAATATGTTTATACATTTGTCGACGAATTGATACCGTTTACTCATGCTATTTTCATTCATTTTAAAGTAACATTATAAATTTGTTAATTGAATTAAACTAATGTGGCTCAATATTCTTTATAAAGCTGAGTGACGCCGCAATAATAAGTTGTAAGTCGCGATCTGGGGGTTGAATGATATGGAAGTGGTAATTTCTAATAACTTAAGCCAACTCGGTGTTAATAAAGGTCTATCAAGCCTTCTCTTGAATTCTAACTTTCACGCTCTTTAAAGCTCTTTTTAAGTGAATGTAAGCGGCGTCGACATTTGCCGATTGTCGTAAGCCGGCTTGACATCGTAGGAAAGAAAAACAAGTTTCTTCCGACGCTGAGCCAGCGACTGTGTCTGCGTTTTCGGTGACTGAGACTACTGTTACTGCTGCTGCTGCTGTTGAACATACATACAATAGTTAACCTGTTTTTTATTATAGATTTTGATTTGGTCTGCAACCGCTTAGCAACACTCCTGGCTTCACTCAGTACTCAGATGATCTTGTCAACTTGACCAAGTTATTTGAACTATGCACATGTGCAGGTTAGGCTGCCGACCAGCTAGAGTTGGGATTGGGATTCAGAGTCGGAGTCGAAATCATTGCCGTTGTCGGGCTAGTCTTTTGTTGTCATTTGAAGGCTGTTTGCCGGTGCCGGGTTGGAGCCGGACTGCAGCGACGTCGCGTTCGTCGACAGAGAGACGGAATAAAGTGAATGTACTTTCAAACCAAAGATCCGGTTTAAAGCTGGGCCAGCCAGCCAGCTAACAGAGACAGCAATGAACGTTTTCACAAATGCTTGTGTAATATACATATGTATATGTGGGCAATAGGGATGGGCGATGGTATGTAAGAGGGAATGACGGTATGACTAAGTATGTATGTATGTATGTACATACAAACATATGTACATATTTCACGTTTCTAAGTATATACGAATGTATGTATGTATGTCGTTTTAAATGTACATATACATATATGTATGTATACGTATTTATGTACACATGCATATAAATTTCTAACCTGTAAAGTCCCAAATCCCGTCGTAGACATACATATGTACATATCTATGTGTGTACTTATGTACATACATACATATGTACATACATACATATATACATACATATATATGTACATAGAACCAAAATGAACAGATCACTGAGCTTTCATCTTTTTTCAGCGCTCTATTTTTCGAATATGTACATATGTATGTATGTATGTATGTACATATGTATATGTACAATAATTTCTCTATACCGAATCACAATCTTTTCATCGTCGTTGTCGTCATCATCATCATTATGATCAACAACATCAACTAACATCAATGTGCATTTCTGTGAGTGTGTGTGTGTGGTTTTGTTGTTGTGCTATAAATGAAATTTCATTTGTGTGTAATAATAATTCGTCATGCTGGCCGCATTTGAACCCGCATCGCGTAGTCGCCCCGCTGAAGTCCGCCCCTTAAAATGCCAAAATAACAACAAGAAGAAGAATGAAAACGCGAAATCGCTCTCTTATATATTCTCTTACATGCCAAACACTCTTTTCGCTACTACGATCATTGCCAGCGCCGCGCGCCGCCAGCGTCACTTCAAGTGGTTTTTACAGTTATATAGTATATAACTCGTACATAGCGAGAGGGAGGGAGATACATTTGTATCTTTTGGCTCTGGCACAAATATTTTTCGCCACTGACAATTTTTTTTCATTTGTTATTTTTCTTTTCATTATTATGTATGTATGTACATATGTACATACACTGCGCGTCATCAGGTTAGCGCCCCCCCTCTCTCTACATATATTTTCTAATTTTTACTTTCCCATTGCACTGGACTTCGTAAAAGTTTTTTGTTGTTGTTACAGTACTCATTTGTGATCATTATGGCAAGAGAAGAAAGCTTCTTAGAAGAACCGTTATATATTTTTTCGCGTTTTGCTTTATTCTCGACGAAAAAGCTTGCCCTTTTTTGCGTCATCAGATTAGCGCCCCCAAATGCAATTTTAGTTATCTCGCTTAATCTAGCAATCACGGTCACGAAATTTTTTTTGTATCACAAGTCAATTATATTCTTTAGTTTACCGTTTAATATGGGGAAAAAATCCATTTTATCTGTGGAAGAAAAATCAAAGATTGAAGCTTACTCGGAATTGGGCCTGTCAGTGCACAAAATTGCCGAAAAAACTGGCAGGCACAGGAAAACTATATCCAATTTTCTTCAAAATAAGGAGAAATACGGAATGAATTATAAAGGGGGAAACAATCGAGTAGTTTCCCAAACAGATAAACGGAGAATACTACGGGAAGCATCAAATTCAAATTCATCAAATATTCAAATTTGTCTTATTTTAAAGAGAATTCACTGAATTATGGTGTAAAAAAATTTCAGTCAATTATTTCAAACGGTTTGGAAAATATTTAACATTTACGGAGAGTGTAAGGGGGGCGCTAACCTGATGACGCGCAGTGTATGTATGTATAATATTATTTGATTTGTGAATCACATAAAAAAGAAATAAACGGGTGTGAGTTTAGGTTTAGTGTTCGCTGGAAAAAATACAAATACAACATTTCGGTGTATATGATGAAGAAGAAGAAATAGAAGTAGGGTCTGTTCGTCTAGACTCTAGAGCGACAACAAATAATATTTATCTGCAATAACATTTTAATCTATAAAGAATAATTTAGAATTATGCCAGAATTTTATACATATATTTTTTTTTATTCTGTTGTGTGTTAGTGATTAGATGCCTGTCATGGCTCCAAAGCTAATTTTTGACGTGATATTTTAATGACTTCCTCAATGATATGAGATGAATGAAAACCAAAAGTCCGTGCTAGCTTCTGCTTTCTTCTGTTCAATACCCTTGCAACTTAATGTTGTCTCCGTCACGTATGTATGTACTATGTCTGTACATAGATATACATATGTATGTACATAACTACATTACATCATTATCGGTCATCGATTTTGATATCCGAACATTCCGATGTTAATGAGGTAACAAAACCACTATATAAATGAAGTAAGTAAGTCGTCTCGCCGACTTGGATATACCTACCATACACCAGAAAAACAAATAAAACAATAAATAAAAAACAAATTTACAAGCATATCTTAGTATTTCGCTCTCTCAAGCATTCGAGCACGCTAGCGCCCCCACCAGCCAACGGCCACTTCCGGCCATATGGAAAAACGTTTATATGCATAACTTGACTATTTTTATTCCGATTTTGATCAAATTTGGTATTTTGCTTGATATTAGTATCAAATTTAAGTGTGCTAAATTTGATTGCACAAGGTAGAAAATTACGGGAGATAATCGAGTTTTTTCAAATTACGGGGGCGGAGGGGGGCGTGGCAAAATTTTTACACATCAAAACTGTGCGCAATTACTAAGCAAATATTTATACCAACTATGGTGTCTCTAGCTAAAATAGGTTTCTATTTCTATGAAAATGATGCCACAAAGCCTAATCCGAACACCAGCCCGAAGCCAAATTTAAATGATAATGATAAGCAGACAAGCAACAAAACGGAAACTACATCAGCAGCAGTAATGAGTCCTAGTCCCGTACACCCACATCTGTCTGAGGATAAGTCACAGGAAAAACAGTTACAACAAGATCATGTAGATCCACTGCTGGCATCAACCGAATTGCACTTGAATTATATTTACTAGCCTTATATATATATGTATACTATATATGTATATAAGTACTGTAATACGTATTTGGTAATACCAATTTTAGGCAAACTTTATATATTTATATATATATATATACATAAAATACTTAATGCTTACGATCGCTTCACCTGCGAATCGTCAAAGTTGAAAGTGGAATCTATGTGTGGCGTGTTCTCTGATTAAGTTTTTATACTTCTTCAACCAACAACTTGTACAATCCCTTTAAATCTTCACTCAAACTTTTCATTTTCCGTTTTATTTTTGCAGCCCTAAAAGGGTCTAATATGATTTATTTTATATATATGTATTTATATACCTACCATGTATACTGTGTTTTTTTGTGATTGCTGTCCCCAATGCAAAAAAAAATTGTATTACTCGTTTAGTATTTGATGTAAGAAAGCTAAAGAACAAAAGCTTTGGTGTTGATTTTTTAAGCAATTTAAAAAATAAAGATAAGAAAGAAAGCTAAGAGAAGTTAAAATTTTGGAAAATAAAGTAAATCGTTTTGTAGTGCCCTAAAAAATAGCAACAACTTTTTATCGCAAAAAAAAAACATTTCCAAATTTCGAAGGCCAAACCAAGACATACTGAGGTAAGAATATTGATTTTTGCTTATTGCTATATATCTAAGCCCGATTGAAAAATTTTTCGATTCAACTTATTACCCGTTCCTCACTCCAATTGTTACAGGCCCCAATTCATATGATTCATAATGATCCTCTGTTTTTCCTATTCTCTCATTCTAATTCAATGACGTTTTTATCTCTCTTCATTTTAAGGTTTTTTTTAAATTGATCTTTAACAGACTAATATAAGTCCCACAATTCGATATTAATATGTATATGAAAATTGGGTCCAAATCATCTGAACTAACGATAAAATATATATAAAACTAAAGATTAGAAAAATTGTTAATATGGTAATTTGAGGATTGTACTTTAACAAGTGAAAAATGGTTTAGTCTGCTTTTAGACTTCTAAAGGTTTGTAGGTACCTCATTTGTATTAAGAAATGTAGCTACCGTTAGCGAAAATAAAAGTTCTTAAGATATTTTAAAAACAAAATGGGTATGATCTTATTTTAAAATGAAATATGTACATAAGTAATGGAGCTATGGAGCATATACAAATAATTTCATATATGTATGTATGTATGTACATACATGGTATATACCAAATTACATTGTTTTACTTGGAGCATGGTATGCTGAAGTCGGCGAGATGACTTACTTAATTAAATTTTATAAAGCATAAAACTTGTTCGTAAAGACGGATGTGATTAACTATATTGGATCTTTTGTTGATGCTTTTTGAAAATAAAATGCTTTATCGGGCCGGAAAAGCGTCCTTTAGCGTGTTCCATACGATTTAGCAAACTTTAAGGAAACACTTTACTTTCTGGGTGCATGGCATAATCACAGACTTACCGTAAATATTAATTAAAAAATTAAACTTCTTAGGATATTTCTCGAGATCTTTGGTAGTCGGTGATCAGTGAGAAAGTCGGTGACCAATGCATTTTCGTATTTAAAAAAAAACTGTTCACATGCTTTTCACAAGCATATCTTAGTATTTCGCTCATTCAAGCATACGAGCACCCTAGCGCCCCCACCAGCCAACGGCCAACTCCGGCCATATGGAAAAACGTTTATATGCATAACTTGGCTATTTTTATTCCGATTTTGATCAAATTTGGTGTTTTGCTGGATATTAGTATAAAATTTAAGTGTGCTAAATTTGATTGCACAAGGTAAAAAATTACGGGAGATAATCGAGTTTTTTCAAATTACGGGGGCGGAAAGGGGCGTGGCAAAATCTTTACACATTAAAAATGTGCGCAATTACTAAGCAAATATACATACCAACTATGGTGTCTCTAGGTAAAATAGTTTTTGAGAAAATCGGTTTTATTTGATTTGCGGGGGCGGTATGGGGCGTGGCAAATTTTTTATAAATACAAAATGTGCGCGTTTACTAAGCAAATATACATACCAAATTTTGTGTCTTTAGTTGCTATGGTGTTTAAGAAAATCGGTTTTATATCATTTGCGGGGGCGGTAGGGGGCGTGGCAAACATTTGAAACAAACTCGATAAGCGTACATATGACACGAGTCTACATACCAAATTTGGTGGCTCTAGCTCTTATAGTCTCCGAGATCTAGGTGTTCATACAGACGGACGGACGGACAGACGGACGGACGGACGGACGGACAGACGGACATGGCTAGATCGTCTCGGCTGTTGATGCTGATCAAGAATATATATACTTTATGGGGTCGGAAAAGCTTCCTTCTGCCTGTTACATACATTTTGGCGACTTTAATATACCATTTCACCCTATGGGTTTATGGTATAAAAATCATGCTTTTAGTTTTTACTAAAACTTTTTTCCAGAAAAAATTTGAAGGGTTGGAATTGGAATATTTTAATATTGGCTCCAAAAAATGGTTAAAACATGGTCAAACGTTTATTTTTTAAAATTACCAATATTTCTTCAAAAAAATTGAATGGTTTGAACCCAATAGAAGAATTTGGGGCTAACATCGGCCGTGCCGAAGTTTGTATATTCTTGCAACTTTACACATACCAAATTTCTTCAACTTTAATTGTAGTAAGAAATATAAAAGGAGTCACTGTTTTTCACCGATTGTTCCTATGGGACCTATATGATATAGTCATCCGATCTTGATCAATTTTGGCACAGTTGTTTATAAGTGGCTTTGCCGTATGTATGGGAGCTATACGATAAGTGATCTGATCCGGCTGAATCCGAGATATACAAAGTGTGCAGTTATACATGCCGAGCTCTTACGGTCTAGGAGGAGTTCGCGTCGATCCAGATGGACGGATGGACGGACATGGCTATATGAACTCGTCTCGTCATGCTGATCAAGAATATATATACTTTATATGGTCGGAGATGCTTCGTTCTATGCGTTGCACACTTGCACAAGCTTATAAATGTTGAATTCTTTATTTTACTTTGTAAACTTTTATTTCCTTTGTTATACCATACACCCATAGGGTGAAATGGTATATTAAAGTCGCCAAAATGTATGTAACAGGCAGAAGGAAGCTTTTCCGACCCCATAAAGTATATATATTCTTGATCAGCATCAACAGCCGAGACGATCTAGCCATGTCCGTCTGTCCGTCCGTCCGTCCGTCCGTCCGTCCGTCTGTATGAACACCTAGATCTCGGAGACTATAAGAGCTAGAGCCACCAAATTTGGTATGTAGACTCGTGTCATATGTACGCTTATCGAGTTTGTTTCAAATGTTTGCCACGCCCCCTACCGCCCCCGCAAATTACATAAAACCGATTTTCTTAAACACTATAGCAACTACAGACACAAAATTTGGTATGTATATTTGCTTAGTAAATGCGCACATTTTGTGTTTATAAAAATTTTGCCACGCCCCCTACCGCCCCCGCAAATTACATAAAACCGATTTTCTTAAACACTATAGCAACTACAGACACAAAATTTGGTATGTATATTTGCTTAGTAAATGCGCACATTTTGTATTTATAAAAATTTTGCCACGCCCCCTACCGCCCCCGCAAATCAAATAAAACCGATTTTCTCAAAACCTATTTTAGCTAGAGACACCATAGTTGGTATAAATATTTGCTTAGTAATTGCGCACAGTTTTGATGTGTAAAGATTTTGCCACGCCCCCTCCGCCCCCGTAATTTGAAAAAACTCGATTATCTCCCGTAATTTTCTACCTTGTGCAATCAAATTTAGCACACTTAAATTTGATACTAATATCAAGCAAAATACCAAATTTGATCAAAATCGGAATAAAAATAGTCAAGTTATGCATATAAACGTTTTTCCATATGGCCGGAAGTGGCCGTTGGCTGGTGGGGGCGCTAGGGTGCTCGTATGCTTGAGTGAGCGAAATACTAAGATATGCTTGTAAAAAGCATGCAAACCGATTTTTTTAAAAATACGAAAATGCATTGGTTATTATAAATTTGAAATATTTGTTTTATTGGTGTATGGTATACCCAAGTCGGCGCGACGACTTACTTACTTCATTTTTTAATTTTACAGTTTAATATACCATTCACACAGAGGTTGTATGAGGAAGAAATATATTCTTGATCAGCACCAACATCCGAATTGATCCGTGTGAACACTTATGTACATATATGTACATATGTACATATGTGTAAACATATATCGGAGACTAGAAAGAAAAGTTTTCAATTTATTTGTAGAGTTGTGTAGTATGTACCCCGATGAAGTTCAAACAATTGTTGTTTTACCCATTCACTTAATTTAACATTATTATTTAGTTATTTATTGAAAATCAGACAAAATGGGTATGACAAAGAGCTTCTTTCTTGGTCCCACATAATCATAGCGAGATTAATATATGTACATTTATCCAAAGGGTATTAAATTTCAAGCTGAATAGATATCGCTTACTTTTTACACACACACGAGGGTGTGTATGTGTGTACATAAATTCTTTGTTGATAATAATATCGCTACAGGACCTACATAGATAGCTACAATAGTACATTAAATGCTTATCTTTGTTTTGAGGAAATGAATTACTTCCTTAAAACTAAAAAAAATCATTAGCCATTCACAGCAGGGCGTTATCGGCATATATTCTCTTTAGCATATGTATATGTAATTTACCTACACATACATACATACATACATACATACATATGCACATACATATGTGCATACACAATTGATGTCTTAAAATTTTTGCCGACACTGTATGAAAACCGAAAATAGAAATTTATGAGACGATGCTTTCGTAGCGAAAAGTGAAACGATAAGGTGAATTTACATATAACTTGTATTTATTCTGTACATTATTTTCTTGTTTAATGTATGGCTATAATTAGCAGTATCTTGGAAACATAAAAATTAAGCTAAAAGCAAAAAGTAGAACCATTCAACTTCTTTGTAAAAGCCACATTCTCAACCAATTGATTTATTTATTTAGTTTTTTCAAGATATGAATGTTTGGGAACTATTTCTTTTATATGCATGATACATTATAATATTTTGAACTATTATTTATTTACATATATGTATTTTTCGATTTTGGGTTACAGGCTCAAATGAAAAAACAAACTCAAAATACTTGTAAATTTTTTTTTTTTTTTTTTTTTAACGTTTAATATATATTTGTTGAATCTACTCTTAAATTAGAGCCTAACAACAAGTTTGAGATATTTTTCTTAGACTAGTACTTAAGATAAATCCTGGGGATATTGCAGGCGGCCCTAATCACTTGTTATTGGGTTGGTCTGTCATTTCTTTTAAGACGAGTTCTATTATTAGTTCGCGTAAGGGAATTGGCAAGAACATTTGGGTGTGCATCCAGTTTCGCAGAATACTTTAGTTGTTGAGTACCTATTTCAGATTTTACGCTAGGTATATTTAGATCATTTTGAATGTTGTCGTTTCGTATATACCACGGGGCCCCCGTGATAGATCTTAAAATCTTCGACTGCGCTCTTTGTATAATATCGACATTGCTGGTACTTGCATTTCCCCATAGTACGGCTCCGTAAGTCCAGATGGGTTTCAGTACGGAGTTGTATAGGAGGACTTTATACTCCAGACGTAGAGGGGACCGAGCATTGATGATCCAATGTAGGCTACTCGCTTTCAGTTTAAGCTGTGACTTTTTTTGCTTCGATGTGCTTGCGCCAAGTTAGTCTTCTGTCTAGGTGGATGCCAAGGTAAGTGACATCCACGGCTTGAGGAACTGGTACGTTGTTTAGCATTAGAGCTGGACAGTTTCTTCTGTTAAGCGTAAATGTAACATGTTTACATTTCTGCTCGTTGACCCGGATACGCCAGGTTGCTAGCCATTCCTCTACCACCTTAAGGTGTTCCTCTAGTTTTGCAGAGGCTTGTATTGGGCATTTGGATCTGCTAAGGATTGCCGTGTCATCGGCAAAAGTGGACGTTGTAAGTCCTAAACTCGTTGGTAAGTCTGCAGTGTACAGCAGGTAGAGCAATGGCCCGAGTACACTGCCTTGCGGTACACCAGCTTTGATTTCAAAATCAGCGGAGACGGAGCCATTACATCTTACAGCGAATTTCCTATTGTAAAGGTAAGATTCCATGAGTTTGTGTGTGTACTGTGGCAGTTTTTGCCGGATTTTGAACATCAGACCCTCCAGCCAAACTCTATCGAAAGCCTGGGCAACGTCGAGAAAGACAGCCGCACAGTATTCTTTTAGTTCGAATGCTGTTCGTATTTCGGATGTTATGCGATTGACTTGTTCAATTGTACCATGTTTTTCGCGGAAGCCAAACTGGTGTGAAGGGATTGTGTTCTCCGATGCCAGAAATGAGTTTAGGCGGATCTGCAGGACCTTTTCAAAAAGCTTCGAAAGACATGGCAGCAAACTAATTGGCCTATAGGATGATGGCTGGGTTTTGTCCTTTCCCACTTTAGGAATCATGATGATAGTGGACTTTTTCCATGTTCTTGGGAAGTAGCCAATTTTTATTATAGCGTTGAACAGTTTGCAGATATATTGTATTGCAATGATAGGGAGTTCTAGGATCATTTTCGGTGTGACTAGGTCATGGCCAGGGGCTTTTTTCGGCTTTATGTGGTTTTTAATAACTGCAGTGATCTCGTCCGATTGGAGTTCCGAGTACTCACTATCCGTTAATGTGTTCGAAGGGGGAAGTACAGATGAGTTTGATGTTGGATTTGGCTGAAAAACCATTTTAAGATGTGTGGCAAATACGGATGCCCTCTCTTCGTCACTGCGGGCCCATCCACCGGTTGGACTCCTTATCGGTGAAATTGTCTCTGTAGGAGCGCTTAAAGTTGGGTGGGCTTTCCACAGAGGATGTTTAGTGCTGGTTGGACTGAGCTTTTCTATGTATTTCCTTTGAGCCCAGCTTTCCTCTTGTCTTAACGCCTTGGAGAGGTTGCGATTAGCTTGCCTTAGGCGAAGTTTTGCTGCTGGTGATCGAGTAATCTGCCATTCTCTTCTTAGACGTCGTTTTTCCGTTACTAATTGTTCTATCCGCCGGTTCGTAGGCCTGTCAACAGGTTTGGTGTAAGAAGAGGCATGTGGAGTAGATACTCTTGCTGCAGCTCCCATCATCGACTCAAGTGCAGAGACGCACATATCAATGTCCTCTGCAGCATCCAGTTTCGGCGAACAGTCAATGTGGGCACTCATGTACATTTTAAATTTAAGCCAATTTGTTTTGTTGTTTGTAAGCCTATATGGGCGATCAAGTACTTGAGGTCTTGTTAATAATGTGAATAGCACTGGAGAGTGATCGGAAGTTAAATCTAGTAGTGTTTCCGCAGTGATCCGATTATTAGCGGACGTTGACGATACTATGCGCAGTACGTTCAAGTGGCCCCTACGACACCAGGACAAAGCCTGTTACGCGCGAGCCCAAGCAGATAACTGCCCACCTCCCACCCGACCGACCGAGGGGTGCAGCCGTAAAACGCACGGCGCGAATCGCGTGGACAAATACACAAGAGAAGAAACAGACAAACAAATAATACTATAGTTATCTATTAACTAAATGGGATAGGATAGATGTTTTAAGCATATTGATAGAAAACTCTGCGCTGATTACAGGGAAAAGAAGGTTGTAATCAGAGCAGAGGACCCTAAAAAGGTTCATGCATGGCATAGTTAGAAGAACAACGACTAAGGGATAATGGTATCAAAGGATGTCTACTCCGTCTACATGGTACCGACAGATTTACCTGAGCTAATAACTCAGGCGAGTCGATATCACCAATTAGGAGCTTGTGCATGAAAATTGCACCAAGCATGGTTCTACGGTTAGTTAGGGAAGGAAGGTTAATCAAGAGAAGTCTACTAGAATACGAAGGCAAATTGACATTGCGATCCCAGCTTAAGCCACGTAGAGCAAATAGCAAGAACTGCTTTTGAACGGATTCAAGTCTAATCTGGTGCGACTCATATTGAGGTGACCAAATGCAAGATCCATACTCTAAAATAGGACGGACAAGCGAAGTAAAAAGAACTTTAGTTGTATAGGGGTCATCGAATTCTTTTGACCATCTTTTAATGAAACCCAGGACACTCATGGCCTTTGAGACCGTGGTGGAAATATGGGTGTTAAAATTTAACTTATGGTCCATAAGTACGCCCAAATCATTCATATTATTTAGACGTTCTAAAGGGCTATTGTTTAGAAAATAAGTGACCAGTTGAGGAGAGTTACGAAAAAAAGTCATTACCTTACATTTGGTAGTGTTAAGATTTAGTAGATTAAACTGGCACCAGGATTGAAAGTTTTTAAGATCAGCTTGTAGCCGACTAAATGAATCTGTATCTTTATACGTAAGACAAAGCTTGACATCGTCAGCATACATAAGCACACGCGAATGAACAATGACTGATGGAAGATCGTTAATGAATAGTGTGAAAAGCAGAGGGCCCAGATGACTACCTTGAGGTACACCAGAAGTCACAGAAATGGAAACGGAAAAAGAAGACTTAAAAAGTACCTTCTGTTTTCTATTTGTTAAATATTCTCGAACCCAAGATAGGAAAAGGGGTGGAAACCCAATGTCGCTCAGCTTCGAAAGTAATAGGGCATGATTAACGGAATCAAAGGCTTTGCTGAAGTCAGTGTATATGACATCAGTTTGTTTACCATTTTTGAACCCCTTGATAATTATTGATGTAAATTCTAAAAGGTTAGTGGTTGTAGATCTACGTTTCACAAACCCATGTTGGGATGGCGAAATAATAGAGCTGCAAAAATGTTGCAATTGAGAAGTTATAATTTTCTCAAAAGCTTTCGGAATAGCGGACAATTTTGAGATACCCCTATAGTTAGTGGCTTCGGACTTTTTGCCATTTTTATGCAGAGGAATGATATACGACTCCTTCCAAATAGATGGAAAAGAGGAAGATTCGACAGACAATAGAAACAATTTTAAAATGGGTTTACATAATGCATTTGCACAGAACCTGAGTACACATCCAGGAAGACCATCTGGCCCCGGAGAATAAACGGGTTTAACTAATTTAAGTTCGCTAAGAATAGAACCTTCATCAATCACTGGATTGAAAATGCAATTAGCCTTTTCTAAATGATAAGGATACGGACTTGCTCGATATTCCGTTGAGGAATAAGTTGTTTTGAAAAAACTCGCAAACATATCGGCAATTGCCTGATCAGTGCTCGCTTTTTTATTTTGAAAAGACAAAAAAGATGGGTGCACAGAGGTCTTACGTTTAGAATTAACAAAATTATAAAATTGTTTAGGGTCAGAAGAAAACTGAAGCTTACACCGCTGAAGATAATTCTTATAGCATTGTGTATTAAGCATCATGAATTTTGAACGAGCGACTGTATACAGAGCATAGTCTGATGAACGACGTGTTTTTTGAAACTTCTTATAATATCGTGTCTTCACATTTTTCAAATTGCACAGCTCACGAGAGAACCAGGGAGGTTTGTTAAGCCGCTCCAGCCTACCAAGAGGCACACAAATATCAAAGAGTGAATTCAGAGTATCATAGAAAAAACGAACAGCTGAGTTCATATCTCTACAATTGTACAGATAAGACCAATCGGTAGTAGCAATGTTTTCATTAAGGCTGGCAAAGTCAGTCTTACGAAAGCACCTAGTTAGAGGTAACTCATTTGAACCAAGTAATGGTGAAAGCAAGGGCAGATCAATTTTTAAATTTAATGTAGGATGAAATTTGTCTTCTGGAAGAACAAATGGTTCGATCCTAGAAACCTCACAATAAGAAGAATCCAATACAAAAATGAGATCTAACGATTTTCCATTAGAATTTAAGATAGGATTGACTTGGGATAAAGATAAGCCTAGAAGGCCATCAATAAAGTCATGTGACAAAGAGGGCAGCAACATGGTACATTCATCTGTTGGTGACCATGCTAAAGCGGGTAAATTAAAATCACCTAAAACTATGAGCATGTCTTGACTGGAAACCAAAGAGGAGACAAACTGAATTGCCTCTAAATGATTTGAATATACCACCATGTCTGACAAAGGTGGAATATAGGAACAAGTAATAAAAGCATTAAAAGATTTAAAATTTACTTTAACACCGACAAATTCAATCTCCTGGGTACTAGAAAATTGAAGCATTTCAGATGATAAAGCAGCATCAACAGCTATCAGAACGCCACCACCTATGCGAGAAATCCGGTCACGTCTGAATATAGAAAAATTTGTGGGAAAAACCGATGAATCAGCAATATCAGGTTTAAGCCACGTCTCTGTAAAAGCTAGAATGTTATGCTCAAAAGAAAGACTATCTACATAGAGATTAGGAAGTTTAGATTTCAGTCCTCTAACGTTCTGGTAACCCAGGTTAAGGGACGAAGCTAGTTTTTTGACACACCAGCAGATGCTGATGTGGCAGGAATAGTATTAGTTGTTATTGTTGGCAAGCGAATCGGTTGCCGATTTTTCTTTTTTACAGTATATTCCTTAACTATAATATGTTTCGGCCAAAAATCTTCTCGACATATGGTGTCGAAGATATTGGCAGAAACACTAATTTTAAAGGACGAAATGTCCCGAGAATAAGAAAATTTAAACTTCTCCACCGCAATATTCGAGACGTTAACTTTCTTCCGAATATAGGCTATTACATCATCAGATGTGACAACAGGGTCTAGCCTAGAAACAAATATATGTTTCTTTGGTGGTATGCCAACGAGAGGCCGCGGTCCCGAAGCGTCAGCCGCAGCAGTAACGTTGGACAAGTCACCCACTGCAGCAGTCAACTTGTTTACGGGGCCCTCGATACTTTTAGAACTATCGGCAATTTCCATTGGAATGGGTAATTGCCCGGACTTATCGGACACTACAATAGGCATCGTTTTTAAGAGATCATTCCCAGGTGATATCGGTAATTCCTTACTAATAGCATTCACAACCGGGCTCTTAAACGATATCAATTGCTGTACATTAGGAGTGGACGGTGCATGAGACCGGTCGGGGACGATAAGAGATGCTGGCGGATCTACAGATACAGAAACACCCCAAGGACTGGTCCTTTTACGTTTCGGAGACTCATTCATAAGCGATAAACTTCTGAACTGAGTCTCCACCGCAGTAAACTCCGCTTGGAGTTTATTAAAACCTGCCCTTAAGGTGTCAAAACTATCTCTAGTCCGCCTCATGAAAGAGCGCATCTCATTCTCGACCTCCCGGCAAGCATCACATCCATATTTTAAGCCACCACCTTTAGCAATAGACTCCTTGATTCTGCCTGTGTAACCTGCACACTTAACGTGAACCGCATTGTCACACAACCAACAAAGAATATAATCATGGGAGTCAACCGCATTAGTGGCAACTATACAATTATTTTTTGAGCAGACAACCATTTTATCAAAAAGTTTAATTTAATTAAAAGGAAATACAAAAAATAAAAAATAGAAATTCTAAAGGTAAAAAATCTGTGAATAAGAATATACTGACCAGTTCTGACACAAGGGTTAATGTGCAGAGTAAGCCTTCACAACTAAAGAAATAAAAGAGATGAAAGCACAAAAACAAAAACACGTATCACAGAGTCGCGGGTAGGCAAAAGACGAGAGCGCAAATCAATCAAGAATAGGAAAGAGCGGGAGAGCGCGTCAAATTGAACACATGCAACAACAATTTGTACGCAAGAGCGCGAGAGTTAGTTAAAAACGGTAAAGACACAAAAGCAAAAGAGATAAGCAAAACAACAACACCGCTAATGCGAGTATTGTTGTATGTTTTGATTTTATTTAAATTTAAACAAAAGCGACAACAAGTATTCGCAAAATGAAAATAAAATTCGGATGCTGAAATTATTATTAATTAATTTAACCGGTAATAAATTTAAAAGTTATGAAAAAGTATTTAATCGCGAGAAAAAAATAAAAGTTGATAAGCGCAAAAAAAAACACGTCCGTCCTCTGCAACGAGTGAAAGACTTTTACGTGGAATCCTCTTGGTTACTGCGAAATCAATCAAGTCAGGCACTTTCTGTGGATCTGTGGGCCAATAAGTAGGCCTACCCGGTGAGACGCAATCCATCTTATTGAGAGGGTTGACTATTGTGTTGTACAACTGCTTTCCTTTAGGATTTACCAGGCGAGATCCCCAGTGCGTATGTTTGGCGTTATAGTCCCCTGCTGCAATGAAGCGATCTCCGAGTGTGTTAAAGAAATCGGTAAATTCCTTTTCAGAGATTGAGAAGCGTGGTGGGCAGTACAGGGCGACCAATGTAGTGTTGCCGCAGCTGGTTTGGACGGTTATAGCAGTTGCTTGTAGGTGCTGTGTTTCAAATCTGTTGAGGAACGAGTGTTTTATACGGTTTTTGATTAGGATACCGGTCCCGCCATGAGCTTTTCCGTCTGGATGGTTTGTTGCGTAGAAGGTATATTTTGGTACTTGAAAATTATTTTTTGATGTTAAATGTGTTTCCGAAATCAGCAAAACGTCGATTTCACTTGAGTCTAGGAATAGTTGCAGTTCATTTTTGTGCTTGGAGATGCCGTTAGCATTCCAAAGACATAGACGTAGGGAAGCCATTATTTATTCTCGATAAGCTTCTGGATAAGCAGGTTTTGATTCCGCATCAGTTCGTGCATACAGTTTTGCATGAACGTCATAAAAGTGGTCATGTTTTGATTGAGTGAGATCAATAGGGCCTCTAGACCACTTGGAGTTTGCTGGCCAAGCTCTGGTGCGCTAGGTTGCGGATTCTGTAGATGGCGGAGTGACGGGGTCTCTTTCGCGGGCTCCGTCTGTCCAGTTCGGAGCACACTAGCGAAGGATACACTAGGACTGGTTGTAGCAGTCATGTTGGATGATCTAACAGCCTTGGCGAAGAAAACCTCCGGTGTAGTTTTGGAGGCGTTGAAGATGATTTTTGGTCCGGCTGGGGGTTTGCGCCCGTTTAGGTGTGATTTAAGATCCTTAAAGACAGGACATCCTCTGTAGTTGGCCGTGTGGTTCCCTCCACAGTTGCTGCATAGTCTTAGTGCGACGTTGTTTCTGTCCTTGGTGCAAATTCCACCTTCATGATGTTCGCCGCAGCCAACACACACTGACCTAAGATTGCAATTGTTAGAGGTGTGGTTGTATTCCTGGCAGTTTTTACACTGCGGTGGTTGGCGTCTCTTATGGGGCTCCTCTACGGTGATTCTTCTGTGCAGTAGAAGCTGTAGGTTGTAGATCGGGTGCACTTCATTTGGCTTCGACCGCTTTGCATCTGGTTGGAGCTCGATTTTAAAGAGCGGTTGTGCGACTTTATTCCTGTTGATGATGTTGACAACGGACTTGACCGCAAACCCTTTTTCGACCAACGCGTCTGCTATTTCTTGAGTAGGGACCGATGGCTCAATCCCCTTTAACACAACCTGGAGCCCTTTACTGCTTTTTAGTTGGTAGGTATAGAAGTTGATGTTAGCATTACGGAGGTACTTTTCGATGATGCGGAAATTGTCCTCAGTTTGGGCTTGACATTTAATTTCTTTAATGTTACCCCTATTGAGAGGGGTTACAACAAAGTTATTTACTTGTAAATGGTAAAAAAATATTCTGTAGTTACAGAAAAATATTTAAAGTAAAAAATGAACATTTTTTATTTGATAAATTTTTGATTATACCTATCAACGATTTGGCATAAAATTAACTATAATAATTATACCATACACCCATAGGGTGAAATGGTATATTAAAGTCGCTAAAATGTATGTAACAGGCAGAAGGAAGTTTTTCCGACCCCATAAAGTATTTATATTCTTGATCAGCATCAACAGCCGAGACGATCTAGCCATGTCAGTCTGTCCGTCCGTCTGAATGAACACCTAGATCTCGGAGACTATAAGAGCTAGAGTCACCAAATTTGGTATGTAGACTCGTGTAGTATGTAGAGTGATCAAGTTTATTTCAAATTTCTGCCACGACCCATACCGCCCCCGCAAATTATATATATTATTTTCTCAAACACTATAGCAGCTATAGACACAAAATTTGGTATGTATATTTGCTTAGTAATTGCGCACATTTTTTATGTGTAAAGATTTTGTCACTCCCCTTTCCGCCCCCGTAATTTGAAAAAACTCGTAATTTTCTACCTTGTGCAATCAAATTTAGCACACTTAAATTTGATACTGAAGTCCAGCAAAATACCAAATTTGATCAAAATCGGAATAAAAATAGCCAATTTATGCATATAAACGTTTTTCCATATGGCCGGAGTTGGCCGTTGGCTGGTGGGGGCGCTAGGGTGCTCGTTTGCTTGAATGAGCGAAATACTAAGATATGCTTGTGAAAAGCATGCGAACAGATTTTTTTAAAAATACGAAAATGCATTTGTTATTATAAATTTGAAATATTTGTTTTACTGGTGTATGGTATACCTAAGTCGGCGAGACGACTTACTTACTTCATTTTAATAATAGACACATTAAAGGATAATGTGTCGTGTGTGGCGTTTACTTTCTAAAAAAGGACTTAGGGTTTTCCTCGGATCAGGACTCCGAGGCAGCCATTGAAAAATCGAAATAATTTGTTCACAGAGAAACTCCCAAAAACTGTTCACAAAAATATATTAAACCTGTATTTATTGAATGTGATACGAAGCAAATTTGTGACTTCTCAAATTATCCAAAAGCTCCCAAACCGCTTCCCAAATAATAAATTTGGTAACCATTTAGACCATCCAATTAAATGTTCTTTCGTGACAATTTTATCTAGCAGAAGAAGCTCAAGTTTAGCTAGTATTTTTATACCTTTGCAAAAGAGGTATATTAATTTTGGTCAGAAGTGTGCAACGCAATGAAGGAAGCATCTCTGACTATATAAAGTATATATATTATTAATCAGCATGACGAGACGAGTTGATATAGCCATGTTCGTCTATCCGTCCGTCCGTTTGGATCGAGCTACAGAGAACACAACTGTGACTTTTCTCTATAACTTTGTTGTTTTCTGAGCTATTGTCATAAAATTTATTTGTGAGCTTAATATATCTTCAAATAACTGATCGATATCGGGTGACTATATCATATAGCTCCGATAGCAATGATCGGGGTTAAACAGTGACTTAGGTCAATAGCTTCGTTATTTGTTTTTAAGTCATTGTCACAAATGTTAATATTTGTCAGTTTAGTATACTTCTTAATGACTGTGCCGAAGTTGATTAAAACCGAATAAATATATTATACATATATCTGTCCTACAAACAGACGAGGAAATGTCATGCTGGATTTTATACCGTTCGTTCGCCAACATTAGACTTTTTGTATAAAACTTTGACTGCTATAGGTAAGCAAGGAGTAACAAAAAATTTACAAAGGTATATAAATTTCTACGCGGTCGACACTTTTTACCAAATCATGACGAATTTCGGATGCACTTCTGTTTGGTTGGCTTCTCTTTTGCCGAATATCCCGTTCATAAGTTTTAGGGATGTACTTATGAGGACGTTTTGGGCTGCATTTATACCGTGCACCCATAGAGATTCATTGAAATCGAAGATTTTATAAAGATCCTGAGATTGTGTGGATTTGACGATCGATCGAAAATTTTGCTTTAAATAAACTTACATATGTTTATTGCTTTCTGGGCAATATGTGTTCGATAATAAAAGGTTGGGCTATCATGTACATACATATTTAGCTCACATAGAAACAATAGAACAAGAAATAATTTTGTTCAAACCATTTCTGTTTTTTCTGTGATTGGAATTAATAAATACCCCTAATAAGCTGTAATTCTGCTGTATTTTATTACAATGATGACTTTGACTTTCTGGCTCATGACTTTCCAAGGACATATTCAGGAAGTATCCTGTATAATACAATAAGTATATTGTAAGGTAAAGGCAATAGTCTGTTTACCAGGGTATACAGACTGCTGCACGGCCATGGTTAGATTAGTCCTCTGGTTTAAAAACAAGAAGAAATTAATAAAGAATTTTGGTGTGAAATTGATCTCGACATTGTCGTTTTTCCCCAAAAGCTGTGCAATGAAAGTGACACATGTGCATGGTAAATTAAACACACAATTTAAGTCATTTATATCTAGATGAAAGTAAACAGACATTTCGTTTCATCTTTACAACTGAGTCCACACAGGAGTCCCTCATTCCCATACCTGTTGCCATTCATTCTCCTAGTCATTGGCGTTCTCGTGTTCGTCGTCGTGGGCATTGAGAGACCCTTTGTTTGATATATTTTCATCCGTTATTATTGTCCATCTGTCAGTTTTAAGCAAATATATTATCGTTTACAAGTAAGTAAAAAATTGGTTACGTCTGCACTTGTTTAAACAATTTCAATATTGTTTATTTTTATACACTGTGTATATTAATGCATACATTCATTTGTATGTATGCATAACCAAACATAGGTACATAAATAAATAAGCATATATATTTATTTCAGTTTCTTACAGGTGCACGATAAAGAATGACCAGGCATCGACTTGGTAGTCTTTGTCTTATCGTTTTTATTTTAGAAATGCTTGACAATAAATTAGATTTTGTGTGCAAATTCTTCTAGTCCACTCAATAGTCTACCATGATCAAGCAAAATTCAAAGAAAGAACAAAAAGGAGGAAAAAGAAAAAACATGGAAATATTTATATATATTGGTATGAAAAATTCCGGCAGTTAAATCACAAGTTTTTTGTGATTTATATCATAACAGAGAGACCTAAGTGAGAAAGAGCCGGCCACACGTACCGAGTTGTATATGCTCTAAAATTTCGATAAGAAAGCGTCAATAGGACATACAGAGATTGAAATTATTGGTCCCTAAAAAAACTGATTGGGTTTAGTTCACGATAGACACTATTTTGGGCGGACTTCCATGGCTAATTATGACTTTTATCAGTTGAAAAACTGTATTAAGTGACTTCAAGCTATCAACTGACTCCCCACTTTAAGCGATAACCATCCTAGATAATAGTGGTCCGGCACAACTTTCATTTGAAAGATTTGAGATTTAGTCAAAAATGTTTTCTGTGAATTTCATAATTTGAAGTCCCTTTAAACTGGATGTTTTAATTTGATCATAATATCTAATATGCGACCTTAGAGAACGCACATAAACTAATCGCAATTTCGTTTCATCGTTCGCCTGATCTTTTTCCAAATATAAATTTTCAGCGTTTAGTAATAGTGATACTTACATAGTGATTACAGCATACAGGGTATCAGTTAAGTCGTTGCCATGACATTGCAAAATTATTTTATTTACCTCTTAGCTGAGCATAGCCGCCAATTCATGTCTTTGACTCTCAATCTTCATAAGCAAAAATACGGCCAATGCGGTGTTTGTGTTGAGGTCAATGATTTCTGTTGCGTTGTTTTTTCACGCTTTTGACGGTATTTTTGTTGTTGTTGTGAGCATATTGAATATTAATTTAAATGAACTAAGTCGCCTCGCCGACTTCGGTATACCATGCACCAAATAAAACAACGGTTGTAAATTTAAAAAAACAAATGAATGCAAATGCTATCCTTCTCGACCTTGTGACCTGTGACCTGGCTAGTAAATAACGTTTGTATGCATAATTTGGCTGAATCGATTTACATAAATAAAATTCTGTGTATTGATTAATATTAGATTTTGATCAGGAACATATTTAGATAGTTCTCATGGGATCGGAAAAACTTACCTTTGTCTGTTACATACATTTTGGCGACCTTAATATACATACATTAACCCTATAGGTGCATGGTATGAAATGTTTTTTGGCTTATGTAAACATGTATACATATACACACATACAAACACGAATATTCAGCAAAAATCGAAATAATAATCTAAAAAGAAGAAAAACAACAATAAAAGAAAAACAAAAACAAAATCAAAATGTAATGATGACATAATTGCAGATATTTATGTACATGCATATGTAAGTATATAGTCGGGAACGCAACTTACGCATATGATATACTATCTAATGATTCATGGTCGCGCTATGCTATCTGTCAATTGTCATCAATATTTTTAAGAAATATCTCGAAGGCCTAGTGAGGTGTGATAAGCAATGTTTCAGTTTCAATTTTTTTCTTTTTATTAATTAGACTAAAAAGAATTGCTTGTAGAATAGCTGAATTTTGGGCGGTGAAAAGTTGCCATAAAAGTGATGCAAATGCCATCAGATGGCTTCAGTAGAAGAACCGAAACCGTCGTAACGAAATGTGCAAATATCTTTTGTGTTTTTTAGCCATAGGTGTTGTTGTCAGGGCGGAAATATTTGACGAGTGCGCTGATGAAGAAGATGGCACATATGTGCAAAGCTGGGAGAGCTGCCAATCCTACGTCTATTGCATGGGTGAAGATTCCGGCAAGGGTGATTGTGATGATGGTGAGTACTTCGATGCGGATTCGGGTAGTTGTGATGCTCGAGAAAATGTTCGCTGCTTCCTGGACGAGGTGGACGAACCACCGATAGAAGAGCCTGATGACGATGAGCAGAGAGAGGAAGAGGAAGAGCAACCAGAAGTGATTCCTAGCACTGCAAGGCCATCTACTCAACCAGACGAGCCAACACCACCGACTGTGACTGAGCCTAATGCCGAAGTGGATATCCTCAACATAGCTCCCGTGGTGAAGCCCACTTGTCCCATCAGCGATGATCCCAGTCAAGTGATTCTCATGCCGAGCAATGACTCATGCACGGATTATTATCTTTGTTATCATGGGCATGCCATAGAGATGCATTGTACCGATCAATTGCATTTCAACGCCTTTACAGGACAATGCGATTATCCAGAAAAGGCTCATTGTGTGGTAGGAAATCGAAGCAAAAGTAATCCATTGATCAGTTAGATTTTAATTTGTTTGCTCTTTCAGCTTGAACGTCCTTCGGCACATAAGTGTTTGCCGACCATGACGGACTTCTTTCCGCATCCGGACAATTGCAATTACTTTTATTACTGCATCAAGGGTTTCCTGACGCTTCAGCAATGCCCCTTCTATTACGGCTGGGATGTTCAGAGACGAAGTTGTGTGCAAATTAATGTGGCCGAGTGTTATGGCAATTCACGACGGACGTAATCCGGACTGACGATAACGGGCGGAAATGTTTAATGTAAGCTACATATGTCCATATATAAAGACATGTGCAAACACATGTACTGATAAAAGTTGTTTTCAGGGATCCTCCTAATTTAATTTTTATAATCGAAATCAAATAAGAAATGGGTTTTCCCTTTCTCTGAAATCGATGAGCGAAGAAAAAAAAAAACTTAAAACCAAAAAACATTCTAGATAAAAGGCAAAAAAAAAACCATAGCAAAGAATTTTATTAGAGTTATGTTCATTGTTTAGTTGATAAGTTGATAAGTTACTTACATGAGTCGATTAATTAAATATAACTAATTTAAAAGACACTTCTCTGAGCTATAAAAAGCTAGATACCCGTCCCTGGTCTGTACACACAACGAAAATGAGCCAGTCCCAACACATTAACGTCGTTTTGTTCATTCTGTACGGCATTTTGTTCGTTGGCATCATCGGTCTAAATATCCCGGAATGTGATGACCAAGTCGGATTAATCAGTAATACGCTAACGAATTGCTCATACGGCTACATATATTGTAACGGCACTGATTCCCAATATTGTGTGGACACTGATGATTGTAGTGACACCTATTTCTGCAATGCCACACAAACAACAACAACGACAGCAACAACAGCAGCAGTAACCACAACACCGGCTGCTAACACTAGTACAACGAGTAGTACTAACAGTAATAGTACCCTAAGCTCAGCGGAAGTGCGTCATCGCTGCCAATTAGGCATTACGGGAAAGTATCCCTATCCCAACAACAGTAATTACTACTATAATTGCATTAATGGATATCTTCTGGTAGAACAGTGTCCCTTCTGCTACTCATTCAATACGGACAATGGCACCTGTACAGGCCTAATGGCAAATTGTTCATTTAATTAAGTTCCATGTTGTATCAAATCTTTCAGACAATACGACAATACAATAAATTGATTTTAAAATGAAGTATTTAAGTAGCGTGTGCATCTTATCAAATTGTCACATTTTTGCTCCACTTATAAAGCGAGTGTTATTGGGAAATCGACGCAACAGTTCATCGAATTTCTGTGGATGTGGAAAGTTTTGTTACCGCTTCTTTGCCTAATGGCAGGGCCGAGAGGATCACAGGCCGAAGTTCTGCAGGAATGTGAAGGAGTTATCATCTCCCAAATAACAAATTCCAATCCAGATTGCAGTGAATTTGTCTACTGCAATGGTGAAGATTCCTTTTACTGCAATGGAGATTGTCTTGAGGCCGTTGAATGCTATCGATCCGAGTCTTCTACACTGCAACCAACAATTGCGGCGCCGACTACTAAGCCGACCACCACTAAGCCGCTAACAACGGTCCCACCAATAGTGATTCCAACTCCGAAAACTACAACAACCTCAAAGATAGGCAATATATCTTCGACCAAATCCACAAGCCGTGCCATAAAGACAACCACAGAGTTACCCTCCACTGATTTCCAACTGCTCTGTAAGATCAAGGGAGACAATTCTGTTTATCCGTATCCAGCGAATCCAAATTACTATTATCATTGTATAGCAGGTTATTTACTTTTACAACAGTGCCCGCAGAATTTTCATTTTGATGCGATCCAAGGTCAATGTATTACAGCAGCAACAAAACCTTATCAAATGTAAGATTTCCCCAAAATAAAGGCATGTTTCTAAGCAAATTAATTTCTGATAACTGAGACGAAACCTAATTTAAGCAAAACAACGTCAACAAAAAACTAAGTACATCGAGCTGAGCACTGCAGAGCGTAGTCTTCGTTTAGAAACCTCGGTGGCAACATGCCGTCCTCGATGTTATTTTTGTGGCTCTTTGGATTATGTACCCTACCTTTCGGATGTCTGGCTGATATATTCGAGGAGTGCAATGAGAACAACATCGGCATGTATATAGCCTCCTCGAAAAGCTGCGCCCATTATATTGCCTGCGAGGGCGAGGATTCCTTTGAGGGAGAGTGTGGAGAGGGCGATTATTTCAATGCCCAGGATCAAGTTTGTGAGCTAATGCTCGACATGGACTGTCGCACGGGCTTGGCTGTACAAACAGAGCCAGAGTCAGAACCAATAGAGCTTGGAACGCCAGAACCGGAAGCAGTGGAACCGGTCACAACCTTATTGCCCATTTTCATAGCTGTTTCTACGCAATCTTCAGTAATATCACCAGCCTCGTCTAATGCATCCCCTTTAAACATATTCTCAACTGCCTCGCCGTCGATCATTGTTGTTTCCACTGTATGCCCAACTCAGGACAATCTAAACCAAATTGTCCTCCTAGCAAATCCAAATTCTTGTACGGATTATTTCATTTGCTATCATGGTCAAGCGCAGGTCATGAGTTGTTCCCCCCAGCTGCACTTTAATCCCTCGACGGGCAAATGTGATCGACCGGAGAGCGCCAAATGCTTGGTTTGTGGTGAATTGTGGTGAAATTAGAAACAATATTCAACATATTCTCTTTCTGCATCCTTCACAGACCTTAAATATGAGTGCTCGGGAGCAATGCAAAGCCCATGTTGTGGATGTCTATCCGCATTTGGACAACTGCAACTATTTCTATTATTGCAACAAGGGTTACCTGATGGTGCAGCAATGTCCTTTCTCCTTTGGCTGGGACTACGAGAAGCGTTCGTGTATGGAAATTAATCACGCTAAATGCTATAATAGTAGATCAAGCATTTAGTTTAAACAAATATATTAATAATATAAGCCTACAACATGTATTTTATATTATTATCAAACTTGATACATTAAATACATTTATATGAAAATTAAAATCGATAATTTACAAGAACTTTTCAAAACTGATCTTTTATTAGGATTTACTTTTATTACCTCGTTGGTTTTGTTTTTCTCCTTAAGCATGAAGTATAAAACAAATAATATTTCCCTTTTACCCGTTATACGAAATGGCAAAAACGAAAGAAGACTTGATTATATTTCTAATTTGCCGGATTTTTTCAGCAAATGCAGATTTGGTGACGTAAATATATCATATAATAATACCATACCTACGTATGTATATACATATATATATTTATATAATCGACTAAACAGGTTACAATATCTAAAAGAGGTTTCGAAAATGGCCTTTTACCATGTATTAGCCATGATGAAATGCCATTAACTTCGCATGGTCTCTATTCCAAGGCCATCTTAGCCATTTGATCACAATACAATACAATTCTTAATGAATCATAGGTCTTATGATAAGTGATAACACTCAACAGTATATTCCATATCTGTGAAACAATATGAACCTTGAACCATGCATTTGTACTAGAAACATCTCTACAGAAATGGGCCAATTTTTTTGCAAACATAATTAATTATGTTGTTGTTGTTCGCTCTTTTTATTTATGCGAGTTAATCGCAAAATTTTGTTTTTTTAGTGTGGGTGCAGGTGAGACTGTGAGGGTGTTTTCGTGTGGGTGGTGAAAAATTACTAATGCAGTAGGGCCAATTAGAAAAATATTTTATCTAGTTCTTCTTTTAATTTCTTTTTTTTTTGCCAAAATACTGTTAGATGGTTAGTTGTTATCATCTTTGATTGACACGCAATTGAAAAATGTTAATTACTTGATATTGTGCGAAGAGGTAGACAAAAGACGACTTACTCTTCGCTCATGGCAAGTCGACAATATAAGTTCAACAGATCTGTCGAAATTAGAATAAAATTGCCTTGAAGATGATTCGGAACTATTTCTATCTAGGTGCTATACATTATTTAAGTAAATATTTAAGTGAGCCTTTCTATGAACAAATGTTTATTTCATAACATTTTAGTGACTCTAGTGACATTCGCTGGAGTAGCCTCAAACTGGACTGCTCCAGGTGCAGGTACTGGGTGGAGACCTTTTAAGCCAACCAATTCGGTGACCATTCGCCAAAGCGCTAGCAATTTGTGCACGAATCACTTGTTCGGCGAATTCGTTGAGCACCCGGAGGATTGCAAAATGTTCTTCCTGTGCATGGAAAACGGTGATGCAGTGCTAGCATCCTGTCCCAGCACCATGCTATTCAATACAGAGAGCAGACTCTGCGATGCCGCTGAAAATGTACGTTGCAGCAATGCCACCAATACCATTCCCCAAAATCCTTCAGATACCGAGCAATCAAATGACCTTGTAACCGATGCCGCTTCTTACTGTGCGAATCTATCGCCATTGCAGTCAAACGACCGGATTGTCTATATAGGCAGCTCCACGAGTTGCGGTAGTTATTATATTTGTTACTACGGCCAGGCCATTTTGCAGGAGTGCAGTGAGGAGTTGCATTGGAATGCAATCACTGGTAAATGCGACATTCCAGAGAGAGCGCAATGCACCGTTGGCGGTGACCAGTTGCCCCCCGATTCGTCTAGTAGTGGCAGTTCAAGTCCGTCTGGGGATGGAAATCCGGCCAATGAGTTTATTCATTGTCCTGCCTATGGCCAGCATTTGTATCCGCATATGAAGCGATGCGAGTTCTTTATCTACTGTGTCAAAGGCCATGCCACTTTGCAACAGTGTCCCTTCTACTACTTCTTTGATGTCGCCACAAAAAGGTGTCAATGGTCTCGTACGGCCTTGTGTGCTAGGGATTTGCAGTTACCCCGACAATTAAAACTTTCTTAACTCCGCAGTCGACTCTAATTTGTTTTATTTTTATTTAACGACTAACATGCAGAGCAGACAATTGTTCCCAGAATTCCGTCCGAAATTTGAACTCCAAATAGTTAAACCGCTTATAAATATACCAACGAAATACCTTTTTCGTTTTTATTTATCACACATTTGTAGTGAGTATAAGACTTCAATATATTTCACATCTTCTGATATAAGATTACTGTCAATATTGTCAATAAATAAAGAATGTGAAGTCCACGGTGGATGAGTTGTCTAAGTGGCCAAGTCATTTCGATCTTTGAATAACCAGGATCTGATTTCTAGACCTAGTCTAGTTCTAGTATATTGGAGGCTGGCAAAAAATGAAAAAGAACCATGCACCAAACAAAACAAATATTTTTAATTTATAATAACAAATGTGTTCATGTATATGTTTAAAATCCTGTTTACATGCTGCTTAGTAAGCATATCTCGCTATGTCACTTACTCTTACAAGGACAGGAGCAATCTAGCGCCGCCACCAGCCAACGATCAACTCCGCCCTTATATAGCCCACCCTGTGAAAAACTTGGCTATTTTCGATTTAGATCAAATTTGGTCCGTTGCTGGATATTATGGATAGATTTTAGTGCGAATTGCGGAGACGGTTGGGGCAGTGGTCTCTAACTTTTATAGTTTTTAAGAAAATCAGTTCTAATTCAATTCCGGGGGCGGAAGAGGGCGTGGCAAATATTTTACACAAACTTTATATTTACATACTACATCGGTCCACATAGCAAATTTGGATTGACGGATACAGCTAGATCGAATCGGCTTTAATATACCATTTCTCTCCATGAGTGCTTAATATAAATAGTTGTTTTGATAGTTTACTCCTACTAATGGTAATTATAATTATAAAGAATCAAAAATATCGATATTGACGTCAGCGGCTTGATTAAATCAATGTTTGCAAAATTACTAATTTGAGTTGGTCGGTTTAAAGTCTCGATGCATCGATGTAAATACATACATATGTATGCCGATGTTTTTAACAAAATACGATTTTCTGGAATTCATCAAGTTCACCTATTTTCTATAACTGCTCTCATAATAAGAATGTATGTCGATAATAATTATTGTGATTGATTGCGATAAGCTAACAAAATAGGGTCGATGTTTTTTTGTTAACAGGTCAATTCCATTTCGATTGCTGTCACCTGTTTCTTTAAAGAATAGATGTTTTTTGTTAAGAAAGAGATGACTCTGAGCAGATAAGAGATTGTGCAGGTTGCAGCCAGCGCTTGGGACCCTAAAAGGTTCATGCAAAGGCATAAACTAAGTCAATAACTTACGCTATAACTACGCCAATTAAACGCCTGTGGATAAAATCAACATAAAGCATAATTCTACGGTTAGTTAGATAGGGAAGGCTAATTCAAACAAGTATTCGAATGCAATTCAAACAAGTGTTCAAACAAGTCCAAGAAGAGCAAATGGCAAAACTGATTTTAAATAGACGGACAAGTGAAGTTAAACCAGAGAGCCGGGCCTAACTTCGGCCGTGCCAAAATTTGTATACCCTTGCAACTTTACACATAATTTATTTAACTTTAATTGTAGTAAAAAATACGAGTCACTGTTTTTCACCGATTGTTCCGATGGGAGCTATGTGATATAGTCATCCGATCTTTATAAAATTTGGCATAGTCATTAATAGGTATATTAAACTGATAAATATTCATTTTTATTTTTAAGTTATTGATAAAAGTCACTGTTTTCGGCCGATCGTTCCTATGGGAGCAATACGATATAGTCATCCGATCTTGATCAAATTTGGCACAGTCGTTTACAAGTATAACAAACTCATCAATATTAAATTTTAGTAGCTCAGAAAATAACGAAGTTATTTTCTTGCAGTATATACAAGCCTACGTGCAAAATTTCTGTAGCTCTTACGGTCTAGAAGGAGTTCGCGTCGATCCAAACGGACGGATGGACGAACGGACATGACTATATCAACTCGTGCTGATAAAGAATATAAATACTTTATATGGTCGGAGATGCTTCTTTCTATGCGTTGCAGACTTCTGATCAAAATGGATATACACTTTTTGCAATGGTATAAAAACAAAAATTCTTCGAATTCTTTTGACCATCTTTTGGTAAATATTTACTTACGTTACTCGGGCCCAAAACGCGCTTAAACTACATAAATTTGGTATCAAACGAAAGAGAAAAATTCCACGAGCACGACCTCAGGTGCGCCTTGGCGATTTATTATGTAGTTTTTGTGTAATTAATAAAAGAAAAATTATGTTTTTAGCGGGATTCTAGCTGCCGGAGCAGCCGAATATTCCTTCATTTTATAATTAAGAATAAAATATTTGGCTGCCAGGGCAGTCAAACAACGCGCCAAATAAAAAATAGCGTTTGCCAACACTGAAATCTAGCCTTAGCCGATTTTTTCACTTTTCAACACTGAAATCTCGTGTAGCTTAAGTAAATATTTACCCGCGCAAATACGAAATTCACCGGCATAGTGAACAGGTCACTTTTTCCATATGTACATAAGTATGTAGATGTAAATAACTATTTATTAGTGTGACCGTAGTAGCGACAGGGCTATGCTACGAAAAAAAAAAAACCATATATTTAAACATAGTGAAAGAGGGGCAAAGCAAAAAATCTTTTCAACTACAAAATATGGAAGATTCCAAGGAAAATATTTAAAATAATAATATTGAGCAATTCAAATTGAGAATTGATCTTATTCAAAGAAGCGGCAGGTAAACTATAAACCCAAGAACGCAAGGCCAAAACGGTGATATTGAGCATTATTTCGAAGCTCCTGGAAGATTCTGGAGCATACAGTGGGTGGCAGGGGTACCAGGCCAGACTTTGTGGGGCTAAACGAGTGGGAGGAAAATGTTAGGGAACTTTTTTGAGATTTTCCGCAAACGTCGTCGCTGCGACGATGGTGACGAAGTGGTGGTGAATGTGCCGCTGCCATCAGAGAGACCAGATGCTCATGATGACGCTGAATTGGTCAATGAATTTTGCACCAACAACAACAATACACCAATCGATAGGTAATTAAATACTATATTAATAATATTTTGTCTCTTTCTTACAGTTTGCTTGTGTATGCGTGCGTGTATGTGAGTGTGCGTGTGCCCCAATGTATGTGTGTGTGTGCGGCGTGTTTGAGTAAACAAAATTAGAGAGATCTGCGCGAACAGCAACCAAACCCACACACAAAGCTTAAGACATTAAAAAACCTCAAAAACAGAAACAACAAAAATAAATCGAATCGACGGAAAAGGCCAAATTCAGTTGAAGACTAGTTTAATCGTACCCCTGACCAGCAGCTGAAGACTTATTTCACTCTGGATCAGCCGCAGGAGATGGATATTGATGTGCCCACAGTGCACCCAAGCGAGAATCACCACCACCACCAGCCCAGCAATAGTTCTTCTGCTTTATTATCATCCGCTGCTAACGTCTATCACTCGGAATCATCAATGAACTTTGATTATTTGCAAGGACTGCAGGCCGGATCCCATCTTGCCTCAAGGTCATCCTCTGCAGTCGGTGGCGGTAACGGTGGCGCTGTCAGTGCGAACAACTCATATGGACTCGTCGACGACAGTAGAGCCATGGACAGGTTATTATTTCATACATCCATCCAACCATCCATTTTTCCATCCAGCTATCTATTTATTTAACCATCCGTTCAACGGAATTTCATCATCTTTCTTTGTTGTTCTACTTAATTTATCTTCACACTTGCTACCATTTTGTTTAATTTGCTCTTTAAAATCTTAGTTATGTTTTCATTGTACACGTATGTATATATATATACGTATAACGTATATTATATTAATGTATAATATTATTTATATACATATATACATACATATGCATATATACACATATGGTGTTAAATATTGGTGGTAGCTGTTCGAGTACGCCCACATAAGCTCCATGCTCTTGTGCGGGCGCCTCTTAATTTTTTTTTATTTCATTTCTGAATTTTGTTCATGTTTTTATTTGTAAAGAAGATATCTTTATTTGGTTATCAATAGGTCAGCTTAACACAATCTAATTTTCTGCTTTTTTCTTTTCATGTCAATCACATAACCCACATACAACACGTGTGATAGACCTTTTAATGCCAACGAAAGGTAACTGTTTAGTAGTACATAATTATCATAAATAGTCAATTGATTCAGCTCTTCGTTCCGTCTCTTATTACAGATTCGTTAGCATTATGGATCAATTGGATGCGCGAGTCGAAAGGTTTCGTAAAGACGCATTGAATTTACAGGAGAAGAAAGACTACCTCTTAATGTCCATGGATCTCATCAAAAGCAATGAAATGCTACAGAACATGAGTGAAGGTAAGATATACACAAGATGCAGTATTAAGTTTACAGGTTTTGGGATGTGTTTCTACTTATAGGCTTTTAAGTGCCCATAAGATTTTTACGAAGACAAAGTCATGTCTTTAATAAAGTATTTATATTTTTGAGTCAGCCATTTCATTTATTAAATTTTCAAAAATTATGTCTCTCTCAACGGAATCAAGTGAAAAATGTCCTTATTTTAGTGACCAATAAAAAGTGCGCAAAAGAGTCCAATAAAGACCTATATTTTGCGTATATGGGTGAAGGGTTTTTAAAGTCTTTAAGAGGACTTAAAATTAATGATTGTCCAGAAATGGGCAACCACGCTAGGTGATTGCAATTACTTGTACAACTTAGAGATCCTATTTCATATTAATAAAGAAAACTCATTTGATTTATTACAATCGTTCATAATTTTCGTTTAAACAATGTGCTGTTAATAAAACAAATTATAATTGAAAAACCATAGTATGAACAAATTTCAATAAATTTATATAGTTAAAAAAATATTCATAAAAACGAATAAAAGTTACAAAATTGATGTATATGTGATGCACAAATATAAAGATAAAAGAAGAGCATACTTGAAAAAGTAAAGTTGTTATTTGGGTCAAATTGTTAATCAATTGAATAATTCTCCTATCTTTTCGAAGACTTAATTGATCGTATTTTCAAAAAATGCATTTTAAAGGAAAATATCATAGATCTAAATTTGCCTATGCCGAAATTTATATACTCTTGAAGTCTTTGGTCATAATACATATTTTTACATGGTCTAAACCAGCGGTCGGCACTCATATCTTCAAGGTGTAGAGCACGTTCGGCACATCTGTTGGAGTGCTTAAAGTTGATTTAGTTTTCGACAGTATTTCAATGTGAACATGTCCCTTTGTTGAGCGTCAAAATTTATCGTTGCTTTACTTTCTTCACCCTTCCCTAACATCGGATTATCCGGTGGATTCGTTTTCTCAGCGCTGTGTGAAGGATGTAAGCTCACGCATAGTGAGACATCTGGTATCTTACCCTGTTGTAAAGCAATGTATACACACATTCACCCACATACATAAATACATAATCTCTGTCTCTTTCTAATTCGCTAGACCCGCAATTTTTTTCGACTTTTACAGACTTTGCACAAAATTTGATCAATAATCCACTTTTTATTGCTGCATAAAAAAAGACCTATCCTTTTTGAAATATCCCCGTTTAGTTCGTGGCTTCTAACGAACTATGTATGTATGTACATATGTACATACATACATATATCATAAACCAGATGACCGAGCTAACGACGGCATGTTGCAAGTTTTTTTGTGACTCTTTCCTTATCTAAATCCGTCAATCTCATATTGACCAGTTGATATTAAAATCACTATAATTACCACAGAATCCTTTTAAACATATGTACATTGAACAATGGGTTCATCCTAATATCTTTGAAATCAGAGGCGCGAAGTACATACGCACGGACGGACGGACGGACAGGCGGACATGGCTTGATTGACGCGGCTTGTAATGCTCATCACAAATATAAATATTTCATCTGAGGGTCGTAAACATCCTCTCTAAATTACAAACTTCTGACCAATTTAATAATACACTGTGCAAGGCTTACATATAATCAATTTCTACTTATTTATGCGAAATTAAAAATATTGTATGCTAATATTATATTTGCTTGTTTCATTATTTTGCAGCCGAGCGGGAGGAGATCATGTTGTACATTCAGCGGGTTGGCTCACGTTTGGGCACTGTGGAGCTAAATGTGCGCACTGTGCGTGACAATTCCCAAGAAGATTCACTTAGTCAGATAAACGCTTTAATTGATACAATGATCAAAATGGGAGATCCCGTGATTGCTCGACAACGATGCCAATTGTATTTAAACGCCTGCTGTAGCAGTACCGTGGATCCATTTGGACACATGGACGCCGTTCCCGAATCAGATTTGGGACCGATTGATAAGAAGTTCGAGAGTGCTCTGCTGGGTTGCACACTGGATGATCAGAAAAACATAAAGAAACGATTACAGGCATTGATGGGATATCTGAATAAGCAAACTGTTAACAATTAATTTCTGATAGTTTTCAAAATTTCATGTCATCGAGCAAACCTTAAAAATGAAGACTATTTTACTGTAAGTTGAGGTCGGAAAAATTTAAATACCATCCGTTTCGAGATGAAGGCTCAATACCATGTCTTAGGTACTTGCTTTATGTAAAGCGTATTTACGAATATTTCTTTGTAAATGTCTGGTTGACCAATCTGTCTACCAATATTTCTATCATCCGTGACAAGAATATTAAAGTCATTAAAGATCAATGTAAGAAAATTCTGGAGATTTACGGATATCTGTAGCAAGTGCCTAAATACTTGTGTTACCAAAAACCCTGAAACCCGTGTTGACGAGAAAGCAACAGTTGTATTTTTGTGCAATTCCACCTCAAATTGCAGTAAAAATTTAATTTTTTGAATGTGTAAACTAGTGCAAATTATTTAGAATTATTTTTTTTTTTTGTCCGAGTTAAAAAACAAAAACCCACGTTAGGCGATGTACCCTAACATATTTGAATAGCATTATTAAACCAAAAACAATAACTAACACGTATGCATATATATATGTATGTATGTATGTTTAAGTTACGCAATATAATAGCAAACAAAATCACAAAAACCAAAAAAAGAAAAAAAAAAAAACGAAAACTAGAAAGAAGGAATATTAAATTGACAAATTTTCAACTTTAATTTGTCTGTCTTTAACTTAATTTAAGTTTTAGTTGTATTTGATTTAAGGTAGGGATGAAAACCCAACCACAAAATGTGGCCAAAATATTAGATGTGAGCCGGAGGGTTTGAATGCAAAAATGAAGCGGAAAGAATAAAAGTTGTAATAAAAAAAATCATTGATTAAGGACAGTGCCTTAGAACAGTGTATAGCCTGTTCTAACTACAATTGCCCAGTTAAACTCTTTATAAAAAAAAAGGTACCAATTCCTTGGTATTACGATTTCCAGTAAATTCCAAGTTTTCAGACATTGGATGAGTCAAACGAGTTCCTTTGAATAAAAAACAATCACAAACAACACACTAGGCAGTCGATTCGAGTGCCCGGAGTCGTTTTCTTGGGCTTCATGTCCTTTAAAATTTATATTGGCATCAGTACCAAACCATTTTAGTGTCATTTGGGGATTTCAAACAATTGTTTGTAAATTTATCTCACTCGGCGATTCTCAACATATTGTGTAAAAATGTTGAAAGTAAGGGAACCTTTGTTTCTTTGTAGATCAGATCTAAATAGGTGTCATTAAACTGTTCGCTATTAATGTATGTTTTAAATAAATTAAATATCCTAAAAGACCAAACGTATTCCTTGCAGTATCAGAAGCAGAGTCTTGATATATGTATATAGCCAAGAAAGACCACTCAGACCTTGATCAAATGTATTGTCAGAAGAATTAAAGAAGTTGGGGCAAGTGTACATAATTTAAAGGTGACCAAGTTTAGAAACGAATTAACAATTGTTGGAAAAAATGAATTCAATTTAAAAATCAGAGTTCTTAATTTTAAACTATTTAGATTTATTTATTTTATACTGCATGATTCTGTACTTATATGATTATCTTGGTATAACTCATGTCTGCATTCTACAGCAATCCAGGGTAGCATATATCCTGAGGCTTCAGCACCCGATCACTGAGAACCCATACCGCGCCATCGACGCCAAGAAATATTTGCTGTATATTCTTTGAAGTCAAATATATAATTTCATTGCCCTCCGCTGTGAGATTCGTTAGACGGGAACAGCGAACAACTGCTCCGAATTTGGGCATGACATAAAACAAGGAACCAGTGTAATCAATCAGCATACTGCGACTTCTGCCCAAGAGACTGCCCAGTCGGTTGAGCTGAATAGGTTTCAGAGCTATACCTTTTGATTTACCACTTAAACTCCATGTCCTGCTAGAGCTGTAGAGTCCACCATCCTGATCGGCCACTAAAAGTTCCCCATGAAGTCCGAATGTGAAGTCCAATGGCTTTATTGGAAACGTTTGATTCATGTTCTCATACTTGTGACTTATAAGTCGCCAACTATGCCAAGTTTGCTCCAAAATGTCGTATGCCAATATCATGGAATTGTCACCTAATATAAAGTAAATGTGACGCTCCACCTCGCAGCTGCTGGGCTTTGGCGGCATTTGTACTACCAAGCTTTTGGTATTATTTACACCTATGTGTTGGCCACAACTAATGCGCAGGAGTTCGATGTTATTCCGTATCAAATCAAAAACTAAAAGCTTGGGTGGACACTCACTACCCGGCCAACCGACATCCATGACCCACAAACGGCTCAGACTATCTACCTGCGACCAGTGAGCCTGTTGCAGGAGCGTGCAATCCGAATGATCTCCGTTTGCATGAACTTCGTTGCTGGGGAATATGATCGTACGCATCGGCAGATATGAAACCGGCCACTGGGCCTCTATTAAGGTGGGAAATTTCTTGTTTTCCACACTGATGCTAAGGAAAACTCGCGAAAAATGCATGGACAAATGACGCACATTGTAACTGGAGCCATTTAAGCCCGCCTGCGAGAGCAGCCATGCCCCATTCGCCGTGGCCTGACAAAGAATCAGGCTAAGACAGTACAGAATGCATGATGTGATCATTGTTAAATGCAGATTTCAACTGAATAATCAAACTAAATGCCAACGTTAAAGAAATAAAATGCTGAAAATTGTCGAGGTCATCATTCGGTGTTGTGTGGCACCGTCACTTCCATGTCGCCGGCCTAAAATGCAATTCTCTCACTCTCGGCCCCTTTCCGTCTCTCTCTTTCTCTGTCTTCTTCTCTTTCTTTATTCTCTTTATTGCGGCAATATTTAATCTTCGATTAACAAATCGTATAAGAAGGGGAAACTATAATGCCAGAGGATTCTTGGACAAACGAGAAAACATTTCTAAGGCGATTTCAATAAACTATTTTCTGATTCAGATAGTGCATTACTTGAACTTCATTATATAAAATTTGTTTACAAATTGCAGAGAGTATAATAAAATTGGTCAGATGTTTGTAACGCACAGAAGGAGACGTTTCCGACCCCATTAGGTATATATGTATGTATGTATGTATGTATATTCTTCATCAGCATAAGAAGCTGAGTCGATAAAGCCATGTCCGTCTGTGCGTATGCGCTTTACTCAGCCATCTTAAAAGCTAATCTGTGCGTTTTATTACCGTAGGCAGATCAAGTTTGAAAATCTTTGGGATCGGACCACTCTATCATATAGTTGAATATGAAAAGTAGGTGTAGCATTTGGAGTATCGCCTTGAAAAAACATCAGATCCCAAAATTTCAATCTGATCGGATAAATAGAACACAAGTTACAGTCAATATAAATCGTCTCTGCTCAACCGCTGGCGGCAGCGCTGCCTGCTGCCGAATCATCAGAGCACACGCATTTACACACACAGACGCAACGCTACATAAACTATGTGTGTATGCGTGCGAATCGCGGCATGAGTGTAAAAGGGGATGGGGAAGAAGAAGAAGAAATTGAAATGCTATTTGAAAGGTTCTGTGCATTAATGAATTGAGATACGGAAAAAGAGTTTGGAACATGTAAAAATATTATGGCCATGGACTGCAAGGTATATAAACTTCGGCAAGCCCGATGTTAGCTTCTTGGATATTTTTCTGAGTAAAATCCGGCATATTTAGAACGCTGGAAACTAAATTAGCCTCAAAGTAGTAAAGTCGAGTTCGAGAAAACATTTACCCATTGTAGTCTGAAAAGCTTTTTATACCATACACCCATAGGGTGAAATGGTATATTGAAATCGCCAAAATGTATGTAACAGGCAGAAGGAAGTATATATTCTTGATCAGCATCAACAGCCGCGACGATCTAGCCATGTCCGTCTGTCCGTCCGTCCGTCCGTCTGTATGAACATTTAGATCTCGGAGACTATAAGAGCTAGAGCCACCAAATTTGGTATGTAGACTCGTGTAGTATGTAGAGGGATCAAGTTTATTTCAAATTTCTACCACGCCCCCTACCGCCCCCGCAAATTATATAAAACCGATTTTCTCAAACACTAAAGCAACTAGAGACACAAAATTTGGTAGGTATATTTGCTTAGTAAATGCGCACATTTTGTATTTGTAAAAATTTTGCCACGCCCCCTACCGCCCCCGCAAATTAAATAAAACCGATTTTCTTAAACACTAAAGCAACTAGAGACACAAAATTTGGTATGTATATTTGCTTAGTAATTGCGCACATTTTTGATGTGTAAAGATTTTGCCACGCCCCTTTCCGCCCCCGTAATTTGAAAAAACTCGATTATCTCCCGTAATTTTCTACCTTGTGCAATCAAATTTAGCACACTTAAATTTGATACCAAATGTCCAGCAAAACACCAAATTTGATGAAAATCGGAATAAAAATAGCCAAGTTATGCATATAAACGTTTTTCCATATGGCCGGAGTTGGCCGTTGGCTGGTGGGGGCGCTAAGGTGCTCGTATGCTTGAGTGAGCGAAATACTAAGATATGCTTGTAAAAAGCATGTGAACAGTTTTATTTAAATACGAAAATGCATTGGTTATTATAAATTTAAAATATTTTTTTTTTTATGGTGTATGGTATACCCAAGTCGGCGAGACGACTTACTTACTTCATTTATTATCATTATTACAGATAAGTTAACCTACGTCTTGTTAAGAAATGGTTTGATGAATCTTGGTACATCTTGGTGTACTATGCATTTTTACGTGCCTCATAGTACATGCTATCTCCCTCCGGCCACCTCCGCCCTTATGGACTGCTTGGTAACACACGTTTATAAGCACACTTCGCATGTTTCTAGTCCCATTTTAATAAAATTATGTAGGTTGGTAGAAATTAAAACTTTTTAGTGTGCTGAATTTAATTTCGATGGTCAATAATAAATCCTTCGGGAAAATTAGTTTTATTTAAAAATTTTTCCAAAATTTCAAACTTCATCACTGTACATACTAAACGAGTTAACATACCAAATTTGGTTGCCCTAGCTCTTTTGGTCTCCGAGTTCTAGGTGTTCATAGGGACATGGCTAAATCTACTCAGCTGTTGATGCTGATCAAGATATGGGTCGGAAAAGCTTCCTTCTTCCTGTTACATATGTACATTTTGTCGACTTTTATACATATGTACAAATGTACATACTTTTATCATTTTACCCTATGAGTGCATGGTATAATAAACAAATTCCGACATCAGATTATTGTAGTCTTTAAATTGAATGTTCAATTTAGGTGTAAACTAATGTTATAAGGGATTCGGACAGTGAAAGTTCCGCTCATTAGAGGACGTACAGTTTAACGTAACAGAATCAATTTATTTTGCCTAACCATTGCCACAAAACTAACGGTAAGAGCCAAATAACCCAAGCCATTAAGAGCCAAATTGTAGTAAGTCATTGCCGATTTTTATATTGGAAGAGATAGACCCGCCAGGTTAACATGGTCAGAATTCTTGGGGTCTTGGTTTTAGTCACCAGGTGGCAGTGTAGAGCAGTTTTCAATTTCCATAGGAATTAAAATCTTATCTTAATGGCTATTGCGCATAACTGCTTTGGAGATTAGGAAAACTTAATATTTTATTAAAGCTTCCTGTGCTTAGTTTTGTAAAGCCCCGTTCTGATAGATGACTTTAAATGGCATTGCAATCTGTCATCATGTTTTCCCTAATTTATCTACGTATGTATGTGTCATTGGCGTTATCTAATTCGATTGCGCCCAACTTTGCAAATAGCGTCATCACCAATAAAAAATAAAGTACCTATGTACGTCGTCCCACCGACTTCGGGATACCAAGCCCAAAGTGAAAATAATTGAAAAATTATGAAATGCATAATTAAGCTATTTTTAGTCCGATTTGAATAAGATTGGGTAAGTTGGTAGGTATTAATAACAGATAAAAAAAAATCGTGGTTTCTCGAATTACGAACCCATCAAGGCCAATATAAACAATCGATTTGGAGCCATGTATTTTTTCTAAAGTCTGTTCATCATTAAATTTAATATTAAAATAGAAGCGTTTAAATACTGTAACTTTTTGTACTTTGGCGAAATAGAGCTTACAAGGATCAACTAATATTACCTACAAAAAAAAATGTGCCAAGTAGAACGATTTCAATTCATAAGCCATAAAACTAAGGAAACACCACGTCAAAAACACTTCGTGGGTTTATGGAAAAGAATGTTGTTGATAGATAACATTGCGTAATCCTGTATTAAAAATACTACCTGCCTATATATGTATGTATGTATAAATTTATAAATTTTGCCTGTTTGCAAAAAGGCTGAGGAAACCTGTGAAAATAATTTTAGTTGGCTTTATTGCAGTGATCAACTTTTATTGGATTTCGATATTCATCTGTATACTTGGTGGGAAGGTGGAGCTTTTTTCGGGATAGTCTGATTCTTCTCAACAACGGAGAAGTGATGGTTCGTCAGGAAAAAGAGTATACAAGCACAAATGATGAGTTCTGATGAAAATGCGTTAATGACTTATTATCTAGTTCTTGTACCCTTAAGAAGTGAAAGTCCAAAACATTTCACAGCTTAGCCAATTGAGCAAGGAGAGGAGAACTGCTACCAAAATGGAATTTTCCGTAGCAAGTGTTTGTGGAATATACCAGGAGAAACATAACACAGCACACCAGGAAGTCGGTTCTATGGAGTTTTCTAATGTAGTTTAAATGTGCTGGTCCTATATTGAATTTTGATAAGTAAATAAATACCACAAAAACCTTTCAAGTGGTTTAATTTTTTTGGATTGGATGGAGAAAAGTTCTATATTTTAATTTTGCTCAATCCTCTAAAACCAAAACTGCTGAAATGGCAGCTAAAAGATCTTGAAATCTCATATTTTCTTTTACATTTTTCGACTTTGATGATATAGCTATAGATGCTTATCCGACAAATGAGATATTTATACCATACACCCATAGGGTGAAATGGTATATTAAAGTCGCTAAAATGTATGTAACAGGCAGAAGGAAGCTTTTCCGACCCCATAAAGTATATATATTCTTGATCAGCATCAACAGCCGAGACGATCTAGCCATGTCCGTCTGTCCGTCCGTCCGTCCGTCCGTCTGTATGAACACCTAGATCTCGGAGACTATAAGAGCTAGAGCCACCAAATTTGGTATGTAGACTCGTGTCATATGTACGCTTATCGAGTTTGTTTCAAATGTTTGCCACGCCCCCTACCGCCCCCGCAAATGATATAAAACCGATTTTCTTAAACACCATAGCAACTAGAGACACAAAATTTGGTATGTATAATTGCTTAGTAAACGCGCACATTTTGTATTTATAAAAATTTTGCCACGCCCCCTACCGCCCCCGCAAATTAAATAAAACCGATTTTCTCAAAAACTATTCTAGCTAGAGACACAAAATTTGGTATGAATATTTGCTTAGTAATTGCGCACAGTTTTGATGTGTAAAGATTTTGCCACGCCTCTTTCCGCCCCCGTAATTTGAAAAAATTCGATTATCTCCCGTAATTTTCAACCTTGTGCAATCAAATTTAGCACACTTAAATTTGATACTAATATCAAGCAAAATACCAAATTTGATCAAAATCGGAATAAAAATAGTCAAGTTATGCATATAAACGTTTTTCCATATGGCCGGAGTTGGCCGTTGCCTGGTGGGGGCGCTAGGGTGCTCGTATGCTTGAGTGAGCGAAATACTAAGGTATGCTTGTAAAAAGCATGGAAACCGATTTTTTTAAAAATACGAAAATGCATTGGTTATTATAAATTTAAAATATTTGTTTTACTGGTGTATGGTATATCCAAGTCGGCGAGACGACTTACTTACTTCATTTTAGTTAATATTTGACACAAAATGGCTAAGCTAAGGATTTTGAAATCTGGGGCATTATTTCAGACTTTTCTTTCATGTTATGTAATATATGTATGTAGGTCATTTTGTTGTGTATATTCAGAATACTTAGATGGATGGGCGGACCGTAGAACATAGCCAGATCGACAGATTTGTTCATGTTGATCAAGAATGAATATACGTATTGCCTTTTACATATATTTTGGCGACTTTGATATACCATTTCACCCTCTGGACGTATGGTATAATGATTAATAAAAAATTTTAAAATGGAATTCTTATCAATGCCCCAGTCCCCAATATACAATATATATTTTTGAATTATTATTATTATAGATCATAAATTGCGCTTAATGTGTGATGGAGTTATTGCCATTTAGAAGACCTAGATTTTTGGTATCAGGATTTAACTTGTTAGCTTTATTGGTGCCCTTCGTATCCAATCAGATCTTCAACCCGAACCTAAATAAGTCAATTGTTCTTGCACTTACAGGTTGCACCCTTCAACGGGCATTCATGTGTTTATATACCTATACATAGATTATTTCTCTCTCTGCCTCTCTCTCTCTCTTTCTCTGCAGTGTGTTCCGTGCTGTTAATTATGGTTTTTGAGTCTCGTTATCGGTTGATTGTTTTATTTTTGTTATTTTGTTGTTGCTGTCTTTTCACCGATATGATTAACGCTTTTTGCACTTCAATACATTTCCCTTTTGTTTGGTGGGTAACAAAAACCGTACCCAGTTGTTAATTTGGCTTTGTCCACCGCACCAGCGAACGGCGGAATAACGAACTGATCGAAAAAATATATACACTTTTTTTTTTATTTTTGTGTTGAGTGAATAACCAGGCAACGATTTTCCTATTTCAATAAGGGATTATAATACAAATTCATTTAAGATGTGCAACTGTCTGTGGGAATGCCTGAAGTGTCCAGGCAAATTAGTTTGCTGGTAAGTACATTACACATTCCGACTCTTGACGGAGCGAAAAACAACTTTTATCAGTTTAAAATCAAAAGACTGTTAATTAGCAGTATTGTAATACAGCGGAGTTATACATACATAAACAAATATAGAAGGAGCAGTACATGGATTGACTCATTATATATTATATTTGAACAATGAGTAAACATGCAAAATGTATCTGTATTTATCGATTTTTTGCTACCTTAAAGGAGTTATTTTATAAATGAGTTTTCATATAATCATTAAGTACATTAAGTTGAGTGCTTTTTTAATTGAACAAACACAAACTGTTCGTTAAACCTTAACACGTGAAATTAAAGCTAAGTGCATGGATCGGAGTGAAATTTGCTCCGAAAAGTATGCAGTATGTTGGAAATATATTTTTTATTTGCAACAAATTTAAGATTTTAAATATCAAAGAAGCTAACTTCGGCTATGCCGAAGTTTATATACCCTTGCAGTATACTTGGCAATAATATTTTTCCTTTTTGAAATTTCTTTCCCTGCAACTCAATTCATCAATACACAAACAAAATATTATTTCTCTTTTTACCACAAGTTTTTCTTCTTCCATCATTTTCTAAGCAAAGCACGGCACGCATACACATACAGTTCATGTAGCGTTGCGTCTGTGTGTGTATGCGTGTGCTCTGTTGATTTGATGATGGCAGTAGTAGGCAGCAAGCAGCGCTCCGGCAGCGTTTGAACCGATTTATATTGACTGTAACTTGTGTTCTATTTATCGGATCAGATTCAAATTTTGGGATCTGAGATTTTATATCTATTACTATCATATTGGTAAATTTCATGGGGATACTCCAATTTTTGCAAAAATGTTTCTTCTAGAGCTATATGATATAGTGGTCCGATCCCAAAGATTTTCATACTTTATCTCACCCGGGTAAAAAAAAGCTCCCAAAAAAAATTTCATCCCGATAGCTCTTAAGATGGCTGAGTAAAACGCGTACGCACCGACGGACAGACGGACAGACGGACAGACGGACATGGCTATATCGACTTAGCTTCTCATGCTGATCAAGAATATATATACTTTATGGGGTCGGAAACGTCTCCTTCTGTGCGTTACAAACATCTGACCAATTTTATAATACCCTCTGCAAGGGTATAAAAATGTGTACAACCAATGTTCGCTTTAAAGATTTTTTTATCCACAAAATATTCCAAAACTTCCTTATATGTTTCAAAAATCTCTTGGACTGCCTGTTGTATACTTTTGGGAGTCATTTTCTACAAATTATATAGATTATTAATTTGATCTATAAAGTTTAGAAATCATATAAATGTTTAAATCAAATAAAATCCACTATTTAGAGATATTGTTTGATTCGAATATAGTTTTGGTTATAATTCTAATATTTTTTTAAATAATTGTATACATATTATATCTTTTTAGTTGCTGTGAGTGCGCTTGTAAAATGGTTTTGAGCATACTCTGCTCATTCATCGTTGTTTTGGTGATTATTGGTCTGATTGTTTATTTCACTGTCTACTATGGGAAGGATAGCAGCGAAGCAGCTGATGTGGCGACAACAATTGCTCCAATTGTGAAACGAAGCATAAGGGACTATTTTAAGAAGGAATACTAATGACCAATTTTTTTTATATCGAACTTGACGAAATGAATTTGTAGAGTTTTAAGTTGTTTACAAATAATAATTCATTAAAGAATAGAGAATAAAACATCAAAAACAAACCATAACTAACGAACCAATTTAATAAATACAATCATTATAGAATTAATCTAATCTAGCCATAATGGGATTTTTCCTTATCTCTTGATTGTTTCGAACGAACTCTGCAATTTCAGTATGAGCCATATAGCCATATTCATATGTACATATATACAAATGTCTGTATTTTGTTTGTAGGTTTGTCAACTGATAACAATAGCTATAAAAAACCAAAAAACTATAGTTGAGTCAACGATACATAACTCTGGGTATTTTGTTAAAAGGTTGGCACTTGGTAAAAAAAGAGAGAGAGTGAGAGAGAAAGAAAACGAAGACTGCAAGGGTTAACAACTCTATACTCTATACATGGTTAAGTGGTCAGTAAGTATTCTTTTTCAGACTGCTAATTTATTAAATGAAATCTATTAATTAATCACGAAGTTTCTGAAACAATGGCAAACCTAACAGACAGCCCTCGTTTGTAGGGGAAGATAGAGTTCAATTGTTCCTTTTTGCATCCTAGGCATTGATATTGTAGGATGTGGTAGACCAAACTAATCGAGTGTTGAGATTTTTGAGAATCTTTTCTCAAAAAGATAAGTCACGACTATATTACAAAGCCCTGAAGGATACCGTCATAAGCTACAGCTCGAAGAAGGACACAGCGAACCGTTAGCCGTATAGGTTACCGCCAAAGCAAATAGTACAAATACGTTATCATAATTTGTTCGAACATGATCCATCCAACTTTGTCGTCGGAAGTTTGTTTGAGTTTGAATCAGATCACAATGCTTCCAAACAGTATGCTTTAGTTTTATACTTTTTATTAGTTTTACTAAGTATGCAATATTTTTTTGTCATAAGTTTCGTGAAGTATGCTATTCGAGTTATGTGATGCTTTACGGGCGGTATAGTGTGATTCAGAGAAAACAGAGTCAGGGAAATTGTTTTCACAAAAAAGCGTCTAAATCCAATACAATGTACCTGCATACGCAAATTGTTTCTTTATGCAAACATTGATTTTAAAAACATTACCTATTTACGTATGTATTATGATTTTAGTTGAACTGATCAATAAATTATCGTGTAATGTGTGAAATTTTAAAATTGATTATATTTACTATAAACTTAAGTTTTGTGATCTATTGTCTTATACATATTTACAATCTTTACACCCTTGGAAAAAGAGTATATTCATTTTGTTCCGGAGTGTGCGACTACATAGTACATATCTCCAACCATATATGTAAAAACATGAATGCATATTCTTGATGAGAAGACGAGTTCATATAGCCATTTCTGTCTCATTCTATATCGTTTAAGGGATTTTATATGACCGATTTAGTCGGATCGGACCACTATATATCTTCCAAAGAAGCGGCCACTGTTAGCGACTTTTTTAATAACTCCGTTCTTTTCTAAAACATTGTTATAAAAATAATTATCTACCGGCCTAATATACCTATTAATGTCTGTGCAAAGTTTGATCAGAATTGGGCGACTTTGTCATATATTTATTATTGGAACAATCAGTTAAAATATAATTTTGATCAGAAACATTTTCATTTTAATGCGGAAATTCAACGTTTTAGATAAATGTCTTTTCTTAACTTTTACGCCTGTACTAAGTTAAGATGATAGTAACAAAAAAAACTTGCAAGGGTATTCAAACTTCGGCGCGGTCAAAATAAGCCCCGGCCCTCGGGTTATATATAACGTTGACTGTTTAAGCAGTTGGTTTTATTTTTATGGTGAAAAATGACATGTATGTACTCTATATATATGTTAGCTAATTTTTCATTAGGGCATTGATCTTAAGGTTCTGTTAGAGGGCTTCTTTTACCTGTTTTACCAAATTAACTCTTGCGGTGGATATGTACACCCGCACATACATATTTATGTACCTGAAACCTGATTAGAAAAGTCAGAGTTGGTCAATTATGATCCTTAAATTCGTTTAATGCCGCTTAAGACTAAGTATAAGTAATTAATCCCAGTGACTTTCAAAAATTTTGTCGATTCATAGGTAATCAGCTAACGCATTTTAATTAATTTATTGACTGAATTCCATTCTAAAGAAAACTATGGATGAATTGCACAATTCGGCTCCTGTTTTTATATTATCAAATAAAATAGTCATCAAATTAATTGCAAATCATTATTTTGATTATACATTTGTATGTACATTAGAGTGGGTCGTAGAGCACTATTTTTGTATACTGCCTTGGCTCGGTGTTTTGGGGTTCCAATGGGGTATTACAAAAAATACAAATTTATATTTTGAATACCGATAAATGTTTAACGTTCACGCATCGAGCTAAAATATTGGACTTCATTTTTATACCATACACCCATAGGGTGAAAATGGTATATTAAAGTCGCTAAAATGTATGTAACAGGCAGAAGGAAGCTTTTCCGACCCCATAAAGTATATATATTCTTGATCAGCATCAACAGCCGAGACGATCTAGCCATGTCCGTCTGTCCGTCCGTCCGTCCGTCCGTCCGTCCGTCCGTCCGTCTGTATGAACACCTAGATCTCGGAGACTATAAGAGCTAGAGCCACCAAATTTGGTATGTAGACTCGTGTCATATGTACGCTTATCGAGTTTGTTTCAAATGTTTGCCACGCCCCCTACCGCCCCCGCAAATGATATAAAACCGATTTTCTCAAACACCATAGCAACTAGAGACACAAAATTTGGTATGTATATTTGCTAAGTAAATGCGCACGTTTTGTATTTGTAAAAATTTTGGCACGCCCCCTACCGCCCCCGCAAATTAAATAAAACCGATTTTCTCAAAAACTATTCTAGCTAGAGACACAAAATTTGGTATGAATATTTGCTTAGTAATTGCGCACATTTTTGATGTGTAAAGATTTTGCCACGCCTCTTTCCGCCCCCGTAATTTGAAAAAACTCGATTATCTCCCGTAATTTTCAACCTTGTGCAATCAAATTTAGCACACTTAAATTTGATACTAATATCCAGCAAAATACTCAATTTGATTAAAATCGGAATAAAAATAGCCAAGTTATGCATATGAACGTTTTTCCATATGGCCGGAGTTGGCCGTTGGCTGGTGGGGGCGCTAGGGTGCTCGAATGCTTGAGTGAGCGAAATACTAAGATATGCTTCTAAAAAGCATGCAAGCAGATTTTTTTTAAAATACGAAAATGCATTGGTTATTATAAATTTAAAATATTTGTTTTACTGGTGTATGGTATATCCAAGTCGGCGAGACGACTTACTTACTTCATTCCTATACTTTTTGCGTCTAAATGTTTGGGTTTATACAAAATATTTAATTCTCTACATCTTTTTTTAATAGTGATCATCCGAATGTTATAGTTGCTCTTCGACCTACCCAAATCGACATTTTCTTTACCTATAGGCGCTCAGCGACCTTTTCTCACCGAAAAAAATTGTGTAACATTCAATAACCCTGGAGAATCAACTATATACCTACCGATAGACTAACCCATCGTCTGTAAAATGTTTATCTCGCGACCAGCGATTCACGCTTTTAACGTGCCTCGATTTGTGTTGCTGACACTGAATCGACCGCTTATAACGATAATTCTAGTAAAATTCACTGCGGCTAGGGACTATGTTAGATTTTCATCAAATTCGGACCAAAGGTAGATACTATACTGTGCTATAGCTCAGCCAAAAATTAAAGAAAATCCTGCACTGGAAACCTTTAAAAACGCAAATATTTGCCATAAGAGAACGGCTAGACCGATTTTGATGACTGTTGCAAAATCTGATGCTACAGGTCCATATATAGGCATAGACCAAAAATTACCGAAATTGTACTATCCTTTCATATAGAAATCAATTAACAAAAAACAATTTAAATCTTGCATTTGTTGTAAACAAAATATATTCGTATTTTGCTGTAGGAAATCACATTTCAACTTTATCATCATCAACTGAAAACTCACACACGCGGCCGGTTGAATCATTGTGTGGATGTGGAAGTGAGCGGCGAGGGAGGCCGGTTGTTTGGTGAGCTCGTCGTGTCAACTTTTCATAGTTGGCATTCATTCAAATGAGAAAGGAGAGTACAATGCGAAGAGAGATGCGGACAGAGAAAAAGCTAATCGGTGTGTTAACACACTTGAGGGGAGTGAGCTGTGTGGGTGGGCAAGTGGGTGACAGACAGGTTACACGTGCATAGTTTGTTTGATTAGTCGGACAATCGATTTGGATATTAATACAAATGCTTGGAACAAAATGCTTCTATAATTTTTATGAAAAAACAAAACAACTTAAATCAATCTCTAATCATAATTTTTCAATGACAATGTGCATTTTTCAATTAAATATAGTATTTATGTATATATACATACATATATATGTATATGTGTTTCCTTGGATCCTAAAATGGTCATTCTCTGCCTTATTTATGGCTTTTGACTTCTGCACTTGAGCAAACATTTTTAGAAATTATCAATAATACAAATACATACAGTAATATTTATGTTCGATGCGTAGTCGAATAGAATTAAACTATTGTTATCATTGCGGTTTGTAGTTAGTTAGTCCCAATAAAGAAAGCATTTCTCATAAATTCCCATTTGAACCACCTTGAACCTTTTACTTTTATAAAGTTTGTTTTAGCTAATACGGTGCTTAAGTGAAGTCAATTGTTATCATCCATTAGCTTTTTATACCCTTGAAGAGGATACTATAATTATAACTTATAATTCGTCGTTTCGGACCTTCATAACATATATGTACATATGCATAGGTGCTATAGAAAACATCGAAAAAAAATAAAATAAAATTAATTTAAGGAAATTTATTGAAGCACTTAACGATTTTAAAATGACCCGCACTACAAGGGTATATGAACTTCGGCGCAGCCAAAGTTAGCTTCTTGTCGTCTGTTTTTACTATGGAAGCACCATCTGTTGTTTCGCTCTATTTCGCGTTTCTTTAGTTTTGTTGGAGAGCCTGACGAGGACAAACAAAGATAAATCCTGATGAGTTTCAATATTAATATGTAACAAAAACTAACATTAGTTTTTTGACAGAACAATTTCTTTCCAAAAATACTATATAGTTATTATACATGTTGTCACAAAGAAATTTAATTTGACCGTAATACATACAATGGCTCTTTATGCCCATGTTATCCCCCGACACAAGCAGTGAAAGTTCGAATACAGCCATTACAGAATTGAAAAATCAAGACATGCCTCTGAGTTTTGTTAGAGATAATATTGCAAATTCTTCGAAATGACTTAAGACTAGACTATTGTTCATTCCATTCGTATACATTTTATATGAATAAACTAAATGTTTTTCTTCTAAACTGTAATCCTAAAAAAAAGTTAAATCGTGAATAAAAAAACGTTTCTTAAACTAGCAGACTTTTTTAATCTATCAAGATTTACAACAGAAAAAACTTAAGATAACCCATGAACCCAAATGATTTATGAAATCCAACATGTTTTTCTTTCCTACATATATTTGTACATATGTTTAAAGACTTTTTGTAGATCCTTTTTTATAAAAATTCACTGACAATATGTAATTTTAATGCTTTCACATCCATTAATCAGAAATGCTACGGTAAATTAGTGACTTGCAAAATTGACTTAATCGAGGTTAATTACCTCCTCAAACCGAGTTTATAAGCTTATCTTGAGAGGACTTTTGGTCTATTTGGATTAGGGTCACTGAAAGTAATCTCGTTATTCAACGAGCAAAACAGAGCAATTTAAATCGAATTCAAATATCTTTTATTACCATAAAATATATACATATAAATATATATATATTTTTTTTACACATAATTATATTTAAAATCTAAATAATACGCAAGTTTGTTTTAAACAAAACAACTTAAAATCTCATATATGTATATGTACATATTATTTTTATATATTACCCCCCTGCATTATTTTGTATAAGATCTATGTTTAACATCTATGAAGATGCGACCACGTCAGCAATAGAGACCCTGGCCTTCGTTCTGCTCGACATGATAATTACAGTACTGGCGCTGAGTAGGCGTCAGGCCAAAAGATTCTACTTCCAGTTTGAACTGTTCGACACCGCCGACACCCGCTAGATAGCCATTCAATTTGGTAGCTACAAAGCTTGTTTGCAACAGTTTCTGGTTGAGATTTAGAGAGGAAACCAGATCCTTATGGCCTTGAAGACGATACTTCTGGTGGTAACTGCCGAAACAACAAAAGAATTTAGCTAAAGGTTGCACACAACTGTGACGCGAACTTACTCTTCAGCTGCAAAGAAATTCTTCTTTGGCGCAATCTCCGTTGTTATGATCTCTGGCGAACGACGCTCCTGTTCCTCCTTTATTGATGCTTCGGCAATTTGTTTCTGTTCATCGTCATGATAGAGAATTAGCGAGGCATATTGACGCTTGATGGGCGTAGTTAAACCGTATTCATGATTGTTCCAGAACAGATCCAACAACTCTTTGAAACTGATTACAGTGGGATCGTAGTCGATTTCCAAGACCTCGGTATGGTCACCCCTGTTGAAAATTGAGTAGGCGTTAGTAGACGGAAATCGAGGAATAAGTAGAGATGGCGGGATGGGAAAAAAAGATGGAAAGAGCAAAAAATGGTGGGTTAGGACAATCAATGTTCCAGTTTCTATAATCTTACATTTTACGGTACGTTGGTAGATTCGCGGAGCCGCCAGCATAGCCAACAGTGGTCCTCAGCACTCCCTGCGTGGCACCATAAAGGGATTCAGCTCCCCAAAAGCAGCCCATGCCAAAGGTGGCTGTCGCCTTGGTTACATTCACTTGGTGCACTGGGGCAATGTTTAGTTCCTTTTGTTCATTGCGAACAGTACTCTGAAAGGAAATGGAAGCAAAACGGACACAAGGTTAAAATTGCCTTTGGATTAATGCACAAGTTTAAGCCGGGTCACCAAAAACAAAAATGTCAATCCATAACCAAATCCCGGTAGGCAGAGCATTTTGAGAATACATATGTGTAAGTGTTTCCTTTTTTTTACGTTGCTTTTACTGATTCATACGTTAACGCCGTCGACAGCAAAATAATGCCGACTCGGCACACTGCCTCCCTCTATCACCCGTTTAGTTGCATGCAGTTACAGCTGTTGAATCAGCTGTTTAGTATTGGATCCAGATGACAAAATCAATGCTAATATCTAATATACATACTTATTTACATACACTATCACTGCATATTCTTTCACTTTTCCCTATGCATTGCATACATAGGTATCTATTTACATATGTGTAGGTGCAAACACATGTCTATTAATTGAATTAAATTTAAGTTTTGTTTGTGTAGTCCTAAAACTTGCCTTGAAATTACGAAACAGACGCGCAAACATTTTATGTTCTAATGTAGCTAGGCCAACAATTGGTGAGCAACTAAGCTTTGGCCAAAACAAACGAATTGTATATGCCCGAAACTCATTAGTAATTCTCTCAACAATAGATGTTAAAGCCGAAACTGGCTTCTGGCCATAAAGAGCAGGTAATCAAAATTGCCATCGTGCGACCTTGTAAGGGTTCAAGAAACTTTCTCACAATTTAAAAAATAATTAAATTTAAGTATTAAAAAAATAAAATAAAAAACATATATATTTGTACATGTAGATAAGATATATGTATATAAAATCTATCCTCTTTATACATACATATATTTTATTTTGGAGTTCACTTTGTTTTTTAATCTATAATTCTTTTCCTCTTACCAGATCCTTAAGTTCAGGAGTTGAAACGGAATTAACTTGAGTGATAGTTAGAGACATTTTAAAATAAGTGTTTTTGTATTTTGAGAAAATTGGATTAAGAACTGTGTGTTGCCTTTGGGAAACTCAAAACAAAACTGATGCACCTGCTAGACAGTACGGCCCAATTTATACCCGTCGGCTTCTCTGCTTTCTATAAAGAAAAAGAGCAAAAGCAAACCCGAAAGAGTGAGAGTCTCGGCTATCTGCTCATCTAAATATGTACATACATACACATAAACAACAAACACATTCGCGCCTATGGTCATGGCCTCTTCCGCTCTATATTAGAGCCCGCAAAGCCTGAGTAAACAACGTAGTTTGCTACAACAATTAAATGAAAAGCGCTTTTAGAGTCATCTTTAATTTGAATTGGTTATTTACAATTTCTGTTCCATTTCAAATCTGTGTATCAAAATTTGTGTTACATATTAATTTCGATTAATTAAGATATCCTTAAATTCAAAATTGGTAGCAGCAAAATGCAAGATGCATTCATTGCCATCATTTTTATTTTGTCCAATATTGTATTATTACTATTATTTATTTTGTAATAAAATTTTTGTTTTTGCATTTTAGTCTTAATGTTGTATTAACATATGTATGTACATATGTACATACATATATTAGAGATATTTGTCTTGATTCTTGACATCATTTTTGAATTTGATTTAACTTTTAATATTGCCGGGTCCATACGATGCACATAAACCACAATACACTACAAAAATCTTATTTTTTGTTTGAACTCAATGGACACAAACGGAATACATAAAATTTCCTTGCTCCGGAGACGACCACAACTAATGTGAGACGGTATATTTTGGAACAATACAAAGTAACTTGAAAACGAAATAAAATAAACCCACAGAAATAGCACTCGTGCAGAGAGTGGATACTCTACATATTTCTCCTACAAAAAGCACATTACTACAAACGTTTCACATTGAATGCGACTTTAACCTGGGACATTGTTTGTATGCGCATTGTGCATCAAAATTGTTTGGCACTTAAGAAGAAAAAATTAAAAACCATTTTTAATTTGGACCTAGAGCCGTTAATAGCCACTGCGCGGCTTACAAGGTTAAGCGATTCCCAATAATATCTTACAAAAGGTATGGTCATAGAATTTTGACTAAGCAATTGCAAAGTAAAGAAGCTAACTTCGCTTATGCTGATGTTTACATACCAAAATAGTCTTTGTACTTAATTATGTATTTCTTAGTTAATATACATACATATAAACAAATGTGGTACAAATGCTTTAACTGGGCCAATTAAAAATTTAACGATAATGCTGTTATCGGCGGTGGTAGCTAACCTTCTGTCGCTAAAAACTTAGCGGGAATTAGAAAGAACCGATCTAGTTCTGAGGGCGGTTCCGGTTCTGGAACAGAAAAATTTTAATTTTCGAAAACTTAAGAGAGGATTTAAGTTGAGTCTAAAATACAGGAAGAAAATATTATTCTAAGGCAGTGATTGTCAAAAAAAAATATAAGAGGACTGTGCCGAGACGAAAAAAGGGACATCTCGTCTTCCTTGAAGATGCAAGTGTACAGACGTAGGACGAACACCCACAGGAGCCAGTGAACAACCAGTTTGCCAGAGGCCAAATCGGCCACCCAGATCTGGGTGCTCCAAGATTTTTTCTACCCTTGCAAAAAGTGTGTATTAATTTTGATCAGAAGTGTGCAACGCATATATTCTTGATCAGCACGACGAGATCAGTTCAAATAGCCATGTCCGTCCATCCGCAAACTCCTCCCAGACCGTAACAGCTACAGAGTTAAAATTTTGCATGTGACCTTCTATATACTGCACAGGTTGTGTATCTCGGATTTAGACTGATCTGTCCACTATATCTTACAGTGACTTTTCTTAATGACTTCGATATTTGCTAAGCCATTGTCATAAAAATATATATTTGACAGTTTTGTATTGCTAATAATAACTGTGCCAAATTTAAACATGATCGGATGACAATATCATACAGCTCCCATAGGAACGATTAGTCGAAAACAGTGACTTTTATCAATAACTTCGTTACTTTTCACACGATTGCCCTAAAATTTTATATTTGTTACATTTGTGTTTGTTTTGGATATTTTAAAATATATTTGGACAAATTTGTTTATCTTTTATAACAAGGAAAATAAAAAATAAAGCAATATTTGGCTCTAGCACAAAAAACGTTAAAATTTTCACAAAAAGTGTACGATCGGAATGAGCAATCGTTGTCTATTTTTTTATTCATTTGGAAGAGTGACCAATACTGTAAACGGAGAAAAAGGTTTGTTGACCCAAAAATATTTAAAATTTACTTACTTGTTGCCTCGCGGTATACCATGCTTAAAAAAAAATTTGTAAATTTTAAATGCTAAATGTACATATGTATGTACAAATATATGATATTTCGCACTCTTACACGCGGGCACTCCAGCGTCGCCTTCAACCTAAGGCCAACTCTGCCCTTATGGACCACCTAGTAAAATACGTTTATACCTTTAATTTGATTTTAGAAATACGGTAAAATGAAGGTAGAAATGAATTAATAATTGCCTAATTCGTTTTGCTTTTGAGAAAAACACATTTAGTGGAATTACGGCGGCGTGGCAAAATTTTTAATTAAACTTGATCACCCTAGATACTACACGAATCTAGGTCGTTAAATAACGACTCTAGCTTGCAGAGTCTCCGATAGCTAGGTGTTTAAATGTATACTATATACTTTATGGGGAAAAGCTTCCTTCTGTATGTTACAAATATTTTGGCTACTTAAATATAACATTTCACCCGAAGGGTGCATGGTATTAAAAGGTATTGACGATTGGCTCCTCCGTGAAGAGCAGACTATCGGTGGCCAAGAAAGTTTTTTTTTTTTTAAATAACTGTGTCGAGTTATGAGAGTTAGCTGTGGAGTCAGATCAGAGACAATAGCGAGGTGGGTCGTCGTTGGAATGGTCAATCCAGAAACATAAACAAGCTTTTGATTCGATTTTAGACGATTTTTTAGACACAGGAAGTCCAAGCTAGGCCAAGACCATTGATGATCTGACGGAACTTTCCTTGTGGAGTGAACGCCAAGAGCACGCAGGGGAAGGCTTCTTATACATATGTATTTATGTATATGCGCAAATATAAATACATGTATACCTACATATATGTACATACATATGTATGTATATTACAAATTGTGCTTTACACACTCATTATTTTTTGTGCCACATCCAGTCTGAATTTCATACCAATCAACATGTACTTTGCTTCTATTCGAATTAAAAAATTCGAAATAACTTCTGATTCTATGTCGGTGCCCAGAAGCCAAAATTAATGAAGTAAGTAAGTCGTCTCGCCGACTTGGATATACCATACACCAGTAAAACAAATATTTTAAATTTATAATAACCAATGCATTTTCGTATTTTTAAACAAATCTGTTTGCATGCTTTTTAGAAGCATATCTTAGTATTCCGCTCACTCAAGCATTCGAGCACCCTAGCGCCCCCACCAGCCAACGGCCACTTCCGGCCATATGGAAAAACGTTTATATGCATAACTTGACTATTTTTATTCCGATTTTGATCAAATTTGGTATTTTGCTTGATATTAGTATCAAATTTAAGTGTGCTAAATTTGATTGCACAAGGTAGAAAATTACGGGAGATAATCGAGTTTTTTCAAATTACGGGGGCGGAGGGGGGCGTGGCAAAATCTTTACACATCAAAACTGTGCGCAATTACCAAGCAAATATTTATACCAACTATGGTGTCTCTAGCTAAAATAGGTTTTGAGAAAATCGGTTTTATTTGATTTGCGGGGGCGGTAGGGGGCGTGGCAAAATTTTTATAAATACAAAATGTGCGCGTTTACTAAGCAAATATACATACCAAATTTTGTGTCTCTAGTTGCTATGGTGTTTAAGAAAATCGGTTTTATATCATTTGCGGGGGCGGTAGGGGGCGTGGCAAAAATTTGAAACAAACTCGATAAGCGTACATATGACACGAGTCTACATACCAAATTTGGTGGCTCTAGCTCTTATAGTCTCCGAAATCTAGGTGTTCATACAGACGGACGGACGGACGGACGGACGGACATGGCTAGATCGTCTCGGCTGTTGATGCTGATCAAGAATATATATACTTTATGGGGTCGGAAAAGCTTCCTTCTGCCTGTTACATACATTTTAGCGACTTTAATATACCATTTCACCCTATGGGTGTATGGTATAAAAAATCAGTTTTTCTTTGGTGAAAAAAGACAAGTATATACATACATATGTATGTATGTATGTGCAGTAGGAGTGTTCCTATTTGTTACTTTAGTATCTTTCTATTTGAGGGCCGTAAAGTTAATATGCACAGACGAAGTGATGGACACACGGACATTACTACATCGACTCGGTTTCTCACGTTGATCAAAAATTTTTATACATATGAATACATTTGAATGTGGTGCTGAACATTAGTATCACCATACGTATGTATGTACATGTATCATAACGGTGAGCGAGATGGCAGGTTTTTCGGACCACTTGCAACAAGTGAGAAAATCACGAAATTATTTTGCATAGCGTATTTAAATGGAAGTCCCAACTTTTGAAAGACTTCACAAATCATGGTGTTGGAGAAAAAAGAATATGTCTTAATAATACTTCTGAACGCCTTGACTTTATATTAGATCTTGAACAACAAGTCTTTTCGAAAAAAGCTAGAATGCCACTAAATTTTTTATAGTTAGACCCATCGAATTGGACTTTTTGTCGTGAGGTTTTGTTGCAACCAATATGGCCAAGTGAGGAGAAAAATTTATGGTAAAGTTCAAAAGAGGATTAACTAACAACAAGGGGAAAAAACAGTTATTGTTTTAAGTTGTGTAAACTATGCGAAAAATTTGCTGAGGTTTTCCTAGCAGACAGGCCTTCCATCTAGTCAGTCATAAATTAACACCAATAGTATTAATAAGGAATGAAAATACTCTAAATAACCACACTAAGTGACATTTTGGTAAAGTTTAATGGTGAAAGTTTCTTTGTGTAATTCAATTTTGGGATAAGTTTAGTACGTCTTTGTCACCTTGGCATTTATAGAATTGGAAAGTCTGATAGGTGTTTTTTCTATCTCTTTCAAACTGAACTTATTACATTTGATTGGATAAGCGATTTTCAAGATATGACTAAAATTAAACATCAGGTTTTAAAAAAAGTTTTGCTTTAGGATTTCACGACAATTTCTACTACAGTTTTCCTCAGTTTACCATACACTCAAACTCCGTTTATTTGTGACCCATGGAAAAATGCTGTCACGGATGTGTATTTAGATATGTACATATGTATGTATGTATGTACATACATACATGTCTTAGATTATTGGACACATTTGACTTTCCTGTTGTATCTGCAACATTATAAAAATAAAATAAAGATTTAAATTGCAATTATAGTACACAAAGCAAACATTACACAAAAAACGATCCAAATCCATGTAGTTATTCAAATATACATTTGTATCCAACATCCTATGTATGTATTGCACACATATTATGTATCTTTAAATGCTTGGCAAGACATCACGAACCACAAGAACATCTGATCTGTTAAGAGTGACCATCTATTTAGTGTGGCCATAACTGATCTGTGTGCAGCAATCACTTTGAGTCAAATAAAAAAAAAAAGAAGCCAAATTCAAATTTCTATAAATTTTTATTTATTTAAGCACGATTTGAAATCTACAAAAACTTATTCATAAAATGATAATATCAAGAAAAAGACAAAGATTAAAAATTCAAAGATTTTCGCGCCTTTACAAATTGTTGATTTCCCTCATAGTTGTAAACTCGATTCAGTTTATTCTTGCGACGCTTTTTCAGTTGGGTTAGAAATGTGCCAGGACCTCCACTAGTTGGGGTAGCTGGTACCAATTTGCTGCTTTTGTTGTCCACTGAGTAACAATTCCTTTCCAATTTTTGTTGTTTTTTTGGTGTCTCCACAATTTTTAAACTATTTAGGCGCTGAAGAATTTGATTAGTTTCAGAACTGTAGCTGGACATGATTAGATATAGGATGTTGGACTTCTGTTTAGGTACTGATTTTCTCTTTTCCACTGCACAACCTTTATAAGAAAATTTTGTCACAATCATTTTATGACCCGGTTAGGAAGTTTGATGCAAACTGTCAACCATCTGTCGTTTATTGCACTACCTGCTAGGTAATTTAAAAATTTTCTCGAGGAAAATTGCAACTAATCCATTTTAAATGCGCGGTGGTTGTACAAACCGGCAGGCGCTACTTTAATTGCTACGTTTACACAGATCTTTCCGACAGAAATATGTACATACATATGTATGTATGTCTGTACATTGGTCCAATTATTGAAATTAGCAATGCTGATTAAAATATTTTCGGTCTTTTTGATTTACTGAACTGGTTCACACTGCGATTTACATCATGAATTTGTATATGTATGTATAACATATACAGGCAGTTCACAACATGCGAACGCATAAACTATCTAACATTTGGTTAGCAGGCTGCTTGGCATGAGTGAGGTGCACTGGCAGTATTCGAGAGTGAGAGTGTTTTGAGTCCCGACTGTGACATAGAACGTTACATTTGTCTTCTGAAAAGAAGGAGCATATTAGGAGCATTGTTGGCACAACGACTGAATAAATTGGACATAAATTTCAAATTCTAACCAATTGACTACGGAAGAATATGTAGATATAACGACAATCAAATCAAAGTTAACTGTGCATTGTGTAACCTGCCGCAAAACTATGCGCCAAAGTGGTCAACCGAACATTGCGACAGGAATGTCAACGACTTTTAATTTCAAAGCGATCATATGATTTTCCGAAAACAAATACTCTGCATAAAAAAATCCAAAAAATTGGGATCACAGAAACAAAAATAAAATAATAAAAAAACCCCAAAACAAGCCCATTTTTTTTTGGAGACGCAGTAAGGAAATTTTGTTTTGAGCATTGGAAAGAACAGGAAAACCATGTACACTATTAACAAAGGACCGAGCAAAATTGTTGCTAAAACACGTCGAGGTGAGCATAGTGTTACCATTTTAATTTGTTTAAATTATAAAGAAAAATTAAATACAATAAGCCCTTGGAGATTCACATAGAGAGAGGAAATGTTATGTCACAACAAATGGGCAAAAGAGAACGGCCATGCACGTTCTGACGCTCTCTTAGACTCCCTCTCTGTCGCTGTCTCTCTTGAATCGTTTGTTTTGCCGGCTTTTACGATATCTAAGTGACATTTTCGTCATCTGATTTGCCAATTTTGTTTTCCAGGACTGGCGCAAAATTTTGAAAAATTTGAGAGTATCAAGGAGAGCAGCAAAAAGAACGCCTGTTTCGATTTAAACAGTCCTGAGGAACATAACAAGTAAGAGAGACAAAAGAAGAAAAAGTAAAAAAAAAAAAAACAAACGACTTCTTATGCAAACAACACACAGTACACACACACAAACACTTATAGGGATGGTAGTCTTATCTGGTCGTTAATTCATATCCGACCCTATCTAGCAGTTTCATGCTAATTGTGTAGACTACACGTGGGTCAAGCAACGGTTATCGGTTCAGATTTTGGTGGGCTCCTCATAAACAGACATTGACTACGCCGCCGCCGAAGGCACCACCAAATGATTTTTCCGCGCTACCACTGTGACGTAACAGCAGCAATGCGGATGTGAGATGAATGTCAGTTCGAGCAAAATAGACATTAGAATTTTTACAGGGTACAAAGGGTACATTTCATTTCTAGAGTGAACATTTAAAATTACACAATCTTCGCCAGAGATTTCATTTGCAGATGCTCAAAAGTTAGAGATAACGTTAATGCCAGATGCAGATAGTACCAGTGATAAGAGGGCACATTAAAATTTATAATATTTCATTTATATTCCAGAATTAATAAATTTTTCAGCTTTGATAGAAATTAAAATTAAAATAAGAACGATAGAAATTTGCTAGCATTTGTAACATGTTTTAGACTACATATGTACATATGTATGTATACATACATATTTACATTTGTATACATACATACATACATATGTACATATGTATGTATGTATAAACGAAGCAACATTTGGGGTCCCTTAAATACCTTATAACCGGGATGTACTGTGCATATGCACATATGTATGTATGTATGTATGTATGTATGTACATGTATCGCATATCCAAAGGCTTCGTACAGCGATTTATTTTGTTAGTAACACGTGTGATCTATTCTGTTCCAACATGGACGTCTGTTCATTGCCATTTCAAATATACACATGTACATATTGACATATACATACATATATAATGTACGTATGTACAATTTTTTTTGCAGTATACCTCGTCCAGTTTTCCAACAAAGTTTCGCATCGAAGCGTATAACTCCCACAAAATTGATTGAAGATGAAGTGATTACACCTCAGCATGAGGAAATCATTCGCTATATTAACGATTGTGAGTTTTAAAGAACGCACGAAAAAATCAAAAACAATTATTTTAATATGTATGTATGTATAAATATTTCAGCCTGGAACATTTTGGTCGCACAAAATCCCTACGATTTGTCATCATCTAGTAGTACAGATAAGCCCTCAGAGAAGATTATGGCCGATGCCAATAATAATAATGCCAGCAATCCCGTGGACAGCATTATAGCAAATACACCAGTTGCCACATCCGCGGCAGTGTGGGTAGAGCCACCTAGCCCGGCGTTAAATGATTTTAAGCCGTTCGATTTGGAGACATGGTGGGGTAGGCGCTTGTTTCACAACATCACCAAGAGCCTCTAAACAATTGGAAATTACTCTACTCCTCGTTTTATATCTCTCTCGCTCCTGGTAACTTCCAGTTAACCCCGCGTGCTTCCTTTTCTACTTTCGACTGCAAACAGTAAAGCAAAGAAAGAGAATGAAAAAAACAACAACTGAACTATAGATATAATTAAACCGAACCCCTAGGCATGTGGCTTTAGTTATTCAATTAGTGGCTAAGCGAAGATATCATGTATTGTTCAATTTTTTTTTTTTTTTTTTTAATCATTGACTATTCATTAAAGTATAATCAAATACACTATCGTACATTTTAAGAAAATTTTATAGCCATTGTAAATAAGATGACATTTTTGTTAGTCGATGTTATATTATTGTGTATATATTAAGGCAAGAATTTTGCAAACATGTTAGAATTAGTAGATTTAATTCTAGTTCACGCATAGCATCGCATAATGTTAATTATTCACAGGTTTTTATCATACGATGTTTAGCGTATAAAATAAAAAACAAAATGGGAGCTTGCAATGTAATAGATTTTTTATCAAATTAATTAAAAAATACATCTCTTTTGTATTTCGATTTATTAGTCTTGCAACACCTAACTAATTTCTCAATATCTCTTTGTTAGCTGGATATATACAACAAAACTAAAATCGAACTTCCCGCCAAAGTTGACGTTTAAGAAGTGTTGGAAAGCGCAAAGTTTTGGTGGCGCCACTTTGATTCAATTTCAGCATGAAAAATTATCGATATCAATATAAGCTATGAGAATGGTGTTGGGAAACAAAAGAACATAACAACTAACAAAAAAACAAACAGATTTATTAATGTAAAAAATTATAGTACAAGTTTAGTCACCTAGTAGTAGAAACTGCAAAATGGTATGTTACATATTTTTGTGTTTTTTTATTGTTTCAAAAATTGTTTGCAAAGACAATCGGCCGAAAAAAGTTATAACAATGGTGCAAGAGTTAGTGAATTATGCTTATGGAGGGAGGGGATTGTGCATTCAGCTGTTCAGCTTCATTTGCGTTAAGACAATGACCAAGGATGCCCAAAATCAAATCCAACTAATTAAGATAATTATATTGACTCATGAAACTAGCAAAATCAATGTACAGATTAGACTACATACATACATATATGTATGTATGTATGTATATATGGATGTACATACATATGTTAAACAGTTTTTCGACTTGACTAACAATGGGATATATGTACATATGTACATACATACATACATGTATGTACATACATACATATGTAGGCACAGTCAAAATGAAAAAACATTTTGTATATATACATACATACATATGTACATACATGTATGTACATACATATGTAGGCACAGTCAAAATGAAAAAACATTTTGTATATATACATACATACATATGTACATATGTAGCTCTATTGAATTGTAATGCAAAGTCACTTCTTTAATACTAAAACTAGTTGGAATTTGCAGGTAAGTATAGTGTACTGTTGGTTGTGCTGGTGCCACAATTTAAGGCCGTAACCAGGACGGCCTCATAATAATTCTGTTAAAAAAATCGCTTTTTATACCCTTGCAGAGAATATTAAAAAATTGGTCAGATGTTTGTGTCGCATGAGGAGCTGATTCGAAATAGCCATGTTCGTCTGTCCGTCCGTCCGTCGGTGTGTATTAGAGAGCTGCATGAGAAAAAGTAAATTTGAGTTAACGATGTTCAAAACGAAATGAATAAAATTTTCAATTTACTGGAAGAAAATGAGTGAGCTGACGTCGGACTCAGTTTCCCAAGTCGAATCCCAATTCTGATTTTAGCATTTAGAAATTATTTATGATGTATGGTTTTTATACCCTTGCAAAAGTATACAGTGAGTCCAAAAAGTATTGAAGTACGAAGTAGTAAAAGAAGTACGCAGAAGTAAAAAACAAGATAAAAAATAACAGGAGTTTACCGTTGCGACGCCAAAAGCATAAGCTAAAATAAGAAATGTGCCAATACTTATTTGATGTAAATTCGTGCCTTTTTTTACTTTTTAAGGTTAAACTTGTAAAAAAACGTTGAAATTTATATTTTGTTTTGTTTGGATGTATATTAAAACCATGAATTTAGAAAATACGGGTTTAAAGTTTTTAAATTTGTTATTGGATGCAAAGTTATAGCACGAAAAACTTCAACTTTGTAAGTGTGCCAATACTTTTTTGACTCACTGTATGTTGATTTTGGTCAAAAGGGTGCAACGCATCTTGGGCAACATAAGGTATATACAATGTATTCTTGATCAGCTTGACGAGACGAGTTCATACAGCCATGTACAATTGTGTTCAAAAATATAGTAGCGCATCACCTTGCAACATTTATATTTATTTTTCGACATGGTAAACATTTAAAATTTTGTTTCAAATATTTCAAGGATTAGGATACAAGCAAAAGATTATTTATTAGAATTCTTTTGGTTTTCTTTTGTTTTTCTAATTTTTGATGACTTTTGCCTGTTCATAATTATAGTAGTGGTTGAATAATTCGGGAATGATTTTTTAAGTTCTCCCTACTCAATGCACTCTAGTACTTTGTATAGCCTTTATTTTTAATAACGGCATCGCATCGGCGGGGCATCTAGTCGATGAGGTCCTGACAACGCATTTGCGACCATGCTTCCTTAACTATTTCCCAAAGCTCAGCTTTGTTTGTTGGGTTTGATGTTGTTACAACCCGCTTAACGTCTCGCCATAAGTTCTTGATCGGGCTAAGGTCTGGGGACTGAGGTGGGCATAGCATTACATCGATATTTTCCGAAGCAAACCAATCCTTCGCAAGCTTGCTGGTATGCTTCGGATCGTTATCTTGTTGGAATGTCCATTTTAGCGGCATTTCCCAACTAGCATATGGTAGAATTGTATTTTCTAAGAAGTCTACATAAAGATGTCTATCCATTATGTTGTTAATCATATGAATCGGGCCCACGCCGTTGTAGAAAAGCATGCCCATATCATAATGCTGAGGCCAACATGCTTAACCGTTTTTTTTGGGCTATACTCAGTGTTTGGTGGACGTCGTACATACTGCCTAGACCCTGTTCCGCCAAATAAAACAATTTTGCTTTCGTCTGACTATAATATGTTTCACCATTTTTCTGCGGGCCAGGCCAGATGATCTTTTGCAAACCTGAGACGTCTTTCCACATGTTTCTTAGTCAGTAGAGGTACTTTTCTGGGACTTCTGGCATTAAGATTTTCCTTTATTAGGCGACGACGGACTCTGACATCACTGACCGAGAGATTCAATTACTTTTTGATGTGATTGACGCACATGGCGTCTATCTTCGACAGTGGTTGTTTTGCGTTTTCTACCCTGATTTTCTGGCATTTTTTTTGTAGTGAATCGCATTTAATATATAAATTTCCCGGTATGATTTGCCTTTTGCTCTTAGGCTAACTAGCAAATCTCATTTCCCAGCCGTGCATCTCTTTCCCCTGCCCACTACAATAAAAAATTGTTGCAAACTCTATGAAAATTGTTCACCAAAACATTAATTACTACTTTACACTTACTATTGACCTGAAGCTGGCTGAAACCCAGTTTTTATTAACTTCAATAAGGTCGAGATAGATTTGTTTCTTTTTTGCATATACCTACTTAGTACAATATACTATTACAAAAATATTTGGGCGCGACGGATAGTTGGTTAAGGCGAAGCCCTTTACACTAATTCTGATGGCGCCCAAGGATATGCACATAAAAAAGGTGGAATCTGCAGTTGCAAGCTTTGCCGTTCTTTTCTCGCTTCATGTAGTTTAAATTCTCAACTACTTTTAGCGTTGAAGATATGGTATGGCCATTACAACTGTGGATTCTTTAGCGAAATCTGCTGATGATAGAACTTGGTGGTTCTTGAAATAGCTATACAGACAACCTGCTTACCTTTTGTGCTGCCTATGATTTATAATTTTATAAATTATTAAGATTTATTGTTCTGAAGCCGGCTAAAACCAAGTTTTGAATAAAATTTAATTTTTAATGTTTACCATGTCAACAATAACTTTGTCATTTTAGAAGCTGTCATAAAAGATAATAATCGTCGGTTTAATACACCTATTAATGACTGTGTCGAATTGTCTCAAGATTGGGTGACTATACATATATAGCTCTCATAGGCACGATTGGTCGAAAGTCGTAACTTTTATCAAAAACTTATTTACATTTACGTTGGTTACCCATTTGCATCCCTGTTCTGTCACTGTGATTCTGATTGCTTGCGTGTTGGCGTATGTTGTCCCTTTTACCTATTTAGCGGCCTTTCGCATCAAAAGAAAGAGAGGGAACAGTTGGGATGTTGAAAACACCTTTAATGAAAAAACACTTTTTTTGCGAGGCAACAAAGTCAGTCTATTTCTTATCCGATTTCGATGAACCATATCTTATTCGACGGGAAATTTACTATCTTTCTAGTTCAAGTGTAGTTTTACATTAGAATGAATTAGTGGGATAAAATGACGCCAAGCAGAGAGACAGAAAAAAATACATACAAAATTTAGTTTTTCAATTGACCACAAATTGGATCTGGGGTCAAATTGAAAATTTGTGTATGCAGTTTATCTTAAAATTAGTTTAACTAAACCTCAAACTTTTTCTTATTTTCCGAAGGTTTACGATCAGTTTTAAAAAAATTTTCAATGTGTATATTTTTTTGCCAGGTCCAAATTTTGGGGCTTTATGCATATCAAAATTCATTAAAAAAAACCCGTTAAAGTAGTGTCCACAAAATTTTCGGCACATCATCCCATAAAAATGATTAAAACTCAATACTATAAATTAATCAGAATGTAATTTACACGTACAGTTACCAGAAAAAAAAAGAAATTCCAAGAAATCGAATTTTAAGGTTTTTTTGTGTATTGATGAATTGAATTTTGACCAACTGGTGAAGAAATACTGAAAGGTAGTTTTATTGGGAATTTAGTGGATTAACGAATATTGTTTTCTGTATTGGAGTTTATTTCTAAAGTCTTGATTATCTTTTCTGGACTTGTGGCAATGAAGCAATCCTTCTCCTTGATTAGACTCCTCCCATTTGAAAATGTCCACTCTGAAACCGTGCATTAAACATTTTGGTACATTGAAAATTAAAATTTTGATACAAAGCTATGACACTCTTTTAAAATTCAAAACTTTGACACTCAATTGAAGGGATATACCATACACCAGTAAAACAAATATTTTAAATTTATAATAACCAATGACTTTTCGTATTTTTAAAAAAATCTGTTTGCATGCTTTTTACAAGCATATCTTAGTATTTCGCTCACTCAAGCATTCGAGCACCCTAGCGCCCCCACCAGCCAACGGCCACTTCCGGCCATATGGAAAAACGTTTATATGCATAGCTTGACTATTTTTATTCCGATTTTGATCAAATTTGGTATTTTGCTGAACATTAGCATCAAATTTGTCTGTGCTAAATTTGACATTTTGATTTTGCACAAGGTAGAAAATTACGGGAGATAATCGAGTTTTTTCAAATTACGGGGGCGGAAAGGGGCGTGGCAAAATTTTTACACATAAAATATGGTGTCTCTAGCTAGAATAGTTTTTGAGAAAATCGGTTTTATTTAATTTGCGGGGGCGTGGCAAAATTTTTAAAAATACAAAATGTGCGCATTTACTTAGCAAATATACATACCAAATCTTGTGTCTCTAGTTGCTATAGTGTTTCAGAAAATCGGTTTTATATAATTTGCGGGGGCGGTAGGGGGCGTGGCAGAAATTTGAAATAAACTTGATCAGTGTACATACTACACGAGTCTACATACCAAATTTGGTGGCTCTAGCTCTTATAGTCTCCGAGATCTAGGTGCTCATACAGACGGACGGACGGACGGACGGACAGACAGACGGACATGGCTAGATCGTCTCGGCTGTTGATGCTGATCAAGAATATATATACTTTATGGGGTCGGAAAAGCTTCCTTCTGCCTGTTACATACATTTTGGCGACTTTAATATACCATTTCACCCTATGGGTGTATGGTATAATAACGTTTGCCAACACTAAAATCTAGCGTTAGTCGATTTTTCCACTTTTCAACACTGAAATCTCGAGTAGCTTAAGTATTATTATTATTTACCCTTTATTCTCGTTGGAACTTTTTTTTGGCATCACCGGTCCGATTGGCAAATCAGCAGAATCGATTACCGATGGCACTTATAACGGTAGTTGCTGAGAACAAAATGTATACATCAGGGCAGAGCCCGGCAAGCAATTTGCGAAATGTAAATCAACTTACGCGCACAAGCAAGCGCACACATACATCGAAAATTTTCGTTCGCTCTCTTTGTGCCGGGCCCTGATGTATGTATGTATGTAGGTATAGCCATGTGCGTCCGCCCGTCCGTCCGTTCGTTAGTGCGTATGCACTTTACTCGGCCATATTAAAAGCTACTGGGATGAAACTTGGTATTTAAGCAATTCATAACCTGGGTAAGATGAAGTACGAAAATTATCCGGATTGGACCATCGTAAAATGCGCTATGAGTATCGTTTCCAAGAACGGATGAATAGCAAGTTAAATGCAATAGAAATCGCTTTGCTCAATGTAGAGCAGAGCCCAGCACGCATATCCCCCGGGGGACGAACACGTTCGGCACCTCGTATGCGTGTAACCGAACGGCTGCTGAAGTCCTGACACAGAGCATGAGGGTGGATTAAGTTGCCCTCAGCATTTCGACGCGAGCACATCTACGTCGCTTTGCTCGATTGCTACACATGAAAAAATGAAGTAAGTAAGTCGTCTCGCCGACTTGGGTATACCATACACCAGTAAAACAAATATTTTAATTTTATAACAACCAATGCATTTTCGTATTTAAAAAAAAACTGTTCACATGCTTTTTACAAGCATATCTTAGTATTTCGCTCACTCAAGCATTCGAGCACCCTATCGCCGCCACCAGCCAACGGTCACTTCCGGCCATATGGAAAAACGTTTATATGCATAACTTGACTATTTTTAGACCGATTTTGATCAAATTTGGTATTTTGCTTGATATTAGTATTAAATTTAAGTGTGCTAAATTTGATTGCACAAGGTAGAAAATTACGGGAGATAATCGAGTTTTTTCAAATTACGGGGCGGAAAGGGGCGTGGCAAAATCTTTACACATAAAAAATGTGCGCAATTACTAAGCAAATATACATACCAAATTTTGTGTCTCTAGTTGCTATAGTGTTTAAGAAAATCGGTTTTATATAATTTGCGGGGGCGGTAGGGGGCGTGGCAAAATTTTTATAAATACAAAATGTGCGCATTTACTAAGCAAATATACATACCAAATTTTGTGTCTCTAGTTGCTATAGTGTTTGAGAAAATCGGTTTTATATAATTTGCGGGGGCGGTAGGGGGCGTGGCAGAAATTTGAAATAAACTTGTTCACTCTACATACTACACGAGTCTACATACCAAATTTGGTGGCTCTAGCTCTTATAGTCTCCGAGATCTAGGTGTTCATACAGACGGACGGACGGACGGACAGGCGGACATGGCTAGATCGTCTCGGCTGTTGATGCTGATCAAGATTATATATACTTTATGCGGTCGGAAAAACTTCCTTCTGCCTGTTACATACATTTTGGCGACTTTAATATACCATTTCACGCTATGGGTGTATGGTATAAAAACCATAGCAAACTCTAACCAGACAAATATGTTCTTACAAATGCTGAGTGGATGTCGTTTCGGAACTCACCCAACTAAGTCTCTATTATACTATAAGGCATTCATAAGACCAAAATATGAATATGCCTGTACGTCCTTCGCTAATATATCTAAGTCAGTCATGTCCGCCATCAACTCTCATGCCAATTTCCACCTTAGAAATGCACTGGGTCTTATAAAATCTACTCCAATCAATATAATTTACCATCTGGCAGCTGAACTCCCTCCTGAATTTAGAATTAAATTCGCTACAGCGAAGGAGTTAGCAAAAATCTTCGCCTACGGGTTACCAGCTGCCTTTCTTCTTACCGGCCCATTCTCACCCACAAACACAAGCTACGGCAGAGTGTACACTGAGTCTAAATATATCTTAGACAGAATTACTCCAATAAATTCCCTTCCTGTCTCCACTAGGAAAATCTCATTTTATACAAACTTCTTTAAGAACACGGCCAGACACAAGAAAGACGCCAACAAAGACATTGTGCAAGCACTTCTAAGAGAAAAAACCAACAAACTCCTCTCCCACAACTATGAGCTGATTTACACTGATGGCTCCGTATCTGAAAATTATACAGGTAGCGCATTTGTACATAGACAATCAAACACCACTCGAAGCTTCTACACCGACAGAACGCTGTCCTCACTGACCTCTGAACTCACTGCCTTAGAGAAAGCCATAGACTTTGCAATACTCAAATGCATGCACAAAGTAGCCATTCTAACCGATAGCCTAGGATCTATACAAACGCTTATTAACCCGCACTCTAACAATTGTATATCACGAAAGATACTGGAAAAGATTGAAAGCAGTTATTTCATAACATCAGTTGAACTTCACCACATACCCAGCCATGACAACATCTTAGAGAACGATTTGGCAGATACCGCTGCCAAAAACGCCAGACTTGAAGGCACATACATACAAGTCAGCTGGACTCTCAATGACGTCATCAACCATATTCTAAGCTCCATCAAAATAGAATGGGAGAGAAAGTATAGTGCCTTCTGCATTGAACGCAATAAAGGTTACTGTCTTCTATTCCCATACGTCAAGTTGCATCCTTGGTTCCACAAGATAAATGCATTTGGAAGACTAGCAGTAAAACAATTGAACAGAATAATAAGTGGACACGCCTTCGATAAAAACACCTTGGCAAAAATGAATGTCTTTAACGACGCCTTATGCGATACTTGCAACACCGTGGAGGACATTTCCCATGTTCTGCTGAAATGCACCAAATTCGCTCACATTCGGAGAGATTACCCTACATTATTAAAATACCAGGACATATATCGTCTCCTTGCTAACGAACCAGTTGATAACTACATATCGATAACACGATTCACGCATGCTGCTAACATCGATCTCTAATTTTGCACGAAACAACAACACACAAATTCACCACTCACTCATACCACACTTTCACCATCGATTCACATACACATTACACACACACACATACACACTCACCATTATCATTCACACACGCCCACAACTAACCCCATGTGTCTTCACCATCTTATAAAATACTCATCGAAAACATATCGATATATCTCAGCGACACTAAACTAATAAGAAAACAAAAACAAATACATTTCTTGCAGATTTGCTCCCAGAAGTTAAACTGAAATTGTTTTTCACACATTCGCTGTGGCGTTAACGCTACGGTACGGGAAGGCCAAATAATCCTTCTATAAATTACATGAAAGTAACTTAATATAAAAAAAAAAAAAAAATTTAAAAGAGGGGAAAAGGAGCCGAGAACAGCTTTCAATATCCAAAAATCAATGCAAAATTCGAGGGAATCTTAAAATTTTACGATTTATGGAGTTACATAAAATAATTAATGGTTCGAAATTTTTGAAAGAAAATAAATAAAACTTTGAATTATCAAGTGTTTTTATTTGACTGCAAATATTTGGCTTATTTATGTATAAAGTAACAAAATTTATCATTTAAAAAATTCTGATGTATCGTTTTTTTCTTCATTGTTGCTTCTTTCATTCGTACCTGTCGCAGATAAAATTGCGCCATCGATAGTGATGCTGATTTTCATCGACTTGAACATACATATGTACATACATATGTAGTCAGAAAAACAAACTCTGTTGATGTCAACTACTGGTATCGTTGATGGTTCTTCATCATACATATGTATGTACATAAATACATGTATGTAAGTACATATGTATGTACATAAATACATGTATGTAAGTACATATGTATTGACGCCGCGATTCGTGCGGAAAATGTTCTTTTATGTAGCACGCACAATATAAGTATGTACATACATATGTACATACAGTTTGTCAAGTAATTGCTTTCAAAATGAAAAAAATCAGACAAATTCATTTATTAACTTATAATTTATTACAAAACAAAACCTTCATTGACATCGTTAATTTCGTCAAATTTTTAGAGCGAAGCTCTCTTAGGCGCGTTGGGGTTTCGTTTTCGTTTCGTCAGATCTGCAGCGCGTCAGATTTTCCTTTCTCTTCACTGTTCGTGAGAGACAAGGACCGACGACATTGAAACACCCGTGATTGGTCCGCCTATGTCTCTCTGTCTAGTCAGAGAGAATAGTCCAGGGCATGATGAAATAACATGTTATTTCATCATGGTCCAGGGGTAGGCACCCATAGCCCGTGCGGGCACTTTTGTTCGGCAATTGCTCGTTTTGCTATCTGTGTGCATGCCGAAGTCAACCCGAATTGCACTCGAGAGCGTAAAATCTGAATTAGTCGCTTGCAGCATTTCGACGCGAGTGGATCTATGTCGCTTTGTTGAAAATATGCACATGGAAAAATTAATTTAGGGGTAGAGCTGCAAAACTATCGATGGTTGCAACATTCAATAGTTTCGATGGTTTGGCAACAAATATTCAATAGTATCGATAGTACTATCGAAAATATTTTCAAATTCAAAAACTTAATAAACGCATACTTAACAATAAAAATTAACATTTTAATAAACATTTCATATGTTTAACATAATGAGATCCTTCATGGACATAGTAAATCAAAACAAATTTGAATAAAATTAAAATTAAGGATCAGTCTTCTGCCAAGATCCGAGAATTGTGACTAAGAAAAAGGAGCATGTCCACATGCTTAGCTTTTAAGGCAGCTCTTCGTGCCGTTATAATTTGTCCAGCTTTGCTGAACATTCGCTCCGACTCTGTCGATGAAGCGGGAATGCAAAAATATTTCGTAGTAAGGTCTTTTATACTACTTTCGTTATGCTGTAAATACAGAAACATTAAACATTTTTGAAAATTTTATGTCCGTCAAGTTACCGACACTGTTAAACTCGAGTTAGCGACGGTCCTCTGTTAACCCTCTGTTAACTTTTTTGCATTTTTATTTTTTAATTTTTCAGCTATTTATTAACTTTTTTGAAACAAATAAAGCCTTAAATTGTTAAGAATAGATGAAATTTTTGTTTTAATTTAGTTTTGGGGGTTTTTGAGCATTCCATGTATTGACAATTTCTTCACGAAAATGTCCTTTTTTCGTTTTCGCATAGCTCCAATATACTGCAACGGCTCAATGAAGATTGAATGCCCGATTTTTCCCCAATTATTCATCTATATCCCCACCAAGTTTGGTTAAAATTCCTCGTAACGTTTTCGAGAAAATTGCATTTTTTTGAACCAACCATGATTTTCCCCATACAAAATGTGTAAAAAATTACGCCGACTTTATCGGGCAAAAACTCGACTATATTGTAACGGCTTAATGAAGATTGAATGCCAGAATTTAGGCATGACTTTCAGGAATATGTTCAGAGAGTTTAAGCAAAATTCCTCGTAACGTTTTCGAGAAAAATGCATAAATGTGGGAGTACCTTCAGGAAACAATAAATTTTTCAGCAAATGCAATTCGCCCATGTTCTTCTTCTTCCTCCTTTAATTCGCCCCTTACAAAATGAGTGAAAAACTGGGCCGACTTTATCGGGCAAAAACTCGACTAAATGGTACCGGCTCAATGAAGATTGAATGCCAGAATTTAGGTATGTCTTTCTGGAATATGTTTGGGTAATTTTATTCAAAATTCCTCGTAACGTTTTCAAGAAAAATGCATACATATGGGGATACTTTTTGCCCGCAAATTTTTTTCAATTTCGATTGGCCCAGCTGTTTTTTCAATTCGCCACTCATCATATGATCATTTCGCCCCACCACAAATGACCACAAAATGAGCGAAAAAATGGGTTGACTTTGTTGGGCAAAAACTCGCCTATATAGTAACGGCTCAATGAAGATTGAATGCCAGAATTTAGATATGACTTTCTGGAATGTGTTTAGAGAGTTTAAGCCAAATTCCTCGTAACGTTTTCGAGAAAAATGCATAAATGTGAGGGTACCTTTTGCCGGCAAATTTTGTTCTATGTCAATTCGCTCAGCAATTTGACTCAATTCGCCACTCATAATACGTCACAAAATGTGAGAAATAATGGATTGACTTTGTTGGGCAAAAACTCGCCTATATAGTAACGGCTCAATGAAGATTGAATGCCAGAATTTAGATATGACTTTCTGGAATGTGTTTAGAGAGTTTAAGCCAAATTCCTCGTAACGTTTTCGAGAAAAATGCATAAATGTGAGGGTACCTTTTGCCGGCAAATTTTGTTCTATGTCAATTCGCTCAGCAATTTGACTCAATTCGCCACTCATAATACGTCACAAAATGTGAGAAATAATGGGTTGACTTTGTTGGGCAAAAACTCGCCTATATAGTAACGGCTCAATGAAGATTGAATGCCAGAATTTAGATATGACTTTCTGGAATGTGTTTAGAGAGTTTAAGCCAAATTCCTCGTAACGTTTTCGAGAAAAATGCATAAATGTGAGGGTACCTTTTGCCGGCAAATTTTGTTCTATGTCAATTCGCTCAGCAATTTGACTCAATTCGCCACTCATAATACGTCACAAAATGTGAGAAATAATGGGTTGACTTTGTTGGGCAAAAACTCGCCTATATAGTAACGGCTCAATGAAGATTGAATGCCAGAATTTAGATATGACTTTCTGGAATGTGTTTAGAGAGTTTAAGCCAAATTCCTCGTAACGTTTTCGAGAAAAATGCATAAATGTGAGGGTACCTTTTGCCGGCAAATTTTGTTCTATGTCAATTCGCTCAGCAATTTGACTCAATTCGCCACTCATAATACGTCACAAAATGTGAGAAATAATGGGTTGACTTTGTTGGGCAAAAACTCGCCTATATAGTAACGGCTCAATGAAGATTGAATGCCAGAATTTAGATATGACTTTCTGGAATGTGTTCAGAGAGTTTAAGCCAAATTCCTCGTAACGTTTTCGAGAAAAATGCATAAATGTGAGGGTACCTTTTGCCGGCAAATTTTGTTCTATGTCAATTCGCTCAGCAATTTGACTCAATTCGCCACTCATAATACGTCACAAAATGTGAGAAATAATGGGTTGACTTTGTTGGGCAAAAACTCGCCTATATAGTAACGGCTCAATGAAGATTGAATGCCAGAATTTAGATATGACTTTCTGGAATGTGTTCAGAGAGTTTAAGCAAAATTCCTCGTAACGTTTTCGAGAAAAATGCATAGATGTATGGGGAAAAATTGATAAAAATATTGCTTCAGTAATTCGCCGCTCATTATTGCTGAAATAGGGGATCGCGAAAATATGACGTCACTCGAATAGGGGGTCGCTGATATTGAGGGCTTTGTATAGTGATACATGGGTGTACCAAAAAGTTGTAATTATTTCTTAATAAGAGTTTTTTTGAATTATGATTTTTATATAGATAAATATATTTGTAGGCGATCTTACAAAATTTAAATAAGGTTAATGAAAAATACAACTGTTGTCTGGCTTTTTTTTTTAAGGTGGAATTTTCGTTATGTATACATACATATTTGTTCTGGCAATTGCAAAGAATTTCGCTGCAAACAAATAAGACCTGCACCATGGTATCATTATGCTAGTGTTTTCTCGAAATTTATTTATTTTTTTAATAAGACACATTCATTCACACTATTACGAAAAAAACATTGCAACAACAAAACTCTATTGCGAGAAAGAAATTAGAAGCAAAAAAAGAAATTCTTATAAAAAAAACAAAATTTCGCTCTTCCTGCGATTCGAACCTCTATATATTTTATATTTATATGCAAATTAAGAAAAGTGCGCCTAATAAAAAAAAATTATGAAATCTTCGCTAGGATTCGAACCCATGCGGCTCCATATATTTTTTTATTCAATTCTTAATTTTGGTTTTGTTAATTGTATTTATACATACATATATATTGATACTGTCACTATTTGACTTCTGCCATACACTTTAAAAAGCTAAAAACAAATGAAAAAACACGGAAAAAAAATTTCACCTCCGCTAGGATTTGAGCCCCTATCGATTTTATATAAACATATCATATGTATAAATGTGACCCATAAATTGTTTTGCCCTAATAAAATTATTGTTTTTCTAATTATTCTTTTATACACTTATATCACTAACCATAGAATACATAGATGCGTCAAACTCAAGATTTTTTGATTACAAACGCTAGCCTGAGCCTGGAACCCCAGAGAACTTCGGCAAAAGCCGAACAGCCTAGAACCCCAGAGAGCGGCCGCAGCGAGAGCGAAAAACGTTTGCTCGCAGCACTGTCGCTACGCATCGAAAATAATTCAGTCTGCCACAGATCGCAGAACGATGAACGCATGTCTGCGTCGCTGTGTTCTCGTTTTGCATATGTATGTGTACACTCGTCGGTACATGCTCAGGCTTCGTAGTGTGTGTGTGAGACGTGAAGTTGTACAACATCGCATTTCAATCGCTCGCTCGCAGACTTTTTGAGTTTTCGACGAGCTAGCGACAATGCGAGAATGAGATGCGTGCTTAACTACAGAACTCGACGGCACTTCTCAAAGTGTCGACGTGGCTCTGTTGTTAGTGTGCTCGCTTAGCGATCGGGCGGCCGGGGTTCGAGTCCCATCTTGGTCGAAGTTTTTCATAATGCTTTATATATTTTTTTGATACATTTTTATTTACTTTTTATACCCTTGCAGAGGAATTTGGCTTAAACTCTCTAAACACATTCCAGAAAGTCATATCTAAATTCTGGCATTCAATCTTCATTGAGCCGTTACTATATAGGCGAGTTTTTGCCCAACAAAGTCAACCCATTATTTCTCACATTTTGTGACGTATTATGAGTATCGAATTGAGTCAAATTGCTGAGCGAATTGACATAGAACAAAATTTGCCGGCAAAAGGTACCCTCACATTTATGCATTTTTCTCGAAAACGTTACGAGGAATTTGGCTTAAACTCTCTAAACACATTCCAGAAAGTCATATCTAAATTCTGGCATTCAATCTTCATTGAGCCGTTACTATATAGGCGAGTTTTTGCCCAACAAAGTCAACCCATTATTTCTCACATTTTGTGACGTATTATGAGTGGCGAATTGAGTCAAATTGCTGAGCGAATTGACATAGAACAAAATTTGCCGGCAAAAGGTACCCTCACATTTATGCATTTTTCTCGAAAACGTTACGAGGAATTTGGCTTAAACTCTCTAAACACATTCCAGAAAGTCATATCTAAATTCTGGCATTCAATCTTCATTGAGCCGTTACTATATAGGCGAGTTTTTGCCCAACAAAGTCAACCCATTATTTCTCACATTTTGTGACGTATTATGAGTGGCGAATTGAGTCAAATTGCTGAGCGAATTGACATAGAACAAAATTTGCCGGCAAAAGGTACCCTCACATTTATGCATTTTTCTCGAAAACGTTACGAGGAATTTTGCTTAAACTCTCTGAACACATTCCAGAAAGTCATATCTAAATTCTGGCATTCAATCTTCATTGAGCCGTTACTATATAGGCGAGTTTTTGCCCAACAAAGTCAACCCATTATTTCTCACATTTTGTGACGTATTATGAGTGGCGAATTGAGTCAAATTGCTGAGCGAATTGACATAGAACAAAATTTGCCGGCAAAAGGTACCCTCACATTTATGCATTTTTCTCGAAAACGTTACGAGGAATTTGGCTTAAACTCTCTAAACACATTCCAGAAAGTCATATCTAAATTCTGGCATTCAATCTTCATTGAGCCGTTACTATATAGGCGAGTTTTTGCCCAACAAAGTCAACCCATTATTTCTCACATTTTGTGACGTATTATGAGTGGCGAATTGAGTCAAATTGCTGAGCGAATTGACATAGAACAAAATTTGCCGGCAAAAGGTACCCTCACATTTATGCATTTTTCTCGAAAACGTTACGAGGAATTTTGCTTAAACTCTCTGAACACATTCCAGAAAGTCATATCTAAATTCTGGCATTCAATCTTCATTGAGCCGTTACTATATAGGCGAGTTTTTGCCCAACAAAGTCAACCCATTTTTTCGCTCATTTTGTGGTCATTTGTGGTGGGGCGAAATGATCATATGATGAGTGGCGAATTGAAAAAACAGCTGGGCCAATCGAAATTGAAAAAAATTTGCGGGCAAAAAGTATCCCCATATGTATGCATTTTTCTTGAAAACGTTACGAGGAATTTTGAATAAAATTACCCAAACATATTCCAGAAAGACATACCTAAATTCTGGCATTCAATCTTCATTGAGCCGGTACCATTTAGTCGAGTTTTTGCCCGATAAAGTCGGCCCAGTTTTTCACTCATTTTGTAAGGGGCGAATTAAAGGAGGAAGAAGAAGAACATGGGCGAATTGCATTTGCTGAAAAATTTATTGTTTCCTGAAGGTACTCCCACATTTATGCATTTTTCTCGAAAACGTTACGAGGAATTTTGCTTAAACTCTCTGAACATATTCCTGAAAGTCATGCCTAAATTCTGGCATTCAATCTTCATTGAGCCGTTACCATATAGTCGAGTTTTTGCCCGATAAAGTCGGCGTAATTTTTTACACATTTTGTATGGGAAAAATCATGGTTGGTTCAAAAAAATGCAATTTTCTCGAAAACGTTACTAGGAATTTTAAACAAACTTGGTGGGGATATAGATGAATAATTGGGGAAAAATCGGGCATTCAATCTTCATTGAGCCGTTGCAGTATATTGGAGCTATGCGAAAACGAAAAAAGGACATTTTCGTGAAGAAATTGTCAATACATGGAATGCTCAAAAACCCCCAAAACTAAATTAAAACAAAAATTTCATCTATTATTAATAATTTAAGGCTTTATTTGTTTCAAAAAAGTTAATAAATAGCTGAAAAATTAAAAAATAAAAATGCAAAAAAGTTAACAGAGGGTTAACAGAGGACCGTCGCTAACTCGAGTTTAACAGTGTCGGTAACTTGACGGACATGAAAATTTTTTGTTAAGCTACATACCTGCCAATATTTAAGGGGATCAACATCGCCCAAGGTGTGATTTTATTTTATTTAATTTAATATTTAATTATCTTTTACATATAAATGTATTTCTTACCAAAATTTGCTGCCGACCTGCAAAGTTGCGCCAAAACAAGTGATGTGCAATGTATGGTAATGCCACTATCGATAGTGAACAATAACCATCGATAGCGACGTAAAAATGTAAAAAATCGATATATCGATAGTGCCATCGATAATTTTACAGCTCTATTTAGGCTTCGGCCACGCTTTAAGCGATGAGCGACTAAGCGACTGAGCGACGCGCTCTCGAGCGACGTTAATGAGCGATCGCGTTGAGTGAGGTGGCCACGCACTAAGCGACACCGCTCGATTGATTAGTTGCAAAAATGACTTATTCTAAAGAAGTTCTACGAAATCTTCTTGAAAGCCGCTATAGCAAATATAGACAATTAAAGAGAATTCAAAGGCGAAGGTTTGGCGTTCATCCCATAAATCGGGTGAGAAAAGAGTATGGCGAGTTTCATCACCTATACAGTAGCCTTCGAGACCACCCAGATCGATTTTGGCAATATTTACGCATGTCAATCGATTCATTTGATTTGTTGTTAAGTAAAATTAATAACAAAATAAATAAACCGAGATCAACAATTTCTGCTGAAGAACGATTGGTTTTATTATTGAGGTAAGTGTAAATTAAGTAAATAAGTATATAACAGTAGTATTAGTTTAAAGTTGTAGGTGTTCCTTATTTTTAAGCTTAGCTATAATTATATTTTGTATTTCGTTTCTGATTTCCAACTTTTCGATGGAGGTAAATTTTTCAAAAAAAGGCAAAAGTGATTTAAAAAACAATAAATCTTGGTTTTTGTTTCCTTCGTCTGTTTCCTTGTCTTTTCCGATTTGGTTTTTTAACATTTCCAGTCGCTCTTTTTCTATTTCCAAGAATTCGGTTTCCATATTTATTTTCCTTTTTTTAGAAGTAGGTTTTCCGTCTATACTTGTAGACGGTGTTGACATAACAGACATATTGCTGTTATCTTCATCAAACAGATCTGCAAGCAGCATGTCGTTCATGCTTTCATCGTCCTCCTGCAAATTGCCCTCAGTAGGATCTGGTGCAACTGTTTGCTTTAGGAAAGACATTAGCTCCAAGTATGGCCATTTAACATTTATCGTTTGAGCTTCGGATCCTGATGGTAGGCGTGGTAGTCTTTGCAAATTCCTTCTATATGTATCCTTTAAATTTTTCCATTTTGCTTTTGCAGCAGCTCCTAAAAAATAATTATATATAGATGTAAATTTGTTATTAATTTTAATTTTTTATATCAGTTTTATTTTGTTAAGCACATATTTTTATTTTAAGGTACCTTGCTACAGGTCAATCGTTTCGTGACTTGTCATTTGCTTTTCGTCTGGGAAGAAGCACTGTTAGCAACATTATATGCGAAATAAGCATTATAATTTGGAAATCACTCGTAAATGAATATATGCCAACACCAACAACTGATATGCTTCAAAAAGTTACGGATGATTATTATAAGCGTTGGAAGTTTCCAAACTGTCTGGGTAGCATCGACGGAAAACATTGCCAAATTAAGTGCCCAGCTCATACTGGATCACATTATTTTAATTATTTGCATTATTTTTCCCTTGTTTTACAAGGTGTAGCAGATGCTGACAAAAAATTCATAGCAATTGAAGTGGGTGGCAGAGGAAAGCAAAGCGATGGTGGCACATTTTCTGGATCCACTTTGTTTAGATTGCTGGAAGCAGGCAAATTCAATGTTCCACCACCACAAGCACTACCAGGCTCGAATATCATTTTGCCAAACTTTTTAATAGGAGATGAAGCCTACCCACTGAAAAATTATTTATTGAGACCATATCCTCGAAAAAAATTAAATGCCAAAACTGAACGATACAATGAAAGATTATCAACCTGTACAGTTACAAATAACTCCAACTTCATTCCATTCTTTATCAGTTATAAATCTATTTTTATACTCTTTATGAGTGTCGTTCCATAAAACGGTTCGGCTTTGAACAGCCGAAATTAATGATTCTGCGCAGATTTTTTGCATTGTCTGCAATTCGTCGCTCAGCGATGCACTAAAAATTAGAATCAATTCTAGCGCTGAGCGACGTCGCTCAGACGCTCACAAAATTCGCTCGTCGCTCAGCAGCTGTGTGGCCACTCCAACGCTTTCTCATAAGCTTTAATATTTTACGTCGCTCGAGAGAGCGTCGCTCAGTCGCTTAGTCGCTCAGTCGCTTAGTCGCTCATCGCTTAAAGCGTGGCCGAAGCCTTAGGGGTTGTTTTCTTTTTTATTTTCTTGCAGCAGATCGTCGATTCCGCTCGTCTGAACGATTGAGGCAATATCTGTTCACTTTTCTTTTCTCGCAGTGTAAAACACACACGGCCCTGCAATGCAGGGCCCGGCACAAAGAGAGCCAACGAAAACTGTCAATGTATGTGTGCGCTTGCGTGTGGGCGTAAGTTGCTTTATACTACGCAAATTGCATGTGAAGAAAGTAAGAAAAATTAAAAGCGATGGGAAACCAATAATTTCCAATTAAAACATATTTTGAAACTAAACTATTTGCTTTACTTCTATATTATTTACATAACTTTTTATCAGAAGGAGATCTTCTAAATAGTTATCTGTTAGACTGTTTCGAATAGAATATTGCAAAAGTTGCCAGTTACATAAAAAGAATGAAGGCATTAATTTTTTCATGTGTAGCGATCGAGCATGGCGACATAGATGTGCTCGCGTCGAAATGCTGAGGGCAACTTAATCCACCCTCATGCTCTGTGTGAGGACTTCGGCAGCCGTTCGGTTACACGCATACGTGCTGCCGAACGTGTTCGTCCCCCGGGGAATATGAGTGCCGGGCTCTGCTCTACATGTTTTTTCTAATTTTTACTTACCTATTCCACTGTTTTTCGTAAAATTTTGTTGTTGTTACAATACTCATTTATGATCTTTATGACAAGAATATATGGTGTGGGGAGCAATATCGTACTACGGGACATGCGAGCTTCAATTTTTGACATCGCGCATGAACGCACAGGACTAAAACACCGTTTTGAAAAAGGCTTTTCCGCATTTTCAAAACCTACAGTGGACTTTCCAGCATGATAATGCGCCAATTCACACCGCCCGATCCGTGAAGTCATGGATTCAGGGCCAAAAAGTTGATCTCATGGAGTGGCCACCATAGTCACCCGACCTTAACATCATTGAAAACGTCTGGGGATGGTTGGTCAGGAAAGTGTATGAGTTCGGAAAGCAGTATACCACAAAGACAGAGTTGATCGAAGGTATTAAAGACGCTTGGTCAACCATATCATTGAGTTATATCGAACAACTGTATAATTCAATTCCCAATCGAATTTTTGAAGTAATTTCAAACAAAGGCGGGACTACGCACTACTAATATTACTTAAAAAATATCAAAGAAGCTAACATCGGCTGTGCCGAAGTTTATATACTCTTGCAGTCCATGGCCATAATATTTTTACATGTTCCAAACTCTTTTTCTGTATCTCAATTCATTAATGCACAGAATCTTTCAAATATCATTTCAATTTCTTCTTCTTCTTCTTCCCCATCCCCTTTTACACGCATGCCGCGACTCGCACGCATACACATATAGTTTATGTAGCGTTGCGTCTGTATGTGTGCATGCGTGTGCTCTGTTGATTTGATGATGACGTAGTAGGCAAACATCTGACCAATTTTATAATACCCTCTGCAAGGGTATAAAAAGTAAATAAAAATGTATCAAAAAAATATATAAAGCATTATGAAAAACTTCGACCATGATGGGAGTCGAACCCCGGCCGCCCGATCGCCAAGCGAGCACACTAACAACAGAGCCACGTCGACACTTTGAGAAGTGCCGTCGAGTTCTGTAGTTAAGCACGCATCTCATTCTCACATTGTCGCTAGCTCGTCGAAAACTCAAAAAGTCTGCGAGCGAGTGATTGAAATGCGATGTTGTACAACTTCACGTCACACACATACTACGAAGCCTGAGCATGTACGGACGAGTGTACACATACATAGGCAAAACGAGAACACAGCGACACAGACATGCGTTCATCGTTCTGCGATCTGTGGCAGACTGAATTATTTTCGATGCGTAGCGACACTGCTGCGAGCGAACGGTTTTCGCTCTCGCTGCGGCCGCTCTCTGGGGTTCTAGGCTGTTCGGCTTTTGCCGAAGTTCTCTGGGGTTCCAGGCTCAGGCTAGCGTTTGTAATCAAAAAATCTTGAGTTTGACGCATCTATGTATTCAATGGTTAGTGGTTTGACCATGGGAGTTCGAATTATGATTTTTTCGTTCGAATTACCGAGTGCATAAAAATATGTGTAAGGAATTTGTAATAACCTGAAATTAATAAGAGGTTCGAAATATCACAGTTTTAAATTAACGATAGTCGACTGTTGGTATTTTTATATAAAATTCAATGGAGTAAAAATACATATATACATATGTATGTACATATGTAATTTTTAAATGGCAGCATAAAGTTTAATCATTTGCAGCTGTTTATGCTTTTTCTTCGTTTTCCTTTGGCGGGCCAATATTAGTACAGGGATGCCAATTTCATGTATGTATGTATGTATGTATAGAAATGGTCTAGTTCCACCAGGTGGGTAGAAAGGGTGAAAAACGTCCTCTGCTTAAGTTTTTATATGCGTTTTCATAAAACAATATGTCTGTATGTACATATTAAATATTGAAACAAAAATGTTCAGTGATTGCTTAAATGCAATTCGAACAGAAAATAATCATTTTTTTTAGGAGTATTTTATTTAAGACTATGTAAACATTTCGCAACAACTGAAATATTATCGAAATGTTGGAGAAAAATACATTTCTGTGACACCCTATAGTTGCTTTGCGGTTGGTTTCGTTATCTATTTCTGAGACGCCCAAAAATTTCTTATCGTGTCGTTAACAGAAGTCAGCATTTGACATCAGTTTGTTTACCAATTCTGAATCCATCGATTTTTAAATCGATCCAATTTGAAAATTGTACTGTAGTTGTAGGTTTCCGACTGTCAGTGGACTTAAAATGTAATAAAAATATCAAAGAAGCTAACATCGGCTGTGCCGAAGTTTATATACCCTTGCAGTCCATATCCATAATATTTTTACATGTTCCAAACTCTTTTTCTGTATCTCAATTCGTTAATGCACAGAACCTTTCAAATATCATTTCAATTTCTTCTTCTTCTTCCCCATCCCCTTTTACACGAATGCCGCGACTCGCACGCATACACATATAGTTTATGTAGCGTTGCGTCTGTATGTGTGCATGCGTGTGCTCTGTTGATTTGATGATGACGTAATAGGCAGCAACTTGTGTTCTATTTAACCGATCAGATTCAAATTTTGGGATCTGAGATTTTATATATAATACTATCAAATTGGTAAATTTCATGGCGATACTCAAATTTTTGCAATTTTTGCAAAAATGTTTCCTCCAGAGCTATATGATATAGTGGTCCGATTATTTTTCCCAGGTAATAAAAAGCCCCCAAAAAAAATTTCATGCCGATAGCTCTTAAGATGGCTGAGTAAAACGCATACGCACAGACGGACGGACAGACGGACCTGGCTATATCAACTCAGCTTCATATGCTGATCAAGAATATATATACTTTATAGGGTCGGAAACGTCTCCTTCTGTGCGTTACAAACATCTGACCAATTTTATAATACCCTCTGCAAGGGTATAAAAATTAATTTTAATGTCAATTCATATGTCAAAGTCAATTTTTATATGTCGGATTATGGCATCAAATAGCATAGAGAAAAGACTATACCAAATGCATGTTTGGGGAAGCTTTGCATTTTTTTGTATTTTTATTCTATATTTAGACAATTAATATGATATATAATTAACACGATTTGTTTTTGGCGTTTCATACATTTTCGGAAAGGACCTCATTAAACGAACAACACTTTCTAGTAGTAACTGTGTTCTAATCCAGCACCGCTGGCTACCCCCTGCCCTGTGCTATCGGTTTGTAGAAAAAGCAGTGGTTCGGGAGATCTTTTGCCGCCCCATGAATGGAATCTCTGCTTCTTGCCCAGTACAACTGAATTTCTTTTCTCGTCCCGTTGCAATTGGGACTTGATGCGACAGCGTTCGATGACTGCATCCCGAATAATGGCAGCAAATTCCACGTCATTGAACTGGGCCATAAGCAGCTTAAAGAAGGCCCAAATCTCACCTCTTTGCGATGTGGGAGGTGGGGCATAGTGCCTAAAAAGCCAACTGTCGGCAATAGGTCCTTCTTCCGCATTCACTGGCCTGGAATTGTATGCATCGCAGACGTCTTCAAAACTGAGTATGGCCTGTAGAATGAATTTCCTATATTTGGTCAATTGAAGTTCACAGGTGCCCAGCTGGTCCTGATCCGAGCTTAGATGTGTGGTGGGCGTGGCATACAAATGCCTCGAGAGACCCACTAAAAGCAGCAAACGCCAAATGCTGAACATGTTCCTGATAATCCACTTGGCCAACTGGTGAAGCAATTGCCCTATACTGCCACTTATATAGCTAACTCGCTACACCCACTCGGATGCTCGCTTTTTCAGTTATCCAGGTTCTCCTTCTCTTTCTCACTCTGCAATTGTTGGCTGTTGACAGCACAATTTTTGAAGTCCATAAAATAATTATAAAACGTTTGTCGTTTACATTTTCCACGTCGTTGCACACGGCGTTGCTAAATAAATACGCGTATTAATAAGCGAAGCATGTCCTTAGTCCTTTTGCAACAAGTGTCATAAATTTTCACTGCCGTTCGTGGGTACGTACGTCTTTTTTCACGCTTGGAGTATATTTATTAATCCTTTCCACATAGAGAGATAAACGTGACTCTGGACTCTAGTGGGACTGCTTGCTGCCTTTTATACGGATCTATGTGTAGTATACGTGAGCGTGGCGGCAAGAACGCTCATTAGTTTGAGGGCTGGCGTTCACGCCCCTCCAAAGTCAGTCAGTCACTTGGGACAAATTGCTTGCTGATTAGCAAGCAAGCGTATGAAATTAATCATATGCAAATATTGCAAACTTTCTGTTTTTTTTTTGTAGCGCCTTTCTGTGTCGCAATTGGTTGGTTAGCTCTTTAATTTACTCAAAAACGTGATGAACAGAAAGGCGAGTGGGTGACATGGCGATTCGTGGTGGCTTTGCTCTTACTGTATTTTGAAATTGCTTGAGGTTTAGCATAAATATTCGTTCGGTATGCCGCTTTGTAAAGGAAAGAAACTAGGACACAAATTGCACAGAAGGAGACGTGTCCGTTTCCCATAAGGTATATATATTCATGAGAAGCTGAGTCGATATAGCCATGTCCGTCTGTCCGTCCGTGCGAATGCGTTTTACTCAACCGTCTTAAAAGCTATCGGCCTGTGCTTTTTTTTACCATAGGCAGATCCAGTTTGAAAATCTTTGGGATCGCAACACTCTATCATATAGTTGAATACGAAAAGTAGGTGAAGCAGTTGGAGTATCGCTATGAAATTTACTAAGTAATTGTAGAAAAACATCAGATCCCAAAATTTCAAAATTTCTGAGCGGATAAATAGAACACAAGTTACAGTCAATATAAATCGTCTCTGCTCAGCCGCTGCCGGCAGCGCTGCCTGCTACCTACTACGTCAATGCTCGAATCATCAAAGCACACGCTTGCACACACACAGACGCAACGCTACATAAACTATAGGTGTATGCGTGCGAATCGCGGCATGCGTGTAAAAGGCGATGGGGAAGAAGAAGAAGAACAAGAAATGGAAATGATATTTAAATTAATGAATTGAGTTACAGAAAAAGAGTTTGAAACATGTAATAATATTATAGCCAAGGTCTGCAAGGATATATAAACTTCGTCACAGCCGATGTTAGTTTCTTTAATATTTTTTAATATATTTAGATTACGAATCTGCAATTACATGCTAAGTATGTAATCATTGCCATAATTAATTAGTGCAAAGGTAATTTATCTTTCCTACCTGCATAGGCAGGGACTGATCCAACGGGAGATCCAGGGTGTTTTGAGTTACCCAATTTGAAATGTGCTTATTTTTTATACAATACACCAATAGGTATATATATATTAAAGTCGCCAAAATGTATGTAACAGGCTGAAGGAAGTTTTACCGACCCCATAAAGTATATATATTCTTGATCAGCATCAACAGCCGAGACGATATAATCACGTCCGTCTGTCCGTCCATCTGTATGAACACGCAGATCTTAAAGACTATAAGAGCTAGAGCCACAAAATTTGGTATGTAGTCTCGGGTAATATGTACACTTATCGGGTTTGTTTCAAAATTTTGCCACGCCCCCGCAAATTAAATAAAACCGATTTTCTCAAAAACTATTCTAGCTAGAGACACCATAGTTGGTATGTATATTTGCTTAGTAATTGCGCACTTTTTTTTATGTGTAAAGATTTTGCCACGCCCCTTTCCGCCCCCGTAATTTGAAAAAACTCGATTATCTCCCGTAATTTTCTACCTTGTGCAATCAAATTTAGCACACTTAAATTTGATACTAATATCAAGCAAAATACCAAATTTGATCAAAATCGGAATAAAAATAGTCAAGTTATGCATATAAACGTTTTTCCATATGGCCGGAAGTGGCCGTTGGCTGGTGGGGGCGCTAGGGTGCTCGAATGCTTGAGTGAGCGAAATACTAAGATATGCTTCTAAAAAGCATGCAAACAGATTTTTTTTTAAATACGAAAATGCATTTGTTGTTATAAATTTGAAATATTTGTTTTACTGGTGTATGGTATACCTAAGTCGGCGAGACGACTGACTTCATTTAACCTATTGTCATAAAAATTCAAATTTGTTCTGTATAAGTAGGTACGTAGCTCCCATAGGAACGATCGGTAGAAAACAGTGGCTTTTATGAATACCTTCGTTTTTTTTTGACGCGATTGCCTTAAAAACATTTGCCAGTCTTATATATCTGTTAATGACTGTGCCAAATTTGATCAATATAGAATAACTACAGATCTTAGTTTATCTCTTGATAAACAGATAATTGATTTTTATACCCTTGCAGAGGGTATTATAAAATTGGTCAGATGTTTGTAACGCACAGAAGGAGACGTTTCCGACCCCATAAAGTATATATATTCTTGATCAGCATGAGAAGCTAAGTCGATTTAGCCATGTCCGTCTGTCCGTCGGTGCGTACGCGTTTTACTCAGCCATCTTAAGAGCTATCGGGATGAAATTTTTTTTGGGAGCTTTTTTTTACCCGGGTGAGATAAAGTATGAAAATCTTTGGGATCGGACCACTATATCATATAGCTCTAGAAGAAACATTTTTGCAAAAATTGGAGTATCCCCATGAAATTTACCAATATGATAGTAATAGATATAAAATCTCAGATCCCAAAATTTGAATCTGATCCGATAAATAGAACACAAGTTACAGTCAATATAAATCGGTTCAAACGCTGCCGGCAGCGCTGCTTGCTGCCTACTACTGCCATCATCAAATCAACAGAGCACACGCATACACACACAGACGCAACGCTACATGAACTGTATGTGTATGCGTGCCGTGCTTTGCTTAGAAAATGATGGAAGAAGAAAAACTTGTGGTAAAAAGAGAAATAATATTTTGTTTGTGTATTGATGAATTGAGTTGCAGGGAAAGAAATTTCAAAAAGGAAAAATATTATTGCCAAGTATACTGCAAGGGTATATAAACTTCGGCATAGCCGAAGTTAGCTTCTTTGATATTTTAGATTTGATTTTAATTAGTTTCATGATCGGATACTGCCCCAAAAGATTATTTCGGAGCATTAGTTGACAAATGTTATTTATGGCTAAAAAGTGACAATAAGAGTAGTTCGTCTTCTAAGGTTAACAGACCTAGACATGGCCGTGACTGTCTGTCCGTTCGTGGGTCTATATAAACTAGAAATGTGAGAAATATCGGTACAATATATCGCATATCGATATTCAAAACGATATGTAAGTATAATTGCGATATGATATTTAATGCGATTTTTCGTCGATATATCGATATCTATTGTGATATATTGAATATTAGTCAATAGTCGAATAAAGCCAGAAAGATTCCCAAAGCTTTTATTTTTGGGATGTATGGATGTATGTACAGCTCATGTGAAATATGGATTTCATGGTTAATCTTTCCTTAGGTTAAGTTATATCCTAATTAAAGAATAATATAAGAAATGCATTTAAACTGTTTTTATATCCTTGCAGAGGGTGTTATAAAATTGGTCAGATGTTTGTAACGCACAGAAGGTGACGTTTCCGACCCTATAAAGTATATATATTCTTGATCAGCATGAGAAGCTGAGTTGATATAGCCATGTCCGTCTGTCCGTCCGTCTGTGCGTATGCGTTTTACTCAGCCATCTTAAGAGCTATCGGGATGAAATTTTTTTTGGGTGCTTTTTATTACCTGGAAAAAATAAAGTATGAAAATTGGCAGAATCGGACCACTATATCATATAGCTCTGGAGGAAACATTTTTGCAAAAATTGGAGTATCGCCAATTTGCCAATATGATAGTATTATATATAAAATCTCAAATCCCAAAATTTGAATCTGATCGGATAAATAGAACACAAGTTACAGTCAATATAAATCGTCTCTGCTCAACCGCTGCCGGCAGCGCTGCCTGCTGCCTACTCGAATCATCAAAGCACACGCATGCACACATACAGACGCAACGCTACATAAACTATATGTGTATGCGTGCCAATCGCGGCATGCGTGTAATAGGCGATGGGAAAGAAGCAGAAATTGAAATGACATTTGAAAGGTTCTGTGCATTAATGAATTGAGTTGCATAAAAAGAGTTTGGAACATGTAAAAATATTATGGCCATGGACTGCAAGGGTATATAAACTTTGGCAGAGCCGATGTTAGCTTCTTTGATATTTTTATTTACAGAAATTCCGTTTTTGCGGCGAAGGCGATTGTCCCGATTGGGTCTTAGCCGAAATCATATCAACGCTGTCCCATTTACCTATAGAAAACTTGGAACAATTAACAGATCTTGTGGCAAAACGCATCTGCGGAAAACCATTTGAGGTTGGTGTCACAGATACGTATTTAGTCTTTTAATAATAGTTTAATTCTTTTATAGGAATCGAAAATCAAATCACTGACTTCCTCGTTAACAAACGAGGGTAAAACTGCCGTGGCCTGTATACACTTTATGCTGATCAATGCGTCACGGTATAATTGCACTGAAAAAATATTCGGCGAGGAAATACAACAATTGGGACTACCTAAAGAACATGCCGGAGCCATGTGTCAAGTGCTTAAGGAACATTCGCCTGCTATAAGACAGCAATTAATAAAAAAGTGCTTCAAAAGTGAGTATGTTATTCTTTAAGCGGAACTCAGATCGAATAAATTTCTTTATTTCAGTTAATGAACTTGAGAGTATAAGGGACGTAACCTCTCCAGACGAAACGCCACCAAATTGTGCAACTTTGGAACTAAAAATCTCGCAAGAATTGGTTGATGACTTACCACAAGATACAACTCACATTGTTAATATTGAACTATCGCACCTAAAAGCTCTTCTCGCAGAGTTAAAAACGGCAAAGGCCATTATGGAGAAATACGAAAATAAGGAACCACCAACCTAGTTTCACAAAAATATATCAAAAATATATGACCTAATATGTACATATATACATTGTATTAACAATTACATTCCGCCAATTTTAAAACAGATACATATGTACATACATATATCCGATGTATCCAAGGAATGCTTTAACACTTTAACTGAACGATGCAAGCCTCGCAATTTCTGGGATGGAAACTCTTTTAAAAGGTTTTTTCTTTTGCTCTTAAAATATAACTCCACCTGAATGTATCCACATATGTATCTATTATAAAATTGTTTCCGAAAGATTTAAAAGATACGATTTGGTTAGTTCACGAAGACAATTAAATTGATATCTGTAAAATAGAACAATTCCATATGTGAAATTTTATCAACTGGACGCTGTTTAAAAATCATATACATATATATTCTCAGATTATTTCGTATAATATTTGTAAAACATACCTTTTTGGTCAATTACTGGTGAAATTCAGTCTCAGATTGGAATCGTTTCAGAAAAATTTTATATGGGATGGTTAGCGCTTTTATAAAATACCAGTATACATTAAATATATTGACTGTAAACAATGATTTTGTTTGTTGTAAATTTTTGCAACCCATCCACTGCAGTGCAGTTAGCTCAACGTTAACATAACATTTAAAATTTAAAAAAATTTAATTTAACCTACTAATATATTAAGTACTAGCTGGCCCGGCAAGCGTTGCTCTGCCCCCTTTTTTACTTGCTGGCGAATTAAATGTTTAGTTTATCCATTAAATGTTCGACGTGGCACTTAACTTAGTTTAATACTATTGAGTATACAATATTTTTTGTTATGTTTGCAGGTGCATAAATAAACAAATTATTTGGTGCTCCCACCCTGGAACATGCCACGTATAATTGTCCGTGAGAAAAGCACGGCTCTTTTAAATTTACCCCACACACTTGAAGGGTTTGTCCTTGCGCTTTATATATCGTCATTGCAAATGATAAACGCACTGGGAATTGAAGACGTTTCAATTCGAATGGCATGTCAGTTGATATCAATGGAATCCTTGGTACTAATACAACTTCTCCTCTTACTTTGCCAGTTAGAATTGTTGCTTCGATGAAATTAGGCATTTTTTTATACAAAGTCTTGTTCCATTGCAAAGTTTTGGTGCATTGATATTTCTTAATAGTATGATTGAGGAACTCACTTTCAATTTTAAAATATGTGGTGGCATACCGGGTAGCTCCAAAGAATTTAGAAATTCCACAGGATAATTTACTGCGTCTTCTTCTGTTGTAGCAGTATCGATTGACTTGTATGATATTATGTCACCTGGTAATTTCTGTTGAATTTGATCATTTATTTCATTCACATTTGAGTTCGTTGGTGCTAAAATTGCGCGTTCCCTCAGCCAAACCCGATTTGTATAGTTTTGAACTATGTTTGGAAACACGTGATCAATTAGTTCTTCTTCTGATGGCAACATTATGCAAAAGTTGTTTGGTAACGTGATAAAGCCATTTAAATCCCGTTCAATTTCGCCATCGCCAATCTGAAGAAGTTGCTCCGAAAACTCACGTGCTGCTGGATTATTTTGAAGACGCACACGCATATTTATGTTAAGCGATAACTTTTGAACATTTCTCCAAAGAAATTAACTTTTCAAACATGCATTAATTTCATCAGCTGGAGTTGATCTGGGAATGACGGGCAGCGCTGCTATATGTTATACAACACTATACGTTAGAGGTTTACATTGTATTGAAATGAATTCTTTTTATTCATTCGTTTTAAAACGCCTTAAGTTAATTGGTTTAATTCAAAATTAGCTTTCTTTTGGAAAAACAAACCTTCCTTGGGCCATAACGAATATTTAAAAAAAAAATGGTATACGTTGTACAACACTGGATCGTTATTTGAATTAATTTTATTTATTCGTTTTAAAACGCCTTTAGTTAATTGGTTAAACTGAAAATTAACTTTCTTTTGGAAAAAAACCCTTCTCTGGGCCACAACCAACATTTACAAAAAAAAAAAAAAAAATGGGCAAAATTGGTTGATACCTGAATGACTTATTAAATTACAAAAAAACGGCTTACAATTTTATATATATAGATTTTAAAGAAATAATTTAGAACCAATTTGCAAAATATCAAAGAGGTATTTTTATACCATACACCCATAGGGTGAAATGGTATATTAAAGTCGCCAAAATGTATGTAACAAGCAGAAGAAAGCTTTTCCGACCCCATAAAGTATATATATTCTTGATCAGCATCAACAGCCGAGACGATCTAGCCATGTCCGTCCGTCCGCCCGTCCGTCCGCCCGTCTGTATGAACACCCAGATCTCGGAGACTATAAGAGCTAGAGCCACCAAATTTGGTATGTAGACTCGTGTCATATGTACGCTTATCGACTTTGTTTCAAATGTTTGCCACGCCCCCTACCGCCCCCGCAAATGATATAAAACCGATTTTCTTAAACACCCTAGCAACTAGAGACACAAAATTTGGTATGTATATTTGCTTAGTAAACGCGCACATTTTGTATTTATAAAAATTTTGCCACGCCCCTACCGCCCCCGCAAATCAAATAAAACCGATTTTCTCAAAACCTATTTTAGCTAGAGACACCATAGTTGGTATAAATATTTGCTTAGTAATTGCGCACAGTTTTGATGTGTAAAGATTTTGCCACGCCCCCTCCGCCCCCGTAATTTGAAAAACTTGATTATCTCCCGTAATTTTCTACCTTGTGCAATCAAATTTAGCACACTTAAATTTGATACTAATATCAAGCAAAATACCAAATTTGATCAAAATCGGAATAAAAATAGTCAAGTTATGCATATTAACGTTTTCCATATGGCCGGATGGCCGTTGGCTGGTGGGGGCGCTTAGGCGTATGCTTGAGTGAGCGAAATACTAAGATATGCTTGTAAAAAGCATGGAAACCGATTTTTTTAAAAATACGAAAATGCATTGGTTATTATAAATTTAAAATATTTGTTTTACTGGTGTATGGTATATCCAAGTCGGCGAGACGACTTACTTACTTCATTTTTCGTTCTGTCTTCGTTGTTTGTGGTTATGCTTCAGTTTGCGAATTCATTTATTAACTATGTATATTTATTTTAAATTTGAATTTGGCAGACAATTTTTATACATAAGTGTGTTTTTGTACGCATGTTTATCTTCGATCGTTGGTGCAAAGAAAATGGAACGAAAAAAGTAAAGATAATCATTGAAATGGTAAACAAAGAAATTGAAATAAAAGGCTACGTTACCGATCTGGATGATGTGTCGAAACGAATTACGTACATATGTAAAAGAATAGCAACTTTTTGGGGAAAGTACGATCGCAAGAAATGTTCAGTGATTAAATATCAAGGTGTTTGGCTGAATGAAAAGGAGAGGATTTCTTTGCGCTGTGCCCACAAGATGTCCCATTCAACACACAAAGAAACTGGTCGGCCGAAAATAGATTTTATGGAGTCTTCTAATAGAACAAAACGTCGTAGAATTGCTGAGATAGCAAAAGCCGACGAATCTATTGCTTCTGCTCTACGCTCCTACAACTCATCCAACCCAGCGTTTTCTGAATTTAGTGCAGATGATGTTTTATCTATTCTCGTGGAGTTACTCTCCACAAAGCAAACATCAATATTTGACTATACGCACATTTATAAATAGTAAAATGTCGTTTAAATTATTACCTAGCTACGAAAAGCTTGTGGCATCCAAAGCATCAAGCTATCCTGAAAACATCACACTGAGCGAATCGCAAGCTGAAGTTGAGCTACAGAGCTTGGTAGATCATACGGCCTCGAGAATTGTGCAACTTCAAGCAGAAGTTCTTCAATCCGTTGGTGATTATAATTTAATGTTAATTGGGAAGTGGGGCTTTGACAGCAGCTCTGGACATTCCGAATATAAGCAAAAAAACCGTGACAAATATGGACGATTCGAGTTTATTTGTAACTTCTTATGTACCACTGCAGTTAATAACTAAAGCTGATGATCCTAATAAGCGGAAATTAATTTGATAGAACCCTCGACCGTCATCTACACGATACTGTAGACCAATAACACTAACCATACAACACATAGATGGGACAAACCATGATGAAATAACATAAGGTGGTCTCGTCGGAAGCCGAAGCTTACCAAAGTATACACTTAACTTCAGTGCACGTTTGCTAACTCACCGTCTCGCTCACCCCTCAATAGACACTCAGAATACTATTTCTTTCACTCGCACTTATTGCAAGCATACGTTAAGTGTATGTCTCTTGCCGACGGGACCACTTTATGTTATTTCATGATGGGACAAACGCATGATTTTTTGATTGCAAACGCTAGCCTAGTCATGGAACCCCAGAGAACTTCGGCAAAAACCCGAACGTTCTTACTCTCAATGAGAGCGTAAAGTGGGGCGAGGGCCAAGCAGCTACGAAAATAATTTAGTGTAGTAGAGCTGGGAAACTATCGATAGTGGTCCCATTCGATAGTATCGATACTATCGTTTTTGTTCTAAGCCCATTATTTGACTTTGCAAATGAAATTACAAGCAACTTTTAGTTATTTTAAACATGTATTTAGTAACATCTGCTTAGGAAATTAAATTTCATTTTGTTTTTCAAAAAACCAAAAAAAAAAAAAAAAGCACATTTTGTCAGTTTTCAAGAGGCCTAATGAGATCAACTCTATTAAGGCATACAACAAATTAAACTTCATTTCGTTTTACAAAAAGTCAAATTAACAATTTGTCATTAGACATCTATGATCTAATGAGATCAATTCTCTTAAAAAATAAATCAAATTAAACTTAATTTTGTTTTACAAAAAAAAAAAAAAAACAAAAAAATTAAAAATAAATCACATTATGTCAGTTTTGACAGTTCAATGAGAATAAATTCAAAACAAAACAAAAAATCACTCTATCCAAGCATTTCTTTGTAGGAATAGAAGAGTATCCAGGTTATTTGCTTTAAGCGAAGCTCTCCTGTTGCTGATTATTAGCCCAGCCTTACTGAACATACGCTCAGACTCTGTTGATGTTGCAGGTACACAAAGAAATTTAGCTACCAGATTCTTTATACTAGAATCATTATACTGGAATTATAGAAACGTTGTTTATATATACATATATATTTTTTTTTAATGTTTGATGCAAATTTTTATAGTTACCCTCCAGTATATTTAAAAAAAAAATGGTATACGTTGTACAACACTGGATCGTTATTTGAATTAATTTTATTTATTCGTTTTAAAACGCCTTTAGTTAATTGGTTAAACTGAAAATTAACTTTCTTTTGGAAAAAAACCCTTCTCTGGGCCACAACCAACATTTACAAAAAAAAAAAAAAAATGGGCAAAATTGGTTGATACCTGAATGACTTATTAAATTACAAAAAAACGGCTTACAATTTTATATATATAGATTTTAAAGAAATAATTTAGAACCAATTTGCAAAATATCAAAGAGGTATTTTTATACCATACACCCATAGGGTGAAATGGTATATTAAAGTCGCCAAAATGTATGTAACAAGCAGAAGAAAGCTTTTCCGACCCCATAAAGTATATATATTCTTGATCAGCATCAACAGCCGAGACGATCTAGCCATGTCCGTCCGTCCGCCCGTCCGTCCGCCCGTCTGTATGAACACCCAGATCTCGGAGACTATAAGAGCTAGAGCCACCAAATTTGGTATGTAGACTCGTGTCATATGTACGCTTATCGACTTTGTTTCAAATGTTTGCCACGCCCCCTACCGCCCCCGCAAATGATATAAAACCGATTTTCTTAAACACCCTAGCAACTAGAGACACAAAATTTGGTATGTATATTTGCTTAGTAAACGCGCACATTTTGTATTTATAAAAATTTTGCCACGCCCCTACCGCCCCCGCAAATCAAATAAAACCGATTTTCTCAAAACCTATTTTAGCTAGAGACACCATAGTTGGTATAAATATTTGCTTAGTAATTGCGCACAGTTTTGATGTGTAAAGATTTTGCCACGCCCCCCTCCGCCCCCGTAATTTGAAAAAACTTGATTATCTCCCGTAATTTTCTACCTTGTGCAATCAAATTTAGCACACTTAAATTTGATACTAATATCAAGCAAAATACCAAATTTGATCAAAATCGGAATAAAAATAGTCAAGTTATGCATATTAACGTTTTTCCATATGGCCGGAAGTGGCCGTTGGCTGGTGGGGGCGCTAGGGTGCTCGTATGCTTGAGTGAGCGAAATACTAAGATATGCTTGTAAAAAGCATGGAAACCGATTTTTTTAAAAATACGAAAATGCATTGGTTATTATAAATTTAAAATATTTGTTTTACTGGTGTATGGTATATCCAAGTCGGCGAGACGACTTACTTACTTCATTTTTCGTTCTGTCTTCGTTGTTTGTGGTTATGCTTCAGTTTGCGAATTCATTTATTAACTATGTATATTTATTTTAAATTTGAATTTGGCAGACAATTTTTATACATAAGTGTGTTTTTGTACGCATGTTTATCTTCGATCGTTGGTGCAAAGAAAATGGAACGAAAAAAGTAAAGATAATCATTGAAATGGTAAACAAAGAAATTGAAATAAAAGGCTACGTTACCGATCTGGATGATGTGTCGAAACGAATTACGTACATATGTAAAAGAATAGCAACTTTTGGGGAAAGTACGATCGCAAGAAATGTTCAGTGATTAAATATCAAGGTGTTTGGCTGAATGAAAAGGAGAGGATTTCTTTGCGCTGTGCCCACAAGATGTCCCATTCAACACACAAAGAAACTGGTCGGCCGAAAATAGATTTTATGGAGTCTTCTAATAGAACAAAACGTCGTAGAATTGCTGAGATAGCAAAAGCCGACGAATCTATTGCTTCTGCTCTACGCTCCTACAACTCATCCAACCCAGCGTTTTCTGAATTTAGTGCAGATGATGTTTTATCTATTCTCGTGGAGTTACTCTCCACAAAGCAAACATCAATATTTGACTATACGCACATTTATAAATAGTAAAATGTCGTTTAAATTATTACCTAGCTACGAAAAGCTTGTGGCATCCAAAGCATCAAGCTATCCTGAAAACATCACACTGAGCGAATCGCAAGCTGAAGTTGAGCTACAGAGCTTGGTAGATCATACGGCCTCGAGAATTGTGCAACTTCAAGCAGAAGTTCTTCAATCCGTTGGTGATTATAATTTAATGTTAATTGGGAAGTGGGGCTTTGACAGCAGCTCTGGACATTCCGAATATAAGCAAAAAAACCGTGACAAATATGGACGATTCGAGTTTATTTGTAACTTCTTATGTACCACTGCAGTTAATAACTAAAGCTGATGATCCTAATAAGCGGAAATTAATTTGATAGAACCCTCGACCGTCATCTACACGATACTGTAGACCAATAACACTAACCATACAACACATAGATGGGACAAACCATGATGAAATAACATAAGGTGGTCTCGTCGGAAGCCGAAGCTTACCAAAGTATACACTTAACTTCAGTGCACGTTTGCTAACTCACCGTCTCGCTCACCCTCAATAGACACTCAGAATACTATTTCTTTCACTCGCACTTATTGCAAGCATACGTTAAGTGTATGTCTCTTGCCGACGGGACCACTTTATGTTATTTCATGATGGGACAAACGCATGATTTTTTGATTGCAAACGCTAGCCTAGTCATGGAACCCCAGAGAACTTCGGCAAAAACCCGAACGTTCTTACTCTCAATGAGAGCGTAAAGTGGGGCGAGGGCCAAGCAGCTACGAAAATAATTTAGTGTAGTAGAGCTGGGAAACTATCGATAGTGGTCCCATTCGATAGTATCGATACTATCGTTTTTGTTCTAAGCCCATTATTTGACTTTGCAAAATGAAATTACAAGCAACTTTTAGTTATTTTAAACATGTATTTAGTAACATCTGCTTAGGAAATTAAATTTCATTTTGTTTTTCAAAAAACCAAAAAAAAAAAAGCACATTTTGTCAGTTTTCAAGAGGCCTAATGAGATCAACTCTATTAAGGCATACAACAAATTAAACTTCATTTCGTTTTACAAAAAGTCAAATTAACAATTTGTCATTAGACATCTATGATCTAATGAGATCAATTCTCTTAAAAAATAAATCAAATTAAACTTAATTTTGTTTTACAAAAAAAAAAAAAAAAAAAAATTAAAAATAAATCACATTATGTCAGTTTTGACAGTTCAATGAGAATAAATTCAAAACAAAACAAAAAATCACTCTATCCAAGCATTTCTTTGTAGGAATAGAAGAGTATCCAGGTTATTTGCTTTAAGCGAAGCTCTCCTGTTGCTGATTATTAGCCCAGCCTTACTGAACATACGCTCAGACTCTGTTGATGTTGCAGGTACACAAAGAAATTTAGCTACCAGATTCTTTATACTAGAATCATTATACTGGAATTATAGAAACGTTGTTTATATATACATATATATTTTTTTTTAATGTTTGATGCAAATTTTTATAGTTACCCTCCAGTATTGTAGGGGATCTACGTCCTCATCCGAATGCTTTAAATTCAAATATTGTCGGAGGTCAACAATAGCGTCGGATCGTTTAGTCCTCGGCAAATCTTCAATATTTTTTTTTACAAAAGTAAATAGGGACTGCCGATTTTGAACTGGTATTGGTGGCTCTGCTGAATGGACTGCGAAATTTTCCGTTGAATTTTGAAAAATAGTCATCTCGTTTTCCAAAAACTTTTCAGATAGCGAAGCGTTGAATGGAGAACGAAACCCTTGTTTTTTAAATCGCGGATCCATCAAAGTAGCGATTCGTGGCAAAGAACGCTCTTCATATTTGGACAGCCTCGTTAATATATTTTCCAATAAACATGTGCAGGCTGCTACACCCTCACTTGTCTTAAGGCTCGTCTTAGTTGACTCAAGACTGTGCAACAGACCACAAGTTACTGGTATGCATAAAGATATGGTAACATTTGTATTTGATGACACTTGGGTCGTCGCACTTTCAAATGGCGCCAATAAATTTGATAAGTCGGATAATATTTCCAGTTCGTCCACAGTGAATGGTTGTGGCGCTTTTGAAGTGTTTAGGAAAACTTTTCCAATAGCCTCGTGCGTTTTTAAAATTCTCTGTATCATGTGATACGCGCTGTTCCATCGAGTTGGAACTTCCTGCTTTAGACTATATTTAATGTCCCCATCTTGGTAATCTTTCAGCTTTTTGTATGATGTAGAGCTGGACTTAAAATATGTGACAGTGGTTTTACATTTCGTAAGTATATCCGCTAAGAAATCTAGCTTAAGACAGCTCTGCACAACTAAGTTTATTGTGTGTGCGAAGCAGGCTATATTTCGAATTTTAAGTAAATCGCACGCTTTAACCATCGCACCAGCATTATCTGTCACTATTGCGACTACTTTCGACGAAATCTTCCATTTGTTAAATACAGTTTCCAATGTGTCCTTGATATTTTGTGCAGTGTGATTGGTTTCCGACAATAACTTATTTGTAGATAGTACGGCAGTTTGCAGCTTAAACTCATATGTTATGAATGTGCATGTTACTGTAATGTATGCTTCATTGCCCAACGACGTCCACAGATCCGTTGTTATTGCGCAATAATCAATTTTTTTTAATATTGCCATCAATTTGATGGATTTTGCTTCATATTGTTCAGCCATTAGCACATTTTTCAAAGTCTTGCGCGATGGCAACTTATATTTTGGATCGAACACATTAAGCATACTTCGAAAGCCAGTGTCTTCCACAACTGAAAATGGTCGCATGTCAGTAGCAATGTACTTCATTACAGCCGTATCTAATTCCCCCTTTCGACGAGAATTCGCATCATACTTTGTAGTGACAAAAGCATCGATCCTTGGTAATGTCGCCGGTAAATCTCCAACGTTTATTGTTGGATGCACACGCTTCATGTGATCAAAGAGATTTGACGTGTTTCCGCTGGTTTTATACACTTTTTCGCACGAAAGACACTTCGCCGACTTACCGTCATTGGACTTTGTAAAAAAGTCCAAACTTTTGACTTCCCAAGTCTAGACCTTTTTGTTTCCTTATTTTCCTCATCTGAGCTGATATGTTCTGCTTCTTCGTTGTCTACAAGAAATACAAATATCAGCAAAAAATTTTCAGCTAATAGAGTTGTGTATTTACCCTTTCTTTTCAGGTTTTTCAAATATTTCTCCATGCTCAGAACCACCAACCCACACTGAAGTTTATCTAAAATGGATTTTTATAGTAAATTTGTTACATTTAAAGCTTATTTATTCATTTATCTTACCCAATATGCAGCAGCCAGTACTTGCTTTTTGCGCCAATTCAAGTGATGTGTAGCTATTAAAAATTCTCAATACTATCGATAGTGACAAAAAAACTATCGATGGTGGCTCAAAAATGCAAAAATTCGATACCTCGATAGTACCATCGATAGTTTCCCAGCTCTATAGTGTAGCACAGACTACAGAACGACGATGGCAGGCCTATGTCGTTTGTGATTTCGTTCTGCCTACATATGTACAGTGACGAACTAAATTTTTGGCACAGCAAGCTTTTTTTACTTTCTGGCCACCGTGTGACACTTGGAATGAAAATGAGTCGCAAAAAGTATATAAGACAAGGAGATTAAAGTATTTATTATACATAAACAAAGAACTTATTTAAAAAACTTAGACATAATATTACTAAAAAACCAAAAAACTAAAAAATAAGGCATATTTCGATGAACAAAATTATTGGCACACCCCATGAAAAACTTATGTGTACACTCGTCGGTACATGCTCTGGCTTCGTAGTGTGTGTGTGTGACCTGAATTTGTACAACACCGCATTTCAATAGCTCACTCGACCAAAATTTTTAATTTTCGAGAAAACAGCGACAATGCGAATAAGATATGCCCCTGTGGAAAGAATATAAAGAAATATTGGCATCAGGTTCGTATGTATCCCGGTGGCTGTGCGGATATAGTGTTTGTCGCGTAGCGATCGAATGTCCCTGGTTCGATTCACAGCTCGAAATCGTCAAAGAATTTTTTGTCTATTTTTTTTTTTTTTATAAAAATTAAATCAAAAATTTGTTTGAGCGGGGCTTCAGGTCAATCTTACTGATTTATTTTTGTGCTGCCTATGATTTAAAATCTTACAAATAAATCAGTAAGATTGACCTGAAGCCCCGCTCAAACAAATTTTTGATTAACTTCAATAAGGTCGAAATCGAGACAAATAAAAATTAAATAAAAAAAGAAAAATGAACGAAAAAAACAAAACAAACACCAAAAAGAAAAAAGAAGAAAAAAAAAAAAATAAAATAAAATGAAAAAAAAAAACAACAAAAACCAAAACCAATGAAGTAAGTAAGTCGTCTCGCCGACTTGGATATACCATACACCAGTAAAACAAATATTTTAAATTTATAATAACCAATGCATTTTCGTATTTTTAAAAAAATCTGTTTGCATGCTTTTTAGAAGCATATCTTAGTATTTCGCTCACTCAAGCATTCGAGCACCCTAGCGCCCCCACCAGCCAACGGCCAACTCCGGCCATATGGAAAAACGTTCATATGCATAACTTGGCTATTTTTATTCCGATTTTGATCAAATTTGGTATTTTGCTGGATATTAGTATCAAATTTAAGTGTGCTAAATTTGATTGCACAAGGTTGAAAATTACGGGAGATAATCGAGTTTTTTCAAATTACGGGGGCGGAGGGGGGCGTGTCAAAATTTTTACACATCAAAAATGTGCGCAATTACTAAGCAAATATTCATACCAAATTTTGTGTCTCTAGCTAGAATAGTTTTTGAGAAAATCGGTTTTATTTAATTTGCGGGGGCGGTAGGGGGCGTGGCAAAATTTTTACAAATACAAAATGTGTGCATTTACTTAGCAAATATACACACCAAATTTTGTGTCTCTAGTTGCTATAGTGTTTGAGAAAATCGGTTTTATTTAATTTGCGGGGGCGGTAGGGGGCGTGGCAAAATTTTTACAAATACAAAATGTACGCATTTACTTAGCAAATATACATACCAAATTTTGTGTCTCTAGTTGCTATAGTGTTTGAGAAAATGGGTTTTATTTAATTTGCGGGGGCGGTAGGGAGCGTGGCAAAAATTTTACAAATACAAAATGTGCGCGTTTACTAAGCGAATATACATACCAAATTTTGTGTCTCTAGTTGCTATGGTGTTTGAGAAAATCGGTTTTATATCATTTGCGGGGGCGGTAGGGGGCGTGGCAAACATTTGAAACAAACTCGATAAGCGTACATATGACACGAATCTACATACCAAATTTGGTGGCTCTAGCTCTTATAGTCTCCGAGATCTAGGTGTTCATACAGACGGACGGACGGACGGACGGACGGACAGACGGACATGGCTAGATCGTCTCGGCTGTTGATGCTGATCAAGAATATATATACTTTATGGGGTCGGAAAAGCTTCCTTCTGCCTGTTACATACATTTTAGCGACTTTAATATACCATTTTCACCCTATGGGTGTATGGTATAAAAAGGGGGAAAAACAAAACAACGAAACATTTATATTATTATTAGGACAAGCCCTTACGACTTCAAAATTTCTATTTTCCTAACGCTTTTTTCAGATGCACCGCATAATTTTTCCATAAGCCATATGGTATTTTTATACCATACACCCATAGGGTGAAATGGTATATTAAAGTCGCCAAAATGTATGTAACAGGCAGAAGGAAGCTTTTCCGACCCCATAAAGTATATATATTGTTGATCAGCATCAACAGCCGAGACGATCTAGCCATGTCCGTCTGTCCGTCCGTCCGTCTGTCCGTCCGTCCGTCTGTATGAACACCTAGATCTCGGAGACTATAAGAGCTAGAGCCACCAAATTTGGTATGTAGACTCGTGTCATATGTACGCTTATCGAGTTTGTTTCAAATGTTTGCCACGCCCCCTACCGCCCCCGCAAATGATATAAAACCGATTTTCTCAAACACCATAGCAACTAGAGACACAAAATTTGGTATGTATATTTGCTTAGTAGACGCGCACATTTTGTATTTATAAAAATTTTGCCACGCCCCCTACCGCCCCCGCAAATCAAATAAAACCGATTTTCTCAAAACCTATTTTAGCTAGAGACACCATAGTTGGTATAAATATTTGCTTAGTAATTGCGCACAGTTTTGATGTGTAAAGATTTTGCCACGCCCCCCTCCGCCCCCGTAATTTGAAAAAACTCGATTATCTCCCGTAATTTTCTACCTTGTGCAATCAAATTTAGCACACTTAAATTTGATACTAATATCAAGCAAAATACCAAATTTGATCAAAATCGGAATAAAAATAGTCAAGTTATGCATATAAACGTTTTTCCATATGGCCGGAAGTGACCGTTGGCTGGTGGGGGCGCTAGGGTGCTCGAATGCTTGAGTGAGCGAAATACTAAGATATGCTTCTAAAAAGCATGCAAACAGATTTTTTTTAAAAATACGAAAATGCAATGGTTATTATAAATTTAAAATATTTGTTTTACTGGTGTATGGTATACCCAAGTCGGCGAGACGACTTACTTACTTCATTTTTCAATAACACTACTAAAATTTATTTTCGGTATTCTAAAGAAATACCGGCTTTACAACAGTTTTGGACAAAAATATGGGGACTTTTTATTTTGGCTTTTGCAGCATTTGTTCTGCCTCTTGCATTTTTCCACAGCGTTGTCAACGTTTTGCCGTTTTAATTCATTCTCTGTGCGATTGTTGGACTACGAGTATTATCACCTTTGGCATATACTCAAGTTTAAACAGAGAAAAATGATTAAAAACCAGGTCGTTGATAATAGAAAAAGTGGCTGCAAGTGCATAATTACCTCATGCATGAGAAGTTATAGAGATAAAATGTTTGGGTACAAAATTTTTAAAGGCAGGTGCCATACCAACTCTATTGTTGACCGATGAGCCAAATTTAAATCTAATTGAAACTGATGCGAAAATTGATTTATTCGATTTCTGTGAGGAAACACACGAAGAAATTTGTACTTTCCAAAATATAGTACGTAAACACGGGGCAGACAAAACCACGAGTACGTGTATTGTAGAATGCCCAAATTTTTTGGAAAATGTGGGCAACAACAAAAAGTTGAAGCAGACATATCAACTGATAGAATGCAATTTTGTCCGAATTGTCTTAAAAGAGAACAAAATGAATCATATTATATGCTTCATGTATTGTTCAATGTGTTTTGAAAAGTCTGAAAATCTAAAGAAGGAAATAGAAAAGGTCAAATTATATAACAAAAAGATTAGACATTTGAGAAATGTATTGCGAAATGAAAGAGCAAGAAAACTTAAATATTTAAAGGAAACAAAAGAAAATGGTAATATACAAGAATTAATTGACAAAAAGTGAGTTTCAAAAAATTGAAAAACTTTTTGCAAAATGTTACTTAAGAACAAGCAGTCGTGGGAAGATGAAGAAAAAGTAATTGCTCAAAGCATTAATTTTTATTCTTCTAAGGCGTATAATTTTATGCGTAATGATCTGGAGTTAGAACATGGTTAAGGGCTTAAATGAAAATTTATTGACACATTTAAAAGGAATGTTCTTGAAGATGGACAATAAAAGTAAAAATGCCGTATTGGTTTTTGATGAAATTTCAATAAAAAAAGGCCTGCAATATAACTCCCACAGAGATGAAGTGGAAGGTTTTGTAGACAACGGTATTGAGAAAACTGATGCTTTGTGTAAGCAAATATGTGTTTTCATGGTGAGGGGACTCTATAACAATTGGAAGTCTGTTTTAAGCTATGTAGCAACTTCCACTGGACTCTCTTCTTCAAAATTAACGGAGTTAGTTAATACTAATATTAGAGCCGCAATAAGCTTGGGCCTAATTATTAGAGCAGTCGTATGCGATCAAGGCCCAAATAACCGAGGAGCATTCAACAAGTTTGGGATAAAAAATATCAAAGAAGCTAACATCGGCTGTGCCGAAGTTTATATACCCTTGCAGTCCATGGCCATAATATTTTTACATGTTCCAAACTCTTTTTCTGTATCTCAATTCATTAATGCCCAGAACCTTTCAAATATCATTTCAATTTCTTCTTCTTCCCCATCCCCTTTTAGACGCATGCCGCGACTCGCACGCATACACATATACATAGTTTATGTAGCGTTGCGTCTGTATGTGTGCATGCGTGTGCTCTGTTGATTTGATGATGACGTAGTAGGCAGCAAGTTAAACCGATTTATATCGGCTGTAACTTGTGTTCTATTTATCCGATCAGATTTAAATTTTGAGATCTGAGATTTTATATGAAATACTATCATATTGGTAAATTTCATGGCGATACTCCAATTTTTGCAATTTTTTCAAAAATGTTTCCTCCAGAGCTATATGATATAGTGGTCCGATTCTTCCAATTTTCACTTCACTTCACTTTTCCCAGGTAATAAAAAGCCCCCCAAAAAAATTTAATCCCGATAGCTATTAAGATGGCTGAGTAAAGCTTCTCATGCTGATCAAGAATATATATACTTTATAGGGTCGGAAACGTCTCCTTCTGTGCGTTACAAACATCTGACCAATTTTATAATACCCTCTGCAAGGGTATAAAAATGAGACACCCTACTTTACTGTTGACAGAAAATATTTGGCATATACGATGTCCCCCACCTCATAAAATCGTTAAGAAATATTTTAATGCGAAATTATATTGATACTCCTGATGGAGTATCTCTTGGCAAGTAATTACCAAATTGTTTGAAATAGAGACGAAAAACACTTCCGCAAAAATGTGCCCAAAATTATCCCAAAAACACATATACCCTAATTCATTTTGCAAGATATTTGGAATCAAGGAGAAGGTGTATATTTTCTATTATTGTCACGGCTGAATCAAGATGCTCTCGAGCACCTATTTTACTTAATTAGAAGTAGAGGTGGTACCAACAACAATCTAATGCTATTTGAGTTCAACGCGATAATTTCAAAAATGTTGTCAATGAAAGTCATAACTTCAAAAACAACCACTGGAAATTGTGAGGCAGACGAAGACTTGCTAATAAATGCCATTGCAGAAACAAAGCATGAACTGGCAATTGACAATGTAAATGACGAAGATCGGGTGTGTTACAAAGACGTTAACATCAGATTTGACCCATACGACGATGATATGGAAGGTACCGAGGCTGATGAAATACAGGCCACAACATTGAGTATAGCTACTGAAAATGCATTACGATATTTTACCGGATTCGTCATTCATAAGTCACAACAAAAGTTTAATTGCGACGATTGCAAAATTGTTCTCTACGACCAATCCGAGTTTTTTATATTTAATAAAAACTATAAAATACTAAATAATAATTTAAAACTTAAAGACCCACAAGACGATTTTTTTAGTCTAATGAAGATGCACTATAATATTTTCAAAGAATGTATTTTGCGTGCTGAAAACGACCAAAAATACGAAAATTGGTATCGTGAAAGTAGTAAATGCTTAGAGCATCGAAAATACATTTTGAACTATGTATTTTCTGGTAGTGTTATTGAAAAAAATACCATATAGCTTATGGAAAAATTATGCGGTGCATCTGAAAAAAGAGTTAGGAAAATAGAAATTTTGAAGTCGTAAGGGCTTGTCCTAATAATAATATAAATGTTTCGTTGTTTTGTTTTTCCCCTTTTTTGGTTTTGGTTTTTGTTGTTTTTTTTTTATACCCTTGCAGAGGGTATTATAAAATTGGTCAGATGTTTGTAACGCACAGAAGGAGACGTTTCCGACCCTATAAAGTAGGTATATATATTCTTGATCAGGATGAGAAGCTGAGTTGATATAGCCATGTCCGTCTGTCCGTCCGTCTGTGCGTATGCGTTTTACTCAGCCATCTTAAGAGCTATCGGGATTAAATTTTTTTTGGGGCTTTTAATAACCTGGGAAAAATGAAGTATGAAAATTGGGAGAATCGGACCACTATATCATATAGCTCTGGAGGAAACATTTTTGCAAAAATTGGAGTATCGCCATGAAATGATAGTATTATATATAAAATCTCAGATCCCAAAATTTGAATCTGATCGGATATATAGAACACAAGTTACAGCCGATATAAATCGGTTCGGCTTGCTGCCTACTACGTCATCATCAAATCAACAGAGCACACGCATGCACACATACAGACGCAACGCTACATAAACTATATGTGTATGCGAGCGAGTCGCGGCATGCGTGTAAAAGGGGATGGGGAAGAAGAAGAAGAAATTGAAATGATATTTGAAAGGTTCTGTGCATTAATGAATTGAGATACAGAAAAAGAGTTTGGAACATGTAAAAATATTATGGCCATGGACTGCAAGGGTATATAAACTTCGGCACAGCCAATGTTAGCTTCTTTGATATTTTTCTTTTTATTTTATTTTTTTTTCTTCTTTTTTCTTTTTGGTTTTTGTTTTGTTTTTTTCGTTCATTTTTCTTTTTTTATTTAATTTTTATAAAAAAAAAAAAATAGACGAAAAAAATTCTTTGACGATTTCGAGCTGTGAATCGAACCAGGGACATTCGATCGCTACGCGACAAACACTATATCCGCACAGCCACCGGGATACATACGAACCTGATGCCAATATTTCTTTATATTCTTTCCACAGGGGCATATCTTATTCGCATTGTCGCTGTTTTCTCGAAAATTAAAAATTTTGGTCGAGTGAGCTATTGAAATGCGGTGTTGTACAAATTCAGGTCACACACACACACTACGAAGCCAGAGCATGTACCGACGAGTGTACACATACATAGGCAGAAAGAAATCACAAACGACATAGGCTTGCCATCGTCGTTCTGTAGTCTGTGCTACACTAAATTATTTTCGTAGCTGCTTCGCCCTCTCCACACTTTACGCCAGAGCCCGGCACTCATATCCCCCGTGGGACGAACACGTTCGGCACCTCGTATACGTGTAACCGAACGGCTGCCGAAGTCCTCACACAGAGCATGAGGGTGGATTTAGTTGCCCTCAGCATTTCGACGCGAGCACATCTACGTCGCTTTGCTCGATCGCTACACATGAAAAAATTAATGCCTTCATTCTTTTTATGTAACTGGCAACTTTTGCAATATTCTATTCGAAACAGTCTAACAGATAACTATTTCGAAATCTTCTTCGGATAAAAAGTTATCCAAATAATATAGAAGTAAAGCAAATAGTTGACTTTCAAAAAATGTATTAATTCGAAATTATTGGTTTTCTATCGCACTTTTATTTTTCTTGTTTTCGTCACATGCAATTTGCGCAGTGTAAAGCAACTTACGCACACAAGCAAGTGCACACAAACATTGACAGTTTTCGTTGGCTCTCTTTGTGCCGGGCCCTGCTTTACGCCAGGGGTAGGCACCCATAGCCCGTGCGGGCACTTTTGTTCGGCAATTGCTCGTTTTGCTATCTGTGTGCATGCCGAAGTCAACCCGAATTGCACCCGAGAGCGTAAAATCTGAATTAGTCGCTTGCAACATTCTGACGCGAGTGGATCTATGTCGCTTTGTTGAAAATATGCACATGGAAAAATGAATTTAGGGGTTGCTTTTTTTTTATTTTCTTGCAGCAGATCGTCGATTCCGCTCGCCTGAACGATTGAGGCAATATCCGTTCACTTTTCTTTTCTCGCAGTGTAAAACACACACATACATTGACGGTTTGCGTTGGCTCTCTTTGTGCCTACCCCTGCTTTACGCTCTCATTGAGAGTAAGAACGTTCGGGTTTTTGCCGAAGTACTCTGGGCAGTGCTGTCAGATGAAAAATTTTTAAATACATTGCCAACCGCCAAAATTCATGTATTTTTACATGTATTTTTTTTTAACTAAGATAATTTTTTTAAATCAAAAACTATGCGTTTCGCTTTTCCTCTTCGCTGTCACTGCTTGAAGAGACTTCCATGATAATTTTATTAAAAATTTACGCGAAAATCGTCACCAATATAAATGTTGCCTGACTTTGGAAATTCAAATACTGATAAGTGTTAATTTATCGAAAATCTCAAGCACAGCTGGTAAAGGCGTTACCATATTTTATGCTTATGAGAGCCGTTCAAATTAAACTTAATCAATAAATAAATTTTTTCGATAATATTTTGCAATTTCTATACAAAAATACATGAATTTTGAGGACGTTTACAAGTTTTCCAAGATAAAGGCCTGAAATACATGTATTCATGTAAAAATACATGCATCTGGCAGCACTGTCTCTGGGGTTCCATGACTAGGCTAGCGCATGATCATGCTGAATCATGGGCTAGCGTTTGCAATCAAAAAATCATGCGTTTGTCCCATCTATGTATGTGTTGTATGGTTAGTGCCAATAAGGTTTCAATTCAAAAAAGAAACAACGCAATTGGCCCTTACCGAAGAAAGCTATTTTAAGGAAAAAATTTCACTTCTGAACTCCACAACATGTTTAGTTTCTGACATTATGATTGAAGTTGAACATAATTTGCAGCTGACTATGGTGGGCGGTAAAATTTGTAGTGCTCTAAGCCAAACATCTTCGTGTAAGTGTTACATATGCAACGCAAAGCCGACAGAAATGAACGACTTGGGAAAATGTTTAGGCAAGAAGAACGACGAAGCACGTTATGAGTTTGGCTTATCACCGTTGCACTCATACATAAGATTTTTATACCATACACCCATAGGGTGAAATGGTATATTAAATTCGCCAAAATGTATGTAACAGGCAGAAGGAAGCTTTTCCGACTTAATAAAGTATATATATTCTTGATCAGCATCAATAGCCGAGACGATCTAGCCATGTCCGTCTGTCCGTCTGTATGAACACCTAGATCTCGGAGACTATAAGAGCTAGAGCCACCAAATTTGGTATGTAGACTCGTGTAGTATGTACACTGATCAAGTTTATTTCAAATTTGTGCCACGCCCCCTACCGCCCCCGCAAATTATATAAAACCGATTTTCTCAAACACTATAGCAACTAGAGACACAAAATTTGGTATGTATATTTGCTTAGTAAATGCGCACATTTTGTATTTGTAAAAATTTTGCCACGCCCCCTACCGCCCCCGCAAATTAAATAAAACCGATTTTCTCAAAACCTATTTTAGCTAGAGACACCATAGTTGGTAGGAATATTTGCTTGGTAATTGCGCACATATTTGATGTGTAAAAATTTTGCCACGTCCCTTTCCGGCCCCGTAATTTGAAAAAACACGATTATCTCCCGTAATTTTCTACCTTGTGCAATCTTAAATTTGATACTAATATCAAGCAAAATACCAAATTTGATCAAAATCGGAATAAAAATAGCCAAGTTATGCATATAAACGTTTTTCCATATGGCCGGAGTTGGCCGTTGGCTGGTGGGGGCGCTAGGGTGCTCGTATGCTTGAGTGAGCGAAATACTAAGATATGCTTGTAAAAAGCATGCAAACCGATACGAAAATACATTTGTTATTATAAATTTGAAATATTTCTTTGATTGGTGTATGGTATCCAAGTCGGCGAGACGACTTACTTACTTCATTTTAATATTTTATACACGTTTCCTACAGATTGGAATTAAAAATTTGGCGAGTTTCTTCTTCAGAAGAGAAAGCTGCTTTTCGAAGTAGAAAAGCCAAAATACAATCAGACTTCCGAACGAAAATGGGACTGGTCGGTCAACTACCAAGATGTGGAGGAAGTGGGACATCCAACGACGGAAACACAGCAAGAAATTTTTTTTCCAATACAACATTGTCTGCTCAAATTACAGGATTGGATGAAAATGTTTTACTTAGGTGCTCATCATAATTGCAATTCATATCATCTGGTTATAAAATATGCCACCATCTGTACATAAAGTTCTGGTACATGCTCCAGAAATAATTAGTTATGCGCTGTCCAATGGAGCTGGCAAAAGATCGATGTTTGTCCACATCGATGTTTCGATGTTTTTTATTTGAAAACATCGATTAATCGATTAAATATCGAAGTTAGTAAAAGAATTTTTTTTTTTCATTTATTTAATATTGACTTCATTATTCAACATATATATAAAAAAATAACAAAATAATGTTTTTCAAACAAACTTAAATTAACAGTATTTTGATTTTTTCAAAACAAATTAGATTACGAAAATATTATTACTTAACTTAACACTATTTAAAGCTTTTAAAAACAAATGAAATATCCAAAATATAATGATAACTTAACATAACAGTTTTGTGAGTTTTTCAAACAAATTAAATTATGAAAATATAATGACTCAACTTATCAGTTGTTTGAGATCCATTCATTTTTATTTAGGAAAACCAGCATATCCACATTTTTTAGGACTTTAGCAATAGCTGACTTTGTGGCCAAAATGCGCTCAATCATGTAGAAAGCACTATTCCACCTTGTAGGGCACTCCTGTTTTAGACTATATGGCTTCATTGGTTCCTGGGCTTGCTTAAATTTTGCATACGCTATTGAGCTGCTCTTGAAAAACGAAACTATGCTTTTGCACTTTCCCATAATTGTCTTAATATTTTCAAGGGAAAAACAGCTTTGGACAATTAAATTAATGCAATGAGCAAAGCAAGGCACGTTTCGCTTTTGTAGAATCTCACATGCTTTTACAACGTTCCTCGCGTTGTCTGTAACAATTGCGCTGACTTTGTCAATAACTTGCCATTCCACAAGGACTTCGCGCAAAGAATTTGCAATATTTTGCGACGTGTGGTTGGTTTCGTCAATGAGATTTTTGGTTGACAAAACAGCTGCTTTTAGCTCAAAGTTGTCATTGATGAAATGGCAAGTGACTGTCATATAATTTTCGTTAGCCCGTGACGTCCAGCAATCTGTTGTTATAGCGCAATAGTCCACTCGGTCCAGAATACAGTGTAATTTGTCTTTCATATTTGTGTAAAAGTCTTGCATGCATGTGTTTCTCAATTTGTTACGAGAAGGCAGGTCGTAGCGAGGATCCAATGTACTGACAAAATTACGAAATCCTTTGTTTTCAACAACTGAGAACGGTCGCATGTCGGAGCATATATAGTGCATTAGTGAGCTATCAAGACTCTTTTTCCTAGCGGAAGATGCTTCGTATTTTTTTCAATGAAGGACAAAATAGACCCTGAAGATTTCGGAAGCTCGCTAACAGTTAATCCTGGATGCATCCGTTTCAGGTGTCCAGCCAAATTAGTGGTATTGCCACATGTTATATATGTATGTTTTTCCACACTGAATGCATTTAGCTGAACTGCCATCCTTTGTTTTTTTAAAAATTTGCGATACAGCTGACTGACCGTACCTTGTTCTTTTTGCTGGGTTTTCTTCTTCCACCTCCTTTGAGCTCGTCTTTGAAACTGCAAAAAACAAAAAATAATTTGTAGTATTATATATATGTATGTACAAGTACTCTTATACACCTAGTCATCACTTTGCGTTGGGTATACATACGTTCCCAAAAAGTACGACTCAAAGCGACGTCTAGGTGTAGATATTTTGTATTAACAATACGCACTCAGCTACATACATAAAACGATAATCTTACCTTTGCCACTAGAACTTTCTACAAACCGCTCCATTTCAATCACTGCCTGCCAACACCAAAAGCCTAAAATTTAATAATTTTCATATTAAAATGGTATACTTAATCAGTTTTTTTAATGTAGAAAAGTTTTTTAATGCATAAAAGTTTCTTACTTACCACTTTCGTTCCACGTGCAATTACTAAGTGATGGTACAAAATTTGCGAAAACATCGAACATCGGTTTACGAACATCGATGTTTCATTTTCAAATTGAAACATCGATACATCGATATAACATCGATATTCCGCCCAGCTCTACTGTCCATAGGTGAATTATCTGAAGAAGCCGCAGAGTCTAAAAATAAAGACATTAAAAAATTTAGGGAGCAACACACAAGAAAAATATCACGTGTTGCAACAAACACTGATCTTTTTAATAGATTACTTTTAAGCTCAGATCCTTTCATTGCTGGTCAAAGAAAACTACCTTGCACAAAAAAGACGAAATTATTAAACAGTGCATTCCAATTGTTAATAGATGAGTAAACCTAATTATTAATATATTATTGTTTTGTTGAAACATTTTTTTCTTACATTTTCTGTTTTGCTAATTGCGTTTGAATAAATATTTTCCTTTATTTTTGTACTTTATTTTTTATAGTTTTCTTTCTTAGCGTACGTCTATAGGGGTGAAGGAGGGTGGCAAGGAATATGTATGACTTGAGACATCTTTTATTACTTATTAATTTTTTATAAATTTGGAAAACATTTCAAAATGATATCTCCATAACAAAAATTTTTTGTCACTCGCTCTATACAAGCGCGACCACTGTAGTGGGTGTAACTTTTGAAGGAGGTTGAATATGATACATTTTTTTAATGTTTTTTATTTATGTTATTTTTTATGAATTTCGGAAAAAGTTTCAGATTTTTATCTCCTCTAGAAGCACTTTTGGCCGCGCGCTCCATACAAACCCAACCACTGTGCATAGGTTTTCGATCGGATTTAGATCTGGGCTTTGAGATCTTCTCAAAATTTTGATTTTCGAGCCATTCCTTTACAATTTTGGCCGTATGTTTCGGATCGCCGTCCTGTTGGAAAATTTTGGGCTCATCTGACCAAATCACCCTCTTCCAATCATCCACACTCCAATTCCTGTGTTCCTTGCAGAATTTTAGCCGTGCTGCAACTTTCCTCGCTGAGAGCGCAGGTTTCTTCTGCTTAACAGCAGCCGTTGGACCAATCCTGCGAAGTGCCCGGCGTGCTGTCCACTCACTAACTCCTTTATTTAAGGAAGCTGCAGCTTGTTTTGGTGTTGTGTTCGGTCGGTTGAACATTATTCGTTCCATAGCTCGAGCATCTCTATTGGTCAGTCGTGGACGTGAGTTTTTCGGCTCAGGTGGGCTTATATTTCGCCGCTTCCTCAACTGAAGTACGGTTCGATGGCAAATTCCCAATTGCTGTCCAATTTCACGAGCTGACATATTATTTTTGGTCCTTTCAAGTACCTGGTTTTCTATACTTTCACTAATTTTCTTCATTTCTCAGCTTCACTAGATTGGATCGTTTACAGGGAAAATTACAGCTTTCGGTGTACTCAAAACTCGATGATTTTATTGCAAAGCAATACCTTAAGCATTGGCAGTTCTAGAATTTTCGGGAATACCCTTTTTCGGTTGCTTTCGATGATAAAATCGAAAAACTATCGAAACGTGCAAAAGTAGATACTTTTTTTTAAAGTTTTTTATCTATAATTTGAGCTAAGGAGGGGATAATGAATAAAATTTTTTGTTTTCCGTTTTATATATTGTTAGTTTTGTTAAAAATTTGGAATCGATTAATGCATTTTTGTGGGTTTTACAGCCACTCAAAGTCACAGTATCAAATACAGTCAGTATAATAACTAGATATACAGGAGTGCTATAGAAATCACTGTCAGTTTCGATTCTGCGAGGAATCCAATCCCCTTTAAATTGTAGTAGGATAACTAATTTGAACTATAACGACCACCGGTAAGTCTGATCGATTTGCTAACACTATTGTGGCAGAGGAGTGTGCACGTTGATTAACACTGAACGAAGACAGGAGAGACAGACAGACGAACTGAGAGAGATATTCATTCGATACGCAATCAGCAGAGAACACAGACAGAAAAAGACAAAGCGGTTACAAATAAGAAATAAATAATAAGTTTACTATATAAAATACCTTAAATAAAGCCTAAGATCTACTACTACAAAATGAAGTAAGTCATCTCGCCGACTTCGGTGTACCATGCACCAGGTGAAAAAATATTTAAAATTTTGAAAATGTTTATTAATTTCGCCTCATAGCATATGCTATCTCGCTCACCCTCACAAAAACACACGAGCACTCTAGCGCCACCACTAGCCTACGGCCAACTCCGCCCTTATGGGCCGCCTAATAAAACGTATACAGTCAGCAAAAAAAGTTTAAGTAAACTGTAAACATAGGGTGAAATGGTATATTAAAGTCGCCAAAATGTACATATGTAACAGGCAGAAGGAAGCTTTTCCGACCCCATAAAGTATATATATTCTTGATCAGCATCAATAGCCGAGACGATCTAGACATGTCCGTCTGTCCGTCCGTCCGTCTGTATGAACACCTAGATCTCGGAGACTATAAGAGCTAGAGCCACCAAATTTGGTATGTAGACTCGTGTAGTATGTACACTGATCAAGTTTATTTCAAATTTCTGCCACGCCCCCTACCGCCCCCGCAAATTATATAAAACCGAATTTCTTAAACACTATAGCAACTACAGACACAAAATTTGGAATGTATATTCGCTTAGTAAATGCGCACATTTTGTGTTTATAAAAATTTTGCCACGCCCCCTACCGCCCCCGCAAATTACATAAAACCGATTTTCTTAAACACTATAGTAACTACAGACACAAAATTTGGTATGTATATTTGCTTAGTAAATGCGCACATATTTGATGTGTAAAAATTTTGCCACGCCCCCTACCGCCCCCGCAAATTAAATAAAACCGATTTACTCAAAAACTATTCTAGCTAGAGACACCATAGTTGGTATAAATATTTGCTTAGTAATTGCGCACATTTTTGATGTGTGAAGATTTTGCCACGCCCCTTTCCGCCCCCGTAATTTGAAAAAACTCGATTATCTCACGTATCTACCTTGTGCAATCAAATTTAGTACACTTAAATATGATACTAATATGAAGCAAAATACCAAATTTGATCAAAATCGGAATAAAAATAGTCAAGTTATGCATATAAACGTTTTTCCATATGGCCGGAAGTGGCCGTTGGCTGGTGGGGGCGCTAGGGTGCTCGAATGCTTGAGTGAGCGATATTTTTAAAAATACGAAAATGCATTTGTTATTATTATAAATTTGAAATATTTGTTTTACTGATGTATGGTATACCTAAGTCGGCGGGACGACTTACTTACTTCATTCTAATTTGCGAGGGCGGTAGGGGGCATGGCAAAAATTTGAAACAAATTCGATAACTGACTCTAGCTCTTATAGACTTTGAGATCTAGGCTAGCCGGACATGGCTAGAGCGTCTCGGCTGTTGATGCTGATCAAGAATATATGCACTGTATGGGGTCGGAAAAGCTTTCTTCTGCCTGTTACATTTTGGCGACTATATACCATTTTACCCTATGTGTGCATAATATAAATACCTGAATTAAAGCATTTTTGGGGCATGGCTGACTTATTAAAGTTAAATTCCACGATAATATAAATAACTTGACACGCATACACACGCAGACGCAACGCTACATGAACTGTATGTGCGTTACAAACATCTGACCAATTTTATAATACCCTCTGCAAGGGTATAAAAAGTAAATAAAAATGTATCAAAAAAATATATAAACCATGAAAAACTTCGACCAAGATGGGAGTCGAACCCCGGCCGCCCGATCGCCAAGCGAACACACTAACAACAGAGCCACGTCGCACTTTGAGAAGTGCCGTCGAGTTCTGTAGTTAAGCACGCATCTCATTCTCGCATTGTCGCTGGCTCGTCGAAAACTCAAAAAGTCTGCGAGCGAGCGATTGAAATGCCATGTTGTACAGCAGGGGTAGGCACCAGTGTTGCCAGAAATTCAGAGTCACCATAAGCTAGATTTAAGGAAAAAATAAGCTAGAATAAGCTAAATATTTCAAAAAAAAAAAGCATAAAAATAAGCTAACTATAAAAACACTTGGTGTATAACATTTAATATAAATTTTACTTTATCATGTCATCAATTTCATTATTTGTTTCTTCATATTTGTTAGAGCCCTAAATTAAAGATAAGTACTTTACAGGTACTTTATAATTAACACAATCTTTTCCCATGACAGCGTAATCCATATCTGTAAAATTAAAAGGAATATACTAAATAACCAATCATTTCAAAAACCAACAATATACGTAAAATTGCGTTCAAACCTTTAACATTTAATTGATTTCGCAATTTACTTTTAACGATGTTAACTTTGCTAAATACGCGTTCAACAGCAGCATTCGACCAAGGAAACGATAGAATGTATAAAGCAAATAATGCTAGCTCCCGAAAAGTGATCGACGCATAGCTGAGATACATGATCCACCGGTGCTATGGCTGAGTGCTTGGCAATATATAAACACAATGCAACCTCTTGTTCCTCTGTTTTAAATGACTTTGGAACAAATTGAATTTTGTTTGTTTGCGTATTGCCTTGCATGCACGCGACATGATTTTTTGGTAGCGGCATGCTGCCGCAATTCGCACTGTTTAACCCCAACTGTCGCTTTACAAAAGGAGCAATATGCTTTTGTGGGGTCTGTTGGGACTTTGCGCAGTCACTCCTTAAATTCATCAAAAGAAGTCCACAATTCGGGAAAATTTTGTTTATAAGTAACTTTCGGCATTTTCTCAAACTTAATATCGCTCAATGTCGCTGTAGTATGACCAAATGTTAATAACGAAATAGAACCATAAATTTAGGCACAAAATTGCACAAAATACCAAAAGTCACCGAGAAATATTATTTTTGTTTGATTTGCCCCTTTAAATGAATGTAAAAATACTTTATAATCTCTAAAAAAAATCTTTATCTAGACATTTTTTTAAAGCTAAAATAAGCGTTTTGAATTTTGAAATAAGCTGGTTTTAAAAGCTATAAGCATTTTAACCACTTTCCAAGCTATTTCATTTTGAAATAATCCAGATCTAGCTTAAAATAAGCCAAAATGGCAACACACTGGTAGGCACCCATAGCCCGTGCGTGCACTTTTGTTCGGCAATTGCTCGTTTTGCTATCTGTGTGCATGCCGAAGTCAAACCGAATTGCACCCGAGAGCGTAAAATCTGAATTAGTCGCTTGCAGCATTTCGACGCGAGTGGATCTATGTCGCTTTGTTGAAAATATGCACATGGAAAAATTAATTTAGGGGTTGTTTTCTTTTTTATTTTCTTGCAGCAGATCGTCGATTCCGCTCGTCTGAACGATTGAGGCAATATCTGTTCACTTTTCTTTTCTCACAGTGTAAAACACACACATACATTGACAGTTTGCGTTGGCTCTCTTTGTGCCTACCCCTGTTGTACAGCTTCACGTCTCACACACACTACGAAGCCTGAGCATGTACCGACGAGTGTACACATACATATGCAAAACGAGAACACAGCGACACAGACATGCGTTCATCGTTCTGCGATCTGTGGCAGACTGAATTATTTTCGATGCGTAGCGACCAGTGCTGCCAGATGAAAAATTTTTTAAATACATGGCCAACCTCCAAAATTCATGTATTTTTACATATTTTTTTTTTTAACTAAGATAATTTTTTTCATTTTTTTATTCTAGATTTATTTATTTTATTTATTCGTCGACATTTGTCGACTGGTTAATTTTTACTTCATTTTATAAATATTAGAAGTAAAATATTTCATATGCTCTTTCGATGGCTTAGAGCTCAGCTTTAAGCCTTCTTTAGTGAAAAGTAAGCCCGTTAACGATTCGGTACAAAGCGCGTTTCGTTTGTTATTTTTTATATTATTTATGTCCAAAAACAGCCTCTCAACGTTTGCACTACTGTGAGGTAGTGTTAATAAATTTTGTGCAAATTCAGCCAATAATGGGAACACTTGTGAATTATCGCCTTTTTTATCTTTGATATATGGTGCCAAAATTCAATTACTGAAATATCGTCTTCCTTGTTAAAGGGCAGTTTTGTGTTTCTTAAAAACCTCCATTCCCGGTCCAGTTCGGTGATGCTGCTTGAGGAAAGCCCTATAAATTTTTTCGAAATTTCAAATTAAAATTTGTAATATTTTGCAATTTCTATACAAGAATACATGAATTTTGAGGACGTTTACAAGTTTTACAAGATAAAGGCCTGAAATACATGTATTCATGTAAAAATACATGCATCTGGCAGCACTGGTAGCGACACTGCTGCGAGCGAACGGTTTTCGCTCTCGCTGCGGCCGCTCTCTGGGGTTCTAGGCTGTTCGGCTTTTGCCGAAGTTCTCTGGGGTTCCAGGCTCAGGCTAGCGTTTGTAATCAAAAAATCTTGAGTTTGACGCATCTATGTATTCTATGGTTAGTGGTTTAAGTATGTTTCGTCTGTCCCGTTTACAGTTAGGTGTTGCTCGGAATTTGCAACGATAATCTTCATTTTTCCTTTACTTTACTTCAAATTCATCAAATATTTTGCAATGGAATTTCATTTGTGTCAGTTTTGTGTGCGTAAATGGGTCATAATGGGTCGTGGCAAATACCATTAGAAACGCGACAAATAATTATAAAGCTATACTTGGAGGGTAGAGCTGGGAATCCATCGATAGTCTCCCCCCTCGATGGTTTTTTAAACGATGGAAAAAAAAATCGATAGTATCGATGGTTTGGTCTTTTTCCATCGATGGATAAAACCATCGATATTATCGATGGTTCCATCGGAAATTTAAAAGGGTTATTCGAATTATTATTCAAATAAAATACAAAATTGTTATTTATGTTTTTAAATTTATTTAACATTTGAAACAAAAAAACAAAAACTTCAACTTCAAACATAAACTTCATATTCAAACAAAAACAATATTCATTCAGATTTTCAGTCTCAACTGGATAACTTAAAACTATATAAATCTTTTACAGATACTTATTGTGCTTATAAAGCTTCAACTTCAAACAAAATTCATTAAGATTTTCAGTCTCAACTGGATAACTTAAAACTATATAAGTCTTTTACAGATACTTATTGTGAAACAAAAGCTTCAACTTCAAACAAAATTCATTAAGATTTTCAGTCTCAACTGGATAACTTAAAACTATATAAGTCTTTTACAGATACTTATTGTGAAACAAAAGCTTCAACTTCAAACAAAATTCATTAAGATTTTCAGTCTCAACTGGATAACTTAAAACTATATAAGTCTTTTACAGATACTTATTGTGAAACAAAAGCTTCAACTTCAAACAAAATTCATTAAGATTTTCAGTCTCAACTGGATAACTTAAAACTATATAAGTCTTTTACAGATACTTATTGTGAAACAAAAGCTTCAACTTCAAACAAAATTCATTAAGATTTTCAGTCTCAACTGGATAACTTAAAACTATATAAGTCTTTTACAGATACTTATTGCCTATTAAGCAAAAGGCAATGAAAATTCGACTTAATGGTTAAGAAGCCATTGGTTTTTATTCAAGAAAACCAATGTGTTCACCTGCTTTGGCTTTAAGCACGCTCTTCGGTCCGATACAATTGCTCCTGCCTTGCTAAATGTCCTTTCAGATTCCGCTGAGCTTGCTGGTATGCATAGATGTTTAACTGCACATTGGCTGAGCTCTGAAAATGATTCCTTGTTTATCTGAAACAGGTAAAAATGTAAGAAAAATGGGGTAAAATAGAAAGCTATATAAATTACCTGCCAGTATTGTAAAGGATCCACGTCTTCTGGTGAATTGCTTTGCTCCAAGTATTGCCGAATAGTAATGATTGCATCCGCCCGTGAAGATTTGTGTTTTTCGTCGATTTTTTTTCCGACACATTTGAATAAAAATGAAGTCTTATCATTCTTTGGCGCTTCTGTTATGACAGGATCTGCAACATCCTTCAATAATGCGTAAACCTCGGACTCCAAAGACAACGCAGCCTGTTGGGCATTAGATGGGTTCTGAAAACCATCTTTTTTTAACCGTGGATCCAGAAGTGTTCCTAGGCGTGGTCCAGATCTTCCTTCATATACAAAAAGCCTCTTTTTCACATTGTTTATTAAAAATTCGCATGTTTGGCTGCCCACATCCGTTAACATTTTTTCAGTAAGCTCTTCCAAGCTTTGAGTGAGAGCAAAAGTCGCTGGAATAATCAGGGAAATGGAAACGGACTTGGCAGCCGATACATGTTTTGTTGCTTTGTCGAATGGCTCTAAAAGCAGGCACAAATCTTGGATAATGCGAAAGTTATTCTCTGTGTGCGGAATCGGCGCATTTTGACATTTCAAAAGAGTGGCAGTCAGAGGATCCCGAGTCAGCAACACCCTTTGCAGCATGTAATAAGCACTGTTCCACCGCGTTGAGACCTCTTGCAGCAAGGAGTGCGGTTTTTCTGTCCCTTGTGCAATTTTAAACTTAGCATAGGCTGTAGCGCTGCTCTTAAAAAACGAAACAATTCGTTTAGTGGATTTTAATATACCTTGCACATTTTCTATGGCTAACGCATCTTGCACAACTAGGTTAAGCGTGTGAGCGAAGCAAGGTAAGTGCTTTTTTTTCAGAAGTTCGCAAGTCTTTATCATTGACGCCGCGTTGTCGGTCACAATAGTGTGAACTTTATCAAAAATATTCCATTCATCGCATATTTCGCGAAATGTCGTTGCGATATTTGCGCTTGAATGGTTTGTTTGATCAGTGAGTGGCTTCGTAGCCAACACTACTGACTTGAGCTCGAAGTTTATAATAAAATGGCAAGTTACAGTGAGGTAGCTTATATTGCCACGAGACGTCCACGCATCTGTCGTCACCGAACATGAACTAATTGTAGTCAGCATACCTTTTTCCGCAGACTTCTTCAAAGCTGGTTTTTCGAATTGGTAGACTCATTTGATTTGGAGAGTCAAGGAATAATTTTATTTCTGCTTCTATACCAGCGTCATGAATATCGTTTGGCTGAAAGACTGCATACAAATGTTGAGCAAAAGCGTTTACTTTTTCTTTTTCAGATTTGCACCATGCTCCGTTGATATCCTTGATGGGAACTTTCCTGATTGTTGGGCGTTTCAGATATTTTGTAGCTCTCCAGAGATTGTGTTCTTGATTCGGCGAATGTGGATCCAAGCTCTTTAGATATTCTGTTAGAGATTCTTGTTTTATCTCCAGTAATTTCTTTTTAAGATCTGACGCAGCTTTATTAAACAATGCTTTATCTATTGGACTTCTTGTCTCTTGCCATTTTTTCCTAAGCATGAAGCGATTCGCACGCATACACATATAGTTTATGTAGCGTTGCGTCTGTATGTGTGCATGCGTGTGCTCTGTTGATTTGATGATGACGTAGTAGGCAAACATCTGACCAATTTTATAATACCCTCTGCAAGGGTATAAAAAGTAAATAAAAATGTATCAAAAAAATATATAAAGCATTATGAAAAACTTCGACCAAGATGGGAGTCGAACCCCGGCCGCCCGATCGCCAAGCGAGCACACTTACAACAGAGCCACGTCGACACTTTGAGAAGTGCCGTCGAGTTCTGTACTTAAGCACGCATCTCATTCTTGCATTGTCGCTAGGTCGTCGAAAACTCAAAAAGTTTGCGAGCGAGCGATTGAAATGCGATGTTGTACAACTTCACGTCTCACACACACTACGAAGCCTGAGTATGTACCGACGAGTGTACACATACATATGCAAAACGAGAACACAGCGACACAGACATGCGTTCATCGTTCTGCGATCTGTGGCAGACTGAATTAATTTCGATGCGTAGCGACACTGCTGCGAGCAAACGTTTTTCGCTCTCGCTGCGTCCGCTCTCTGGGGTTCTAGGCTGTTCGGCTTTTGCCGAAGTTCTCTGGGGTTCCAGACTCAGGCTAGCGTTTGTAATCAAAAAATCTTGAGTTTGACGCATCTATGTATGTATTCTATGGTTAGTGGTAATACTTCACAGGGCTATAGCACTAACCATAGAATACATAGATGCGTCAAACTCAAGATTTTTTGATTACAAACGCTAGGCTGAGCCTGGAACCCCAGAGAACTTCGGCAAAAGCCGAACAGCCTAGAACCCCAGAGAGCGGCCGCACCGAGAGCGAAAAACGTTTGCTCGCAGCACTGTCGCTACGCATCGAAAATAATTCAGTCTGCCACAGATCGCAGAACGATGAACGCATGTCTGTGTCGCTGTGTTCTCGTTTTGCATATGTATGTGTACATGCTCGTCGGTACATGCTCAGGCTTCGTAGTGTGTGAGACGTGAAGTTGTGCAACATCGGATTTCAATCGCTCGCTCGCAGACTTTTTGAGTTTTCGACGAGCTAGCGACAATGCGAGAATGAGATGCGTGCTTAACTACAGAACTCGACGGCACTTCTCAAAGTGTCGACGTGGCTCTGTTGTTAGTGTGCTCGCTTGGCGATCGGGCGACCGGGTTCGACTCCCATCTTGGTCGAAGTTTTTCATAATGCTTTATATATTTTTTTGATACATTTTTATTTACTTTTATACCCTTGCAGAGGGTATTATAAAATTGGTCAGATGTTTGTAATGTTTGTAAAATGTTTCTTGAAGAGCTATATGATATAGTGGTCCGATCCTAAAGATTTTCATACTTTATCTTACCCGGGTAATAAAAAACCCCAACAAAAAATTTCATCCCGATAGCTTTTAAGACGGCTGAGTAAAACGCATACGCACAGACGGACGGACAGACGGACATGGCTATATCGACTCAGCTTCTCATGCTGATCAAGAATTTATATACTTTATGGGGTCGGAAACGTCTCCTTTTGTCCGTTACAAACATCTGACCAATTTTATAATACCCTCTGCAAGTGTATAAAAAGTAAATAAAAATGTATCAAAAAAATATATAAAGCATTATGAAAAACTTCGACCAAGATGGGAGTCGAACCCCGGTCGCCCGATCGCCAAGCGAGCACACTAACAACAGAGCCACGTCAACACTTTGAGAAGTGCCGTCGAGTTCTGTAGTTAAGCACGCATCTCATTCTCGCATTGTCGCTAGCTCGTCGAAAACTCAAAAAGTCTGCGAGCGAGCGATTGAAATGCGATGTTGTACAACTTCACGTCACACACACACACTACGAAGCCTGAGCATGTACCGACGAGCATGTACACATACATATGCAAAACGAGAACACAGCGACACAGACATGCGTTCATCGTTCTGCGATCTGTGGCAGACTGAATTATTTTCGATGCGTAGCGACAGTGCTGCGAGCAAACGTTTTTCGCTCTCGGTGCAGCCGCTCTCTGGGGTTCTAGGCTGTTCGGCTTTTGCCGAAGTTCTCTGGGGTTCCAGGCTCAGCCTAGCGTTTGTAATCAAAAAATCTTGAGTTTGACGCATCTATGTATTCTATGGTTAGTGGCTATAGCTTTAGTAAGAATCAGCTGATGGGTCGTTTCGGAATGCAACAATCCATTCTCTAAGGGACATTTTGCGATGTGTTTCGTCCTTTTCTGCCTACAAGTTTTGTTATTCGGTGTATGTTGACTTTTTTCCTTGACTGTATATACACCATTTATATTATTTCTGAAGACTTTGAATCAAAATCTGGATAATAAACTATCAGGGTAAAATACTTACTGGTGGTGTGTAAAAACTTGTCCATTTAAATTGCCAAGATCAAAACGCAGCTCCTGAAAATCCTTGCAAAAAATCCACCTGCTCCGGCGACCACAACCAGCACTGCACTTTACCAAACACGTGACCACGCACAAATCAAGTTCGATAGATCGCCATCGAAAAATTTCCATCCATCTATCGCACTTTTTAATTTCCATCGATACTATCGATGGATCCATCGATGGATTTCCCAGCTCTATTGGAGGGTAAAGGTGTATCCGAAATTGGCAAAGTGATTGGCCGACCACCCACTAGTGTTCAATCAATACTAAAATCGTATAGGCAAACAGCTAGCCTTGAGGTTCAGCCAAGATCAGGCCGACCTTCAAAATTGAGTGCCAGAGATAAGCGACAAAATCTCAGTGCAGTAAAGAGTGATCCAAAAAAGTCGGCACCCAAAATACAGGAGGACCTATTTCTCACCTCTGGAGTTAGCGTTCATCCGCAAACTGTGCGAAATGTGCTCCGCAAGGAAGGGTACAACGCACGAACTCCTCGTAGGAAGCCGTTGATTTCTGAGGTCAATAAAAAGACACGACTAGAATTCGCTCAAAAGTATCTAAACCAGCCAGATTCTTTTTGGGACTCTCTTATTTGGAGTGATGAATCCAAATTTAACATTTTTGGGTCGGATGGAGCTCAAAAAGCTAAGATTTTTTAAGTTTACTTAAACTTTTTTGGTTATATTTTCTTGTTTATTTTTATGAATTTGGGTTTTTTTTTTTATTTTGTATGTTAAAATGGATTGACCTCAAGAGTTTTATGTTGCCAAATATTAAATAAATTATATCTAAGCACATTTATTATACCATACACCCATAGGGTGAAATGGTATATTAAAGTCGCCAAAATGTATGTAACAGGCAGAAGGAAGCTTTTCCGACCCCATAAAGTATATATATTCTTGATCAGCATCAACAGCCGAGACGATCTAGCCATGTCCGTCTGTCCGTCCGTCCGTTCGTCCGTCTGTATGAACACCTAGATCTCGGAGACTATAAGAGCTAGAGCCACCAAATTTGGTATGTAGACTCGTGTCATATGTACGCTTTTCGAGTTTGTTTCAAATGTTTGCCACGCCCCCGCAAATGATATAAAACCGATTTTCTTAAACACCATAGCAACTAGAGACACAAAATTTGGTATGTATATTTGGTTAGTAAACGCGCACATTTTGTATTTATAAAAATTTTGCCACGCCCCCTACCGCCCCCGCAAATCAAATAAAACCGATTTTCTCAAAACCTATTTTAGCTAGAGACACAAAATTTGGTATGAATATTTGCTTAGTAATTGCGCACATTTTTAATGTGCAAAGATTTTGCCACGCCTCTTTCCGCCCCCGTAATTTGAAAAAACTCGACTAACTCCCGTAATTTTCTACCTTGTGCAATCAAATTTAGCACACTTAAATTTGATACTAATATCCAGCAAAATACCAAATTTGATCGAAATCGGACTAAAAATAGCCAAGTTATGCATATGAACGTTTTTCCATATGGCCGGAGTTGGCCGTTGGCTGGTGGGGGCGCTAGGGTGCTCGAATGCTTGAATGAGCGAAATACTAAGATATGCTTGTAAAAAGCATGCCAACAGATTTTTTTCAAAATACGAAAATGCATTTGTTATTATAAATTTGAAATATTTGTTTTACTGGTGTATGGTATATCCAAGTCGGCGAGACGACTTCTTACTTCATTTTCATTTCATTTCATTTAATTTTGTTTTAGCCACTATTTCATCAAATTTTGTCAAAAAACTTTCGTTTACTTAAACTTTTTTTGCTGACTGTACATACATATGTACATATGTATGTATGTACATATGTACGTATATTTTCCATGTTTAAATTTGATTTGGCTAAAATGTTAAATATCAATAATCTGCACGCATACTAAAAAAAATTTTGTGGTTCTAGCTTTGTTAGTTTTCGAGAAAATCAGTCTTATTCGATTTGAGGGGGCGTAAGGGGGCTTGGCAAACATTTGAAATAAACTTGAACACCGTAGGTATTAGAGAAGTCTAAGTACCAAATTTGGTGACTCTAGCTCTTATAGCCTCCGAGTTCTACGTGACAGACGGACGGACATGTCTAGATCGATTCGGCTGTTGATCCTGATCAAGAATATATGTACATATATGTACTTTATGGGGTCGGAATTGCTTACTTCTGCCTGTTTCATACATTTTGGCGACTTTAATATACATACATATGTACCATTTCAGTCTATGTGTCACTTTGATATTATAACACAATAACTTTGATTTCAGTTTTCGAACTGGACTATGTGGTAAACATTTTGTTGCCAGTGGATTTATGCCTGATTCAAAAAAACTTTCACTCGTTGCAACGTGTTTTTTTTGCGCTTATCAAATTTTATTTTGTTCTCGCGTTTAATAATAATTTCAGCATCCGAATTTTGTTTTTATTTCGCGAATTCTTGCAGTCGCTTTTGTGTTTTTGTTTAAATATAAATAAATCAAAACTTACAACAATACTTGCATTAGCGGTGTTGTTGTTTTGCTTCTCTCCTTTGCTTTTGTGTCTTTACCGTTGTAACTAACTCTCGCGCTCTTGTGTACAAATTGTTGTTGCATGTGTTCAATTTGACGCGTACTGCCGCTCTTTCCTATTCTTGTTTGCGCTTTCGTCTTTTGCCTACCCGCGACTCTGTGATACGTGTTTTTATACCCTTGCAGAGGGTATTAGAAAATTGGTCAGATGTTTGTAACGCACAGAAGGAGACGTTTCCGACCCTATAAAGTATATATATTCTTGATCAGCATGAGAAGCTGAGTTGATATAGCCATGTCCGTCTGTCCGTTTGACCGTCCGTCTGTGCGTATGCGTTTTACTCAGCCATCTTAAGAGCTATCGGGATGAAATTTTTTTTGGTGGCTTTTTATTACCTGGGAAAAATAAAGTATGAAAATTGGGAGAATCGGACCACTATATCATATAGCTCTGGAGGAAACATTTTTGCAAAAATTGGAGTATCGCCATGAAATTTACCAATATGATTGTTAAGACCTTACCTGGTCCTATGCGCGTCGATAACTCGAAGAGGCTCGCCGGCTAGCTATAATCGGGTCGTGGGATTCGATAACCCTGCCTCTTTCGCGCACAACAATAAAAAAAATGTATCAAACACAATCCAGGTTACATCATTGAGGACGACATCCACTGGAGACTGTTACTCAGGACTAAAAAAAAAATATCACTACATATACTTCGGTCATTATACACACACAAACGCTTCACACCCACCGGCTTGGGGATCTGGCCTTGGGCTTCGAATTGATCCCGACATACCCACCCTTCCTGGCAGTTTTGGTATCCTACTGCCCCCCATTAAAACACATTCGATGGTATTATCGGTTCATTACCGATCGCTCATCCCATTTCTCCGGGTTTTACTCACCGTCCCCCCCTCTTCCGACAAACCAAACTACTCAATATGCATCATCTTTTCTCAATCGTTTATAATAATTTTATAAAATGATAGGTTAATTTAATTACTTCAAACTTTTACACGCTCACCGAGACATCACTCTGTCTCCAATGACCCTCGGTATTCGGGCAACAAAAAGAACAAAAAAAATATAAATTTGATGATTTCTCCTTTGCTTTTTTTTCAGACGCCAACCTGACCATAGGGGACCTACCTAAAAAAAGAGCTCTTCTTTTACGATAAGGACTACGTGCAGATTACACCTATTGGAGTTTTAGTGGGACTAATACGTTACGACAAGAGATGTAGCGGCGGCGCGTTTTACAAGAATAAGATTAATCATAATAAAAAAAATATCAATGAAGCTAACTTCGGCTATGCCGAAGTTTATATACCCTTGCAGTATACTTGGCAATAATATTTTTCCTTTTTGAAATTTCTTTCCCTGCAACTCAATTCATCAATACACAAACAAAATATTATTTCTCTTTTTACCACAAGTTTTTCTTCTTCCATCATTTTCTAAGCAAAGCACGGCACGCATACACATACAGTTCATGTAGCGTTGCGTCTGTGTGTGTATGCGTGTGCTCTGTTGATTTGATGATGGCAGTAGTAGGCAGCAAGCAGCGCTGCCGGCAGCGTTTGAACCGATTTATATTGACTGTAACTTGTGTTCTATTTATCGGATCAGATTCAAATTTTGGGATCTGAGATTTTATATCTATTACTATCATATTGGTAAATTTCATGGGGATACTCCAATTTTTGCAAAAATGTTTCTTCTAGAGCTATATGATATAGTGGTCCGATCCCAAAGATTTTCATACTTTATCTCACCCGGGTAAAAAAAAGCTCCCAAAAAAAATTTCATCCCGATAGCTCTTAAGATGGCTGAGTAAAACGCGTACGCACCGACGGACAGACGGACAGACGGACATGGCTATATCGACTTAGCTTCTCATGCTGATCAAGAATATATATACTTTATGGGGTCGGAAACGTCTCCTTCTGTGCGTTACAAACATCTGACCAATTTTATAATACCCTCTGCAAGGGTATAAAAACAAACGATATTATTAATATAGAGACTCGATATTGGCAAACAAAAAAAAACGAGGCTCATTCGAGCGATTAAATAAAAACAAATAAATAAATTAAATAAATAATTGATTGAGCAAATTAATAACTAAGTAAACGAATAATTGAATAAATAAATGTATAAATAATTAGGATAAGGTTATATGAATAAATAAATAATTATGTATGATTTAAGCAATAAATTAGCTCTGTATGAGTATATAATATATATGTATATAAGAACGAGGACGATAAAAATAGGCGGGGGATTACAATTTAAAAATAAATCGGTCTTGCGGGGAGCGTATTGGGTGATCACGTGGGGAACAGATTCACCTTACGACTCCCAAAGGATAGTTTAGGAGAATTATCCCGCACCGGCTTCTGTAAAAATTTCGGGTTAAACTCGTGTTCAGGCCGGAACTCACTCTTCTATTTTAATTTAATAATTTTCTCCTGAAGGCGGAATATGTGGTGGTCACGAGGCCATGGAGAATCCTCATAACCATGGGGGGGAAATAAAAACTTGGCCAGGCCCCGAAAATATGCGGCCTGACCTCTGATGACTGTCGATTTGGTTGGCCTGTACGGAGAATCCCGAAGGTGAGGATAAGATTAGGACTAACTCCCCTGGGCCGTCCCTGAATATGAAAGATTCACTTACCCCTCGATCTTGTCCAATCCCGTATGGGCATATACCCAGAATTTGGCTTCCCTCTTGGAATAAATCACTACATACAATTTTTCTGGATTCTCACATCACGTTTTTTCTTTGGTATTAATTTCTTTTACTTTTTCTTTCTTAGGCTCTCGCCCTAACCAACCACTCTCGAGAACTTCTTCGACCGATTTGACCTTCATCTGTCCCGACTATCCCGACCAGGAACAGTCCCAACTCCGAAATCCTCTCTCTCAGATTTGAAAAGCCGGGCTACCGATCTTCTCATTTGTTACCCGCTCCCTTACCCGTTTAAGGGGAAAAATTCCCTACTTTCCTGTCTCCAATATCCAACACTACATATTTCCTAACAACACACGGGCATATTTGTGGCTTGACGCTATACATGATTGTGAAAAATGGCTCTACGCGAAATTGCACGATATTGCACGACAGCGCTCCCAGGACCAGCTACGAAACGCCCAACGAGGGAAAACGCCCACACATACAGAGATTGCGGAATGACTACGCCATGCCCTGGATTGATTATTTCCCACCGCTGGAATCAGGTGAGTACTTGAAGTATCTATTGTCTCAGTTCCGCTGACCGCATACATTTGCTTTCAGGTAATCCATCACCTCCCCGACCATCCTCACTGTTTCAGGTCCTTTGCGTGGTAAATGCCGCTAGGTTTCCCTTCGAGCGTCTAGGCTTCTTATTCGGCATTTTAGATACTTGCGCGCAAATTTCGCATTAAAATTTTTCCAAAAATTGCCTAAAACGAAATTTCGTCTATACACTTCCTGCCCAGGCTGAAAATGCACCTACATTGATTATCGGTTATATGACAAAACGCGTATCTTTTTCCGGATCTCGTCCCTCATTAAAGTCATTTTGGTTTCACGACTCAAAACATCTGCTCCATTTGCAAACATGTTTTGGCCGAAAAGGGCAAAATAAGGTGACACTCCTGTGGCTTGATGCACCGCCCCTCTCAAGCTGCAATAGATTTTGCTGAGATACAGGTCATAATCCCGATGATCAATGTTCAGATAAGACCGGATCGTGTTCAGTACCGACTGGTTGACTCTTTCGGCCGCGTTGGACTGGGGTGAATATACCGCAGAGCGGAGATGCCTTACGCCATTATCCCGCAGCAATTGTTCGAACTGCTTGGACACGAATTGTTTTCCGTTATCGCTATGCACCAGTTCCGGCACCCCGAATTTGTGGAAAACTTCCCTTTTGAGGAATTTCACCACGCCGTTCGCTGTAGCCTCCCGCATTGCGTGCAGAAAAACGAATTTCGAAAAGTGATCCACAACCACTAACACGCCCTTCGACCGTGGATATTTCCCCAAGAAGTCTATGTAGATCTTCTGGAATGGCCGATAGGACTTCACTTCAGCTCCTATTCCTGGCCCACGGCCCAAAATTGGTTAACTTCGTTTCCTTGCACACTCGGCAGTCCCCCATGGCTTCGGATTGTGAGCTCGTGCGCTTGTGCCACCAAAGTTGTGGTCAATGCCGGAGGTATCCACAATCTCCATCCACCATCTAATAACTCAGGGGGGCCCTGATGGGCAGATGCTTTTTAAAAATATATCAGTCCTCCACCATGAGGTCTGAAGCTTTTCTTCTTCCTGTCGCAGCTCCTTATATTCAGTGGAGTCAAACTCTGTAGTCTCCAAGCCCAGGATAAAGTCCACTCCGATTTCCTCCACCATCCTAGATAGGGTGTCCGCCACAACGTTTTCTGACCCCTTTCAGTGAACTATGTCGAAATCGAAAGCTTGTAGCTTAAATGACCATCGTGCTAGTCGCCCATCCAGATCCTTTAGCGACATTAGCCACCTCAGACTCGAATGATCGGTAATGACCGTGAAAGGCATCATCTCTACATATGGCCTAAACCATTGATTCTCCATAACCGCCGCAAGACACTCCTTTTCTGTAACGCTGTAATTCCGTTGGCACTTGGTTAACTTGTGCGAGTAGAATTCGATGGGTCTCTCACCCACACCTGGATCTTTTTGGAACAATAACGCTCCTATCCCAATATTAGAGGCGTCACACTGAATGAAAAACCTTTTTCCGAAATCAGGGTGACTAAGAACAGGCGCTGTTGTCATTGCCTCCTTTAAGCGTCTTACCGCTTCTATAGCTTCCTCGGTCATATTCAACTTTCCACTTTAAGAGTGTCCGTGATTGGAGCAGCCACCTCTGCAAAGTTCTGTATGAATCTCCGGTACCATCCTACCGTGCCCAGAAAACTTCGCACTTCTCGAACACTTCTTGGAGTGGTCAACTTCTAGATCGCCTCCACTTTCCGGGGGTCCGTTCCTAACACACCTCCTCAGATTATGAAGCCCAAATACCCAAATTCCTTGTGACAGAAGTGCGATTTCTTTAACCCGATGGTCAAGCCGGCCGACTCTAAACAGCCACTTGCTGTAGGAACCCTAAATGGGATTCGAAATCAGGTGTGACTACCAAGTCATTCAGATAAACGAATACCTTTTCTCTGAGCTTGGCTGGTATCACCTGATCCATTAGACGGCATTAACTTTGGCCTGCATTACAGAGTCCGAAGGGCATTACCACAAACTGGTAGAGGGGTCTCCCAGGGACTGTTAAAGCAGTTACAGGACTACTTTCATCACCAACGTCACTGGATTGCTCCATGCGCTCTCGCTCTATTCAATGACTCCAAGCCGCAACATTTCATCCAATTCGTCATAAATAAGGCGCTGTAATGCCTCGATTTCACGAGTACGATTCACGAGTACGAGTACAAAAGAATCCTTAACCGCTTGCAGTCTATCCTGCTGCTGCTCCGATAGCACGTGTGGCTCTTGTCCCAATTCGGAGATTTGGTTCGGCTCCTGTCGTTTACCGCTGACATCTGCTGGGAACATTTCCGGTAGACTCGGGCCTCCACGCGTACCTTGCCAATAATCAGGTTCATTTCGCCACCAGCACTCGTTACTAAAGCTAGATATGGGGTCCATTTTAGCCCCAGTTGTTCAACCAGTTCTCGACATCCCTTTCCTAAAACGCTTACGGAGGCCCCTGAATCCAATAATCCTTGTATGACCTGTTCTCCAATGGCCACGTCGGCATATGCCCTCATATCGGACCTTTCTTCGGAAACAACAGCTCCAACAGTCAATCGAATCGTCTCTCTCTCCCATCTCCTTTGTCGAAACCTCTCTCGTGCCTTACGAACTCGCCTAGATAGAGTAGTCATGCCCTCTAGTGAATTCACCTGAAAAATTATATTCCTGGCTTCCAGGTATAGCCTCATTCGTTCTTCGAAAGGTTTCCCAAATCCACCTCCTCCACCTGCAGAATCAATGTTTCCGATTAGTTTGGGCGGTTTGATGTCGTTTCCTTAGAACAGGACTCCGCCACTCTCGCCTCGCTCCTTCTCGCGTTTCCCGGATTACATTTGGGGCATATAGGCATTACGGTGTTTGGCCGTCTACATTTGTAGCAGAAAATTCTGCGCTGCTGATCGTCACAATCCTTGTAGGCGTGGCCAGATTTTTGGCAATTCCAACAAACCAAGATCTGTTGAGCTAATGTGACCGTCACTGCCTCTATGGAAACCGATTGGACCACTGGTTCACCTCCGAGTTCCGCAACTGCAAATGCTCTGCGGAGATGGTCGACAGTGTAAGCCCGTATAGGGTACACCAGATGCTTCCATGGCTCTCTCAGGTTTTTCTTGATTGTCTTTACGACCCAGTCTTCCGAGAGTGGCGACTTTATTCCGGCCCGCATTGCCTGACAAAATGAATCCAAAGACTCGCCTGTTTTGTGCCTCCTTTCCATCATGTCTTGGATTCGCTCGTAGTCACATCTAGTGTCGCAATACTGGTCTTCCATCGCAGCCTTCAGCGATGGCCAGTCCGATGGTGGTTTCGTCCGCATTTGCAGCCAGTACCACTCTGACGCCTCGTCCGACAGCAATTGGTGAAAGTCTCGGAGTATTTCCTCCCACGGCGTGTTGTAGTGTCTCTGGAGGTGTTCCACGCGAAACAAGAAATCTTCCACTGTAATGCCTCCGGATCGACCCGAAAACATCACCTGCCATTTGGCGATGGGAACGAACACCCTCCGAGAATGGTCCGCGACTCGGTAACTAGATGGTCTGTTTCGCTGGGGAAGTAGAGGCGGTTGGTTGTTCCCCCTGTCGACTTCCGCTTCTGCCCGTTGTTCACTTTGTCTCATCTGCGTTCTATGGCATTGATGACCCGGCAACGCTGTGGACGCTGATATGCCAGCTCCGGGTAACGGGAATTGGTTGCTGGATGGCCAGTTTCCTCTGTGAAGTTGGTCCCATCCGTTTGCCTGGAGTCCGGCCCCACTCACCGGCGCAGTTCCCATATTTGGGGCTTCACCCGCCATACGCTGTGGATTCTCCCTTATACTGGATTGGGCCGCGTGTCGCCTCGGATATGCTGGTTGTTCTCCCCCATATGGACGCGCCCCAGGCTGTGAAATCTGTGTCATACCCGAACGGCTGGACCCTATGGACGACCCTTTTCTCACCTCTAGACGATCCAATAGTTTCTCGAAGCCTTCTTCCAGACTTTTATCTACTCTACGGCTCACGAAGTCGGTCATCTCCTGCCTCATCTGAGTGTGGCACTGCTGGACCGCCGCTTCGAGCTGTCTAATTGATACTGCCGCATACGCCTCGGCATTTTCCCGGGAAAACTGTTCTTGTATCGGATCGAGGCCTATATTCAAAGGAGCGCTTACTGGAGTCGCTACATCATTTAAAGATAGCCGCCTTGGGATAGCCCCTTGAGAAAACCGCGTATCCCGCTATCCCATTCCCACCAGCATCTGAGCTGCTGTTAGGGTGGAGCAGTTGGGAGGCTGGTTATTGGATTCTTCATCGGCATTCATCATTCCTATTTAATCTACTTTTTGTATTAATTTAAAATTACTATCCTTAATCTAATCTTTACTCCCTTCTCCTTTTTTTTTGTTTTTATTTTTGTTATTCACCAATATACTTTCTCTTTATTTTTTTTTAGACCTTGACTGATTCTCGTATCTATGCAGGAAAAAAGGGGAATCTAGTGAGTAGTGAGTAACCGACGGATACGCTCCCCGGGATGAGACTGACCAATTCATCTATGCCAGCATTTTACGTTGAACGTCGTGTGCGTGTGACCGAGAAGTATTACTAAACACATAGTAGGTCGTCGACTGTTCAGGTCATCAATCGTAAATTTGATGACCGACAGTCAAGAACCTGACCAGTTCAAATTTGTGATGAAAATCTATTTGCTTTCAGGTGACCGTGCTCTTTCGATGACGTACCAGGAGGATGCAACATATTACGCTATGTAAACGGATCACCCCCCTGATGACGGGACGCTACTGCAAACTCCATCAAAGTCTGAGGCCGCCCGTACTAGACGCTCGTTAATTCCACTTGGCTACCACACTAATACAAAACATCACGTAAGTTTAGACAAGATGACTAACATAATTCCACATACTAACTACACCTAACATTGTCCAACTATCTCAGCAATCGTATCTTCTACTCAATAATTTGACGCTAATGCTACCTCCGGGCGAATCGCTTAGGCATTATGCCGCCTGTGCGATGACTCCGGCTACTTTTACTTTCTTCATTAATTTTTTTTCTTTACTGATATCTGTCCTGTTTGTTTCAGATCGACATGATTCCATCAAGGCACGCTCGCTAATTACAGACGACTTCTTCCGTTGTAATGCGGCCGTGGCTGATAAAAAAATTTCGATCTGGAGCCATCAGGTACTTGACAATGTTCGGTCTGTTCTCCGCTTTCCTAGACACCGGGTTCCCGCCTATCCCGGTAATAGACGGGCATCTTTAGCAGCAACGAAACAAAAGGGACATTGTAACCTAACACTATCGTTCCAAAAACTCGGATTTCCACCGATCGTTAGAACGTTCCTCATTTTTGTGGGCTCGGACCCATACGTTCCTCTCCCCCAAAAATGCATAGCTTGTTCGATGAAAACCGAATTTCTGTTGATTATATTGGGCGCCATTTATTGTTAAGACCTTACCTGGTCCTATGCGCGTCGATAACTCGAAGAGGCTCGCCGGCTAGCTATAATCGGGTCGTGGGATTCGATAACCCTGCCTCTTTCGCGCACAACAATAAAAAAAATGTATCAAACACAATCCAGGTTACATCATTGAGGACGACATCCACTGGAGACTGTTACTCAGGACTAAAAAAAAAATATCACTACATATACTTCGGTCATTATACACACACAAACGCTTCACACCCCCGGCTTGGGGATCTGGCCTTGGGCTTCGAATTGATCCCGGCATACCCACCCTTCCTGGCAGTTTTGGTATCCTACTGACCCCCATTTAAACACATTCGATGGTATTATCGGTTCATTACCGATCGCTCATCCCATTTCTCCGGGTTTTACTCACCGTCCCCCCCTCTTCCGACAAACCAAACTACTCAATATGCATCATCTTTTCTCAATCGTTTATAATAATTTTATAAAATGATAGGTTAATTTAATTACTTCAAACTTTTACACGCTCACCGAGACATCACTCTGTCTCCAATGACCCTCGGTATTCGGGCAACAAAAAGAACAAAAAAAATATAAATTTGATGATTTCTCCCTTGCTTTTTTTTTTCAGACGCCAACCTGACCATAGGGGACCTACCTAAACAAAGAGCTCTTCTTTTACGATAAGGACTACGTGCAGATTACACCTATTGGAGTTTTAGTGGGACTAATACGTTACGACAAGAGATGTAGCGGCGGCGCGTTTTACAAGAATAAGATTAATCATAATAAAAAAAACAAACGATATTATTAATATAGAGACTCGATATTGGCAAACAAAAAAAAACGAGGCTCATTCGAGCGATTAAATAAAAACAAATAAATAAATTAAATAAATAATTGATTGAGCAAATTAATAACTAAGTAAACGAATAATTGAATAAATAAATGTATAAATAATTAGGATAAGGTTATATGAATAAATAAATAATTATGTATGATTTAAGCAATAAATTAGCTCTGTATGAGTATATAATATATATGTATATAAGAACGAGGACGATAAAAATAGGCGGGGGATTACAATTTAAAAATAAATCGGTCTTGCGGGGAGCGTATTGGGTGATCACGTGGGGAACAGATTCACCTTACGACTCCCAAAGGATAGTTTAGGAGAATTATCCCGCACCGGCTTCTGTAAAAATTTCGGGTTAAACTCGTGTTTAGGCCGGAACTCCCTCTTCTATTTTAATTTAATAATTTTCTCCTGAAGGCGGAATATGTGGTGGTCACGAGGCCATGGAGAATCCTCATAACCATGGGGGGGAAATAAAAACTTGGCCAGGCCCCGAAAATATGCTGCCTGACCTCTGATGACTGCCGATTTGGTTGGCCTGTACGGAGAATCCCGAAGGTGAGGATAAGATTAGGACTAACTCCCCTGGGCCGTCCCTGAATATGAAAGATTCACTTACCCCTCGATCTTGTCCAATCCCGTATGGGCATATACCCAGAATTTGGCTTCCCTCTTGGAATAAATCACTACATACAATTTTTCTGGATTCTCACATCACGTTTTTTCTTTGGTATTAATTTCTTTTACTTTTTCTTTCTTAGGCTCTCGCCCTAACCAACCACTCTCAAGAACTTCTTCGACCGATTTGACCTTCATCTGTCCCGACTATCCCGACCAGGAACAGTCCCAACTCCGAAATCCTTTCTCTCAGATTTGAAAAGCCGGGCTACCGATCTTCTCATTTGTTACCCGCTCCCTTACCCGTTTAAGGGGAAAAATTCCCTACCTTCCTGTCTCCATTATCCAACACTACATATTTCCTGACCTATCGATAACTATAAACAAAAAAAACACCCCAGCCATAACATGATAGTATTATATATAAAATCTCAGATCCCAAAACATCATCACCCAATCAACAGAGCACACGCATGCACATATACAGACGCAACGCTACATAAACTATATGTGTATGCGTGCGAATCGCGGCATTCGTGTAAAAGGGGATGGGGAAGAAGAGGACGAAATTGAAATGATATTTGAAAGGTTCTGTGCATTAATGAATTGAGATATAGAAAAAGAGTTTGGAACATGTAAAAATATTATGGCCATGGACTGCAAGGGCCACTGTTCGTGACTTTGCCATTTGTATGGGAGCTATACGATATAGTAGTCCGATCCGGCTGAAGCCGAGATATACAGAGTGTGCAGTATATATGTACAAGCCTACATGCAAATTTCAACTCTTTAGCTGATGAAGAATATATATACTTTACATGGTCGGAGATGCTTTGTTGTATGCGTTGCACAGTTCTGACCAAAATTAATATACCCTTTTTTTCAAGGGTATAAAGACATAAGTCCGGCTTTGATGTGAAGTGTGGGGAAATTTTTTTTTTTTCAAATTCCTTATGAATTTTGTGGGAATCTTTTTTCTCACTCGCTGCTCTCCATTTCCAAAACTTATTTTTTTGTACTGATCACCCTTGCCCCAAGTGTCCCAATTGCATAAAAAATATATGTTTTTAGTAAAGCCGCCTTGAAGTCCGGTAAGCGACCTTCAAATCGCAAAACACGCCAATTGTGTTTTTATATTCCACCAAGTCTAAAATCCAAGGTTAGCCGAAGTTAGCTTGTTTGATATTAAAACGTCTCTTTAGTATCAATTCTGTATGTAATTAAAATCGATGGCTTTGAATTATTTTCGTTTAGCAATACGACTTTCAAGCTAAAATTTGAACTATCAATGAATATCAAATGAATGTTTTTTAAATTCTGTTTACATGTCTCGAAGCATATGCTATCTCACTCACTCTTACAAAAGAGGGAAGTCAATTCTAAAAGTTTGGTAAGCCACAAACGGCTTTTCATGAAGCCATGCTTACAAGGAGAAATAGTGTATCAGGATAAGAGTTGAAGGGAAGACGTAATAATTTTCTTAAATAGCTTATGTATCGCGAAAAGTTTTGGCGATGCTAAGGTAGTTACAAATATCTGATTTGTGGCCCTTTTTATGAAGCGGGATATTAAACGACTCTTTCCAAACATCAGGTAAACTACAAGTATCTCTTGATACTTATATAGAATAATCGAGTTAAAGGCTTAGATAGGGAAATCGAACACATTTTAAGAATGCAACTAGGCCCGGGTACAAAGGAGGAATTCAAAGAAGATAAGCTTAAAATCATGCAGTCTTTAATTATACGAGAAAATGAAGTAAGTAAGTCGTCTCGTCGACTTCGGTATACCAGGCACCAAGTGAAAAAAACATTGCAAATTTCGAAAACCAAATGTATGTCTATTAAATTGGATATTAATATCAAATTAAAGTGTACCTAATTTGGTTGCTAAGGGTTGAAAACTATGAGAGATAGTCGAGTTTTTCCAAATTACGGGGGCGGAAGGGGGGCGTCTCAAAATTTTTACACATACGAAATCTGCACATTTACTAAACGAGAATACATTTTAAATTTTGTATCTCTAACTAGTGTAGTCATTAAGAAAAAGGCTTTTGTTTAAATTTGGGAGCGGAAGGGGGCGTGGCAAAAATTTGAAAGAAATTTGATCACTCTACATACTACCAAATCTATATACCAAATTTGGTGGCTCTATTTCTTATAGTCTCCGAGATCTAGGCGTTCATACCGACGCGCAGACGGACATGGCTAGATCAACTCGATTGTTGATACTGATCAAGAATATACATACTTTATGGGGTCGGAAAAGCATCTACATGCCTGTTATATACATTTTGGCGACTTAAATATACCAAATATACCCTATGTGTGCATGGTATAAAAACACACAATTTAATGTGCGATAGAGAGGGATAGGAGGGTGATGTGGGAGATGAAGCAGAATGGGAAGAGTTAGACTGAAAGAAAGTGGCAAACAGATCTGAAATTTCAGAATCTTTATTAGCTGTCTGGTCATTAAGCCTAAACGTGTAAGGCAATAGGTTTAAAATCTTTTGAGAAGAATATTTTGATAGAATTCAAACGTACAGTGACAAATAAAGATTTCGCGAACCAGCTTTTTTGAACCTTTTAAAATATTGCTATTTAATGTTAAGGAGATTAGTTAGCCTACGGGTGAACTAGACTGGCGCGCATTTGTCGATTCAATTAATAATGAAATTTGTTTGACAAAAACATCTACGACGAGAAAGTGAGATGTTATTGAAAGAATTAGTAACGGAATTGTAAGAAATGATAACTTCAATTGTAGGGTGATAAGGATTCTCAGGCTTCATAGGGGGCTGTGTGCTAGATACCGAAAACCCAGTTGGATCCAACCTGTTTCGCGCGAGCCCAAGCACAGAGCTGTCCACCTCCAGCCCGACCGACCGTGGGGCGCTGCCGTATAGGTCGGACTATCGCGTGGAAAAATACCAAAAAAAACGGACAAGCAATTAATATACGAATTAACTACAGCTAATTACGAGATAGAGAGGCTTCTGATCTGATTACGGGATAAAGAATATTGTAATCAGAGCATAGGACTCGAAAAAGGTTCATGCAAAGAATAGTTAAAAATACAATCTTTTAAGGATAAAGGAATAAAATTTCTGGTAGGACTACGCGGAACATGTAGGTTTAACTGATTCAATAGCTGAGAAGAGTCTATATCACCTATTAAAAGTTTGTCAATAAAGATAGCACCAGGCATTACTCTACGATTAATTAAAGATGGAAGATTATTTAAAAGAAGCCTACTGGAGTGTGATGGCAAATTGACATTGCTATCCCAATTGAGACCTCGAAGAGCAAAAAGCAGAAATTGCTTTTGAACATATTCAATTTAACTTTGGTGCGTCTCATATTGAAGTGACCATATGCAAGAACCGTACTCTAAGATAGAACGGATTAATGAAGTATACAGAATTTTGGTTGTGTACGGATCGTCAAACTCTTTTGACCATCGTTTCACAAACCCAAGAACATTTATAGCTTTACTAACTGTAGCAGAAATATGAGGATTAAAAGTTAATTTTAGAAAAACACCTAAGTCATTGTTAATATCTAGCCGTTTTAAGGCAGTGTCGTTTAGATAATATGTTGCTAATTATGAAGTGCATCTATAAAAAGACATAACTTTACATTTAAAGCTGTTCAGGTTTAATAGGTTGGTTTCACACTAACTCTGAAGATCATTAAGATCGGATTGAAGCAGGCAAGAAGACGATATGTCTTTAAAACTGAGGTAAACCTTAACATTAAGATCGGAAAAAGGCAAGAAGACGATAAGTCTTTAAAACTGAGGTAAACCTTAACGTCATCCACGTACATAAGCACACGAGATTGATCATTTATAAAAAGAGTGAATAGCAAAGGACCCAAATGATTACCCTGAGGTACTCCAGAAGTCACTTGGATGGTCTTAGAAAATGAAGACTTAAAGAGGACCTTTTGTGTACGCTTAGAAAGATATTGAAGAATCCAATCAAGCAAAAGGCTGGGATGCCAAGTTTGTTCAACTTGTATAAAAGAAGAGTATAAGAGAAGATTAACAGGGTCAAAAGCCTTGCTGAAGTCAGTAGAAATGACGTCAGTTTGCCCAGTAATAGGTTAGTAGTTGTCGATCTATGTACGTATTTTAAACACATGTTGGGATGACGAACTAAATTACCTACAAAAATGCTGCAATTGAGATGTTATTAATTTCTCAAATGCTTTAGCTATATTTGGAGGCTTCGGACTTTTTTCCCGTTTTATGAAGAGGAATAATATATGATTTCTTCCAGATAGACGGGATAGCAGAAGTTACGGACAGTGTAAACAACTTAAGTATTGGCTGACATAAAGCCTCTGCACAAAACCTCAGGGCCACGTGCATATACTGGTTTGGCGGAACTGAGCACGCTAAGAACCGAACTTTCATCAAACACAAGGTCTAAAATGCAATTAGATTGCAAGTGATAAGGATAAGGAGGATTCACTTGATAAATCGAAGAGGAATAAGTTGTTTTGAAAAAATCATCAAACAAATCCGCAATAGCCTGATCAGTGTCAGCTTTATTATTTTCGAAGGACAAGTAAGACGGGTGCACTGATGTCTTACTTTTTGCATTGACAAAGTTATAAAATTGCTTAGGATCGCGAGAAAACCTAAGTTTACATCGCTGAAGATAATCCTTGTAGCATTGTGAATTCAGCACTATAAAATTTGAGCGAGCAACTTTATAAAAGGAGAAATCCGATGTTTTACCGCACTTTTTAAATCGTTTATAGCATCTTGATTTTACGTTCTCCAAGTTACATACGACTCAAGAGTTTTATAGAAGACAGAAATGGCAGAGTCCATATCCGTGCAAGTATACAGATATGATAGTTGATAACATTTTTTTTAAGTTTAGTAAAGTTTGTCATACGAAAACACCGGGTTAGAGGCATCGAGTTAGTAAGAGTTAGTAACGACACATAACCCCAAAAGGAAGGTCAATGGTTACATCCAGAGTTGGATGGAAGTTGTCTTCAGGGATCACTAAGGGATCAGTCCTGGAAACATCGCAGTCGGATAAATCCAACACAAATACCAGATCTAGTGATCTGTCACGACTATTCTGGACAGGATTTATTTGAGTTAGGGACAAGCAGACCATCTATGAAACAATGTGACGAGGAGCGCAACAGTAATAAAGAATCATATGAAAGGGTACTGGCAATCTCAGGTAAATTAAAATCTCCCCGAACAACGAGCAAGTCTTTGTCAGAGACTACCGGTAAAGAGCCACGGGAGCCAAAAGAGCCACTACGTAGCCATCCTTGCTTTATATGGTCGGAAATGCTTCCTTCTATGCGTTGCACACTTCTGACCAATTTTATAATACCCTCTGCAAGGGTATAAAAAGAAGCGAACCAGTGTACTGTTGAAATTAACTTTGATTATTTATGGAAATACATTTAACAAATCGCTAAAAATGTTTATTTTTGTGTTAAATTTAATGTTTTATGAAAACGTAACAAAAAAACATTACGCAGCGGTTGTTGTTTCGATATTCAATGAAGTAAGTAAGTGCACCAGGTAAAAAATATTTTAAATTTTCGAAAATGTCTATTAACTTCGCCTGATAGCATATGCTATCTCGCTCCACATGCCTACGGGCAACTCGGCCCTTATGGACCGCCTAGTAAAACTCGTTTATACGTATATTTTCCATGTTTGTAGTCCGATTTAAAATTTGGTAGGTTGGTAGATATTGATAGGGCTCACTAGTGTGCTAAATTTGGTTTCGATAATCAATAATAATAAAATTTTTAACAATTAATGTCTGCGCGCCTACTTAAGAATTATACATACCGAGTTTGATGTCTCTAGCTAGCTCTAGTTTTTAAGAAAATCTGTTTTCTTAAAATTACGGGGCGGTGGGGGGCGTGGTACAATTTTTGAACAATTAATATCTGCGCGCCTACTAAAGGATTATACATACCAAATGTGATGACTCTAGCTATTATAGTCTTTTTAATTCTTTTTTACATGCCTCATAGCATTTGCTATCTCGTTCACTCTTACACACGAGCACTCTAGCGCCGCCACATACGACTGCCTAGTAAAATACTTGTATACGTATATTTCGCGTGTTTGTAGTCCGATTTCAATCAATTTGGTGCATCGGTATGAAGACTAACAAGTGTCCCGAATTGATTTTGTTAGTCCAAAAATTGTGGGAGGCAATCGGTTTTTTCTAAATTATGGAGGCGGAAGTAGGCGTGGCTAAAATTTTAAATAGTTATAATCAGCACGCATACTAAAGAAGTCTAAGAACCAAATTTGGTAGTTCTAGCTTTGTTAGTTTTCGAAAAAATCAGTTTTATTAAATTTGCGGGGCGTAAGATGGCTTTGCAAAAATTTGAAATAAACTTGAACACCGTAGGTATTAGAGATATCTAAGTACCAAATTTGGCGACTCTAGCTTTTAAGTCTCCGAGATCTACGTGTTCATACGGACAGACGGACATGGCTAGATCGCCTTGGCTGTTGATCCTGATCAAGAATATATATATTTACTTTATGGGGTCGGAAATGCTTCACCCTATGGGTTTTTATGCATGGCATAAAAAAGTTGACTAATGTCATCCACTGTATAATTATCAATTTTTATACCATGCATCATTAGGGTGAAATGTTATATTAAAGTGCCCAAAATGTATGTAACGGGGAGACGAAAGCTTTTCCGACCCCATGACATATAAGCTTTTCCTGAAACTTTGGTGTTGAGTTTTTTGGCGTCAAAGTTACTTGTTCCAACTTTAGCTTATAATTTCTTGTTCTTATATGACGTACAAGAATCAGGCTGATGCTCTGCAAACCATTTTTAGTCCTTTGAAAGTTCGTAATTTCCTTCCAGCCTAAAGTGGTCTTAACTTGCCTTATATTTCTTGTCTGGTTAATGATAATCTCTCTTACTTAATTTCTTGGTCTCAACTTGATTTTCTTGATAGCCTACTATAATGCCCTCTAGACCAGTCTTCCAATCAGGAGATTGAATTTGTGTGTGTTAAAATTTCTTTAAATTTTTTTTCTTGATTACTTGTTCGTATATTTCACCACAGTCCGACTTGGCAGTATACATTCTCCATTTGGAAGCCATTCAACTTGTTTCCTCATATCTCTCTGACAAAGACTTGCTCGTTGTTCGGGGAGATTTTAATTTACCTGAGATTGCCAGTACCCTTTCATATGATTCTTTATTACTGTTGCCCTCCTCGTCACATTGTTTCATAGATGGTCTGCTTGTCCCTAACTCAAATAAATCCTGTCCAGAATAGTCGTGACAGATCACTAGATCTGGTATTTGTGTTGGATTTATCCGACTGCGATGTTTCCAGGACTGATCCCTTAGTGATCCCTGAAGACAACTTCCATCCAACTCTGGATGTAACCATTGACCTTCCTTTTGGGGTTATGTGTCGTTACTAACTCTTACTAACTCGATGCCTCTAACCTGGTGTTTTCGTATGACAAACTTTACTAAACTTAAAAAAATGTTATCAACTATCAACATATCTGTATACTTGCACGGATATGGACTCTGCCATTTCTGTCTTCTATAAAACTCTTGAGTCGTATGTAACTTGGAGAACGTAAAATCAAGATGCTATAAACGATTTAAAAAGTGCGGTAAAACATCGGATTTCTCCTTTTATAAAGTTGCTCGCTCAAATTTTATAGTGCTGAATTCACAATGCTACAAGGATTATCTTCAGCGATGTAAACTTAGGTTTTCTCGCGATCCTAAGCAATTTTATAACTTTGTCAATGCAAAAAGTAAGACATCAGTGCACCCGTCTTACTTGTCCTTCGAAAATAATAAAGCTGACACTGATCAGGCTATTGCGGATTTGTTTGATGATTTTTTCAAAACAACTTATTCCTCTTCGATTTATCAAGTGAATCCTCCTTATCCTTATCACTTGCAATCTAATTGCATTTTAGACCTTGTGTTTGATGAAAGTTCGGTTCTTAGCGTGCTCAGTTCCGCCAAACCAGTATATGCACGTGGCCCTGAGGTTTTGTGCAGAGGCTTTATGTCAGCCAATACTTAAGTTGTTTACACTGTCCGTAACTTCTGCTATCCCGTCTATCTGGAAGAAATCATATATTATTCCTCTTCATAAAACGGGAAAAAAGTCCGAAGCCTCCAAATATAGCTAAAGCATTTGAGAAATTAATAACATCTCAATTGCAGCATTTTTGTAGGTAATTTAGTTCGTCATCCCAACATGTGTTTAAAATACGTACATAGATCGACAACTACTAACCTATTACTGGGCAAACTGACGTCATTTCTACTGACTTCAGCAAGGCTTTTGACCCTGTTAATCTTCTCTTATACTCTTCTTTTATACAAGTTGAACAAACTTGGCATCCCAGCCTTTTGCTTGATTGGATTCTTCAATATCTTTCTAAGCGTACACAAAAGGTCCTCTTTAAGTCTTCATTTTCTAAGACCATCCAAGTGACTTCTGGAGTACCTCAGGGTAATCATTTGGGTCCTTTGCTATTCACTCTTTTTATAAATGATCAATCTCGTGTGCTTATGTACGTGGATGACGTTAAGGTTTACCTCAGTTTTAAAGACTTATCGTCTTCTTGCCTTTTTCCGATCTTAATGTTAAGGTTTACCTCAGTTTTAAAGACATATCGTCTTCTTGCCTGCTTCAATCCGATCTTAATGATCTTCAGAGTTAGTGTGAAACCAACCTATTAAACCTGAACAGCTTTAAATGTAAAGTTATGTCTTTTTATAGATGCACTTCATAATTAGCAACATATTATCTAAACGACACTGCCTTAAAACGGCTAGATATTAACAATGACTTAGGTGTTTTTCTAAAATTAACTTTTAATCCTCATATTTCTGCTACAGTTAGTAAAGCTATAAATGTTCTTGGGTTTGTGAAACGATGGTCAAAAGAGTTTGACGATCCGTACACAACCAAAATTCTGTATACTTCATTAATCCGTTCTATCTTAGAGTACGGTTCTTGCATATGGTCACTTCAATATGAGACGCACCAAAGTTAAATTGAATATGTTCAAAAGCAATTTCTGCTTTTTGCTCTTCGAGGTCTCAATTGGGATAGCAATGTCAATTTGCCATCACACTCCAGTAGGCTTCTTTTAAATAATCTTCCATCTTTAATTAATCGTAGAGTAATGCCTGGTGCTATCTTTATTGACAAACTTTTAATAGGTGATATAGACTCTTCTCAGCTATTGAATCAGTTAAACCTACATGTTCCGCGTAGTCCTACCAGAAATTTTATTCCTTTATCCTTAAAAGATTGTATTTTTAACTATTCTTTGCATGAACCTTTTCGAGTCCTATGCTCTGATTACAATATTCTTTATCCCGTAATCAGATCAGAAGCCTCTCTATCTCGTAATTAGCTGTAGTTAATTCGTATATTAATTGCTTGTCCGTTTTTTTTGGTATTTTTCCACGCGATAGTCCGACCTATACGGCAGCGCCCCACGGTCGGTCGGGCTGGAGGTGGACAGCTCTGTGCTTGGGCTCGCGCGAAACAGGTTGGATCCAACTGGGTTTTCGGTATCTAGCACACAGCCCCCTATGAAGCCTGAGAATCCTTATCACCCTACAATTGAAGTTATCATTTCTTACAATTCCGTTACTAATTCTTTCAATAACATCTCACTTTCTCGTCGTAGATGTTTTTGTCAAACAAATTTCATTATTAATTGAATCGACAAATGCGCGCCAGTCTAGTTCACCCGTAGGCTAACTAATCTCCTTAACATTAAATAGCAATATTTTAAAAGGTTCAAAAAAGCTGGTTCGCGAAATCTTTATTTGTCACTGTACGGTTGAATTCTATCAAAATATTCTTCTCAAAAGATTTTACAATATTGTAACTTCTAAACCTATTGCCTTACACGTTTAGGCTTAATGACCAGACAGCTAATAAAGATTCTGAAATTTCAGATCTGTTTGCCACTTTCTTTCAGTCTAACTCTTCCCATTCTGCTTCATCTCCCACATCACCCTCCTATCCCTCTCTATCGCACATTAAATTGTGTGTTTTTATACCATGCACACATAGGGTATATTTGGTATATTTAAGTCGCCAAAATGTATATAACAGGCATGTAGATGCTTTTCCGACCCCATAAAGTATGTATATTCTTGATCAGTATCAACAATCGAGTTGATCTAGCCATGTCCGTCTGCGCGTCGGTATGAACGCCTAGATCTCGGGGACTATAAGAAATAGAGCCACCAAATTTGGTATATAGATTTGGTAGTATGTAGAGTGATCAAATTTCTTTCAAATTTTTGCCACGCCCCCTTCCGCTCCCAAATTTAAACAAAAGCCTTTTTCTTAATGACTACACTAGTTAGAGATACAAAATTTAAAATGTATTCTCGTTTAGTAAATGTGCAGATTTCGTATGTGTAAAAATTTTGAGACGCCCCCCTTCCGCCCCCGTAATTTGGAAAAACTCGACTATCTCTCATAATTTTCAACCCTTAGCAACCAAATTAGGTACACTTTAATTTGATATTAATATCCAATTTAATAGACATACATTTGGTTTTCGAAATTTGCAATGTTTTTTCACTTGGTGCCTGGTATACCGAAGTCGACGAGACGACTTACTTACTTCATTTTCTCGTATAATTAAAGACTGCATGATTTTAAGCTTATCTTCTTTGAATTCCTCCTTTGTACCCGGGCCTAGTTGCATTCTTAAAATGTGTTCGATTTCCCTATCTAAGCCTTTAACTCGATTATTCTATATAAGTATCAAGAGATACTTGTAGTTTACCTGATGTTTGGAAAGAGTCGTTTAATATCCCGCTTCATAAAAAGGGCCACAAATCAGATATTTGTAACTACCTTAGCATCGCCAAAACTTTTCGCGATACATAAGCTATTTAAGAAAATTATTACGTCTTCCCTTCAACTCTTATCCTGATACACTATTTCTCCTTGTAAGCATGGCTTCATGAAAAGCCGTTTGTGGCTTACCAAACTTTTAGAATTGACTTCCCTTTTTTGTAAGAGTGAGTGAGATAGCATATGCTTCGAGACATGTAAACAGAATTTAAAAAACATTCATTTGATATTCATTGATAGTTCAAATTTTAGCTTGAAAGTCGTGCCGAAGTTTATATACCCTTGCAACTTTATACATACCACATTTCTCTATCTTTAATTGTAGTAAAAAATACAACAAGAGTCACAGTTTTTCACCGTTCGTTCCTATGGGAGCTATATGATATAGTGACAGTCATTGTAATAAGTATATTAAACTGATAAATATTAATTTTTACGACAATTGCGTGAAAAGTAACTAAGTTATTGATAAAAGTCATTGTTTTCGACCGATAGTTCCTATGGGATCTACATGATATAGTCACCCGATCTTGATCAAATTTGGCACGGTCATTAACAGATATACAAATCTGAGAAATATTTTATTTCAAAGCAAGCGCGTGAAAAGTAACGAAGTTATTGAAAAAAGTCACTGTTCGTGACTTTGCCATTTGTATTAAAGATTTTGGAAAGACCGGGCTAAACTATTGACCAAAATTTGGGGGGCGGCTTTTTGTTCAAACGCACCTGTAGAAAAACGTCGATAGCTGGCTTTGTGGGCTTCTGCAATTTCTTGGCTCCACCAATGCACTGGTTTGCGTCTGCTTCCACTTTGGTTTTTGCGAAGCAAGCGGAACTTTGACTGTTTACCTGGGTTTCTGCATCGCCTGCACTCCTCCGCTGTGCGTTGCTTATCATGAATAAGAGTGCCTCCTCGATTAGAGTTTCTTGCGACCAGATAGAGCACTTAAGCCGGGCCAAGTGCGTTTTTTGACCACCACACTGGAAGATTATTGCATTGTGGTCACTGTGCGTATATATTTCGGAGACTGTCTATGTAGCATTTTGGACCAGGCTCATACTAGCAAAAGTAACGTCAATTATTGAATTTCGTCCCGCTCGGCTAAATGCGTGCTGTCGATATTTAGTAGACCCACGTTCAGCGAGGAGAAGGAGTCAATCATAATTCTTCCTCTTGCCGTGGTTTTGACGCTACCCCCACTCCGTCGGCCAAGCGTTAAAGTCGCCGGAAATGATCGCTGGCGGTGAACTTCTGGCATCGGCGGCTATGCAGTCAATAATAGCTACAAAGTCATCTATGTCCACACTTGGTGCTATGTAACAGCTAAAAATAGATATACCATTTCACTTCGCCCTGGTGTAGCCTCTGTGTCTGCCGATACTCTCCAGTGGCCTCGGAGGATGAACGCAACTCCATATTACTGCGCCCATATTGTTGTTTTGGACCCAGGCCGCGTTCTGTTTTAACTCATATGGTTCCGATAAGAGCGCTATGTCGATGCCAAGATCTATAACAGTCTGCGCCAGTAAGTCCTGTGCAGATCTGCAAAGATTCAGATTAAGTTTCAGGAACTTAATCTTTGCACTTGTTGGTTGCCTTGATATACAACAGGCATCCTCTGCTCAGAGTGTTGTATGCCGCGTTCTTTTCGCCATGCCTCGTACGCAAAATGCACTTTGCGTCGATGTTACGCACGTTCTGCCAGCGTATTCTACGGCTTCTTCATGTTCCATGAGTTGAGTTCCTCATCCAACTCTTGACACATTCTTTCCTCGTTCACCTCCTCGCTATCTCTGTCACTATCGAGCATTCTCGCCTGGCTTCGCTCTGCTACTACCGAATCCGCCTCGCTATCCTCACTTTCTCCTCCGTCCTCTTCGTCCGATGAGATGACGATACCCGGTTCCATCCTTTCCTGTCCCTCGTCTCCGGACTCCTCCTCGGACGCGTACGGAGATGCCAAATCTATCACATCGTCGCCACCGTGTCGGCTGTTTCAATATGGCCCGTGGTGCCGCACCTCGAGTTACGCCTTCATCCTGGCCAATTTGTACAATGTTCAAGTTATTTTTTAAGTTGTTTATATTTTGTTTTTTTTATACCCTTGCAAAAAGGGTATATTAATTTTGGTCAGATGCAACGCATAGAAGGAAGCATCTCCGACCATATAAAGTATATATATTCTTGATCAGCACGACGAGACGAGTTCATATAGCCATGTCCGTCCGTCCGTCCGGATGAACGCAAACTCCTCCTAGACCGTAAGAGCTACAGAGTTGAAATTGCATGTAGGCTTGTATATACTGCAGGGGTTGTATATCTCGGATTCAACCGGATCGGGCCACTATATCGTACAGCTCTTACAAACAACAAAGTCACCAACAGTGACTTTTCTCAATAACTTCGTTACTTTCTGAGCTACTCTCATGAAATTTAATATTGGTCAGTTTATTATACTTATAAATGACTGTGCCAAATTTGATGAAGATCTGGTGACTATATCACATAGCTCCCATAGGAACGATCGGTGAAAAGCAAATATACATACCAAATTTTGTGTCTCTAGTTGCTATAGTGTTTGAGAAAATTGTTTTTTATACCATACACCCATAGGGTGAAATGGTGTAATAAAGTCCCCAAAATGTATGTAACAGGCAGAAGGAAGCTTTTCCGACCCCATAAAGTATATATATTCTTGATCAGCATCAACAGCCGAGACTATCTAGCCATGTCCGTTCGTCTGTATGAACACCTAGATCTCGGAGACTATACCCGCTAGAGCCACCAAATTTGGTATATAGACTCGTTTAGTATGTAGAGTGATCAAGTTTATTTCAAATTTCTGCCACGCCCCCTACCGCCCCCGCAAATCAAATAAAACCGATTTACTCAAAAACTATTCTAGCTAGAGACACCATAGTTGGTATAAATATTTGCTTAGTAATTGCGCACATTTTTGATGTGTAAAGATTTTGCCACGCCCCTTTCCGCCCCCGCAATTTGAAAAAACTCGATTATCTCCCCTAATTTTCTACCTTGTGCAATCAAATTTAGCACAGTTAAATTTGATACTAATATCCAAGAAAACACTAAAACACCATCAAATTCGGATTAAAAGTAGCCAAGATATGCATATAAACGTTTTTCCATATAGCCGGAGTTGGCCGTTGGCTGGTGGGGGCGCTAGGGTGCTCGTATGCTTGAGTGAGCGATATTTTTAAAAATACGAAAATGCATTTGTTATTATTATAAATTTGAAATATTTGTTTTACTGATGTATGGTATACCTAAGTCGGCGGGACGACTTACTTACTTCATTCTAATTTGCGAGGGCGGTAGGGGGCGTGGCAAAAATTTGAAGCAAATTCGATAACTGACTCTAGCTCTTATAGACTTTAAGATCTAGGCTAGCCGGACATGGCTAGAGCGTCTCGGCTGTTGATGCTGATCAAGAATATATGCACTGTATGGGGTCGGAAAAGCTTTCTTCTGCCTGTTACATTTTGGCGACTATATACCATTTTACCCTATGTGTGCATAATATAAATACCTGAATTAAAGCATTTTTGGGGCATGGCTGACTTAACTAGAGTTGAGGTATTAAAGTTAAATTCCACGATAATATAAATAACTTGACCAAACAAGAGTAACGATGACGGGATTGAAGCAATCCAGGCGGACTAATTGTTGACCGACTCTTAAAATTCGATTTCTTCATTGATGACTTGCTATCAAGATTTTTGGATGCATCCTTGCAATTAGCCCTCCCTTTACTCGGGCCAACTGAGGCATTAGGCCAAATCCGCCACTGTTCTCATCCCTTGTAAATGACATCAACTGGTTTTTGGGGCAAAAAGTTTCTTACTACTCATATGTACATATATAGATCGTATCATTGTACGTAATTTACTAACCCTTAACTTGCCGATAAGCATTGGCCTCATAAATGTCACCAGAAAGAATCAACCACAAATTTAACCCTTTTGCAGCCCAAAATTTGTAAGCCACCTTGAACTGTGTCAAATTTAATCAACTGACGTGCAACCTGCGCTGGGTTTTTGCTTAACTACCATTAACCCACCTTCGCTCACACCCCTCTCCGGATTATTAATTATAGCATAACGTGCAGCGTAAATAAAGTGAAATTTGTTAATAAAAGACAGCAAAAGTGTAGAACCCTTTGCCGCTTATCTACGGCAATTGCATCCTTTTTGGTTCCAGGTTATTAAAATTATCTGCAGAACGAAGAAAAAACCAAAAACAAAACGGAGAAAAAACAAGAGAAATTCAATTAAAAACACGAAAAAAATAAATTAATTTAGCGCTCTCTCACTCCCTGTGGCACTCCTATTTTCATTCCCGTTCTCCATTTCTAATTATGAGCTTCGGTGGCAGCTGCATTTGAGGTTAAAAGTTGCCCGCGATTTTTATACCATACACCCATAGGGTGAAATGGTATATTAAAGTCGCCAAAATGTATGTAACAGGCAGAAGGAATCTTTCCGACCCCATAAAGTATATATATTTTTGATCAGCATCAATAGCCGAGACGATCTAGCCATGTCCGTCTGTTCGTCCGTCCGTCCGTCCGTCCGTCCGTCCGTCTGTATGAACACCTAGATCTCGGAGACTATAAGAGCTAGAGCCACCAAATTTGGTATGTAGACTCGTGTCATATGTACGCTTATCGAGTTTGTTTCAAATTTTTGCCACGCCCCCTACCGCCCCCGCAAATGATATAAAACCGATTTTCTTAAACACCATAGCAACTAGAGACACAAAATTTGGTATGTATATTTGCTTAGTAAACGCGCACATTTTGTATTTACCGCCCCCGCAAATCAAATAAAACCGATTTTCTCAAAAACTATTCTAGCTAGAGACACAAAATTTGGTATGAATATTTGCTTAGTAATTGCGCACATTTTTGATGTGTAAAGATTTTGCCACGCCTCTTTCCGCCCCCGTAATTTGAAAAAACTCGATTATCTCCCGTAATTTTTTACCTTGTGCAATCAAATTTAGCACACTTAAATTTGATACTAATATCCAGCAAAACACCAAATTTGATCAAAATCGGAATAAAAATAGTCAAGTTATGCATATAAACGTTTTTCCATATGGCCGGAAGTGGCCGTTGGCTGGTGGGGGCGCTAGGGTGCTCGAATGCTTGAGTGAGCGAAATACTAAGATATGCTTCTAAAAAGCATGCAAACAGATTTTTTTAAAAATACGAAAATGCATTTGTTATTATAAGTTTAAAATATTTGTTTTACTGGTGTATGGTATACCTAAGTCGGCGAGACGACTTACTTACTTCATTTTGTAGAAGATTTTTCTGTATTATTTTTTCAATTAAACTTGACCATGGCAAAAAGTGTAGAGAGTTGGGCGCCATTTCATTTTTTAAATTTTTTCTTATTGCCTTCAGTTTTTCTTTTTCTTCTTTTTGTCGTTTGGCCACATGTTGCTGACACTTCCAGCATTTGGAGTACTCTTCTAGACTCCTTCTTCATTGGCGGTATTTCTTTTCGTTGCTTTGATTTACGATGGGAGAGTTGAATCGCCATTAGCTCGCATGGTTCCATGGCCAGTCCTATTTGTTGTCACCTGTTTTATTTGCTTTAATTAATTTCTTTCCTTAAGGGCCAGCTATGAACTTTAGTTGCATTGAACTGGTAAATAATTGTATCCATGTTGTTGTCTCTTGATCCAATTACATTGGCAACTATTTACCCAACAATTCATTATTCACTATTTACACTATTTACGTTAAATGTTATCAAAGCATTTTTGGGTTTGACAGGCAGGAAGCGATAAGATTCATTCGTGTAAACAATGCGAATAATGACAAAAAGAAAGGTAGAATGGAGTATAACAATGGCTGAGAATGTGTTGCAGGGTGGCGGCTAATAATGATTTTTTTTTTTTGCCGTTTGCAAAAGTCCTAAATCAATGTTACTAATCAAAATGATTACACCAACTCTTTATACAGTATTGCCAATATTAGATTTCGATTCTCAACACTTTTAGTAGATTATATGGGTAATGAGAGAAGAAGAGAGAGTTTAAGAGATAATGAAATAAATATCCAAATGAAGTAATAAAGCTGAGGCTCCGACTAGGAAAAACTTTGTACATGCATAAGTTGGCTATTTTGTTTAATAATATTAGGCAGACCGATAAATATATATAATGCATATCGAAGTCGTCGAGACGACTTTTTTAATTTCTTTAACAAATAAATGAGCGCTATAGTAAAGTACTTGGTCTGTCATTTTGGGAATTTCTATTAATTAGACTATTTAAGCGTACTCTCTAAGATTTCCTTCATGCTCGCATACCTAATATTTCTCGCAAAACCTGCCCTTGTGTTCCTTTCTTTTTCTCCCATTGGTGACACCAAAACATGTGTACCGTTTTGTTCTGCCCCCGCTCCTCATTCACCCACATAATCTTCCGCATCGTCATCGCCGTCGTCATCATCAACCGCCTTCGACTCAGTCAGAGATACTGTCACAATGCGCGTCTTTTACCATATCTTTACAACTGTATCTACAGATTGTCCTCCAAACAGTTACATATATGACAAAGCACAAAACTTAAAAACCTTATGCATGTGATTTGAGTGCCCAACTGAGGGGGGTGAATAATATCCCGGATGATGATGAGGAGCAGCCGCGGGACGGAAGGAATAAAGGAAGGAGCTGGCAGAGCAGGGGAGGGCAGGGCATCAGCACAAGTGTCAGCCTTTTTGTCTAGGGTTTGGGCCCCTTTTGCATTGTATTGTTTTGTTGTTGGGTTGGTTATTGTTGGTGGTGAGCTTGTAGCTAGTACTTGGGTGGAAATCCTTGGCGGGCTTAGGCTTGTTTTCTGCTTCTGTTCCGGTTTGTTTGAGTTTTGCCAACCCCTGTGGGTGGGCCAACCCCCAGGAATACAACTACACACTAACACGCACACACACAATCATACACTTTTTGACTTTTTCAATTTGACTTTTATACAATTTTTCCGGTGTTTTGCGTTCCCCTAAGCGTAATAATGAAATAAACGTTTCGCTAAATGTTTTCGTATTTGGCACTGAGTGAAAAAGGGAGCGGGAATCCTGCAGTGCTTGAGAAGCGGGGGAGGAAGTTGGGAAATGTTATTCAATTAAATTAATGAAACATTTACGCGGGTGAAATGGAGAGAATTTTACTCAAAAAGTTTCAAAAATATAATCATGTGAATTGTGAATTTTTATGTCTATATCCTTAGGTGAACTAGTATATACCCAGAGAATAAAGTCGTACATTAAAGTCACCATAGTAAATGTAAAAGGCAGGTGGAAGCCACCATAAAATATATCTATTCTTGATCAGCATCCACAGCCGATTTGTCAGTTCGTTTGTAAATTTTTGGCTTCATATATATTTTTTTTTGGAAAGTGGACCGTTTTATCCCTCAAATTCCCGTGAAACTACCAAAAATCAGTATTGCAATCATGATCATCATGTGTAAAATATAAAATAATAAAAAACGCAGGGAAACAAAATCTATTTTTTTGTTTCATATCCTATGTATTTATATGGTAATTTGGCTAATTTCGAGTATAAATTTGATTTGTCTGGATTGATTTTAGCTTCCGAGACATTAAGAATAAAACAAAAATTTTAGAAAGAGAAAATTCAATTCGAAATCGGTCTTTTATCTTAATACAACTAAAGATGAACTTTAATTATGATATATAGGATTTGAGAAAATCAGATTCAAAGTTCGAAAATACAAAATGTGATAAATGTAACCACCACTGTATATTCTTTATGGGCCCGAAAAATACTACAAATTTTTAATAATTCATTTCATCAGGGTACAGGGTATTAAAAGTCGTGTCACTTCCTGCATGGTATACAGAATTCATGCAACAACTTACTTAATTTTTTTTTTCCTTTCACTCCTTCCATCTAGGCGGCAACACCTGAGTGCAAATAGAAAACTTTCATTCGGAGATTGACTGCTTTACATTAATCAACGCGTAAATTTAACGCATTATTATTTATGTGCTCGAGCACACCGCTAAGCCCAGGGACTCGAACACGCACCCGGACCCGGACCCGCAACCGTATTCACTCCTCAACTTTTGTAGCTCTAACCTCTCTGTCTTTTAAACTGTTGCAGATTTCATTTCGGAAAATAGAAATTGTTTTACAAATGTCACAATTACCGCTTCCCTCTCGCCATTCTTCTTCTCCCCTCGGAAAATCTCAATAGCGCGACTTGCTGTCGAAAAATCTTTGCCAAAAGGACAAAATAAATGGCGCTAAAATGATTCAATTACGCGGGAAACAGGTGGCTAAGGAAGGCGGGCGACAAAAATTCTTAATATTTTTTGTTGGAAATTTTTTAGACGTGTTTATTGTGTGATTGGTGGAGATGGGGCTGGGTGATTGCAGCTGCTCCCCAAGAGAAAACGTAATAAACGAAAATAAGATTTTAATTGCCACATTTATGGGTTTTGGGCGTTGAATGCTATTTTAATGTCCCAAACCACATTTCCTTTGCCCCCTCATCCACAAACTTGTTCAAGGTGTGGGCGTCAGGCAAAGGAAAGCTGCGAATGGGTCCGGCATATGAGGTATACAATTCAAAATATTCCTTGAATTCCATATCTTTGCCTGTGAGATTTAACTACTAATTGGTATTTGCCGTGGTCATCAATGGGATTTCTGTGTCTTAATTGGTCTGCTGTCATTGGGAGACTCCGGTGTCTTATTTGCTTTTGCGCATTTGCTTTCGCTTTTAGTCTCTAACCGAGACCGGCATATCCACTTAACCATCCTTTTCCAGGATTCGATTCACGCATCAGTGCCCCGGAAAGTGGTTTCAGTTAGGGTTATCTATTTCAATTTTTTTTCCATTTCTCTCATTTTTGTTCATGCACTTTATTTATCTTTTGCTCTTTTGTGCTGTTGTCAAGGCAACAAAATAAAAGTTGTCATTTTTATTTATGGTTTCATTAATTTAATTGCCATGAGTTCATGTTGGGTATAAAGTGAGATGGGGATAAAAATTAGATATTATTTGTGAATTGTGCGTATTGCAAAAAAACCATACTTCTTATGCCATTCACAAAATGTCAATTAGACAATGCCAAGCAAAAAGAAATTGCAGATTATTAGGATTCGTTTCCGAGTTCATTGAAGAAAGAATTTCAACTTCATTGCCCATAACTTTTTTAATAACTAGTTCTTTTTTACCGTAGAGTCTAATTTCTGTAATACCGAGTTCAAAATGACATAAACAAATACATAGCTGATAAAGTGAATAAAATGTTGACTATTTTGGCCATGGTTGGCGTGAATACATTGATGACATTTAGTCTTTAGACAGTAAAATAAACACGTACAGAAGAACTATGTATAAATACTTATTTTTCAGCATATCAGCATAAACTTGATAATGTTGTCGTCGGTGGACATGCCGCTCTGTCAGTCGTGTTGTTAAATGTGTGGGGTGTCTTTCACTGATCGCAAGTGAAAAGTTTGCGCCAAATTGCTTCGTTGATGCTTAGCGGCCCATCTGCCACTGTGATACTTTATCATTTGCATTGCTTACATTTCCAGTGACAGGTTCAGCAAATGCGTCTCTTGAATATCGCTTGGATATCTTGTTATCGATTATACTGGGTGAATTGAATTTGGAAACTCCGCAACTATACTAAAATGTGACGACGCCTTTGCGATTCCAGAGAGTGCATATAACAACGAACGATGCTTAAATAGGAAATTCTGGCATTTTTGTCAGAGTAGCATTGCATAAAGCGCCTTAACCTGATGGAACTAGTTGTTTTCTAAGAAAAAATGCATCAAGTGCTGATACTGGCCCGGTAAAAGATAAACAATGGCAAATAATGAAATTTTATGCTGCCCTTAAAAACAATGAACTGTAATTAATTGAATTTTGTAAAGAAATACATATTTGTGTACCATGCACCCATGAGGTGAAATGGTATATCAAAGTCGCCAAAATGTATGTAACAGGTATAAGGAAGCTTTTCCGACCCCATAAAGTATATATATTCTTGATCAGCATCAACAGCCGAGACTATCTAGCCATGTCCGTTCGTCTGTATGAACACCTAGATCTCGGAGACTACATATAAGAGCTAGAGTCACCAAATTTGGTATGTAGTCTCGTGTAGTATGTACAGTTATCGAGTTTCTTATCGCCCCCACAAATAAAAAAAAAACGATTTTCTCAAACACTACAGCAACTAGAGACACAAAATTCGGTATGTATATCTGCTTAGTAAATGCGCACAGTTTTTATATGTAAAGATTTGGTCACGCCCTTTTCCGCCCCCGTAAGTTATCAAAGTGGCAAGAGAGTGAGTTTCGCATTCACCTTCAGAACGCAATGGAACGTCATAACATTTTATACATGCGATAAGGTGTTATCGATTTATCAGGGGTGCAACAGAATTTTATAAAGATATTGAGGCAGTTTGTTTTTGAAATTTAACAAATGAAATGTTGGTGTCATGGAAATCAAAGACATTTAATTTTTGGAAATATTTTTGGACTCACTGGTACCAATTATCAGAAACGATTACCGCTAGCAGCTACTTCGGTAGTTTCTGATAACAATCGGGTTGTGCAATGCAAAAATAAATAAATTTGTTTTGGATTTAACGTTTTTATACGTTTTCGCAATTGGAAATAAATAAATCCAATTAAAAAAAGTAAGACAAAATTTGTGTAATTTATGGACGCAATATTAATGTATTTTAAAATCGAAAATTTTTAAAATCAATCCTGCGCAATGTAGTCATTGAATTGACAACCATATTGCGATTAAAAAAATAGAATTCCACTTTAGAACAAAGCCTACTTTTGTAATATTATCTAACTACTTATGTTTTTAAAAGGTCTTTGAAATGAATTGGGCGGTGGCAAGAAAATATTTTTATTACATCCTTCGATTATTTATATCCTTCTATCTATGGCAAGGGTCGCCACTTAAGTTGTTTTTGGGAGCCAGAGCAACAGCGGCATAGGCTGGACAGAAAAAAAAAGGAATTTTTGCGAGTCGACGCACACAAAAATTTGTGTCTGACATGTCATAAACGACCTTTTTTGGATCGATCGAGCGATCATTCATGTCATAGCGATACTCCAATTCCTTCAACTATTTTTCGTATGTCGCTATATGATATTGTGGTCCGATCCTATTGATTTTCATACTTGATCTCACGCAGGTAATTAAAACCACAGAAAAGAGTAGCTCTAATTAGCTCTTAAGATGGCTGAGTATACGCACTCCTTCTGTGCAAGGGTATAAAAATCGAAATCTGGCCCATAATGCACTGCTTCAATGTTAATTTATGACTCCATTTATACTTGAGATATTCGTTCCTAACTTAGGAATTCAATAAAGGCTTTTCTAGGTCTTTTCCTTGTTCTTGTTCATTCTTTTCATTTTGATCACTTTTGGACCTCAAAGTAAAAGTTGGATGTTTTATTGAGTTACAATCTTAACACACTTCTACATCTGCATCAGCTCATCCTTAATTTTTTAATAAATGCTGTAATGGAAATTAAATAATATGTCAGATAGGTATGTTCTTGTTAGCATAATTTGCCCCAAGACCAAAGTAAAAGTCAATCGTAAAATAGTAATAAATATTTATTTGTTGCTTTTGGCAACACATGTAAAGATTATAAAAACAAATTTTTATGTCCTTGCGCCAGGGTCATTGTGGTATTGTGTGGTTTGTATGCCTTGCAACAATTTTTTAAAATCAAAAATTGACGATTATGCAAAAAGGCCATCGGAAACAGGAACAGAAAGAAGCGAGGCAAACAGGAATGCAAAGATATACATTCCAGCGAGCACCTTTAAGGGAGTGAGTGAGTCCTTTGCGTGAGCACACATGATTTCTTTTGGTCCTAAGTATGACATTTTTGTTGTTTTATGCCTACCTCAGGTTGCAGCCTGCGGCATAAAAACGGCAAAGTCCCGCAACACATGAGCGATAAAAGTTAAATATGCAAAGATGAAAATCTATAATTTTTTATTGGCTTCCTCTCTTTCTGCCTGAGAGAATGGTGAACGCTAGGTGGAGAGCGGAGGATTCGTTTATGTCGCCCTGCGGTGACTCTAATTTGCCTTTTAGCCCAATTTGTTGCGGTGATTTAGGTTGCGCAAATTTTTACGATTTGCGATTTTGCACGAATTATGTATATACTTTTTTATAGTTTTACAATATGGCAACCCAGTCAGAGGGAGCTATCAAAATGGCATTAGAAATTGAATTGAATTGAAAATTTTGTGATTTTAAAAAAATTGGGTTAGTTCCAATTTATCATCTCTATCCAAAAAACAGCATTTGTTTCGCTTTTATAATATAGCAGCAACAGGTAAGCCAAGAGAACCACAGGATCCGGCGAAACCCATAAGACTCACCGCTCTTGAAGTAAATCACACAGCAGGTGGGGAAACAAATTAAAACAAAAGGCAACTGACATTCTGCACTCCAAATCAGAAAACCATCATACACATGTTCAGCAATAATTGGCTTAAGTAGTATTATCGTAATTTCGCTCCAATGCCAATTACCAATGTATTACACAAATTCAGATTTAATTGACCGACGAAAAACTCTTTTCCACCTCATGAAACTAGTGCTGACGGGGTCAGCCCAATGAAATAGAAATCCTATCCAAAAGAAGAAGTAATAACTTGAGCAGGTGTGGGTGTGTCAATATATGACCGAATGTTATACATACTAAGTGTATTATTATGAACCCTAGGTAGTAAGTAGTAAGAGAGTTTATAACATAAACAGATTCCATGGTGAAGCACGGCAAGAGTAAAATGAAGTAAGTAAGTCGTCTCGCCGACTTAGGTATACCATACACCAGTAAAACAAATATGCTTTTTACAAATATATCTTAGTATATCGCTCACTCAAGCATACGAGCACCCTAGCGCCTCCACCAGCCAACGGCCAAATCCAGCCATATGGAAAAAAGTTTATTTGCATAACTTAGCTATTTTTAGTCCGGTTTTGATCAAATTTAGTGTTTTGCTGGATATTAGTATCAAATTGAAGTGTGCTAAATGATTGCACAAGGTAGAAAATTACGGGAGATAATCCAGTTTTTTCGAATTACGGGGTCGGAAAGGGGCGTGGCAAAATCTTACTAAGCAAATATACATAGCAACTATGGTGTCTCTAGCTAGAATAGTTTTTGAGTTAATCGGTTTTATTTAATTTGCGGGGGCGGTAGGGGGCGTGGCAAAAATTTGAAACAAACTCGATAAGCGTACATATTACACGAGACTACATACCAAATTTGGTAACTCTAGCTCTTATAGTCTCCGAGATCCGTGTTCATACGGACGGACGGACGGACATGGCTAGACCGTCTCGGCTGTTGATGCTGATTAAGAATATATGTATATACTTTATGGGGTCGGAAAAGCTTCCTTTTTCCTGTTACATACATTTTGGCGACTTTAATATACTATTTCACCCTATGTGTGTATGGTATAAAAAATAAAAGAAAACAAAGCAATACTATAGATAAATGAAATTGTAATATAATACATGCAACTAATACCTTTACAACTCTGGATTCTTTAGTGAAGTCTGCTGATAATAGAACTTGGTGGTTCTTCTCACCTCACCTTTTGTGCCGCTTTATAAATCTCTAGAGGTTTCTGTGACACCCCCGATTATGAGTAAACTAGTAAAGATTTCGATTAAAGATAATAAAAATAAAATTGAATAGCTGTGAAGAGACAAGAAACCTTTCAGTTGTATGGTTTACTTGTGCTATATACATATATGCGATGTTATCTTTCACCGAGTTTAGTTCAGCACTCAATGATATATTTGTACGATCCGAACAAGATTCATACCAATTGTTTTGAAATTGGGGGCGTAATTTTGATTAGCACCATCGAACAAATGAACAGTCAGACATGGCAATATCGACTCAGCTTCTCATCCTGATCAAGAAAAGGTTTTTTTCTTTGCAATGCAATCAGTCAAACAGTTTTAAAATTCCCTCAGAATGGGTATAAAGGGAATTTTTTAATACACATCAGCTATCATTTACCCATAAATTTACTATGAAACAGCGGACAGGAAAAAAAATACATGTTTCCTCCATACTAAGAGACTATGCATTACAAAGCACTTTCTTCATCACACAGACCCACTGTCACTCCCCTACTACAAGATTTCTTTGCGTTTTATTTTAATCCCACGATTTTGTAAACTCTGTAAAATATTTATCTCTAATGCCTTTTAAATTTTCCAAAATACTTTTTGTCGCATAATTTACATGAACATTAAATGAACGGCAAAATTTTTAGGCCGTCGACCAACCAACCGCTTATCCCCATGAACATGAACATGAATGATGAGGCGTCGGCACGCGGCAAACCGCAGATCGGGCCCAGGTCCGTCCACCCTCTTTCCTCATTTACCATTGCCTTCCGGTGGGTCCTTGCTTCCATGGGATGTGCCAACAGGCCGCAGCTATTAAACGCTTAATGACAATTTCATTGGTATGATATCAAATATCCGATATGCGAGTCCACATGTTTGTTGTGATTACATGAGAGTTGACATGTTGCATTGGTGTGGACACGTGACTTGGTCACGTGTCGCCAATTCGAAATTTTCCACAAACTAAATTGTGCTACAAGTTTTTATTTAGCCCTGGTTGAATGCCCTTTTCAATTGAGTCTATTAATTATTTAACATTTAGTTTTAAGTCAGGCTTATGAATGGCAAAAGGTATTACATACAAAAATATATACATATATGCATGTAAAATACTATTTGGTTTTTTTTGTTTTTGTTGTAAGAATAACTTTGAAAATACTACTTCATAGTATAGTTTACTTTTAAAATACCAAAATGGTAGTGTATTTCATCAACGACTTGTTGTAAGAGCAATGTTTTCCTTATTTTTCTTTCGTAATGTAATCAAATTATGAAAAGAATATGAGACGGTGAGTACCAGGATTGTGAGTCAGGATTGCCGAAAATGTTGACTGATTGTTTTAACAAGGCTTCCTACTGTGATTCACTTAAAGCAACCCCTTAGCATTATTTTGATTGAATGGGGAAGGTGGTGGAGAGGGTCTGGTAAGTAGGCTGGAAACCAAACAAATTATATTTAAAAATTCTATTCCCTGCGGATCGCATCGGGCTGTCTGGGTGACTTAAATCTCAATGGGCTGTTTTCATTTCAACGCGCAGAGCTGGACGCGGTCGGCCTGCTCCAACAGGATTTACGTTTTGACTTAGGCAGAGAGAGAGGTCCTTGAGCCATCTCAGGGTGTCCCTTTTTTAAGTGGTGGTAGGTCTTGGGTGGAGACCACCCACGAGGCTTTTCTTTTTACTTGCCCTGCTTTGGCGATGGCTTTGGGACTTAGGTAAATGTTGTCAAAATGACACATCACGAACTTTTTTAATTTGTTTACGATAATTTACGTATTATTGTTATGGGCACAGACATAACGGGTACTTATTTATTATATACGTTGAATAAAACTCTTGTTGGCCCCATAATAATGGTGACGATGATTGCATCCCAACTTATTGAATTATCATTTCGAGTGAATTTGCACAATATGACCACGATTAAGTTTGCCCCAAGTATGAAGATGCGAACAAGTGATATTTTGTGTCTGAAAGGGGGTTTCTGCCCTTCACTGTACAGCTTAACGGATGTTCGCGACTGCAATCAATCTCAGTCCTACCGCTTGTGTGCAATATGTGCAGAATAATTAATTTGAATTAACAAGCGTACACATACACATCGATTTACTCTTAGCCAGGACCGGATTATGGTTCGTTAATAAGAATATTTTTACTCTGAAGAGACTTAAAAGTGGTGAACAACAAAACAACCGTTTACAATGCACATAGCAGGTCGTCGGTTTGCGGGGTTAATGGGGACCAGAGAACACAACGCAAAATAATATACAATTTTCCAAATATATTTAATTCGTTCCGGCGTTAAGAGCAATTCCATTTTCCCGAGAATTATTGCCAAATATAACTGTTTCAAATTTTATACCGCCTCATGATGTAATTTTATAACTGTCCTTTTTTTAAATTTTTTTTAACAAAGTAGTCATTCTCAGCATCTGCTTTTAGCTTATTTCACAGTGTTTGGAATCAATATAAAATATATGGATTATGATCCATTTAAAAAAAAAAACAGAAACATAATTTCTCGATATATTTTAAAGACTTTTAACGAACGACTTCAATCGACGACTGCAAATCAGATTGTCGCAGATTAAATCAAATCTTTGTGAAATACACCAAGTATATTTCTTTTGAATTTGGAATTTTTACATATTGAAATCGCCTAAAATTTATATACGTGTCCCCAAGTCCCTGATGTGATAAGCAATGTGTTGCGTTAATCAACTACACACATATTTTAAATGTAAGCCATTTTTCCGGTTTTTAAGGATTTCCCCGCGTGCTCGGAGAGCGCCTCTGATTTTAGCAATTACTGTTCCTGTACTATAATTAATCAAATGAAAATACATAGGCTTCTTACTAACAATAATCATATGCGTTATGTGGAACATAGCAATTCAAATCAGTATTCGAGAAAATGCGTTTGCATGTCAATTACATCTGGCGAATACCACTTACTCTTCCCTTTCACTTTCCCGCGCCGTCTGCGCGCCACGCCGTAGCTAATATTCAAAGTCAATCGGCGGGCTCATGAACTCTATGAGCAAATCCGTGCGTACGGAGGAAATGGGCAATACAATACACAAAAGGATGCTCCCAATTATTCATGCCCGACTATGCAAATTGAATGAGCGAATTCATAAGCAGAGCAATTGAATAAAAGGAGATGATTATGAGGGAGGAGTGGGTGGTGGCCAAGGTGATGGGGTGGCCAAATCGATACGATTTCCGTCAAAAATTTCATGACATTTGCTATTTGCATTTACTTTTTGTCGTTGATAAGCAAGAGACTACAAACTAATTACACCGAGGAAAATGTTTGCGTCAACAATAATCTTGTTAGGTCACTTATAAAGCGGCCTCATAATCAATATCCATAATCTTGGAATGATTTGCAAACTAATAAGAAAATGCAGTGTGATTAATGAAAGCTTCTTTTTGCAACCCGTTTTCGTGGATTTTTTGTCTTTCTTCCAGTGTACGAACTAGCAATTTGAATTTTTTTATTCGCCTCTCGACTAACATACGTATGTATGTACATACGTACCTACATATATATTAATTTTTTTTCTGGGTTTTTTAATTTTCTAAAAATGCATTGCTAGAGTAACATAGAGAGGAAAAGAGAGGCTAATAAAAGTAGAGAAACAAAGATAGAGAGATTTATGCACACGAAGCTACGTATCTGTACAAATTTCTAGCAGGGCAGAGGTTCTTTTTTCCATATTTTTTTTCGTTTATATTTTTTTAATTTTAAGCAGTTTGCTTCTCGCGAGAGCGATTTATTGAACGCAATTTTTTTCTATCTTTGCTGGACGACGCGACGTCGGCGTCACCGCCGCCGCGCGCATTGAAAACGAATCACATGGAAATCTAAATAGCATCATAAATCAGAAAATGGCGGCAGGTTGGTTTCGCCTCAGATTCAGTTTCATGGGGATCCGGTTACTGACTAGACAATGATATATGTTGGACCACTGCCTAACCCCCAATGGCAACGCCACCCGAATGGACAGACAATGGCGAACTACGCGCTGCGTTGGAACTGGCAACTCGAACCGACTCGCATGTGCATGAAAATTGCAAATCGCTAGACGGCATTTGATTGCACGAATCTGAATATCTCTCGCCATATCTGCCCCACACATTGCCCCACATGCCACAATGGTTCAGCGTGTTTCCATTCAAATGCAAATTCGGTATGGCCAGGCCCATAAATAAATGAAGGGAAGTGGATTGGAGATAGTTTTGTCCTTGGAGATTCCATACGCCTTTTGTTTATTTATTGACGCTGGATACCTTGCCAATTTCTATAACTTATGAGAGAGTCCTTCCTTTTGCAACATGATTTATGGCTCGTATGAGGATTGCCAAAGCAATGCCCAGTTTTAAATATCCCATCAAAACATGACTTTGATCCAAGGATATACATGTACATATATATGTATATGTATATGTATATGTATATGTATATGTATATGTATATGTATATGTATATGTATATGTATATGTATATGTATATGTATATGTATATGTATATGTATATGTATATGTATATGTATATGTATATGTATATGTATATGTATATGTATATGTATATGTATATGTATATGTATATGTATATGTATATGTATATGTATATGTATATGTATATGTATATGTATATGTATATGTATATGTATATGTATATGTATATGTATATGTATATGTATATGTATATGTATATGTATATGTATATGTATATGTATATGTATATGTATATGTATATGTATATGTATATGTATATGTATATGTATATGTATATGTATATGTATATGTATATGTATATGTATATGTATATGTATATGTATATGTATATGTATATGTATATGTATATGTATATGTATATGTATATGTATATGTATATGTATATGTATATGTATATGTATATGTATATGTATATGTATATGTATATGTATATGTATATGTATATGTATATGTATATGTATATGTATATGTATATGTATATGTATATGTATATGTATATGTATATGTATATGTATATGTATATGTATATGTATATGTATATGTATATGTATATGTATATGTATATGTATATGTATATGTATATGTATATGTATATGTATATGTATATGTATATGTATATGTATATGTATATGTATATGTATATGTATATGTATATGTATATGTATATGTATATGTATATGTATATGTATATGTATATGTATATGTATATGTATATGTATATGTATATGTATATGTATATGTATATGTATATGTATATGTATATGTATATGTATATGTATATGTATATGTATATGTATATGTATATGTATATGTATATGTATATGTATATGTATATGTATATGTATATGTATATGTATATGTATATGTATATGTATATGTATATGTATATGTTTATGTATATGTATATGTATATCTATATCAGGAGTAGGCACGCATACTTTCAAAAATGAGTCTTTGCATTTGTGTGTGTGACAACAACCACGAAGTACGAAACGTTTTCTTGCTTTACACTGAAAAAACAGTATAGCAAATAGAAATATTTTTTATTTTTGTCAAAAAATTAAAAAAAATTATCCTTACATAATATACATAGGTAGGAAAATATTATTAAATAATGCATAATAATGATAGGAAAAATTTGATGACACACAACGCATTGCGCATCGCCCTCCATAGTTTCAATAATAAATGAAGTAAGTAAGTCGTCTCGCCGACTTGGATATACCATACACCAGTAAAACAAATATTTTAAATTTATAATAACCAATGCATTTTCGTATTTAAAAAAAAATCTGTTTGCATGCTTTTTAGAAGCATATCTTAGTATTTCGCTCACTCAAGCATTCGAGCACCCTAGCGCCCCCACCAGCCAACGGCCAACTCCGGCCATATGGAAAAACGTTCATATGCATAACTTGGCTATTTTTATTCCGATTTTGATGAATTTGGTATTTTGCTGGATATTAGTATCAAATTTAAGTGTGCTAAATTTGATTGCACAAGGTTGAAAATTACGGGAGATAATCGAGTTTTTTCAAATTACGGGGGCGGAAAGAGGCGTGGCAAAATCTTTACACATCAAAAATGTGCGCAATTACTAAGCAAATATTTATACCAAATTTTGTGTCTCTAGCTAGAATAGTTTTTGAGAAAATCGGTTTTATTTAATTTGCGGGGGCGGTAGGGGGCGTGGCAAAATTTTTACAAATACAAAACGTGCGCATTTACTTAGAAAATATACATACCAAATTTTGTGTCTCTAGTTGCTATAGTGTTTGAGAAAATCGGTTTTATTTAATTTGCGGGGGCGGTAGGGGGCGTGGCAAAAATTTTACAAATACAAAATGTGCGCGTTTACTAAGCGAATATACATACCAAATTTTGTGTCTCTAGTTGCTATGGTGTTTGAGAAAATCGGTTTTATATCATTTGCGGGGGCGGTAGGGGGCGTGGCAAACATTTGAAACAAACTCGATAAGCGTACATATGACACGAGTCTACATACCAAATTTGGTGGCTCTAGCTCTTATAGTCTCCGAGATCTAGGTGTTCATACAGACGGACGGACGGACGGACGGACGGACGGACGGACGGACGGACGGACGGACGGACAGACGGACATGGCTAGATCGTCTCGGCTGTTGATGCTGATCAAGAATATATATACTTTATGGGGTCGGAAAAGCTTCCTTCTGCCTGTTACATACATTTTAGCGACTTTAATATACCATTTTCACCCTATGGGTGTATGGTATAAAAATAAATTTTCCCAATGGGTGCTAAACATTTTTTTTTTCGGTGTATTCCAGTTATTGTTTTGTCAATCATTGTTTTTCCTGACAAGCATCAATCAAAATTTTTGCCGAAGTGACATTGCCGAACAAACACGAGCGTTTACAGTGTATGTGAAGCGGCAGCGCTGCGGCAGAGCTAGGCCCTAGTCCGGGGAATGGGCCGTGCCGACCACTGATCTATATCTATATCTATATGTATATGTATATTTGCTACATCAATTAGCTAATTAAAATCGTCCACTTCTATTTGTTTTTACCTCACACATGCGCTATAAATTCGTAAACTAACCGCAAATGTCGAAAGTTTCTACGAAAAATATGTCAAAATAACCCACATCCATAAATTTTGAACTTGGCTTACATTGCTCTTTTTGCAATTTTTTCCTTTTTCTTGGTGTTAAAGTTTTTCCTTTTGGTTTTTGTTTTTTGGGACAGGCAACGACACCGCAATGTAAACAAATTAACTAAATCAGTTTCTAAAAAGCAAAATGGTGTATCATATACTACCCACTTTCGGGTTCATTTAACTTATTGTGCACTATGAAACAGACTGAAGGTAAGTACCAGACCAGGCTCTAGAGTCTAGACAAATGAGGCACACGATGTGAAAAGGACATTTGTGCGGTTCTTTTGTGAAAGCATTTTAGTTACATAACATTCTTATATTACTGAATACTTCTCCAAATAGGACCGGATCACTAATTCATATGGAAAAGTAGTAGTAAAATATATTTCATCCGATTTCATAAAATTTTAAAAAAACTAAAAACAAGTCTTAGTATGGCGAATATGATATGTTTTCATTTTTTTTTATTACGATGGAATGAATTGTATCTAATTTAGTCAGCAGATTCCTTGCATTTCTAAACGATTGATATCTCAAACATAAAAACAAATGTGGATTTTTTTCACAATCCAACGGAAGGGTATAGACATTTACAGTGTAAATTTTACACTATAAGCACAGGTTAAAGTTGTTTACTAACTACATATATGTATATCTCAAGTATTGATATTTTTATATTATAACAGTTGTATTAATATTTACGTTCTTGGAGCACTATGGACAGACGGACCGATATGGCTAAATCGACTCGATTTATAATGTTAATAAACAAAATATGTATATACTGTATGCCAGAAAAATTGATTAGTTTTTGCGAAAGATGAGCAAGGTTCGAAATAAGCAACTCCGACCATGTAAATGTTATACCTATATACTGTAGTCATTGTATTTCCCAGATTAGTTTTTTATCACATAGCTTTCATAGTAACAAAAAAAAAAAAAAGGTCTTTTTTTCAATAGCTTTTGTTATTAAGATCGGTCAACTATATCATATAGCTTCCTTTGGGAAAAAAAACTTTTCTGCTTCTAATGCGATAGTCCCCATAAAAATTCAGAATGATATCAATTCTGTCTAGTATATTATGTAGGTGTGAGAGAAAAGAGTAGCAGAATATCGTACAAGAGTATACAAGATGCGGCTCGGCCGATGTTAGCGCCACACTTTGGGAATAGTTAGATACTTACATCTCGCAAGGTATCTAAAAGTCTGCATATTCAGAAGTTCTTTGACTTATAAAGCTTTGGTTTGTTTGTTTTGCTGTGGGTAGAAATTACAACAGAAGGAACATTTGTGTTTCCTCCTATCGAGGAGGCAAATAGGTAAATAAATGTTTGGATTTTGGTAAATTATAGTGAAAACTTGATTTCGTTTGCTAAATATACAATGTATAATGCGAATTTAATATGTACCCATACACATATTTAATTTCTTACTTATGTACATACATATAATGTTATTTGTACTCGTATTTATGTACATATGTGTAACTTAATATATCCGGCTTTTTGGGTTTCATCCATATTCATTTCAAACGATCTTAAAACTAAGTATTAACCATTTTAATGTTTCACACATAAGGCGCAAAATTATAGTCGAAGTTAAACAAAATATTACTCAATAGCTTTGTTTAATTTCCTGATTACACGCAAGCCCATACGAATATATAATATGAATATACATACATATGTATGTACGCATATGTATGTATGTTTGAATGTACATATTCTACATGCGATTCTGATTGTCAACGTACACAGAAAATTTTCTAATACCAAATTACAAACAATAAAACAGGCCCAAAATGCTCGGCCTTAGTTCATAATCCAAATAACCGAAAATTCTCCCCTACAACGCCTGGCGGAAAAATTAATATTCAGATTTATGTGCAATGTGAGGTCAACTTGTGTTTATCGTATAACTAGTAAAAACCATATCAAGATTGCCAACCCCTTTCCCCAACTCCAAAGTCACATAGTTATTCTGCTTATGAGGCACAAATCTGGCGGTTGTATGCCGGGGTTTCGGGTGTGACTAAGTAATTGCAAGTAATAATAATATTGTGTAATATTATTAATACAACAATTTAGTTTTATGATTCTGTTCCTAATTGTTAGTCCAGGAGAAGCAGCGCTCAAAGTGGCAGCAGTTGCCAGTCGTGTAAATCATTATTTTTATTCTAATTGAGGAGGCCAAAGTGGCATGCTGCAAGAAGGTGGAGAAACTAACAATAAGAGAAGAAGAACGTAGAGGTGGTTAAGCACAATTGGAAAGCAAGGTTCTCAAAGGACTTAAATTATAGAATTCTTTGTTGTTAGTTCAAAATCAGCAGTAGAAAACTCTTTCAAAAATGTAATATATTAAAGTAATTATTGGATAACCCTTGTATAGATTCCATAGGAACGGTCAGCCGTTCTCATATCCGTAGATATGTGTCGTGGTTTTCACTTTGACACATACATATATATGTACATATGTAGGTATGAAGTGACGAGAAAATGGCAGCGCCACACAAAACTTGATACACATATAATAAAAAGGGTTTCTTTTTACCCAAACTTTTTAAAAGAAAACTTTATTTTTGCATAGATTTTGCAAAAATCATTTTTTACAGTACGTAATTGATTAATACGAATGATTCATTGTTCCATTGTTAAAACGATAGATATTGTTAAGAAGCATTACCCACTCAAGTTTGATCACGCATAAAAATTATTGAAGGGCCGTTAAACTTAGCTGACAGATCGACTATCAAAGTCGTTTTTCCAAAGACTTAGAGGCAATATTTGGCTTCTGGCGCCTAGTTTTTGGTTGAAGTCGAGCAGGCTGAAGCCTGAGAGTCACTTGGAACATCAATTTTCATCAGCCATAATAGCTTATCAAATAGACATTTGAGGGATGCAAACCAGGTTACATGCCTTACATCATGGATTAAAGCACCCTTAGTTAGTTGGAAAAACGCTTCGCATTCGTCACTTTCCAGCTGTTTGGAAACGTGAAGTTATTTGACGAATTTTCTAACCCTGGTACCCGCACCAATTACCAATTTGGCTTAAGGAGACACGACAGCACACCTGATCAAGGTGGACAATATCGTAAGCGCTGTTAAAGAAAAGAAATATCAAGAGCTGTAAGTAATCTGATTTGTATGCGACATTCCGAGATATTTCATGCATGTTTTGTGTATATATGTACATATAATCCTAAACTCAAAGTTTTAGCATTGTAGCTTTAACGGTTTAGAAAGAATATAAAAATACTTTTCGTCTAAGAAACAATTATCACCAAATTAACAGAAACACACTTTGCCATTTTTTTGTTGAAATTGAATATTTAATTCCAAATGGGCCATATTGATTAAGTTTGTAGGTCTTTTTGAAGCAGAAATTCTGCGTTATAAAAATCAAAAGTATAGTAATGGAAGTCGAAAGAGTAATGCAAAAACCTGCGAGGGTATATGAATATCGGCATGGCTGCAGTTATGCCGGCCTTCTAGTTTTTTAGTTGTTTATTATACGGCGTCGCTTGACAACAATAACGTTAACTATAAACGGTTGCCAACTCTTCATCAATTTGCACTTTCCCGCAATGATTAATAACATTCCGTTTTTTGAATACTTCCCAGAAGCCGGCCCTTTCCGTCATGTTATTACTTGATTTATAACACTTGCACATATTTTTGACAATACTAAAATGCATTTGGGGTTTTTAAGCATATCTTAAGTAGCCTCGTATATCAACGCGTGGAAACTTGACGCACCCCTTGTAACCGTCCCTTCTCCTGGAGCCCACTCTCAGAGGACATCTAGAGAAAAGTTGCGAAAGCAGAAGCATTTATTGTTTCCCTTACCCCTTACATATACACACACTCACACACACACACACACAATTTCCCTTTTTCTAAACCCAGTCCGACGCAAGTGATAATTGAATTAGAATATGGCATCTCTCGCACTTACACGCACACACACAATGCGATAACTTTGCTTGAGCAGATAGAGAAAAGAAGGTAACGCGGCGCGCCGAATTGGAAATACCATGCACTTGGTGAAACAACTATTTTTTAATTTATAAAAAAAAAATCACTTTAACTTTCTACCCATCAAATTTTTCCGCTAATATCTGTCTCTATAGTCGAACTTTCAAGATATCAATTTGTTTAATCCATTACATTGGACTAAAATATATAAAATATAAATATTTTGTGATCCAAAATTGAATTTCACAAAAAATGGTGCAACGTTCAAAATTAATACAAATGGTTCTTTGTCATGGCTAATTATAATTTTATAGATTTTGTGGCCTTACCTTATTTTTACGTCGGTCCTTTTTTTCTTTTTGACACAAAGAGTCTTCACAAAATGCGATATAAATATTGCTCCGTTGCTATAATTAATACGGTTGTTTTTTTTTGCAAAAATGTAACTCAGCTTTCCAATGACGTTCCATATTTGGCTAAGCCGGCTATCTCTTATAGGACCAAAATCAAACTCAGCCCTCTTCCTGATATAAACTTAATGGGGTTGGAAATGCTTTCACTACCTGTAATATACATTTTGGCGGCTCTAATATACCACTTCAATCCATGGGGCATGGTATAAAATGAAAAAATCGTATAACAACACATGTGCCATGTCATTTAGGGGTTGGATGTCGGGTTTTGGCTTGGCTCCTCTTAAGAAATATTATGCTTTTAACAATTTTAGCATTTTCTCCATTTACATACATCTTAATTATTTCTCAAGATGGTTTTTGTGCGGATTACACACACGCACACACGTACTATTAGGGTTTGGGGTTGTAAAATTTAACTGGTACCCAAAGTATGCTAAGGATTAGCAGAATTTCCGTCGCATACTCTGTCGTCATTTTTACATTTGCATTTCCAGCTACTTTGCTTAAATGTTTTTAGGTGTAATAATAATAACTTTGTGTGTTTTCATCGTCGATGTCATCGCAGAACATATTTTTATGATTCCGAGATAAAACAGAGCGAGAGAGGATTCTGCTAATTACTTTTACCCGCTACCCGCATATGAGCAAGTGGTGAATCTGCTTTGGCAATTTAATTAGAGCTTACACATTCGAGCTTTCTTTTGCTAGCATTCAACTTATTATAATTGCAATTTAAATGCAAATTTTGCTGTCGCCATTTTGTCGCACACCCCCACCCTCCCACCAAACCCAATCTCTCCGCCTTGTTGTGCTTGAAAAAAAAAAATAACTCAATTGATTTAAGTGTATCTGCGTTAATGATTCCCCCCTCCGCTTCTAACCGATTTCGTTTCTCAGGACCGAAAAAGGTCGCGTCAGCCAGAGGAGAAAAGCAGAAAAATAATAATGAAAAGCAACCCCTAATTATGTGCTTACCCTAAATATGATCGGTTAATGATAGTAGTGTAAAAGATACATGGCTCCACTATAGGTGGTAGGCTGGCAAGTTCAACCCTCCTCTCCTTTGGGTTGACTTTTAATAAGTGAATGTGTCCTGTTGTCTGAGTTGCTTTGTCGAAAAGTCAATTGGGAAAAATTAATTTGGCAACAAAAACTCTATTGTATTTTGCATTCTATATACAATATATTTTTCAGAGACGAAGTGTTTTGCCACGATTTGATGAGGGACTGACAGTGTGGCAGTGAAAAGTAATTTGCTCTCTAATAATGCAGCATTTTAACTACTCATACATTATATGTGTAGGAAATGTGCACTGAGAGAAAACTCCCAATGCAATAGTCAGAAATTGGATTTTTGAGTCATGTCGAATTGTATTCATTCATTCATTCATTAAAGGTTGTAGAGGAACTTTAAAGCGACAAAATATGCAGACCGTTATATATAAATTATTAAAAAAAAAAGTTGGGAAAATTAAAATAAAAGCCATGGAACTTTTGGTCTGTGGAGTTATTTTATGTGTAGTTAACTTACTCTCGTTGTTTTTCCTGGATTTGCTGACAACAAGTTATTACATGAGGTTTATACTGATACAAGTCCATTTAATAAATTTTCCCAGTTTAATAATATATAGGCAAGCTTGAGTTTTGACGCAATTTTTGTAACTTAACATTTCGATGTCAAGAATATTCAGTGAGCTAAAAATTAATCCATTTGAATTTTACATCATTAATTTAGCTTTATACTGCGTAGAATCAGGCTTAATTCCAATTTTGGTTGGAATTAGAATATTCGTAAAGGAATGTCATTTAACACTCGTTTTCTGTCAGTGCACATAAATTTCTCTACTTTTCCCTTCTTCAAAAATGATTTAGTTCCCTCACTCATATACATAATCGCATTTACACTAATTGGGTAATGGTGATCAATCAAAAAAAAAAAAGTAGACTGAGTTTGGTCTGTTCCGTCTCTTTTTTCCTTTTTGGGATTTGTCAAAGCAACAGTCGCCCCGCACTCGTCGTAGTCAAAGTGAAACCTGAATGGGCGAACTCAATGATCCGATTTCCGGTTGTGCGCACAGATAGCTCAGGAAGAGATGGTACCTGAACCAGACTGTCCATTTAAAGCCGTCATATTATCAACCCCTCGTGAAAACGGAAGCAAATGCTGCAGCAGCTGATGATGTCGACTTTTGGCACGACCCCTAAATGAAATGAATTGAATCGAAATTCCTGAATGCCTCCTTGTCCTGTGTTTTCACCGCTGCCATTATCCTTGCTAATTTTGCAGCTCAATGACTTTTTGAAATTTGTACGATTTTGTCTTTCTATTTTTTTTTTTTTTTTGTGTGTTGTCTGATCTTTAATTGCGCAGCTTGGCAAGCAGAATTACAAGCAAAAGAACCCGCTTAAAGTGTGATAAATGCCTTTTTGAAAGGGCTCCGTGCTGAGGACGGACTGATCCTGAATTCCATGGATGGGGTAGATATCTGATAAACCATCATTTAAGATACCTACATAATTAGTTATCGTCTTGTTTCTTGTTTATTAATTTGATTTTTCTGCTCTCTGCCTGTGAGAGAACAGAATAATATATACATATATGTACATACATACATAGGTATAAATACACAGATCAGAAAAGTTGAAATACTTATTGATGGTAATTTTACCAGCATTATATAATCAAAATATGACGAGATGAGGTAAGTTTTCGTCGTTAAAATTTGAATGGACAAATTTGTTAAAAAATTCAGCAGCCTAAAATGCCAACCAAATCATCGCATTTTCGTCGCCATGTCTGGATAAATTTTTAACTGACGTAGTCTTCATAAACGGACTAAGGTTTTCCAATTGATGTTCCAGTTTTTGCAAATCTTAACATAATGGAAAATAACAATTTTTTGCCAAGCGATTCAAAAACATAAAAATACAGTTGCAATTTAAAAATAAGAATGGGACTGTTAAAGGAACTTCACATGTAACCTCTCTCCGCATCTTGATGTCGGCGCCTACACATAAATATATATGTACATATGTATATATGTGTTTATTAAATCATTCGGAAGATATGTTTGCAAAAATTTACGGACCGAAAATGCGAACATCTGCAATTAATCCCGTCTTTTTGATTTCCAAAAACCATCGCATGCACACGAAATTGATTTTCATTGATATTTATAGATTAAAAATTGTTCGCATAAGCACCCAAAAAAATAGAAAAAAATGAACATTTGCCGATTAAATGTGTTCCATTTTTGATCTCCTTAATATCGTGTATCTGGGATTTTGTATTTGCAACCCTCATATGAGTTAAATTATGAACTTGACATTGCAACAGTGGTAACTGTAAGGAGGAGTGGGAAAACGCCTCACCCGGTATTGAGATACTAAATGGAGGGTTCCACATTTTACTCTAGAAACCACCCATCCTATTAAATCAAAAGGCCATAAATAACAAAGTTTTTGGCTTTTAATGTTAATTGAAGATTTTCGCAAATAGTGTGAATGAATTACTCCATCCCATTGATTATCAATGGCCGCATCCTTTTGTTGAGATGGGCAACCATGTATTTAGTACATTTCATTGAACACCCAATACTGGAATTATTCGAACAAGGCACTTTGGTGCAAACCAGATTTTTAAACTTCAAAAAACCCAACAAAAAATATATATATGAAAATATATATACATATATGTATATATAAATATTCGATTTACAGAAAAATGATGTGAAAAGTGTGTATATTTGGGGAGATTGTGGTAACATTAAGAACAAAATTTGTTTATTAAAATGTTTTTAAATTTGGTACATTAATTTTATTTTGGCTAATTTGCAATGTTCAGACAAGTTTTAATTTTGCATTAGATTAATTGTAATTTAATCTTTAAAATTTATGCCTTGTTTACAATAAAGATACAATACAATTCATACAGTTAGAAATGATAATGGGATAATGTAATGATAATGTAATATACATTATTATGATATTATGATAATGTAATTTCAGATCATCTAAATTATGCATGATGCTAACAAATGATTTTAAAAAAAATGTAATCCAACGAATTAATATACATAATGCCTAAAAGTATGCCATCAAGGCTTATTTGTTTAGTTTTACGTCGATTGCGGTGAAAAAGAGGCACAATTGCGAAAATAAAAAAAAAATGCCTACCAAAAATATATCAAAAAATCTGGAAAAAAAAAAACGATATCGGAAGCAGTGTGCAAGGTAGAGCTTGAATAAGTTCTGTAAATTATAAATGTCAACAGGGTATTACTATACATAATCAAACTTACTAATTTACTAAAGTTTAATACACCAAAACGTCGATTTTTCGAAAATGAGTCACGGGGTAATTAGTTCTTGTTTCCTCTTTGAAGAGAGAAATTTAATTGTTGCTTCACACAAGTTAACTCATGAAAAGACCGAATGACTGAAGAAGTAAAGAGGGAAAAAGTAAAACATATTTTTTATTTGATTTAATTTTGATTTTTATTGAGCTGACAACTATTTCATGTTATATATATGTATTTCCTGTATGGATTATTCTTTAACGTGCACAAAGTTTATAATAGCCAATGCATTATAAACTGGAACGCCATCTCCTGCGGACAACAGTGTCAAAGTCTGTAAAAGTCTCCACTGAGCCCCCAAATACATACATATGTCTCACCCGAATGTATGAACATACATACGTACTCACATAGCGAAACGAAACATATGTACATACATACATATATTTAATTAAATTGAAGTAAGTCGTCTCGCCGACTTGTGTATACCATGTGAAATTCTATTTACATGCCTCACAGCAGATGCTATCTCGGTCACTTTTACAAACACACGTGCTCCACCAGATCGTCTCGTCTGTTGATACTGATCAAGAATATATATACTTTATGGGATCAGAAAAGCTTCCTTCTGCCTGTTACATACATTTTAGCGATTTTAATATACCATTTCAACCTATGGGTGTATGGTACAATGACAGGGAATAGCACAAGCAAATGAAAGTAAGCAATCTTCAGTTGAGAAGAGACCGTTTTTCTAAAAAACTATTCTGAGCGGTTCATCTTAGTCATATGTATATGCCAAAAATTGATTGAAAAACAGTTATTTTTAAACCTTTAAAGCTTTACATAATTTGCTACGCGTCTTTTTTTCCAACGTAACCCCGACGCAAAGTGAGGGATTGATGCAGAGCGAAACAACAGCATTCAAAATTAAAAACGCATGTCTAATAGGTAATATCGAATCTTTGTTAATTATCAGGAGATTTCATTTAGAATTCATTTTCATTGTCTTTTATATATGTAGGTATGTATTATTTGTCAAACGAAACAGGAATGTATCCAAAAATTCCCGTTGACCAATTTGAATGATTTTGGCGATTTAAAATTGTTGGTAAATAACTCTTTCGATGTAGCTTAGGTATATGTATATATTATCTTTAACAAGAATGCAAATCAGAGAGCATCTTTATGTAGCAGTTAACCATTTTCCCTTGCCGCGTATGGACCTTTGCCTCTTATATTAAGGGATAAGCCAATTGGTTTCAGTTATATAACAAATGTCATAATATTTGCAATATACCTATAACTATGTTCATATGTAGGTATAATGAAGTATTTAAGTCGTTGCGCCGAATTCGGTATACAGTGCATCAAATAAAACTAATAATTTAAATATTTTCGTAAATTTATAGAAACTTTATAAGTATTTTGAATCCTTTTTTTCAATTTAAGGGAAACTGATAATAATCTGATATTGGTAGGCCATTAGTTGGTATAAATATTGCAGAAGCAAAGCATTTTTTTCGGATTAAACAAAGTAATATGCAATTTGTTAATTTATGGTCCTCAATGAATTTTGTGATAATGGATAATACACTTTTCAACAGAAAAAGGATTTTCTGAAATAAAATCTTACTTTAATCGATTTGACAAATAATACTCTTTCCGACAATTTTTTTCGTATTTAAAAAAACGACCCTATTAGTGATCCAAAACACAGCAAGTCGAAAGACCTAAATATATATCGTAAAGATAATTTAAATTGGCCTCAAAACGGTTGTATATAGTTTATCTTAGTTTTACTTGACCTAAACATGTTTCTATGAGTTCATTGATTGAATTGTCAATCCTACAAATTTTGAAAAATATATAGTGCTGATCCCAAATTGGGGCTTCTTCTTAAGTTGACAAAATTTATTGTACATCATCTCAATATAAACTCAATAAATTAAAGCGTTGAAATTGATATTATTCAGCAATTACATAAAATTAAAATTCTAGAACGAAAACCCGAGTCGACCAAATTTCGCACCACCGCTGTATGTATGTGCACACAAATGTATAATGTACATAAATACATCTGTACATACATACATACATATATGTATAACAAGGACATGATAACGAAATGCCTTTTAATATCAATAGATGTCTCCTTGAATACCTTTGCAAAATAAAAATGGGAAATTAATTAACTTTATAGGTGATAAACGTTCAAACAATAGAAATTGATGAGATATTCGTAACGCATGCATTATATGACAAATTAATTGCATTTCACTTGATGTTAAATTGTCAATCAAAGCGCAATAAACATTGATAACTGCGAGCGAGCAATGTAAGATAGACAAACAGACCGAAAGACGGACGGATAAAGAGGGAATAAAAGAGGCAAAATACTAAGCAAATTAAAAAGAGCAAGTGCAACGATTGCGACTAAAACGCCTGCTATTTATAGACTTTCGGTTGGGTGGCGAAAAATAACCCAGTAATGCTTGTGGAGGAGGCAAATATGTTTGAGTTAAGTAACTAGCGAACGAAAAGGATCCAACCAACGACCTCTCACATACTTGCTGAGATATGCATATAAAAAATGTTCAAATCATCAAACAATAAACTCAAAATGGAGTCCATCGCTTGTCGCACGTTTCATGCTCATTTTCATGTCGAGCGCGTTAAAAACGGCAGCGAATTTATACCCGTTCCCCACTGTTCAAACCACTTGTTCTTACCTTCTCACTCTCTCTTTCTCTCTCGCAGACTCTTGCCATCTCTGCCTTTCTTACTTTTTAATTCTCTCATGCGCAGTAGGCGGAACGAAATGGAATTGGAACCCCAGCCAATTTGCGCATGGCGATATGTGGGCGTGGTAACAACATACTCACTCACTTACTTATCACTCATTTGCTCATCTCTCACTCTCACTCACACTTACACACACATACACAACCCAGGTGTAATGAACAAAATGAGCTTCTTTTTTAACTTATTTTTATATTTCAACTTATTTTCTCTGACTCGGCTTGATTACATTTTGACCTTCTCTCGCCAGATTTCCTCCTTTTTTTCTCCTGATGCTACGTGTTTCATATGTATAATTTTGATAGGCTACTGCTAGAACTGACACTCAAATGCGGAGCTCATTAACAGTCCAAGTTGATTTAGCTTTACTTTTGTGTTTTTTAATTAAAACAAATTACTTTGGGTATGCCTATTAGAAAGGGGATGAAAGGATGAGTTTTTCTTAGAAATGTAACTATTTTAAAACACTCCTGACCTCTCCTTACTAATTAACCAATTTTCTGCCGCGAAAACCAATTTGTTTGATTTTAAATAATAATAAAACTAACTTACTAAAAGCATATAAAAGACACTCAAATTTTTATCCAAACTTTTTAAACAGTTCTTAAATTTTTGTAAAATGTTCAATTTTACTGTTTGAAATGTATTGATTACTGGAACCTATGTTAACGTAGTTCATTTCCCTCATAATCTAACCTATAACTACTAATTTAATTTAGAATTTAGAATTTTAATTTAATTTTAGATGCGGAGTTTAAAAAGTACTGACCTTTGTCAGTCGCTTCAAGGTTTGTTTATAAACGGATGTTTATAGTACATTATATAGTCCAATGTGGCCGATGAGCAGCTTAGACAACCAGGCAACCTACTTGAAGTTCGTGGCCATTATATTCTGCGGCTGGAATTGCACAATGATGCGTAAGCTTGGTATGATCCACAGAGCTCTACTTAATTAATGTCGGGATGCCATTCAGTATTTAAGGGTAAGTCAGCTCAACTATATACATTTGTACCACAACCAGCTCTAACAATGCGAATTCTAGTCTGTTTGCATACTATTTGATATTTTGAAAGTCCACTTTTCCTTTACTATGATAAAGGTAATTTAAAATATAAGGAAAATCCCCAATTGATTGAAATCTGTATCACTGCGTAAAATCCTTCAACAGTCCGCTATTTGGATAATAAGGGGCCACCGCATTTCAACTCCCATGTAGTAACCATATTCAGCCAAAAATATATTTTTATATATTATATAAATAACATGACCCAACCGTTTGTTTAATATATTCTAAAATGAAAGACTAGCCAAAACATTTTTGGGAAATTCGATATGATTATTTTACAATACAAAAATTAACGCAATCCTTTTAAATAAGGCAACAAAGCAGCTAAGTCCTCTTACATTTTAAAGTTCATTATTTATTGAAGCGCAACATTTCACGTATTTTAAATGAAAAATCTAATTTTGTTCAAACTTTTTTGTTTAATCATTTTAACACCTAAATCATACTCATCAGCTCTTTTTATTCTAAATTCTGTTTCATTGTACATTTTTTACTAAATTTTAAGCTTAAACCAAATAAGCTAACCATAGTATTTTTAAGTTCATAAAAAATATTTGAGAATCAGATTTTACCTCTTACGTAAATTTAAAACTATTGTAGTAAGGGACTTTCTTCTACATACTTTTAATTAAAGCTTGTGCAACTTTGTTTCAGGTTGAATGCTCATTAAAAAGGAATACTCGTTACATTGTTTTGCTATAAACATAAACAATATTTAAATTAAATGGTAATAGAAGGCAACGAGTTGAAACAAAAAGGCGAAACAAAGATATGGCATAAACAATGTGGTATGTTTGTCTATCCAAAGTACACTGCACAGCCTTCTCTGCGTCCGCCCATCCAGCCGTTCAATCGGATTCCATTCCATTGAGTCCTTTCCTATCCTAGCATCCCATGCCAACTCATTAAATAGTACACCCACCACTCGTACATCACCCAGACATAGACATCCCCCGAAAGAAGCAACCTCGTATTTCAGCATTGAAATCCACCCGTCGAACCCCTAACAACGAAAACAATTTGGTAAGTTTTCAAAAATTTGCTGCACACTAAGAGTGCAAGAGAGAGATAAGAAGTGTGTGTTGGAAAGAGAGAGTGAACGAGCTTACGACAGTCTAAACCAATGAGTGAGATAGCAATACATTTTGGGAGTCCATGTACAAAGCTTAGAAATAGACAGACAATAAAAGCTTCATGAAGCGCCATCTCCTAGCCGCCATCATTTGTGTGCAAACGAGAGACAGGCAGACGGGGAGCCTAAGTGAGAAAGAGAGAAAGAGGGAGCGAGCGAGAGAAGGAGACTAAGAGAAAGAGAGCGAGAGTGGGAGAGGCACTACGGAAAGGCAGGGAAAATGAGGGAAGTAACTAAAAAGCGGCGAGAGCATCCCTGTGAAGTTTTGTGTTGATTTTTATCATTTATCGATTTCGAATTTGTGTCGAGGGACAATTTAGTAGCCTCCCCTCCACTCCATCCAGAATGTCTGTTTTGTTCCTCTTTGTTTTTTTTTTTTTTTGGTGGAGCTGGGCAGACATTCATGAGGTGTCATTCGAAATTGGGGAAAAAGGGTTTGAAGGTTTTGATGGTCTGGTCTGGCCTGCTTGTCATTGTCAGAGCTAAATGCTTTCTGAAACTGTATGTGAATGTGGAGTACATTTTGGGCAGGCGACACTCAGAAGTATCCTGGACTATTTACGACCAAGAATGGGCTACACTTCGTTTCTCATAATTTTCCATGGCATTTATACTTGTCGCTAGATGATTGTATCGATTGCTGCTCCTCCCTTTCTGAATGAATGCAGTTTGAGATACACACTGTTGAATTTGCGTAATAATTAAGCACTGATTGGTTTTCCCCACACTTGGTGTCTGAAATTCGGACCTGTTTGCTTTTAATTACTGGAACTTAAGACATTACATATCATCGTTGGCAAAATTCCTGGTGGAACGTATTGGCTATGAGGTTTAATAATGGGTAAATATTGTCATCCAAAAGAATTCGAAATGTCATAAAACGCCAGGACGTTGATACACCCAAGCTAGAACTATTAAAAAATGAATATGAACTGATTTTCGGCTTATCGTATCTAATTGCAAAATAAAAAATATATAAGGTAAGCCTTATTAATCAATTATATTTGACTCGTCAAATACAAACAAACCAAATACAGCAACAAAACGAAAATTCGCAATCTCGCAAAACCAAACAATTATTTAGCACCCAGATTATCGAGGACCGAAAAGGTCCCAAGACCGATACCGGTCCCTAAGCCAAATTCTTCGCCAGGGACACGTAGTAATAAGTTGTATGGCATGTCGGACTTATTGTTATTTTGTGAGTTTCTATTAACCTCAGGCCTCAATAAGCGGCTTAGGGGCCGGCTTTACCTCTACCTGGAGAAAACCGATCAGAATGACACGAAATCGGTACGTAGCTCTGCGCCTGTGCAGCTGGCAAATGGCAAAAGCAAAAGGCAATTTCAATGGCAATTCACACTTACTCGACAATTGCTAGAAATTGACTTTAGGCGTGTACTACAACAAAAATTCGAAAAATCTGAAAGGAAATAAAAGGAACGGAAGTGTGAGGAAGTTGCCTGCGAATGAGACAGATTTCAGAGAGATTTTGAACGAAAAACGTGCCGAAGAAATGAGTTTGCGGAATTTTCTTTTAAGCTTAGTTCTTGGCCGATTTTAATTGATGTTTGATCTGCTTGTTCGGTTTGCTCTGGAATTATACAACGTAATACCAGCGGCTTTTTATCCATAGTGCTAATGGCTCTCCCTAGCTAATTATCAATGTTATGCTAATGGAGTTTTGAATGAAGATTTCAAAAATTTTACATACATATGCATAGACTACTATTGTGTGCCGTGCAGGTTAGGGTATGATTAATGTGGGTGCTCCATTAGATACGAGTTAACAATGCTTTTCGGTAGTTGCGACAGACTGAAGTCATTAACTGGCTGACTGTGCTCAACAGTAATTCATTTGCTAGTTATGGCAACGTGATTGCAAACACTACAGATACATAACAATAATACCTCGTATCCAATAACATGCACACATATATCGATATTTAAAGGGTATATTTATATTGGTGAGAAGGAAGCATCTCCAACCATACAAAGTACTTATAAGTATTCATGATCCGTCTGTCAGTGCTAAAATTTTACATGCACGTAAATGGTTGGAGCCGGAGAGAAACCACATTTTACAATAATTTCCATATTTGTTAAGCTGTTAGTGTTAAAAAATTTTTCTGTTTGATGTACCTATTAATTTCATCAAGTTGGGATTATAACTCTGATAGGAACGATCAGTGGAAAAATAATCTTGTTCAGAGAACCTTCGACAATTACCACATGCTATATAAAAAATATCGATTGATCTATGGAGACTATTTGCCTGCAGAACTTTTGTGAAAAGTCACAAATTTAGGGCTAGTTAGTTTTTAGGCCAGGTAGGTACAACATTTTTATTTAGCGAGTCTCGATATCTGTTATATGTGTATTTACCGATATGAAATATTTCCATCTCTAGACTGTAATTTCAATCTTAACTTGTTGCATCTATTTTCATTTTCATGAGTATTTCCTTTTTTTTTGGGGTGAGCATTAATAACTTGATGATATTTATTGTTTGTTTTGCTCCCTGTTCCCTCGTACCCCTCCCCACCCACGCTCTCTTATGTTGTTTGATTTTATTCACTTATTTGATTGACAGTTAATCAATCTTATGGCTTTAGTTGATTCTTTTCACCCATTCTCATTCACCTCCAGTGACGTTTTCTTTCATTTGTCTACACCTTGCCTCTGCCCAGTGAAATCTTCAATCCTTTTGACTTGAATATTTTTGACAGATTGCCATCATCCAGTGCCATTGACTCCCAGTATTGTGTGTAAGCAGATTTCCGGTTTGGTAATTGTTATGAATCTTAAAGCCTGGCACAATGCAACTGATGGGTGTTGGCTGTTGAGCGCATTCAATTGCTCAAGTGGTGGTGCATACCTACAGATATAGTATACCTATATAGCTAGGTTTTTGTCTAGGATTCGGAATAATTTTGACGTGGGTAGGTAAATAGTAAAAAGCTGTAGTGGTTGCTGGCTGAAAATAACATACAGAGTCCAATGGAATTGATTGCTGTCATTTTGACAAAACAACTAAAACTCTCAATATTTTGGTTTTCCTTAATTCCAATACTCTTGCAGAGGGTATTTTAGAATCGATCAGATGGAAAATGGATCAGTAAATGCCGCATTGAACCCAATCGCCAATTTTTGTTTTTGGCATACAACTAATTTGTGTTATCGTGCGGAAACTTGGTGTATATATTTCACCGAAATAAATAGTAAATATCAAAGAAGCTAACTTCGGCTGTGCCGAAGTTTATATACCCTTGCAGTCCATGGCCATAATATTTTTACATGTTTCAAACTCTTTTTCTGTAACTCAATTCATTAATGCGCAGAACCTTTCAAATATCATTTCCATTTCTTGTTCTTCTTTTTCTTCCCCATCCCCTTTTACAGGCATTCCGTGATTGTCACGCATACACATATACATAGTTTATGTAGCGTTGCGTCTGTATGTGTGCATGCGTGTGCTCTGTTGATTTGAGCAATGACGTGGTAGGGAGCAAGCAGCGCTGCCAGCAACGTTTGAGCAGGGCCGATTTATAATGACTGTAACCTATGTTCTATTTATCCGATCTGAATGAAATCTGTTGTTTTATATCCAAAACCATCATAATAGTAAATTTCATAGGGATACTGCAACTTCTTCACCTATTTTTCTTCTATAACTACATACAGTGGCGGCAAAAAATATGATGTATGTATGTATATGATATAGTGGTCCGATCCTGACAATTTTCATACTTTATCTTAACCGGGTTATAAGTAACTCAAATATCAATAGCTCTTAAGATGGCGGCGTAAAGTTGATTTGCAGAGGCGGACGGACGGACGTACGAACGGACAGACGGACATGACTATATCGACTCAGCTTCTCACGCTGATCAAGAATATATGTACCTATATACACTGTACTTTATGGGGTCAGAAACGTCTTTTTTTGTGCATTACAAACATCCGACCAATTTTGCAAGTGTATGATTATTTAAGAGCAACGAAAAGTGTCCGATACTATTGCCTCTGATGCAGTCATTAAAGACCTTGCCTTAAAATAACTAGACGCACAAATTTATGAATAATGAAGTAAGTAAGTCGTCTCGCCGACTTGGGTATACCATACACCAGTAAAACAAATATTTCAAATTTATAATAACAAATGCATTTTCGTATTTTTAAAAAAATCTGTTTGCATGCTTTTTACAAGCATATCTTAGTATTTCGCTCACTCAAGCATACGAGCACCCTAGCGCCCCCACCAGCCAACGGCCAACTCCGGCCATATGGAAAAACGTTTATATGCATAACTTGGCTATTTTTATTCCGATTTTGATCAAATTTGGTATTTTGCTTGATATTAGTATCAAAGTGTACTAAATTTGATTGCACAAGGTAGAAAATTACGGGTGATAATCGAGTTTTTTCAAATTACGGGGGCGGAAAGGGGCGTGGCAAATTCTTTACACATCAAAAATGTCCGCAATTACTAAGCAAATATACATAACAACTATGGTGTCTCTACCTAGAATAGTTTTTGAGAAAATCGGTTTTATATAATTTGCGGGGGCGGTAGGGGCGTGGCAGAAATTTGAAATAAACTTGAGCACTCTACATACTACACGAATCTACATACCAAAATTTGGTGGCTTTAGCTCTTATAGTCTCCGTGATCTAGGTGTTCATACAGACGGACGGACGGACGGACGGACAGACGGACATGGCTAGATCGTCTCGGCTGTTGATGCTGATCAAGAATATATATACTTTATGGGGTCGGAAAAGCTTCCTTCTGCCTGTCACATACATTTTGGCGACTTTAATATACCATTTCACCCTATGGGTGTATGGTATAAAAACATGTCATGCTATTGAGTTGCATTTCAAATACCGAAATAATTAATGTTCCTGGCAAAAAGTTTTAAGTCTTTTAAGCACCTTAAAATTGTAGTACCTAAAGTAGAGGGCGTCAAAATTGTCTTACGCACCGGGCGCTTGAAATAAGTTAATTGTATGGCGTGTTTAGATCGGACTACTATAACATACATATGTATATACATATTTATGATAAAAATCTGAAATTGTTTTTGACTTTGATCACGAATAAGAATCACGTTTGTTGCTATTTTATTTCATTTACTTTATTAATCGAAAATTAAAGTCAAACATGACTCACCTCAAACAATAAAAAATAGATTCAGAATTCTGGGTTTTAAAAATTTAAATAATAGGAATGCTATATTTCGGGTTTGATTTAGCCATGTCTGTCTGTACAAATTTTCTGAACTCCGATATACATTGCCAGGCACTTGAATAAGAGCACTATTGCGTTTGCGTGCAATGGTTTTTATATCCTTGCAAAACAGTATATTAATTTTAGCGAGAACTATGCGACGGCAAGAAGGATGATACTTTGTACAGCACGACGAGATATAAAATAAGTGTTATTTGGGAATTTTAAAACAAAAGTAAAAAATAACTGTTGTTTTTAATTAATATAATATAAATCAAAAATAATTATTCTTTTAAATTGTTATAATATATCATAGAATTCAAAAGTAATTATTTTTTTTAAACCTTTTGCATTTTAATCATTTATATAAATCCTATGGTTTATTGGATAGTACTTGATATAATGAAAATAGTTTCCAGATTGCATCTTACCGATGATTTTTGTTTAGAAAAAAAAAAAAAAAAAACAAGGAATATATTATGTGTTTTATTAATATAAAACGAAACCTAGGAATTCGGCCCAGTTAAAATTTAAGTTAATCTTCATGTATCCTTGATTTTATTTGTTATCAATTTGAAATAATTAAAGTTACAATTTCATTTAAATACAATTACTGCAGCAGATAATCAGTATTATGATAATAATTCATCATATTTTTTTATTTTTCATGTTGCTTTTTAAAATAATTTGTTGTGTTTCTTACACTAGTTCACCAAAATAAATTATCAAATAAACTTTCGTATTGAAGACGTTTCTAGAATAATTTTAAGTTGAGGAGGAATGATTCAAATATTCCTAAATATTTGGCGAACTGCATTATTATTATTATTATGCAAACCATCAAGTCGGAAAAATTCACATTTTGATTTATTTTTAAAAAGCTCAGAATTTCTGTTTTTTTTTTTAACAATGAAATTGAGTTGGAAGATAGTAACTATGTGGTCGCGTAATTATTAATATTGCAAGTTATATTTTTTACTCCTTCCTTACCTACAGACGTCTAAGAGGAAAATCGTCGAATTTCCTCAAAAGAACGGCATGGAATACACATGTTTGCATGTTTCTATGACAGCTACATAATATAGCTATCCGATTTGGATCATTTATTATGGATAAATATGTAAACCTTTATGTGCATAATAGGCAAACAAATTTTTTTGACCAAAATATTTTTTAACCGATTGTTTCTTTATGATATAGTTTGCCGTTTCTATGGGAGCTAGGTGATATATGCGGTATTTTGCCCACGTGCGAAATTTCAGCACTGTAGCTAGGTCTAGCTAGGTCTAGATAGCGGTCTATTAGTTTGCGACGGATAGGAAGATGAAAGGATAGACCCATTGATTGATACTTTTGTTATCGTATATTGACACATCTGGTTAATTAATAATCACTTTAAAGGAGAATTAAAAAACTTTCAAGTTGTGTGCCATATATTGAATATATGTAGTTGGCTAATACGATTCACAAGAAATTTGAAAGTATTTGAGTCCTTTGCCTAAAAAAAAAAACGAAAAAAAGCTGCCTAAGATAAATAAACGGATTTCAGAATCGTGTTCCTCGATTTCAAATTATTGTAGACAGGTCTTCAACTCGAAGGTTCATTTTTGGTGTAAACTAGTGTTATTTATTTTTCTTTCTTTATTTTTGCTTTTATTGTTTATAAACTAAAGTTTGGTTTTAATGCATGAAATTACATTTAAAACTTTAAGAACTAAATATACAATATGTAATAAATTCAGTTAAAATTGTTGTGCCTTACGATTTATTGAAAAAAAACTCCATGTGTTAAATCGGTGAACACCGACTTAAAGATACTCTGTACCACCAAGGGGTGCAACTTAAAATGTAAAAAATTCAACTCACTTTTGAAATTGCAATGACAAATAAACGAGTGTGAAATATCGCTCGCTCTTAATCAATAGCAGCGGACTAAATCGATACAAGCCGATATTGAACACGTACATATGTACATATATGTATATGTATATGTAGTATTCGTATGAACTTTGCAGGATAGCAAATTCTATGATTTTCTGCTTAGTATTTAAGCGCCCATTCGGGTACAGGGCATTAAAAAGTTATACAATATGTTTTATTAAATAACATAATTATTTACATAAAATGCAAAGTATGGCTTAAAAAGTGATGTGTCTTCGTATATGTTAGGAGAGAGAGAGAGAGAGAGATAGAGAGAGAGAGAGAGAGAGAGAGAGAGAGGGAGAAATAGAGAGAGAGAAAGTGAGAGATGGACAGATAGATGGACAGATAGATGGACAGATAGATGGACAGAGAGAGGCAGAAAGATAGTTTGAGTGTGTAAGTGAATGAGATGAATATTGTCTTCAGAAGACGGTAAAGTGGCAAAACCTTCTAGTAAAAAAAAAAAAAAAACAAAATGGTTAAGCGATTACTCAAAAATAGTTTGAGCGTTTTGTGTTTTTTTTTTTGTGTTGTTATGGGAGTTAGCTTTTATAATTTATTATTATGATTTTTCTGTTTTTTGCTTTCCCTTCTTATTTTATTCCATTCCAAGCATTGTGTAAATTCGTTTTAATGACGATAATTATCCTGATTGGAGGAACCGCTACTGCGACACCGTTTGCTTTGAGCCGGAGTTTCGCCCATATCGAGACTCTCGTTATCGCTGTCCATGGTCTCGCTGCAATCGCCATCGTTATCGCCTCCCATGTCGTCCTGTTTCCGCTTCGCTGTGGCCATTTCGGCCGCATGACGTTTGCGCCATTTGGTGCGACGATTCTGAAACCAAACCTGTAAAAAAGGGAAACAAAACTTTAATTGAAGTTTTAAATAATCTCAAAGTTTCCATGTGTAATTAGACGAACCAGAGGAACATTGTCAAAGTCATTAAGTCTGGCGACCAACAAGTGCGGGGGTTTGGGTTTTGCCGTTCTCGAGAAGGGAGGGCGCCTCACAACCCATAAGTCGCATCATCAACGCCGGTTAACCCTCAATTAAGACAATATTAAGCCCTGGGCAGCAGCCTGTTACAGTAGAAACTATGCAAAAACCATGACTAACGTCTTTGGATGCGCTTACGGTCTCGGTATAGGGGTCTCACTCGGACTCTGGCTCGGAGTGGAACTTGGTTTTTGGGTAACATATGTTGCTTCCACGAGTCACCCCCTGTTTTTGTTTTCGAAACATCCCTCCACCTCTCCTTAGATGATTTTTGGTTTTTGTTTTTTTCAGGCATAATTTCTACATTTGTTTAATGATAAAACCGATTTATGGTGAAGTATTTTGCATTTGAAAAGTTACTGCCAAAGGATTTTTACTAGTTAGCTATAGAGTGGAAAAAGAATTTTCGAGGATGTGAAGGAGGCGTAAGGGGAATGTGTATAAATCAGTAACTTATATTAAGCTCGTTCTTTGGGAGGAATCATTAGTAGATACTTGATTGGGTCATTTATGGGCACATTTGTCGTCCTTTCGCACACTCTTTTTCTCACCACTCGCATACAAATGCAGAGAGAAAGAAAGAAAAAGAGATAGATAGAGATAGAGATAGAGAGAGAGAAAGAGGGAGTTAGAAAGAAAGACAACTGTGCCCAGTTGGAATGACCGAAAAGAAATCACGTTTATGATGAGGAAAATGATTAATTACCAAAGAATGAGGCCGTCGGCCGAGGAAAAATTTCACTAGGCAGAAGATACATGATGCATACAAAGGAGATAGTCAGAGGAGTGATGAAGAGACACAAAGTGTGAGTAAAAGAGAGAGAATCAAGAATTGATGGCTTGAGTTGCAGGCTAAATATGCGTCACTTTGTGCAAGGCAAAGGACGTTGATGACATGACGAGTACAAATGGACACAGAGATGAATCGGAGTGGAACTGCAGGGATTGGGTTTACCCTGGTCCCCTGATAGACATGCCAAATGACTGCATGACTTTTGGGTGGAGTGTAAATTAAATTCTAGGACGTCGACATTGACGACGATGGCAATGGCGAGCAGGACGAGAACGACAATAACGAGGACAACAAGCTTCATACATATTCAATTTGTGTGCGTTCATGTATGCGAGAGAGGGCGGTGGACAGGGGGCGTGGGGCAGTGTGTGGGAGATGAAAAACAGCCATGACGATGATAGTATGCAAATTGACAAACAAAAACAGAAATGGATATGGCAAAGGATGACGAAAATATGACAGACAAAGCACCCTGAAGGCATATGTTTGTGTGTGTGTGTGAACGTGGAAGAGGGGGTGCTGGGGGTAGTTGGTTGCCCAAATGATCTTGACAAGAATAATTGCGCTGTTATCATAATTAAAACCGTTTTTGGACACAGACACACAGAGACTACAGACGTGGAGTCCTTTCGTCCTTGTTTTAGCAACCATTTAATGAAAATGGTCGCCATTTTGTACGTTCTTACAAGAGCAGTGGGAAAGCAGAGACCTGTTCTGCTATGTGGTTGGGGACGGCCACTCCAATTAAGTTATGGCGTCAGTGACCATTATTAATGACATTTCAAAAAGTGGAAGAAAGAGAGGCGGGGAGGCATAGGGGGAGTAGTTAGTCCATGCAATATTATTGCATGTTTTGTTGTTATAGCTTTTTCGTGATTTCTTTGGATTCGGGCTTTTTGCATAAATGTAATGACATTTTCGGTTCGCCCTGATTGTGCAGTCAATGTATGTAAACAATTCTATGTCATTTGCATAATATGGAAGTTACTTTGAAGAATTGAATTATTCGTACTTGTTATTATGCATTTTTTCCAGAGTGAAGTGAACTCGAGTGTTAAGGTAGTTTTTGAGATAAGAGAAAAACACTTTCCAATAACACCTAAAAATGTGGAATCATTAAAGAATTATAGAAACGCTTGAAATCAAATATTAATCTTGTCCAGACTTTATTCCAAAAAAAACTTTTATATCCATTATCTCGTTTATTTCTCGTTTAATGGAATTAATCAAAACAATCAATATCACATTTAAGTGATATTTCTTATTGTTCGTTCTTTTTAGCTTTTATTGATAAATGCTTTTTCGACCTTTTATGAGCTGCCACATAATTAGCACTAGAATAATGAAAACTTGGGGACCAAGTCAATTTCTTGCGACTGCTCCGATCGTCCAACTACTGACTGCTGTCATAAGAGTAAGTGACAGTTGGCAATAACAATGGGACTGACAAGATGACAACCCGATAAAAGAGATCAGTTCATAAAACAAAACAATAGAAAGAGCCAAAAATTATGACAGAAATGTCTAATTGATTTTTATTATTATTATTATTTTTTTTTGAAAAGAAGAATTTTTTGTAGTATTGTTTGCTTGGCTAATGGATTTGATTGTGTGATAATGAATGGGAAATATTTGTATGTCATCTTAGACGATCGGCCATTGCTTAACACTTTTTTCATGAAACAACAGAGGGAGAGACAGAGATGAAATGAGAAGGAGAGATAGACAATCATACATTTTATTGTTGCGCATATGCCTTCAAGTTTATGGCCACAGAAATCATATAAATCACAAAAGCACATAAACATACGACATATACCTATGTGGATGTATACATACATACAAATAAATATGTATATAAGAAGAGGGCGAATCTGGTATTCGAATTAAAATTTACGAGCCAGAACTACCAAATAAATGTTTTTTTGTCCGGCCAATAGGAAAGTAACTACAACTTGTCAGACGATCATACCAAAAAAAGGTAAGCCTCTACTTTTTGAAGCCATGTTGTAAATTTTCATGACTTTTAAGTCCTCCTCCCCTGTGCCTCCTAACCGATAGTCCATTCTGTCCCAGCTCCAGAACAGGATGCGCGTAAACAAATAAATTTCCAATTTGGCCAAAAAGTCATATATTTAACACAAAACAAAAAAAAAAAAAATCCAGAGGTCCGGGGTTAGTTTCGGCCGTGTCGAATTTTGTATACCCTTGCAAGTGGTTACTCTTTTCTTACCTTTCCTAAAACGTCAAAAAAACAAAATTTTTCACACCAATATATTTTTTTTTTTCAACCGGTCGATTCTTTGGGAGCTATATGATAAAGTCACCCGATCTTAATGCAATGTGAAACAGTCATTAATAGATATATTAAACTGACAAATATAATTAATATTAAGAAAAGTCACTGTTAGTGACTTATTGCTTTCTATGGAAGCTACATGACACGGTAATCCGATCCGGCTGAATGCGAGTTATACAATTCCTGCATTACATACAGTCCTACGAACAGAAGGACGAACAGATTAGCTTGTCTCTTTGGACTAATCAAGAATATATAATAATATAGTATAATATATACTTTGTATGGAAGCAGTTCCTTTCAGTGTGCGTTACACACTTCTGACCAAAATTAATATACCCTTTTTGCAGGGGTATAAACACAACAGGGGAGGGGGTGAGAGAACCAAAAAGGAAAAAAAGGTTTGATTTTGACATTCCGTTTGGTTTCTACGGAAATTTACATAACACGCTTTTTATCCTTATCTCGACCACCTGACGGAAAAGAGAACAGGAAAGGAGAGAACAGTGTGCAGCGCACAATGCGAGAGACAGACGGACGGGTGCCCCCCTGTTGTGGTGCCAAAAAGGCACAGAAAAATATGTTATATGTACAAATAAGTTTTATAACTTTTTCCCTTTTTTCTGTTTTCGTTGCTTTTGTTTTCTGTTCTGCTCGTGTTATGTTCGCCTTTTGGTCTTGGCCCTACCGACCGCCATGCTGCAATAAATAAATCCCCAACCAATCGAAGCGTAACGTGACCACGTCAAATTGATTGCCATAATATTTGATTGACTTTGACATGCTGGCTGTCATAGAATCTTCTGAACGTTCCTTTTCCTTACACTTTGTTCTTTGTGGACCCTGGCTCCGACTCCGATGGCTCTGTTCTGTTTTTTTTTTCTTGTCCTCCATAAAAGCCTCCCAAGGTGATTTTTTTTATGTTTTCAAAACCCTGTGTGTCTCAGTGCGGTTATAAAAATTGTACCAACTATTTGTGAAATTTTGAGGAATACAAATTTTTGGAATTGTCTATAGCTGAGTAAAAGGTAACTGCCGCCAACAGTCTGGTCCGGTGTGACGTTTTTTTTATACATATGCCATGGCCAAGTCGTCCGCTTTCATTTTAAATTTTATATTAACGTATATTTTCGAGTTTTCTTTTTCTATTTAATCGATTGGGAAAGCATTTGTTTTAATCAGTTTAATAGCAGTAACTAAGTTGCTCAAATACTAGTTAAATTTATACATATAAGTTAATGTTTCATTGTTTGCGTGTACAGGGTATTTCTAAGACTAAACAAGAAAAAATGTTATATTTGAAGCATTCGGTCACATTTGCCCAATCTTTCACATTAAACGGACTATTACTCCCCTACCTAAGTGGGTGCTATATGATGTCGACAGACCCTCAACCACGGCATGCTCCAAGTCCAAAAGAACAAACTACACCATTTGCCCCACCAAGACGCAAAGAAAACAACCTCAGTGGCAAATCTCGTTGCTTCATGGACACAGCTGTTACCAAAAAATAATGACTATGAAAAGCAGCCTTAATGATGCCCAACTAATGTTGTTGCTTTGTGTAGACTCCTGCATGTTGTTGTTGGATCAAGGGGAGGCCGGGAAAGAGACTCGCCATGTCTGGCCATGTCTGTGCTTCTGTGTCTAAATCTGGATTTGCGGCCATGCAACACACATACAAAAAATATTAATTGTATTTTTATTTCGCATAATGTTGCAAATAATAATTACACAAATGTGCAAATGAAGTTGTAAATTATACTGTATCTCCTTTTATTGCACCATTGAGACTGAGTTTCGGTGATTTTTAATAATACCTTTTCGCTTTTGTTGTGGGTTTTCATAAACCTTGCAAAAAGGATTTTCGTTTAGGTCAAAGGTGTGTACATAGGTAACGTGAAAGTTAATTTACCAAAGTTGATCAAAATAGGATGACCATTATATAACAGTCGTTCAAACATTCAATGGACTTTAAATCTAGTTTGTAGGTCTTGGATGGAAATTCCTTTTTTGTAACCTGAAACATTTTATGCTTTGACAAGAGTGTAAAAACAGACAAGCAGACTTTTCCGACCTTATTTAGTATAGGTATATGTATATACCTAATTTAATAATAATTTACTCTAATTATTAGCTGTCTCAATGGGTTTTATGCGGTGGACTTTTTATACCATACACCCATAGGGTGAAATGGTATATTAAAGTCGCCAAAATGTATGTAACAGGCAGAAGGAAGCTTTTCCGACCCCATAAAGTATATATATTCTTGATCAGCATCAACAGCCGAGTCGATCTAGCCATGTCCGTCTGTCCGTCCGTCCGTCTGTATGAACACCTAGATCTCGGAGACTATAAGAGCTAGAGCCACCAAATTTGGTATGTAGACTCGTGTCATATGTACGCTTATCGAGTTTGTTTCAAATGTTTGCCACGCCCCCTACCGCCCCCGCAAATGATATAAAACCGATTTTCTTAAACACTATAGCAACTAGAGACACGAAATTTGGTATGTATATTTGCTTTGTAAATGCGCACATTTTGTATTTGTAAAAATTTTGCCACGCCCCCTACCGCCCCCGCAAATTAAATAAAACCGATTTTCTCAAAAACTATTCTAGCTAGAGACACCATAGTTAGTATGAATATTTCCCGTAATTTTCTACCTTTTGCAATCAAATTTAGCACACTTAAATTTGATACTAATATCAAACAAAATACCAAATTTGATCAAAATCGGAATAAAAATAGCCAAGTTATGCATATAAACGTTTTTTCATATGGCCGGAGTTGGCCGTTGGCTGGTGGGGGCGCTAGGGTGCTCATATGCTTGAGTGAGCGAAATACTGAGATATGCTTGTAAAAAGCATGTGAACAGTTTTTTTTAAATACGAAAATGCCTTGGTTATTATAAATTTAAAATATTTGTTTTACTGGTGTATGGTATATCCAAGTCGGCGAGACGACTTACTTACTTCATTTTTCAAGTTTTTGCCTTGTAAAGTTACCTCTACATACTCTGAAAATTACATTGACATAATGATACATACATATATAGATATGCACCCGGTTAAAAAAGGTTCTCTTGGGCCGACTATATCTTTTTCAGTCAATCCTTAATAGCGTCACAACCACATCGTTAATATAGACGGACGGACCCGACTAGATCGACTCAGTTGTTGCTGCTAATAAAGAATACATATACTTTACTAGGTCGAAAAAGCTAGCTTTTGCCTGTTTTCTGCACATTTTGTCGACTTTAGAATACTATTTCACCCTATGGGTGCATGGTTTAAGAAATATTGAGGGAGGACAAAAGTCATTTAACATTTGTTTATTCCCCAAATATCTTTTTCCACCTATTTCCATTTCAAATTTAAGACTTTACCGCCGCCAACTAATTCATCCTGACTTACCAACTAATTTAAATGACATGAAAAAACCGCAAACACCGAAAACAAATCGTATATTTAGATACTCGCAAATGTAAATCCCACACGCGACGCCTGAACCAGAGTCAAAACCTTCCGACAGAGACACGTGCGTTCACCCCCGTTCCCGGATTACACCCGATTTGATGGCTACAAATTTGACGACACAAAGGATTCATTTGTTCACTTGATAGGGAACAAAAAAATAGATGAAACTTTAAAATGACGGCCAAGGGATTGTTACTTTCATGTGCGGGGAGGGGCGGATCCCTTATATTTTGCCCTCTAGAGCAAAACCCGCAGAGACCAGAAACAAAAAAGAGGAACGGGAAAAAATAAACAAAAGAAAAAATATCCATTGAGAACCATTGGCGCCATTTTGAAACGAACGAGCAAAAATCCTCGGTCTTTGAGTTTCAATAAAAATGCTAATTTTTAGACAAAAACTCATTGACGGGCATGAGAGATGGTCGGTTGCCCCGCCCGATTTTCTATGTGAGTTTAATTTGCATTAGGTCTTCCATAAGCTTACCTTAACCTGAGATTCGGACATTCCTAAGGCATATGCGAGCTTGGCCCGTTCTGGCCCGGCCAGATATTTGGTTTGTTCAAAAGTCTTCTCTAACGCGAATATCTGCTGTCCACTGAATGTGGGACGAGTGTGTTTCTTCTTGCCATCCTTGTCATTAGAAGGATGATGCTGATGCGATTGCGATAAATTGGCGGACACTGCAAAGAGTTTAAGTGAGAGATCCAAATTAAATTACACTGGCGTACAAAAATTAATAACATCAATTGATCCATTAAAATGACGTGTTAACAATAATTTGAAGTCGATAAACATGATGGTAAAATTCGTTTATGGTGCTAAGGCACACTTTTCGAGATATTCGCGAACACCTAGTTCTACGCACTCGATTCTAATATTCCTCCACATAATAAGACAAAATTTGTTTAAAAATAAATAAATAAAATATTGTTTTAATCGCATAAACATTTAACGGAATATTTAATAGGAATTTCTGAATAGCACAATATTTTTTTGACAATATTCATTGCTAAAAATTGCTTATTTATAAAATATACTTTTACCATAAGGCCTATTAAAAACTTTTCAAACCTGTAGAATCATTTAAGTACCTTGTTTACAAGCATTTTTGAATTTATAATTATGAAATAATAAAACACCATTACCACCGCCCATTATAAGACCCCTTAAAGAAGTTTCAGAAAGAAATTTGTGGCAAAAGTTTGTTGACATTTATTAATTGTTTATAATGGGGCGTCAGATGCTAATTTGAGTGGAGACTGCTTTGAAAGAGACAAGGTTTTAGGGGTTGATGAACAGTATGAAATAAACAACGAGCAAAAATAAATACAAGGTTAGATACATATACGGATAGCATCTAAAGGTCATTCAGTCGATAAACTTTTAACCGAATACTGACTACTAGCAATAAATAGGAATAATTTGGAGAAGCTTTATTTCATGTTTCACCTATTGCCATTCAAAGTACTTTCAGTCGATCTCCACATGGACAATTTCATTATTCATTCCAATAGCTCTTAAATAGAGGATGTGAGAAATTTAAAAAGACAAACATTGGATCGGAAAAGTTGTCTTATCTCTGTAACAAACATATGATCAACTTCAAAATATTCTCCGATAACCTATAACAATGATAGAAAAAGAAAAAAATTTAATTTTTGTTGATGCGAGAAGATCTAAATTTAACGATTTGAAAATTGGAATTTCGTAATTTTTTTCGATCATCACGAGATACACTGCATTCACTTATTAATAAATATGTACATGAAGTATATGTATAAATATGTACTTTGAAATTACAAGTCTTACTGAGTTATATTTCATATATTATTTTTATTTTAAAAATATTACTCTTTTTTGCTCTAATTATAATTTTGCAATTTGTCAATTTGGCCCCGAATAATAATTGCACACTAATTACAATCGTTATACCCAGTTCCATTTATAACAAAAAAGAAAAATGCACCTTCAACACACGTCGCTACAATTAACAAACCAAAATTGACCACAGGAATTTATGGACGACGACGAGGACTAAACTTTTTCGTAAGACCGGAGGCTTTCATTAAAATCAATTAGCAACGACAACGACTACAACGAGCATGATGAGGACGATGACGATGTCGAGAAGGGCATGTGAAAAATAAGGGTGGAGAGGCCAATAAAAGCAGAACGCCCACAAAAGAAGTGCCACGCCTCCGGTTAGTGAGACCACAAGTGGGAGATGTACGTGCCCTGGATGCTCGTAAACTCAGTTAAGTGGACGCGGACATGGTCATGAGGGGTGGCTATAAAATTAAACGGTAGCAGTAGGGTTGCTGCTTGACTCTGCTGTGTGCTTTCAATTAATGTCACCCCATTATTAAATGATCCCTAATTATGTGAAATGATTTAACTAAATATGCAGAACACCATGGGCACAGGAAGGAGCGTGGGCATGGGCATCGACAACAGTTGTTCCCAAATGAGAGGTGGATATTTAGCTTGGTGGTTTCAAGGGTTTGCAGTGGATGGGAGTTTATGCCATCTATTTTATTGTCTACTCCTTTTTTCTAGTACATGTATATATGTATGTGTATGTGTGTGTGTGTGTATGTGAGTGTGTGTGTGTGCGGGTCTCGAAAACTTTGTGTATATCCCTTTATGATACTTTGGTGCAATTTTGTGACAAAAATTATTAATTTAAATTGTTATGGTTAAGGTATTTGTAGTTGGCTAAACTTTGCAAACGATTCTATGTAGTTTCATTTTAGGATTTGGGAGGGCTACAAATTTTAAATAAAAAAATTAAAAAATCGATATATAAATCTGTGATAAATATGTATATATATATGTATATGGAGCTGGAACTGGATGGAACGACTGAATATATATATCGATGTATGTATATATACAGTTCCATTTTCAAGACACATTGCTACAATTTTCAAACCAAAATTGGCCACAATTTTATGATTATTACCAAGTCTCTCAGTTTTTCGAGCTATTCTCACGAAAATTCGTATTTAAAATTCTATTACAAAATTTTATAATTCCGGAAGAGTCAGACTTTTTTTGATTCGATCATCTGTTTTTTTATACCATATACCCATAGGGTGAAATGGTCGCCAAAATGTATGTAACAGGCAGAAGGAAGCTTTTCCGACCCCATAAAGTATATATATTCTTGATCAGCATCAACAGCCGAGTCGATCCAGCTATGGCCGTCTGTCCGTCCGTCCGTCCGTCTGTATGAACACCTAGATCTCGGAGACTATAAGAGCAAGAGCCACCAAATTTGGTATGTAGACTCGTGTAGTATGTACACTGATCAAGTTTATTTCAAATTTCTGCCACGCCCCCTACCGCCCCCGCAAATTAAATAAAACCGATTTTCTCAAACACTATAGCAACTAGAGACACAAAATTTGGTATGTATATTTGCTAAGTAAATGCGCACATTTTGTATTTGTAAAAATTTTGCCACGCCCCCTACCGCCCCCGCAAATTAAATAAAACCGATTTTCTCAAAAACTATTCTAGCTAGAGACACAAAATTTCGTATGAATATTTGCTTAGTGATTGCGCACATTTTTGATTTGTAAAGATTTTGCCACGCCCCTTTCCGCCCCCGTAATTTGAAAAAACTCGATTATCTCCCGTAATTTTCAACCTTGTGCAATCAAATTTAACACACTTAAATACTAATATCAAACAAAATACCAAATTTGATCAAAATCGGAATAAAAATAGTCAAGTTATGCATATAAACGTTTTTCCATATGGCCGGAAGTGGCCTTTGGCTGGTGGGGGCGCTAGGGTGCTCGTATGCTTGAATGAGCGAAATACTAAGATATGCTTGTAAAAAGCATGCAAACAGATTTTTTAAAAAATACGAAAATGCATTTGTTATTATAAATTTGAAATATTTGTTTTATTGGTGTATGGTATACCCAAGTCGGCGAGACGACTTACTTACTTCATTTTTTTTTTTTTCAAGATATCGGATTTTATATATGGGATCAAAATTGAAAGTTATCCTAAGTTGTAATAATATGTTGGCATTTTTGTAACGTCCAATACTATATAATCAAATTCTTCTTAATTTAAAAAACAAATTTTACTTAAATTAGAAATTTTTTTGTTGATAAATATGTTTATCATATATTTTGTATTTCGTCTTTTTAGCACATTGTAACATTTTCTTTGTGGGTCACTTTAGTTGAGCTTGGGGACAGCTGTAAGTTACACAATTTGATTGCAACAACAACGAAGTAAGTGATGTGGCGCACCTGGATACTTGGATATACCACGCGCCTAGTGAAACAACTATGTATATCAAGTATATGAGACAAAATGTATGTGTTAAAGACTCTTTTTAAAGACTTCAGAGGACGTGGCAAAACATGGAATCAATTTAGATCTAGTTCATACGGGCAAACAGACAGGCATCCGCCTTGGCTAGATCGAGTCGGCCGCAGATGCTGATCAAGAATATATATACGTTATGGGGTCAGTCTGCTTGTTATATCCATTTTGGTGACCCTAATATACAATTTTACCAAATGGGTGCATGCTACAAAAAGCTCTTAAAAAAGCGCTTATGGCTCATAAATATTTGCCAAAAAATTTTTGATGTATGTTTTTTATACCCTTGATGGTGTTTGCAACGCAGACATTTCCAATCTTATATAGTACATATATATTCTTGATGGACATGAGAAGCTGAGTTGATATAGCCATGTCTGCCATTAGCAATTAGGATGACACTTGGTATTTAATATTTCTATAATCTTGCTAGTGTTGAAAGTAAAAATTGTGTGAATCAGACCACTATATCATTCAGTGCTATACGAGGAATCGGTGAAGAAATAAGAGTATCTTAATGAAATTTGGTACCGTAAAACACCAACATGTAAAGCACCATATCTCCAAATTTCAATAAAATCGACCGAAAACGCTGCCAGTGGGCCACTGCGCCATTCCTTCAATTGAGCAGGACAAAGCAAGCAAACGTTAAATGGACTTACAGACTCATATACAAACGTAACACTTGTTAAACTGTATGTGTTTGCGTGCCGATCACTGATATAATAAGGCGCAAAGGCAAAGAAAATAATTTGTTGTGGGCCTAGCGGAATAGAAAGCAACAGAAAGAGTCTGCAAGGGTATATAAACTTCGCAAAGCCAAATATAGCTTTTTTGGTATTTATTTGTTGCACTTGTATTGTTTCACATACAATTCAGAAGCTTAACAAGCCAGCGGCTATGGACACTTGTCAATAGACATGGCGCGAAATGGAGTGGAGGATGGAGGATGAAGAAGGGAATGTGGGCCAAAGGGACGTGGTGCCTTAGTGCCGAGAGCCCAGGATTGTTACAAACGTAATCCCTTGCAAGAAAAATTGTAGCTGTGATAATTTTTTTTTGTTTCCTTTTTTGTATTTTTCTGGTATTGCCATCTCGCTCGAACTGGTGGTATTAAGTTGGCGGTTTGACAGCTGCGTCCCAAGGACCCTCATAAATAACCGACAAATATGAAGCGTTTATTTGCTCATGTCACGGCTTTGAAAAGCATTGCAATGAAATGGAATGGCGGACACGGTCCACCCCTCCTCGACGCCATCCTCATCCTGGGTCTCAATGCGTCTTGTTCCCCTCCTTGACGTCCTTCTCATCCTTTGTGAGCAGCACCCAGCAGTGACTCAATGGCAGTTGTCTATAATCGCATAAGTCACCCTGTTGGCGTTGCTGCATTTGCACTTTTTACCATTTTTCCAATATTTTGTTTTGTCTTTGGTTTTTTTATGGTGTTCGTTTTTCCTTCTTTTTGTATTGATATTAATAACAATGAATTGAGAATCGTGGGGGGTGCGGTGGTGATGGCGAGGTGGGCGTGTGTTTTGTTTCGTTATTGAAAATATTAAAAAGCCATTTGTTAGAGCTGTGAATGGAAGGGTCTGGGGCAGGTTCATGCGAAGAGAAAGTCTGGCGCCAGTCGTTAATACCAAATGTTGATAGACAAATAGCGGGATCTAATGGATTTATAAATAAGCGAAAGACAATTCCTGATATAGTCCAAAAAAAAAATTAAGCAAAAATTCTTTTAATCGTTTGACTGCCACAGGAATAGACGATACAGATTGTTATTCCTTACTACCGCCTTTTAAGGCGTTTGACAGGTGTGAAATATTTAAAAACTCAAAATTTTTTTTTTCAGAAATCGAATCATTAACTTATGTAGAATTAATGGGTAAAAGAATTTCACGATAATCGTTATCATCAAAAAATCATCAGCTCTGAAAACATTGCGCTGCGCTGGACGTATACCTAAAGCCAAAAGCGTTTTTTCGACGATGTCTTAAAAACGACTTGACCGATCGTCCTAGAATTTCAGGATATGTTCAGCTCCTTATTTTAAAAAGGATAGATGTTCTTTTTGTGACACGATATACATATAAACTTCGGCACAGCCGATGTTAGCTTCTTTGATATTTAAAGATTATTTGGACTCGTCGACTTCTGTTTGGTCCAACATGTTGATACAGAATTAACTATTCAGTATTGAATATTTTAAGTTTGAAACCGAATTCTTTTAAGTGACTTAATCAAAATATACCCTTTTAAAAGGGTATGCTAATTTTGGTCGAAAGTTTATTTATTTACTTATTCAGAAGGAGAGAGTACAACATATTTATTGATCCCACTTAGAATGAGAGATAGTAAAACTTATACTCGTCGATAGTAAGTACAGTACTTGTCTGAATTTAATAGGCTGCAACATATTGCCACAATTTTGTATAATTAGTGAGTCTTGGAAACAGTTATGTAAAAAAATATTGTCTATGTTTTTCCTGTATATGCCATGCCCTCTTGATTAAAGTACTTCAGTAAAAGAATGCAAAGGTGTGTACCTTTTCTGCTATTCTTAATTGGAATTGTTGGAATTTGGCAATTCGGAATGCTCCATCTTAGCGAGTTGCTTATATGGACTGGTACGTATGTCAATGAATCATTTACTACTCAAACACAACTGTCGCCTGACAAATCACTAACCTACCCCTATAACACAGTTCTATCTGACCATATTATATTTGTTTGTCAACAATTTTCTCTGCCAGCATATGGGACAATAGCTAAACAAACAAACGGTAAGCCCCTCCGGTGCAACAATCATAAAAGCGCAATGAACTCAAATAAATTAAACAAATTTACCAATTTAATAAATGGCAAAGCAAATAATTATAGTGAAGCAAATTATACCATAAACGTAGGAGAAAAAAAAAACAAATGATTAAATGCAGGTACTTATCCAAGGTGGAGGATAAATAGATATACATACGTAGGTACATACATACATATATCAAATTGCACACTATTAAATTATATTAATTTAATACGTAATCAAATGGCAAACAAGAATTCAACCAGAATTCAGCTAATAAAATGCAATGACATTATTAATAAGAAATAAAAATGTTTAAAATCGGAAAGCACACCAAAAATAAACAAAGAGGAAAATAACAAAAAAACACTGTAGCATACATTTATGCGCGAAGCATACATAAAAATTTAAATGAAGCCAGCGCCATTTTCTGTGCGCAGCTTTTACCCACACAGCATACATATACATATATGAATACAAAGCGTTCTCTTGCCTTGTTAACATGACAGCCTACAAGCACATAAACACGCACATACACCCTACACTTCAACTCTGCCACATTTCACCCTCTTCATTTCTCAGTTTCGCCTTCTTCTAGATAATAATGTGGCAACATATTCTCACAGCATGTCTGTGTCTACCCTTATCTTTCTATATACAATTTATATATATGTATGTACATACCTATATACACATGCGTCTGTGTATATGTGTGTAAGTATTTGGAGCAAGCAGAACAGAAAATAAATGGAAGGCTGCTTTAACTTTTCCGGTAAAAGTTGTTGGCCTTCTTTTGTTTTTGTTTTTTTTTTTCTTGTGGTGTGTGTTTTTTGCGTACTTATTTTTATACCCTTGCAGAGGGTATTATAAAATTGGTCAGATGTTTGTAACGCACAGAAGGAGACGTTTCCGACCCCATAAAGTATATATATTCTTGATCAGCATGAGAAGCTAAGTCGATATAGCCATGTCCGTCTGTCCGTCTGTCCGTCGGTGCGTACGCGTTTTACTCAGCCATCTTAAGAGCTATCGGGATGAAATTTTTTTTGGGAGCTTTTTTTTACCCGGGTGAGATAAAGTATGAAAATCTTTGGGATCGGACCACTATATCATATAGCTCTAGAAGAAACATTTTTGCAAAAATTGGAGTATCCCCATGAAATTTACCAATATGATAGTAATAGATATAAAATCTCAGATCCCAAAATTTGAATCTGATCCGATAAATAGAACACAAGTTACAGTCAATATAAATCGGTTCAAACGCTGCCGGCAGCGCTGCTTGCTGCCTACTACTGCCATCATCAAATCAACAGAGCACACGCATACACACACAGACGCAACGCTACATGAACTGTATGTGTATGCGTGCCGTGCTTTGCTTAGAAAATGATGGAAGAAGAAAAACTTGTGGTAAAAAGAGAAATAATATTTTGTTTGTGTATTGATGAATTGAGTTGCAGGGAAAGAAATTTCAAAAAGGAAAAATATTTTTGCCAAGTATACTGCAAGGGTATATAAACTTCGGCATAGCCGAAGTTAGCTTCTTTGATATTTTTGCTTTTCAAGTTGCTTTTGGCTTTTTCTTCTTCCTTTTGTCTGGCCACACAGCTGTCGCATCCTTAGCAATAAATATGTATATAGAAATAATAAATAAATAAATATACGAATATGTATTTATGTAAATTGGGAAATGTCGGTTTCTTTTTTGGCTACGACAATGTTTTTTTTTTGAGATTGAATCAAAAATTATGTGGAAATGATGAGCCAGAAAAATGATTCAATAACAAACAAGCAAAATATCAAAGTAAGAAACATGACTTTAAAAAGTAATATTACTATACATTACATGAATCGCGCGTTTTGGGTGATGATTCGAGTAGCAATTGACAAATTTACCTCTTCTTATTAACGCCAAAATGTTGGTACCAGGGAGAATATATATATGTATATATATGTACATACATACATACGTATATTATTGAACATCATCAACAGAAGAATCGATATAGCCATATTTGTCTGTTCGTATGAACTCATAGAACTCGCAGACTTTAAACCTATTAGATATAGGTTATATATTTTTCACCTTAAGCAATTTGGTATGTGCACTCGATTAGTATGGGGGTTAATTACGATTGCCTTACATTTTGGCAATCTCAGTTTTAGCTCCGTAATCTAATTATCTCCCTCAATACTTGAGCTATCGTGAGCAAATTCGACACACTATTACTTAACGTCGATAGTTACCAGTCAAAATTTAAATGAAGTAAGTAAGTCGTCTCGCCGACTTGGATATACCATACACCAGTAAAACAAATATTTTAAATTTATAATAACCAATGCATTTTCGTATTTTTAAAAAAATCTGTTTGCATGCTTTTTAGAAGCATATCTTAGTATTTCGCTCACTCAAGCATTCGAGCACCCTAGCGCCCCCACCAGCCAACGGCCACTTCCGGCCATATGGAAAAACGTTTATATGCATAACTTGACTATTTTTATTCCGATTTTGATCAAATTTGGTATTTTGTTTGATATTAGTATTTAAGTGTGCTAAATTTGATTGCACAAGGTTGAAAATTACGGGAGATAATCGAGTTTTTTCAAATTACGGGGGCGGAAAGGGGCGTGGCAAAATCTTTACACATCAAAACTGTGCGCAATTACTAAGCAAATATTTATACCAACTATGGTGTCTCTAGCTAAAATAGGTTTTGAGAAAATCGGTTTTATTTGATTTGCGGGGGCGGTAGGGGGCGCGGCAAAATTATTATAAATACAAAATGTGCGCGTTTACTAAGCAAATATACATACCAAATTTTGTGTCTCTAGTTGCTATGGTGTTTAAGAAAATCGGTTTTATATCATTTGCGGGGGCGGTAGGGGGCGTGGCAAACATTTGAAACAAACTCGATAAGCGTACATATGACACGAGTCTACATACCAAATTTGGTGGCTCTAGCTCTTATAGTCTCCGAGATCTAGGTGTTCATACAGACGGACGGACGGACGGACGGACGGACGGACAGACGGACATGGCTAGATCGTCTCGGCTGTTGATGCTGATCAAGAATATATATACTTTATGGGGTCGGAAAAGCTTCCTTCTGCCTGTTACATACATTTTGGCGACTTTAATATACCATTTCACCCTATGGGTGTATGGTATAAAAATAAAAGAACAGCGCCCTTGGTGGCGCTTATTCTTACTGAGCTTGTAAGAGTGAGCGAGATAGTCTGTGCTTGCTATGCAGCATACAAAAAGCGTTTTGTATACCTACAGAAATTTGATTTTATAATTGAAAGGCATATGTCTATAATTATTGATGGCTCACTCAAATCAAAAATCAATCTAAGCACCAAGCAATTTTATAGTACAAGATATATATATACATACATATATATTATTATATTATATAGTCAATGGATTATGAGAGATAAAGGTTGCTTGAAAGGTCAAGGAGGAGTTGCTTTGATTCACATGGACCGACAGGTGGCTATACCAACAAATATGAATTCGATATGTCGTGTTTTTCAAGAATATACATACATAAATTCTTTTTCGAATTGGAGAAGTATGCTTCAAAGTAAATCGTTTAAAAACACAAACTATTTTTGGTGGTATTTCAGTTTTCAATCTGCTTTTCTAGCAATCCCATGAGCCGACTTGCTTTGGGAATGTTTTTCTTGGCTATTATTAATTGGTGAAAGACCCTTAAAAAACGCTTGAACTGCTCATTTGTTATGTTTCAATTAATATTCATTAATATACATATTTTTTTTACCAAAAAATTATTTTTGCTTATTTTTAAATATCGTTTTGTAGTGGCTGAACACCCCTTTAAATCTCTCGAAATTCCCTTTTTTAGAACTGATTACTTCTGTTGGCAAGCAACTTTGCTCTGTTTAGCAAATCAATTGAATCAATATTGACTTAATGCATATAGGCGTAAAGATCTACCAAACATTGAAAATTCCACTGACTAACGACACACTTCAGAAATCAAATCAAACACAAGAAAAACATACACATTTCTCTCTCTCTCTCTCTCTCTGGCTCCGATCAATACAAGAAAATTATGAACGATTTCCGACCATATTATATTTCGCCCAGTCATAGCCGCAATTAAAAGCCAAACAGCAGCTGTTGCTACTCCGACTCGGCTGATGGCTCCCTGGCAGTAGCCCACAGCACTAAATCAAATCAATTGCCAATGCAGACCAGATGATGATAACGATGATCAACATTAAAGTGAAGCTAAAAAAATAAATAAATTGAACAAGAGAAAAACGAGTTTCTCAGAGACGCAATTCAACATCAGCGATTACTTAATGAGCTTAAGAGGCGATTCCGACTCCGACTGGGAGTGTGAGTCCGTGACGAGAAGAGCAGTGTTATAAATAAATGTAATAATGAAGTAACCAGATCAAAAACCTACAGATTCCAACGAAATGAGCAAAAGAAGGGCAGATAGAGATGGCATCGTGAAACGAGACAAGTGGCTAGAAACGTCACGCTCCAGTTATAGTTAGTATATATTCTCAAAATATCAAATTTAAGTGTTCAATACCTAAAATAATTAGTTTCCCGACTCCATTTAAAGTAAATTTAATTTTCATCTGTCGGAAACTCTGAAGCATCCGACTTGGGTATCGAACTCTGTATTGGCATTCCCATCAGCATCACATTTTATGTGAAGTCATCTTTGAACTTTCGGAACGATCTTTGCGCGCTGATCGTGTTAAAGTGATTCCCCGATTCTGTTTAATGAGTTGAACAATCAACAAACTGAGGGATTTTTGGTGTCGATTCCAGCTGTGTGTAAGCATATTGGTTGTGGCTCGTTTGTAAATCATATTGGTAATCACTTTAACAGACGATCATGATCATGACGTTGATCATTATTATGTTATTATTCGTAGCAGGCCTTCATTCGCTGCGCTTTGTTAACGGTAACGTGTTGTGGAGGCACACAAAACGAAAGATGGAAAATACAGGAAGTCGTTGTCGCTGCGCCTCAGTGGCTTTTGAATAGGTGTGCCTGAATGTTGACAACAATCGTATCCAAATTACGCGCACTCCATGTGCCCTGATTATTGATCGAGCGTTGATCAATTTGCAAATTAGTGAGCTTTTTGAATTTAAGGTTTCACTTACTTGTATTGGAGAGACGTTCGCGCCACGCTATGGGATTGGCCACCAGGCCCTGTAAGCCGGGCCAATAAAGATGCGTACGATCCACTATATGGCCGGCATGGGTCTTGAGTGGAGCCCCTTGGCTTTGGGATAGATACTGGGCCATGCCCGCTGCAGCGGCGGCAATTGAGAAGCGGGGGATTCCTGCTGAAAACAGAAAATGAACAGAAAGTTTGGTTTACATTGAGCTAAATAAGATTTTATGAGTAGCCATTTAAAATTTTATAAACTTAATTACCATAAAACTATTCAAAACTAAATTCCTACCGAAACACACAAAACGCCAACCGAAAAGCTGATGATCTACTGAAGAATTCTGCAAAATCATTCATCTATCTATCTCTTGTCTCGCCCCCGCTTGAATTTTGTCGAATTAATTAGAAGCTATTAAATAATTTGTTATAAAAGAGATGAAGAAAAAAAAAACACCGAATGAAAACAATTTCAATTTCGAAATACAAACCCAAAAGCGAACGTCAACAAAAAAACAAACGAGAATCGAATCACATAAACGCCCTCGTTAAGAATAATTAAAAATGTTATGGCACATTGTCGGCACCCTGTTTTGTAGAGGGTGACCCACTACTACATCGTTGTTAATCCTCACAATTGGTACGCATTTCTGTGACTGACAAAAAACCAGACCAAACCAACCAAAAGGTGAAAAAAATACCAAATCATTTTAGTGAAACGACACCGTCATATATTTATGCCCTCCCCCTTCCCAGTCTGCCTCCACGTCTTTTTTTTTGTATCGTTTTTTGATTTAATTACAAACAATTTGACAACTAATTGCTCAAACGATTAAATACAAAGCGTATCTCATTACGTTTTGTGGCAATTTTGCAATTATTATTTTGGAAATTGTGCCCAATGAAAACGGGGTGATGTGTAGGTTGTAAAGGTGGGTGGAAATACGAAATCATGGCAAACCGGATTTTATATACAAAACATTCACTGATTTTTTCTTTATTTGCCTTTTTTCATAATTTTACGAAACGCGCTTCCAAAGCATTTTAATATATACAATATTTTTCTTTTGTTGGGAGGTAGGGCATACATAATGTCTATTCAAAATATTTTGTATTTCAATTGCATAATAAATGTCCATTATGATATTTTTTAAATGAGGTTAAAGAGTATATATTAAATTGTTATCATATACATATATATTTATATAGTATATTTATTTCCTTTCAGTTGGTTTCGGAAACATATTTGTTTAAATAAGGAAAGTGATATGGCTATGTCATATACATTTGTATGCACTATTTAACGCACATACTGAAATCTTGAAAATGTAAAATTAATGGTATTAAAAAATCTGTCAATATGGTTAGTCTGGGTCTGAATATTTCAATCATTTCAATCAAAAAATTCTTATTAAAAAAAAACTCTTAGCCGGCTTGACGTCAATACATCTTATCAATATATGAGATTTTAGTAATACGGAGCCTAAAAAATGAGCAAGTTATCTGAGCACCTATTTTAAGAACCACCAAGTTCTATTAGCAGTAGACTTGGGAAATTCCAACTACTTGAGGCGAAAGAAGATGGCAAAGCTTGCAACTGTTCTATTACCATCATAATTTTACATAATTTTTTAAATGAAATATGTTTCATGATTAAACTTAAATTTTTACCAAAATTAAGCATTTATATATTGTATTTTATTCAACTACATGGAACGTTAAAAAGGTTCGATTTAATAAATTTTTGACTCACCAACGCTACAAATAATGAGTATTTTGCTTAAAGACTCAGCCAGATTTTTTTTTTAATATATACATATATACAAAGGTGTTTATATTGTATTTTAGCCCTTATTGGTATTAGAAACTCAGAAATTTTTATTGTTTGTGATGCTTTTCAAAGAATAATTTGTCAACTTATTGCAAACTGTTAAAAAAAATATTTTTGTTACTTAAATAGGTGAAATATATATTTTATATATATTAATACCGGAAGGTTTGTTTAAATGAAATTAATCGGCTACTGTCAAAAAAATGATTGTACCTTTAATTAATCAATATTGCACTTTGTATTTTCCTTTATTTTGAAACTAAACAAACTAGGTCAAAATTAGTTCACGTTTGAGTATCCGATAAGTCAAAAAGCACAAATATCTATTAGGCCTAGACATAATAAAGTTTTGGGTACTATTGAAAAATCTTTATCAATTATATGACAGTTTGTAAGTAAAATGAATCGACAGATTTCGATCAACAAATAGATAGGAAAACTGGCGAGGTAACTACATATGATATTGAACTCCCGCATAGATGGCATTCGGCACGATTCACTTACCTCCCGTTAAAGCACTTAGACCCGCTGATGTGGCCGGCGGTGGTTTCGAAAGTATAGTGTCAATTCCATGCGGATTGGCCGCGCCTTGGCTGTTTGTTGTAGTCGATGTCGATGAGTTTCCTCCGCTACCGCCACGTTCACTAATTAAGTGGGAATTGGGGCTGTGTGCATAGGACATGGTATTTCCTGCAGATGAACCACCAACACCTGAGACACCTACGGTTAATCCTGCACCGTTAGCCACAGGTCCACCCTGAGTAGTCTTCATTTCTGTGGTCATGGAATGCAACGCAGCCAATGGTGGACCCAGAAAACTTAGTGGAAGCTTGTGATCCATACTGTTATTATTGTTATTATTATTATTATTATTATTGATATTGATGGATAGATGAGGATTGGCATGTGGATGATGAAACTTGCTGCTATTGCGACTCGTCAAATTTTCGGGACTGAAATCTGGAGGTGGTGGACTCGTAGATTCACTGTTCTGGCAAGGCTCCTCCCCGCCGCTGCTACGTTGACTAAGGGCAAACGATTTTGCACTATCCACACCAGGACTGGAGTTGTGTTCATACCGTGGCGAAGGGGAAGATTCCGAATGAAGACGCGACGAAGTTGGTGGTGGGGTAGTCGAAGGAGAATCTTCTGCAGAGGATGGCTTGCCAATAGTGGCTCCTGCTTGCGTCTGTGCCGCTTTTAGCAGCATTAAGGGACTGCTGTTGTTATTATTGTAGGCTACCGCTGCCTGCGCTGCCGCACTGTGATAATCTGCCAACTGTTGCTGGTAATCTGCTGTCGCCATGGCATGGGCATGGACATCGGCGAACCCGTTGCTCAGGCCAGCCGCTGCTGCCGCAGCAAGATGGTGTCTCTGCGCTGTTGACGGCGGACTTCCTTGAGTGGCGGCGGCGAAGCTATGGTGCCTCATATACGGATTTATAAGATCCATTTCCGATTCGGTGTGTGGCGAATGCGAGAAGTCGACCGCTGGGGAGAAATCTTCTGTGGGCAAACGATAGAAACTCGGCGGCAGGGCGAGATTGAATGCAGAATTGGCTGAGAGTTGAAAGGTCTGCGCTAGCTTTGTGGTCGATGCGGCGGCGGTGATTGTGGCCGGAGGTGAGGGATTGCTGCTGCTGCCACCCGCAGGTGTAGAGTTTAGAAACGGACTACCCAGCTTGTTTTTCGGTTTTAATGCTGCACTTGAAAATCGTTAATGTCACAACTCAAAATTTTAGATCACTTCCTTTCACAGTTTTCACAAATGTTATAACAAATATGGATAATGGTGCTCCGATGCTACAAAACAAAAATTATCCACCACTTGTTTTTACCCTGGATCCTATAAGATTATGAACTTCTATGATCTATAAACATTTTCAGGATGTTGGTTTTGTTTTCAGTCTTCCAAATTGTTTTTCCACTTGAAAAAAAAAGTTTGTTTATACATGCATATAACATGCGTGTATATTATGTCGACACTTAACTTTTCTCGCCGGATTTGCGGTGATCAAATTTCGTTTAACTGATTATATCTCATCAGCCGATTGCCGCGCGTGTCCGCTTGTTTAGGGCCAAGACTAACGAATGATTTCGAAATTGACTCCGGTCCGGTCCGACTTCAGTTCAGTTGCTGCTGCTGCCGCTGCTGGTTTTCGACCACGCACAATCTCAGTTTCTTGCAGAGTCACAATCGTAGTCAGAGTCAAAGAAAAACCAACCCTGCAGCAGACATCGTTTCACTCACACTGACTTGTGTGCAGTGAATCTGTTGTGAGTGCGGTAGAGTAGGGCATACTCTATTGGCATTTCACTCTAGCGCACACTGACTAAATCCGTGTAAACATGAAATGAAGAACTTGGAACGCATTGGCATTGGCACAAAACGAATGGGAATTTTATTATGTACATCATTAAAATCAACTATTTCGAAATCGGATTGGATTGGAGCCTGAGAGGGCTGAGATTGGGCCTGAAGCTAGGACTGGTTGCATTTAAGACTTCTCTGAGAGTGTATATGTATATGTGCGCGTGTGTTTTTGTATATGTCGTTGTGTTTCTGAATGCATTTTCTTGGATGTGTGTGGGCAGTGGAATTCTGTTTATTTGTTTAAAATGCTATAAATATCAAGGGTACCCATCTTTGGGTTAAGTTGGAATCTCAGCTTTAGTTGGGTTCATTCGCTTAAATAATTAAAACTGGCGATAAACGAGAGCAATAAATGTAAATGGAAAAGAAACAATCAAACTAAAATAACCGAATATTTACCCACATGAAAAAATAATCTATTAAATTGTATAAACTTTATGAAATGATAAGGTGATCCGATTGTAGAAGAATTGGCTGAGTTGGAAAAAAATAAATATACTTACATATGTATATTTGTATATATTCTACAGCGAACTGCAATGTTTAATAGTATTCTAATGACAAATAAACAAGCACGAATTACTCTCTTACCATTTTATTTTCAAATTTAAAAAAAATACCATAACATCAATAAGAATATTATTATTGTTTATTGTACACCAATAAAAATATTATTATTGTTTATTGTACTCTATAAAAATACATATGTAAGTCCATATGTACATGTATGTATGTATGAATGTTCGTCTATGAATTATTTTTTATTTGAAATTTTGTTGTGTATTTGATAATAGAAATGTAATATAAATACTTAGAAAGTGTGTATCATATGTTGCAATAGCAAACAGTGGAAACTATTTTTAGTCAATACATAAATATATTTATTAATATGTATGGATATATGTATATGTATGTTTTTTATATTTAACCCCAAACACATAAAAAAGCAAAACTTAATTAATACACTAATTAACAATTCCATATAATTATGTGCCTGTCTGACGGACCAAAAACGATTTATATTATTCTACATACATATGCATGCACATACCTAAGTATATACATACATACATACATAAAAATATAAATGCCATGTTGCTGTTGCCTGTCTCACACTCGTATATACGCACGCATACGGACGCAACCATTCCCTCAAATACACAAAAATGCGCTTCATTTAATAATAAACTACACAATTTTAATTTACTCGTGGAAAGTCACTGAAACGAAATGGAAACGAAACGGTATAATATTAGGCCAATCAACAAACAGCGAGCGAGAGAGATACCGGTACCCTCCGACGACGCCATTGTTGACGCATGTCAATGTGTGTGTGAGAAAGAACAAAACTCGTTTTACCACTTTCCACTTGAGTTGGAATGCGAATTGAGCAATTCATTTCAATTGAGTTGAGTTTTTGTTTTTCTTCTGGAGTGGGTTTTATCAAATACATATAATATCCCATTTCCAACTATGCATCTTGTTGATTTCCCAGCTTTAATTTCCAAAATAAAGAAAAAGAAGAAATTTAATTGACTTCTTGAACCCATGATATGTAGACTAGAAAACTTTAAGTCTACTAAATCCACCGACCCCAACACAAATATTATACAGCCTAGCATTATTGGCCTCTGAAAATTGTACAATATTTATAATCAATTTATGCATTGTGAGGGAGATTCAAGTCATAGGATTATTTATCGCTTTTAACGGATCTACACAAAAAGAAAAACCAATAACCAAAAAAATGAAGTAAGTAAGTCGTCTCGCCGACTTGGATATACCATACACCAGTAAAACAAATATTTTAAACTTATAATAACAAATGCATTTTCGTATTTTTAAAAAAAATCTGTTTGCATGCTTTTTAGAAGCATATCTTAGTATTTCGCTCACTCAAGCATTCGAGCACCCTAGCGCCCCCACCAGCCAACGGCCACTTCCGGCCATATGAAAAAACGTTTATATGCATAACTTGACTATTTTTATTCCGATTTTGATCAAATTTGGTATTTTGCTTGATATTAGTATTTAAGTGTGCTAAATTTGATTGCACAAGGTAGAAAATTACGCGAGATAATCGAGTTTTTTCAAATTACGGGGGCGGAGGGGGGCGTGGCAAAATCTTTACACATCAAAAATGTGCGCAATTACTAAGCAAATATACATACCAACTATGGTGTCTCTAGGTAGAATAGTTTTTGAGAAAATCGGTTTTATTTAATTTGCGGGGGCGTGGCAATTTTTACAAATACAAAATGTGCGCATTTACTTAGCAAATATACATACCAAATTTTATGTCTCTAGTTGCCATAGTGTTTAAGAAAATCGGTTTTATTTAATTTGCGGGGGCGGTAGGGGGCGTGGCAAAATTTTGAAATAAGTGTACATATTACACGAGAGTACATACCAAATTTGGTGGCTCTAGCTCTTATAGTCTCTGAGATTTGCGTGTTCATACAGACGGACGGACGGACGGACAGACGGACATGGCTAGATCGTCTCGGCTGTTGATTAAGAAAATATATACTTTATGGGGTCGGAAAAGCTTCCTTCTGCCTGTTACATACATTTTGGCAACTTTAATATACCATTTCACCCTATGGGTGTATGGTATAAAAAAGAGATCTCACTTGACATGATGAACTTAGTTAAATTATCAAAACAACACTAAAAAAGCAATATAGGCATTTTTAAAAATTGTTGTCTATAGGTGTATATTACTTAAATAAATGCCTAAAAAATAACCCAAAAATTAATGAGAATTTTAGCACTTTTAGATTATGTATCGACTTGGACTACGCGTATTCAAAATGCGTCCAACACTTTTCATTAAACTTAAAACACCTGGGTAATTCCAACAATATTTCATAAGTGTTCATATATCTCCTGGCAGAAAAATATTATTTTTAATGTATGCATACATGTATGGATTCGCTATGCAAAACAAGCACAGGCAACATATTTTATGCTTTTTACAGTTTAATATTTTAATTCATTCTTATAAGGAATGTATTTATGGCACATTTTAAAATATTCAAGACAAAAATGGGACATGTGGAAAAGTTCTGGTTGGTATTCAGAAGAGGTTAGCCATATTCTAGATTGCCTTGTAATGTTTCTTTGTTTTAAAAGTAAAAATGTCTAATTAAAATTAATTTAATTTATTTGTTTTTCGAGGTTTTTTCGTTATTGATGTTTAGCTACGTACATGTACATATGTACATACATATTCTAAGTTTTGCTTCACTTCACTTGGGTTGTTTATAAGAATAATAGGTTCTCCTCAAAAAGTCCATTTGTACTTTCTTATGTTGTTACCAGACCAGGGAATACGACGAGTATACGGTCCATAAAATAAACAAAAGACAAATTCTACGTTTGTTGTTTAAAAAACAACCCTACATCGATTTTTTACGTCAAAACCATCGATGTATACCGAACCTAAGATTTTCATTCAAATTTACATCACTACATCATTTCACTAAATTACGGTTTACCTACAAAATCTCCCGGCCCTTTTATTCTTGATCAGCACCAACAGCCGAGACGATCTAGCCATGTCCGTCTGTCCGTCCGCCCGTCTGTATGAACACGCAGATCTCGGAGACTATAAAAGCTAGAGCCACCAAATTTGGTATGTAGACTCGTGTAGTATGTAGAGTTTATCAAGTTTATTTCAAATTTCTGCCTCGCCCCTACCGCCCCCGCAAATTAAGTAAAACCGATTTTCGCAAAAACTATAGCAACTAGAGACACAAAATTTGGTATGTATTTTTGCTTACTAAATGTGCACATTTTGTATTTATAAAAATTTGTCCACGCCTCCTACCGCCCAAATTATATAAAACCGATTTCTACCTTGTGCAATCAAATTTAGCACACTTAAATTTGCTACTAATGTCCAGCAAAACACCAAATTTGATCAAAATCGGAATAAAAATAGCCAAGTTATGCATATAAACGTTTTTCCACATGGCCGGAGTTGGCCGTTGGCTGGTGGGGGCGCTAGGGTGCTCGTATGCTTGAGTGAGCGAAATACTAAGATATGCTTGTAAAAAGCATGTGAACAGATTTTTTTAAAAATACGAAAATGCATTGGTTATTATAAATTTGTAATATTTGTTTTACTGGTGTATGGTATACCCAAGTCGGCGAGACGACTTACTTACTTCATTTTTTTTAGATGCCTTCAATATATATTTTTTTATTTCTCTCAGTGATTGTTCGACTATATGAATTTCGAGCAGTAGGCATAAACTGGCTTTAAAATTCTAACAAGCTACTAAAACTTGGTCAAAGATAACAAAACGAAATATAAAAACGAAGAGGAAACAAACACAAACCTTAACTGTGATTGATTTATTGTTTTATTGGACTGCAAACCGAAAACAGGAAAAAAAAAGAATTATACAATACATATGTATGTATGTACATACATATGATATGTGTATAAATTGTATAAATGTAATATAATAGCAATATGTATATGTATGTATGTATATACATATATAAAAAACATATCAAAAATTGATAAGCACAGATTTTTTTCGGCTGTTATCTTTACTTCTGTTTTATTTCATATAGTTTGGAGGAATTCTTACTGATTGCCCTTTCATGCCTCTTTAACCTCACTGCCATGTACTTTGGGGTAATTAATAAATAATTTCTGGCCATTTTTCACTGTTTGTATCTTCACATCTTTCCACTAAAATTCCTGTACATACAGATGTGGGCTAATGGATCGGCATAGTTCATTAAACTGCTAATGCTAGCAAAACATTGTGTTGGGGTTCAAGCTTTGGTATTTATGACTCGATTGTTAAATGGAAGTTATATATATATCGAATCAGTGGCGGACCGTGCATTCGATTTTAGGGGGGGAAATCGAAGACAAAAATTTTTGTAGACCAAGTATGGAAAAAATTTCATTTTATTACACTAAGTCAAAAATAATATATACATACATACATAGAAGTGTTTTCAAACTGGATTTTTGGTATATTATATTACGCGTAGATGACAAATCTACAATTCATCAAAGAATATACGTTAATGAGATTAATAACACAAATAAGTTGCTGTCTCAAACATAAATTACAAAACCATTCGGTGTGCTCCTAGATTTGCAAACCGTTGAATGATATCTTCTGGTCTTACTTCAATGTCATAATGAATATTCAGCAGTGCTAGGCCTACCAATCTATTCTGTAGCATGGTTGTCTAGTGTTATATCTCCTGACTCCATTTGATATTTCAGCAGTGCCCGAAAATTTCCTTCATTTCGTGCAGGAACTGATTCTGTTAAAACTTCACCATCATCTCTATGCCCACGAAATGGCATGTTTTGTCGTCCGAGGAAAATAACTGCTCTTACAATAGACCTTAGAAATTTTCTATTTTCATGGCTTTGAGACAGATGTTCTTCATTTATGATATTGTGGGCGTCGAATTGTGGTAATTCTTCAGAAAATCTTTGCCTGCAACAACTGCATTCTTGTGGTAAAGGTGTTGAGAATGGCTTTCTAGATCTCCTAACTTGCCGGCTAGATTCTTGAAGTTAACCAACGGTTGCGTGACTAGTATACCTAAAGGAGTATTTTTTTGGTAACCTCCTAAATTGTTTGTTGTGAACCATGGACAGTATTTGCAATAGAGGCCTTTTTTGACATCAGAAAAAACCAACCATTCGTTGTGATCAACTAAATGTTTATGTGATACATAATGCCTAATCTCTTTTCCGCAAACATTTCTGCTGGAGAAAGGAAATATATAATTCTTCGATGGTATCCAAGGGTTTTCCAAAAGTTCTCCTTTAACCCTATCGCTTATCTTCTTGCCGATAAAATGACCTATGTCGCTGGAGAATTCTGGCATAACCATAGAAGCTAGGTAATCATTTGTGTCTGTCATAAACGATGAACAAGCGCCTAGTGAACTAATTCTCGACAAATTCTGAGTTCCTTGTGTCAATGTAGTAATGCAACAACTGCATTCTTGTGGTAAAGGTGTTGAGAATGGCTTTCTAGATCTCCTAACTTGCCGGCTAGATTCTTGAAGTTAACCAACGGTTGCGTGACTAGTATACCTAAAGGAGTATTTTTTTGGTAACCTCCTAAATTGTTTGTTGTGAACCATGGACAGTATTTGCAATAGAGGCCTTTTTTGACATCAGAAAAAACCAACCATTCGTTGTGATCAACTAAATGTTTATGTGATACATAATGCCTAATCTCTTTTCCGCAAACATTTCTGCTGGAGAAAGGAAATATATAATTCTTCGATGGTATCCAAGGGTTTTCCAAAAGTTCTCCTTTAACCCTATCGCTTATCTTCTTGCCGATAAAATGACCTATGTCGCTGGAGAATTCTGGCATAACCATAGAAGCTAGGTAATCATTTGTGTCTGTCATAAACGATGAACAAGCGCCTAGTGAACTAATTCTCGACAAATTCTGAGTTCCTTGTGTCAATGTAGTATTATTTTCGGAAGTAGTATCCGAAACTTGATCTTCGTCAACATGATACGTTTCATCTGAAGCGACGTCTTCTAACTTTTTTTTTTTGAGAGGTTGAAAAAAGTGGCAATCGAAGGCTGCTGGCGAGACTGAAATTAATCAACTCTATGAACATTTTTTCTAATCACTCATTAGGGATAATTTTTCAGGGCCACTATGGCCATCCCAGAAAAACGCATATGTTTATACTCACCATTTTCGAGAACGTTTCATGTGCCAAGAAGGGCATTCCATACATTGAACGCTTCAGCACTCAGTAGCGACAAACAATAGCTATACTATTGCATAAATCGATTGCACAGTACTTACAATTAGTTTAAATATAAATTGAAATGAACTCGAAAAACAAAAGCTCCTTTACTTTGATGTGATCTAACTTGTGGAGAAATCTGGCAGTGTACGCACAGCTGAGTTAAAACGATGATCGATTAATCAATACATTAGCGCGCATACGACTATCGATTTTGCCATGTGCTTCAGTGACATCACGCGTGATTAACACGCGTGATAGCAATTTAGCACCCATCAAGCTCTCAACTGGCTATCTAGAATGTTTTGGTCTGTTTTTTAACTGTATATTGTAAAAATAAGTCAATACATACATATATCATATGAACTTAATATATTCACAAAAAGTCTCGCAATCCACGCACAAACAAGTAGTTGAATTTGTCAACCAAAATCTGATATTCTATCCGACTCGGAGTTTTGGGGGGGGAAATTTCCCCTATTTCACCCCCCGTAGATCCGCCACTGTATCGAATGTATCTTTGTATCTTTGGGTAGTAGTTGTAAAATACAAACACAGATAAGAATGTTGAAAAAAACAACCAAAATAAAGGAGGAAAACGTATTAAAAAAATTAATTTAAACGATGTCAATGAGAAGATATAAAGATGTTGATAAAGATTATACCCATTGGTCGTAATATACATATATACGTACATACATAGAAGCAGATATTTGACCCGATATAATTTATGTAGTTTTGGTAAGTTGTATTAATCAGATTATTATTTATTTCATAAACTAAGTTGGACGCCAATAATTTGGTATTAAGTTTGTTAAAAATATCATGTTATTTGGATCATGTTAATAGCAATATGCATGCATTTAACAGATTAGCAATTCAAAGACAACAATTTCTGCCAAGTTGTACGACCTACCGATAGTTTGAATTACCTGGTAGTCCCAAAATCGATTGAACAATTTATAATCATTTCACAACAGCTTTTGAATAATTTCTGTTTTTTTTTTAAGCAATATTTCTTTTTTTTTAAATTAAAAATATTCGTGACAATTCGATTTCCTATCAATACCCGGCAAATGATTATTTGCCCAAGTTTGCATTCAAATACACTTGTTTTGCCACACAACAGCTGCACCTTCGTATCACCTCCCCCAAAACTCACGTTACATCACCCACTGACCAGTATAGGTACATATGCACATAGATATGCAAAATTCAATTCAAATTAAATTTCACACCTCTTTGAAATCTCTGCTTCTTATTATTATTATTATTACGTATTATATTATGGTTGTTTCGAGATGAAATTTGGGGTAACTACAACAGGAAGAAGTCGTCACAGCTGGGTCACATGTGTCCGTATAACAATTTGGTTGGTCAGCACAAAATATCTCAGCATTTGTCTTGCAATTTGCATTTTTATACCCTTTAAACTGGAGCATATTCATGATGACAAGATCTTTGTAGTTCTGCACATATGTATTAAAAATTTATTTTTAAATCTTGCATGATTATTAGAAAATTTTCAGAAGGCCAGCACTGTCATCTCCGCCCTTAGGGCACACCAGGTGAAAAACATTTTACCCATAACTTTGCTAATTTTTGTCAGATTTAAATCAAAACTAATACCTATACATATATTAGTATATACTAGTACACAGGGCTCGGCTTGCGTCGAAAAATTTGTTTGAGGTATTCGATTTGAGTCGTTCGAAGTTTTGATTTGTGTCGTTTAACGATTTCAAACTGTAACGTTCGTTATTGTACTCATTGTAGTAATGGTATATTAAAGTCGCCAAAATGTATGTAACAGGCAGAAGGAAGCTTTTCCGACCCCATAAAGTATATATATTCTTGATCAGCATCAACAGCCGAGACGATCTAGCCATGTCCGTCTGTCCGTCCGTCCGTCCGTCCGTCTGTATGAACACCTAGATCTCGGAGACTATAAGAGCTAGAGCCACCAAATTTGGTATGTAGACTCGTGTCATATGTACGCTTATCGAGTTTGTTTCAAATGTTTGCCACGCCCCCTACCGCCCCAGCAAATGATATAAAACCGATTTTCTTAAACACCATAGCAACTAGAGACACAAAATTTGGTATGTATATTTGCTTAGTAAATGCGCACATTTTGTGTTTATAAAAATTTTGCCACGCCCCCTACCGCCCCCGCAAATCAAATAAAACCGATTTTCTCAAAACCTATTTTAGCTAGAGACACCATAGTTGGTATAAATATTTGCTTAGTAATTGCGCACAGTTTTGATGTGTAAAGATTTTGCCACGCCCCCCTCCGCCCGCGTAATTTGAAAAAAACTCGATTATCTCCCGTACTTTTCAACCTTGTGCAATCAAATTTAGCACACTTAAATTTGATACTAATATCAAGCAAAATACCAAATTTGATCAAAATTGGAATAAAAATAGTCAAGTTATGCATATAAACGTTTTTCCATATGGCCGGAAGTGGCCGTTGGCTGGTGGGGGCGCTAGGGTGCTCGAATGCTTGAGTGAGCGAAATACTAAGATATGCTTCTAAAAAGCATGCAAGCAGATTTTTTTAAAAATACGAAAATGGATTGGTTATTATAAATTTAAAATATTTGTTTTACTGGTGTATGGTATATCCAAGTCGGCGAGACGACTTACTTACTTCATTTAATAAAGGTATTCTCAAATACTGGAAAATTTACAATTGTGTGTCGGTAAAAATAAAAAAAGGAGCTTCCCAAACATTGACATACGATGTGCAGGTGTATTCTCCGTCGACACTTGAGCAATACAAGCAAAAGCAACTTTGCTGGTAGAGCAGACAATTGAAATTATTTCAGATAATGATCCGGAAGAAAATCGATGCGATTATTACAAGATTTATTTGCATTAGTTGAAAAAACTACTAGAGACAATCAGTTTTTTTAAACCAAACTTTTAAACAACCAACATTTGCGCGCACTTTTCTGACACACGAAATTCGATGTCTTCAAGAAAATCATTATAGCCGTGCAAAAGGGGTATATTAATTTTGTTCAGAAGTGTGCAACGCATGGAAGGAAGCATCTACGGGTTCAGTTCTTTTTAAGTGCTTTTTACGCGATTATCCTTAAAATTAATATTCGTCAAACTAATATACCTTTAACTGTGCACAATATCATCAAAATCGGATAACCATATTAAATAACTGTCACAAAGGCATGCGCATTACTCCAGTCCAAGATTGTAGACCATTCATTCGCGAAAATTAGATCTTTTAGATAACACGTTTTTTTTCAAGTTGAAGCCTCTTTACAAACGCAGGCTCTTTTTTGGCATTCTCTTTCTCCATAAACTAGTGATGTCATTTCTACCAATTTTCTAGATACGCTATATTTTTGTGTTCCCTCACGTCGGACCAGAAACATTTTTTCTATTCACCTTAGTAGATGTCTGACTAACTACTTTTTTCACGAACCTTTTCGAACCTTATCTCTCCTCATCTTTCTGTCACTTCTCTTCGAGCTATACCTTTCAATCATCTACAACGAAACCGCTAAATACATTCTGGACTTGGACTGGACTTGGATTGCTTGCAACTCATCCCTGACCACATTGGCTGTGAATCGGGGCATAGCTGGCACCTTGTGCAAATAAAACACCTCCACCGGGTCGGGGATGTTTAGTTGTGTATAAAGCTAAGCTACCTTCTTCAATAAGTTGATATCTGTCTTTTAGATTAAGGTTTTTCGTCGACTGCTGTGTTAGTTGACGTAAATAAATAAAGCCTCTATGAAAAGGAAGGGTAAGAAAATGCTTGCCAGGGTATAACGCTGGTTCGACGCGACCGAAGTTAGCCCCGGCCCTCTGGTTTATTTTAACATTTTGGGAGCGAAAGAGAGATACCAAGTTTGATAGTTCTAGTCCTGATAGTCTCCGAGATCTAGGAGGTCATACGGACGAACGGACTATATCGACTCTGCAGTTGAATTATCAAGAATTTGTGGTTCTTCCTTCTGCTTACCACATACATTTTATCGTATAATGTATAACTTTAATATACGTATGTATGTACTATTTTATCCTAAAGGTGCATGGTATCAAAACTGCAAATATTTTCTTGTAGTAAAGTACATATCCCAAATAGATATTTTTTACCCACGTGCTGTGAAAAAATGTTTATTTTATTAATCTTAATATTTATTATGAAGTAAGTAAGTTGTCTCGCCGACTTCGGTATACCATGCACCAAGTGAAAAAACGTTTCAAGTTTCGAACCAATTCAATATCAATTCAACTGCCGCCGTGTGCAGACGTGTTTTTTAATGCACTCCGCAAAAATTGAGTGTAATAAAAAAAAAAAAAAAAAGTCTGCGTTTGCAAAAAGTTGTGTAGGGCTCTCAGTCACCTCAGAGACGCCTATTTACAATCATATTGCTATTAGATTGCTCTAATAGCAATAAATACTAAGTTGCAACAACAAAGTGCGTAATTTTTACAAAAGCCATGTCCACCAATTCGGGCCCAAGCTCTCTCAATCCCCACCAGCAACAGCTACAAGAACTAATTGTACAACAACAACGTGAGCGTCGACTCTCGGTCCAACGCAACAACGCGTACTTTTCGGTGGTGTCGCCGACCCCACCGAATGCTAACGTAAGCAATAACACCGAAAGTGCCAGCCACTCAGCAATTAACAGCAACCTACCGTGGAGAGAGCAGTGTGCTTCTCCATCAATATCGATAACTGGGTCACCGATTGCACCAACCAGCACCGTCAGCTCGTTGACAGCAACTACTGCAACGTCTGCCGAAGTATTGACCTGCCTCAAGCCGTCAACGACAAGTCGCCCAGAGTCAGCCACAATAGTAAACCCAACGACTTTTGTCCAAACTGGAATGGACAGATATATTAAAATAACTAAGCGGAAGCTAAGCCCGCAAAAGAAAAAAAGTGGCAATACGCCGAAAATAACCAAACCAAATGAACGAGTAGCACCCCTTAGCGGGAATCGTTTTAAAATTCTTGCCGATCAGCAAGACGATCAAGCCGGCGCTGTAGATAAAGTTAAATCGGCTAGACCACCCCCTTTATACATCCGTGGAGCCAACTGCAGCGCCCTGATTTCGAAGCTAGTAGAAACAGTAGGGGCAAATAACTTTGTTGTAACCCCTCTCAATAGGGGTAACATTAAAGAAATTAAATGTCAAGCCCAAACTGAGGACAATTTCCGCATCATCGAAAAGTACCTCCGTAATGCTAACATCAACTTCTATACCTACCAACTAAAAAGCAGTAAAGGGCTCCAGGTTGTGTTAAAGGGGATTGAGCCATCGGTCCCTACTCAAGAAATAGCAGACGCGTTGGTCGAAAAAGGGTTTGCGGTCAAGTCCGTTGCACCCGATCTACAACCTACAGCTTCTACTGCACAGAAGAATCACCGTAGAGGAGCCCCATAAGAGACGCCAACCACCGCAGTGTAAAAACTGCCAGGAATACAACCACACCTCTAACAATTGCAATCTTAGGTCAGTGTGTGTTGGCTGCGGTGAACATCATGAAGATGGAATTTGCACCAAGGACAGAAACAACGTCGCACTAAGACTATGCAGCAACTGTGGAGGGAACCACACGGCCAACTACAGAGGATGTCCTGTCTTTAAGGATCTTAAATCACACCTAAACGGGCCCAAACCCCCAGCCGGACCAAACATCATCTTCAACGCCTCCAAAACTACACCGGAGGTTTTCTTCGCCAAGGCTGTTAGATCATCCAACATGACTGCTACAACCAGTCCTAGTGTATCCTTCGCTAGTGTGCTCCGAACTGGACAGACGGAGCCCGCGAAAGAGACCCCGTCACTCCGCCATCTACAGAATCCGCAACCTAGCGCACCAGAGCTTGGCCAGCAAACTCCAAGTGGTCTAGAGGCCCTATTGATCTCACTCAATCAAAACATGACCACTTTTATGACATTCATGCAAAACTGTATGCACGAACTGATGCGGAATCAAAACCTGCTTATCCAGAAGCTTATCGAGAATAAATAATGGCTTCCCTACGTCTATGTCTTTGGAATGCTAACGGCATCTCCAAGCACAAAAATGAACTGCAACTATTCCTAGACTCAAGTGAAATCGACGTTTTGCTGATTTCGGAAACACATTTAACATCAAAAAATAATTTTCAAATACCAAAATATACCTTCTACGCAACAAACCATCCAGACGGAAAAGCTCATGGCGGGACCGGTATCCTAATCAAAAACCGTATAAAACACTCGTTCCTCAACAGATTTGAAACACAGCACCTACAAGCAACTGCTATAACCGTCCAAACCAGCTGCGGCAACACTACATTGGTCGCCCTGTACTGCCCACCACGCTTCTCAATCTCTGAAAAGGAATTTACCGATTTCTTTAACACACTCGGAGATCGCTTCATTGCAGCAGGGGACTATAACGCCAAACATACGCACTGGGGATCTCGCCTGGTAAATCCTAAAGGAAAGCAGTTGTACAACACAATAGTCAACCCTCTCAATAAGATGGATTGCGTCTCACCGGGTAGGCCTACTTATTGGCCCACAGATCCACAGAAAGTGCCTGACTTGATTGATTTCGCAGTAACCAAGAGGATTCCACGTAATCGGATCACTGCGGAAACACTACTAGATTTAACTTCCGATCACTCTCCAGTGCTATTCACATTATTAACAAGACCTCAAGTACTTGATCGCCCATATAGGCTTACAAACAACAAAACAAATTGGCTTAAATTTAAAATGTACATGAGTGCCCACATTGACTGTTCGCCGAAACTGGATGCTGCAGAGGACATTGATATGTGCGTCTCTGCACTTGAGTCGATGATGGGAGCTGCAGCAAGAGTATCTACTCCACATGCCTCTTCTTACACCAAACCTGTTGACAGGCCTACGAACCGGCGGATAGAACAATTAGTAACGGAAAAACGACGTCTAAGAAGAGAATGGCAGATTACTCGATCACCAGCAGCAAAACTTCGCCTAAGGCAAGCTAATCGCAACCTCTCCAAGGCGTTAAGACAAGAGGAAAGCTGGGCTCAAAGGAAATACATAGAAAAGCTTAGTCCAACCAGCACTAAACATCCTCTGTGGAAAGCCCACCCAACTTTAAGCGCTCCTACAGAGACAATTTCACCGATAAGGAGTCCAACCGGTGGATGGGCCCGCAGTGACGAAGAGAGGGCATCCGTATTTGCCACACATCTTAAAATGGTTTTCCAGCCAAATCCAACATCAAACTCATCTGTACTTCCCCCTTCGAACACATTAACGGATAGTGAGTACTCGGAACTCCAATCGGACGAGATCACTGCAGTTATTAAAAAGCCCCTGGCCATGACCTAATCACACCGAAAATGATCCTAGAACTCCCTATCATTGCAATACAATATATCTGCAAACTGTTCAACGCTATAATAAAAATTGGCTACTTCCCAAGAACATGGAAAAAGTCCACTATCAACATGATTCCTAAAGTGGGAAAGGACAAAACCCAGCCATCATCCTATAGGCCAATTAGTTTGCTGCCATGTCTTTCAAAGCTTTTTGAAAAGGTCCTGCAGATCCGCCTAAACTCATTTCTGGCATCGGAGAACACAATCCCTTCACACCAGTTTGGCTTCCGCGAAAAACATGGTACAATTGAACAAGTCAATCGCATAACATCCGAAATACGAACAGCATTCGAACTAAAAGAATACTGTGCTGCTGTCTTTCTCGACGTTGCCCAGGCTTTCGATAGAGTTTGGCTGGAGGGTCTGATGTTCAAAATCCGGCAAAAACTGCCACAGTACACACACAAACTCATGGAATCTTACCTTTACAATAGGAAATTCGCTGTAAGATGTAATGGCTCCGTCTCCGCTGATTTTGAAATCAAAGCTGGTGTACCGCAAGGCAGTGTACTCGGCCCATTGCTCTACCTGCTGTACACTGCAGACTTACCAACGAGTTTAGGACTTACAACGTCCACTTTCGCCGATGACACGGCAATCCTTAGCAGATCCAAATGCCCAATACAAGCCTCTGCAAAACTAGAGGAACACCTTAAGGTGGTAGAGGAATGGCTAGCAACCTGGCGTATCCGGGTCAACGAGCAGAAATGCAAACATGTTACATTTACGCTTAACAGAAGAAACTGTCCAGCTCTAATGCTAAACAACGTACCAGTTCCTCAAGCCGTGGATGTCACTTACCTTGGCATCCACCTAGACAGAAGACTAACTTGGCGCAAGCACATCGAAGCAAAAAAAGTCACAGCTTAAACTGAAAGCGAGTAGCCTACATTGGATCATCAATGCTCGGTCCCCTCTACGTCTGGAGTATAAAGTCCTCCTATACAACTCCGTACTGAAACCCATCTGGACTTACGGAGCCGTACTATGGGGAAATGCAAGTACCAGCAATGTCGATATTATACAAAGAGCGCAGTCGAAGATTTTAAGATCAATCACGGGGGCCCCGTGGTATATACGAAACGACAACATTCAAAATGATCTAAATATACCTAGCGTAAAATCTGAAATAGGTACTCAACAACTAAAGTATTCTGCGAAACTGGATGCACACCCAAATGTTCTTGCCAATTCCCTTACGCGAACTAATAATAGAACTCGTCTTAAAAGAAATGACAGACCAACCCAATAACAAGTGATTAGGGCCGCCTGCAATATCCCCAGGATTTATCTTAAGTACTAGTCTAAGAAAAATATCTCAAACTTGTTGTTAGGCTCTAATTTAAGAGTAGATTCAACAAATATATATTAAACGTTAAAAAAAAAAAAAAAAAGTCCGTTGTCAACATCATCAACAGGAATAAAGTCGCACAACCGCTCTTTAAAATCGAGCTCCAACCAGATGCAAAGCGGTCGAAGCCAAATGAAGTGCACCCGATCTACAACCTACAGCTTCTACTGCACAGAAGAATCACCGTAGAGGAGCCCCATAAGAGACGCCAACCACCGCAGTGTAAAAACTGCCAGGAATACAACCACACCTCTAACAATTGCAATCTTAGGTCAGTGTGTGTTGGCTGCGGCGAACATCATGAAGGTGGAATTTGCACCAAGGACAGAAACAACGTCGCACTAAGACTATGCAGCAACTGTGGAGGGAACCACACGGCCAACTACAGAGGATGTCCTGTCTTTAAGGATCTTAAATCACACCTAAACGGGCGCAAACCCCCAGCCGGACCAAAAATCATCTTCAACGCCTCCAAAACTACACCGGAGGTTTTTTTCGCCAAGGCTGTTAGATCATCCAACATGACTGCTACAACCAGTCCTAGTGTATCCTTCGCTAGTGTGCTCCGAACTGGACAGACGGAGCCCGCGAAAGAGACCCCGTCACTCCGCCATCTACAGAATCCGCAACCTAGCGCACCAGAGCTTGGCCAGCAAACTCGAAGTGGTCTTGAGGCCCTATTGATCTCACTCAATCAAAACATGACCACTTTTATGACGTTCATGCAAAACTGTATGCACGAACTAATGCGGAATCAAAACCTGCTTATCCAGAAGCTTATCGAGAATAAATAATGGCTTCCCTACGTCTATGTCTTTGGAATGCTAACGGCATCTCCAAGCACAAAAATGAACTGCAACTATTCCTAGACTCAAGTGAAATCGACGTTTTGCTGATTTCGGAAACACATTTAACATCAAAAAATAATTTTCAAATACCAAAATATACCTTCTACGCAACAAACCATCCAGACGGAAAAGCTCATGGCGGGACCGGTATCCTAATCAAAAACCGTATAAAACACTCGTTCCTCAACAGATTTGAAACACAGCACCTACAAGCAACTGCTATAACCGTCCAAACCAGCTGCGGCAACACTACATTGGTCGCCCTGTACTGCCCACCACGCTTCTCAATCTCTGAAAAGGAATTTACCGATTTCTTTAACACACTCGGAGATAGCTTCATTGCAGCAGGGGACTATAACGCCAAACATACGCACTGGGGATCTCGCCTCGTAAATCCTAAAGGAAAGCAGTATACAACACAATAGTCAACCCTCTCAATAAGATGGATTGCGTCTCACCGGGTAGGCCTACTTATTGGCCCACAGATCCACAGAAAGTGCCTGACTTGATTGATTTCGCAGTAACCAAGAGGATTCCACGTAATCGGATCACTGCGGAAACACTACTAGATTTAACTTCCGATCACTCTCCAGTGCTATTCACATTATTAACAAGACCTCAAGTATTTGATCGCCCATATAGGCTTACAAACAACAAAACAAATTGGCTTAAATTTAAAATGTACATGAGTGCCCACATTGACTGTTCGCCGAAACTGGATGCTGCAGAGGACATTGATATGTGCGTCTCTGCACTTGAGTCGATGATGGGAGCTGCAGCAAGAGTATCTACTCCACATGCCTCTTCTTACACCAAACCTGTTGACAGGCCTACGAACCGGCGGATAGAACAATTAGTAACGGAAAAACGACGTCTAAGAAGAGAATGGCAGATTACTCGATCACCAGCAGCAAAACTTCGCCTAAGGCAAGCTAATCGCAACCTCTCCAAGGCGTTAAGACAAGAGGAAAGCTGGGCTCAAAGGAAATACATAGAAAAGCTCAGTCCAACCAGCACTAAACATCCTCTGTGGAAAGCCCACCCAACTTTAAGCGCTCCTACAGAGACAATTTCACCGATAAGGAGTCCAACCGGTGGATGGGCCCGCAGTGACGAAGAGAGGGCATCCGTATTTGCCACACATCTTAAAATGGTTTTCCAGCCAAATCCAACATCAAACTCATCTGTACTTCCCCCTTCGAACACATTAACGGATAGTGAGTACTCGGAACTCCAATCGGACGAGATCACTGCAGTTATTAAAAACCACATAAAGCCGAAAAAAGCCCCTGGCCATGACCTAGTCACACCGAAAATGATCCTAGAACTCCCTATCATTGCAATACAATATATCTGCAAACTGTTCAACGCTATAATAAAAATTGGCTACTTCCCAAGAACATGGAAAAAGTCCACTATCATCATGATTCCTAAAGTGGGAAAGGACAAAACCCAGCCATCATCCTATAGGCCAATTAGTTTGCTGCCATGTCTTTCGAAGCTTTTTGAAAAGGTCCTGCAGATCCGCCTAAACTCATTTCTGGCATCGGAGAACACAATCCCTTCACACCAGTTTGGCTTCCGCGAAAAACATGGTACAATTGAACAAGTCAATCGCATAACATCCGAAATACGAACAGCATTCGAACTAAAAGAATACTGTGCGGCTGTCTTTCTCGACGTTGCCCAGGCTTTCGATAGAGTTTGGCTGGAGGGTCTGATGTTCAAAATCCGGCAAAAACTGCCACAGTACACACACAAACTCATGGAATCTTACCTTTACAATAGGAAATTCGCTGTAAGATGTAATGGCTCCGTCTCCGCTGATTTTGAAATCAAAGCTGGTGTACCGCAAGGCAGTGTACTCGGGCCATTGCTCTACCTGCTGTACACTGCAGACTTACCAACGAGTTTAGGACTTACAACGTCCACTTTTGCCGATGACACGGCAATCCTTAGCAGATCCAAATGCCCAATACAAGCCTCTGCAAAACTAGAGGAACACCTTAAGGTGGTAGAGGAATGGCTAGCAACCTGGCGTATCCGGGTCAACGAGCAGAAATGTAAACATGTTACATTTACGCTTAACAGAAGAAACTGTCCAGCTCTAATGCTAAACAACGTACCAGTTCCTCAAGCCGTGGATGTCACTTACCTTGGCATCCACCTAGACAGAAGACTAACTTGGCGCAAGCACATCGAAGCAAAAAAGTCACAGCTTAAACTGAAAGCGAGTAGCCTACATTGGATCATCAATGCTCGGTCCCCTCTACGTCTGGAGTATAAAGTCCTCCTATACAACTCCGTACTGAAACCCATCTGGACTTACGGAGCCGTACTATGGGGAAATGCAAGTACCAGCAATGTCGATATTATACAAAGAGCGCAGTCGAAGATTTTAAGATCTATCACGGGGGCCCCGTGGTATATACGAAACGACAACATTCAAAATGATCTAAATATACCTAGCGTAAAATCTGAAATAGGTACTCAACAACTAAAGTATTCTGCGAAACTGGATGCACACCCAAATGTTCTTGCCAATTCCCTTACGCGAACTAATAATAGAACTCGTCTTAAAAGAAATGACAGACCAACCCAATAACAAGTGATTAGGGCCGCCTGCAATATCCCCAGGATTTATCTTAAGTACTAGTCTAAGAAAAATATCTCAAACTTGTTGTTAGGCTCTAATTTAAGAGTAGATTCAACAAATATATATTAAACGTTAAAAAAAAAAAAAAAAAAAAAGTTTCGAACCAAATGTATGTCTATTAAATTGTTTTTCCATGGCTCATAGCATATGCTATCTCGCTCACTCTACAAACATACGAGCACTCTAGCGCCGCGGCCAGCCAACGGCCAACTCCTGCCTATTGGGAAAACCTTTATACTATATGAATAACTCGGCTATTTTTAGACCGATATAGTTTGTTGCTGGATATTAATATCAAATTAAAAAATTTGATTGCATAAGGTTGAAAATTATGGGCAATAGTCGAGTTTTTTCAAATCACTGTGGCGGAAGGGGGCGTGCAAAATTTTTACACATACAAACTCTGCACCTTTACTATGCGAGTATACATACTCTAGCTAGTATAGTCTTCAAGAAAAACACGTTTGTTTAAATTTTGAGGGCGGAAGGGCGCGTGGCAAAAATTTGAAATAAACTTGATCACTCTACATCAGAGCCCGGCACTCATATCCCCCGGGGGACGAACACGTTCGTCACCTCGAATGCGTGTAACCGAACGGCTGCCGAAGTCCTCACACAGAGCATGAGGGTGGATTAAGTTGCCCTCAGCATTTCAACGCGAGCACATCTATGCCGCCATGCTCGATCGCTACACATGAAAAAATGAATGCCTTCATTCTTTTTATGTAACTGGCAACTTTTGCAATATTCTATTCGAAACAGTCTGTTATCTGTTAACCATTTAGAAGATCTCCTTCGGATAAAAAGTTATCCAAATAATATAGAAGTAAAGCAAATAGTTGAGTTTCAAAAACTGTATTAATTCGAAATTATTGTTTTTCCATCGCACTTTTAATTATACCATACACCCATAGGGTGAAATGGTATATTAAAGTCGCCAAAATGTATGTAACAGGCAGAAGGAAGCTTTTCCGACCCCATAAGGTATATATATTCTTGATCAACATCAACAGCCGAGACGATCTAGCCATGTCCGTCTGTCCGTCCGTCCGTCCGTCTGTATGAACACCTAGATCTCGGAGACTATAAAACAGGGCCCGGCACAAAGCACAAGCGCTGGCTTGTGTATGTAAGTTGCTTTACACTGCGCAAATTGCATGTGACGAAAGCAAGAAAAATGAAGTAAGTCGTCTCGCCGACTTGGGTATACCATACACCAATAAAACAAATATTTCAAATTTATAATAACAAATGCATTTTCGTATTTTTAAAAAAATCGGTTTGCATGCTTTTTACAAGCATATCTTAGTATTTCGCTCACTCAAGCTACGAGCACCCTAGCGCCCCCACCAGCCAACGGCCAACTCCGGCCATATGGAAAAACGGACGGACGGACAGACGGACATGGCTAGATCGTCTCGGCTGTTGATGCTGATCAAGAATATATATACCTTATGGGGTCGGAAAAGCTTCCTTTTGCCTGTTACATACATTTTGGCGACTTTAATATACCATTTCACCCTATGGGTGTATGGTATAATATTCAGTAGGCACTAGATAAATTTTTTGGCCAGGAAGTAACCAAAATAATTATTGGCTGCAAAACTACAAAAATATCTGCCGTTATATTTATTAAAATAACAGATACTAAAATTGTTTGAAAAAAAGGGACTTGATTTTTTAAATAATAATAAAGTTTTTAATTAAAAGGAGGCGGCTTGACCTTTCACAGCCTGGTTTAGGCAAAGCTCTAAATTTCGCCTCTCCAACGTAACATTCTTCCGTAGAGTAGTGTTGCTGGCACTGCAACTACAGCGCTACTACACTATTGTATTGTTCGAAGGTGTTCTTACTAACGTAGTGCGCAGCAACAAACAAAAGAAAACTTACAGCAGCCGGTAATATGATACCATTAGACGGAATGTTAGTGGGAATTATCGTCTGTAGTCTTTGGCATGAAAAGTAGCGATGTGTTTTCCATCAAAGTCTTTCAATTGATAAAAGGAATTGCTTAGTTTTTTCTGTACTCGATATTTCACGAACTGCGGTAAGTTGCGACTAAACACTTCATCGCCTTTTTTAAAAGATTTTTTTTTTACATCTCTTTTCATTAACGTCAAATTGTTTAGTAAGTAATAGTTGACGCCGTGCGTTATCATTTCTAGTCCGCCCGATTCGTTCCTGGAAATGTTTTCTCCCGTTGTGAAACTTCATCGTCCATGCAATGATATATACTGACAGGACAGAAAGGCAGAAATGGCGGTAGACGTAAATTTCCTTACTATTTACTAAAATGATCTAAAGAAATTTAAAATCAATTTAATCAATTATGCTTTCCTTTTTTGTTGTCAGCAATACTTCAGTTATCCGATATGTAAGCTCTGAGTTCTTAACAAATCTTTGGTGCCATACACATACACTTCAGGGTCTAGCTCTTGAAAATCTAGTATCTAGAGTCCTCACTGGATAAAATCATCGTTTGACTGCATAAGCTGAGCCAACATATACATACATATGTACATATGTGTTGAAATAAACTAAACTGTTTTCCCAATTACGAAAAGCATAAGCTTTTCCTGTAAATACTAGGGGCACGGGCGTACACAAAACTGATAACTCACCTTTGACGCCTTATCAGTGAGTGATTTGATAAACGCTTCTACACCTTATCCATGAGCAGATCCATCAAATTGAAGGTTCCACTTTTGCATCATATTTAGCGAAATATTTTTATACCATACACCCATAGGGTGAAATGGTATATTAAAGTCGCCAAAATGTATGTAACAGGCAGAAGGAAGCTTTTCCGACCCCATAAAGTATACATATTCTTGATCAGCAAAACAGCCGAGACGATCTAGCCATGTCCGTCCGCCCGTCCGTCTGTATGAACACCTAGATCTCGGAGACTATAAGAGCTAGAGCCACAAAATTTGGTATGTAGACTCGTGTAGTATGTAGAGTGAACAAATTTACCCCCTACCGCCCCCGCAAATGATATAAAACCGATTTTCTTAAACACTATGGCAACTAGAGACACAAAATTTGGTATGTATATACTTAGTAAATGCGCACATTTTGTATTTGTAAAGATTTTTCCACGCCCCTTTCCGCCCCCGTAATTTGAAAAAACTTGATTACCTCCCGTAATTTTCTACCTTGTGCAATCAAATTTGGCACACTTAAATTTGATAATAATATCAAGCAAAACACCAAATTGGATCAAAATCCGAATAAAAATAGCCAAGTTATGCATATAAACGTTTTTCCATATGGCCGGAGTTGGCCGTTGACTGGTGGGGGCGCTAGGGTGCTCGTATGCTTGAATGAGCTAAATACTAAGATAATGCTTGTAAAAAGCATGCAAACAGATTTTTTTAAAAATACGAAAATGCATTTCTTATTATAAATTTGAAATATTTGTTTTACTGGTGTATGGTATACCTAAGTCGGCGAGACGACTGTTGTGAAAGAACGGGCAGGGTTTGTAAGGGTGTTTAAACTTTGGCTTAGCTAAAGATAGCTCCTTTCATATTTTACCATTATATTTATCTCGTGGTTGAGTCGGTTTACGGAATTGATGTATGTCAAAGTTACGTGCGCGTTAAAAATCTTTATCTAATTTAATATCTATAAATCCACAGATTTGACAGAAAGGGTTAAGGGTAAAAAAAGGGTTGTTCTCTGTCTCTCATAACCTTATCTTTGTTGGTAAATTGATTTTGGCTCGTTATGCGGTCACTTGTGGTGAATTTTGGTCAACAAACCAACAAATAAGAAAGAAATGAGAAGCAAATTGTAAAACTGAAATTGGCCAAACGTGCGTTACAAATTAATGTTTGTTCGGAGTTTGGGCTACGAATATAAAATTTGTTCTATTCTTGGCCTTAGTGTTCTCTCTTTTTTTTTTTGTAAACAGGCCATTAACCCTTTTATACTTCAACAGGACATACAACCTGATGCCAAGTTATGTGGTGTAAATTCCCTTTGGCTGATGACTCAAAGATACCCTCCACCATTTCGTTCGGGGTTGCTTTTTCTTACCGATAACCAATCAAAGTATTATTAGTTGGGCTTGTCAATACAGTGACACACATAAATATGGGTTATTATACCCTTGTAGAGGATATTATAAAATTATCCAGGTGTTTGTAACGCAACGAAGGAGATGACACCAAAAACTATATATTTTCTTGATCAGCGTGAAACGTCGAGTCAATATAGCCATGTCCGCCTATGCGTATTAACTTCACGCTCTAAAATAAAATGCTACATCCTAAACTTTTTATTGCATAATCAATATTAAGATTGACAATTTGGCGTATCGGACCACTATAACATATAGCTCCCATAGCAACCAGCGGTCGAGCCACATCTGAGTAGAAAGATAGAAAATTCTTATTAAAGAAGATTTAGTAAAAAATTTGCCATAAAATAAAAAACAGCTTATACAACATTTGAAAAGTGAATTTTTTTGAAAAACGAAACTTACTCAATTCAGTTATTTGTTAGGGTATATGAACTTCGGCGCAGCCAAAGTTAGCTTTCATCTAGTCGATGTGGTATCAAGCATGGACTCGAGGGTGGTGGGTTGAGGTGGTGGTCGTTGTTGGGTTGGCTTTTTAGTGTTAAACGGTTGGCATGCAATGTACATATGTACATTCGTAACCAAATTGTATATATGTATGTTCTATTGTCTGTTTTCTTCGATAGCCCTAACTTCTTCTGAGTACAAGTTTTATGTTATACGCTGCTTTCTCCTAGCTATTCTTTTTTATACACCTGTAGAGGATATTTATAACGCAGTGTATATGTACATTTTGTATATTTTTTCGGCACGACAAGCAAAGCTAATAGACCCAAGCTGGCCTGAATCAGTGCATTGTTTTCCTCAGCTTAATGATGGAATCGGAATGAATTTTAGATCTATTTATTGCCATAGCTAGGCCAATATGTTTTGCATTCATTGCAAATGTCTAGGAATATTGATTAAAAAAAATAAAAAATTATTTTAATACTTCTTAAGTACATACATATATAATGAAAACCAGCGAGAAATTAAAAAAAAACCTTTTGGTTTCTTACGTGCTCACAAATGTGTTCTTGCTGCCGCAGAAAGTTTTCGGGAAAATTTTGGTGCAATAGTTTGCCTTAAATTAGTCAGTTGCATGCCTAATAGTAGGAATTGTTTTAATTTTAATTTATCTATTTAAATCTGTACCTTAATCTCCTGCACAAGATATACATAAGAGTTCTTTAGTTTCTGCTCAAACAAATAAAATGAATTGGATTGTTCCAAAATTATTATCATTATTATTATACAAGTAACTATAGGATATAGTTATAAACTATCAACCTAACTATATTTTACAAGCACGGCAACTAAGGCCTTTGGCTTAGATGAGAACTACATCCATACACTAGCCTGGCATTCGAACCTTGATCCTCGTTGTTCAGCTGCGTAATTGACTGGAACACTTAGGCAACTTATCTACCGAGGAGTGCAGTTACAAAATTAAATATTTTCTTCACAATGAAACTTTTCTAATAGTTATCAACCCTTTCAAAATTTAACTATTGAAAACACAATTTTCAAATTCTTGTGGTCAACTCTGATTTTATGCGGTAGAAGAACTAAAACTATGGTGAAGTATATGATTGGATTAACTTGGATTAACTAATTCTTCTTGTTGTAATCACGAATTTATTGAAACACTTCTTTCTTAACAGTTTTTATTTTCACTTTGTATATAGGAACAGCAATATAAACAAGGAAAAACATGATAACAACGAGCAATTGCAATTCTCATAATAAATGTTTTATAGCTACTTTTTCACTCACACGCACGTTATGGGTTATATGTTGGAAAATGTTGCTTCTGATTGCTTTCTTATTTGTTTACATTTTCTAGGCTATTGACAGAGCCGCAATCGGAGGCGTGGACGAGTGATGCCAGACCAGACAGACGGAGAGGGAGCGAGAGAGAATAACAGAGTAACGTTAGGTTGGGTCGAACGTGCAGGGCATATCAAAAATCCAAATACACGACACATGTTTCAATCATTTTCCATTTTTATTTATCGTCAGCATTTATTTTGCTGACACTTTTTCCCTCTTCTACCTTTCCCGAATATTTCTGTGAATGTGTGTGTGTTTGCTTAGAAAACAATTTGCAAATTGATTCCAAGTCTTTACCATGTCAACTGACACAGTAAAAAAAAATGAGTTTCTACAAAAAAACAAAAAAAAAAAAAAATGAAGTAACTAAGTAATTTTGACGAGTTCGCTATACCATGCACCAAGTGAAACAACTATTTTAAATTTATAAGTCTAAATGTATGCATAGAAGATTCTCTCACTCTAACAAGGACACGCGCATTTTAGCGCCACCATTTGACAATGGTCAACTCCTTCCATATAGCCCACATACTAAAACATGTTTATACTTGCAAATTGGCTCTTTCTAATCTAGTATTTTTCGGATAAAATTTGTTGATAGATATTAATAACAACCAGAGAGCCGGCGCTAACTTCAGACGTGCCGAAGTTTATATACCCTTGCAACTTTATACATACCAAATTTCATTAACTTTAATTGTAGTAAAAAATGCAACAAGAGTCACAGTTTTTCACCGATCGTTCCTATGGGAGCTATGAGATATAGTCACCCGATCTTAATAAAATTTGGCACAGTATTTAATATGTATATTAAACTGATAAAAATTCATTTTTATGCCAACTTCGGGAAAAGTAATGAAGTTATTTATAAAAGTCACTGTTTTCGGCCGATCGTTCCTATGGGAGCAATACGATATAGTCATCCGATGATTTGGCACAGTCGTTTACAAGTGTAATAAACTCACTAATATTAAATTTCAGTACAGTAGCTCAGAAAATAACGAAGTTATTGAGAAAAGTCACTGTTGGTGACTTTGTGGTTTGTATGGGAGCTGTACGATATAGTGGTCCGATCCGGCTGAATCCGAGTTATACAACCCCTGCAGTATATACAAGCCTACATGCAATATCTGTAGCTTTTTCGGTCTAGGAGGAGTTTGCGTTGATCCAAACGGACGGGCAGAAGGACGGACGGACATGGCTATATGGACTCGTCTCGTCGTGCTAATCAAGAATATATATACTTTATATGGTCGGAGATGCTCCGTTCTATGCGTTGCACACTTCTGACCAAAATGTATATACCCTTTTTGCAAGGGTATAATAATAAGTCAAAATCGGATAATTGCCAAGTAGTAAAAAAATAGGCTTCTAACGCAGTAATTAAATTGAAAGAGCAGTCCTCGGTAGATGAGTTGTCTAAGTGGCCCAGTCAATTAGGCAACTGAACAAGGAGGATCCGGGTTCGAATGCCAGGCTAGTGTATGGATGTAGTTCTCATCTAAGCCAAAGGCCTTAGTTGCCAGTGCTTGTAAAATATAGTTAGGTTGATAGTTTATAACTATATCCTATCCTAAAGAGATGTTGCTGGGGTATTTTTTGTTCAAACTCGATTACTCTTCGTTTCGCGTTTCCTTCTTATTGCCGCAGTGCCGCCTTTTCCTTCTGCCAAATTATATATAAGAGATTCAAGAAAATGCGGAGATGGTTTGAGGTCTGAGTTGAAGTGAAATTGGAGGCGACTGCGCCGTCCATTCGTTGGCTCTACTCCATGATCCACACCAATCGCACGACCTGCTTTGTCCGTCCACATTGTTGCTCATGCAATTTCAATTACGTTGGCTATCGAATTTCGAATTCGATTTGCAAACCACCCCTAGACCGAGCTCCCCGACTGCACCTCCACGATTTCGCCACCCCACCCAGATTTCAATTAAACTGAGTTGGACACTTTTCGATGTGTCGCAGAAATGCGCTTTCCACACACATACACACACAAACACACAAAGTTTATTTGCTTGTTTTCCTCTTGTCGACTGCTGCTGTTGCTCCTGCTACTAGACATTTAATTGTTTTTCTTCGTTTTTCATTTTGTGATTTCCTCTTTGACCACTTGCATTTTATGGTGACTGGAAAAAGCTGTTTTCCTCGAGTGCTTCGAAGGGAGGTATCGGGGCTATAGCTATGTTGTTGATGATGTTAAGTTTGATGACGGCATTGGCACAGTATAGCTTGAGGTGAGTACAGTGCGATTAGTGATTTCAAAAAACATCATGGTTTTCTTTTAACAATTTTTCTCGATGTTTCCGATGTTTTTGTTGATATCAATGTTTTGCCTAACCATCCGTTTAATGCAATTTATTATTTATATATTTAATTAATATGTTCTTAATAATTCATTTAAACTTATTAAATTTGGGTTATTTTAAAACCAATACTCTGATATCTATTAAAATATGTACTTCCAAGACTTGTGTTTGGCAAATCTTTCACAAAACTAAAAACAGTTAGCCTTAGCTAAAATCATTTCAGCTAAATTGTTACAATAGTTTTGAAAGCTATAATTAAGGTTGTTTTGTTGTTGCACTATTTGGAGCAAAAACCAACGAAACAATTATCATTTTTGATCATCATCAAAATGAAAGTCCGTTTTTTGTTTTTGTTGTTCTGTAAATGAAATTAAGTATGTATCTACTTGTTCTTATGAGATTGTCCTTATAAATTCAAAGTAATCTTGGTGCAGGGTATAGCTAAGTCAGCTCGACGACTCAGTTACTAAAAATTTGTCTGGAATTACTTCTTTGTGACTCTTTTGCCGGTGTCCGGAAATCGCAGCCAATCGCCAATTCAATCGTGAGACTACAACAAATAAAAAGCAATGCGCTACTTTTTTAAAACAAAGAAATTGCCATTGTAAATAAAATAAGAAAATCAACGAAGAAAGAAATCAGCTTAGAACAGACGGGTGGTGAAGAAGAAATCGAGAGCAAAGAGCAAGAAAGAAATTGAATACCAAAACAAAAAAAAAAAACATCAAGAATAAAGTTTTTCAAAAGCGATAAAAACGAAATGTCGCATATTTTTATGACGTTTTTCTGGAGTGGGAAAAATAAAAAAGAGAGTGAAAGAGAAAGAAAAAAGAGTGAGGGAGGCAGTGGGTGAGTGAATGAGAATTGGAGTGAGAGAGATGAGATAAGACGAGGTAAGGGGCAACCACCCACCAAACTCTCTTACATTGGCGCAAATTGAATTTGTTAAACGAACAATAATACAAATAAAAAAATTTAAAAAAAAAAACTAAAAAATACCGCAAGCTTTTACGTTGCTCTTTCGCCACCTCATATCTCGATTTTTCCCCGATTTTTATTTTATCGCATGTTTGTATGACAGCTATTATGTGCACATATTAATTACAAATATACTTATTGTTTAGGTTATATTCGCTTGAGAACGAAACCTTTTTATGTCATCAACATTTTTATAGTGTCTACTGTTTAGTTTTACTACTGTTGATTATTATTTTGCACTCAGTTTTTTTTGCATCAGCTCTAGTTTTTGAGATTTACAGGTACAATTGTAGATAGGTAAAATAAAAGCCTTTAATCTTCTAAAATTTAAGTCTGAAATCTAAACTAAAACTTTGCTTTTGGGATTCTTTACACTGCACTATGGTGCCAAAGTCGTTTTTTTTTTACATAAATTAATAGCTAAAGAACTGAGAAAGATTTTTTCGTCTCGTTTTTTGCATTCGATTATATAAAAACTGTAGAAACTTGGACTAGGAAAAGTGGGCGTGGCACAGCCCTCAATTTTTTTATTTTGAGAACAATCTGTATCAAATTTGGGGTTTTTGAGATATAACTTACTTATCTGATTTATTTAGTAAGATTTAACAATACTATTACATCTGACTTACTTAAATTAATAGGAGTTTTAAATAAAATAAGTTGTAAGAATCAGAACCTTAATTTTTAATGTAAAGTTTTCATTCAAAAAATTCTGCATCCACATCAACTGAGTATTCGATGTAAATATCGGATTGATCTGAGTCAGATCCATCTAAATCTATTTCTCCTAAATCAGATTAGTCATTCAGGTTTTGGCGCTCACTGATACTAAGAGCTGGTACTTCCAATAGTGACAGTACATCTGCAGGAATAGGTTTCTTTTTATTTTTTCTTTCGGCCAGGCATAAGCTTGAGATTAATGATTCGCTAGTGTCCATAGCTCTGTGGAAAACGTCCTGCATATTATTTAGCTTACTATTTTTTCTGGCGTGCATTCTCCTGTCCTGCTTTTATAGCTTGTTCCGTGTCTCCGATGCATTTTCACCCATGCAACCTACAGGAAGAGCGGATTCGGCAATAATTTTGGGTCCGTGAATTAATACTTTATGGACTGTGGGTGTTATGGGGTACCAAGGATATTTTTCCATAAAAATGCGTGCGGTCTGCTTACAATAAACTTCAAACTTATCAATATTAATCGAAAACTCGCTTGAAATAGCGATCAAAATAGTGTGGAGTCTATGAAGAAGATCGGCATCTAAATTTAATATTGACGATAGTATTTTGGTATCTGCAAAGGCTCTTCTCGCTGTATTACCGTCGTTTGAATTTCCACTTCCATTTTGTTTTGGCTTGTCAACGTGTAATCCTAGTTCGGACCAAAATCTGCGTTGAATTTCCCGTTTGCGTATGAGCATTAAATCTTTGTCTTGAGTGCCTCTAACTTGCCATTTTTTTAGCTCAATCCTGTACGATAAATTAAGTACGAACTCTAAAAAACGAATCCATGCATGCAAGGGACTTACACCATATTGAAGAGATTCAGGCTTAGAATTGAAAGTTTCCGAACTCATGTCTGATATTGACATCAATTGTAAAGGCTTTGCTCCACATATTGGACAGGTTTGTGTCGATTTATTTCCTGTTAATGTGTTTAAAACCTTACCATCAATCAAAGTCATGTAAAGTTCATATTTTATAGTGAAATTACGAAAACAAAATGGCACTAAGTTTTGAACTTGATTGTCTAAGTCATCTTTTTCCTTTAAAATATGTTCAGTTTCCTTTGTAAACTGAATTTTAACAGGTCTGCAAAATCTGATAGACTGCGGCGTGCGGTTAATCCAAAGAATCTGATTTAAATCGTTTACCAGCTTTAACGGAATAAGTGTTGTGACAAACAGGCCTTGGTCTACGTTATGGTCTACGATGCAGTACTTGGAAAATTCTGCTTATACGTACTTTGCCCTGTAGAACCGTCAAAACCATAGGTTGAAAACAACGTTAATTCCGTGTTTGAATTAAACATTTCCATGACTTCATTTTGCAGTGTCATTATTCGTTTTACTGTGTGATCTAAAATATCCTGTAATGGAACGACTGCAATAGTTTCAGAAATGGAAATGTTTTGAGGTCTACATTTTCCCTTTGCTTCAATAAGGTGCTTATAGATCGGGTAAATGTCGCAATTACGACTTTTATTCTACAGCCTGATGTTTATGTATGTGCTCTTGGTTAATCCATTTTCCAGTAAAAACGCCAAAGCTTCATCAGGACTCAACGGAATAGGATCCTTGGAAAAATACTTATTTCTTATTTGAGTTGCGTTGCCTTTCGATGCTTCCATTAAAACAAACGATAAATCGTTGCATTTGCCTTTTTTGCTGATACTGAAGCCGCTTGAACAAGTAAAGATGTGTTGTGGTTTTCCTTCCTTTTTAGCTCAGTATTTCCAACTATAATTAACATTTTTGAAGACATAAAATTTTTATATCTTGGATCCGTTTTGAGCCGATCTGCCATGTTAGTGCATTTTGCAAAGCATTTATTTGCGTAGGCTGCGAAATTCTTCGATTTTTTTTTATTTCTTCTTTTTTTCCAAAAGTGATCTATTGAACTTTTTTATTATGAAGTCAAAAACTGACGATGCTTTGCGCTTGTTCTGTAGCCACACGTCAAGCAGTTCTGCATGCCCGAACTCAAAGATGCCTAGGGAAATTCGTGATTGTATGGAACCGGGTGGATTTGGGTAAAATGTGATTAGTGTTTTATATAGACAAGACATTGACAAACATGATTTGATCAATACTTACAACAATCCACGACAATCCACTAACTTTTACTTCACGAAGCAAAAATTATTTTAGGTTACGGGCGCTAAAAACAACACAGCATAAAACACATAAAATAAAGGACAAAACACATCTAAACAAGAAAATACATAGACAATCGAGTAAATCAAACCTGGAGCTACATTTTCGATTGTAATTTTTATATACTGGACTATTACTTTTATTGATACAAAGCAAAACGGAAGATCTCTAAATTGTACTTTCTTCAAGCCACGTGCGCAGAGAATCAAAAGCAAACTTTCAGCAAACTTTTAATGTAAAAAAAAAAACGACTTTGGGACCATAGTGCACTGCAGGGGTTCCATATCTCGGATCTTGACGGATCGGATCATTTTAACATTTTTTCGCTTTTTCGCTGTAGGTACGGGCAGAGTAAAAAAAAAAAACTGGCAAGAGTATACAAACTTCGCCGGAGAGAAATTTGCTCCGGCCATCTGTTATTATACCCTTGCAAAAAGAGTATATTAATTTTAGTCAGAAGTGTGCAACGCATAGAACGGAGCACCTCCGACCATATAAAGTATATATATTCTTGATCAGCACGACGAGACGAGTTCATCTAGCCATGTCCGTCAGTCCGTCTGTCTGGATCAACGCAAACTCCTCCTAGACCGTAAGAGCTACAGATTTTAAATTTCGCATGTAGGCTTGTATATACTGCAGGCGTTGTATATCTTGGATCAGCCGGATCGGACCACTATATCGTATAGCTCCCATACAAACGGCAAAGCCACGAACAGTGGCTTTTCTCAATAACTTCGTTATATTCTGAGCTACTGTCGTGAATTAATTATATTAAGATAATATTGGTGAGATTATTGCACTTGTAAACGACTGTGGCAAATTTGATAAAGATCGGATGACTATATCGTATTGCTCCCATAGGAACGATCGGCCGAAAACAGTGACTTTTATCAATAACTTCGTTACTTTTCACGCAATTGGCATAAAAATGACTATTTATCAGTTTAATATACCTATTAATGACTATGCCAAATTTTATTAAGATCCGGTGACTATATCACATAGCTCCCATAGGAACGATCGGTGAAGAACCAAAATGAACCCCGGCTCTCTGTTTTTTTTAAAATAATTTGTCTATCGGCATTGCAGGTCATAGAACTCATTTGAACAAGTTTATAGACGAATAGAGTTACCTTCTTTTTAAAACTGATGGATCGAAGGAGTTTTGCTGAGTATTAACTTTTTAAAATCAAATAGCCTTTTATTTTTTTATTTATTCAGCAGACTCCAAAACAAATGAATAGAAAAAAAATAATATCTTTTACATAATGTTTCGTTTACTTCACAATAAACACAACCCCCTTAGCACCCTTTTATTTTGCTGTCAAATTACTTAAAGTGTGAACTTAAATTACTTGGGATGAAAGCTCAACTTTGGCTCAAAGTTGATACCAAAGTTACGAGTACAAGTGCGCTCAGCTTAAGTTCTTTCCCCAAATACTTAATTGTCCAAACACAAATCATAATTGTGATGGCCATTGATAGAGATAATGTAATGCGGCGGGCTCTCCGATTCACTGGTTAAATGGATTTCTCAAAGCATTTGCCAAGTTTATGAAAAATGATCAGAAAGAGAGACCAAGGAGAACGGAAGGATAATGGGGGTATAAATGGGTGAAAGTAGCTTCAAAAAGTATACAAATGTATGTATATATGTATATATATATATATATGTACATTAGATAGTCGCGTGTGGCTAGCGTATAAAGTGCTTTTAAAAACATCCAAAAAACTTTTTGGCTGGCATCAACGCTAAATGGCGAAAAGGGGCGATGTTGAGCGAAAATTATTTTCCATGAGCAATAATAATAATTTCGAGGCCGAATTTTAATTGCACCCAGCGGGCACATTAAAAAAATAAGGGCAAAGGCGTGAAACATGATTCAAGAATGAGTTGAAAAACTCAGTGAAGAGAAAACAAAGTTCTTTCTTGAAGTTTATTTAGAAAGGAAAATATTAGAAATAAATATTGGGGTTATCTTTAATAAAGTCTCTTTGCGCAAAAGAAAAAGGAAATACGGTTAATGACTACTCAACAACCAGTCCATAAACTATTTTTTTTTTTTTTGAAGAGACAAGCTATTGTTATTTTTTGTTATATTATTGAATTTTGTGCAAGTAAAATATTTATGAGGCTACACCAGAGTGTACATTTGAAATTTATCTGATATTTGGGAATCTAAAAGAAGTTGAAACTTCGGCAGCGCCAAAGTATTAAAAAACTTAAAAACAAAATCTCATGAAAATCAAAACAATTTCGAAATTATGTAATTTTAATTTATTTATTCTTTTTAATTATTTTCTTTTCGAAATCCAGTTTTGTATAGTCTTACAAAAAGTAATTTTTTTAAAGACTCTGGCGAGAGGTTGCATCTTAGATCTGATAAGACCAATTTTAGTGCAGAAAACCACCTTTGTCAGTTGTCAAAATTTGGGAATAACTGAATTTATATTACATCAATAATATCGGATTATTTAGTCTTTGAGTTTCTAAAAGTTATCATTATCTTTATTTTCTTCGCCCGAGACTCACTCCCGAAGAGCTTCTTCTAGATTGTTGCCTGAAATGTTATCCCTTTGATGTTAAGTTCTGCGATGTTGATAGTTGCGAGCATGTTGTTGGTATATAGTCAATGTAAATAAAGAATAATAAGAGAGCCGGGGCTAACTTCTGTCGTGCCGAAGTTTATATACCCTTGCAGCTTTATACATACATACATACCAAATTTCTTTAAATTTAATTTTGGTAAAAATACAACAAGAGTCACAGTTTTTCACCGATCGTTCCTATGGGAGCTATGTGATATAGTCACCCGAGCTTAATAAAATTTGGCATAGTCATTAATAGGTATATTAAACTGATAAATATTCATTTTTATGCCAATTGCTGATCAAGAATATATATACTTTATATGGTCGGAGATGCTTCGTTCTATGCGTTGCACACTTCTGACCAAGATTAATATACCTACGCTTTTTGCAAGGGTATAAAAATAGACTGGGTTTGAAGCGCACGCAACTTGCAAGTGAGATTACAAGTAAAGTAATTAAATCAATTTAAACTGAGGTTGATCGAACAGTGGAAGTCTATTTTAAATAAAGTTGTCGTGAAGAAATGCCGAAAGCTGAATGAAATGTAATTTGATAGTGTTAGACTACACATAATTTAGCTATAAGAACATATGATTTGTTAGTGTTATAAGACACAGTGTTGTAAGAGACTAGAAGGGCTGGTGTAGAAAAGAGGTCACTTGATATCGAGCCGTGGAGAGAAAAGCGTGAGTAAAATTCACTATTAGTTTTAAGTTAATTTAATATGTAATATTTCTTAGGAAATAAAACTCTCATCAACTCCTCAACAATTTGGATGAAATTGGTACCAGGGGCTCTGGGAGAGGGTCCAGAGTTATTATAAGCGAAGGGGTCCAGGGCGGCGTGGGTCAAATCAACAAAGTATTAACTACTATATTTAATTATATTCATGAACCCAGTATTTCATGTATATTTTTATACCATAGGGTGAAATGGTATATTAAAGTCGCCAAAATGTATGTAACAGGCAGAAGGAAGCTTTTCCGACCCCATAAAGTATATATATTCTTGATCAGCATCAACAGCCGAGACGATCTAGCCATGTCCGTCTGTCCGTCCGTCCGTCTGTCCGTCCGCCCGTCCGTCTGTATGAACACCTAGATCTCGGAGACTATAAGAGCTAGAGCCACCAAATTTGGTATGTAGACTCGTGTCATATGTACGCTTATCGAGTTTGTTTCAAATGTTTGCCACGCCTCCTACCGCCCCCGCAAATGATATAAAACCGATTTTCTTAAACACCATAGCAACTAGAGACACAAAATTTGGTATGTATATTTGCTTAGTAAATGCGCACATTTTGTATTTATAAAAATTTTGCCACGCCCCCTACCGCCCCCGCAAATCAAATAAAACCGATTTTCTCAAAACCTATTTTAGCTAGAGACACCATAGTTGGTATAAATATTTGCTTAGTAATTGCGCACAGTTTTGATGTGTAAAGATTTTGCCACGCCCCCCTCCGCCCCCGTAATTTGAAAAAACTCGATTATCTCCCGTAATTTTCAACCTTGTGCAATCAAATTTAGCACACTTAAATTTGATACTAATATCAAGCAAAATACCAAATTTGATCAAAATCGGAATAAAAATAGTCAAGTTATGCATATAAACGCTTTTCCATATGGCCGAAGTTGGCCGTTGGCTGGTGGGGGCGCTAGGGTGCTCGAATGCTTGAGTGAGCGAAATACTAAGATATGCTTCTAAAAAGCATGCAAAGAGATTTTTTTTAAAAATACGAAAATGCATTGGTTATTATAAATTTAAAATATTTGTTTTACTGGTGTATGGTATATCCAAGTCGGCGAGACGACTTACTTACTTCATTAATAATTAATTTAATATACATAGGTTCAATTTCACTAACAATTTATATGTTAACTTAAATATTACTTACATATGTATGTAGACTTTTAATTGTGAAGTTAATCGAAGTTAACGATCAAACTTATACTGAAATATTATCTTATATTTACAGATTTTGTTTAGCAAATTTCAGCTGCTAGTTTTTGCTAGCCGCTGCGTAACCTTGAAAAAACCAAAGCAGTCTTGCCGTTTTCTGGTTACTTTTTTCGTTTGTGTAACTGTGCTTTTTGTGATGTGTATTGGCAATTATCATCTTTGTCTTCGCCTTCGTCTCTGTTTTCGTCTTTGTGCGTTTTGTTGTGTTGTTTTGTGATCGTCATTTTTATTTATTTGTTCATTTCCTTTTTATACCATACACCCATAGGGTGAAATGGTATATTAAAGTCGCCAAAGTGTATGTAACAGGCAGAAGGAAGCTTTTCCGACCCCATAAAGTATATATATTCTTGATCAGCATCAACAGCCGAGACGATCTAGCCATGTCCGTCTGTCTGTCCGTCCGTCTGTCCGTCCGTCCGTCCGTCCGTCCGTCCGTCTGTATGAACGCCTAGATCTCGGAGACTATAAGAGCTAGAGCCACCAAATTTGGTATGTAGACTCGTGTCATATGTACGCTTATCGAGTTTGTTTCAAATGTTTGCCACGCCCCCTACCGCCCCCGCAAATGATATAAAACCGATTTTCTCAAACACCATAGCAACTAGAGACACAAAATTTGGTATGTATATTCGCTTAGTAAACGCGCACATTTTGTATTTGTAAAATTTTTGCCACGCCCCCTACCGCCCCCGCAAATTAAATAAAACCGATTTTCTCAAACACTATAGCAACTAGAGACACAAAATTTGGTATGTATATTTGCTAAGTAAATGCGCACGTTTTGTATTTGTAAAAATTTTGCCACGCCCCCTACCGCCCCCGCAAATTAAATAAAACCGATTTTCTCAAAAACTATTCTAGCTAGAGACACAAAATTTGGTATGAATATTTGCTTAGTAATTGCGCACATTTTTGATGTGTAAAGATTTTGCCACGCCTCTTTCCGCCCCCGTAATTTGAAAAAACTCCATTATCTCCCGTAATTTTCAACCTTGTGCAATCAAATTTAGCACACTTAAATTTGATACTAATATCCAGCAAAATACCAAATTTGATCAAAATCGGAATAAAAATAGCCAAGTTATGCATATGAACGTTTTTCCATATGGCCGGAGTTGGCCGTTGGCTGGTGGGGGCGCTAGGGTGCTCGAATGCTTGAGTGAGCGAAATACTAAGATATGCTTCTAAAAAGCATGCAAACAGATTTTTTTTAAAATACGATAATGCATTGGTTATTATAACTTTAAAATATTTGTTTTACTGGTGTATGGTATATCCAAGTCGGCGAGACGACTTACTTACTTCATTTTTATTTATACATAGGTATTATTAATTTCAATTTATATAATTACTTATTACTATATTTGTATAGGAGCTTCATACGAATGGGAACTTAACCGAGACAGGTGCAAATCCAATCAAGGTTCAGAGCATTTACCAATCTTTGAAATTAAGAATAGCGAATGATGGCTATATAATGGGAGCTGAATGTTTGGACCACTTAAAAAAACGCATTGAGTACTTCTGCAAGAGAATTGCTATATTTCGGCGTGACTGCAAGCGAAATAAAGCATTCGTTTTGGAAAAGCATACGGATTGGCTTTCGACAAATGAACAGTTTTCATTTAAATCCGATGTACTTATTACACCTGAGTATTGAACGTGGCCGCCCAAAAATAGCTGTTCCGACGAAAATAGCTGTTGGCAACAAAACATTATTCGTTGAGCATATTTTGCAACTTACAATGGTTGATGGTAAAATTTGTAATGCCTTAACCCAAACATCATCCTCAAAATGCTATACATACATATATGCAACGCCAAGCCCACAGAGATGAACAATATTCAGAGAAGTTTGCAAAGGGAAGTTCATCAGGATCGGTTTCAATTCGGGTTGTCACCACTTCATGCATATATAAGATTTTTTGAATATTTCATTCATTTATCATACAGACTTCATGTTAAAGTCTGGCAAGTTAGAGGGGACGAAGAAAACTTAAATTTTTGGAAAGAAAAAGAAAAATTCAAATAGAATTCCGTATAAAAATGGGATTGATTGTTGATAACCCGAAGGTTGGTGGATGTGGAACATCGAATGATGGAAACACTGCCAGAAAATACTTTAGCAATCATGGGTTATCCGCCGAAATAACAGGCCGAAATGAAGACCTTATTGAACGGTGCAACAATATTGCAAGCACTTTCTTCAGGATACAAAATTAATGTGGAAAAATTTAAGACACTTGCACTCCAAATAGCGACTGATCTTACAAGGACATATTCATGGTATTATCTTCCGCCGACTGTTCATAATGGACCATCCGTAATTGAAAACGCTCTAGTGTCGATTGGGGAGTTGTCAGAGGAAGCTGCTGAGTCGAGAAATAAGGACATTAAAAAATTTCGTCTAAATCATAAGAGAAAAATTTCTCGAGTGGCAACAAATGAAGATCTACTCAATCGATTACTAATAATATATTAAATAATAGAGAACCATATGTGAAAAAATTACAAAAAAAAATCATTATTTTTTATTTTTATTAGGAGGCTGAATATGATTGATTTTTTTTTTTTTTTGAGTTTTTTATTTATTATATTTTTATTAAATTTTAGAAAAAGTTTCAGATTTTTAACACCACTAGAAGTATTTTTGGCCGCTCGCTCCACACAAGCCCGACCACTCCACACTGGTTGCGTCCATAGGCCAAAAATCAAAAATATCATCACAAAATACTTGGACAAAACGAACACAAATTGACACTACATTTTTGCAGCCCGTCTGAGCTTTGTTTGTACTTTGTCATTGCAAATTCGTACTTCAAAGTGATCAAACGTTTGACAAAGTGGTCCGATATTAATAATTTAAAATGGATTTTGTAATTGAAGGTATTTACTTTAATAAATGTTTATTTAAAGATTAATTTGATCAATTCAAACATTTTTGTGTGATTTTGAACGTCTTAACCTTTTTTGTGCATTTTGTGTACGTCTTTTTTATGTTTACTAAAAGTTTTAGTTGTGTTGTCCCCGGATGCCCCCATTGGGAGGCCATCACTGTATTTGTCAATGTTTTAAGGTAATAATCATGAAAGTTTAGTTACTTAAAGTTGCTAATTAGCTTATATTCATAAATAAACTAGAGTGGTCTTATTTATTTTCATGGGACAAATATCCACCGTTATCAGCGTATCTTTGTGTTGTTGGTTTCGTTTTCGTCGTTTGTTTTGTACCTTTTCTTACATTAAATTTACTGTACTAATTTATGTTTGCTTTGCACATTTTATTTTGATTGTATAGGAGCATCTTATAACTGTGTGTTTTCACGCATCCACATTTTTGATCTTTGGTGCAAAGAAAAAGGCACGAATGCCGAAAAATGCAAGGCATAAATAATTTACTGGCACTAAACATAAAAAGCAAAGGCTACGAAAGGCTACAAGGCTACTTAAGAAATGTATTCAGTACATTTGCAAAAAGATAGTTGCCTTCTGGATTCAGTATAAAAAAATTAGAAGTTTAGTTGTAGAATACAAATCTGAATGGCTAAAAACTAAAGAATTTATTGTCCTGAAGCCTACTGGTAGTGCTCAACAAATTGATCTGAGTTCTAGTCGTGGACGGCCCAAAATGGATTTTGTTGAGTCCTCAAAAAGGACGAAACGTCGCCGAATAGTCCTACTACAAAAGCATGATGAGTCTGCAGCTTCTGTTTTGTAAATATTGACAAGGTCTTGTCGCTTGCCGTCGACATTGGGTTGTCCAAACACCAATACTTGGTGATTAGATCATTTATAAATTCAGAAGTTCCCTATAACTTATTGCCAAGTTACGAAAAAATTCTTAAGTTCAAAACATTGAGATATCCAAATAAATTGTTGTAGACGAAACACATGCAAAAGTGGAACTACAAAGTCTTTTAGGCAACACGGCTTCAAGTATTTTAGAGCTTCAAAAGAATTTAATTGAAGAACGTTTGGATGAAACTGAAAAAACTTTAACATTAATTGGAAAATGGGGTTTCGATGGCAGCACTGGCCACAGCGAATATAAACAAAAGTTTTCCAATTGTATTAATGACGAGAAAAGTTTATTTGTTACATCGTACGTCCCACTTCAGCTTGTAACCGACTCTAAAGTAATATGGAAAAAGCCCAGGCCATCATCTACCCGATATTGTAGGCCACTCAGGCTTCAATTTAAAAAGGAGCCCGCACTTTCCGTCGAAGAAGAGCTCTACTTCAAGGAGAAAATAGCTAACTTGAAGACAACAGAGCATAAAATTTGCAATACAAAATTTTCTATAAAGCACGCCCTTCAATTAACCATGGTGGATGGTAAAGTTTGCAACGCGTTAAGCAACACGTCCTCGATGAAATGCTTTATATGTGGAGCAAAGCCCACAGAAATGAATAATATTGAAAAATGTGTTGGAAGAGATGTGCAAGAAAAGTATTTTGAATTCGGGCTATCACCACTTCATTCATATATCCGGTTCTTCGAATATTTCTTGCACATTTCGTACAAGCTGGATGTAAAGCTTTAGCAAGTACGATCGGGAGACCTCAAGTCTATTGTATTAAAGAAAAAACATCAAATTCAAGCGGAGTTTCGAGAGAAAATGGGGTTACTGGTCGATACGCCAAAGGATGGAGGTAGAGGAAACTCCGACGATGGCAATACTACCAGGAAATTTTTCAGTAACCTTAGCATCTCAGATTACAGGCATTAATGAAGAAGTTATTGCCCGATGCGCTGCGATACTGCAAGCCTTAGCATCAGGATACAAAATAAATATAAAAATATCAAAGAAGCTAACATCGGCTGTGCCGAAGTTTATATACCCTTCAAGGGTAACCCTTGCAGTCCATGGCCATAATATTTTTACATGTTCCAAACTCTTTTTCTGTATCTCAATTCATTAATGCATAGAACCTTTCAAATATCATTTCAATTTCTTCTTCTTCCCCACCCCTTTTTACGAGCATGCTGCGATTAGCACGCATGCACATTTAGTTTATGTAGCGTTGCGTCTGTATGTGTGCATGCGTGTGCTCTGTTGATTTGTCGATGACGTAGTAGGCAGCAAGCCGAACCGATTTATATCGACTGTAACTTGTGTTCTATTTATCCAATCAGATTCAAATTTTGGGATCTGAGATTTTATATATAATACTATCGTATTGGTAAATTTCATGGCGACATTTCACCTCTCTATCATTACTGGAAGTATTTTTGGCCACCAGCACCATATAAGCGCAACCAGTGTGCACTGTGGGACGGACGGACGGACAGACAGACAGTCGGAGAAGGCTAGATCGTCTCGCCTGTTGATGGTGATCAAGAATATATATAGTGTATGGGGTCGGAAAAAGCTTCCTTCTGCCTGTTACATACATTTCGGCGACTTTAATATACCATTTCACCCTATGGGTGTATGGCATAAAAGCGGTGAAGCACGGGGGTTCCAACATTATTATCTGGGCGTGCTTTTCGTATTATGGAGTACGTCCGATCAGCACGTCTACGTTGATATCCTGCTAAAAAAAAAAGCTAAAAAGTGGTTTCCGGACAACACCATCGACGTCATGGAATGGCCTCCGCAGTCTCCGGATCTCAATCCAATTGAAATTTTTGTGGACTGATGTCAAATACGCAGTTGACACCTGCAACCCAATATCAAATGAAGTAAGTAAGTCGTCTCGCCGACTTAGGTATACCAAACACCAGTAAAACAAATATTTGAAATTTATAATAACAAATGCATTTTCGTATTTTTAAAAAAATCTGTTTGCATGCTTTTTACAAGCATTATCTTAGTATTTAGCTCATTCAAGCATACGAGCACCCTAGCGCCCCCACCAGCCAACGGCCACTTCCGGCCATATGGAAAAACGTTTATATGCATAACTTGGCTATTTTTATTCCGATTTTGATCAAATTTGGTATTTTGCTTGATATTAGTATCAAATTTAAGTGTGCTAAATTTGATTGCACAAGGTTGAAAATTACGGGAGATAATCGAGTTTTTTCAAATTACGGGGGCGGAAAGAGGCGTGGCAAAATCTTTACACATCAAAAATGTGCGCAATTACTAAGCAAATATTCGTACCAAATTTTGTGTCTCTAGCTAGAATAGTTTTTGAGAAAATCGGTTTTATATCATTTTCGGGGGCGGTAGGGGGCGTGGCAAACATTTGAAACAAACTCGATAAGCGTACATATGACACGAGTCTACATACCAAATTTGGTGGCTCTAGCTCTTATAGTCTCCGAGATCTAGGTGTTCATACAGACGGACGGACGGACAGACGGACAGACGGACATGGCTAGATCATCTCGGCTGTTGATGCTGATCAAGAATATATATACTTTATGGGGTCGGAAAAGCTTCCTTCTGCCTGTTACATACATTTTGGCGACTTTAATATACCATTTCACCCTATGGGTGTATGGTATAAAAATGCCAACAGAGACGTCAGGAGACTGGCATCTATACCTCCTGGCCTCATTTTGAGTCCCTTCAATTTTTAAAAGACCAAATGAAGCCCAGGCAAACGTGAGGAAATTTGGATGCCAGCTGCTCCAATAAAAGTTTCTGTGTTCCAGAGTGTGAAGATTCGCTGGACACAGAATTATCCCACAATTTGGCTGAGCTATGTGACACAGATGAGGAAGAGAATTTTTCTAAAAAAAATAAAAAAATAAAATTAAGTATGCCTTCTCAACTGCTGTCCATTGAGAAGGAGAAACTTAAACTTTTAGAAAAAAAATTAATACACCAAAAACACCCGACGATGACCAATGTTTTTTTGAGAGCCTTCTGCCATATATGAAGTCTATGGACATGCGAAATGAAGTAAGTAAGTCGTCTCGCCGACTTGGATATACCATACACCAGTAAAACAAATATTTTAAATTTATAATAACCAATGCATTTTCGTATTTTTAAAAAAATCTGTTTGCATGCTTTTTAGAAGCATATCTTAGTATTTCGCTCACTCAAGCATTCGAGCACCCTAGCGCCCCCACCAGCCAACGGCCAACTCCGGCCATATGGAAAAACGTTCATATGCATAACTTGGCTATTTTTATTCCGATTTTGATCAAATTTGGTATTTTGCTGGATATTAGTATCAAATTTAAGTGTGCTAAATTTGATTGCACAAGGTTGAAAATTACGGGAGATAATGGAGTTTTTTCAAATTACGGGGGCGGAAAGAGGCGTGGCAAAATCTTTACACATCAAAAATGTGCGCAATTACTAAGCAAATATTCATACCAAATTTTGTGTCTCTAGCTAGAATAGTTTTTGAGAAAATCGGTTTTATTTAATTTGCGGGGGCGGTAGGGGGCGTGGCAAAATTTTTACAAATACAAAACGTGCGCATTTACTTAGCAAATATACATACCAAATTTTGTGTCTCTAGCTAGAATAGTTTTTGAGAAAATCGGTTTTATATCATTTTCGGGGGCGGTAGGGGGCGTGGCAAACATTTGAAACAAACTCGATAAGCGTACATATGACACGAGTCTACATACCAAATTTGGTGGCTCTAGCTCTTATAGTCTCCGAGATCTAGGTGTTCATACAGACGGACGGACGGACAGACGGACAGACGGACATGGCTAGATCATCTCGGCTGTTGATGCTGATCAAGAATATATATACTTTATGGGGTCGGAAAAGCTTCCTTCTGCCTGTTACATACATTTTGGCGACTTTAATATACCATTTCACCCTATGGGTGTATGGTATAAAAATGCCAACAGAGACGTCAGAAGACTGGCATCTATACCTCCTGGCCTCATTTTGAGTCCCTTCAATTTTTAAAAGACCAAATGAAGCCCAGGCAAACGTGAGGAAATTTGGATGCCAGCTGCTCCAATAAAAGTTTCTGTGTTCCAGAGTGTGAAGATTCGCTGGACACAGAATTATCCCACAATTTGGCTGAGCTATGTGACACAGATGAGGAAGAGAATTTTTCTAAAAAAAATAAAAAAATAAAATTAAGTATGCCTTCTCAACTGCTGTCCATTGAGAAGGAGAAACTTAAACTTTTAGAAAAAAATTAATACACCAAAAACACCCGACGATGACCAATGTTTTTTTGAGAGCCTTCTGCCATATATGAAGTCTATGGACATGCGAAATGAAGTAAGTAAGTCGTCTCGCCGACTTGGATATACCATACACCAGTAAAACAAATATTTTAAATTTATAATAACCAATGCATTTTCGTATTTTTAAAAAAATCTGTTTGCATGCTTTTTAGAAGCATATCTTAGTATTTCGCTCACTCAAGCATTCGAGCACCCTAGCGCCCCCACCAGCCAACGGCCAACTCCGGCCATATGGAAAAACGTTTATATGCATAACTTGACTATTTTTATTCCGATTTTGATCCAATTTGGTACTTTGCTTGATATTAGTATCAAATTTAAGTGTGCTAAATTTGATTGCACAAGGTAGAAAATTACGGGAGATAATCGAGTTTTTTCAAATTACGGGGGCGGAAAGGGGCGTAGCAAAATCTTTACACATCAAAAATGTGCGCATTTACTAAACAAATATACATACCAAATTTTGTATCTCTAGTTTCTATAGTGTTTTAGAAAATCGGTTTTATATAATTTGCGGGGCGGTAGGGGGCGTGGCAAAATTTTTATAAATACAAAATTTGCGCATTTACTAAGCAAATATACATACCATATTTTGTATCTCTAGTTGCTATAGTGTTTAAGAAAATCGGTTTTATATAATTTGCGGGGGCGGTAGGGGGCGTGGCAGAAATTTGAAATAAATTTATTCACTCTACATACTACACGAGTCTACCAAATTTGGTGGCTCTAGCTCTTATAGTCTCCGAGATCTAGGTGTTCATACAGACGGACGGACGGACGGACATGTCTAGATCATCTTGGCTGTTGATGCTGATCAAGAATATATGTATATACTTTATGGGTCGGAAAAGCTTCCTTCTGCTTGTTACATACTCTTTGGCGACTTTAATGTACCATTTCACCCTATGGGTGTATTTAACACTGCGAGAAAAGAAAAGTGAACTAATATTTTCAACAAAGCGACACAAACAAACTCGCGTCAAAATGCTGCAAGCAGTGCTGCCAACATTTCGTTGCATCAAAACGCTAAATCAGCCTTTGAAAAAAGCTAGAAATACCTAGAAACGTTTCTTCGTAGCTAAAAAAAAACGTTAGAATATATATATAAATTTTTTTTTGTTTATTTCAATATTTTATAAGATTTCCTAAAGGACATCATCTTGATCCTCTTGGTTTTTGTAGGTTTCATTGGTCCCTATCTTTTTATACCATACACCCATAGGGTGAAATGGTATATTAAAGTCGCCAAAATGTATGTACCAGGCAGAAGGAAGCTTTTCCGACCCCATAAAGTATATATATTCTTGATCAACATCAACAGCCGAGACGATCTAGCCATGTCCGTCTGTCCGTCCGTCTGTATGAACACCTAGATCTCGGAGACTATAAGAGCTAGAGCCACCAAATTTGGTATGTAGATAAGTGTAGTATGTAGAGTGATCAAGTTTATTTCAAATTTCTGCCACGCCCCCTACCGCCCCCGCAAATTATATAAAACCGATTTTCTTAAACACTATAGCAACTAGAGACACAAGATTTGGTATGTATATTTGCTAAGTAAATGCGCACATTTTGTATTTGTAAAAATTTTGCCACGCCCCCTACCGCCCCCGCAAATTAAATAAAACCGATTTTCTCAAAAACTATTCTAGCTAGAGACACCATAGTTGGTATAAATATTTGCTTAGTAATTGCGCACATTTTTGATGTGTAAAGATTTTGCCACGCCCCTTTTCGCCCCCGTAATTTGAAAAAACTCGATTATCTCCCGTAATTTTCTACCTTGTGCAATCAAATTTAGCACACTTAAATTTGATACTAATGTTCAGCAAAATACCAAATTTGATCAAAATCGGACTATAAATAGCTAAGTTATGCATATAAACGGTTTTCCATATGGCCGGAGTTGGCCGTTGGCTGGTGGGGGCGCTAGGGTGCTCGTATGCTTGAGTGAGCGAAATACTAAGATTTGCTTTTAAAAAGCATGCAAACCGATTTTTTAAAAAATACGAAAATGCATTGGTTATTATTAATTTGAAATATTTATTTTATTGGTGTATGGTATACCCAAGTCGGAGAGACGACTTACTTACTTCATTTAAATATGCTGCTGGTAATTTGTAGTCGTGGCAGCATTTTTCTTGGAGGCGTAGTCCGTATCTACAAGTATGAAATTTAATGTAATTAATAATTTTGTAAAATATACACTTAACAGAAAAAATACCTTATATGTAAAATGGCGTTCAAAGTTCTATTAGCCATATTATTTCTTAGCTTCGTTTTGACTATATTCATTTGACTAAAAACTCTTTCCACCTCTGCGTTCGACCAGGGTAGCGATAAAAGGTTTAGTGCAAATGATGCCAGTGCCGAAAACCGTTTTGTCCCTGCTCCATCTCGATTTCACTTCGGCCCAAAAAGGTATTGTCTCTTTTGTATTGCACCAATTAATTAAGTGGATGCTCGAGTATTGCATCAAAATTTCATCAATTTCGGTGGACTCCACCTTCAAGTGCACGAGAATATTTACAATTTCATCTTTTTGTGCACATAGTATTTTTATACCATACACCCATAGGGTGAAATGGTATATTAAAGTCGCCAAAATGTATGTAACAGGCAGAAGGAAGCTTTTCCGACCCCATAAAGTATATATATTCTTGATTAGCATCAACAGCCGAGACGATCTAGCCATGTCCGTCTGTCCGTCCGTCCGTCCGTCTGTATGAACACCTAGATCTCGGAGACTATAAGAGCTAGAGCCACCAAATTTGGTATGTAGACTCGTCTTATATGTACGCTTATCGAGTTTGTTTCAAATGTTTGCCACGCCCCCTACCGCCCCCGCAAATGATATAAAACCGATTTTCTTAAACACCATAGCAACTAGAGACACAAAATTTGGTATGTATATTTGCTTAGTAAACGCACACATTTTGTATTTATAAAAATTTTGCCACGCCCCCTACCGCCCCCGCAAATCAAATAAAACCGATTTTCTCAAAACCTATTTTAGCTAGAGACACCATAGTTGGTATAAATATTTGCTTAGTAATTGCGCACAGTTTTGATGTGTAAAGATTTTGGCACGCCCCCCTCCGCCGCCGTAATTTGAAAAAACTCGATTATCTCCCGTAATTTTCTACCTTGTGCAATCAAATTTAGCACACTTAAATTTGATACTAATATCAAGCAAAATACCAAATTTGATCAAAATCGGAATAAAAATAGTCAAGTTATGCATATAAACGTTTTTCCATATGGCCGGAGTTGGCCGTTGGCTGGTGGGAGCACTAGGGTGCTCGAATGCTTGAGTGAGCGAAATACTAAGATATGCTTCTAAAAAGCATTGGTTATTATAAATTTAAAATATTTGTTTTACTGGTGTATGGTATATCCAAGTCGGCGAGACGACTTACTTACTTCATTTCTACAGAAAACAAGTTAACCTGCTGAAGGATTTCAAAATTATCAGGCAACCTAAAACAATTTATATTATAATAAAACAAAATATTACAACTAATTTATAATTACATATGTACCTCTGTTTTAGCTCGTTGATTAATGCTACTATAAAGTTGGCACATTGTAAACGAATTTCTGCCTAAAATTTATTCGAGATTTTTTCCTTATACTCTTTTAGCTTTATTTCAAAATATCCCAAATAGCAGTCATGCTTAACAAATTGTTTGAAGTCTTCTTTTAAAATATCAATATCGACATCAGGGGGAATAATTTTACTTTTAAATGAATTTATCGTATATACGAGATCACTTAATAGTTTGCTAGAGTCTCCAGTGCTTGATTGAAAAATTTTGTTGATGTGCTGCATTTGGGCTAGCACTGGTTGCAAGAACAGAAGATACAAATGATTAACGTCAACACTATAAAGTTTTTGCAACGTCTGCGTCATATAACATTTTTCATTTGTTGCAGCAATGGTGAAGTGAAGCTTCAGTTCAATCCATTGCTCAAGAATTCGCCTAACTGCTTTTTCAATGGACAGCAACCTTGTCTCGCAAACTCGAGGTATTTTAAAAGGATCCTAAAGAAATACATGTTATTCATATTCTTAATATATATACATACATATATTTATATATAAACAAACATGTACAAAACACAAACTACATACACACTCATGTTAAATAGAATGAAACGCACACAATTGTTAATGTCGAAAATTACAAAAAGATGTCTCTTTCACCTGGTCGGAATTTATAATTTGATATATTTTTTTGTACTCAGTTTGTCTTTTCGTGCTGCAGGAAAACCAATTATACGTTTGAGCAACAATGTACTCTAAGACCTCGGGAACAGTTTTGCAGGCATTACTAACAGCCAATTGCAGTGAATGGCATACACATTTTATTAATACTAAAGACGGAACCATTTGTTTTAACTCCGTGTAAACACTTTGATTGGAACCAACCATAACACTTGCGTTGTCCGTGCCGATTCCGATCAAATTCGCAAGGTTTAATTTAAAGTTGTTAAGTTCCTCGCAGAGGCTTCTCACGATCGTTTTTGTGTCGCCTGCCTCGAGCGGGACTAAGGATAAAAATGTGGAAATCATGACGCTCCGTTTTGAACTAAAATAGTTTATGGCAACACCTATACAGAAAGTAGCTAAGATTAAGATTGTTTTTCAGAATGATTAGAATTATAACTTACCAAGAGTCTTGTACACACTTATATCGGTACTCTCATCAATCAATAAACCATACTTCACATCATCGATGTCTTCTCTCAGTAGCTCTATGAAGTGAGGAGCTAAAACGTTTTTGATTATGCTCGTGTACTTTGTCCTATGGAGCTTTAAAAGATTGGCATCCTGAAACTTCTCTTTGCACAGCAATCCTAAATGGTCCACAGGTTTGATCGAACAATGTGTTGCAATATACAAACACAGTCCCGCTTCTTGATCGAAAGATTTCAATGAGATTGAAGAAACAAATGGTAGTTTGTTAGGCTGTGCAAAAGCCGATGAAGTTCACTTGTGTTTAGCAGTCTTGGCATGTGCGTGCAAGTCTGAAAGCTTGGCATTAATGCTGGATTTGCAGTATTTGCAATAACATTTGCCCTCATCAGCTGCATCTAAAGTCAACCAATCTTTAAATGCAGGATCTTGCATACATATAACAAGCGGTTTTTGCTTATAAATTTTTGGCATTTTTAACTTCCGCTCGCGCTGTAAAACTTGTAAAATACCCTTTTAGTGATGGCATAAAACGCGATTCGGTAGACTTCACAGACATCGATAAGATTGAATGCTCGTTTGGCCTATCGATGTTTTTTGCCATTCAAATGGAAAAATACTATTCGTATGAAAATGTGGCATCATAGAGTAAAAATACACCAAGCTACCAGATGTTTCAAAAATATAAAGTAAAACTAGTTTTTCTTGAAAATTAGCTATAATTCCCGCTAGCCGCTATTTCACAATTTATCCCGCATTTCCTTGTTGCAACCCACTAGGTCTAGTGGGGAAAATAGCTAAATTGGCAGCACTGGCTGCAAGCGACTAATTCAGATTATACGCTCATGCACACAGATAGCAAAACAAGCAATTGCCGAACAAAAGTGCCCGCACGGGCTATGGGTGCCTACCCCTGCTGTACATGCTTGTTTCGGTTATTCTCGCATACAGACTGCAAGGAAAAAAACTGTTTACAGTAATTTGCGAGCTATGGTTCAAAGTTAAAAAAAAAACCAATATTAATATGATCCACAGTACATACATATGTACATACATTGTGTAATTGTAATTCTTTATATTCTTTTTGTTTGAGAGATTCTAAAACATTACGTTTATGTAAATAAAATTTTTGTTTTATTTATAAATACTGTAAATTAACTGAGCCGAACGAAATATGTACATATTTAAATGTTCTCAGGTTTATGCTTCACTATTCGGTATACCAAGAACGAACAAAATATTTCAACGACATCGGTTCGGTTTTCGGTACTTGCTTCTCCCTATGTTCGCATTTGCTTTACCGCGTCTCGCGGTACATATGTATGTGCTATGTATTCGTTTGCACTTATTTGTACATACACTTTGTCAAGTAATTCTTTGCAAAGTGAAAAAAGTCACACAAATTCATTTATCAGCTTATATTTTATTACAAAGCATTACTTTTTTTCAAAATTTTTTTTTGGTAACTTTTAGTTTTAAGTATTCTTAACAAATATAAGGCACAAAAATTTCAAATTTCCATCCAAAAGAAACAAAAAAAGAAAATTCGGCGAAATTGACGCTGTCAATTAATTCTTTGCAAAATGCAAAGACACTACAAATTGAAGCCGCAGCTGTGTAACGGCACTTTTTTCCGGAGAAAGAAAATATGTTGGAATTACCGCACGCCGGAGGCCGACCATCTAAGTTGACACGACGCGAGCACTCAAAAATTATGAAAGAGGTCAGCAATAACCCTTAAGTCAGCCTAAGAGAGTTAGCGACAAACCTTAAAAATGATTGCCAGTCCGTAAGCCATGAAACCAAAAATGGAATGACGTTATTTTTTGTGATGAGCCAAGCAAAGTTTGGCAAATTATCTGTAATGGTGTGGGGTTGTATCTCATCAAGAGGGGTTGGAGAACTTCGAATATTCACGGAAATAGTGGATAAAGCTTTTTATTTGGATATCCTCAAAAATGAACTAACGAAAAGTGCAGCAAGTTTTTATTGACCCCCGAAACCCAAATAAGCTCAAGTATAAGCTCTATCAGGATAACGACCCCAAACACAAGTCGCTCGTATGCAGGTCCTGGCTACTATACAATTGCAGCAAAGTGATTCAAACACCTGCCCAGAGTCCTGATTTAAACCCCATCGAAAACTTGTGGGCGTTTTTGAAGAAACGTGTGGGTAGACGAAGCCCAACGAATAAAACGGATCTGATAAGAGCAATTCAAGACAAATGGACTGAAATTCCCGAAGTTTATGAACTTCGGCACCTAGTACATTCGATGCCACGACGTCTTCAGGCCGTACTAGATGCAGACGAAAAACACACCAAATATTACTTGTTAAAAAATAATATTTTCCTAGTTTTACGTTGACTTCAAATAATTGTTTGCATTTTGCAAACAATTAATCTACAGTGTGGATTTCGTTGAATTTTTTTTTTTTGTTTCTTTTGGATGAAAATTTTAAATTTTTGTGCCTTATATTTGTTAAGAATACTTTAATCTATAATTTACCAAAAAGAATTTGTATGATTTTTTTCATTTTGCAAAGAATTACTTGACAAACTGTACATACATACATACATACAGTGAGTCAAAAAAGTATTGGCACACTTGAAAAATCCAACTTCTAAGAGCTGTAACTTTTTTGTTAACACAGCTACAGTGGTGCTCATAGACTTAAGCCACTGCTACTACCATAAACTGTTTTCTTAATAACTTTTTTGAACATATTTATTTCGCCCTGAAATTTTTACATTTTGAAACAATATTATTTAAGCATCTGATCAGAGAAAAAAATGACCAGTAGGAACACGATGGTTCCCAAAAAATTTACTAAATGTCAAAAAGAAGTTTTCCGTCCTGCTCACATACTTAAGCCACCTTGAGGTAAAATTGTCAAACTTGTGTTTTTTTCGGGGAAAGTTGTGTTATTTATTTTCTAAACTAAAATATTGAATACTAAATACGTTTCCCAAAACAATTTAACCGCTATGGCTAAAAATAAAAATACAAATCCGGCTGAAAGGAAGCTAATAAGGGAATATTACGAAAAAACCACAAGTACTCTACAAATTTGTAAGACTTTACATTTTTCGCGTGGCAATATCAGAAATGCCATTGCATTTTATAGAAAAATGGAACCTGGGAAAATATTCCACGCGAAAAGTGCAGAAAAACCACTTTAAACGACGATAGACTGATTGCCGAAATCAGTAAAGCCGATCCTTTCTTGACTTCAACGCAAATCAGAGGTCAAATGGTGTCAGATTATGGCGTGAATGTGTCATCTAAGACCATAAGAAGACGCCTAAATGAGTTCGGGCTATATAAACGCATTGCCCAAAAAAAACCATTGCTGTCTATTACAAATGTTAAAAAGCGCCTTCAATTCGCCACAGAGCATTTTTAAAAGGTCCCAATTTTTGGAACATGATTGGTTGGAGCGACGAATCGAAGTTTAATATCCTTAGGAGTGATGGTAAACCATACGTACGACGCCCTCCCAACAAACAATTGGACCCCAAATACACGAAGAAGACCGTTAAACATGGTGGCGCTTTGATTATGGTCTGGGGCTGTTTCACCGCATCGTGCGTAGGTCCGCTAGTGAAGATAGAAGGCATTATGAACGGCGAAATGTACAGGGACATCCTTATTAACAATTTATCTGGAGAATATACCGAAAATTTGCCACTTGCCTTGATATTTCAACAGGACAAAGAACCGAATCACTGCACTATGGTCTGGATGTCGATTTTTTTGGCATAAAGTCCAAATTTTCATGAAAAGATTCGGTGGTTTTGGTAATTGATTATGAAAGTAGATACCCTGAGCACAAAATATCGATAAAAAAAAATTTTTAATGGCATCCCTGGGTTCGTACCAGGGTCTCAAAGTCAGACATGTGCTTTGTGCCTAATCGACATTTGGAAAGTGAAAAAAAAAACCTAAAGTTTAAAGTGCCACCATTTGTGGAATTTTGCACATAAAAATAATTTAAAATATGGAAAATATACATCAAGGTATGTAGTTTTTAATGTATATATTTATTTTATGTGTAGTCTTAGGATTTAAGTGTTGTGTAATGTCCAATAAATGTGTATTTTTTTAGAAAATTGTTTTGCGTTCTCTGTGTTTCGTGGAATAGAACTAACGAGCTGACACCTGCTGACAAAAAGTAATGACACAAGTTGGTACCTATATATGTCGTCTTTGATCGCAAACTAATGCCTTCGCCCCGTTTTTCCCCCTTTTCCATTAATTTAATAATATTCAGGCAAGTTCGAATTTTGTCATAAAGAACTCATCGATATTTGGTGCAGCAACAATCGAGAAATAAAATCTGTATCAGAATGGATCTACAGTAAAGTCAACAATAACCATCTGGGATACGAAAAAATAAAAGAAATAGATAAAAAAATAAGTAATTTTGAATCATTCATTAAAAAAAACCTATTGAAATGCAACCACATGTTGGAACGATTTATGTCCAAGCATTCTAAATGGCTGGAATCTAAAATATCAATAGTTGTTAATGAAAATTGTAATACACCACAGACAACTGGACGTCCACCTTTATCTTATGCAAATGCAGGGGCAAGATTAAAAAGGAAACTGGCTTGTGAGCTTGCGAATGAGACTAATCTCAACACGAATCTTCTTGTGCATGCTGCAGCAGTTTCTGCTACCAAAGAATGCAGAATGGATGCGGCGTTTGTTCTCAAAAAAACTTTAACAACACCTGAATACCCAACTGAAACGAGAAACCGACGTCAAATGCAAGAACCCATTCCACTTACTCCAGATGAAGCTTTAGCTTACCTCCTAGAAAATTCACTTAATAAACAGCAATATATAAACACCAGGCTTTTGAATAAAAGTCATCATAGCAACATATTTCCAAACTATAATAAAGTAATGGAAGCAAAATTACAATGCCGGCCCGTGGGTATAGAAGTAATGGAAACTACTGCTGAAGTGTCCTTACAAAATCTTCTAAATCATACTGCTCATCGAATAATTAAATTGCAGTCCGATGTTTTCCAGCAGTTTCCTGTTAGTTCCAAAATCAAATTAATTTGCAGCTATGGATTTGATGGTTCAACTGGTCATAGTATATACAAGCAGAAGTTTGGAAATGAAGCAAATGGCGAACAGCTATCAGATCATTCTCTTTTTGTAACTTCTGTTATTCCCTTAAAAATTATTGACTCCTGTTATCGGAGCATCTGGATAAACAGGACACCTCAGTCCATCAGATATTGCAGACCGCTCAAAATTGAACTAGTAAAAGAAACTTCTTCTCACATACTTATGGAAAAAAATAGTTTAGATTTTCAAATTGATAACCTCAAACCGTTTGTTTTTAAATTGGATGAGAACTTCGACATATCAGTTACCTATGAAATGCATATGACACTTATTGATGGCAAAGTTCTCAACGTACTAACTGGAAATAAATCTACTCAATGTTGTCCAATATGTGGTGTCACCCCAACTAAAATATTGGAAATTACTGATTTCAGTTCAGAAACCTTCACCCCAAAGCTTAATGCATTGAAATTTGGGGTAAGTCCACTACATGCATGGATCAGGTTTCTAGAATTTGTCTTGAACGTATCATACAGATTAGAGATTAAAAAATGGCATATGAAAGGTGACGATAAGATTAAAATGAACATACGGAAAAAATACATTCAGGAAAAGATTTGGAATGAAATGGGTCTACGAATAAGTATGCCAAAGACGAATGGCTGCGGCAATAGCAATGATGGTAATACCGCAAGAAGAGCTTTTGAGAATAGGAAAATACTATCATCCATAACCAGTTTTAGCGAGGCCCTTTTAAATAATTTTCACATTATTTTAATAGCAATTTCATGTAATTTTTATTTAAGTTCGGATAAATTTCGTTCCTTTTGTGAGAGAACTTTTTGCTTATATATGCATATTTATCCGTGGTATCCAATGTCACCAACGATTCATAAAGTGTTAGTTCACGGCTTTCAAATAAACAATTCGACTTTAATTCCACTTGGATGCTTGGGCGAAAATGGTTCAGAAGCCCGGAATAAAATCTACAAAAAAGACAGACGATCACATTCAAGAAAAGATAGTCGAGTCAATACAATGAGTGACATTTTTCATAGAGCCATGGATTCCTCGGATCCATTACTATCGAGTGTCTGTTTAAAGGAGAGGGAAAGAAAAAACCCGAAAAAACCTCTTCCCAAAGAAGTTTTAAGTCTTCTGGAGTTGCCGTCTACTGAAGATGAAGATTTATCTGGAAATGAATCCAATTTACAATCTGATTGTGATTCTAATTCTGAGGAGGACGTTGACGACATAGAGCTAGAAGAAGAAGACGATGCCAATTAAACACAACAACAATTTTTGGAATCTATTTTCTTCATACCACTTTTCTACACTACCAAATATGAGACAAATAAAATTTTAAACTATCTATTTTGTGCATGTTTATAATTATTAATTGGTCAAAACAGTTCCGAATATTTAAAAATTCAGCCTGAAAGTATGCAATCGGGTCAAATTTTATAGTTTTCGACAAATCGCGGTAAAGCCATGGTGCAATTCCAAAAAAAAAAAAAATTGAAATTTTCTGTTAGTATTTCCAGCATGCTTGCAAAATTTCAACTCTCTAGCATTCAAACTGTAGTTTATGCCAGAAAAATCGACATCCAGACCATAGTGCACTGCAGCAAGATAGTCAAGTCGTGGCTTCACCAAGAGGCAAAAAAAAACAGCAAATAAAAAAGATTTGTAGCGAATTTAGCAAGAAAAGTGGAAGAAAATCACCCTCAACAGTGCGCAAGTCTTGTGGACTCAATGCCAAAGCGTTGCTACACTGTTCTTAAGCAGAAAGGTCATCCAACTCAATATTAAAGTAAATTCATTTAAATTATAAGGAATATTGGGCAAATGCTAACTTTTTCAACCATTTTTTCCAGGGGCCCAAGTATATATTTGAACAAATAAGCTTATTTTGTAGAAACTAAAAATTGTCCGAATAATTGTTGTGCGTAAAAATGTGCCTTTTTTTATTTTTTAAGTTTTTTCCATATGCCAAAGAAGGTTTTTTTTGTTTTTATGTTTTAAATTAGTATTAGGAACATGAATTTTCAAAATGAAATAAAAATTTTTGTTTAAACTTAAATATTTTTCAAGTTATTTATAAAGAAAGTTGAAGTTTATGGGTGTCCGAATAAATGTTGTGCTGACTGTATGAGCAGGACATTTTGGAGATGTTCTCAGCTTTTTTAAGTTTTTCATTAAATTCCCAACTAGTTTTAGCGTTGAAGACATGGTATGGCTATTGCAATTCTGGAGTTCTTTAGCAAAGTCTGCTGATGATAGAACTTGGTAGTTCTTGAAATAGCTATACAGACAACCTGCTCACCTTTTTGTGTGTTGCCTTTGAAATAATCTTCTTTTGTAAGATTGACCTCGAGCCGGCTAAGTTCGATTTGTTTTTCATTAAATATATATTTTTATAACTTTGTTATTCTTCTATTAGAACAATGACACAAAGTGACACAAAAAATTGGAGCTGTGAAATAAAAACTTTTCTTAATTTTCGTTTAAATTCTTGGTTGAAGTTTTGTGGCTTAAGTCTATGAGCACCACTGTATATGTAAATGAAAAATTACATTTATAAATTCATATATTATATTTAATCTTGAACAAAAAAAAAAAATTATATTTCAGCTTTGGTTCATTTGCAAAATACAAAAATGTAAATATAGGCACAAATTTTCATCAAAAAAGTTTTAACACACAACGTAATCAGTTTTATCCAAGGCAACTGAAACTGTACGTACGCGATGCTTCGTTTACTCGATTTAGAAATACGATTTAGTGTGATTTTAGTAAACAAAAAATACATAACTCATAATTTCAAGGCCACAGCTCATTTGACCCAAACTGTTTTAGGAACAATTACGATCGCTTAGAATGGAAATAAACGTTACTCCTTGTTGTTTTGATCGTTGCATGCACAAAATGAAGTTAAAGCATTTTTGTCATTTAATTTGAATTTGTTAAAGAAACACGTGGTTGCGTACAACTACAGAACAGCGGGGGTTATTGCATGGAACTTCGCTGCGCAAAATTGCAGAAACAAAACCATTAACCATTTTTGAAAACAAAACCATTATCAGTGGTGTCACATATGTAAATCTTTAGATTGTTGGTGTCACAGAAATCACGGTGATTTGACCTTTGGGAATGTTTTTGGACTCATTGGTACCGATTGGCAAATTAGCAGAAACGATTACCGATATCAGCTATTTCGATAGTTGCTGAAGACGATTACCGCAGTGCAAAAATAAATAAATCAGTTTTAAATTTTTTACACGTTTTTGCAAATGAAAATATGTATGTATATGATGTGGGTTCCAGAAAAACAGGAAAAAATTTGCAAAATTGGTGAACGAACTATTATTATATTAAAAACCCAAATATTTTAAAATATCAATACCGCGCAAAATAGTTGACATAGGGTTGTTACATTTGAATTTGAATTAACTTTCAGCTCGATCAATCCTAATGTCTTAATGCACATTAAGCGTGTGGCCGTATCCACTTTGACACAGAATATTCTGTTTTTAAAGCAGGGCCCGGCACAAAGAGAGCCAACGAAAACTGTCAATGTATGTGTGCGCTTGCCTGTGTGCGTAAGTTGCTTTACACTGCGCAAATTGCATGTGACGAAAGCAAGAAAAATTAAAAGTGCGATGGAAAACCAATAATTTCGAATTAATACATTTTTTGAAACTCAACTATTTGCTTTACTTCTATATTATTTGGATAACTTTTTATCCGAAGGAGATCTTCTAAATGGTTATCTGTTAGACTGTTTCGAATAGAATATTGCAAAAGTTGCCAGTTACATAAAAAGAATGAAGGCATTAATTTTTTCATGTGTAGCGATCGAGCATGGCGACATAGATGTGCTCGCGTCGAAATGCTGAGGTTACACGTATACGAGGTGCCGAACGTGTTCGTCCCCGGAGGGGATATGAGTGACGGGCTCTGTTTTAAAGGCTTCGACCATTTTGCTCTTAATTTGGCTATATTTCTCTTCAACTAATCTCATAACATTCCTTGAATTAACAAATGGCATGTCTAATCCTATAAATATTTGAGCTGTTAGAGTCTTAAAACCGTCCGTCTGGATCAACGCAAACTCCTCCTAGACCGTAAGATCTACAGAGTTGAAATTTTGCATGTAGGCTTGTATATACTGCAGGCGTTGTATATCTCGGATTCAGCCGGATCGGACCACTATATCCTATAGCTCCCATACAAACGGCAAACTCACATGCAGTGACTTTTCTCAATAACTTCGTTATTTTCTGAGCTACTGTCGTGAAATTTAATATTGGTGAGTTTATTACACTTGTTAACGACTGTGCCAAATTTTTATTAAGATCGGGTGACTATATCACATAGCTCCCAAAGGAACGATCGGTGAAAAACTGTGACTCTTGTTGTATTTTTTACCACAATTAAAGTTAAAGAAATTTGGTATGTGTAAAGTTGCAAGGGAATACAAACTTCGGCACGGCCGAAGTTAGCCCCGGCTCTCTGGTTTTTTTATACCCTTGCAGAGGGTATTATAAAATTGGTCAGATGTTTGTAACGCACAGAAGGAGACGTTTCCGACCCTATAAAGTATATATATTCTTGATCAGCATGAGAAGCTGAGTTGATATAGCCATGTCCGTCTGACCGCCTGTCCGTCCGTCTGTGCGTATGCGTTTTACTCCGCCATCTTAAGAGCTAACGGGATGAAATTTTTTTTGGGGGCTTTTTATTACCTGGGAAAAATAAAGTATGAAAATTGGAAGAATCGGACCACTATATCATATAGCTCTGGAGGAAACATTTTTGCAAAAATTGGAGTATCGCCATGAAATTTACCAATATGATAGTATTTCATATAAAATCTCAGATCCCAAAATTTGAATCTAATCGGATATATAGAACACAAGTTACAGCCGATAAAAATCGGTTCGGCTTGCTGCCTACTACGTCATCATCAAATCAACAGAGCACACGCATGCACACATACAGACGCAACGCTACATAAACTATATGTGTATGCGTGCGAGTCGTGGCATGCGTGTAAAAGGGGCCATCCCCTTGAAATGATATTTGAAAGGTTTTGTGCATTAATGAATTGAGATACAGAAAAAAAATTTGGAACATGTAAAAATATTATGGCCATGGACTGCAAGGGTATATAAACTTCGGCGCAGCCGATGTTAGCTTCTTTGATATTTTTTTTTATTCCAGGCCCTTCAGTTGGTTAAGTTTCGGCCAATTCGCTATACTTCTTTTTGTGCTTCACTTCAAGGTGTCTTTTTAAATTGCAAACATGGTTGCCACTGAAACACATTTTACAAAGTTTACACTCCGAAACATTTTTTTCCTCGTCAAATCTAAACAAATTTCGCAAAATAACAATAAAGAATGATCATAATTAGAAATAAGAAAAATATGTTTGATTCAGTAACACTCGCGGCTTAAGACATTTCCAATAAAGTAGTGGCTTCGAATGCACTGTACCCTGCTATTTTCTGTATGATTTTTATGGAATTCGGTGGAAAGCCGGATCTTTTTTAAATTATGAACAGATGAACAGATTGAAGATACCCAATTTTATTATACGCCACTAAAGGGGTATCGCTGTAAAGCTGGGCAATAAATAGTACAGTTGCTTACCTTAGTTAAAGCTGTGCTCCGTCGCACAGTGGACGGTTTTGCTAAGTTATTGGCAAAAATATGTAAAATTTCAACCAAAATGTAAAAATATTTTGAAAATATTTAACACAGATGCTGTTTTTCAATAGTAAGTTTTATTTCAAGCGAAAAACAAATAAAAATCATTTTTTTTGATTTTTATTTTTTTTTTTGATCAAAAAAGATTTTTTTTTCTTATTCTTATTAAATTACTCAAAATTAATTATCTTTTTTGAAGAAAATTTAAAAAAATTGAATTTTTAAAAATCTTTCCAAAAATGCATACCATAGTATCTAATTAAATATATTGGTGTAATCTAGTCTTTTCTTAGTCCTCTATAAGTAAATGATTTTTTTATTTAAAAAAAAAAATCATTATTTACGGTCCCTATAAGTTAGTCGTCTCGCCGACTTCGGTATACCATGCACCATGTGAAAAAATATTTTAAATTTCGAAAATGTCTATTAAATTCTCTTCATAGCATATGCTATCTCGCTCACCCTCACAAAAACACACGAGCACTCTGGCGCCGCCTCAAGCCTACGGCCAACTTATGGACCGCCTAGTAAAACTCCTTTATACGTATATTTTCCATGTTTGTGGTCCGATTTTGATAAAACTTGGTAGGTTGGTAGATATTGATAGGTGGTTTCGTTAGTCAAAAAATTGCGGCAGGTTTGGTTTGGTGATTCTAGCTTTGTTAGTTTTCGAAAAAATCAGTTTTATTTAATTTTCCTGGGCGGAAACGGGCGTGGCAAAATTTTGAAAGAAGCAAAATCTGCGCGTATACTTAGCCACTGCACATTCCAAATTTGATGGTTCTAGCTTTGTTAGTTTAATTTGCGGGAGCGTGTCAAAAATTTGAAATGTTAGAGTGAATAAATTGCGGGTATAGCAGAATAAAAAGCGACGGAGTAATAATTTGGATGTTTCTTTGTGTATTGATGAATTGAGTTACACAAAAAGAAGTTTGAACATGTAAAAATATTATTGCCAAGGACTGCAAGGGTATATAAACTGCGGCGTACCAAAGTTAACATCTTTGATATATTGTTATTCAATAGCAACCAAAGTGTGTGCTTGGGATACAAACAAGTTAAGCCATTAAATATTAAATTTAACGAGGAAGATTATTTAAGCTTTCTTAAATAAATAGCTTCCTAACCGATTACCAATAACTGCATCCAAGTTACACACATTTGATCTACAAGTATTAACGAAAGCTAATGGCCTGGATAGGATCTCTTATAATATAGTTGCTCGCCTTTCGACTAAGCGAACTTCAAAATTAACAGATTTGTTGAATGAGACTTTGAACGACAGACTCATCCCTGATGTCAGTAGACATATTAAAGTTACCCCATCACTAAAAAACAATTCAGACTCTTTTTTGATCACAAATAGGAGGCCAATATACCTGCTTAGTGTGCTCTTTAAATGTGTAGGTCCTAAAATACAACTCAATTAATTCTTTGCAAAAATGCAAACTGATGCACAAAGACCTTGAAGACCTTTTAAGTTTACGTTAAAGTACTGTTGAAATGAACTGTGGTTATTTTTGGGTCGATTGCATTTAAGTAATCGCTTAAAATCTTTATTCTTATATTAAATTTATTGGTTTATAAAAACACCTTTTAAAAAAAATTAAGCAGTTGTTGGTTTTGCTCAAAGCGCCCCTACCAACCAGCTGGAACTAGTACGTTTCTATAGACAAAATAAACCAAGTGGACAACTTTGTACTGTTATTGCCAAAAGAAGAAGATGCATAAACAGCTGCGAATAGTAAGTTTTATGCCGCCCTTTGAAAAAATGTTATTTTAAATAATTTAATTTTGTAAAAATACATATTTTCAAATGAGACTTTAGTTAATTTGAATTTTGCAAATTTTTTTCCTTTTTTTTTTTTTTTGGAACATGCATTATATGTATATTTCAATTTGCAAAAACGTATAAAAAAGTTTAAACATATTTATTTATTTTTGCATTGCGCAACCTTATTGTCTTCAGCAACTATTGAAATAGCTGATATCTGTAATCGTTTCTGCTAATTTGCCAATCGGTACCACTGAGTCCAAAAATATTTCCAAAGGTCAAATCGACGTGATTTTTGTGACACAAACATTACATTTGGTAGATTTCAAAAACAAACTGCCTGAAACCACTGAATTTTAACCATGATAACGGGTAAACGGCAAAAGAGTTGGCAGAAATGTTTTCGATCAAAATTTTTACGAAATAAAACAGATTAAAACGGGCATATACTGAATATAAGCTCGAGCCTACAACTTCTGGAAGCAGACCACCTATACTTAGTAGACGAGATAGTTCTAAAATTGATAATAAACCCCAAACAAGCCTATTGTCATTGGCAATAGAAACCGATCGGGGAAGGAGCAATGACGAGCAATGACGTACTAAGCAGCAGGCAGCGCTGCCGGCAGCGGTTAAGCAGAGACGATTTATATCGACTGTAACTTGTGTTCTATTTATCCGATCAGATTCAAATTTTGGGATCTGATGTTTTGTGGCCAATTTTATCACATTAATTTCATAGCGATACTCCAACTGCTTCACCTACTTTTCTTATACAACTATATGATAAAGTGGTCTGATCCCAAAGTTTTTTTAAACTTGATCTGACTACGGTAATAAAAAGGAAAAAAAATTTCAGCCCGATAGCTTTTAAGATGGCTGAGTAAAACGCATACGCACAGACGGACATGGCTATATTGACTCAGTTTCTCATGCTGATCAAGAATGTATATACATTTCATAGGGTCGGAAACTTCTTCTTCTGTGCGTTATAAACATCTGACCAATTTTATAATACCCTCTGCAAGGGTATAAAAATGAAGTAAGTAAGTCGTCTCGTCGACTTCGATATACCATGCACCAGGTGAAAAAATATTTAAAATTTCGAAAATGACTATTAAATTAAAAAGGCCATTTTGTGTGAATTTAATAGTGAGCAAATTGCAGGAGGCAATCTGTTTTTTCTAGCTTTTGCTGGCGGAAGTGAATAAAAATTTGAAACAAACTCGATAACTGTTCATACGGACGGACGGACAGACTGACATGGCTAGATCGACTCGGTTGTTGATCCTGATCAGAAATATATATATACTTTAGAGGAAAGGCTGGATATCGCTGCTGATTAGGCCTTGGTCGGCCAGTTCCCTGTCATCGTCCCCTAGGGAATTGCTTCACAAGGTCAAAAGCTGTCTCTATGCTACTCCAGATCTCCCGAGCTCAGCTATCTGCAGCTTGCCAATTGCAGCCGCGGTGAAACTGCTCACAACCTCCCACATGTTCTGGTTCGCCATCATCAGATCCACCAGGTTTCTAGCGCCGATTCTCGTACCAGCCATCAGTTCAAGCACTCGCCTGGTGCACATCAACGAAACGCTTGGAGCGGGAGTTCTCGTGCCGAAATCGATGCAAGTATTGTCGGAAGCATCCATGGCCGCTAAATAATTGGCACAGGTAAAAGTTTACCATTCCGTGCTTCCTATCCGTCAACCTTTAAGCGCTTCATCTGCCTTTGTCCGTCGCGTCCCATCTCGCCTGTCACGCGATACTTGCGCCTCTCGCTTCTACACGCACGCGCCGTCTGGCCAGGGATCCGCGTGCGGTAGCTGGCACTGCTTTCACCTCATCTGCCTGTAGTTCTATCGGTATCGGAAAGCTTGAACAGATTTTCAGCGCGCTTAACGCTCTGCCAACGAGCGGATACCTTAGCAATAATTCTCGACGCTCATTGCGCAAGCCAAGTTTGGAGCCGTGTACAGGATTATTGATCTGCTTACCGGCATTAAAAGCCTTCTGGACTCCTGCTTGGGACCCCACGAGTTTGTCATGATTTTTGAGAGGGCACGGACACTCGCAGTTGCTTTCTCATTGTACGCCAAATGCTCTCTGAACCTGAGGTATGTGTCAATCCAAACTCCTAAGTAGCGAATAGCTCGCCAGGACTGCCGTCTACTGAGATTGTAGCTGTCTCCACGATTTTCGGCTGCTAATCAGGACAACTTCCATCATCTGTGCCGCCGTATTATGAACTCTATGGCAAAGTTCGCTTCTTCTTCTACCTGTCTGATGCTTTTGCTAACCACGACCAGAGCCACATCATCTGCGCACTCTACGAATTGGCAGCTTGCACAACGTTTGGTCTTGTGGTATCCCCGCCGACTCATTCTACGATATATTACCCGTGACCGTTCAATACACCAGATGCCTAGAAATAGCTCCAAACGATAGCCCATAGGTAATCTGGGACGCCAAAGAAAGGACAATATCCTAGATACAACTCCAGACAGCCATACTGAAGGTACTCTTCACGTCCTGAGTGGCGAACATTTCCAGCCTTGCAGACATCGCTAACTTCAGTTGGGGACACCATCTGGCCCGGGGGCCTTGCTCTTTTGGCTGCTCTTTGGCTGCTTCCCACATTTCGTAAAGCTCTATTTCGAATGGTACTGTGCTACATATCCGTTGGCTTTTGATTACGTCGTTCTGTTGTGGGAACGGTGCTGCGACTATTGACTTGAGTTCCTCAGGATCCGTTGGTGGACGTTGCTTAGAGACGTAAATGTGATTCACCACAATTTTGTGTGCCCTTCCCAGAGGGCCATTTTCTGCCTTCGCAAACAATTTCGCTTGCTCGAGTGGATTGACTTCTTGAGAGCTTTCCTAGCGATGCAGAAGTGTGCATGTAGACTCAACTAGGATCGCCGCTCTTTCTGGCGAGCTGACACCTCCGCCTGACTGTGATTTCCGCTCTTTGGCGATTGCCATATTCCACAATGCGTATCTTTTGCATTTTCTCATGCTAGCGTCGCACGCCGAATGAACTGAGCTAACCAACAGTCTCGCCATGTTTCGGCTCGCCATGTTGAGAGTCGCTATAAAAGAGCGCTCTACCATTATGCTGGATCTATACGACTTCTCTAGAGGAGCAGGCACTGGCAGGATACTACTAGTGCCTAGAACGGTCAAGATAGCCTCATAGTCGCTGGCGGGGTAGAAGTTGCGAATTTCCTAGGTGGAGTTTCAATACAAAGAACTGCCGACCGTTAAATCGATCACCAATCCATATCCCGCACGGTTGAAAGTGTTTTTGCTGCCACTGGTCACTGTTACGTCCAGCTAGGCTAATGCCTCCAGAACCGCTCATCCCCTAGCATTGGTGGAAATGCTGCCACAATCCACAGGCCAAGCGTTAAAGTCCCCGGCAATTAGAAAGGGTTTATGCACCCGATCGGGCCTATGCAGCCACGTATTAAGTGGTTTCAGCCTAAACGGTTCGCTAATAAAAGCCACATCGCTTTCGTATTCGACTAGTGTCTGCATAAGTAGGTCCTGCGCTGCCTCACGGTGATTAACATTTAGTTGGATAAATCTAATGCTATAGGCCTCACGAAAGTAGCAATTGTAGCTGTTCTTTATTATAAAATTGGTCAGATGTTTGCAACGCAAAAAAAGATATGTTTCCGACCCCATTATGCATATTTATTCTTAATCAGCATGAGAAGCTATCCAATACCTTGGCCCATTTCCATAGGCCATACAGACAAGGCCCTACTCTTGAGATCCACTACATTTGAGGATTTGGACCCCGTTTAGCCACCCCGTGACATTAAATGTGAGCAGTGGCGTACCGTACCTTCCTTACCTACTTTACGTACCTTCCGTACCTTGTCTAAACAGTCTAATGTTGGCGAAAGACCGACCTACAATTTTAGCCGGGGCAATCTAGGCAAGTAGCATGCTATTTTATCATCTGTTTATATGACAGTTATATAATATAGTTAACCGATTTTGATTAAATGTGGGACAGTTATTAATATGTATATTAAACTGGCAAATATTAATATTTATGACCATCGCGTCAAAAGTCACGAAGTTATTAATATCGCTCCTATCAAACAAGTGTGACAAATATAAATTTTTATTTGAATAGCTTAGAAAATAACGAAGTTATTGAGAAAAATCACAGTTCGTGATTGGTTCACATGTAGGCTCTGTGGCCTTAAAGTCTAGGATGAGTTTGCGTTGATCCGGACGGGCATGGCTCTAAAAACTCGACAACTCCAACAAATAGACAATTCGCTTTAGGCGAAATCAGTTTTATTCGGTTTTGCCCCGATTTAAACACTGTACAGGACACGTCAATATAAGACTTATGCGTTATTTTAAATACGTCGTGAAGAATCCAGGCTATTGTATAGTTAATTTTTTCGTCTAAGCCGAAGGCCTTAGTTGCTAGTGCTTGTCAAATATAGTTAGGTTGATAGTTTATCAACTACGTATGTATATCCTATACTAATGATAATAATCATAGCCCCCTGTAAATATTGGAAGTTTAGTAATAGTGTTATTTAAATTTGGTGACAATTTTGTTCATGCTGCTTCATGCGTTTCTTTATTCATTATTCATTCGATTGTCACAATGGGACAACAAATCATATGAATAGATCACATGAAGTTTAAGTTGGATGGGTGGTATGCTTATAGAAAATCAAAATCATCAATCACAGGGAAAACACATTTGTATATTTTCCGATTTTCCTATGTAAATCCGTTCAAAATAAACAAAATTAATTATGATGTAAAAATTATATGAATGGAGTCAGTTGTCAGGTGGAAGGGTAGTTTGGGTTGTTATTCTTTCGCTTCCGTTGTTGGATAAAAAGGCTTGGCTGGGGTTCGGCTGGGCCGTAGAAAAGGGATGCTCGGCGGTGGTGGCGGGGGTTTATGGCCTTGTCGCGGCGCCAACTTTCATGCTCAATTAAAACGTTTGTTTAATGAAAACAAATGCGCTTAATTAATAAACACGCATTTTGCGGCTTTTTACGGAAATCGCTGGAAAACGGGTTGAATACGAAAGAGGAAAGGTACTGAGGGTTGGCAGGCATTTATACGATTCTTAAACCCACAACGACTGCCATCTGAAAATTCTCAAACTGTCACAGCTGTTTATGTGGCGGTTGTGTGGAATTATTGTTATTTTTGTTGTTGGTTTTCCCTGTTTAATTACGCTTGGTACATGGGCAACAGCTTAAATAGCTTAAAATATCTGACCAATCTTATAACACCGTTTAGAAGATTGCGATAATCAGTTTTTCCATAATCGCGATTCGAAAAAATGAAATATGCAATTGATAGAAAATACGCACAGATTATAAATCCGAAATAATTTGGGAGCTAAAAGTTGCGTTGTTAGCATTAAATAACAATGTATTAAAAATACTACCTGTATATACACGGATATATATCCGTTTTAGAAATTTTGGATTTTGAATTACTGGATTGGAAAAGTCTGCGGAAACAAGTATGTATATGTACATATCTACATGTACATAGATAATGGAAAGTTAAATTACTTCCAGTTTGATACTTTTTTTGATTTCCCAGTTTACCTATATTGAATGCATATCAAAGCTGCTACGAATATTGAAATTTTCCGATGCGTTCCAGAATGTAGTGCATGGAATTTTTTTTTAACCTTGCCTACAAACTTTCTGGGCCAGAAGAAACAAAAACGGATAATACACCTTGTAAGGATATACAGAGAAGAAAGGAGGTAATACAAGCTGAAATCTTTCGGAAGTTAGGATTAATAGATGACTTCCCAAAACACGGTTACAGCATCAGAAGCAACAAGTGGCACTTCGGCATTACTGCTTATAGGATCCCTATCTGCAATATAAATGGGTATAGACACTTGCCCAGACAAATCGGAATTGGAGTTTGCATTGGTTGAGAAAGTGTCGGTACCGATACAATGGTGGAGACTGGCAAACGCTGGGACAATTCAGAAGTCTGGCCACCTGCCTTTCTACGCTTTCCAAACTCGGATAGTAGAGTTATACTACTGAACTGACAAGGAGAACTACAGATAAGCAAATCACCGATTTGAATGAATTGGCGAAATCAAGGTTCACCCCCGCTCGGGACTAGTTAGGTTTGAGTTTCTTTTTATACCATGCACCCATAAGGTGAAATGGTATATTTAAGTCGCCAAAATGTATCTAACAGGCAGAAGGAAGCTTTTCCGACCCCATAAATATATATATTCTTGATCAGTATCAAAAGCCGAGTCGATCTAGCCATGTCCGTCTGTCCGTCCGTCCGTCCGTACGAACGCCTAGCCATCAAATTTGGTATATAGACTCGTGTATTATGGAGAGTAATCAAGCTGACCTGAATGCTTTTTAGGGGTGGTGTAGGGCTAACTTGTTATCTCTAAATTAACGAGTTACTTTTTAAATAATTTCCCGTTAGAAAGAATTAATAACACTTCTTTGGTTGTAAAAGATTTGGGGATCTTAATAGACCACAAACTTAGTTTTAATCAGCATATATCGACTACTGTTACTAAGAGTGTTCTTGGCTTTATAAAACGCTGGTCGAAGGAGTTCAAGGATCCATATACTACCAAAATACTTTATACTTCTTTAGTCCGCCCCATATTGGACTATGGATCTTATGTTTGGTCTCCTCAATATGAGTTTTATCAAAACAAATTAGAATCTGTACAAAACCAGTTTTTACTCTTTGCATTTCGTGATTTGCGCTGGGATCCAACTGTGCAACTTCCATTTTATTCTAGTCGACTTCAGTTAATTAACCTTCCTTCTTTAACTAATCGTAGAACTATGCTTGGTGTAACGTTTCTTTACAAACTTTTGAATGGTGAGATTGACTCTTCCGAGCTGTTGAGCCAAATCAACATTTCTGTTCCATCTAGAAGGACCCGCAATTTCACACCGCTTATACTTCCCACTTGCACAACTAACTTTTCTCTGCATGAACCTTTTCGTATACTATGTAGTGACTACAACAGACTTTGGCACGTTATCGGTTCCGAAACATCGCTTCCGGGTATAAAAACTGCGATCTTGTCCTTCCACGCTCGTAATTAGTTGTAATCATCTTTATCTTAACCTATCCTGTTTTCTTTTTATATGTAACCTAATATCTTATTACATTTAATATTTTCCAGTTCTTTAGTTTAATTTATGTTTATGTATGTAATACGCCTATGCCCTTAGGTCGGAGTGGGTAGAGGTTGTAACATTAACTTTACTTAGGATCATTCGTAACAGGCCCGGGCCTGGTGTCATATGGGCTACTTGTTCGTACTGAGCGTTGTATGACTACGTCTATAAAAATCAAGTTTTATGCAAACAAATTTGGCATACTTTAATTTAATATTAATTTCCAGCAACATACCAAATTTGATCAAAATAGCCGAGTTATTCATATAAACGTTTTCCCAATAGGCAGTTGGCCGTTGGCTGGCCGCGCCGCTAGAGTGCTAGCGAGATAGCATATGCTATGAGGCATGGAAAAACAATGTCTTTATAAGTATAGAAATGTGGTTCAAAGCAGGGACGGTAAATAATGATTTTTTTTTTTAATAAAAATATCATTTACCTATAGAGGAGTTGGAAAAGAATAGATTACACCAATATATTTAATTCGATACCATCTGTGCATATTTGGTAAGATTTTTAAAAATTTAATTTTTTAACATTTTCTTCAAGAAAGATGTTGTAATATTTCTTTGGTTGCCTCAGTATTACTTTATTTTTATACCATACACCCATAGGGTGAAAATGGTATATTAAAGTCGCTAAAATGTATGTAACAGGCAGAAGGAAGCTTTTCCGACCCCATAAAGTATATATATTCTTGATCAGCATCAACAGCCGAGACGATCTAGCCATGTCCGTCTGTCCGTCCGTCCGTCTGTATGAACACCTAGATCTCGGAGACTATAAGAGCTAGAGCCACCAAATTTGGTATGTAGACTCGTGTCATATGTACGCTTATCGAGTTTGTTTCAAATGTTTGCCACGCCCCCTACCGCCCCCGCAAATTAAATAAAACCGATTTTCTCAAACACTATAGCAACTAGAGACACAAAATTTGGTATGTATATTTGCTAAGTAAATGCGCACATTTTGTATTTGTAAAAATTTTGCCACGCCCTCTACCGCCCCCGCAAATTAAATAAAACCGATTTTCTCAAAAACTATTCTAGCTAGAGACACAAAATTTGGTATGAATATTTGCTTAGTAATTGCGCACATTTTTGATGTGTAAAAATTTTGACACGCCCCCCGCCGCCCCCGTAATTTGAAAAAACTCGATTATCTCCCGTAATTTTCAACCTTGTGCAATCAAATTTAGCACACTTAAATTTGATACTAATATCCAGCAAAATACCAAATTTGATCAAAATCGGAATAAAAATAGCCAAGTTATGCATATAAACGTTTTTCCATATGGCCGGAAGTGGCCGTTGGCTGGTGGGGGCGCTAGGGTGCTCGAATGCTTGAGTGAGCGAAATACTAAGATATGCTTCTAAAAAGCATGCAAACAGATTTTTTTAAAAATACGAAAATGCATTGGTTATTATAAATTTAAAATATTTGTTTTACTGGTGTATGGTATATCCAAGTCGGCGAGACGACTTACTTACTTCATAAAATAAAAGCACAATAATCTTTCTTATTATTTTATGATTGATTTTATTTCTTTAGATTTAATTACTTGATTTTCACACGACCAGCCACTTACACGTTTCGAATAGGAAAAAAAAGTAAAGAAAACAGTGTGCCCGTACATTAATTTTTGGGCTTTCCGTAATGTTATTTTTGTATGTAACATATCGTAGCTATGTTATGCTATTCAACACGCCCCCTCAAAAATTACATTACATTAATTCACAAAAAAAATAAAATAATAATTCTATTTCATTTACTGTGACTGGTGAGTGTACTCTGGGAGGTCTTACAATATGATCTGCAATTCACCATTACGATTAAAAAAACACAAAAAAACCAATCAGATCATTTATATCATTTAAGCAAAACAAACTTTATTTTCATTTCAAAAAGTTACTTTAAACACTACTTAAAAACAATTATCTTCAGTTTAGTTTATGAGATTTTGTTGAATTGTTGATTTTGTTATTTTTGACTTCTCAAAGCAGTCCCATCTTGTCTCTCAGCTCCATGAACCTTTCAGTAGACAATGGTTTTATAAAAATAACAGCTAGTTGATTTTCTGTGGGAATATACTCAATGGAGATAAGATTATTTTTTACTTGCTCTCTGGCAAAATGATATTTAATATCTATGTGCTTCGATCGCTTATGCCATGATGAACTACTGGCTATGCCTAAACAACCCTGGTTATCTTCAATTATTTTTATAGGTTTATCTAGTTTACAGCAGGGGTTAGGCACCCATAGCCCGAGCGGGCATTTTTGTTCAGCAATTGATTGTTTTGCTATCTGTGTGCATGCCGAAGTCAACCCGAATTGCACTCGAGAGCGTAAAATGTAGTGCTGCAAAATAATCGATATTTTGAAGTATCGATATTTACAATATTCTGAAAGAAAAAAATCAATATTATCGATATATCGACATTTTTTGCTTATAATTATACCATACACCCATAGGGTGAAATGGTATATTAAAGTCGCTAAAATGTATGTAACAGGCAGAAGGAAGCTTTTCCGACCCCATAAAGTATATATATTCTTGATCGGCATCAATAGCCGACACGATCTAGCCATGTCCGTCCGTCCGTCCGTCCGTCCGTCTGTATGAACACCTAGATCTCGGAGACTATAAGAGCTAGAGCCACCAAATTTGGTATGTAGACTCGTGTCATATGTACGCTTATCGAGTTTGTTTCAAATGTTTGCCACGCCCCCTACCGCCCCCGCAAATGATATAAAACCGATTTTCTTAAACACCATAGCAACTAGAGACACAAAATTTGGTATGTATATTTGCTTAGTAAACGCGCACATTTTGTATTTATAAAAATTTTGCCACGCCCCCTACCGCCCCCGCAAATCAAATATAACCGATTTTCTCAAAAACTATTTTAGCTAGAGACACCATAGTTGGTATGTATATTTGCTTAGTAATTGCGCACATTTTTAATGTGTAAAGATTTTGCCACGCCCACCTCCGCCCCCGTAATTTGAAAAAACTCGATTATCTCCCGTAATTTCCTACCTTGTGCAATCAAATTTAGCACACTTAAATTTGATACTAATATCAAGCAAAATACCAAATTTGATCAAAATCGGAATAAAAATAGTCAAGTTATGCATATAAACGTTTTTCCATATGGCCGGAAGTGGCCGTTGGCTGGTGGGGGCGCTAGGGTGCTCGAATGCTTGAGTGAGCGAAATACTAAGATATGCTTGTAAAAAGCATGCAAACAGATTTTTTTAAAAATACGAAAATGCATTGGTTATTATAAATTTAAAATATTTGTTTTACTGGTGTATGGTATATCCAAGTCGGCGAGACGACTTACTTACTTCATTTTTTTTAGAAAATGGTTTGTTTTTATGACGTATTACTATTCCTAAATGGATAAGACAGCTCATTGCAGGAGTACAATAAAAACAGAAGTTCGTCAGAGATCAAACAAAACCGTATACATACATATATTAAATTCATTTAAATTCAAAAGAATTGAGATAATTCATTACAAACAACTTAAACTAACTTTAACGGTTAAGATAAATAACAAAAATAATAACAAATGTTATTGCCCTCATGGCAGATTGACTTAGATCAGTCTTTACAAACTTAAATAAACCAGAACTGTTAAAATATAAAACAAAAATAATATCAAATATTATTGCCTTCATGGCAGTTTGATTAGAATTAATGATCACAAAAAAAATTAAGACAAAACCCATTGGTTTTTCTTTAGAAATGTCAACATGTTCCTGTTCCTGGCTTTAAGGAAGCACGTCTGGAATTGGCGATTAATCCAGCTTTGCTTCGCTCACTTTCGGCAGATGTTGCCGGAATGCATAAATATTTTTTTTTTGACCCGTTGAAAAAATGGCAGACTTGATCCGGTTGATTTAATTGGTACTGGGGAGTTATCCTTTGGTTGATGCATTAATTTATTTATTTATTTATTTACAATTTTAGATAAAGTAATTGATACTAGACCTAAAGGAAAAAAGACAATGAGTACTAGCAACAAGGCCTTCGACTCTAGATATACTAAATTGATATATTACATTTTTTTATGAAATTATACACTGCGGTTATATTGTCTGGTGAAGGGGTTTTTAGTAGAGGGGAGATTGGAAATGTTAGAGAGGGTGATGGAGCTATGGAAGCCCTAATTCTTTCCAGTGGTTGGCAAGAGTCCAGGAGGTGATCCACCACATTATCTTGTCCGCAGAAGGGGCAAGGTGATTTTGGTTCGCCTGTGAGAAGGTGCTGATGGGTAGACTGGGTGTGTCCGATGCGAAGGCGAATAAATGTGCTGCAAAGGTTTCTGGGCAGATTAGCAGGAAGGTCAATTCTTCTGCCTGATGGGTTAAATGCTGTATAGCGGTGGCTAAAATCAGACCATGTTGATTGCCTGTCCTTTATGACATGTTGTTTGATGAGCCGTTTTATATCTGTACTACTGGTCGGAGTAAACAGAAAGGATGGTGATGCGTCCATTGCACGAGCGGCTCGGTCAGCGTTCTCGTTACCGATAATTCCTACATGGCTAGGGACCCAAAAAAATGATATTTTATCATGACATTGGGTGCCTATTTGACGGATTTGTCGAATTGTAGGGTCATTATGAAAAGGCCTCTTTAGAGCGGAAATGGAGGAAAGGCTGCCGGTGCAGATGATAAATTTGCCGCGATTTTCTTTTGCGTAAAGACAAGCACTTAGTATTGCGAATGCCTCTGTTGTAAATACAGAGCTAAAATTGGGCAGTAATCCACACTTAACGATGGAATTGTTGCTGTCCACGACTGCAAATGATGTGTTATAGTTTGTTTTTGAGCCATCGGTATAAAGCCAGGTCCTATTAGTCAATCCTTCTTTTGCAGCATGGAAGCGTTGAAGATATTCTTCCCTGCTAGTTACATTTTTTGTGGTATTGTGAAGCGTAGTGTTTATACGAGGTGCCTTGGCCCATGGCGGGGTGGTCTCTACCACACTGGCAAGTTTCGGAGGGGGTAATTCGAGCAGTTTTCTATACCAGGCGCACCGGCGAATCGTAGATACACATTTGTAGTGTTTCCTTTGCTTAAAAACAGAGGCAAAGTCTTTGAAGAGTAAACGGTTGGGTGTGCTATACAATTTAGCTACAAGTTGCATGGTTGTAGCTACGGTCCTTTCGCGGATGTTCGGTAGCCCAGCTTCTGCGAGGATACATCTTGTAGGCGATGTGGGGAAAGCGTTGATGGCCTTGCGGACTGATGCGTAATATGGTGTTTGGATCCTGGTTAGGTGCGATTTGGCACACCACCCATAAATAGGGAGGCCGTAGTCGATTTTGGAAAGAATTAAGGCTACTGTTATGTCTATTAACGTGGACGTATGAATAAATGAGAACTTTGAGCTGAGAAACTTAATAAAATTATATCTAGATTCGAGTTGTTTTCTTAAAGTAAGGCAGTGTTCTTTAAAAGTGTACCTAGAGTCGAAGGTGATGCCTAATATTTTTAACTTGTTGGCACTCGTTATGTTAAAGTTATTAAATTGTAAGGTTGGCAAGTTACATTGGTGTTTGCGACATATATGGAGTAGTTTGCACTTCGCAATAGAAAGAGTTGCTCCTGACGAGGAACCCCACTTGTCCAGTTCTTGTAAAATTAAAGAAAAAGATTAATTAAAGATTATTGCGTCGTCTGCGTAAACTGATGTGAGTACGTTTTTATGTTTGCAGATAATACCATTAATTTTGTCAAAAGCTATTATGAATAGAACGACCGACAGTGGGGAGCCTTGTGGGATACCGTTAGCAAGGGAGTGGGAGTCTGAGGTGATATTATTAACTCTCGTCCTGAAAGTGCGCTGAGTCATAAAGGCCTTTACAAGCGAGTAAAGCTTATGACCAACTCCCCAGAACTCAAGTTGGCTTAAGACTGCATGCAATCCCACGCGATCGAAAGCCCTTTCAAAATATGTCGCTAAAATAGAGACGTGATTTTTGGCGGAAAGCGCGTTCGACACGAAGTGTTGGAATCGCAGCAAAGCATCAGAGGTGCTCTGCTGTCGCTTGAAAGCTACTTGGTTCGGTGAGATTAAGTTGTTGCGGGTGATGAACCACATCAGACGAGTGGCAATTATTTTTTCAAGTATCTTCCCTGCGCAGGAAAGTAACGATATTGGACGAAAACTTTTGACTTCGTTAGCAGGCTGGTTTGGTTTGGCAATCGGAATTATTGTGGCGCTGCGCCACATATGCGGATATGTGCCTGTCTGAAGCATGGTGTTGTAAATATGAAGTAATATATTTTTCATTGATAGGGGCATGTTTTTAAGCATGGGATAAGAAATCCTGTCCGCTCCAGGAGTTTTACCTTTAGCAGATTGAAGAGCAGCTTCGAGTTCTATTAGGGAGAATGGGTATAAGAGCAGCTTTGCAGAGCTGGATAGTGATGACGTACAATAGATTTTGTATTTAAACGCATTTTTTTGTTGTACGTACTCGGACGAAAAGTTATCGTCGCTTGAATAATTAGACCAGTGTTTACTGAATAATTCTGCCATGTCAAATGGAGATGTGATTACGTTATTATTTGAGTTCAAGCATTTTATTTGAGTGGGTGGGGAGCCAGCTAGGCTTCGAACATCAGCCCACAGCTTTTTTGGGGAAGATGATGGACAGATTTTTGAGGTGAAAGATTGAAGAGTGCTGCGCTTAGATGTAAGTAAGCTCTTTTTAAAGATAGCGTTAGCTTTTTTAGATGCTATTAGGTTGTTTTGCGACATATTTCTTCTAAAGTTATCCCAGAGCTTTTGTTTGTTACAACGTAGTTCTTGTAACTCTTTAGTCCACCATGGAATTATGGTTTTGTGAGGCACTCTCTTACTTTGGGGAATATTACAATTAGCCGCTGCTCGGACACCTTTAGTCAGATATGCAACCTGATGGTTTAGCAAGCGGGGCACCCAGTTTTTTGCGATTTCGCAGCAGTAAGCCTGAAAGCCGGCCCAGTTGGCGGAGTCCTTTTTGTATTTCGGTAGGGGTAGAGTTTTGACAGTCTGAAAATTCAAGGAAACCGATATGAAAATAGGATAGTGGTCGCTGCCATGCAGGTTATCTGCTATTGACCATTTGCATTTGTGTAGGATTTGGGCTGAAACAAGAGAAAGATCTATATGAGTAAAAGATGCGTGTGAGGAGAAATGAGTAGGAGAGCCATCATTTAGCAGAAGCAAGCTAGATAACGAAAGGACACTTTCGATTTTTTTCCCACGAGAGTTGTCCTGTTGGGATCCCCATAAAGGGCTCCAAGAGTTAAAATCACCAAGTAATAGGAGAGGGCTTGAAACAGGGTTGATTATGTTCAAAATCTCATTGCTTGAAAAGCTTTGGCAGGGTGGTATATAGATATTAATAATAGTGACATGATTATTAAGCTTTAATAAAAGAGATGAGTGGAGGAGATTACTTGAAGGTAAAGTGCATTCGTGGGGAGTCCTGACCTTGACCGAGTGCCAACATATTTGCAATTTGCTAGGGAGATTATATAGATCGAAAGTGATTAAAACTACTCCTGTAGGTCTAGCAAAACCGTCTATTGTTCTCGTAAATTTAAATACAGACTGGACATTTTGTGATTTCAATTCGTTGACAATTTCGTTTTCTGGTATTTCATTTAAGTAGGGGGCGAAAATTGTCCCTTTCACATTATTAAGGCTATCGTGAAGTTTGCATGTGATCTCACAGATTCCAGGGAGCTGTTTCACCTTAATGAACTTTTCAGCAACTTGATTAGAATTTACTAGCATGAGAAGGTTGCCATCGCGAAGTGTGGAGATTGATGTGATGTCTCTGCTTATTAAATTGAGTTCACGGTGAACAGCGAAACATGAGAAACTAGATATCGGTTTTTCGGGGTTTGTAGAAGAAATGATTATGAATTTGGGGTTTTGTTGGGCTGGTGCGGGTAGATCGGGGTATTCCTCAGTAAAACTGCGATAAGTTTTTTTCTTTTTTGCTTTGGGGCTAACGCTAAAGCTGGCGAAGCGATTATCACCCAGGTTTGGCCCAGGGGCCATTTTTGGTGAATAGTGAGATTTCTTATAGAAGTAAAAAGAACTATATCGCACACGCGGTTTAAGAAAGAAAAAAAAGAATAGAACAGTGGGCCAAAGAGGAGGGCTCAAAAAAGACGACTGACGCTGCGGAGCTATTAGTTACTGACGTGCGCACTCGAAGAGAGATAGTCGGTGACTGAATTTATTTAGCAGTGTCACCTCGTTTTCCATTAATTTTGATGTTTCATTTGTGTGGAAAACCCTTCTTTTTTGAACCGCGGATCTAGGAGCGTTCCCATCCTAGTTGGCGTGCGGTACTCATTATCATTTAGTCGTGCTTTTATTTTATGTACCAGAAGTTTACGCAATTCTTGACCCTCATCTGTCAGCAGTGTATTTTTTAAACCCTCGATTTTGTCTATGAGCTCGCAGACTAGAGGGATTATAAGTGATACAGAATTGGCAGAGCATGATTTTTTGATATATCGAACTTAAGAATTTCTTTAAGATACCTCAGAACCCTTTTTAAACCTTTACATAGTTTTATGTTATTTTTATTAGTATATCTACTTAGAATATTGACGGCTGTTGCAATATCCGGACAAGTACAAAGTATTATGTACATTAAACTTCCAATCAAATTTCGACAAGGATCATCGTGTCGTCTGAGTTGAACATTTCATAATTTAGTTTACTTGGAAATGGATTATTTACAGATTTACATTCCTTCATATTAAATTTACTTAAAACCCTTTTTATATAGGCAGATTGGCTTAACAATATCTGATCTTGGCATATTTCAATTTTCACTCCAATGAAGTGTCGAATTTCCCCCAAATCTATCATTCTAAATTTTGTCATAAGGTATTGTTTGAAACTGTTCATTATTATACCCTTGCAGAGGGCATAATACAATTGGTCAGATGTTTGTAACGCACAGAAGGAGACGTTTCCAACCCCATAAAGTATATATATTCTCGATCAGCATGAGAAGCTGAGTCGATATAGCCATGTTCGTCAGTCAGTCTGTGCGTATGCATTTTACTTTTTTTTCTGGTCTTTTTTACCGTAGGCAGATCAAGTTTGAAAATCTTTGGGATCGGACCACTCTATCATATAGTTGAATACGAAAAGTAGGTGAAGCAGTTGGAGTATCGCTATGAAATTTACTAATGTGATAGTAATAGTAAAAAAAACATCAGATCCCAAAATTTCAATCTGATCAGATAAATAGAACACAAGTTACAATATACATCGTCTCTGCTCAGCCGCTGCCGGCAGCGCTGCCTGCTGCCTACCACGTCATTGCTCGAATCATCAGATCACACGCATACACACAGACGCAACGCTACATAAACTAAATGTGTATGCGTGCCAATAGCGGCTAGCTTGTAAAAGGGGATGGGGAAGAAGAACAATAAGGCTGATGTCAGAGTGGCCGCGATAAGCGATGCGATGCTTCAAGCGATAATTATCGCAGCGATCTGCAAAGCGATGGCATGGCAGAGTGAAAGCTTTCCGCAAAGCGAGAAACCTAGCGAGGGTTCTAATTTTAGTCTCAGTTGCAATCATCGTCGTCATGAATTCAGACGAAGAATTTTTTGCGTCAGCAGCAGTTATAAATGTTGTAATGAAAAAAACCACCGGGATCCATCCACTGAATAGAAACCGTTTAAAAGGAGAGTTTGTATAAAAATTTAGGGCAGTATCCTGACAAATTTTTCAATTATACTCGAATGTCGATCACTACATTCGATTATATTTTGACAAAGATTCATTCAAAACTGGAAAAGTGTTGGACAAATTTTGTTGTTAATCCCATAACGCCATGTGAAAAACTTATTCTAACTTTGAGGTAACTATGTAATTATATATTTATTTTTTTTTGCAACAAAAATGTTTCATTTTTTTAATTGTTTTCGGAATTATTTCCGTCTCCAAAATGAGAAAGTACGGTCTTTTGAATTTCCATTCTGCAAAGCATATTTTTATACCATACACCCATAGGGTGAAATGGTATATTAAAGTCGCTAAAATGTATGTAACAGGCAGAAGGAAGCTTTTCCGACCCCATAAAGTATATATATTCTTGATCAGCATCAACAGCCGAGACGATCTAGCCATGTCCGTCTGTCCGTCCGTCCGTCCGTCCGTCCGTCCGTCCGTCTGTATGAACACCTAGATCTCGGAGACTATAAGAGCTAGAGCCACCAAATTTGGTATGTAGACTCGTGTCATATGTACGCTTATCGAGTTTGTTTCAAATGTTTGCCACGCCCCCTACCGCCCCCGCAAATGATATAAAACCGATTTTCTTAAAGACCATAGCAACTAGAGACACAAAATTTGGTATGTATATTTGCTTAGTAAACGCGCACATTTTGTATTTATAAAAATTTTGCCACGCCCCCTACCGCCCCCGCAAATCAAATAAAACCGAATTTCTCAAAACCTATTTTAGCTAGAGACACCATAGTTGATATAAATATTTGCTTAGTAATTGCGCACAGTTTTGATGTGTAAACATTTTGCCACGCCCCCCTCCGCCCCCGTAATTTGAAAGAACTCGATTATCTCCCGTAATTTTCTACCTTGTGCAATCAAATTTAGCACACTTAAATTTGATACTAATATCAAGCAAAGTACCAAATTGGATCAAAATCGGAATAAAAATAGTCAAGTTATGCATATAAACGTTTTTCCATATGGCCGGAGTTGGCCGTTGGCTGGTGGGAGCACTAGGGTGCTCGAATGCTTGAGTGAGCGAAATACTAAGATATGCTTCTAAAAAGCATGCAAACAGATTTTTTTAAAAATACGAAAATGCATTGGTTATTATAAATTTAAAATATTTGTTTTACTGGTGTATGGTATATCCAAGTCGGCGAGACGACTTACTTACTTCATTTCGCATGTCCATAGACTTCATATATGGCAGAAGGCTCTCAAAAAAACATTGGTCATCGTCGGGTGTTTTTGGTGTATTAATTTTTTTTTCTAAAAGTTTAAGTTTCTCCTTCTCAATGGACAGCAGTTGAGAAGGCATACTTAATTTTATTTTTTTATTTTTTTTAGAAAAATTCTCTTCCTCATCTGTGTCACATAGCTCAGCCAAATTGTGGGATAATTCTGTGTCCAGCGAATCTTCACACTCTGGAACACAGAAACTTTTATTGGAGCAGCTGGCATCCAAATTTCCTCACGTTTGCCTGGGCTTCATTTGGTCTTTTAAAAATTGAAGGGACTCAAAATGAGGCCAGGAGGTATAGATGCCAGTCTCCTGACGTCTCTGTTGGCATTTTTATACCATACACCCATAGGGTGAAATGGTATATTAAAGTCGCCAAAATGTATGTAACAGGCAGAAGGAAGCTTTTCCGACCCCATAAAGTATATATATTCTTGATCAGCATCAACAGCCGAGATGATCTAGCCATGTCCGTCTGTCCGTCCGTCCGTCTGTATGAACACCTAGATCTCGGAGACTATAAGAGCTAGAGCCACCAAATTTGGTATGTAGACTCGTGTCATATGTACGCTTATCGAGTTTGTTTCAAATGTTTGCCACGCCCCCTACCGCCCCCGAAAATGATATAAAACCGATTTTCTTAAACACCATAGCAACTAGAGACACAAAATTTGGTATGTATATTTGCTTAGTAAACGCGCACATTTTGTATTTATAAAAATTTTGCCACGCCCCCTACCGCCCCCGCAAATCAAATAAAACCAATTTTCTCAAAAACTATTCTAGCTAGAGACACAAAATTTGGTATGAATATTTGCTTAGTAATTGCGCACATTTTTGATGTGTAAAGATTTTGCCACGCCCCCATCCGCCCCCGTAATTTGAAAAAATTCGATTATCTCCCGTAATTTTCAACCTTGTGCAATCAAATTTAGCACACTTAAATTTGATACTAATATCAAGCGAAATACCAAATTTGATCAAAATCGGAATAAAAATAGCCAAGTTATGCATATAAACGTTTTTCCATATGGCCGGAGTTGGCCGTTGGCTGGTGGGGGCGCTAGGGTGCTCGTATGCTTGAGTGAGCGAAATACTAAGATATGCTTCTAAAAAGCATGCAAACAGATTTTTTTAAAAATACGAAAATGCATTGGTTATTATAAATTTAAAATATTTGTTTTGCTGGTGTATGGTATATCCAAGTCGGCGAGACGACTTACTTACTTCATTATACCATACACCCATAGGGTGAAATGGTATATTAAAGTCGCTAAAATGTATGTAACAGGCAGAAGGAAGCTTTTCCGACCCCATAAAGTATATATATTCTTGATCAGCATCAACAGCCGAGACGATCTAGCCATGTCCGTCTGTCCGTCCGTCTGTCCGTCCGTCCGTCCGTCCGTCCGTCCGTCCGTCCGTCCGTCCGTCTGTATGAACGCCTAGATCTCGGAGACTATAAGAGCTAGAGCCACCAAATTTGGTATGTAGACTCGTGTCATATGTACGCTTATCGAGTTTGTTTCAAATGTTTGCCACGCCCCCTACCGCCCCCGCAAATGATATAAAACCGATTTTCTTAAACACTATAGCAACTAGAGACACAAAATTTGGTATGTATATTTGCTTTGTAAATGCGCACATTTTGTATTTGTAAAAATTTTGCCACGCCCCCTACCGCCCCCGCAAATTAAATAAAACCGATTTTCTCAAAAACTATTTCAACTAGAGACACCATAGTTGGTATAAATATTTGCTTAGTAATTGCGCACATTTTTGATGTGTAAAGATTTTGCCACGCCCCCCTCCGCCCCCGTAATTTGAAAAAACTCGATTATCTCCCGTAATTTTCTACCGTGTGCAATCAAATTTAGCACACTTAAATTTGATACTAATGTTCAGCAAAATACCAAATTTGATCAAAATCGGACTAAAAATAGCCAAGTTATGCATATAAACGTTTTTCCATATGGCCGGAGTTGGCCGTTGGCTGGTGGGGGCGCTAGGGTGCTCGTATGCTTGAGTGAGCGAAATACTAAGATATGCTTGTGAAAAGCATGTGAACAGTTTTTTTTAAATACGAAAATGTATTGGTTATTATAAATTTGAAATATTTGTTTTACTGGTGTATGGTATATCCAAGTCGGCGAGACGACTTACTTACTTCATTTTTTGATTAACCTTCAGGAGACTGTTTGAAAAAAAAATGGAAAAATCTTCGGGACCAATTTCGAAATGAGTATAAAATAAAAATAATGAAGTAAGTAAGTCGTCTCGCCGACTTGGATATACCATACACCAGTAAAACAAATATTTCAAATTTATAATAACCAATGCATTTTCGTATTTAAAAAACACTGTTCACATGCTTTTTACAAGCATATCTCAGTATTTCGCTCACTCAAGCATACGAGCACCCTAGCGCCCCCACCAGCCAACGGCCACTTCCGGCCATATGGAAAAACGTTTATATGCATAACTTGGCTATTTTTATTCCGATTTTGATCAAATTTTGTATTTTGCTTGATATTAGTATCAAATTTAAGTGTGCTAAATTTGATTGCACAAGGTAGAAAATTACGGGAGATAATCGAGTTTTTTCAAATTACGGGGGCGGAGGGGGGCGTAGCAAAATCTTTACACATCAAAAATGTGCGCAATTACTAAGCAAATATACATACCAAATTTTGTGTCTCTAGTTGCTATAGTTTTTGAGAAAATCGGTTTTATATAATTTGCGGGGGCGGTAGGGGGCGTGGCAGAAATTTGAAATAAACTTGATCACTCTACATACTACACGAATCTACATACCAAATTTGGTGGCTCTAGCTCGTATAGTCTCCGAGATCTAGGTGTTCATACAGACGGACGGACAGACGGACATGGCTAGATCGTCTCGGCTGTTGATGCTGATCAAGAATATATATACTTTATGGGGTCGGAAAAGCTTCCTTCTGCCTGTTACATACATTTTGGCGACTTTAATATACCATTTCACCCTATGGGTGTATGGTATAAAAATACACATGACATTAGTTTTTTACATAACAAAACCAAAAGTACCGTTAATATTATTGTTTTTGTTTTGATCTCAAATAAATTTATTTTTAATTGATAACTCTGTTGAGACTTCACAAGGCTGTTTATCATCCTTACTCTCATTCGGGAATCTGTCTTTATTATTGTCCTTACTCTCATTCGGGATCTCTGGTGCGCAACATTCCATACTCCCGTTCTGGAAATTCACCTTTTCATTATCCTTACTGTCGTTCAGGATATTTGGTACACAACATTCCATACTCTCTTTCTGGAAATTATCTTCTATATTTTCCTTACTCTCGTTCGGGAATTCAATGTTTACTTCATCCTTACTATCATTCAGAATGTCACTTTTAACAGCTCTTGAATTTACCATATTTGTGTCATCAACTACCACATCTCTAACAACAATGAATTTCTTATTTTCAATATCCCATAACTTAAAGCCATTAGGTTCATATCCGACAAAGATACTTTTAAACGATTTATTGTCGAATTTCCGTTTTCTAATTTTATTGTGTACGTATACAGTTGAACCAAATACTTTTAAATACTTTACAACTGGCTTTTTGTTATGCCACATCTCGTATGGCGTTGCTGCACGATCTCCAAGTGCCTTACTTGGAATTCTATTTATTATATATGCTGCTGTCAGAACAGCTTCACCCGAAACAGATTTTTCCAACTTTGCACCATTGACCATGGCACGAGCCTTCTCAGTAATTGTTCTGATACTCCATTCAACTCTGGAGTATATGGTACAAATATTCGCATATCGCTAGATTATCGATGTATGTATGTATGAATTCACAACTTTCAGGTAGAAGTGCGCTTCACTTTTGCGCCACAAAGTCCTTAAACATAATAAATACATCCGATTTATATTTTATTAGGTAAGTAACACAATAATGTGTAAACCAGTGTTTAAATTGCTGTAGTCGAATTCGACTACTACTGCTAATTAGCAAAAGTCATAAATTTTGTGCTATTCATTGCTGAGCAAATATGAAAACGAATACTTTGTGTTGCTTTTGCTTCCGAAAAAAACCGAAATCAGAAAATCTGACAGCAAAAGCAGCAGCAAATAACCGAAATAGAAAATTTTGACAGCAGCAGCAAACAGCAAAAATCCGAAAGCAAAAAACCCAACATCAGCATCAATAGCAAAAACCCGAAACAAATTGCTTCGATAGCAACAGCCAAATTATACATTTTAGTACTAGGAACTGTTCCGACTATTGCTATTGGCCAAATTCGGAAGTCGACGAAAGCAGCAGTCGGAAAAATAGTCGCAGCAGACTACTTGATTCTTGATTTTTGGCCTACTTTGATTTTACCTATACATACATACACATGAAAGTACACATACTCAATACTCTTTCATTACATGTAAATTGTCAATTAGTCATTTAGTTTTAACTAGAACGGGAACAAGACCCCTCGCTTTGTGTAGAAAATTCGGAGACTAAAAATGGCAAAAAGCTAAGAAATATGGAAGTACTTTGATAATAACGTAAAAGAAGGAGTCGCTGTGTGTAAAACGTGTAAAAGTGTGTTAAAAAATAATAGAGTGTTTAATTTAAAATCACACCTATTGAAACTGCATAATATTACTGTTAACGTTAACGCTGAAAGCATCTCAGAGGTGTCAAAAATTTCAAAGTCAATTCGGAAAAAAAAATTAAAGTGGAAGTTAATAAAAAAGACCTATTACGAGCCTATATAGGCTTAGTTACGGAGGACTGCATTCCTTTGTTTTAAAATCGCCAAACTTAAAAATGTTTAAAGACCCTTTATTCGAAGAAGAAGTTCCAAGAAGAGCAATTGCACTTTAGTGATTTTTATGCGCAGTGGCTAAAAATGAAGATTCGCACGGAGAAAATTGCAGCTGAATCACGTGTTGAGAAGGTAAAAGTTACAAAATTTTAAATTCTATAGAGACGCGATCAAAAACATTGTTAAGTAACAAGTTTTTTAATTTCTTGTCTATATTTGGATCCACGCTTCCAACATACATTGACTGACAACCAAAAATATCAGAAAATTAGGCTTTAAAAGATTCGCACCAATTTTTTTTTCAATGATGAAGATGAACTGTTAAATGCATATTTACTCCAAAGAGATAATGAAGGAAACTTCGATATACACACAAAAATTGATAAATTGCAACTTCAGTACCAAAGAAGTGACACAAATGTTCTATCTTTTTGGCGAGCAAAGTACCATACCGATAAAGAGTTAAACGCAATAAGTAACGTATGCTTTGCAGTTCCACCAACTCAGGTAATAAAGCAGTTCCCAAAATATACACATATTGTGTGTTAAGGACAAAGTTTTATACTTAATTTTTATAACAGGCTTGTACTTACCGACTATCGAAACAGACTTAGCGAGGACATGCTTGAAAATATTTTGCTGGTCAAACTAAACCCAAACTGTCTTGATGCAGCAATAGAGACCATGCCCTTGTGTGAGGACGACAACCGTGACTGATTCCATTTTTCATTTCCCTTTATTTAATTTTCTTTATGTTTATTTTTAATTTCTTCAATTAAATTCTTATAATTTTTATAACCTTGCCAAAAGGGTATATTAATTTTGGTCAGAAGTGTGCAACGCATAGAACGAAGCATCTCCGACCATATAAAGTACATATATTCTTGATCAGCACGACGAGACGAGTTCATATAGCCATGTCCGTCCGTCCGTTTTAATGGGTATTTAAAATACAGAATACAATAAAGAGAAAACAGTATTAAGTATTGTAGTAATATTTAAGCTAAGTATAAGTATGATGATAAACTCCAATAACACCCATTGTGCAATACATAGATCTTAAGATAAAGATAAGCTCTCTCTCACAAAGAGAGAGATAATCTTGAACCACGAGATAAATGAAATAAAGAGACATTCTGTGAGTGACAATTGAAGTGATCGGACGTTTTTAACTAACCATCCTAAAATTCAGAAGTGGGATAAAACCTAAAAAAAATTTTTTTGTCGCAACCACTCACAACTAAATAATATGAACGATAAAATTAATATTGGCAACCTAAATCTGCCAGAATTAAAATTAGTGTGTGAAAAACTTGGAATTACAAGCCACGGAAATAAAACAGCTCTAATTGCTGCTATTATTCAGGCTTTACCATCCTCTTCATACACTCATGCATTCTACTACGAGAAGTCTTCGATGGAAAACAACAACGAAAGTACAGTCAGTTGTGAAATAACTGACGCCAATGAAGACGGCGGCAATCGTGTAACGGCAAGCACGATTCGGCAATTCTTGGAAAACAGCGACGAAGAGGGAGACAACAACAACGGATTAACGGACATCGCAAGCAGCTTCGCCAACATAGAAATCGATGACGTCATGACAAATTTGCTGGAGAACAAGACTGGTGGCAATGCTGAAACTGGTGGCAATGCTGAATTTGGTGGCAACGCTGAAACTTGTGGCTACACTACACTAATGAAAGTTGAGTTCAACGTCTTAAAAGAGATATTACCTGAAAATGATGGGCAAACTAAATTTGACGAATGGTTGACAATTCTAAATACCATCAAGAACACTTTTGAGATAGACAATCATAACTTACGCACACTAATATGCGTACGACTTAAAGGAGAAATCAGAATGTGTGTCGACTATCGTCGATTAAACAAGATAACATGCAAAGACAATTACCCATAGCTCGCAAATAACTGTCGACAGATTATTTTCTTGCGGTCTCGTTGCGAGCACAACCGAAAAAGCTCATACTCTTTCGCTCTTGTTCTGAGCAAGACACTTTTGCTGTCTTCATTTGTGTTTTCTGTTGGGCTCTTTTCGTTGAGCTCTTTGTATTTTGCTCTTTCAATGAGCAGTGAGTAAAGAGCGAAAAGAGAAACGCTCGCACAATGAGACTCAGCAAAAGACAGATTGACCGAAAAACTCAACGCAAACTGTCTTCACATTTGTTTTAGTTGTTGTGATAACGAAATAATATAATTTTTTTACAGAACAAATTAAATTTATTTTATTTGTATTTTGTATTTTTGTTTGTATTTTTTTTATATTTCATTTCAATTTCATTTAAAAAAAAAGTTTAAACAATTCATATATATTTTTTTATTTTTAGTATATTAAGTGTTAAGCTTAATAACTAATAAGGCGTTTAGGCAAAACAGACGCTTAACGATTTGCTTACCTATGCGTGTGAATGTATACCAATACCTACGCAAAAGACACTTTGCTTCACTGAACACGACGAAACTGTCTTGGAACAACCAAAACAAAACAGAATAAAAAAAAACGGTTTCGCTCCGAGCGCGAGCGAGCTAATTCAAGAACCGAAAAATCTGTTGCTCGCTGAGTCTTTTCGTAATGAGTCAGGAAAAGACACTTATTTGTAGACAACGAGAAACGGTCGACAGTTATTTGCGAGCTATGCAATTACCCGATCCCCTTAATAGATGATTTGTTAGAACGATTAGTAAATAAGAAGATTTTTTTCAAATTGGATCTCAAAGATGCATTCAACCATGTAGTAATGGATGAAGAATCGATCAAATTTACATCATTTACAACGCCAATAGGACAGTTTGAATATCTTAGAATGCCGTATGGCTTGACAAATGCATCTCGCACTTTTCAAAGATATATCAACAAAATATTTTCTGACATGATACGCACAGGAAAAATCGTAATATATTTAGATGATATAATGATCGCAACTGAGGACATAGAAGAGCATTTTTCAATTTTAAAAGAATTCTTTAAACGAGTAGTAGACAACAAACTGGAATTGAGAGTAGATAAATGTCAATTTTTAAAGTCATCAATAGATTATCTGGGATATACGGTCACGGGAAAAGGCATACAAGCCAGTAAGGCAGGTGTTGAAGCAATAAAATGTTATCCGATTCCAACAAAAGTTCATGAAGTCCAAAGTTTCTTAGGACTTTGTTCAAATTTAGAAGCTTTGTCAAAGATTTTTCAATAAAAGCAAAGCCTCTATACGATCCGTTAAAAAAGGACAAAGAATTTAAGTTTGAAAAAGAGGAACTCGATGCATTTAATACAGTGGTCGGCACGGCCCATTCCCCGGACTAGGGCCTAGCTCTGCCGCAGCGCTGCCGCTTCACGTATACTGTAAACGCTCGTGTTTGTTCGGCAATGTCACTTCGGCAAAAATTTTGATTGATGCTTGTCAGAAAAAAAAATGATTGACAAAACAATAACTGGAATACACCGAAAAAAACATGTTTAGTGCCGATTGGGAAAATTTATTTTTTATTATTGAAAATATGTGGGGCGATGCGCAATGCGTTATTTGTCATCAAATTTTTCCTATAATTCCCTGGATTATTTAATAATATTTTCTTACCTATATTATGTAAGGATAATTTTTTTTTAAAATATAAAAATATTTCTATTTGCTATACTGTTTTTTCAGTGTAAAGCAAGAAAACGTTTCGTACTTCGTGTTTGTTGTCACACACACAAATGCAAAGTCTCATTTTTGATTGTATGCGTGCCTACCCCTGATTTAATACACTCAAAAGCAAGTTAGTAGAAGCACCCATTTTAGCAATTTATGATCCAAGAGACGAAACAGAATTACATTGTGACGCAAGTGCTTTAGGCGATGAAGCATATCCGCTATTGGAAACTCTGTTAAGGCCATACTCAAGCCGCACTATTAATGCTGAAAGAGAGTATTTCAACAAGCGACTCTCCCGAGCTCGCAGGTGCATTGAATGTGCTTTTGGAATTATGACTTCCAAATGGCGTTTGCTCTGGAAGCCAATTGAAACCGATCCAGATTTCGTCGACATTATTGTAAAGGCAATTTGTATTCTGCATAATGCAATTATTGACCTTGAGGGAAGTCCCAATGTCAATCAAGACACACACACAAGCAATGAAAATAATGGAAGAAATGGAAATGATATTTGAAAGGTTCTGTGCATTAATGAATTGAGTTACATAAAAAGAGTTTGAAACATGTAAAAATATTATGGCCATGGACTGCAAGGGTATATAATGGCTAGATCGTCTCGGCTGTTGATGCTGATCAAGAATATATATACTTTATGGGGTCGGAAAAGCTTCCTTCTGCCTGTTACATACATTTTGGCGACTTTAATATACCATTTCACCCTATGGGTGTATGGTATAAAAATACACATGACATTAGTTTTTTACATAACAAAAACAAAAGTACTGTTAATATTATTGTTTTTGTTTTGATCTCAAATAAATTTATTTTTAATTGATAACTCTGTTGAGACATTCGCAACATTCCATACTCCCGTTCTGGAAATTCACCTTTTCATTATCCTTACTGTCGTTCAGGATATTTGGTACACAACATTCCATACTCTCTTTCTGGAAATTATCTTCTATATTTTCCTTACTCTCGTTCGGGAATTCAATGTTTACTTCATCCTTACTATCATTCAGAATGTCACTTTTAACAGCTCTTGAATTTACCATATTTGTGTCATCAACTACCACATCTCTAACAACAATGAATTTTTTATTTTCAATATCCCATAACTTAAAGCCATTAGGTTCATATCCGACAAAGATACTTTTAAACGATTTATTGTCGAATTTCCGTTTTCTAATTTTATTGTGTACGTATACAGTTGAACCAAATACTTTTAAATACTTTACAACTGGCTTTTTGTTATGCCACATCTCGTATGGCGTTGCTGCACGATCTCCAAGTGCCTTACTTGGAATTCTATTTATTATATATGCTGCTGTCAGAACAGCTTCACCCGAAACAGATTTTTCCAACTTTGCACCATTGACCATGGCACGAGCCTTCTCAGTAATTGTTCTGATACTCCATTCAACTCTGGAGTATATGGTACAAATATTCGCATATCGCTAGATTATCGATGTATGTATGTATGAATTCACAACTTTCAGGTAGAAGTGCGCTTCACTTTTGCGCTACAAAGTCCTTAAACATAATAAATACATCCGATTTATATTTTATTAGGTAAGTAACACAATAATGTGTAAACCAGTGTTTAAATTGCTGTAGTCGAATTCGACTACTACTGCTAATTAGCAAAAGTCATAAATTTTGTGCTATTCATTGCTGAGCAAATATGAAAACGAATACTTTGTGTTGCTTTTGCTTCCGAAAAAAACCGAAATCAGAAAATCTGACAGCAAAAGCAGCAGCAAATAACCGAAATAGAAAATTTTGACAGCAGCAGCAAACAGCAAAAATCCGAAAGCAAAAAACCCAACATCAGCATCAATAGCAAAAACCCGAAACAAATTGCTTCGATAGCAACAGCCAAATTATACATTTTAGTACTAGGAACTGTTCCGACTATTGCTATTGGCCAAATTCGGAAGTCGACGAAAGCAGCAGTCGGAAAAATAGTCGCAGCAGACTACTTGATTCTTGATTTTTGGCCTACTTTGATTTTACCTATACATACATACACATGAAAGTACACATACTCAATACTCTTTCATTACATGTAAATTGTCAATTAGTCATTTAGTTTTAACTAGAACGGGAACAAGACCCCTCGCTTTGTGTAGAAAATTCGGAGACTAAAAATGGCAAAAAGCTAAGAAATATGGAAGTACTTTGATAATAACGTAAAAGAAGGAGTCGCTGTGTGTAAAACGTGTAAAAGTGTGTTAAAAAATAATAGAGTGTTTAATTTAAAATCACACCTATTGAAACTGCATAATATTACTGTTAACGTTAACGCTGAAAGCATCTCAGAGGTGTCAAAAATTTCAAAGTCAATTCGGAAAAAAAATTAAAGTGGAAGTTAATAAAAAGACCTATTACGAGCCTATATAGGCTTAGTTACGGAGGACTGCATTGCTTTGTTTTAAAATCGCCAAACTTAAAAATGTTTAAAGACCCTTTATTCGAAGAAGAAGTTCCAAGAAGAGCAATTGCACTTTAGTGATTTTTTATGCGCAGTGGCTAAAAATGAAGATTCGCACGGAGAAAATTGCAGCTGAATCACGTGTTGAGAAGGTAAAAGTTACAAAATTTTAAATTCTATAGAGACGCGATCAAAAACATTGTTAAGTAACAAGTTTTTTAATTTCTTGTCTATATTTGGATCCACGCTTCCAACATACATTGACTGACAACCAAAAATATCAGAAAATTAGGCTTTAAAAGATTCGCACCAATTTTTTTTTCAATGATGAAGATGAACTGTTAAATGCATATTTACTCCAAAGAGATAATGAAGGAAACTTCGATATACACACAAAAATTGATAAATTGCAACTTCAGTACCAAAGAAGTGACACAAATGTTCTATCTTTTTGGCGAGCAAAGTACCATACCGATAAAGAGTTAAACGCAATAAATAACGTATGCTTTGCAGTTCCACCAACTCAGGTAATAAAGCAGTTCCCAAAATATACACATATTGTGTGTTAAGGACAAAGTTTTATACTTAATTTTTATAACAGGCTTGTGCTTACCGACTATCGAAACAGACTTAGCGAGGACATGCTTGAAAATATTTTGCTGGTCAAACTAAACCCAAACTGTCTTGATGCAGCAATAGAGACCATGCCCTTGTTTGAGGACGACAACCGTGACTGATTCCATTTTTCATTTCCCTTTATTTAATTTTCTTTATGTTTATTTTTAATTTCTTCAATTAAATTCTTATAATTTTTATAACCTTGCCAAAAGGGTATATTAATTTTGGTCAGAAGTGTGCAACGCATAGAACGAAGCATCTCCGACCATATAAAGTACATATATTCTTGATCAGCACGACGAGACGAGTTCATATAGCCATGTCCGTCCGTCCGTTTTAATGGGTATTTAAAATACAGAATACAATAAAGAGAAAACAGTATTAAGTATTGTAGTAATATTTAAGCTAAGTATAAGTATGATGATAAACTCCAATAACACCCATTGTGCAATACATAGATCTTAAGATAAAGATAAGCTCTCACAAAGAGAGAGATAATCTTGAACCACGAGATAAATGAAATAAAGAGACATTCTGTGAGTGACAATTGAAGTGATCGGACGTTTTTAACTAACCATCCTAAAATTCAGAAGTGGGATAAAACCTAAAAAAAATTTTTTGTCGCAACCACTCACAACTAAATAATATGAACGATAAAATTAATATTGGCAACCTAAATCTGCCAGAATTAAAATTAGTGTGTGAAAAACTTGGAATTACAAGCCACGGAAATAAAACAGCTCTAATAGCTGCTATTATTCAGGCTTTACCATCCTCTTCATACACTCATGCATTCTACTACGAGAAGTCTTCGATGGAAAACAACAACGAAAGTACAGTCAGTTGTGAAATAACTGACGCCAATGAAGACGGCGGTAATCGTGTAACGGCAAGCACGATTCGGCAATTCTTGGAAAACAGCGACGAAGAGGGAGACAACAACAACGGATTAACGGACATCGCAAGCAGCTTCGCCAACATAGAAATCGATGACGTCATGACAAATTTGCTGGAGAACAACACTGGTGGCAATGCTGAAACTGGTGGCAATGCTGAATTTGGTGGCAACGCTGAAACTAGTGGCTACACTACACTAATGAAAGTTGAGTTCAACGTCTTAAAAGAGATATTACCTGAAAATGATGGGCAAACTAAATTTGACGAATGGTTGACAATTCTAAATACCATCAAGAACACTTTTGAGATAGACAATCATAACTTACGCACACTAATATGCGTACGACTTAAAGGAGAAATCAGAATGTGTGTCGACTATCGTCGATTAAACAAGATAACATGCAAAGACAATTACCCATAGCTCGCAAATAACTGTCGACAGATTATTTTCTTGCGGTCTCGTTGCGAGCACAACCGAAAAAGCTCATACTCTTTCGCTCTTGTTCTGAGCAAGACACTTTTGCTGTCTTCATTTGTGTTTTCTGTTGGGCTCTTTTCGTTGAGCTCTTTGTATTTTGCTCTTTCAATGAGCAGTGAGTAAAGAGCGAAAAGAGAAACGCTCGCACAATGAGACTCAGCAAAAGACAGATTGACCGAAAAACTCAACGCAAACTGTCTTCACATTTGTTTTAGTTGTTGTGATAACGAAATAATATAATTTTTTTACAGAACAAATTAAATTTATTTTATTTGTATTTTGTATTTTTGTTTGTATTTTTTTTATATTTCATTTCAATTTCATTTAAAAAAAAGTTTAAACAATTCATATATATTTTTTTATTTTTAGTATATTAAGTGTTAAGCTTAATAACTAATAAGGCGTTTAGGCAAAACAGACGCTTAACGATTTGCTTACCTATGCGTGTGAATGTATACCAATACCTACGCAAAAGACACTTTGCTTCACTGAACACGACGAAACTGTCTTGGAACAACCAAAACAAAACAGAATAAAAAAAAAACGGTTTCGCTCCGAGCGCGAGCGAGCTAATTCAAGAACCGAAAAATCTGTTGCTCGCTGAGTCTTTTCGTAATGAGTCAGGAAAAGACACTTATTTGTAGACAACGAGAAACGGTCGACAGTTATTTGCGAGCTATGCAATTACCCGATCCCCTTAATAGATGATTTGTTAGAACGATTAGTAAATAAGAAGATTTTTTTCAAATTGGATCTCAAAGATGCATTCAACCATGTAGTAATGGATGAAGAATCGATCAAATTTACATCATTTACAACGCCAATAGGACAGTTTGAATATCTTAGAATGCCGTATGGCTTGACAAATGCATCTCGCACTTTTCAAAGATATATCAACAAAATATTTTCTGACATGATACGCACAGGAAAAATCGTAATATATTTAGATGATATAATGATCGCAACTGAGGACATAGAAGAGCATTTTTCAATTTTAAAAGAATTCTTTAAACGAGTAGTAGACAACAAACTGGAATTGAGAGTAGATAAATGTGAATTTTTAAAGTCATCAATAGATTATCTGGGATATACGGTCACGGGAAAAGGCATACAAGCCAGTAAGGCAGGTGTTGAAGCAATAAAATGTTATCCGATTCCAACAAAAGTTCATGAAGTCCAAAGTTTCTTAGGACTTTGTTCAAATTTAGAAGCTTTGTCAAAGATTTTTCAATAAAAGCAAAGCCTCTATACGATCCGTTAAAAAAGGACAAAGAATTTAAGTTTGAAAAAGAGGAACTCGATGCATTTAATACAGTGGTCGGCACGGCCCATTCCCCGGACTAGGGCCTAGCTCTGCCGCAGCGCTGCCGCTTCACGTATACTGTAAACGCTCGTGTTTGTTCGGCAATGTCACTTCGGCAAAAATTTTGATTGATGCTTGTCAGAAAAAAAAATGATTGACAAAACAATAACTGGAATACACCGAAAAAAACATGTTTAGTGCCGATTGGGAAAATTTATTTTTTATTATTGAAAATATGTGGGGCGATGCGCAATGCGTTATTTGTCATCAAATTTTTCCTTTAATTCCCTGGATTATTTAATAATATTTTCTTACCTATATTATGTAAGGATAATTTTTTTTTAAAATATAAAAATATTTCTATTTGCTATACTGTTTTTTCAGTGTAAAGCAAGAAAACGTTTCGTACTTCGTGTTTGTTGTCACACACACAAATGCAAAGTCTCATTTTTGATTGTATGCGTGCCTACCCCTGATTTAATACACTCAAAAGCAAGTTAGTAGAAGCACCCATTTTAGCAATTTATGATCCAAGAGACGAAACAGAATTACATTGTGACGCAAGTGCTTTAGGCGATGAAGCATATCCGCTATTGGAAACTCTGTTAAGGCCATACTCAAGCCGCACTATTAATGCTGAAAGAGAGTATTTCAACAAGCGACTCTCCCGAGCTCGCAGGTGCATTGAATGTGCTTTTGGAATTATGACTTCCAAATGGCGTTTGCTCTGGAAGCCAATTGAAACCGATCCAGATTTCGTCGACATTATTGTAAAGGCAATTTGTATTCTGCATAATGCAATTATTGACCTTGAGGGAAGTCCCAATGTCAATCAAGACACACACACAAGCAATGAAAATAATGGAAGAAATGGAAATGATATTTGAAAGGTTCTGTGCATTAATGAATTGAGTTACATAAAAAGAGTTTGAAACATGTAAAAATATTATGGCCATGGACTGCAAGGGTATATAATGGCTAGATCGTCTCGGCTGTTGATGCTGATCAAGAATATATATACTTTATGGGGTCGGAAAAGCTTCCTTCTGCCTGTTACATACATTTTGGCGACTTTAATATACCATTTCACCCTATGGGTGTATGGTATAAAAATACACATGACATTAGTTTTTACATAACAAAAACAAAAGTACCGTTAATATTATTGTTTTTGTTTTGATCTCAAATAAATTTATTTTTAATTGATAACTCTGTTGAGACATTCGCAACATTCCATACTCCCGTTCTGGAAATTCACCTTTTCATTATCCTTACTGTCGTTCAGGATATTTGGTACACAACATTCCATACTCTCTTTCTGGAAATTATCTTCTATATTTTCCTTACTCTCGTTCGGGAATTCAATGTTTACTTCATCCTTACTATCATTCAGAATGTCACTTTTAACAGCTCTTGAATTTACCATATTTGTGTCATCAACTACCACATCTCTAACAACAATGAATTTTTTATTTTCAATATCCCATAACTTAAAGCCATTAGGTTCATATCCGACAAAGATACTTTTAAACGATTTATTGTCGAATTTCCGTTTTCTAATTTTATTGTGTACGTATACAGTTGAACCAAATACTTTTAAATACTTTACAACTGGCTTTTTGTTATGCCACATCTCGTATGGCGTTGCTGCACGATCTCCAAGTGCCTTACTTGGAATTCTATTTATTATATATGCTGCTGTCAGAACAGCTTCACCCGAAACAGATTTTTCCAACTTTGCACCATTGACCATGGCACGAGCCTTCTCAGTAATTGTTCTGATACTCCATTCAACTCTGGAGTATATGGTACAAATATTCGCATATCGCTAGATTATCGATGTATGTATGTATGAATTCACAACTTTCAGGTAGAAGTGCGCTTCACTTTTGCGCTACAAAGTCCTTAAACATAATAAATACATCCGATTTATATTTTATTAGGTAAGTAACACAATAATGTGTAAACCAGTGTTTAAATTGCTGTAGTCGAATTCGACTACTACTCCTAATTAGCAAAAGTCATAAATTTTGTGCTATTCATTGCTGAGCAAATATGAAAACGAATACTTTGTGTTGCTTTTGCTTCCGAAAAAAACCGAAATCAGAAAATCTGACAGCAAAAGCAGCAGCAAATAACCGAAATAGAAAATTTTGACAGCAGCAGCAAACAGCAAAAATCCGAAAGCAAAAAACCCAACATCAGCATCAATAGCAAAAACCCGAAACAAATTGCTTCGATAGCAACAGCCAAATTATACATTTTAGTACTAGGAACTGTTCCGACTATTGCTATTGGCCAAATTCGGAAGTCGACGAAAGCAGCAGTCGGAAAAATAGTCGCAGCAGACTACTTGATTCTTGATTTTTGGCCTACTTTGATTTTACCTATACATACATACACATGAAAGTACACATACTCAATACTCTTTCATTACATGTAAATTGTCAATTAGTCATTTAGTTTTAACTAGAACGGGAACAAGACCCCTCGCTTTGTGTAGAAAATTCGGAGACTAAAAATGGCAAAAAGCTAAGAAATATGGAAGTACTTTGATAATAACGTAAAAGAAGGAGTCGCTGTGTGTAAAACGTGTAAAAGTGTGTTAAAAAATAATAGAGTGTTTAATTTAAAATCACACCTATTGAAACTGCATAATATTACTGTTAACGTTAACGCTGAAAGCATCTCAGAGGTGTCAAAAATTTCAAAGTCAATTCGGAAAAAAAAATTAAAGTGGAAGTTAATAAAAAAGACCTATTACGAGCCTATATAGGCTTAGTTACGGAGGACTGCATTGCTTTGTTTTAAAATCGCCAAACTTAAAAATGTTTAAAGACCCTTTATTCGAAGAAGAAGTTCCAAGAAGAGCAATTGCACTTTAGTGATTTTTATGCGCAGTGGCTAAAAATGAAGATTCGCACGGAGAAAATTGCAGCTGAATCACGTGTTGAGAAGGTAAAAGTTACAAAATTTTAAATTCTATAGAGACGCGATCAAAAACATTGTTAAGTAACAAGTTTTTTAATTTCTTGTCTATATTTGGATCCACGCTTCCAACATACATTGACTGACAACCAAAAATATCAGAAAATTAGGCTTTAAAAGATTCCCACCAATTTTTTTTTCAATGATGAAGATGAACTGTTAAATGCATATTTACTCCAAAGAGATAATGAAGGAAACTTCGATATACACACAAAAATTGATAAATTGCAACTTCAGTACCAAAGAAGTGACACAAATGTTCTATCTTTTTGGCGAGCAAAGTACCATACCGATAAAGAGTTAAACGCAATAAATAACGTATGCTTTGCAGTTCCACCAACTCAGGTAATAAAGCAGTTCCCAAAATATACACATATTGTGTGTTAAGGACAAAGTTTTATACTTAATTTTTATAACAGGCTTGTGCTTACCGACTATCGAAACAGACTTAGCGAGGACATGCTTGAAAATATTTTGCTGGTCAAACTAAACCCAAACTGTCTTGATGCAGCAATAGAGACCATGCCCTTGTTTGAGGACGACAACCGTGACTGATTCCATTTTTCATTTCCCTTTATTTAATTTTCTTTATGTTTATTTTTAATTTCTTCAATTAAATTCTTATAATTTTTATAACCTTGCCAAAAGGGTATATTAATTTTGGTCAGAAGTGTGCAACGCATAGAACGAAGCATCTCCGACCATATAAAGTACATATATTCTTGATCAGCACGACGAGACGAGTTCATATAGCCATGTCCGTCCGTCCGTTTTAATGGGTATTTAAAATACAGAATACAATAAAGAGAAAACAGTATTAAGTATTGTAGTAATATTTAAGCTAAGTATAAGTATGATGATAAACTCCAATAACACCCATTGTGCAATACATAGATCTTAAGATAAAGATAAGCTCTCACAAAGAGAGAGATAATCTTGAACCACGAGATAAATGAAATAAAGAGACATTCTGTGAGTGACAATTGAAGTGATCGGACGTTTTTAACTAACCATCCTAAAATTCAGAAGTGGGATAAAACCTAAAAAAAATTTTTTTGTCGCAACCACTCACAACTAAATAATATGAACGATAAAATTAATATTGGCAACCTAAATCTGCCAGAATTAAAATTAGTGTGTGAAAAACTTGGAATTACAAGCCACGGAAATAAAACAGCTCTAATTGCTGCTATTATTCAGGCTTTACCATCCTCTTCATACACTCATGCATTCTACTACGAGAAGTCTTCGATGGAAAACAACAACGAAAGTACAGTCAGTTGTGAAATAACTGACGCCAATGAAGACGGCGGCAATCGTGTAACGGCAAGCACGATTCGGCAATTCTTGGAAAACAGCGACGAATTTGCTGGAGAACAACACTGGTGGCAATGCTGAAACTGGTGGCAATGCTGAATTTGGTGGCAACGCTAAAACTAGTGGCTACACTACACTAATGAAAGTTGAGTTCAACGTCTTAAAAGAGATATTACCTGAAAATGATGGGCAAACTAAATTTGACGAATGGTTGACAATTCTAAATACCATCAAGAACACTTTTGAGATAGACAATCATAACTTACGCACACTAATATGCGTACGACTTAAAGGAGAAATCAGAATGTGTGTCGACTATCGTCGATTAAACAAGATAACATGCAAAGACAATTACCCATAGCTCGCAAATAACTGTCGACAGATTTTTTTCTTGCGGTCTCGTTGCGAGCACAACCGAAAAAGCTCATACTCTTTCGCTCTTGTTCTGAGCAAGACACTTTTGCTGTCTTCATTTGTGTTTTCTGTTGGGCTCTTTTCGTTGAGCTCTTTGTATTTTGCTCTTTCAATGAGCAGTGAGTAAAGAGCGAAAAGAGAAACGCTCGCACAATGAGACTCAGCAAAAGACAGATTGACCGAAAAACTCAACGCAAACTGTCTTCACATTTGTTTTAGTTGTTGTGATAACGAAATAATATAATTTTTTTACAGAACAAATTAAATTTATTTTATTTGTATTTTGTATTTTTGTTTGTATTTTTTTTATATTTCATTTCAATTTCATTTAAAAAAAAAAGTTTAAACAATTCATATATATTTTTTTATTTTTAGTATATTAAGTGTTAAGCTTAATAACTAATAAGGCGTTTAGGCAAAACAGACGCTTAACGATTTGCTTACCTATGCGTGTGAATGTATACCAATACCTACGCAAAAGACACTTTGCTTCACTGAACACGACGAAACTGTCTTGGAACAACCAAAACAAAACAGAATAAAAAAAAAACGGTTTCGCTCCGAGCGCGAGCGAGCTAATTCAAGAACCGAAAAATCTGTTGCTCGCTGAGTCTTTTCGTAATGAGTCAGGAAAAGACACTTATTTGTAGACAACGAGAAACGGTCGACAGTTATTTGCGAGCTATGCAATTACCCGATCCCCTTAATAGATGATTTGTTAGAACGATTAGTAAATAAGAAGATTTTTTTCAAATTGGATCTCAAAGATGCATTCAACCATGTAGTAATGGATGAAGAATCGATCAAATTTACATCATTTACAACGCCAATAGGACAGTTTGAATATCTTAGAATGCCGTATGGCTTGACAAATGCATCTCGCACTTTTCAAAGATATATCAACAAAATATTTTCTGACATGATACGCACAGGAAAAATCGTAATATATTTAGATGATATAATGATCGCAACTGAGGACATAGAAGAGCATTTTTCAATTTTAAAAGAATTCTTTAAACGAGTAGTAGACAACAAACTGGAATTGAGAGTAGATAAATGTGAATTTTTAAAGTCATCAATAGATTATCTGGGATATACGGTCACGGGAAAAGGCATACAAGCCAGTAAGGCAGGTGTTGAAGCAATAAAATGTTATCCGATTCCAACAAAAGTTCATGAAGTCCAAAGTTTCTTAGGACTTTGTTCAATTTTAGAAGCTTTGTCAAAGATTTTTCAATAAAAGCAAAGCCTCTATACGATCCGTTAAAAAAGGACAAAGAATTTAAGTTTGAAAAAGAGGAACTCGATGCATTTAATACACTCAAAAGCAAGTTAGTAGAAGCACCCATTTTATCAATTTATGATCCAAGAGACGAAACAGAATTACATTGTGACGCAAGTGCTTTAGGCTTTGGAGCAATATTACTACAAAGGAAAAGTGATACAAAATTTCACCCAGTGTTTTATTTTTCAAAACGATCTAGTGAGGTAGAGTCCAGATATCATAGCTTTGAATTGGAAACATTAGCAATCATATATGCATTAAAACGCTTTAGAGTCTATTTACAAGGAATACAATTTAAAATAGTAACGGACTGCAATTCACTTACACTAACATTGAACAAGAGAGAACTAAATCCACGTATCGCAAGGTGGGCATTAGAATTACAAAACTACAATTATAGTCTAGATTCTAGAACATAGGGCTGGAAAAAGAATGCAGCACGTTGATGCCTTGAGTCGTAACAACAACATCCTTACGATAGAAGCGAATACATTTAAAGAAAACTTAATCATATGTCAGGGAAAAGATGAAAAGATTAAAAAGATAAAGGAAATGTTAATGGAACAGGAAAATGAATTTTATGAAATGCGAAATGGTGTCATATATAAGAAAAAAGAGAGTAGGATTATGTTTTTAGTACCAGGATCGATGGAAGAAAATGTAATATTTAAGTATCATGATGAAATGGGGCATGTAGGCAAAGTAGTTGACTTGATAGGTAAAAATTATTGGTTTCCTAGTATGAGAAAAAAAATTGATAAGCATATAAAAAATTGTCTCAAATGTATAGCGTTTTCAAATAAATCAGGAAAAACAGAAGGATTTCTTCACTCCATACCCAAAGGAGATAACCCGTTTGAATATTTACATATAGATCACTATGGACCGATACATAGTAAAGATAGCAAAATGAAACATATATGTATTAGTCGTAATAGATGCATGCACTAAATTTGTGCGTTTATTTGCTACAAAGACAACGAAATCAATTGAAGCAATCGAAGCACTGAAAGAATACTTCAAAGTATATAGTAGACCCAAGAATATAATATCAGATAGAGGCAGTTGCTTCACCTCAAAAGAGTTCGATGATTTTATTAAGGAATGTAATGTTAATCATATAAAAGTAGCGACAGCATCACCACAGGCTAATGGACAAGTTGAGAGAGTCAATAGAGACCTAGGACCCATGATTGCGAAGTTAGTTGACAGTGAAAATAATAAGCAATGGCATAAAGTATTAGATAAGGTAGAGTTTACAATGAACAACACAAGAAATAGATGCACCAATGAATATCCAAGTGTAATGCTATTTGGTATAAGACAAAGAGGTAGCATGATAGACAGTTTAAAGGAAAATGTAATAGAAGAGAATCAAGTTAAAGAAAATCGAAACTTAACAGAAATAAGGGAAAACGCAGTCATCAGGCAACAAAAAGCACAACAGTATAATAAGCAATATGTAGACTCCAAACGTCAGAAACCAATGCTCTTCAAGGTGGGAGATTACGTAGTAGTCAGAAACTTTAACTCACAACAAGGTGTATCGAGTAAATTAATCCCAAAATTTAGAGGTCCATATGTAGTTTCAAAAGTTCTTGAAAATGATCGATATTTTATAGAAGATGTAGAGAATTTTCAGCAATCTCAAATTCCGTATTCGGGTATATGGGCAATACAGAATATGAAACCTTGGCTTACAGAAAGAAATAATGAAAACGTAGAGTTAAATGAAAACATAGAATTAAATGAAAAGGTAGAGTTAAATGAAAATGAAGTAAGTAAGTCGTCACGCCGACTTGGGTATACCATACACCAGTAAAACAAATATTTTAATTTTATAATACCAAATGCATTTCTGTATTTTTACAAAAATCTGTTCACATGCTTTTTACAAGAATATCTTAGTATTTCGCTCACTCAAGCATATAGCACCCCCACAAGCCCACGGCCACTTCCGGCCATATGGAAAAACGTTTATATGCATAACTTGTCTATTTATATTCCGATTTTGATAAAATTTGGTATTTTGCTTGATATTATCAAATCGATAGTATCAAATTTAAGTGTGCTAAATTTGATTGCACAAGGTAGAAAATTACGGGAGATAATCGGGTTTTTTCAAATTACGGGGGCGGAAAGGGGCGTGGCAAAATATTTACACATAAAAAATGTGCGCAATTACTAAGCAAATATTTATACCAACTATGGTGTCTCTAGCTAGAATAGTTTTTGAGAAAATCGGTTTTATTTAATTTCCGGGGGCGGTAGGGGGCGTGGCAAAATATTTATAAATACAAAATGTGCGCATTTACTAAGCAAATATACATACCAAATTTTGTGTCTCTAGTTGCTATAGTGTTTGAGAAAATCGGTTTTATATAATTTGGGGGGGCGGTAGGGGGCGTGGCAGAAATTTGAAATAAACTTGATCACTCTACATACTACACAAATCTACATACCAAATATGGTGGCTCTAGCTCTTATAGTCTCCGAGATCTAGGTGTTCATACAGACGGACGGAGGACAGACGGACATGGCTAGATCGTCTCGGCTGTTGATGCTGATCAAGAATATATATACTTTATGGGGTCGGAAAAGCTTCCTTCTGCCTGTTACATACATTTTGGCGACTTTAATATACCATTTCACCCTATGGGTGTATGGCAAGGATGGCCACGCAGTGGCTCCCGTGGCTCTTTACCGGCAGAGGCTGGGCAGAGAAAAAGGTCACTTGTGCGAGTCGACGCACACAAAAATTTGTGTGCCTCGAGTTTTATGACGGGTCATAAACGACCTTTTTTGGGTCGAGCGAGCGATCGTCGTCGAACTTGTTGGCACAGGGACGGCCAAATCCCGAATTTTGCGGGGAGGGGGAAAAGGGTCGCGATCTCGAGGGTCCCTCTGTCTACAAGTTGCGAGCTCGAGATCGCGACCCTTTTCCCCCTCCCCGCAAAATTCGGGATTTGGCCGTCCCTGTGCCAACAAGTTCGACGACGATCGCTCGCTCGACCCAAAAAAGGTCGTTTATGACCCGTCATAAAACTCGAGGCACACAAATTTTTGTGTGCCTCGACTCGCAAAAGTGACATTTTTCTCTGCCGCTGATGCTCTGGCTCCCAAAAACAATTTCCGTGGCCACCCTTGGTGTATGGTATAATTATGAGTTAAACAGACAAGTAGAACTAAGTGAAATCACAAAAGTAAACAAAAAGGAAAAGAATAAGAATAATTATGTTCCAAGTAATATTATAACCAGAAGTAAAGCAGGGAGTATCAGGGGATACTCAGGGTCAGGACGGCCGAATTGTAGTAATATTTAAGCTAAGTATAAGTATGATGATAAACTCCAATAACACCCATTGTGCAATACATAGATCTTAAGATAAAGATAAGCTCTCTCTCACAAAGAGAGAGATAATCTTGAACCACGAGATAAATGAAATAAAGAGACATTCTGTGAGTGACAATTGAAGTGATCGGACGTTTTTAACTAACCATCCTAAAATTCAGAAGTGGGATAAAACCTAAAAAAAATTTTTTTGTCGCAACCACTCACAACTAAATAATATGAACGATAAAATTAATATTGGCAACCTAAATCTGCCAGAATTAAAATTAGTGTGTGAAAAACTTGGAATTACAAGCCACGGAAATAAAACAGCTCTAATTGCTGCTATTATTCAGGCTTTACCATCCTCTTCATACACTCATGCATTCTACTACGAGAAGTCTTCGATGGAAAACAACAACGAAAGTACAGTCAGTTGTGAAATAACTGACGCCAATGAAGACGGCGGCAATCGTGTAACGGCAAGCACGATTCGGCAATTCTTGGAAAACAGCGACGAAGAGGGAGACAACAACAACGGATTAACGGACATCGCAAGCAGCTTCGCCAACATAGAAATCGATGACGTCATGACAAATTTGCTGGAGAACAACACTGGTGGCAATGCTGAAACTGGTGGCAATGCTGAATTTGGTGGCAACGCTGAAACTTGTGGCTACACTACACTAATGAAAGTTGAGTTCAACGTCTTAAAAGAGATATTACCTGAAAATGATGGGCAAACTAAATTTGACGAATGGTTGACAATTCTAAATACCATCAAGAACACTTTTGAGATAGACAATCATAACTTACGCACACTAATATGCGTACGACTTAAAGGAGAAATCAGAATGTGTGTCGACTATCGTCGATTAAACAAGATAACATGCAAAGACAATTACCCATAGCTCGCAAATAACTGTCGACAGATTTTTTCTTGCGGTCTCGTTGCGAGCACAACCGAAAAAGCTCATACTCTTTCGCTCTTGTTCTGAGCAAGACACTTTTGCTGTCTTCATTTGTGTTTTCTGTTGGGCTCTTTTCGTTGAGCTCTTTGTATTTTGCTCTTTCAATGAGCAGTGAGTAAAGAGCGAAAAGAGAAACGCTCGCACAATGAGACTCAGCAAAAGACAGATTGACCGAAAAACTCAACGCAAACTGTCTTCACATTTGTTTTAGTTGTTGTGATAACGAAATAATATAATTTTTTTACAGAACAAATTAAATTTCTTTTATTTGTATTTTGTATTTTTGTTTGTATTTTTTTTATATTTCATTTCAATTTCATTTAAAAAAAAAGTTTAAACAATTCATATATATTTTTTTATTTTTAGTATATTAAGTGTTAAGCTTAATAACTAATAAGGCGTTTAGGCAAAACAGACGCTTAACGATTTGCTTACCTATGCGTGTGAATGTATACCAATACCTACGCAAAAGACACTTTGCTTCACTGAACACGACGAAACTGTCTTGGAACAACCAAAACAAAACAGAATAAAAAAAAACGGTTTCGCTCCGAGCGCGAGCGAGCTAATTCAAGAACCGAAAAATCTGTATTAAGTATTGTAGTAATATTTAAGCTAAGTATAAGTATGATGATAAACTCCAATAACACCCATTGTGCAATACATAGATCTTAAGATAAAGATAAGCTCTCTCTCACAAAGAGAGAGATAATCTTGAACCACGAGATAAATGAAATAAAGAGACATTCTGTGAGTGACAATTGAAGTGATCGGACGTTTTTAACTAACCATCCTAAAGTATGTATGTGTACTTTTATGTGTATGTATGTATAGGTAAAATCAAAGTAGGCCAAAAATCAGTCCTGCTGCGACTATGCTTTCGTCGACTTCCGAACTTGGCGAATAGCAACAGTCGAAACAGTTCCTAGCATTAAAATGTATAACTTGGCTGTTGCTATCAAAGTAATTTTTTCGGGTTTTTGCTATTGCTGCTGCTGTCGGGTTTTTTGCATTCGGATTTTTGCTGTTTGCTGCTGCTGCCAAAATTTTCTATTTCGGTTATTTGCTGGTGCTTTTGCTGTCAGATTTTCTGAATTCGGTTTTTTGCTGTTGCTTTTGCTTCGACTGTTCATAGCTTCCGAAGCAGAAGCATCAGCACACAGCAAAACTGTTGACAGTTTTCGCAGTTTGCAAACCCTGGTGTAAACTGATCTACAAAAATTACATAGTAATTTTTATCATCAATAGTTGTGGGTGTAATCGGACCGCAGACATCAGAATGTACATATAACAATAACAAAAAGTGCTCTACTTACATATATGTTCTTTTTTTTTATATTTGTCGAAACGTAATCTGGCTTGCTTTCCATTTAAACAAGCTTAACATATATCGTCTGTAGGATTCATTTTATCAAGTAGTCTATTATCTTGAAACAAATTATTTCTTTTAATTTCTAACATTTTCCCTTTACTTACATGTCCCAATCTTTCATGCCATAATTTATATAAATTTTCAGTTTTTATTTCAACTTTATACATGCCTTGTATGCCTTGAATTCAAAAATTGTCATTTTGTACTCACCTGAGTTTTCGGCAATAATAATACCATCTTTCGTCAGTTTAACTCCAGACTCGGCAAACACTACTGTCACTCCAGCTCTTTTAGCCTTTTTACAGAGATTAGATTTTCTGTAACTTCTCGGCAGTATAATGTAGAGATGGGATCGGAAAATTCTACTTCCAAAATTCTACTTGAAGTAGAAAAAACTCTTTCGCTAGTTGCAGAGGATGTCGGAACATTTAAAGTTTGCCTAGCCAGCATTTGCAATAATGGCAATTCATTGTACTGCTTCAAAAAAGATAATATATCCACATTTTTCTTAAGTTTAACATTCTTAATATAATTACTAATTTCTTCGTCAATATCATCTTCCTTTTCGGGTTGCGTTGCACAAAACTCCGAAAACCTATCTGGTACTATGGAATTGTCTTGATCAGCCACTTTTTTTGCTGATGTGGTTGTTATCAGTTCAATTATTGATTTGACTGTCACGTATACTTCATTCTTCTCCTCAGATGTCAAAAAGCTTAAATCTTTAAAATGTGGATTTAAAAAAAGGGCCACGTTGTGAAACGTATTTGGCACACAGCGGGTATGTAAAGATAATTTACATTTGCTTTTAATTTCTTTCATTGTTTCAGTATCAAGTACATTTTCAACACAATGATTACTTAATTTTTTAAACCACAGTGCGTATTCATGAATTGTTGGTTCCTTGTCGGCACTCCAACACTCGGAACAATCCTTAATTAGTAACAAAAATTTTACAATATCCTTTAAAAAGTGGAATTCAATATTTAATATTCTTTTGACATCATTTCTTGAAACTAGAATTGACTGAATTTCTGAAAATGATTCTAGAATGGTATCAAACATGATATATATGGTTTTAACATGTTGTTTAAGTGATTTCGATAGTAGGCTTTTTAGCTCCGAATGCTTAAAATGGCCAACTAGCGACTTTGAAGCATCCAACAAAGCATCCAATTCAATAACATTACCTTTATCGAAAAGGTCAGTCATAACTAAATTTAAATTATGGCATGCACACGCAATGCGCTTGTAATGTCTAAATGCTGCCTCGACATTGGCACTATTGTCGGTTATAATATAGCTATTTTGAAAATTTGGTTACAAATCATATTCTCTTGCTATTTCTAACACACAGCTCAATATGTTAACACAATCCTTTTTGCCAAGTAGAAATTCGCGATTTGCGAGGACCTTTACATTTAGCTTAAACTCCTGACATATGTAATGTGCTGTCAGTGTGAGAAAACTGCGCTGTGTGTGTTGGTTCGTCCACATGTCTGTTGTATACGCTATAGACTGATCCACCAGTTTTTTTTTTCAGATCGCCTTTAATCTTGCTGTATGCTTCCGGCAACACAACGTGTTAGTTATGGTTTTTCTACTTTTCAGTAGTTGAGAAACGTTCTGCTTGCCGTAGTCAGCTCCAATATCAATAAAAGTTTGAGCCAGTTTCAAAAATCCTTCACCTAATAAAGATATACATTTTTTATACTAACATGTAAAAATAAATCAACGTCATATACAGGGAAAGCTTCGTGGGCGGATAGCTACGGTTTCAGTATTTCTATCTGCGGGAGAGCTTTCACTGTATAACATAAATACATATATTTACCTTCTGTTGTAGAAAACGGTCTTAGATCATTTGTAAAAAATAACAGCTGATGCCGAGCCAGTTTGCCACAATGCTGAACGGAACTTTTCTTTGTAGAAATGTTTCCAGACTTGGTTGCACAGCGTCGCTGTTATTTTGGGAGCATTTATGTCTGTGAAGTCCAGAAGTGACATTTTTCGGTTTGTATGGCACGATGGCTTCACAAACTTTGCACTGCACAAAATCGACAATTTCTTTGTCGTGCTTAATAATTTGAAAATTCTTCCATATATCAGCTTTCGAAGTATTGTTAAATATTTTTATTTTGTCTGATTTTTGGGCAATTAATTTCACAATTTCCTTTTGGGTGGTCATTTCTTTAGCATTATAAAAAAAGAGTGACCAGGTTTCGTTACAATAAAAACACATGGAAAACACGAAATATTCCACGAGTAATATTTCGCGTTACTAATAAATTGCAGTCAGTGAGTAATATGAATAAGTACTGAAAGTTTTATCGAACATTTTATTTTTGGGTCCCGAGTATTTTTTGGGTCCCGATAGTTTTTCCGGGACCTGCGGGAATTTCGGGATCGACCTCTTATCCCGTCCCGTCCCGGTTTTTTGAAAAGCTTTCCCATCCCGCCCAATTCCCATAAAGTTTTCGGGTCCCGCGGGATTCCCGAAAATCCCGATCCCGACGCCCATCTCTAGTATAATGCATCTTTCAGAGTTATCTAGTACCCATTTTCCAGACGGACGATTCCACGTTTTGTTGCAAAGATGTATTGCCTTTCACTGGCTATAAAAATCTTCACTGGAGTTTGTAGTTCAGCAGAATCCACAAAAAGTGTCTCATCATTTATTACATATGTGTTAGGATGCACCCGAGTCAAGGATGAAATTCACATTTGTTTTCAAATTATTATTATTTGGATTCAAACTTTTAATCATGAACGCGAAACCTGGCGTGGTCGTTGCAATATAAGCTTGTGTGTTATTTTATTTATTATTGTCATTTAATTGTTTTTTATATGCATAACAATTTTTATACCATACACCCATAGGGTGAAATGGTATATTAAAGTCGCCAAAATGTATGTTTTCTGCCACGCCCCCTACCGCGCCCGAAAATTATATAAAACCGATTTTCTTAAACACTATAGCAACTAGAGACACAAAATTTGGTATGTATATTTGCTTAGTAAATGCGCACATCTTGTGTTTATAAAAATTTTGCCACGCCCCCTACCGCCCCCGCAAATTAAATAAAACCGATTTTCTCAAAAACTATAGCAACTAGAGACACACAATTTGGTATGTATATTTGCTTAGTAAATGCGCACACTTTGTATTTATAAAAATTTTGCCACGCCCCCTACCGCCCCCGCAAATTAAATAAAACTGATTTTCTCAAAAACTATTCTAGCTAGAGACACAAAATTTGGTATGTATATTTGCTTGGTAATGGCACACATTTTTTATGTGTAAAGATTTTGCCACGCGCCTTTCCGCCCCCGTAATTTGAAAAAACTCGATTATCTCCCGTAATTTTCTACCTTGTGCAATCAAATTTAGTACACTTAAATTTGATACTAATATCAAGCAAAATACCAAATTTTATCAAAATCGGAATAAAAATAGTCAAGTTATGCATATAAACGTTTTTCCATATGGCCGGAAGTGGCCGTTGGCTAAAAAGCATGCAAACAGATTTTTTATTGGTTATTATAAATTTAAAATATTTGTTTTACTGGTGTATGGTATACCCAAGTCGGCGTGACGACTTACTTACTTTTTATACCATACACCCATAGGGTGAAATGGTATATTAAAGTCGCCAAAATGTATGTAACAGGCAGAAGGAAGCTTTTCCGACCCCATACATGTTCCAAACTCTTTTTCTGTATCTCAATTCATTAATGCACAGAACCTTTCAAATATCATTTCAATTTCTTCTTCTTCCCCATCCCCTTTTACACGCATGCCGCGATTCGCACGCATACACACATAGTTTATGTAGCGTTGCGTCTGTATGTGTGCATGCGTGTGCTCTGTTGATTTGATGACGTAGTAGGCAGCAAGCCGAACCGATTTATATCGGCTGTAACTTGTGTACTATTTATCCGATCAGATTCAAATTTTGGGATCTGAGATTTTATATATAATACCTACTATCATATTGGTAAATTTCATGGCGATACTCCAATTTTTGCAAAAATGTTTCCTCCAGAGCTATATGATATAGTGGTCCGATTCTGCCAATTTTCATACTTTATTCTTCCCAGGTAATAAAAAGCCCCCAAAAAAAATTTCATCCCGATAGCTCTTAAGATGGCTGAGTAAAACGCATACGCACAGACGGACGGACAGACGGACATGGCTATATCAACTCAGCTTCTCATGCTGATCAAGAATATATATACTTTATAGGGTCGGAAACGTCTCCTTCTGTGCGTTACAAACATCTGACCAATTTTATAATACCCTCTGCAAGGGTATAAAAATGGCTTCTGTATCAAATATTTTCAAAATATTTTTGCACATCCCTGAAAAGGGATTCAAGGACTGGATTTTTAATTGTAATTTAGTTTATTAATATCTTCAATTTTTAATTGTAGAGGCAGTTAAAAATACTTCCCCGGTGCAGCCACAGGAAGTTCCCCTTACAGATCCGTTGGCCTGTGCGAAAAATATGGCCAACAAAACGAGAAAAAGAAAATTGAAGCAGCAGCTGCCAAATTAGTGTAATTAAAAATTAATAAAATGAATAAAATTAAATTAAAATTGAATTATTTCATATTTTTTATGTCAATTGAATTGTTTCTCCAATTCCTAGGACAATCAAGCGATTTTGTCCCTGTAATCCCTAGGTCAATAAAGCGATATCGTCCCTCCGTAGGGCAACCTAGGGATATTGTCCCTCTAGTCTCTAGGACAACTTAGCGACAAAAGCGACAGACCAGCGACACAATGCTTGATTCTCCAGCGTTCTGCAAGACATTTGAATATTTGTCTTAGCGACTGGAGGGACAATTTTCGCTAGGTTGCCTATCTGGTCTTGAAAGCTAGGACATGGTGTTAAATGTCGTTGAAATTTTAATGGATTTGTTGATAGATTGTCCCCGGCGACAATCAACATCTCGCCGCGGAATCGCGTACTGAAGGCATAGTGTTGCGTCTCTATGTGTGTGTGTGCGTTGGTGCTCTGTTGGTTCCGAGCAATGACGTAGGCAGCAGGCAGTGCTTAAGCAGAGTCGATTTATATTGACTGTAACTTGTCCTTTATTTATTCGATCTTATTGATGGTACGATGTTTTACATCAGGGGTAGATCCACTCGCGTCAAAATGCTGCAAGCGACCAATTCAGATTTTACGCTCTCGAGTGCAATTCGGGTTGACTTCGGCATGCACACAGATACCAAAACAAGCAAAACTATATCATTAATACGTTTGGTAAAGATACTCCTACTCTTCCACCGATTTCTCACATCTCTATTATCCGATCCGGATGATTTTCATACTTTATCTCACCCAGGTTATAATTTGCTTAAATGGCAAGTTTCATCCTAAGAACTTTGAAATTGGCTGTGTAAAATACATACGCACTGACGGATGGATGTGATCACGCCGATCAAAAATATATATACTTTATTGGGTTGGAAACGTCTCCTTCTGTTACTTAAAAACAACTGCACAATTTTATAATATCTTCTGGAAGGGCATAAAAATAAAATATCGGAGATTTCATCCACCAAAATTGTATTTGTTTTTATTTATATGTTCTATCAGTACCTTGGATTTGAAATTCCAACACTTCCCCATAATAGTTCAGTAAACTTGGACGCAAACTAGTTTGCATGAATTGTTGAAATTTCGATATTTTAACCGTTATATGTAAATTCAATATGTAACTGTCGCCTGTTTCGAGTTGTTAAAACAAACTGTCAGGGATGTCACGGAAATCGATACCAACCAATCCACTACTTTAAGCTATAATCCCGCTAAGAGCTGACCCAGCAAACTAAAAATTGTATTCGTCAGTATTTTGTGCTTAGGGTGTCTACTTTGGGACAATAATATAGTGCAGAAAACCCATAAATGTAAATAATTTTTTAGCGCGTCGTAATAGATAAAAAAAAATTTGTTTATTGCAATTTTGGTACTTCATAAAGAATTTAATTTTAAATTTAACATTTAAAAAATATCTAATAAACAAAAGCTGTATGTTGTCAGCGACTCGATGTGCAATTTGAGAACCTTGCAATAAAAAAAACATTCATGATTTAATAATATAATTTTGAAAGTCTCATTGGTTCACTTAAAAGTCTAACCTGTTATTACATAGAGACAACGGCGTAGAGTCTACGCCGTAGACAGATATGATGAGGGGAATGCAGCTTGGAAGGAATGAAATCACCCTCACCCTTTTTATTTGCTAGGTAAACATAGAAGACACCTTATGAAAATGCATACTTTTAGGCTGTGATACATTTTTAAAAATTTTCGTCGTCTGCTTAGCTAGGGTAACAGATTTACATACATACATATGTATTATGTTTATGCGAAAATACCTTTGTATTCATATGGACATCGGCATTATAACTTACAAGCCGATCGGGATTGTTCCAAGCTTTTGACAAGTTTTTTCCCTCAATCAAATCATGCACAATTTTCAATTTTTTTTTTGAAAAAGGTGCACTGCGCGCCGAAATGAAATGACATACAGCCATGTCTCCCGTCATATCGGTTCCAGTTGAATTCGTGGCAGCACATCTGCGGAGGCATTATTAAAATAGGTTTCTTCACGAAAATGGGTAACAGTATCCGGTGAACAAAAAACATATTAATATGATTTGAATTGAAAAAGATCGAGCAAGTAGTTATTGCGGTAAGATGCGCAACTTTTGAAAAATTACGTTAGCCATAAAATCGATGTAATTTCTTTTCTTAATATGTCATAAAGTTCTAACTAAAATTATGAGAAAGATTGATAGGTTGTATTGTATATTTTATTAATGAAGTAAGTAAGTCGTCTTGCCGACTTGGGTATACCATACACCAGTAAAACAAATATTTTAAATTTATATGCATATTTTATATTTATATGCATAACTTGACTATTTTTATTCCGATTTTGATCAAATTTGGTATTTTGCTGGATATTAGTATCAAATTTAAGTGTGCTAAATTTGATTGCACAAGTTTGAAAATTACGTGAGATAATCGAGTTTTGTCAAATTACGGGGGCGGAAAGGGGCGTGTTAAAATCTTTACACATAAAAAATGTGCGCAATTACTAACCAAATATTCTTACCAACTATGGTGCCTCTAGCTAGAATAGTTTTTAATTTATTTAATTTTTTATTTAATTTGCGGGGGCGGTAGGGGGCGTGGCAGAAATTTCAAATAAACTTGTTTACTCTACATACTCCACGAATATACATACCAAATTTGGTGGCTCTAGCTCTTATAGTCTCCGAGATCTAGGTGTTCATACAGACGGACGGACGGACAGACGGACATGGCTAGATCGTCTCGGCTGTTGATGCTGATCAAGAATATATATACTTTATGGGGTCGGAAAAGCTTCCTTCTGCCTGTTACATACATTTTGGCGACTTTAATATACCATTTCACCCTATGGGTGTATGGTATAAAAATTTTACATGCGTGCCATGTTTTATTCTCTAATTTAAAACTTAAATAAATACTTTACCTAGAACAAATTTTACGATCATTTAATTACGTTAATGTAGTATTTGAAGCTATTTATGGGTATATAATAATGTAAATTGTAAAAGTTTCGGGAAAGCTTCTCACCCTGCGTAACAAACATCGACAAAATATATTCTCTTATGTATATTAAATACGCTCTTTTAGCAGTTATGGGATATTCGCATAAATATTTTATTAAGTTTAAACGCAACGTATTTTGACCCCAATAGAGCAAAAGTGTTTTAGTCCCCATCGTCTACATAAATAACTATATTGTAGTCAGTCTCTGCGCCTATCAGTAACAAAGTTGAAAACTGCACTTCCGCATTGTATGCACAAACATACTTACGTATATTCCACTTACATTAAGCTAAACATTAAGCTCCCTCCGTAAGCCGCTTACATTGCCCCACCGATCGCACACACTTGAGTAATGGTTTGTTCCACCTCATTCCAGACTAGACGAGACCTAGGCTTTGACTTTGGCTTTGATTTATGCCTGCCTGGCATATTTGCTCACTAGTTGACACATTTTCCATTTCTTCGCACTTTCCCAGACTTTTTTTCCTAGGTCGACAAAAAAATACTTGCGACGTAGTATTATCTACTCGTACATGGATTTCATATTGCATAGGTCAAATAATTCGATATACACACACATATATATGAATAAAGATTCTCACAACTTAACTATGGCGCTACTCATATAACTGTTTGTCTGATTGTTTTCAATTTCATTTAGGTTACTCTCCATTTGCGGGTTTTACAATTTCGCTTTGTCATTATTGTTTCATTTTGCTGGTATTCTAAATTTTAATAATTGCAATTATGTTTGTAAATAGAGTAGAGTCAGTCTGTCCCTATGTGTCCGACGGTGCGTATGCTTAATTACACATTCTGAGATTGACGGTATGCTAACTTATTGATGCATTAACTCAAGTTCATTGTAATAAAAGTTCAAAGGTTTTGTTCATTTGCAGATCAATTATCTAAACACTAGTTAGGGACCCATATTTGCGTGTTCTAAAAATAAAAACAAAGTAATTAAGCCGTCGCAGACTTCGCTTTACCATGCAACGAGTTAAATGTCTGGTTAAAATTTATAAGACCAAATCTAAGTACCTATCACGAGCACTTTATACAACGGCCAACTTTGGCTCAATGGGCTTACAAGCATATTGGGGGCTATAATATACCAATTCACCCAATGATTGCATGGTATTATAATGATCACATATTTTATATTTATTTATCACTGAATAGGTATTTAAGTATACTTTATATAGTAGTATATGTACTACTCTTATTAAGACTAAAATTAAAAAAACAGTTCTTTCTTTTTTTTTTACATACATATATATGTACATATGCAACTAAAAATTTAACCTCTTCCTAATTGTACATGTAATGAAATGACACTGTGAGAGTACACGACCGCATAGATGAACTGTTAATAATTTTTGATTTGTTTTGTATTATTTTTTGAAACCCATAAACCATTTCCGTCACTCATTTAATAATAATTGATAATGCAATATACATAAATAAGCATATATGTACGAAGGCGGAGCATATACAGTTTACGTTCTTGCGAATACAATCTAACGAAACCTTATCAACTTAACAAATAAGCGAACAAGCTAGGCACCAAAAACAACATTTGGTTTGCGAAAACAAGAAAAGCGACAGAATTGTGATTGAATTCAGATAAAGTCTAAGCGGCAATCGCTCAAGCAAAAACATACTCTTTAGGAACGACCACAGCAATACAAATGCAACAACTCCATTTATTAATTATACCATACACTTGTATAACAAAAAGCCTTTTCTTCACCTCTATTGTTGGGTCAAGTTCAAGGACAAGTAACAATATACGAGCTACGAACAGATTGCAATGAATGGGAATGAGCATAGAGTTAGAGGGTGTGAAAGACGTGGGACAGTGGCTTAATCTGAAATTCAATTTTCATTTCAATCTGGAAATGTCATATTCTGAATATGACACTTGGGAACCGATCCAAACTGAGCTGGTTGTCTGATTGATTTTACTTTTGCTTATCATAGACCGCGCCCTTTGTAGATCATTAGGTCACGTACCGAGGAGCGTCAAGTAGATCCTCAATATCATTTCTCCGCTTACGTCTAACACAAAAAAGGCAGCAAAGAAAAAAAAAGGAAAATACAAAAAAAAAGCCAAACCAAGGAAAATAATAATAAAAAAGAGAATAAGAAAATAACCAGAGGTCCGGGGTGTCTTTTACCGTGCCGAAGTTTGTATATCCTTAAAAGTTAACTCGATCGGTAAATTTTTTCTCATGTGTATACATATGTATACTCCCGATGTTGATGAATTAACTAACAAATGTGAAATATTATAAATATTATTTATAGGTAAACAAAACTATTGTCATGTCCATATAAGCTACAAAGTGTCATCTTGCTAATCAAAATAAATATACTTTGGATGGATGGTTTGTGTTGCACACTGCTGATCACAATTAATATACCCTTTTTGCAAGGGTATAAAAGAATGAGGAAAAAATTACTCTACAAACTGCGAGCTCGGACAAAAGAGAATCCAGACGATCTTAGTCTGCTCAGTAGTCGGCCAGCGTGGCAAAATGAATTTGCTGCTTGTTGGTAATCAACAAGTGAGATACTCACACTGAGATACTCAATGCAACACTCATGAATATGAATTGCATTGTACACTCAGACAGCGTGGAGCTAGAGCAGGCTGTTGGATCTGATTGTGATTATGCAGTTACACCCTTACACAGTTACAAGCAAAATGGGGGTAAGTGCACTCTCGCAATCAACATGGGGGCTCTCGTTCTCTCGTCAGATGCCACTGATGAATCGAAGTAAATTGGCAATGGCCCAGCAATTTAATCAAATGTACTTGCTTTTTGACCCAAGACTTTCACTAAATTATTGTGCAGGAGTAATTATCATTTTATAGAGCATCTGAAGATCTGGATTGACCTAATCTACATCACACATCTCTCTTCGTTCTCTTTTACTTTGTTGTTATCAATTTGTTGTTGAGCTGCCTCCTGTTTTGTCGTTATTGTATTTAAGTGCAGCTTGTTAATGCTCATTAACAAGGGAAACGCTCAACACACACGAACGCATTTTGAAGCTCAAAAGGCTCCACGAGGCGTGCTGCAGCACGCATAGCTCCCCCTGTTCGGTGGAAGGCGGCTTTTAGTCTTATAAAAAGAGGCAAGGCAGAAACTTACGAGAGCGGATCTTTGCCTAAAGAAGAAAATCGGTCGCGATTGATTTTTATAAACAGACAGACTCTCACTCATGTGCTGACATATGCACGAGTAGGGGATCGGAGGAAACCCTTCCATGGATTTTAACCGAAATGAAAAAAGTGAAAAAGTTCTTAAAATGAAAATGAAGAAAACTTGTCGTAAAAATGAAAAATCAAAGAACCAAATCTCCATCCGCTGACTCCGCTGCTGCTGCTTCATCTGTAACAAAATAAACCAAAGTCCCGGGCTATCTTCGGCAGTGCCGAAGTTTGTATACCCTTGCCCATTATTGTGTTGCGTTTTCATTTTTTTTCCTACGAAAAGCGAATACAACGTTCGATCTAAAGAGCGTTTTAGTCAGCTTTATTCCATTTTGATTAAATATTGCACCATAATGGATTATTATGTTCTTTTGATAATTACTTAATTTGGTTTCAACTAAAGAAGACAACAAGTTTTCCTGAATTATCGATTTATTTATTAATGAATGATAAAGTATTATTTTATTATATCGATTTTATGAGAAGCCCTGCTATGCGTTTCATATTTGTGACTGAAATTAACATACCCTTTATGCAAGGGTATAAAAACCTGTTCGCTGAAAGGGACTTTATGTTGTTGTTGTTGTTGATGTTGTTGTGTGAAGCTAATTGAAAAGAAGTATTAACAGCGTTGGCTTTTGTTTTTATGCCTTTTGATTGAGTCTCACTGGCCGACCGACCAAAGAAATTGAAGTCGATGACTAGAAAGGAGTGTGATCGGGATGGCGGTGGGCCCCGAGGAAGACTGAAACCTGTGCTGCTCCTGTTGCTGACGGGGAGCGGGTAGCGGGAATAGCAGGCAGGCATGCAGTCTGGTATGGCATAATTGTGGGATCTAAAAGAAGAGGAAGAAGCAAAAGAACACACAAAGTTAATAAATAATGCAGAGCCTAGGCCGAGTCATCCATTTGCTTAGAAATTCTATTCAATTTTGCTTTGCAAGAGCATGTGAAGCTATTTGGAAGTCGATCAATAGACGTAGATAAACAGATATAGATATCAACATCAGAAATACTCATACACATACATATATACGAAGGATGCGATTTTAAAATGACAGCTGGGCACAGAAGGCGATACCCAAGACAGGAAAAAACTTCCTCGTTCAGTTGTAACAGATTAGATAAATAGCATTGTTAGCACAGGTAGATTAGGGGCTGAAACTAGAAATGGGATAGATTAAACATATTGATTTCGATTTTTACATTTATTAAAAGATCAAGATTTGTAAGATATGATTTGTAATTGCCCAAAGTTGATTTTCAAAGAGATAATACATATATATTGACCAGGTTTAACTTATTTGTTTTGTGTGTTGGAAAAGCTTAAATTTGTTGCGGAATTAGTTTATCAATGGTATGCATTTCAGTGCCCTTACAAAAAAGGGATTCCAATACTCAGATCCAAATTGTCTAACATATTCCAAAATATTTTGTACAAGTAGGATAATACAGCGAATACAGATACAGATCCGTAAAAATTAAGCTATTGAAATTAAATAATTCCAGGCTATTTAGGTTACCTACTCCAGAACAGACAGCTGATAAGAAAATTCATTGAAACTTGCTTTAAGATACTAGCTGAGCATACATGCATATGTACATATGTATGTATTTATGTGTTTCTGAACATCGAATTGGAGTCACATTGGTTGATTGCTCTTGCAACGACTTTCAATGAGTGACATCTATTCTGAACTAAAAAACGTGTTCCCCATTCCTCACCCGTTGTAGTGTTTTGTTATTATGCCATACTATAGTGTGTCGAGTAAAACAACAAGAAAGCCCTACAGCGGCAACTCTAATTCGCATTAATTTAAAACTCAATCAAGGCAATTAGCGCGCACACTGACGCGACACTCTTAGCAGATCGCTCCCTATCCATCCATATCCATATCTATATCTGCATTGGTTCTATCTTTCTCTCTCCCTCTCTCTCTCTCTCTCTCTCTCTCTCTCTCTCTCTCTCTCTCTCTCTCTCTGCCAAGTGCACTAGAATCACAGCCAGTGTCAACATTATAGTTGCAGGTCAGACAGTCAGACATCCCGACAGCAACTGCAACAGCAGCAGTCCGGGCCAGGCCACAGCTGATTCGCTTCTGAGAACCAGTTGTGCAGTTGTAACCTACCTCACGCCAAGCTGACGATCACACACACATACACACACATTGCGCGCTCAAACACACATAGAAATACACAATCCCACACATGCGTCTGCCATATTCCTGTCTCTCACCTCCACCCTCATAATGTTGTGTTGCACAAATTTCTGCTCCAAGTAAATACTTTAATCATAAACCAAACTTTCCTTGGACTCCGTTGTTTTGTTATACTCAAAAAACATTCATTGAGTTCTTATATGCAATAAAATTAATAACACAATAAATATAAAAAAAACATTTTTTTTAAACAGAAAAAAGGGAAGCCTGCGTAGTCTTCTTATCAGCGGGAGAGCTCAGCCCAGAGAGAGCGAGAGTGATGTTGCCGGGAGACCCCACATACACATAGCAAGCGCGCGCGGACGCACACTTGCACTCACACACGCTGGCAGACAGCAGACATTGACTCACACAGACAAACGAATCAAAAGATTCGAACAGCTGCTCGAGATCGGAATCGGAATCTTCGGAGTCGTAGTGTAGTCGGCAGGCACTTGTTGCTTCGCGATCGTTTCGTGGTCTACCCATTCATGTTCACTTCAATTCAATTTCAGTCTTTGACTAAGCGTCGCACTTGCCGCACCACTCAGAGACCCCCACCAAGAGGAAAGATTCGAATCAATTCCAAAACGGAATGCGGGGTTTGGTGTTTTCAAAGTCACACTTTCTATAATTTTAACATACGGAATCGGTTTTCGATTACACAAACCAGTACCAACATTCACATTCATTGTCACACCCATCCAAACAATCCTACACCCACACAATACGAAGGAGAGTGCAAAAGTACAATGTCTGATTGTGATTACAAAAATCTATTGTTTTTCGGAGTGATTGTTGTTTTTCGGCGAGTTTGAAATATTCCAAACAAGATCTTTATAAATGTTCAATACGTGTAAGAATCGCATCTTTTTTTTTTCTTAAAACATATTCTTTATGTCAAGTGTTCAAATTCTAGTGATAATCAATTAGTCAATAATGGCAATAATTTAGTTTATGGATCCTGAAATGTCAGCTCATAGCCGTCTAACCTAGTGGATCAGGATACACAAAAATCTATTTATTGGATTTAAAACTGCAAAACAAAGAAGCTTCTTAACAAGTAAGTAACTGATTCGATTTCATTGTTAACAAAATTGCAATCTTACAAAATTATTAAATATTTCTAAACATTCAAATTTTCGAGTTATATACACAGTATTTAATTATGGATGTTATTAAAATGCGAACAAAGACACAAACCATAAATACATTTACAATTGATAGGAAAAGATTCTGAATTAAATTAAAACATTAGATACCAACATGTTCATTTAGAATTTCTCTTTAAATATCAGACAGACATAATGTTTAAAGATTTGAAGTAAATTAATAGTTCTGAATTCTTCTTTAAATTAATAGTTCTGAATTCTTCTTCTTCATTTAACTATATGTATATGTATATATCTTATTTGAAGCGTACATACATACAATGTACATCCTTATGCCGTATTGTATTGTACAGCCTCAATTAATAAATATTTGCCAAAAGGTTAATAATAAACCGCAACAGATACAAATGAAATTGAATTCGATCGCATCGGCGCAAACTTCAGCAACTGAATAATCTTGGAAAACTTATACACACACGTATGTACAAATGTACGTATGTATATATGTTTGTATATATATAGTGGATTGCATTATACCTGTACAAACAAACGCATTAAATTGCAATTCAACTTTTCCTTCATCTCCTCCTTCATCTATAGCATCGGCTGCAACTCAAACTCTTCTTCATTTTTTGCCCTTATTCAGTTTTTATTCATTTATTAATATTTTTCATCATTATTTTTACACATACATATTATTAATCAGGCTCAGGCTGGGGCTGGGGCACAGCAGCACGAGCGTTTCATTTGTAAAAAAAAAATCGCCTGCTCTTTATTATTATTTTCTTTTGTTATCAATTATGTGCGCCTCAAGTTCATTATCATCATTAAAAAGCGCCCATCAGCTGTGGAAACATATACACACACACACGTGCGCACACACACACACTGACACGCATCCACGAGAGCACACTCATTGCGTAATTGAATCTCGTAATTTTTTTTTTGCCAAGTGTCTTATTCTTATGTCAATATGATAAAAACGAATTAAACGAGTGTGAGCCACAAATAAATCGAATTGATAATTTATTAAGCAATTTCAAAGTGAATGTCACTGGATTTTTTCTCCTTTTTTTTGGGGGGTATTTGCTGCTTTTCTTGGTTTTGGCACAAATTGTAAGGTATAACGATCATTGACCTACAGAGTTTGATGGATGGATATTTGGATGGGTTCGACAACTGTGGTCCATTGTTAGGATTGACAAAAGTGTCACAAGAATACAAGGCGGAAATTCTCACTATTACGTTTTGTATTCTCAAATAAATATTCTTATTTTGGAATTGTAGAATCAAAATTAAAAACACATTACTTAGGTTTTAAGAAGTTTTATTAAGCTTTTTTTTAAAAAGCATTATGTTTAGTAATTAATTATATTTTAAAACTTAGTGGCACTGAAATTATAAATAAAATACATAGACTAACATACATAAACAACTTGACAACAATTTCTTCTTCTCTTTTAATACGATTAAGCCCTTAAACCAATAAGTTCTTTGGGGATTCCCCACTACCTTCTTGTTAAGTAGGTTCTACGGGAAAACAACAAACCATTGATCATTATGTTTCGCACCGTTTGTGGTCTTCAATTTTTTGTTTCCAAAAACTGTGAACGCTTTTGTTATAGCATTTTACTGTGGTTTATGCTCAATTTTCTACATTCCTTTTGCGATTGAGTTTTGGGCATTATTTTAGAAAAGCAAAACAAATGAAGAAAGTAGGTTGTCTTGCCGACTTCAATATACCATGCACCAACTGAAACAACTATTTTTTATAATAATAAATGAGTGTACATACATAGATTCTGTTTCAATCAAATCAAATTTACCTACTTTGGTTGATGTCTCCAGCTAATCAGTCTTTGTGAAAATCATTTTGTTTGAATTGCGGGGTCGGAAGGGTAGTCGAGATCTAGGTTTTCATACGGACAGACAGGGGTAGATCGACTTGGCTGTTGTTGCTGATCAAGAATATATATACCTGAAAAACCTTTTATATGCCAGTTACATACAATTTGGTGACTTTCATATATCATTTCAGTCTGTGGGTATAAAAAAGAAAAAAAGATATAATTGATCAGCAAATTGGCCAAAACATAAGCCCACCATTCCCGTGGCGTCAAAACGAGCAATAAATAAAAATGCTATACGAATACACTATATCCCAAATAAGCTGGCTACTAAATCGAATTAAAACGTAAGTGCGACTTGCACCTAAGCTGTGAGAGTATGCTAACGTTGTCAAAAAAGAAAGATTGCTTTTCACATAGATACATACATTCATATGTATGTACATACATAAGTATAATAGTATGTGACACGAAAACCAGCAGAAACATACATACATATGTATAAATATATCTACATATATGAATGTATACCTACCTAAATAAAAAGTATATGTATGTATATAGGTATGTATGAATTGGTTCTACCAAACACTTTTCTGTTTGTTGTTGCTGTTTAATTTGCGAAATAAACAAGTTTGTGTTTTTATCAGAATTTACATTTATTTCGGATTTCTGATTATATTCGTGGCTATTTTTATTGGCACATTTTTAACATTTATGCAAATCAAGACCAATGGATTTGCTGCGCAGTTACAGAAGACTTACTGACTTGCCAACTGACTGACTAGCAGACTGTCTGACTGACGGACTGAGTGAATGACTGAGTGGCTATGTGAATGAGTGAGTTGAGGTCGTAGCATCAGCAGATTATGTCACTTATACCCAAAGAAAAAGAATTGCACACGCCATTTCAAGCTGTTTTACGATCCGAACACTTCACAACTCTTCATGGTCATGGCCATCGACGAACAAGTGACAAAAGGCGCACAGCATATTCATCAGCTGTTCGCTCAAGAGAAAGACAGAGAGAAAGAAAGACCAAAACCAAACCAAAAACCACATCATCCATTATCTTCAGGCCAAGTTCAATGTACGGCCAGCGACGCGCAAAATACAATATATAGGTACACATACATGCATACATATGTATGTACTTACATACTTAGGCCATATAAGCTCTGCGCATCGGCAATAGAAATAGAGAAATTTTGCGCATTAGATTTTTGCAGAAAGCCCCTTACACAGCAAGCCACAATCCCCATACCCCATTCCTTATGCCCCAAGTCTGCAGCTCCAAGCCGACTGGCGTCTCCAGAAACTTGCTTTTGGCTGGCTTCGGCAACTTGTCAGGCCCCAGTCGAAGTAAGCATTAGAATTTGTTAGCTGTAAAGAAAAGTGAAAGAACTTTCGAAAGGAGAAAAAGGTATAGTAAGAGGAATGATGAAATTACTAGAACTCGAGGAATCCGGAAATGAATGAGCATAACTAAGACAACTCAGACAGCCGAATAAAGTCGATAAAAGTCGGCTAAAAAATGTTTATTTTTTAAAGCCCTGATTAAGATAGGCACTACATGAACTTTTCATATTAAAAATAACTTAAATAAATAACTTGCCGTTAAACTAAACTAACTAACTTGACTAGTTCGACAGATGCCTAATTCAGGAATATTCAATACGACTTAATGTAAACTCTTATTTGATAGGCTCCTTCTTCTCTTCCTATGTATGTAATTTTGAAATCGATCGACCAATCAACCAATTTCCAGGCAGCTACCATATGCAACCTCAAGAGGTCCAGTATTACTTAGAGTAGCCAAGGAACCGCTTTGGGTCCGCTCCAGTGATGGAATCCTAAGACTTGCTGCGCCACATGGTTGAGAGCTTAGCAGCCAAGCATCACAAATACCGTAATCAAAGGAATAGGAAAAAGGGAGGCTCATGTGTCGGAGCCAACATTACCAGTAGGTGGAGGAAGGAGTTTCGAACATATTCTTTACAATTGTTGTTGCTTTGACAAAGTAATGCAAAAGCTTTCAGGGATCGGCAATTCTTTGAGTGCAGTGAATTTCACGTAAGAGATAATGGCTAGTCCAAAAAAACTGTAATGCTGTCAACGCTTCTGTAGAATCGGATAAAATATAAATATGGCTATAGCCTTTGTAAAGTACTGCCTATGCGCTGATCCGCAAACTATAGCTGGTTTTTAGGTTCAGCCAAGTCGGAAGAATGTTTCATAGTTTCAAAATAAAGGCATAAGAAAAAAAAAATTTCTTCTGATCGAAATCATTTTCCGACCTATGAGAGCTATAATATATAGTCATCCGATTTGGCATGGCTATCAAGAATATGCAGTTTATGTGGTCGGAGGTGCTTCCTTCTATGCGTTGCACATACATATGTCACCAAAATGAATACACCCTTTTTGCAAGGGTATAAAAAAACACATAGTCACACCAAATAAGAAACACCTCACGATGACGATTAAGTATAAGCTATACTAAACATATACATGCATAAGTAATATATGTATAGCAACAATAAAAAAAATTTATTTGCAAAGAAATTTAGATAACAGCTTTGGCACTCAGGTAATATGTGATGTAGTATATACATATTCTTACACACATTCATGCGGTACGCAACGTCATTTAATTTTGGCGCCCTTGAATATTCATGTGATGCGTTGGAAATTATTTGGATGTGAAGAAGAGTATACATCCATATTTCTATACTTGTATCGCTTCAAGCACTTCCTTAATGGCTTTTAATAACTTCCTCATCTCTCTCTATTTCTTTCAAAAATCATAGATGGAAGACTCGTGCGCCGTTCTTAGCGATTCTCACTTTTTTTTTTTATTATAAACTCGCTTTTTAATAAGAATTCTTGTGAATTCTTCTCTCTGCTGTTGGCGGTTAGCTTCGGCTCTATCTGTCTATCTATGCTAATATGTAGATGGATAGGTTCGGCTCCACTCCGCTCAACGCGGCTTGATTTCTTTGTCGTTAGAGTTGCGTTAGAAGAAACCGGCTTAGCAAACCAGACCCAGACCTAAAAAAGTAGAAGAAAGCTAACTTAACACTTCTAGAAAGCATATTGTGTAACATCGTTATTCTGTTTTTGTTTTTCTATTATATAAAGCGAACGAACTGAATTAGCTATGGCATTGGGGCAGCGAATCAAAATGGGAATGACTTATCAGCGAATTCTTTTTATATTTTTAATTTCTTTTGGCCATTTCACAATTTGTGTAAATGGTTTTGTTAACCACCTAGCCACAATTTTCTTAGACGTAAATAAAAATTCTGATTCCATTAAGAATTATCAAAGGTGCATAAAAACAGAGTTTATGGTTTCTTATTCCAAATAAAGCTCTTTAAAATGGAGCTATAGAGTATTATAAGAACCAGATAAAAAAATACAAAGGCGAATTTTTAATTCTGTTAAATATTGTACATACATATATCTATTGAGTGTATAGTTCTGGTAAGTTAAAATACAAATGTTTTTAAAGTGTTAAAAAATATTTGGGAAACAATGTTTAGTTATAATTAAAATCTTTTGTTGCTTTCGAATAGAATTAATTCCAAATTCGTTTCGAAGAGGATGCTTGAAATAAATCTTAGTTTTTTTCTGCTATTTAGATAGATAGATTCAATAAAAAACTATAAAGTTAAGCAACCTCAAGTTCATGTTCTTGAACTTATACACATGTAAGTAAGTCAATTTTTGGCTGCTTAATTATTTTATTCCTAACCTTCAACTGTATCGTTCTTGACATTATCTTATCACACCTTTTAAACAAACCCTATAAATAAAATACCAAAAAAAAAACCTGAGGGCCGGGCATCGATCGCGCCGAATTTTGTATACCCTTGCAAGCATTTCTGCTACTCTTTCTATAGATATACCCGTGAAGCAAAATAATAAATTATTGAAGTGTCGAATTTCTGCAAAAGAACGGACTACAATATCAAGCTGCAGCAGTGCGTTTTAAGCTATATGATTTAGTCGTCCGCTTTTGAGTTATAGATAAGTGTGTGCCTAGTTTTATAAACCACTGTGGTGATAATGGCATAAAAGCAAAACTATCTTTCCATCGATCGTTTCTATAGGAACTATTTGATATACTGGCTCAATCTTAATAAAAAACAAAAGCTAATTTATTAGTGATTAGCTAGGAGCTATATGATATAGCTGCCCGATCCTCAAATTTGACGTAGTCATTAATAGGTATATTAAATCGACAAATATTTATTTGTGTGACAATTGCTTGAAAAATAACAAAGTTTATTTGTTTAATTTCTATTTTAGTGATATATTTACTTTCTTGCCAAGTTTTTGTATATAAGCCATATAATTAGTCTAATTTTGAGCCGCTAAGACCATCAGTAGAAATACTTAAAAAGCCGCTCTCCCAGCGTCTCTCATTCACGTCTCTGGTCCACGGGTATTTTGGATACAGCCCTGTACCGATTGACAAAAAACAGGACCTTTGTACTTTATTTGGTGTGAATGAATCCTTCCAAGTGTTTCATACTTGAGCCCAATATTACTGTACCCATTTCAAAATGTTATGCATATATGTATGTACATACATATATGTAAGTATTTTTATATACAGAGAATCTTATCTGGCAAATTATAATGCAAAATCAATGGTCAGGTGGCAAAAAATGCCTATATAAAGGCCACAATTCTATTTAATTTGCTAAAGTGTAATGTGGACCGGTTCAACTTTAATAATAAAAAAAAATACAAAAAACGTAAAGCCAATAAAAAAAAATTAGTATAAAGAGATATTTTCAAATGTAAAGTTTTAAAATCGACCAGTGAACCTCCTTCTAATCACCTTCCTCCCCTGATCTAGCGCCAGATGGTAATGGCCGTGATACTGTTGCTTGCCCTGGCACTTGTATTCGGTTGCTATTGCGCCATTTATAGGCGAACGATTGTAGCGATTTATTTGAAGCCGCTGCTAAAGAATACCCCACTGGATGACTGTTATCATGCCACGTTAGTTGCACCACGAAGGCGTCGAAGCATTTGGGATATACCAGGACCCCAACGCATCCCGTTTTTGGGTACAAAATGGATATTTTTGATTTTCTTTCGCCGATACAAAGTGACGAAGCTGCATGAGGTCTACGCAGGTGATGGATATAAAAATGATCGTAGGCCATCGACTAAATGCTCTCCATTTAATTTTTATAGATTTCAATCGGGAATACGGTGACATTGTTCTAGAAGTGATGCCCTCAAATGTGCCGATTGTCCATCTTTATAAACGGGAGGATCTGGAGAAGGTTTTGAAATATCCCAGCAAATATCCTTTTCGCCCGCCCACGGAGATAATTGTAATGTATCGGCAGTCGAGGCCGGATCGATATGCTAGTGTTGGCATTGTAAACGAACAGGGTCCCATGTGGCAGAGGCTCCGCTCGAATTTAACATCCAGCATTACATCACCGAGAATTTTACAAAACTTTTTGCCAGCTTTAAATGCGGTGTGTGATGATTTTGTCGATTTATTGAGGGCCCGAAGAGATCCTCATACACATGTAGTGCCTAACTTTGAAGAGCTGGCCAATTTAATGGGTCTGGAGGCAGTGTGTACATTGATGTTAGGTCGACGCATGGGTTTTCTAGCAGCGAATACCAAACAACCCGAGAAAATAAGTCAGCTGGCATCTGCTGTCAAGCAGCTCTTTATCTCGCAACGGGACTCGTACTATGGCTTGGGCCTGTGGAAATATTTTCCAACAAAAACATACCGGGAGTTTGCCCGCGCTGAGGACTTGATCTATGAGTAGGTATACGTCCACTAAAATCTGTTTCTTTCTGACAATGAGATTCTTATTGGCATCGCTAAGGAAACTCATTGGAAACCCTTGAATTTTCAAGTTCGAATTTCAATGGGTTTGCTTTCGATGGACTTGGTTTATAACCAGCTTGACTTTTAACTTTTAGTGTGATTTCGGAGATTATCGATAATGAGCTGGAAGAGCACAAGAACTCCGCTGCCTGTGATGATGAAGACTCTGCCGGTCTACGCAGTGTCTTTCTCAATATACTAGAACTCAAAGACTTAGATATACGCGACAAAAAATCCGCTATTATTGACTTTATAGCCGCTGGCATTGAAACGGTGAGTAAAGGGAAAGACTACTTTCTCTGCAATGACTCTATAGCTAAGATCACCTGTCACCATCTCCCTTCTGTATCTCGCCCATAGCTAGCCAACACGCTGCTCTTCGTACTCAGTTCGGTGACTGCAGAGCCCTCGGCTATGCCACGCATATTTAGAGAGTTCTGTGAATATCGGGATACGAATATCCTGCAAGACGCCCTCACAAATGCTACATATACAAAGGCGTGTATTCAAGAGTCATATCGCTTGAGGCCAACAGCATTTTGTTTGGCGAGAATATTGGAGGAAGATATGGAACTATCAGGATATTTACTGAAGGCAGGAGTAAGTGACGTGTAAGGAATTCGAAATGCGAAACAATCAAATTACATTACCAAATTTTTACTCCAGACCGTTGTTCTCTGCCAAAATATGATCGCCTGTCACAAGGACAGCAACTTCCAACAGGCAAACAAATTTACACCCGAACGATGGATAGATCCAGCAACAGATAACTTCACAGTGAATGTGGAGAGTGCCAGCATTGTGGTGCCGTTTGGCGTGGGACGACGCACATGTCCTGGTAAGAGATTTGTGGAAATGGAAGTTGTGCTGCTTCTAGCCAAGGTAAACTCCAACAACTGTCGATCGTCGAACGATCAAGTTTATTAACTAATATATTTTCAGCTCGTTCTGGCTTTCGAAGTGAGTTTTGTGAAGCCATTGGAAACCGAGTTTGAATTTCTCTTGGCGCCGAAAACTCCGCTGAGTTTAAAGCTCTGCGATCGTTAATATTGTAAGGCATACTAACAGGCGCCTGTATTAAATACGCCAACAACTTCTGTTCGGGGTACTCAAATTTTATGTGAAGATGAAATTGTAAATATCAATGTCGTTTTTTGTTATACATGTAGATAGTTTATTATTTGTAATTTTTGCCTTAGTCTTTAGATAGCGGAAATTGTGTTTTATGTACGTTCTGTAAACGAAAAGACTGTGTTTAAGTTTTGTTGTTTTAACAATTTGTGTAATATTATGCTTACAACTTAAAAATACTGCATTTGACTACTTTTGTACATACAAAATTTTGTATATTATTGTATAACTACAATTTTGACCCATAAATATCGGAACTGTGTAGGTATGTTTTTTATTTATCTTACATATTAAGACAAATATACATCTACATATATATTAATATTTGTCAAACGGATCACGTCTATATCCAACATTCCCATGGACCTCTGTCATTAGAAAAGTGGGATCCACTTTATTGGGTCCTCAATGGGCAATTTTAGATTCATAACAAGATAAACTAAAAAGAGTAAAATACAAAATTTAATGAAAATCCAAATACCTATATATACAAAGCGATATTTTGGCTACTTCATGGTGAAAGTATGTGGTCAATATATGTTATAACTTCATTTACTTTTAGTTTTTTTATTTTTGAGAATTTTTTGTGTTTAACTTATGGAAATTTGTCATACTTCGAGCCTATATAATAGGTGTAATTACTAGAAATACATACATACATAAGCTACGATTACTTAAATCTGCGCAGGGGAATTTTGGATACAGGTTTGACAAAGAACAGACTATACATACATTAGGGGTTTTCTTATTTGCATGGGGCAAAATAAAAATAGCAAGTTTTTTAAACACCAGTCGTTTTTGTTTACGTTTTAACAAAATGACAAAAAAATGAAGTAAGTAAGTCGTTTCGCCGACTTGGATATACCATACACCAGTAAAACAAATATTTTAAATTTATAATAACCAATGCATTTTCGTATTTAAAAAAAAACTGTTCACATGCTTTTCACAAGCATATCTTAGTATTTCGCTCATTCAAGCAAACGAGCACCCTAGCGCCCCTACCAGCCAACGGCCACTTCCGGCCATATGGAAAAACGTTTATATGCATAACTTGACTATTTTTATTCCGATTTTGATCAAATTTGGTATTTTGCTTGATATTAGTATCAAATTTAAGTGTGCTAAATTTGATTGCAGAAGGTAGAAAATTACGGGAGATAATCGAGTTTTTTCAAATTAAGGGGGCGGAGGGGGGCGTGGCAAAATCTTTACACATCAAATATGTGCGCAATTACTAAGCAAATATTTATACCAACTATGGTGTCTCTAGTTAAAATAGTTTTTGAGAAAATCGGTTTTATTTAATTTGCGGGGGCGGTAGGGGGCGTGGCAAAATTTTTACAAATACAAAATGTGCGCATTTACAAAGCAAATATACATACCAAATTTTGTGTCTCTAGTTGCTATAGTGTTTAAGAAAATCGGTTTTATATCATTTGCGGGGGCGGTAGGGGGCGTGGCAAACATTTGAAACAAACTCGATAAGCGTACATATGACACGAGTCTACATACCAAATTTGGTGGCTCTAGCTCTTATAGTCTCCGAGATCTAGGTGTTCATACAGACGGACGGACGGACAGACGGACATGGCTAGATCGTCTCGGCTGTTGATGCTGATCAAGAATATATATACTTTATGGGCTTCCTTCTGCCTGTTCCATACATTTTAGCGACTTTAATATACCATTTCACCCTATGGGTGTATGGTATAAAAATCTATTTTATACGACACCAAAAAGTAGACATATTCTTGATCGAGATCAACAGCCGAGTCAATCTAGCCATGTCCGTCTGTCCGTCCGTCCGTCTGTATGAACACTTAAATCTCCGAGACTATGAGAGCTGGAGCCACCTAACTGGGGGTGCATATAGTATAGTATGTAAATATATAGAGTTAATTTCAATTTTTGTAACGCCCTCTTCCGCCTCCATTATCAAAAAAAACCGAATTAGCCCTATTACATCGGACTGCAAACATGGAAAATATACTTCTAAACGAGTTTTACTAAGTGGTCCATAAGGGCGAAGGTGGCCGCAGGCTAGTGGCGGCGCTTGAGTGCTCGTGTGTTTTTGTGAGGGTGAGCGAGATAGCATTGGCCATGAGGCATGTAAAAAGAATTCAAAAGACAAAACAATTATCGAAGTTTAAAATATTTTTTCACATGGTGCATGGTATACATGCTATACCATATCACCATTTCAGTTCGAGTTCAGTTTTATCTAGTAACATTTTCATATAGAAGTCAAATAACACCCCGAAAGAGTCGAAGTAAACCTAAATCAGCAACAACTCTACTTAGCACCTTTACGATGGGAACCGAATATCCCACAAACAAAATTGATGTCTGAACCAAAGTTTCTTATTATGAAACGCACCGACAAAAATACAGTGGCAAACGTTTCCCCCTTTCTAATAAAAAATCTATCAATTTCACTTGCAACGATGAAGTTCTGATTGCCAAAAAACACGACGGGGAAACCTTCTGATCAAAACAAAAAACTGGCTACAAGCTCACAAACTTTTAAAACTTCAACTACTGGGACAATTCCCTGTCGTTGTGACTGAACACTTTACTCTACGCTGCCTCACTCACGATGAAGTTGACCTTAAGAAAATCCTTAGGAAAGTCAACAGCAATCTTGAAAAAACCGGACATATCATCCTTACGATTGCACAGAGAACCCTCGAAAACATTAACATTGAATTTGAATTGGTCAAGATCAGCACTAATATGCCGCCTCCTCTTCGGAGTAGGCACCCATAGCCCGTGCGGTCACTTTTGTTCGGCAATTGCTCGTTTTGCCATCTGTGTGCACGCCGAAGTCAACCCGAATTGCACTCGAGAGCGTAAAATCTGAATTCGTCGCTTGCAGCATTTCGACGCGAGTGGATCTGTGTCGCTTTGTTGAAAATATGCACATGGAAAAATTTATTTATTTCAGAGCCCAGCGCTCATATCCCCCGGGGGACGAACACGTTCGGTACCTCGTATGCGTGTAACCGAACGGCTGCTGAAGTCCTGACACAGAGCATGATGAAATAACATAAGGTGGTCCCGTCGGAAGCCAAAGCTTACCGAAGTATACACCTAACTTTAATGCACGTTTGCTCACTCACATCACCGTCTCGCTCACCCTCAATAGACACTAAGAATACTATTCCTTTCACTCGCACTTATTGCAAGCATACGTTAAGTGTATGTCTCTTGCCGACGGGACCACCTTATGTTATTTTATCATGACACAGAGCATGAGGGTGGATTTAGTTCAGGACCCGGCACAAAGAGAGCCAACGAAAACTGTCAATGTATGTGTGCGCTTGCTTTACACTGCGCAAATTGCATGTGCATTTTTGCATTTTTGAAAGTCAACTATTTGCTTTACTTCTATATTATTTGGATAACTTTTTATCCGAAGGAGATCTTCTAAATAGACTGTTTTGAATAGAATATTGCAAAGGTTGCCAGTTACATAAAAAGAATGAAGGCATTAATTTTTTCATGTGTAGCGATCGAGCATGGCGACATAGATGTGCTCGCGTCGAAATGCTGAGGGCAACTTAATCCACCCTCATGCTCTGTATCAGGACTTCAGCAGCCGTTCGGTTACACGCATACGAGGTGCCGAACGTGTTCGTCCCCCGGGGGATATGAGTGCCGGGCTCTGATCTACGTACTTTTTATACCCTTGCAGAGGGTATTATAAAATTGGTCAGATGTTTGTAACGCACAGAAGGAGACGTTTCCGACCCTATAATCTATATATAAAATCTTTCACTCGTTGCAGAGGACGGACGTGTTTTTTTTTGCGCTTATCAACTTTTATTTTTTTCTCGCGATTAAATACATTTCCATAACTTTTAAATTTATTACCGGTTAAATTAATTAATAATAATTTCAGCATCCGAATTTTATTTTCATTTTGTGAATACTTGCTGTCGCTTTTGTTTAAATTTAAATAAAATCAAAACATACAACAATACTCGCATTAGCGGTGTTGTTGTTTTGCTTATCTCTTTTGCTTTTGTGTCTTTACCGTTTTTAACTAACTCTCGCGCTCTTGCGTACAAATTGTTGTTGCATGTGTTCAATTTGACGCGCTCTCCCGCTCTTTCCTATTCTTGATTGATTTGCGCTCTCGTCTTTTGCCTACCCGCGACTCTGTGATACGTGTTTTTGTTTTTGTGCTTTCATCTCTTTTATTTCTTTAGTTGTGAAGGCTTACTCTGCACATTAACCCTTGTGTCAGAACTGGTCAGTATATTCTTATTCACTGATTTTTTACCTTTAGAATTTCTATTTTTTATTTTTTGTATTTCCTTTTAATTAAATTAAACTTTTTGATAAAATGGTTGTCTGCTCAAAAAATAATTGTATAGTTGCCACTAATGCGGTTGACTCCCATGATTATATTCTTTGTTGGTTGTGTGACAATGCGGTTCACGTTAAGTGTGCTGGTTACACAGGCAGAATCAAGGAGTCTATTGCTAAAGGTGGTGGCTTAAAATATGGATGTGATGCTTGCCGGGAGGTCGAGAATGAGATGCGCTCTTTCATGAGGCGGACTAGAGATAGTTTTGACACCTTAAGGGCAGGTTTTAATAAACTCCAAGCGGAGTTTACTGCGGTGGAGACTCAGTTCAGAAGTTTATCACTTATGAATGAGTCTCCGAAACGTAAAAGGACCAGTCCTTGGGGTGTTTCTGTATCTGTAGATCCGCCAGCATCTCTTATCGTCCCCGACCGGTCTCATGCACCGTCCACTCCTAATGTACAGCAATTGATATCGTTTAAGAGCCCGGTTGTGAATGCTATTAGTAAGGAATTACCGATATCACCTGGGAATGATCTCTTAAAAACGATGCCTATTGTAGTGTCCGATAAGTCCGGGCAATTACCCATTCCAATGGAAATTGCCGATAGTTCTAAAAGTATCGAGGGCCCCGTAAACAAGTTGACTGCTGCAGTGGGTGACTTGTCCAACGTTACTGCTGCGGCTGACGCTTCGGGACCGCGGCCTCTCGTTGGCATACCACCAAAGAAACATATATTTGTTTCTAGGCTAGACCCTGTTGTCACATCTGATGATGTAATAGCCTATATTCGGAAGAAAGTTAACGTCTCGAATATTGCGGTGGAGAAGTTTAAATTTTCTTATTCTCGGGACATTTCGTCCTTTAAAATTAGTGTTTCTGCCAATATCTTCGACACCATATGTCGAGAAGATTTTTGGCCGAAACATATTATAGTTAAGGAATATACTGTAAAAAGAAAAATCGGCAACCGATTCGCTTGCCAACAACAACAACTAATACTATTCCTGCCACATCAGCATCTGCTGGTGTGTCAAAAAACTAGCTTTGTCCCTTAACCTGGGTTACCAGAACGTTAGAGGACTGAAATCTAAACTTCCTAATCTCTATGTAGATAGTCTTTCCTTTGAGCATAACATTCTAGCTTTTACAGAGACGTGGCTTAAACCTGATATTGCTGATTCATCGGTTTTTCCCACAAATTTTTCTATATTCAGACGTGACCGGATTTCTCGCATAGGTGGTGGCGTTCTGATAGCTGTTGATGCTGCTTTATCATCTGAAATGATTCAATTTTCTAGTACCCAGGAGATTGAGTTTGTCGGTGTTAAAGTAAATTTTAAATCTTTTAATGCTTTCATTACTTGTTCCTATATTCCACCTTTGTCAGACATGGTGGTATATTCAAATCATTTAGAGGCAATTCAGTTTGTCTCCTCTTTGGTTTCCAGTCAAGACATGCTCATAGTTTTAGGTGATTTTAATTTACCCGCTTTAGCATGGTCACCAACAGATGAATGTACCATGTTGCTGCCCTCTTTGTCACATGACTTTATTGATGGCCTTCTAGGCTTATCTTTATCCCAAGTCAATCCTATCTTAAATTCTAATGGAAAATCGTTAGATCTTATTTTTGTATTGGATTCTTCTTATTGTGAGGTTTCTAGGATCGAACCATTTGTTCTTCCAGAAGACAAATTTCATCCTACATTAAATTTGAAAATTGATCTGCCCTTGCTTTCACCATTACTTGGTTCAAATGAGTTACCTCTAACTAGGTGCTTTCGTAAGACTGACTTTGCCAGCCTTAATGAAAACATTGCCACTACCGATTGGTCTTATCTGTACAATTGTAGAGATATGAACTCAGCTGTTCGTTTTTTTTATGATACTCTGAATTCACTCTTTGATATTTGTGTGCCTCTTGGTAGGCTGGAGTGGCTTAACAAACCTCCCTGGTTCTCTCGTGAGCTGTGCAATTTGAAAAATGTGAAGACACGATATTATAAGAAGTTTCAAAAAACACGTCGTTCATCAGACTATGCTCTGTATACAGTCGCTCGTTCAAAATTCATGATGCTTAATACACAATGCTATAAGAATTATCTTCAGCGGTGTAAGCTTCAGTTTTCTTCTGACCCTAAACAATTTTATAATTTTGTTAATTCTAAACGTAAGACCTCTGTGCACCCATCTTTTTTGTCTTTTCAAAATAAAAAAGCGAGCACTGATCAGGCAATTGCCGATATGTTTGCGAGTTTTTTCAAAACAACTTATTCCTCAACGGAATATCGAGCAAGTCCGTATCCTTATCATTTAGAAAAGGCTAATTGCATTTTCAATCCAGTGATTGATGAAGGTTCTATTCTTAACGAACTTAAATTAGTTAAACCCGTTTATTCTCCGGGGCCAGATGGTCTTCCTGGATGTGTACTCAGGTTCTGTGCAAACGCATTATGTAAACCCATTTTAAAATTGTTTCTATTGTCTGTCGAATCTTCCTCTTTTCCATCTATTTGGAAGGAGTCGTATATCATTCCTCTGCATAAAAATGGCAAAAAGTCCGAAGCCTCTAACTATAGGGGTATCTCAAAATTGTCCGCTATTCCGAAAGCTTTTGAGAAAATTATAACTTCTCAATTGCAACATTTTTGCAGCTCTATTATTTCGCCATCCCAACATGGGTTTGTGAAACGTAGATCTACAACCACTAACCTTTTAGAATTTACATCAATAATTATCAAGGGGTTCAAAAATGGTAAACAAACTGATGTCATATACACTGACTTCAGCAAAGCCTTTGATTCCGTTAATCATGCCCTATTACTTTCGAAGCTGAGCGACATTGGATTTCCACCCCTTTTCCTATCTTGGGTTTGAGAATATTTAACAAATAGAAAACAGAAGGTACTTTTTAAGTCTTCTTTTTCCGTTTCCATTCCTGTGACTTCTGGTGTACCTCAAGGTAGTCATCTGGGCCCTCTGCTTTTCACACTATTCATTAACGATCTTCCATCAGTCATTGTTCATTCGCGTGTGCTTATGTATGCTGACGATGTCAAGCTTTGTCTTACGTATAAAGTTACAGATTCATTTAGTCGGCTACAAGCTGATCTTAAAAACTTTCAATCCTGGTGCCAGTTTAATCTACTAAATCTTAACACTACCAAATGTAAGGTAATGACTTTTTTTCGTAACTCTCCTCAACTGGTCACTTATTTTCTAAACAATAGCCCTTTAGAACGTCTAAATAATATGAATGATTTGGGCGTACTTATGGACCATAAGTTAAATTTTAACACCCATATTTCCACTACGGTCTCAAAGGCCATGAGTGTCCTGGGTTTCATTAAAAGATGGTCAAAAGAATTCGATGACCCCTATACAACTAAAGTTCTTTTTACTTCGCTTGTCCGTCCTATTTTAGAGTATGGATCTTGCATTTGGTCACCTCAATATGAGTCGCACCAGATTAGACTTGAATCCGTTCAAAAGCAGTTCTTGCTATTTGCTCTTCGTGGCTTAAGCTGGGATCGCAATGTCAATTTGCCTTCGTATTCTAGTAGACTTCTCTTGATTAACCTTCCTTCCCTAACTAACCGTAGAACTATGCTTGGTGCAATTTTCATGCACAAGCTCCTAATTGGTGATATCGACTCGCCTGAGTTATTAGCTCAGGTAAATCTGTCGGTACCATGTAGACGGAGTAGACATCCTTTGATACCATTATCCCTTAGTCGTTGTTCTTCTAACTATGCCATGCATGAACCTTTTAGGGTCCTCTGCTCTGATTACAACCTTCTTTTCCCTGTAATCAGCGCAGAGTTTTCTATCAATATGCTTAAAACATCTATCCTATCCCATTTAGTTAATAGATAACTATAGTATTATTTGTTTGTCTGTTTCTTCTCTTGTGTATTTGTCCACGCGATTCGCGCCGTGCGTTTTACGGCTGCACCCCTCGGTCGGTCGGGTGGGAGGTGGGCAGTTATCTGCTTGGGCTCGCGCGTAACAGGCTTTGTCCTGGTGTCGTAGGGGCCACTTGAACGTACTGCGCATAGTATCGTCAACGTCCGCTAATAAAGTATATATATTCTTGATCAGCATGAGAAGCTGAGTTGATATAGCCATGTCCGTCTGTCCGTCCGTCTGTGCGTATGCGTTTTACTCAGCTATCTTAAGAGCTATCGGGATGAAATTTTTTTTGGGGGCTTTTTATTACCTGGGAAAAATGAAGTATGAAAATTGGCAGAATCGGACCACTAAATCATATAGCTCTGGAGGAAACATTTTTGCAAAAATTGGAGTATCGCCATGAAATTATGATAGTATTTTATATAAAATCTCAGATCCCAAAATTTGAATCTGATCGGATAAATAGAACACAAGTTACAGCCGATATAAATCGGTTCGGCTTGCTGCCTACTACGTCATCATCAAATCAACAGAGCACACGAATGCACACATACAGACGCAACGCTACATAAACTATATGTGTATGCGTGCCAATCGGGGCATGCGTGTAAAAGGGGATGGGGAAGAAGAAATTGAAATGATATTTGAAAGGTTCTGTGCATTAATAAATTGAGATACAGAAAAAGAGTCTTGAACATGTAAAAATATTATGGCCATGGACTGCAAGGGTATATAAACTTCGGCACAGCCGATGTTAGCTTCTTTGATATTTTACATTCACATTAATTGATTTCCCTCCAATTTCAAGCACAAATTCTGAAGTAAGCGCTGCCAATCTTTTTGCAATTTAGCGCTGCTAACCCATTGAAAACGGCATTCGTAAACATATCTAAAACGGAATTTAGTGCTGCTAACCCAAAATAAATCATATCATCTTTATACCCTTGCAAAAAGGGTATATTAATTTTGGTCAGAAGTGTGCAACGCATAGAACGAATCATCTACGACCATATAAAGTATATATATTCTTGATCAGCACAACGAGACGAGTTCATATAGCCATGTCCTTCCGTCCGTCCGTCTGGATCAACGCAAACTCCTCCTAGACCGTAAGAGCTACAGAGTTGAAGAGTGGATCGGACCACTATATCGTAAAGCTCCCTTACAAACGGCAGTCACGAACAGTGACTTTTTTTAATAACTTCGTTATTTTCTGAGCTATTGTCGTGAAATTTAATATTGGTTAGTTTATTACCCTTAAACGACTGTGCCAAATTTGATAAAGATCGGATGACTATATCGTAGTGCTCCCATAGGAACGATCGGCCGAAAACAGTGACTTTTATCAATAACTTCGTTACTTTTAACGCAATTGGCATAAAAATTAATATTTATCAGTTTAATATACCTATTAATGACTATGCCAAATTTTATAAAGATCGGGTGACTATATCACATAGCTCCCATAGGAACGATCGGTGAAAAACAGTGACTCTTGTTGTATTTTTTACTACAATTTATGGTTTTTGTTAATTCATAATATATTGATAATACCCAAAAATTTTAGTTTTTAGGGTATTTTGCAATATTTTTTAAAAGTAGGTTTAAAACGTGGTTCTACCTTTGTTAGTTTCGAGAATCACGTTTAAGTGTGCTAAATTTGATTGCACAAGGTAGAAAATTACGGGAGATAATCGAGTTTTTTCAAATTACGGGGGCGGAGGGGGGCGTGGCAAAATCTTTACACATCAAAACTGTGCGCAATTACTAAGCAAATATTTATACCAACTATGGTGTCTCTAGCTAAAATAGTTTTTGAGAAAATCGGTTTTATTTAATTTGCGGGGGCGGTAGGGGGCGTGGCAAAATTTTTATAAATACAAAATGTGCGCGTTTACTAAGCAAATATACATACCAAATTTTGTGTCTCTAGTTGCTATGGTGTTTAAGAAAATCGGTTTTATATCATTTGCGGGGGCGGTAGGGGGCGTGGCAAACATTTGAAACTCGATAAGCGTACATATGAAACGAGTCTACATACCAAATTTGGTGGCTCTAGCTCTTATAGTCTCCGAGATCTAGGTGTTCACACGGGCGGAAGGACGGACATGGCTAGATCGTCTCGGCTGTTGATGCTGATCAAGAATATATATTTATGGGGTCGGAAAAGCTTCCTTCTGCCTGTTACATACATTTTGGCGACTTTAATATACCATTTCACCCTATGGGTGTATGGTATAAAAATAGGTACAATTTTCAAGCATATGTACAATTTTCATATTAAAAAAAAATTTCCCAACCGTCGTCTTCGCTATTTTTTAAAAGTACGTAGTTTTAGGCTCTTTACACGTAGGCAAGTAGATCTCCTTTGAAATACGGAGATCTACGTGAAAAGACGGAGGGTTGGCATCCCTGGTGCCGGGCCCTGCTTTAAATCAGGGATAGGCACAAAGAAAGCCAAGGAAAATTGTCAATGTATGTGGGTGCACTTCGCAAAATGAAAAACGATGAAATTTTGCCTCAATTGCGCAAACGAGAGCAATTGATGATCTGCTGCAAGAAAATTAAAGAGAAAACAACCCCAAAATTCATTTTGGCCAGCACCAGCGATTGCCGGGCTATGGGTGCCTACCCCTGCTTCAAATGTAAGCGGTCAAAAGGGAAAAACGCTTTTTAAAAAGTCTAAGTTTAATTCTATCGATAAAACGGTCTACAATGTAAGCTATATAATATAGTCTATCTCTGAAATTTAGTATAGTCATAAAGAACTATATTAAGCTGACAAATTTTATTTTTTATGACAATCGCCTTACGACAATCAAATATAACAAAGTTATTGAGAAAAGTCACTGTATTCGACCGACCGTTCCTATGGGAGCATTATTCTTGGTCAGATTTGGTACAGTCATTAATAGGTATTTTAAACTTACAATAGCTTAGAAAGTAACGAGGTTTTTCAGAAAAGTAGCTGTTGGTGACTGTTGTATGTGAGCTATATGTTAGAGTGATCCGAATCCAGACAGACGGACGGGCGTACATGGCTATATGAACTCTGCTGAATATATGTATATACTTTATATGGTCGGAAATACTTCATCCTATGCGTTGCACACTTCTGACTAAAAGCTTCTCCCAAATGTCCCGTGGTGGAACAAAGATACTTAAGAAAATCATGGAATATTTTTACTGAAAACATACTTGACTTGACTATAGGAAAAACCGGACAATTTGGACGAATCTAATGTAAAATTCACAGAACAAATGAACCCTTAGCAATATTCGTGTTTACTATAGATTAAATCCCACTAAAGGCTTGCATTCCATACAAAACCTAAACTCGACTAATAGCATCACATAGTCCAAGAAATTACGGATGCTTTCCGTAGTAACTGGTCGTCGGAGTCACACGACCGCAACATTTCTAATATATTTATAGCCAACGAAACAAGAATTCTAACAGAGAGTGTATTACATATTCCAGTAAAAACTTCACTCCCAATAAAGGATATTAGCTACATTCAATTTGAAAGAGCTCTTAACACTATGAAAAGTATTACTTCCGGCTTTAACCGAATTAGTTATGCAATGATAAAAGCACTTCTATTCTATATAAAATAAAGTAAGTAAGTCGTCTCGTCGACTTAGGTATACCATACACCAGTAAAACAAATATTTAAAATTTAGATTAACAAATGCATTTTAGTATTTAAAAAAAAAAAACCGGTCCACATGCTTTTTACAAGCATATCTTAGTATTTCGCTCACTCAAGCATATGTACAAACACCCTAGCCCCCACCAGCCAACGGCCAACTCCGGCCATATGGAAAAACGTTTATATGCACATTCGTCTCTACCAGTTCCGGCTCTCGACATTGACCCTATGTCACCAAATGCACAGCAGCTGATATCGTTTAGGAGTCCGGCTTTGGCAGGTGTGGAGTCTCTTCCCATTTCCCCTGGAGACAGTATCCCACCTACTAACGCGATATCGGTTGTAGTTTCCGAACCGTCCTGGCAAACATCCGTTTCCAGGAATATTGCCAATAAAGTAGTTACAAGAGGAGCTAGTAAAGTGCTGGCTGCTTCAGCTGCTGCTGCGTCTGCTGTAGCCGCTACTGCTGTGCCTAGTATTCCTAGTTCCCTTGTTGTATTTCCACCCAAAAAGCAAATTTTTATTTCGAGGCTTGATCCCAATACTACTTCTGAAGAAGTCATAGCCTACATCCAGGGCAAAGTTCAAAGCACCAAACATTGCTGTGGAAAAGTTCCGTTTTTCATATACCCGGGACATTTCGTCCTTTAAAATAGGTGTCTCCCCAGATCGTTTTGGCCAAATATGTCATAAAGATTTTTGGCCGGAACACCTTGTTGTAAAAGAGTATACAATAAAGAAGAAGAATCGGCCTCCCATTAGCTTGCTACCTGCCTCTGTGAATAACGTTCCTTCCGGCTCGTCTGCACCTGTTGGCGAGTCAAAAAACTAATTTCGTCCCTAACTCTGGCCTATCAGAACGTACGGGGACTAAAGACTAAACTGTCTAAGCTCTATGTAGATAGTCTAGCTTTTGACTTTCATATTCTTGCCTTTACTGAGACTTGGCTGAAGCCTGATATTGGCGATGCTTCAATTTTCCCCTCAAAATATTTAATATATAGACATGATCGGACTATCCGTAATGGTGGTGGCGTTTTGATCGCTGTTGACTCGGCGTTCTCGTCTGAAATTGTCCAGTCCTCCAATCAGGAGATTGAATTTGTTTGTGTTAAAATTTCGTTTAATTCTTTTTCTGCCTATATTACTTGTTCGTATATTCCACCACAGTCCGACTTGGCAGTACACACTCACCATTTGGAAGCTATATAACTTATTTCCTCATATCTCTCTGACAAAGACTTGCTCGTTGTTCTGGGAGATTTTAATTTACCTGAGATTGCCTGGACCCTTTCAGTTGACTCTTTATTACTGTTGCCCTCTTTGTCACATTGTTTCATAGATGGTCTGCTTGAGTTGTCCCTAACTCAAATAAATCCTGTCCGGAATAGTCGTAACAGATCACTAGATCTGGTATTTGTGTTGGATTCCTCCAACTGCGATGTTTCCAGGACTGATCCCTTAGTTATCCCCGAAGACAACTTTCATCCAACTCTGGATATAACCATTGACCTTCCTTTTGGTGTTATGTCTCGACATAATAACTCGATGCCTCCAACCCGATGTTTTCGCAAGACATATCTGTATACTTGCACTGATATGGACTCCGTCATTTCTGTCTTCTATAAAACTCTTGAGTCGTTCTTTGATGTTTGTGTCCCGCGTGTGACTCTAGGATGGTCTGATAGACCTCCTTGGTTCTCACATGAGTTATGTAACTTGAAGAACGTAAAATCGAGATGTTATAAAAGATTTAAAAAATCCGGTAAAGCATCGGATTTTTCCCTATATGTAGTTGCTCGATCAAATTTTATGGTGCTGAATTCACATTGCTATAAGGATTATCTTCAGCGATGTAAACTTAGGTTTTCTCGCGATCCTAAGCAATTTTATAAATTTGTAAATGTTAAACGTAAGACATCAGTGCACCTGTCTTACTTGTCTTTCGAAAACAATAAAGCTGACAATGATCAGGCAATTGCCGACATGTTTGCTGGTTTTTTCAAAACAACTTATTCCTCTTCGATTTATCAAGCAAATCCTCCTTATCCTCATCACTTGCAATCGTCTAATTGCATTTTAGACCCTGTGTTTGATGAAAGTTCGGTTCTTAGCGTGCTCAGTTCCGTCAAACCAATATATGCACCTGGCCCTGATGGAATACCAGGCTGCGTATTAAGGTTTTGCGCGGAGGCCCTATGTAAGCCAATACTTAAGTTGTTTACACTGTCCGTCACATCTTCCGCCTTCCCGCCTATCTGAAGAAGTCCGAAGCCTCCAATTATAGGGGTATTTCTAAATTGTCTGCCATACCCAAAGCATTTGAGAAAATAATAACATCTCAATTGCAGCATTTTTGTAGCTCAATCATTTCGTCATCCCAACATGGGTTTAAAAAACGTAGATCGACAACTACTAACCTATTAGAATTTACATCTCACTCAATCAAAGGGTTCAAGACTGCCGTGCAAACTGACGTCATTTATACTGACTTCAGCAAGGCCTTTGACTCTGTTAATCATATTCTGCTTTTATATAAATTAAACGCACTTGGCATCCCCAGCCTTTTGCTAGATTGGATTCTTCAATATCTTTCTAAGCGTACACAAAAGGTCCTCTTTAAGTCTTCATTTTCTAAGACCATCCAAGTGACCTCTGGACTACCTCAGGGTAGTCATTTGGGTCCATTGCTATTCACTCTTTTTATAAATGATCTTCCATTGGTAGTGTCACATTCTCGGGTGCTTATGTACGCGGATGATGTCAAGCTTTACCTCAGTTTTAAAGACATATCGTCTTCTTGCCTACTTCAATCGGATCTTAATGATCTTCAGAGTTGGTGTGAAACAAAACTATTAAACCTTAACGGCTCTAAATGTAAAGTTATGAATTTTTATAGATGTACTCCATACTTAGCAACTTATTATCTTAACGACACTGCCTTAGAGCGGTTAGATATTATCAATGATTTAGGTGTTCTTATGGACCATAAATTAACTTTTAATCCTCATATTTCTGCTACAGTTAGTAAAGCTATGGATGTTCTTGGGTTTGTGAAACGATGGTCAAAAGAGTTTGACGATTCGTACACAACCAAAATTCTATATACTTCTTTAATCCGTCCTATCTTAGAGTACGGATCTTGCATATGGTCACCTCAATATGAGACGCACCAAAGTAAAATTGAATCTGTTCAAAAGCAATTTCTGCTTTTTGCTCTTCGCGGTCTAAATTGGGATCGCAATGTCAATTTGCCATCATACTCCAGTAGGCTTCTTTTAATCAACCTTCCTTCTTTAATTAATCGTAGAGTAATGCATGGTGCTATCTTTATTCATAAACTCTTAATAGGTGAAATAGACTCTCCTGAGCTATTAAACCAGTTAAACCTATCTGTACCCCGTAAACCTACTAGAAATTTTATTCCTCTATCCTTAAAACACTGTAGTTCTAACTATTATTCGCATGAACCTTTTCGAGTCCTATGTTCTGATTACAATCATCTGTATCCCGTAATCAGATCAGAAGCCTCTCTTTCCGTTGTGAAAACTTCTATTTTACCACATTTAGCTCGTAATTAGCTGTAGTTAATCATATTTTTAATTGTTTGTCCGTTTTATTTGTATTTGTCCACGCGATCGTGCCGTCCGATATGCGGCTGCGCCCCACGGTCGGTCGGGCTCGCGCGAAACAGGCTATGTCCTGGTGTCGTATGGGCCACTTGAACGTACTTCGCATTGTACGCGTCAACGTCCAGACAATAACTTGGCTATTTTTAGTCCGATTTTGATTGAATTGCTGGATATTAGTATCAAATTTAAGTGTGCTAATTTTGATTGCACAAGGTAGAAAATTACGGGAGATAATCGAGTTTTTTCAAATTACGGGGGCGGAAAGGGGCGTCGCAAAATCTTTTCACATTTACTAACCAAATATACATACCAACTATGGTGTCTCTAGCTATAATAGTTTTTAAGAAAAACAGTTTTATTTAATTTGCGGGGGCGGTAGGGGGCGTGGCAAATTTTTGAAACAAACTCGATAAGTGTACATATTACACGAGACTAAATACCAAATTTTGTGGCTCTAGCTCTTATAGTCTCCGAGATCTGCGTGTTCATACAGACGGACGGACGGACGGACAAATCAAAATATATATACTTTATGGGGTCGGAAAAGCTTCCTTCTGCCTGTTACATACATTTTGGCGACTTTAATATACCAACTGTGATTCGGTACTACGGGATGGGCTAGTTGCCCACTAGCCCTTTGTGGTTGGCCCCCTTGTGGGAGATCGTAGTGGCTGTGGTTTAATACCCAAATTCGGGTAGAGTTGTATGTCTCAAATGTGGAGTTGCGTCATACAACCGGGTGCTGCACCCAAAGACCAGCAGAGGTTTTAGGTCGGCCTCGCCCCTACCCAAGGGGGAATGTCGTGTCCACCCAACATGGCATTCATCTGGCACTGGAGAGATTTCTGCTATCAACAGTTTCTCTAATGGGTGCTTGGCGACGCATTGTATCGTCACATGTACTATTTGCTTTTGCTTATTCATGTGCCGTGATGGTACACCCTATAAATTGGTACATCTTACCCTATGGGTGTATGGTATAAAAATATTTCTCATTTCGCAGACCAAATGTATGTTTATTAAATTGTTTTATTTAATTTGCGTTGGCGGAAGTGGGCGTGGCAAAATTTTGAAAGAAGCAAATTCTGCGCATGCATTAAACCAGTACACATACCGAATTTTATGTCGGTGGGTAGTATAGTATTTGAGCGAATCGATTTTGGCTAATTATATAGCGTGTCAGAAATTTGAAACAAACTTGATAACTTTACGTACTACACGTATCTACATACAAGTCTCTGAGATCTAGGCATTCATACAGACGGACGGAGTGACGGATATGGCTTGATCGACTCGGCTGTCGATCCTGATCATTAATATATACATACATAACGGACAGACTAAATCGACTCATCTATTAATGCTGATCAAAAACATTTTTTCCACTCGGTACATGGTATACAAATATCCCAAAAATTTTAAAATAACAAAGAATCAAGCCTAAAAGTATGCAAAAAGATATTTGGCCAAATCATGAAGAAGACGGGGTCCGATTCCACAAAACAAAAACAAATTAAAATTCTCGTTCGCTGTCAAAATTTTAGACCCATTGAGCATTTAAATTAGAGTTTTTGCATGACAAATGTGAATCTTGCCCCATTTGACTAATTTTGGATTGAATTAGTATGGCGTTAACCATTTCTGTACTGATATTAGCCCACTAAAAGTTTAGAAATATAAACAGCTGCAAATAGCACAAGACAACATGATTTTGTGTGACTTTAATTTGAGACGTGCCGCTAATTCGAGTGCGCTGATTTTGAATTTGAACTTGGTTTTGCCCATCAGGGCAAATCAGGGGATCTGGGGTTGTAAAATATGCCCTCAAAAGTATGCTAAAGATAGTCGAAAATTTTTTGTTTCTATTGTAAACAGATGTTAAAAAGAGAGATGCAAGAGATTACAATTGCTTAAAAAATAAATAAAAATCCTACGACTCCCTATAGCATACTTTTTGGTGCAGATTTTACATATTTTAGAACTTTGATATTTTGTAAATTGCTTTTAAGTAATTTCTTCCAGATATCTAATATAATAAAAGGTTAAAATAATAAAGTTTTTGTTTATTTTAATTCAAATGCAGTTACTTTAAAACACTGCAATAGAATTTTTTTAAACCTGACGTGATAATCTACATACAGGATCGTGATCAGCACCACCCAGTCACCTATTGAACTGTAAACACATGAAAAATGTTTGCTTATGTAATTTCATTTTATGACACCCTTTAAAAATATGATTTTGATTAAATGAAATTAAATTTGAAAACAAATATTATAAATTTAATCAAATCAAAATATTCAAAGTTAAGTTCCATAGTACTTTATTTAATTCATAATTCGTTGGAAGCGCTATATAATCCAAATGTTGGACCAAAAGTAAGAAAAATATAAAACTGTCAAAACACATTTCAGTGACCTTATATTGTCAAAAAACTTATGTAAATCAATTTGAAATGCTAATCTGATACCTGTGACACATATTAATTTTCAAAAAACAAAAAAGAAAACAAACTAAGGTCGTTTTCGGAATCAGCGACCGACCCCAAAATACCCTAGAAAAGAATATGAGAACCAATTTTGCAAACTCGTGTAATTCGTTATAATTTGTTGTAATATATTTATAATATATAGTTAAGTTTATAAATAAATACAAGTTTTTTAGCACAAGGAGTGTAAGTAAAATAAAATATTGCGATCCAGGCTGAAAAATAATACACTCCAATATATTTCATTTTAGACTTTAACATAATGCTTCAAAACCTTTAAAGAACTCGAAAAATTTACCAATATATTTTAAGTTCAGCTTTATTTTTATTGAAAGAAAGTAAAATGAAGCGTATTCAATTTTTAAAATCTGTCTAAAATAATTTTAAAATATTGCTAAAACGGTCACACCGGACAGCACTATAATGTGTGCTCGGGGCCACCCTTTTGATTGTTCGGTAACCAATATTTTGTTTAAAAAAAAAAAGAGTGTCTTAACCGAAGATCCACTGTATCTGTATGATCCTGCTGACGATATTTACGACCTCGAAAAAAAAATCTGTAGTGAACAACAGTAGCGTGTCCATATATTAGCCCCGCATACAGTTAACTGTCAATTTTGTACCGAACAGCAAAACTGAAATCGGTTTGTGACAAATTGAACAGGTGCTAATTAATAAATATGTATATGTACATATATATATATATTTATTTAACATTAATTAATTTAGCTTTTGAAAAATCCAAAACTGATTCGATTTTTCCCGCTTCTTACTAACTGCTTTCCAGCACGTTCTCTGGGCGTGCGAGAGAAGCCACGAGAGAGAGAGAAACTATAATCGCTCTCTTTTAAGTTGGCCCCGTTTGGCGGGCAGAGACTGAAACTGCGACTGAGACTTTAAACAAATTGAGTTTGCGGCAGTTACAACAGTTGACGTTGTCGTGCCGTCGGATTCAGTGCGTTTCGAAAATTATTGTTCGGCTCAAGACGCATTATAGAAATATAAGCTATTGTCGCATTTTCAATTTAAGCTGCGTGCCTGTTCCTGTGTGTGTTTTTGTGTGTCAAGTATACTAAATCAGCACCTTTATATTGCACCTCTTAGCCATTTCATTTGAAAAATCGAAAATGTATGCAATAGACCAGACACAATATTAAAATACAATTAAAAAACCAGTTTTGTTTTCTCTGTTTGCCGTTTGCTCAACAACAACAACTACTACTATCAAATAATACAATGAAAAAATTAACATTGTAGTAACTAATATGGATATGTATGTTTATTGTCAAATGCATTTTCTAATTCATTATATTTTATTACGTTGTTCTCCACCACTCTCCACTGATCCATCTCACTGCCACTCTCATCCAAAAAAGAGTCTGAAACCAAGTCTGTGTCTTCATCTCGTGTTTGAGCCCCACCCAAACCTAATTACTCAAATGGATGAGAGTGTCAGTACAGTAAACAAAAAAACGTAGTATTTTAACGTTGTTATTGATAAACATGCTAATTGTGCACAAATTTACAAAAACACTAGCTAACAAATTTCAGTTACCTATTTATTTGATCTGTGACTCATTAATTAGAAGTTTGTCATGAGATGTGCATTTATGTACATATGTTTATATATACATATATAGTAGATATCTAATAGATTCAGAAATCTTGACTAAAATATGGGACTAAAAATATAAGGAGCACAATTTGATGGATATCGGTGGAACTACAGCACTGCATACATACATAAGTATCTACTGAAAACTTTTTTAGAAAAGCCTGTTATCTTCACTAAAAACACATCTCTAGGCCTTCATTCAAAGAACTAAGCAAACAAAGTTCCCTAAACAACCTACACAACCTTGCCCAAGTACTTTGGCATTGAATTTGTCAACCCTTGCGAATGGGCTGCCTAGGCAACAGACCCAACAACCGCCACCCAACCTTACCCAACCCCGATCTACACTCAGAGAAAGTGCAATCAATCCTTTACATGTCTTATATTAGAAAGTTGGTAGAAATCTATGTACATATATAATCATAGCAGTTGATTTTATATTAATACCGATTTCATATTAATACAGGTATCTTTTCGAATTCATAAAAAAAAATTCAACGATCCCATTTCTCGAAGTGTACAATGAATTACATGCCACACCACGCTAAAACTAAATGCCCAGCACATGTGGGTAATTCACTTGCAGCTTGCCATATGGAAGTGAGATTTGGAATGAGAACTACTGATTTAGGTATGGGTGCAAATAAGGTCAACGCCAAGCGAAGAAATTGCGAAAGCTTTGACCGAAATTGCATTTAGAGTAGGCGTCGAGGAATGGCAAAGTACAGTAGGTACCTTAACACATACATATCTACATATACACAAAGGTACCTTCCCACTCTTCGGTTATTACACCATCCCATCCCACCACGATTCACCGATTGTTGTTGTCTAATAACCAGTTTACCAGTTGTACATATCATTGGCTTTTGTGGTAGAATGGGAGGGATGTCGTGTGTGTGCGGGAGTGCGAATAATAAAACAAGTTGCTTAAGAAATGCAATAATATTCGTTATAAGTAGTGGCCTATCCCTGATTTCCTTATGACAAAAATGGCAAAAAAAATTTTAATGAAGTAAGCTAACAATAAGTAAGCAAGAGTTTATCACTCAGAATGGCCAAGAACGAATGTAAAGAACCAAAACAAAAATGAACAAACAAAATACTTCTTACCACTTATAGGGCTGCCCTCCAAATGGTAGTTGAGATCCTGAAAGCGAAACGAGGTTAATTCACACTACAGTCCAAAAAGTTAGTCACATTCTGTACATTGTATGCACGCGAGTGCAAAAGAGGTGTGGCTGAAGGAGAGCCAGAGATGCAGAGAGAATGAGAGGCAAATCATTAAAAACAATGGAGGGAAAGAGACGTGGAAAAATCGAGAGCGAGACTCAAAAACAGAGAGAGAGAGAGATGAGAGACAGTTTCCCTCCAAACTAGTTTGACTTGCTCCGGCCGTTTTGTTTACATTTTTTTTGTGACTGTTGCATGTGTTTTGGCTTTTTGGTCAATCTCTTTTGCGTAGAAAAGGGGAGAGGGAAAAATAACGTCTGCCAAGCGGCGCCAATGAAACCTGTTTTCAACGGTGTTAGGGGTGTTCAACCAAACGCGAGAGTTTCTTTAGTGGCAACTTGCAAACTTACTGTTGCATATGATGGCCATTTTCAGTTACAACCGTAAACCTGAAAATTAGATAACAATTTTACATACATATGTATGTACATATGCACATATATATATACATAGAATGTCTTTTGAAATAGAAATAGAAATAGAAGAAAAATATCAAAGAAGCTAATATCGGTGCCGAAGTTTATATACCCTTGCAGTCCATGGCCATAATATTTTTACATGTTCCAAACTCTTTTTATGTAACTGTATTCATTATTGTACAGAACCTTTCAAATATCATTTCCATTTCTTATTGTTCTTCTTCCCCATCCCCTTTTACAAGCAAGCCGCCATTGGCACGCATACACATTTACATAGTTTATGTAGCGTTGCGTCTGTGTGTGTGTGTATGTGTGTGCTCTGATGGTTCGAGCAATGACGTAGTAAGCAGAAGGCAGCGCTGCCGGCAGCGGTTGAGCAGAGCCGATTTATATTGACTAACTATTCTACTGTAACTCTTCTATTATCCGATCAGTTTGAAATTTTGGGATCTGATGTTTTATGGCCATTACTATCACATTAGTAAATAGCGATTTATATTGACTGTAACTTGTGTTCTATTTATCCAATTGGACTGAAATTTTGGGATCTGATGTTTTATATTAAAAACTAGAAAACCCGGCAAACGTTGTTTTTCTAGTAATTTCTAGTGTAGACAAAAAATAGCTTACTTATCTATATATGTATGTATGTATGTACATATATAAAATTCTCACAGTTGTCACAGTTTTCGAAGCCATACCACACGCTTCGCTGTGCCCCCGCCTGATTAGGAATCTTTTCCCAGTTTGCCCCCACCTCCACTATTTCTATTTTGACAAAACGCATTAAATTGGTTCGATTATGGAAAAGGTCCTGTAGCTGCGATATGATGGACCTGCTTACGGAGGTACATATATATTCCAGAGTGTGCATTGGCTTCGTCTCTATCATCACCGATGAAGTACATTTGAAGAAATTTATGTTCACTATCTGGGAAGGGGAGCAGGGTTCCATGACTAGGCTAGCGTTTGCAATCAAAAAATCATGCGTTTGTCCCATCTATGTGTTGTATGGTTAGTGGTCATATCGAAATGCAATACGATGGTATTGCTCATGTCGATCCAGTCTTATCTGTGCGTAGGATTCAGCTACCCTTCCCCTATGCAGTTTACTTCTTTGCAAGCGAAGCAATTGAATTGGTGCAGACTGCGACTCTCGGGCTCGCAAATGCTCATGCTCAAGCCTGGCTGCACGCCTTTCGGCTGGTTCCAATAAGAATCCTCCGCTTTGCCTTAGCCGCTCCACTTCCCGTACCAATTCCTTCAGTCCTATTCGAAACATTGCTTCTGATTCTTTCTGCGTTGTGAGTACGACGACCCAAATTCGCTTTTTTAGTTCGTTAGTGACTTTTCGTTTGTAACTAAAGCTGGAATGAATGAATTTCCTACAACGTGGTTGACATGTAACTGCCCCCGCCTACTGTGAATGACATTGACATTTGTTACTCGCGTTTTTTAAAATATGCAAAATTAAATGTACATTTTTCAATATTTCTGAGAGATTTTCCTAATATTTTTTTCCGTAAAAACGTTCTCTTAATAATAACAAATACAACAAAAAAAGAATTAGTGAAATCGTTACAGACATTCACGCGTGATGACGTGACCAAGGAAAACGGGTTTCATTTTTATATATGTATGTATGTACATATATGTACATATAGACTATAAAGTATCATTTCACCCTATGGGTGCATGGTACAAAAATTGGTTGACTCTAAAAAGGCTATTGTTTCGTGATAACGTCATAAGAAAACATTTGGTTAAAGTTTATTTTGATTACCCAGGGTAAAACCAACATAAGCCTCACAGATTCGGATTCCTGTTTGAAGTCCTCTAGTTTGAAGCAAATACTTTGAAAAGGATTCTACACAGTTTCTAAATAAATTTGGTTGTATAAAGCTGGTACCTAGGATATTTTTATTGACGAGGCGTACCAACTCCAATCTTACAAATTCTTATAGTTAATTCTAGGAAGTTTTTCAATTACATTGCAATCGTATTCGATTCAGGCATTTGAATAAGTTTTTGGGCAGTATTGGTTTGACATCTCCGTTGAGTTACAATAATTTGATCATTATTTCATCAAAAATTTTCAATTTGACCCAACCATACTCAAACATTTCTTGTAGTTTCTAGTACATTTCTGGAAAAATTCGAAATTGAGTGGTATACATATGTAGTAGATATAACATAGAAAGAAAATATTAAGGAAAATTGATCGAAAATAATCGCGACGCGTCGCACTACGCTCATAAAAATCACGAGATTGGTTGGTGGTGTGAGCTGTGTTAGAACGTGAGGAGAAAATGGAATTGGCGACGGAGAAAGAGAGAAAAAGATTAAGGCCCTTTACTATCGTTCTCTCTCAATTGCACCCTCAAATTCAAATTTTACAATCTTTTGCCAGTGAAACGGACGAAAGATTATTCCTTTGTATTGTCATATAAACATACGCATTTGTATGTACATACATACATAGGTATATTTCGTTTCTTTTCTATTAAATAAACGATCATTGCAATTCACACAAGTATTTAAAACATATTCAGTTTTTTCTTTCATATTGTTTAGATATTCAGTTTTTTTTTCTTTCATATTGTTTTGTGCACATTCAAAGAATGCAAAAGCCCTTGGCAAAACAATTTTTTTTGATTAAGTTATTAGCCAAACAGTTATTTACCGAACTGCAACGAAGTGAAAAAATTCCATTTGTAATAACTGCACCTACAAAAACAGTGCATCAATTCTTTATTAATACTTAAGGTTCCAGTTCAAACTACTGACACAGCAGACTGAGTTTTATGGTCCCACTAAGGACTTTCTCACCCAGCACTCATTGACCAAATGAAATTGTTGCTTATGAAGTTATGCTTAGAATTCAGGTCGGGGTTAGGCGGGTTAACGACTCATCCCTCGGTCTCTGACAACTACATACGCTTGTACCATAAGTATTGTAAATGCCCTTTTTGGGTTATTTGTTGCTTCTTTTTTATATACACATTTAATGCAATTAGCTTCAATCAATGTGGGGGAAACGAGTGAACCATAAACATGGAGTTAATTGTTTGCTACCATGTGCTCCGGCATGTATGTATGTATGTACATATGTATGTACTACCATGGATGGATTGTCAAAGGCAGTTGTAGAACAAAGAAGGTGTTGTTAGGAAAGGTGTCGTATTGTATACACAGGTTGCAGCTCAAACTACAATTGGTAAGAGAATTTCTTAGGGAAATAATTGCTAAAAAGTTTCTGATTTGATTAATTTTCCTCATATTGTTAAAAATTTCACCGAAATCCAAATCAATCAAACCTGTGGCATATACATACATATGTACATATGTATATACTTACATATACATATATATATATGTACATATATACTTACATATACATATATATATATATGTATGTATATGTATGGACATACATATAAATCAAATGTTAAGTAAATGCGCCACAGAGGCAGTAAAGTGCCAAATACATATACATACATACATATGTATGTATGTATGTAAAGGGATTGGTATGCAATTGTTATATTTCAAGCTAAAACTTGAACCGCACCCAAACCCCGATTTATATTTATGACATCACACAGCATTGGGAATCATCGATATTAATATACCCTGGAAAATTCAACTCAATTGAGGAAATCTATTTTAGGAGTTATGAGTGGGAGACCGAAACCAATTGACATAAATTCACAAAAAATACGTAAAATAAAATAAAACATTGCCTTTTGTGCGCTCCACTAAGCACTGAGCTAACCAAGAAATCACAAATTAACCTAGACAAAGCCCAAACATGAACAATGCCAATTAACTGAAGTCTGCTTCGGTATATTGTAGGTTTAAATCGAGAACAACGAAATGAGTTACTTGCGATCCATAGGTACATACATACATATACATATTGGTCCTGATACTTGATCTTTGACCTGTAGAGCAAATGGCAAATTTGCCGAAATTGTTTGTGCATCGCTAATCAATTTATCCATTTCCCTAAACCCAATTTAGAAATATCCCGCGTGGAAATGTCGCCGGCAGATGATAATTCCTTTACCACAACCAGTGGCAATAAAAAGGCTACATATACCTTAATATGTGTCAAAGTGGTAGAGCTGGTGAGTAAAACCAACAAAGTGCAACCTATGAAAAGGATAAGCAGTAAAAAACCAACATTTCAATTTCAGTGCTTGCTTATATGCTGCCTGGGCCTGATCGATGAGCCGGCCACTAATTCCCATTTGAGGGTATTCATCACACCTCGAGTAATGGCGTTGTCCTATGTAACCTTTGGAGCTTTGACCATCTATACGGCCATTTATTTGATCATGGCACTTTTTGGAGATTTGTGAGTAGCAAAAGAAAACAAAGGAATGCCTTAACTTATTTCTTTCATCTCCCACCGAAGACCTCCATGGCGTACATCCGTTTTGTGGGCCCTCGTGGGATTCGTCCTTTATATAGCTGTAACCGCTCTGCTCTTCCGCGATTGGGCCACCACAAAGGATCGTAACTATTGGCATCCCAATATGCATCGTCTGGACTTGGTAATGGCTTCCGCTTCCATTTCTCTGGTCACTGCCTTAGTTTACCTTCTGGACGTTCTGCTAACTATTCGCTTTGGCATCCATGGCGATCAGGATTGACAGGGAGACATCTTCACGGTTATCGTCTAGTGCGTGGGGCTTTGGAATGTAATATTTACAGTGTTCCAGTGTAGTTCTTAAGCTTAATTCCCGTGCCGCTTTCCTCCGTGCTAATAGTACCACACGTACATACAATTCTGTATCATAAAAATCAAAAATTACATCACAATTTTCATCATAAAAAATAATGTACAAAAGCATCTAAAGAAATCGAATATCAAAAAGAAATCAAGCAAGATTTTAAGCTTATAGCCCTGTATTGTTTTGTTTTTAGCGATCTATATTTTAAAATCATGTGTTTTTTTTTTTTCTAATCCACTTATCATAAGTTTTCACAAATAAAATGTTTATAACGACAAACGAATAACATTAAAGAATATTGTAGACATTTTGGACAAAAAGATTTAAGCAAATCAAATGGCTTGCAGAGTTCTTTTGTCATCTTTCATCTAAAGTCCAAACTGCACTAGTGCATAACATGGCTTGTTTCAATCCGCTTTTAAAAAATTCGATATATTGATGGATATACAAATATGAAATTAATGTGTCAAGTTTAATTGCGATATTTCAAATATTGGTAGCAGGAATCATCCCGAATTTGGTGACTCTACCGAAATCTAGAATTTTAAAAGCTCACATAAATACATTTGTGATTATGTACATATGTATGTATTTGTTTTACTTGATGCATGGTATAACAAAGTCAGCAAGATGGCTTACTTACTTATTATACCCTTGCAGACGGTATTATAAAATTGGTCAGATGTTTGTAACGCACAGAAGAAAACGTTTCCGACCCCATGAAGTACATATGTATATGTATACATATATTCTTGACATAGCCATGTCCGCCTGTCCTTCTGTCCGTCTGTGCGTTTTACTCAGCCATCTTAAAAGCTATCGGGGTGAAATTTTTCTGTCTTTTATTACCGTAGGCAGATCAAGTTTGAAAATCCACTCTATCATATAGTTGTACACGAAAAGTAGGTGAAGCAGTTGGAGTATCGCTATGAAATTAATACTAATATGATAGTAATTGAGATAAAACATCAGATCCCAAAATTTCAATTTGATCGGATAAATAGAACACAAGTTACAGTCAATAGTCTCTGCTCAACCGCTGCCTGCTGACTACTACGTCATGGCTCAAATCATCACACGTCTCAGCACACGCATACACACACACAGACGCAACAGAAGCAGCCATCCAACGGTCTGGCGATCTGTCCCCGATGCAGTTTGGATTCAGAAAGGCTAAATCAACGATAGACGCTTTAACAACAGTAGTCGACGTTGCTAGCAAAGCCATCGAGGGACTACGGTGGAAAGGTGGCAGTAAAAAATATTGTCTGGTGACCACACTTGAAGTCAAGAATGCGTTCAACTCGGCGAATTGGAGCAAAATTCTACATGCTTTGAGTTCATTTCAAGTTCCTGAGTATCTAATTATCTTAGTGGAGGACTATTTTAGAAACCGTATACTGCGATACAGCACACAAGGCGGCTCAAAAATACACTTGGTACAAGGAGGTGTTCCCCAGGACTCGGTTTTGGGGCCCCTATTGTGGAACATAATGTATGATGGGGTCTTGCGGCTGTCTCTACCACCTGGCACGCAAATCATTGGTTTTGCTGACGATGTGGCGCTCACCTCGGTTGCGAAACACATCCACGAAGCAGAGGAGAAAACTGCAGAGGCGGCGAAAATGGTGAAGCAGTGGCTCGCCAACTCAGGACTTCAACTTGCAGACCACAAAACAGAGGCTGTGCTAATAAGCAGCCGGAAAACTGTTGAAAGAGCGAAAATCACACTTGAGACCCGTTACGATTGAATCGGTAAGGCCAATAAAATACCTGGGAGTAATGCTGGACACCAGACTCAGCTTTAGAGAGCATTTGGATCATGCCAACATAAAAGCTGCAGACATTGGGCGAACTATAAATCGCATCCTGCTCAACAACAGGGGCCCAAGACAAATGCAACGGCTACTGCTAGCGTCGGTACTAAGGTCGGTCATGCTATATGGTGCACCTGTATGGGCATCCGCGATGGAGCAATCAACATATCGGCGCGGGATGGAGTCTACATATCGACTGACAGCGATTCGGGTATGTCGTGGCTTCCGAACTGTCTCGGACGAGGCGGCTCTGGTCATAGCTGGGATGACTCCAATCGATCTGCTAGCACGCGAAGCGAAGTTCATGTTTATTAGGAGACAAACCGTGGCATGGACACAGGCGGAAAAAAGCGCAGCAAAAGCAGCGGCCATGGAGGAGTGGCAACGCAGATGGTCCACTTCTACAAAGGGTAGATGGACCCATAGGCTGATCCCTAACCTAACAGATTGGCTTTCTAGACAAAATGGCGAGGTAACATTTGAATTAACACAAATTTTGAGCGGTCATGGCTGCTTTAGGTCATACCTTCACCGTTTTGGCAAAGACAGTAGCCCCGAATGCACGCTTTGTCGTAATGGCGTGATCGAGGACCCGGAACACGTTCTATTCAGCTGTCCAAGATTTTCGTCAAAGAGACTCGAACTAGAGGCCATTCTAGGACGGACGCCCACAGTTGAAAGCTTGGTCCCAGCAATGACTGAGAGCCAGGAGAAGTGGTCTGCGGTCTGCATATATGCAGCAAATACCATGGGCACGCTCCGCCGACTGGAACGCTTAAAAAACGCAGGAGGGGCATAATAGGCCCGTCATCGTCCTGCGAAGCAATACCCCACCGCAGTCCCGCAGGTCCCCGATGGCATCTTATCCTCTTGAATTATCCTTCTTTTCTTTCTTTTCTTTGTTGTTAGCTAAATCTATGGTTAATTGTTGTTCTTTTCTTAATAAACGGCTGTGCCGAAGCTTATATACCCTTGCAGTCCATGGCCATAATATTTTTACATTTTCCAAACTCTTTTTATGTAACTCAATTCATTAATGCACAGAACCTTTCAAATATCATTTCAATTTCTTCTTCCCCATCCCCTTTTACACACATGCCGCGATTCGCACGCAAATTGATTTCAAAACTTTGGTATTTAAGTACTGTTTTGATATTTCGTTGAGTATCCTTTATTGACAATCAAATCTCTCCATTCAAATTTTGTTCTCGTGATACAGATGCAGTAATATTTACATATGTTGTTTCTGGCTTAAATGGCTACTTTTTACTCTGTCTAACTAATTGCTTGACGACTATTAGCTGCATTATATATGTACATATTTTCATGCACAAGACTTCACTTTTGGGACAAATTTCTTAGCATTACTAATCATTTTGTTAGAGCAGCCCATTAATAGGCTTATTTTGGCGAATGATTTGCCCTGTTAAGCATTTTTATACCATGCACCCAAAGGGTGAAATAATACATTAAAGTCGCCAACATTTATGTAAGAGGCATAAGGAAACTTTTTCGACCGCATAAAATATAGTATACATATTTTCTTGATCAGGATCAACAGCCGAGTCGATCTATCCATATCCGTCCGTCCGTTTGTGCGTAGACGTAATTTGGAAAATTTTAAATTATCTTCGGAAATTTTTTAACTACTGCAATGAAATTTGACACACTAAAATAATTAAAGTATCAAATCTGACTAAAAATAGCCAAGATATTCGTATAAACGTTTTCCACTAAGTAAGCTATAATAGCGGAGTTGGCTGTTGGCCGGTTGCGGCGCTAGAGTTCTCTTTAAAATTTGTTAATTGCAAATTTAAATCCTTTTAGTCAAAATTTAAATTTTAAGTAAAGCGCTTGTTTTGTGGAAATTTTGTTCACCGCTTATTTAGTTGACAACATTATAAAGTTTATAGTTGAAAGACTGACAATTTACCGCCAGGAACGCTTTGAAGAATTGTGTGAAATCCATTGTGTATTGTCACTAAGTCTTTCTGTAGATTTAAATTTTGCATCCATAAAAAATTTGACCCAGAAGTGAATAATATGTTGCGTTATTTGTTTTTTTTTTTTTGTGTTGACAACTGTTTAATATTTAGCATAGCTTTGGTCGGTTTAATAACACGAGAATTTAATTAGTAGACCTCCTTTGAAATATTTAGAAAACCAAATAAGTCCAAATTCTCTGCCAACTAAATGGGCACACGGAAGTGCATATAAAACACAGTTGAAGTACAACGAGAATCTGTGGTGTTTTCCTATTGGGGTGTATCCAGTAATAATTAAGAAGCGTTTAATATATCAAGAATCCTGTCAAGTAATCCAAGTTAGGTCGATCTGAAACAACGTTTTGATTGATAACACAGGTCAGCAGAAATTTGTAAAATTAAGTTTTGATTTTCTAAAATTCTGTTAAATAGAAAATCGGAATCAGCGACCGCAAATTTCCTTAAAAAAAAAAAAAACAATTTTGTTGCCCTGTGTAATGTATTTATGGCCCAATATTACATTTTACAGTGGTCTAATTCAAAGAGTTGTTCCAATTTCTCACATTCAAATATTCGCATTGTATATTTTTCTTTTATCAATAATTTATATGGATTTGAGCAACTGGTTAGTTAAAAAAAGACTGTGGAACAGGAACTCTGGTACACAGAGTTAATTTCAAGTTGAAATGATAGTCCTATGTATTTTCTATGAAAATAAATGAGATGGCTTATCTTGCATCTCTGTCTAAAACGTGCAACGCAAATGGAAAGACCATTCAGCATTGAAAAATTGCCTAACACGGAAGTTAAAATATGTACATATGTATGTATGTACATATGTAAAAAAAATATATTCAAACGCTTTTCTTTTTAATTTTCAATGTTGTAACCGTGCAAATCAATTAGGTCACACCCCTTTTTATGAAACAAACTTTAATGTGATTCAAAATCCTTAGCTCTGAACTCAGAAATATGATTCTGATGTTAGATTCGTAAAAATCTGCATTAAGTAGAGTTCAGATGGCTTAAGTAAATTGATTTTTAACTGAATATTAATGTAACATAACGATAACGATAAAACAAAAAGGACTTTTAAGTGTGTTGCATTTGGTATTCCCTCACGTGTCTTCTATGTTGGTTTCTCTACTTAATGGGAGGATTGGCAAAGTATTTATCAATATCATGATCATTCGAAATCATTTGTAGGCCATGAAAGGTTTCCCGTATATAACGTTTGCCCTCATCTCCGTTTCCTAAAAGCGAAAGAATTGTTAATCGATTTGCCGTAAATGGGTTGTGAATTGTTAGTACTTACCCAAAGTGCCCTCGCATATGCGCTCTGTCAAAAGTTTGGCCAATGCTTTGAATAGCTCCTTTGTGGCTATTTTACGCTTGTAGTATGGATTGAGCCATTGAACCACTGACTTACTAATATTGATTTTATCCTGACTTAAGGCAACCTTTTTTTTCTCCTTACTTACGTTCTTCGCTTTCTGTTCGTTTGCGTTTTTTTTTGCTTCCATTCGATTTTCTAGCATTTGTCGAGCTGTGCTGAAACTATTTTCAGGACTTTTAGCCGACTCTGTTTCAGATGCTTCCCCCTTATCGTTCTTAGAGGCTAGCATTTGACGAGCAGTTACGAAACCATTGCAAATTGTTTCTGGTTTAGCTTCCATTTTGGTTTCAAAAACGATTCGTTGATTTGACTTTGTTGAATCCTTTACCTCTTCTCTTTTTTTTATGAGCTCTTGATGAGATATGCGTTTTCTTCGATGGGTATCAAAGGTGCAATCTGAATTAGATAAAAGCTTGTACTTTCCTTGTCCTACAGCGGAATCGGTCTCGAGTTTATCTATCGCGCATAGTTCTGGATTGTCCATTTCGGTGGAAGTTGGCTTGTCAACTCCTTCATTCTCTGGTTTATGCAAACTATTTTCTTTACTCACGACTTTTTCCTCCAAATCTAAATCCGTTACTTCGTCTTCCGGCTCATCTTTTATCTCCGCTAATGGCTGTTCTTCTACTTTCTCCTCATTCGTGATTTTCTCCTTTACATCCTTCCTAAAAAAGTTAGCGATTGTCGTTTGTTTGCTTTGATCCTGTTTGAAGCCTTTCTTTTCCCGCAAGGCTTTTGGCGGATCTTTGAGAGCCTGTGGTTTATGTTTTTCCAGCTCCTTGAGCTTACGTTCAAAATAAGCGACACTTCCACCTGTCCAGACACCCTTAGCGCTGGTCTCGGGCTTGGGCACATAATCAGCAATCAGAGGCATTAGCTTTATCTTCGTTGTCAATTGCTTTATGGCGGAAATCTACGATAAATTGGTTAACAGGATCGGATCAGCCAATTATAAGAAAGCATATATGCTAGGTCACCTGTTTAGCCAATGCATGGCGATACATATTGGCCGCTTTTTGCTGCCGGAAAACTTCATATTCCAGGTCCACGGCCATGGCTTCGAAATCGTTGTAGTTAAGGGCACTCCTAGGCTGCTGGTCTTCATCAGCCTTGCATTTTTCCACATTCGCTTTAAGGATGTCTATAATAGCAGTCAAATATTTTTCTCGCTGGCTGTGCTGTAATCCATGAATCTTTGTCTCCGTAGCTTGGGCGTGTTTTACTCGGGCTATCTGAGCGGGCGACTCCTGTTCCATTTGCCGTGCGGCTGAGATTTGTTTTCGCAACTTGAATTGCTTTTGAATAAAATCTTCGGCATCTTTTTTGGCGCGTTTAGCCATGGAGGAGTGGCTTTCACCATCAGAATTGGACTCTCCGTCGGCATACTCCTGAACCGCCCGCTTGGTTCCAGCTCTTCCACCTAAATAAAAAGAAAAAGGTTAATAATGTGCATTTGGAGGTTGGTCTATAAATAACGACCTTCATACAAATCTGCGCAATCCTGTAGGGAAATCTGAGATTTAAATTGATTGTCCATGCACAACCGATGAAACATTTCCAACGCCTTTTCAACCCGCTTCGGGCGCTTGCAAACATCACATTGACCATTGCATTCCGGTGGAGGATCACCAAAGAAATCGGCAAATAGTCGATGGCGACAGCTGACCCTTTCACAAAAGTCCACAATTTTTTCGAATTGCTTCACTGCTCGCTCAGTAAGGAGCTCCCGATCGCCACGACCACGCGCTCTTTGTGAATCCTGTTGCAGAAGAAATCGTATGCTTTTCACATCCTCCCTTCCATAATACAGCCGGCAATATGACTGCAAGCCATCGCGTCCAGCTCTCCCTGACTCCTGATAATAGGCGGCAATGTTTTGCGGACAATCCCAGTGTATGACAAACCGAACACTTGGCTTATCTACGCCCATGCCAAAGCTATTCGTTGCACAGATGATGGGATGCACGCCCTCCATCCAGCTCTCCTGGACCTGGGTGCGTTCTGCTGGCTTGAGACCAGCATGATAGGCGACTGCACTTACACCCTGCTTGGACACCCCTACAGCAACTCGCTCCACCTGGTCTCTGGTCCTGCAGTAGATGATTCCACAGCCACGCTGAGGTTTGGGAGTCCCTTTGAATTCCATAGAATCCCCCAAACAGTGATGGGCGAATTCGGCCAAATGTTGGAAATCATCTTCGATGGAGTTTTTGTAAACAATATCGTAAAAAAGATTCCTGCGGAAACTTGGAGTGGAAAATTGAGCCACCGGCGTCTGCAAACGCAGTTGCTTGTAGATGTCCTCCCGCACCTCCTTTGAGGCTGTCGCCGTCAGAGCCAGCCAAATAATATCCTTATACTTGATTCGCAGGTCACCCAGCTTCAGATAGTCTGGGCGAAAGTCATGCCCCCACTGACTGACACAGTGCGCTTCATCCACCGCAAAGTAGGCCAGTTTATTGTGCTTATAGAGCGACTGCAGCAGATCCTGGAAAAACTTGGTGGCCGCCTGCTCCGGAGTAATATAGAGGAACTTTATATTTGTTTTGACCGCCTTCAGATCCATAATAACACGATCCCGCTCTTTAAGCGTCATCTTTGAGTTAAGCGAGTCGGCCTGAATTTTTAGCTTCGTTAGATGGTCGATCTGATCCTTGATGAGAGCTAGCAGAGGTGAGAACACTATGGTCAGCTGGTTCTCTCGCATGAGTCCGGGTAACTGAAAACATAGTGACTTTCCAGAACCAGTGGGCATTGAGACATATACATCATGTTTCCCTAAAGAAACCAATATATCAGTACTATTAGTTTACTTTGAAAAAATTGCGGAGATTGAGTACAGTAATTTAAAATTTAACAAAATTAACTGTGATCTGTTTGGATTAAGTTATGTGATTGAGAACTACTGCATTAAAATCTTTGTACCAGGAATAAGATACTGCGGCGTCAAATAATCATTAACTTACTTTTCACTGCAGCATTTACAGCCTTTTCCTGAAGCTGCGACTTGAATTTCGTGTGTCCAAAGTGCTGATAAAGAGCCTCCAGAGTGGAGTTATTTTCTGGCATTCTAGTCTGTTGTCATTAAAATATTACGCGAAATAATAACAAACACCCGCCTGTTTTTAGGGTCCAGCGGTATTTTTTTGTTTGGGAAATTTCTGACTTTCTGGTATTTTTTTAGTGCATAACAGGGATCGCTATCGAAATGTTAAATATATATTAAATGTTAAAATAGATGATGCCCGTCTGTTAAGAATCCGTTAACTTGTTTAAACTTTTATCTTTTAAATTTTCCTAGATTTTTTAATAGGAGTAAAGCTTAATCGTGGGTGTCACAGAAATCTCTCAAATTAAATGAAATCAAATTTTTGGACTCATTGGTACCGATTGCCAAATCAACAGAATCGATTACCGATAACACCTATAGTTGCTGAGGACAATGAGAAACAAAAAAATTGTAGAAGAATGTTTAAGGGTATAAAAGATATTCGGTTCTATGGCTTGCTTTCAAAGTTAATCTTCAACATTTCGATGCTTTAGAAAATGACAGAGAAAACAATCTTTGATAAATTATAGTTTTGGAACGAACGTTCTGACCAATTCAAAAATTTGGTTTTGAATTTTGAAATTCATTTTTTACCACTGTAAAAGGCATCATTTTCGCAAATTTTTACTGTTGGATTCGGAAAATATCAATAAAAAAAATATCAAAGAAGCTAACATCGGCTGTGCCGAAGTTTATATACCCTTGCAGTCCATGGCCATAATATTTTTACATGTTCCAAACTCTTTTTATGTTACTCAATTCATTAATGCACAGAACCTTTCAAATATCATTTCAATTTCTTCTTCTTCTTCCCCATCCCCTTTTACACGCATGCCACAATTCGCACGCATACACATATAGATTATGTAGCGTTGCGTCTGTGTGTGTGTATGCGTGCGCTCTGATGGTTCGAGCAATGACGTAGTAGGCAGCAAGCCGAACCGATTTTTATCGGCTGTAACTTGTGTTCTATATATCCTATCAGATTCAAATTTTGGGATCTGAGATTTTATATATAATACTATCATATTGGTAAATTTCATGAAGATACTCCAATTTTTACAATTATTGCAAAACGATTCTGCCAATTTTCATACTTTATTTTTCCCAGGTAATGAAAAGCCCCCAAAAAAATTTCATCCCGATAGCTCTTAAGATGGCTGAGTAAAACGCATACGCACAGACGGACGGACATGGCTATATCATATCATTCTCATGCTGATCAAGAATATACATATATACTTTATAGGGTCGGAAACGTCTCCTTCTGTGCGTTACAAACATCTGACCAATTTTATAATACCCTCTGCAAGGGTATAAATTAATCGAACTGGTGGATATATGATAAAATATCGTCACAGCTAAAGTTTATCACACAAAGAAACAGTGGGATCCCTGTGGCGTCAACCCGTTCGATACGGAAGGCCAAATAATCCTTCCATAAATTACATGGAAGTGACTTAATAAAAAAAAAAAAGAAATAGTGGGTAGTGGCGAGTGGGAATCGGTTTTTAGTTTGGGTACAGCCATCGACAGTGGCTCAACATCGCTAGCGAGGCACATCAAATTCGATGTGAGCAAGCAGTGCTCAAGTTCGATTTTTAACAGAACCCTGTATTTGATCCCTTATTTTAACAGAGCCATGGTTGTGTGTGGCTAGAGCTGGGAGTCCAGCGATGAAAAACAATATCGAAATTTCGCAGTACTATAGATGACTGCTATCGATGGACTTCCATCTGCAGTATAAAGAAAGTGGCTAACGTGAGTGGACGTGCAGGGCAAGTTGCGTTGATTTGGTTTTTTTTTTACGTGGTTTTTGGTCATTCGTGTGAATGTTCGTGTGTGATGCTTTTTGTTATTTTTTTTTTTAATTTTGTCGCCCATTTATACAAAAGCCAAAGAGTCGTAAAAATGCATGGAATGAACAACCAGTACAAAGCAACAGCAAGTACCGGTAAAGACAACAAAATGCAATAGTTTGTGCAAGTGTGTGCGGGTGTCTGTCACAAGCAAAGAAGAAATAAATTCAAAAAAATAATACTAAAATAAAAGCATTAAATAGTAAAGTAGCAGCAACAACAATAACAGCAACACCGTTAATAACAACAACAATTATAGTCGGTGCCCCTTTTTATCTGTTCATCTTTGTGTTGCTGCCTCCCCTCCTCCCCCCCAACACTATAATACCACTCTGTTTGCTTCAGCGCCGTGTGATAAGCTGCTAGGAAAGGTAATCATAATTTCGTGAAACAGAAAATGTTGATGTATCAACCAAGCAGAAGCGCCGATAGCAGAAGGAGCGGCATCCACAATTGCAACAGCAACATGTTGCCGGAAAAGCCGGGCACTCTTTTTTTTCCTCGCTGTAGAACTACAAATGTGATATTTTTGGGACTCTTTCTCACCCTACTACTAATTCTACCCAGCATGACGCTGGCAGAAGATGCCAGCACTAGCAGGAGCAGCTCTTTTAGCACATCGCCACAAGTTGCAGCCTTGGCTGCACCCCATCCCAATCCAAATCCCATACCAGGATTAGGTGCCGGTCCGTCCATACTGGAGCAATTCAGCCCCAATTGTAGTGCTGTGACCCAAATCTTCCAGGCCAGAGGAATCGATGCCAACGAAATACCACAAAGGCCCAGTAATGGTAAGTTGTATGATTTTTTGTTTTTTTAAATAAATCTTGAGGGATTTACACGATGATGTAATTGTCTCGAACGGATAGTATTTGATGATTTAATTTCCTATTATTAAATTTAAATCCCAGAAAGAATTATATGGAGAGTGGGTAGTGGAATTCCCAAGTAGTAACTAATTGCCCTATCTAAAGATTGACGATAATTTTTTCTTCTTCCTCTATAGTTGTTATTGCATATTTATTATGCTGCTCCTGTAATCTTTTAAATCTTTTAATGTGACAGGGACTTGTTAACTCATTAAAGCTAATTTTTCATGTAGGCATTATCTATTTCGCCTTGGTCCAGTGTATTGGGTGTTAAGGGCCCTACCAATATTTTTTGCTTATCATTGAAGCGGGCTTTTTATCAGTATAGCAGCAGCTTCTTTTTTAACTAACATACATTTCACAAACGTTGGCAGGTTAAGCAACAGTCAGTCAGTCATCTAGCATGTCAGTCTATCTTTTGGAGGGCTGTGCGAAATTTAATCAAATACTGGCGCTTATCAAGCGACCAAAGAAGGTATGAACGAACTAACTAACCAATAAAGTTAGACAACAAAAAACAAGAAGAAGGAGGTAGGAGTAGAAGGAGACGAAGAAGAAGACGCATACAATATATGACTCACCTTTATAGAACACAAAAAAAGACGCCAAGAAAGACAAACAGAAACAGAAGTAAGGAAAAGGATAAAAAGAGGGAAAAAGAAACGAAATGCCGACAGACAGAGAATAAAATCCTGAACTGCATAATTTAAACGATTTCAATGACACCTTGATTAATATTAAAGACAACACGAATTGAGAACTGACCCCGAGAATTGGTGTGGTAGTAAGTTTACCTGTTTCAACTATCTTCTCTTCCCTGTCGTTCCTATCACACACCGCACAGCACACTACCACACTACTACTTCATGCACGGGTCTGTCCACCATGTCCGCAATGCATTTTAACTGAAGTTATGAACGAACAGTGCATTCACCAAGAGATAAAGGAGCGGATAGAAGGAGAGGTGGGGGAAAAATAACCATCAAGCTACATTGAAAACCAAAAATAAACAAAAGCAAAGACTCAGGTAAAGGGAAAGGGCAACAACAACAAGGGCAAGTCGGCAGAAAGAATAAGAAAAAAAAAAAGAAATCAGAGGCTGAAGCATTTTTACCTGGTCAACAAATCAAACAAAAGACTATGGGCAAGGGTCATAAAGAAATGGAAGAGAGAGAGAGAGAGAGAGAGACAATGGGAGCTAAAGAGAGAGAGAGAGAGAGAGAGAGATCTTTCGCAACTTATGTCAATTAAGCGTTTTTAATTCGGACTTTATACAAATTAACCCAAAACCAAGCAGAAGGCATTTCCACTTACACTACGAGTTCCTCTGTGTCTGTGTGTCCCCTGAGTCTGTGTCTCTGTGTACAGCGTGTGTAAAAGCGGTGTGACAACATTCTTCTTCAAATCAGTTCTCTTCCTCCTTTTCTCCGACTGTCCTGTACGTCTAAAATATGTTAAAAAGGAGTTTATACCTTTTCTAACGAAAAGTAGGTAAAGCAGTTGGAGTATCGCTATGAAATTTACTAAGGTGATAGTAATTGTAGAAAGACATCAGATCCCAAAATTTCAATCTGATCGGATAAATAGATCACAAGTTACAGTCAATATAAATCGTCTCTGCTCAACCGCTGCCCGCAGCGCTGCTCGATGCCTACTACGTCATTGCTCGAATCATCAGAGCACACGCATGCAGACATACAGACGCAACGCTCCATAAACTATATGTGTATGCGTGCCAATCGCGGCATGCGTGTAAAAGGCGATTGGAAAGAAGAAGAAGAAATTGTAATGATATTTGAAAGGTTCTGTGCAGTAATGAATTGAGATACAGAAAAAGAGTTTGGAACATGTAAAAATATTATGGCCATGGACTGCAAGGGTATATAAACTTCGACACAGCCCATGTTAGCTTCTTTGATATTTTTATTAAAAGAACTGCATATATCAAACTCATACGAATTGAACAACTATATTAAAATGGTCATACTCGACTAACGATCTGCCAAAAATCGAATAATTAATCATTATAATTGTAACCAAACCAATCTATGTAATTAGCAGAATCATATAATAAGCTAAGATGTTACCAATTTTGATCCAAATAATAAACTTTAATTTTACAACAACTTAGGGTATATAAACTTCGGCTTGTCACAAATTCGCGTCAACTTTTTGTGTGGAGTTTCAATAGAGGTGTGTGTGTACATATGTGTATGTGTGTGTGTCGTTTACGTGCTGGTTGGAAAGGGGGAGGAATAGCAACAAGCAGTCAACGCATGCGCCATTTAGGATACCATTCTACCTTGATAATAGTCTGGATGAACATGCCGACTTCAGGTTGTACTCTTTTCGCTTAGAAAGAGAGAGAGAGGATTTTTTCTTTTCTCTTTTCAAGTGGATTCGCGTGGAATTTTTATTCGTTTTCGCTTTATTTTGGCTTCAACTGGAAGCGTTGGAGGCCAGAATGAATACGAATCATTGATCATCTTTCGTTCGCCTGCGCTTTACCTAAATGCATTCAAGTTACTTGTAGATAATCTTAAATAATCATATGTATACACAAACATGTTTATTTTAGTTTAGTATGTACATACATACATATGTCTGCAAATTTAGTTACACCTAAAGTCTATAAAGCATTTAATGCCCATAATATCGTCATTCGACCATGCAGCAGTTAGATGACACCTATCTTTTGCAGCTAAAGAAAACAACAACGGACAGTTTAGACGCTTCATTAAAGTTGCACTTCCTGTAGATGAAGCATTGGATAAAAACTTTTTCCATAATTTAAGCAGTCGAAAATAGCAAAAATAGGAAGATGAAAAAATAACTTTATCTTTATCTTTCTAAAAGTCAACAATGGATCAGCCCAACTTTTTTTAAACGCACTGATTTTTGTGTTTGTTGATCCAGTTTGGTGCACAAAACTCTGGTTTATCCAGAGCAAGGGAAACCGCATGCTTATTAATCATTTTCCAATAACCAAAAGTAAATAAACCTCTTCTTTTCCCTGCCCTGCTATCCCTATAGTTGGACGGCTTTTTATACCATACACCCATAGGGTGAAATGGTATATTGAAGTCGCCAAAATGTATGTAACAGGCAGAAGGAAGCTTTTCCGACCCCATAAAGTATATATATTCTTGATCAGCATCAACAGCCGAGACGATCTAGCCATGTCCGTCCGTATGAACACCTAGATCTCGGAGACTATAAGAGCTAGAGTAACCAAATTTGGTATGTAGTCTCGTGTAATATGTACGCTTATCGAGTTTGTTTCAAAATTTTGCCACGCCCCCTACCGCCCCCGCAAATTAAATAAGACCGATTTTCTCAAACACTATAGCAACTAGAGACACAAAATTTGGTACATATATGTATTTGCTTAGTAAATGCGGACATTTTTTATGTGTAGCACCCTGTTGGGGACGCTAGGGTGCTCGTATGCTTGAGTGAGCGACATACTAAGATATGCTTGTAAAAAGCATGTGAACACATTTTTTTTAAAAATACGAAAATGCATTTGTTATTGTAAATTTAAAATATTTGTTTTACTGGTGTATGGTATACCTATGTCGGCGAGACGACTTACTTACTTCATTATATCATACACCCATAGGGTGAAATGGTATATTAAAGTCGCCAAAATGTATGTAACAGGCAGAAGGAAGCTTTTCCGACCCCATAAAGTATATATATTCTTTATCAGCATCAATAGCCGAGACGATCTAGCCATGTCCGTCTGTCCGTCCGTCCGTCCGTCTGTATGAACACCTAGATCTCGGAGACTATAAGAGCTAGAGCCACCAAATTTGGTATGTAGACTCGTGTAGTATGTACACTGATCAAGTTTATTTCAAAATTCTGCCACGCCCCCTACCGCCCCCGCAAATTAAATAAAACCGATTTTCTCAAAAACTATTCTAGCTAGAGACACCATAGTTGGTATAAATATTTGCTTAGTAATTGCGCACATTTTTGATGTGTAAAGATTTTGCCACGCCCCTTTCCGACCCCGTAATTTGAAAAAACTCGATTATCTCCCGTAATTTTCTACCTTGTGCAGTCAAATTTAGCACACTTAAATTTGATACTAATATCAAGCAAAATACCAAAATGATCAAAATCGGAATAAAAATAGTCAAGTTATGCATATAAACGTTTTTCCATATGGCCGGAAGTGGCCGTTGGCTGGTGGGGGCGCTAGGGTGCTCGAATGCTTGAGTGAGCGAAATACTAAGATATGCTTGTAAAAAGCATGCAAACAGATTTTTTTAAAAATCCGAAAATGCATTGGTTATTATAAAATTCAAATATTTGTTTTACTGGTGTATGGTATATCCAAGTCGGCGAGACGACTTACTTACTTCATTTTTTTTTGCATTGTCAGCTACATTCTTGGGTTATGTGAAGAAGGCGGGAGCAACTCCTTCTCGTTACCATCATATCATCATCGTCCTCATACCATAAGACCATTTGAATCTGTATAAATTTGATGGAACCGCTCTGTTCTGTGCTTCATTATTTCGCGCTCTGTCTCTCTCTCTCCCTCCCCTCTCTCTGATTCTTATTTAATCTCTAGAGACGTTTTACACTCGGATGGATTTCGCAAATCTTTGCAAATTTGGTTGCTGACTTAAACAAAAAGAAAGGAAAACAAATGATCCGAGTATAAAATAGCTCGGCATCAAACAAACAAGCATCAGCGAAATGGCTAAAAATGAATCGTGCTGACGGTCCAGACTTGAGAATCTAAACGCCAAAGATAAAGATATCGAAACCGAAACAAAACGAACTGAAACGAAACTGAAGAGATCTTGCACAGATTTGAGGAGATATCAATTAATTACCAGTATTGTGCAAGTGACGAGTATACGAAAAACTAGGTAGAGACGCCGTCGTCGTACTTACGGCTAGAATATTTATCTAGTCCCCCTCCTCCCCTTCTCCTACTCGTCTCTCAAGGGTTCGCTCGACTCATTCAAATTAAAGAAAAAAGAAAAAAAAAGGTCAAGCATGGCAACTTTTTCCTCTTGTCCATATCGAAGACGATGCCCCTGTGTGGTCTTTCTCTGTTTCTCCCTTCATCCGTCCCTACGTCATGACTCTGGTCTGGCCTGGTAATATGGTGCATCGTAAAACATTTTGTCTGTGGCTCCTTAAACAAGTTCCCTCTTGTTGTTGTAGCTTGGTAGGTTGCGGCAGCATTCCGATTCCTGACCAAGTTGAAGCAGTGACTTTCATACATAAGGGGCATACATACATACGTACAAATGTATATGGCAAGAGTCGACATGCCTGCTGCAAACGGGAGGGTGAAGAGAAGAGACGAAGACAACCACTGAACTACGGTTTTTTTTTCCTTGTGGTTTCGCTTAACCATTTTTAGGAGTTTTGTCTGCCGTTAACACTTTTTCGAAAATGTTTTGTTAAAGTTCCGAACGCATGTCCAATTGTTTTCATTTAAACATTTTCTCACGCTCTGATTAGAGATTACGCAAAAACAAAACGAAAAAAAGTAAAACATATACTGAATAACAATTACATTTTAGTGCACATATCTATTACCATTTCAAACACCACACCACAAACACAACATAATTAAGCAGTTAAAGACTTGAGGCGTTTACGCCCTCTCCTTTAATTTTGCCTAAACCAAAAAGTTATCCTCCTCCGTCTCGTGGGCAAATGAAGCATTTAATTGTGCAAACATACAAAATACCAACAACAACATGCTAGTTATAATGTCGACTCCGACTTCAACCCCAAGCATCTCCTAAAATGCTAATGATAATACAACTACGCAAAATGTGCAAAAGAAGTGCTCAAATTGGGTTAGCACTTAACGTTAAATTGTAGGCCAACAACAAAGTTATAGTCCATTTGGATTTCTTTTCTTTAATACAAAATACAAAAGGAACAATTAACTCGATCAGCGATCAGTTTTAATGCTGGCCAATCGAGCTAAAGTAATCCCCAAAACCATTATTTCCCAGATTAGAGTAAAGAATTTTCGCATGGAATAGCAACAGTAAGCATTAAGTAAGAACAAACAGTTGGCAAAGAAAATTGAATGCAAAGCCCAGAAAACAGGCAATTGCATTTCAGTTGTAAACATCGGGCTTAAGGGTAGAGCGACCTTTGATGTTGAGTCGGTGTCAGTGTTAAGGTTGAGGTCTGGGACTGGGATCCGGGTAAGAATAGCATTTCGTCGAGGTTTTTTTTAATGATCTTTTAGCCCAAAAGTTTTAGGCACGCACGTAGCCTGACATTAATTACAACTCAAGTTTGTGAAAGAGAGAGGGAGATAGGAAAATAGAGGTCAGTGTAATGTATGGATTTCCCATCCATGCCATGGAACTTGTGCTTATCTGAACACATGCCATCAATGTATAGCTGGCGTAAATTAACAAATCTTGCCATATGACCCAATTAAGTTAACAACAACAACACAGTGAAACAGAGGGAAAGAGAGAAGAGAGAGGGAGTAGATACATAGGAATGAAGAAGAGAATGCTTGGGATGGGAGCCGTCCCCCTTGGAGATACTGATTTCTGCGGCAATTTAACATTCGTCATGCTGAAAGGCAAAATGAACAAAACAAAATATGCAACCAAAGTCCAGTTCAATTCAGTTAGTACTTTGAGTAGCCTAAAATCGTGGCTTGCTCTAAAGGGCAAGCAAAAAGTCAGAGCTTTTGTTAGATTAGAGAATTGGGAAAATTCTCTAGAGAGTTCTGTAGTTTGTCACCTTTTTAATGAGTTAATTATAAATTGCCAAGAGCTTCCTTTTGATTAATATTTGTGTGTGTGTACACACACAAAACTAGTTTCAAAATTTCGTAGCTCATCTTAAGCGCCAGTTGAGCTCGCTTTTTTAGACTGTGATTTATAGATCCACAGATTTATAGCCTCTGACTCGCTCTCTTGACATTCTTTGTACATACATATATGAAATAAATTAGTTTTTGAAATCTTGTTTGTATTTTATGTGAATTTAATGTGTTAGTCAAAGGTTGGGTATAATACTGATTCATTCACGTATCGATCCATTGATCGAATCCCAAACAACCGATCTATTAATAAAATTATCACTAAATTTTATGGGCTTACATTTCAATTTCTAAACAATCACATTATTTTGTGTATTTTATGATTCGATTTTTGGGTGTGATTATTAGATTATTTTTCTCTCGTCACGATGAAATTAAAAGATGAATGTCTCTCTTCACTTTTTCTACCCATTGGTCCACATAGTCCTGATTTCACTTACCAAAATCTCAGCCGATTGCAAGCGAAAAGACGAGGAAGATTAAACTGGGCCACAATTTAGGCCAAGCATTTAAGGCACCTCGCAAATCGCTCAGGCCTGTAAAAATTGTTTGGACATGCCATTCACCAGGCACTAGGCATAAGGCATCACTGATGCCGGCACCCCAAAAACGGGAACATTATAATTACATTTTAAGCATTCGCCTTTTCTCTTTTTTTTTGTTGCTTCTTAATGACCTTAAAACACGCGCCTCATAACGGCATTAATGAAATATATAAATTCGAATCTGGAGACCTTTATCGACCTGTGTGAGCAGTGAACCAAAGCATTTTTTTATATATGTATGTATGTATGCGTGTATATAAATGCTCTGTATTTTTATAAACATTTTCGCATTAAGAAGCATCTCCGGCCACATAAAGTACGTTTTGGAAATTTTAATCAAACAAATCACTCACGCGACGTCACTCACAGAACATTTTTCCCAGACGATATGCAGTTACATTTGTTTTTAAGCTCAGAATAGAGCTTAAATGCCCAAATGCAACTAACTAACTTAAAACGACGAATTAATTTACAAAAGCTCTACGGTATGCGGTACGGTAATTGAAAATAATTAAATATCAAATTCGAAAAATTTAAAATAATTTATAATGAAAAACATCAAGATCTTCTGCCTTTTTTTTGACCCGTAGTTGACCGACCAAATATTTCATTGTCTATTGCTAAATAAATGAATTAACATGACCCTCATCAAGAATATATATTTAAATACCTATGGGGTCGGAAAAGATTCCTTTTGCCTACACACATCTTGCGACTTTAATATTCAATTTCAGCCTATGGGTGCATGGTAGAAAAATAAACATAGCCTTGTGTCTTTCGAACATGGGACTTTTTTCGATCTAAAGCTTGTGCAATGTCAGAATTGTAAGTCCTTTTTGGTTTGCAATGAATGAAATGAGTGGTAGTGAGCTAGTCAAACAAACGAAGCGACCTGACGATGGATGGGTGATGGCGGCAAAAGATGTAAGTCTCTGGGCCTGTAAAGATACAACTCTGAAACAGGTAGAGAGTGCGAGTGCGAGACAGGATACAGACTGTCGGCAAAACTAAAAAGAATTGCAGCAAGTCGAGTCGACTTGTAGTGGGCTACGATGAGTTAAGGTGAAAGACAAGATTTCAATGAACTTCTACCCACATAGAATATTTCATATTGCTCGCACAACATACAGTGCAAACAGCTGATAAAAATGCAATTGGTATCTGAAGAAATCTAAAAGGAAAGGAGACACACAATTTATTAGACAACTGATACCTTTGCGCACAAACACTACACAATTTTCCCATCTTTATTCTTCCTTTGTTTTCCCATTTTAGGGCTAGTTTGCATTGAAATAGAAATCCATTTGTCAGCAACTTTTTGGTGGTTGATTTTCTATTACATTCTCTTTTATTGTCACCGTCAATTCCAATCGCAATGCTAATGCTGAGATTTCAGCTTCCCAATTGCCACAATGTCTTTATTTGCAATTCGATTATTCTGTATGTTTTCACTTTACTTACTTGCCAAATCCTGTTTTATTCAAATTGCTTGCCGATGTCCTAAAAGATACATACATATGTTATCTGATACTTAGGTTTATATACTTTTCATTCTAGTAATATACATACGTACCTAAATATACAATTACTTACAATTAATCAGGGACCGTAATCATTATAAGTTATATTAAAAAACTTATTTGATAATCATTACATTTCGATTTTTTTCAATTTTCTTCAAAAAAGATCATTAATTTTGAGTAATTTAATAAGAATTATCCATAAAAATCTTTTTTGATCAAAAAAAATAAAAATCAAAAATAATGATTAAAAATGATTTTTATTTTTTTCGCTCAAAATAAAACTCACTTTTGAAAAACGGCTTCTAAGTTAAATATTTTCAAAATATTTTTGCACATCCTTAAAAAGGAGTTCAAGGACTACCACTCCATAAAATTTTTTAACATGGAAGCCGTTTTTCAAAAGTGAGTTTTATTTTGAGCGAAAAAATAAAAATCATCAGCTTTAGCTTTTGACAAATGTATGAAAAATGAAAACAATGATAAAATTGGTATTAATACTAATGCAAAATTGAATTAATAAATTTAGTTACAACAAATATTTTCAACGAAAAAATAAATGACAATTCGGCAAAACAACTAGACACCACACACTTTTTTAGCGCCCTCTTATCTAGGTACTCCAATTTTGGGTCATGATAAATGAGAAGCTAGTTTTTAAAATTTACTTTTAAATTACGATACGTTAATTTATAAATTTCAATCAATTATCATTAGAATGAACAGACTAGATATCTTTGTTGTAACAAACAAAAAATGAGCAGGTTCTTTCAAGAATAACCAAGTTCTCTCATCAGCAGAAAAATGCAAAAAAAAAAAAAAAAAATAAGATCTGATATAACGTTGATTGTGACTTTTTTAGTCAATCCTTGCAAAATGGGTATATTAATTTTGGTCAGAAGTGTGCAACGCATCTCCGACCAAATAAAGTATACATATTCCTGATCAGCACGACGAGACGAGTTCATATAGCCATGTCCGTTTGTATATCTCAGATTCAGCCGGATCGGCCATACAAACGGATAAGTCACGAACAGTGACTTTTCTCAATAGCTTCGTTATTTTCTGAGCTACTGTCGTGAAATATTGGTGAAAAACAATGAATTGTACTTCTTACTACAATTAAAGTTTAAAAAATTTGGTATGTGTAAAGTTGCAAGGGTATACAAACTTCGGCGTGGCCAAAGTTGGGCTAACTCTGTTTTTTTTTTTTTTTTTTTTTAACTCGCTGCTTATTACAAATCGGTAACTGATAGCTTTTAACCGAAGATTGAAAAGAATCAAAGCAAAGTATTCTTTTCTATTCAACCTTTCGTTCTGTTATAAACACTCTTGACTTGACTGGACTGACGGAACGTGTAAATAGGTATTGGATCTTCTGAGTAAGTCCAGATGTGCGATGAAGAGAGACGGCAAAAATATTTGTATGTGATATGTTATTACATACATGTAGGCATGTATGTTCTGCAAACATTGACAAGGAATGATATCCCTTTTTCAACAGTAATGATTTAAAGCGCGGTGTTGTAGGTGCAATTTAATAATGAAGCCTGTTTTATTTTTAAGCTTCTCACACATTTTGAACTTGAACACAATTTAGAGACTTCCTCTATTAGCAGTTACCACCTCTGCCTCTGCTTGCAACTATCCAGGGTTCCCTTCTTCAATTTCATCGGCTTTTACAGAGACGGGAGCTGTATGTAGTTATTTTGTTTCGGGCAAACAGGTAAGGTGTATGTATGTAAATGTATATGTATACGTACATATTTAGGTGTGTGGGCACACACAAACATGGTTACGTGTTTTCATGTAAATTCTTTTCAAAAGCAAGTCAGAGTCGCTGTTGGAGAGTCAATTGACGCTTTGTTTTATAGCTTCCAACTCGTAAAATAATGAACAACAAGTCTCGCTTATTCTTTCCATTTCCCATACTTATACTTATACCCATACCTATACTCATTTTACCCATTCCGACTGGTACCTTCACCAAGGGACCAAAAAAAAAAAAAAAAACAGAGTGCCAAGGCTACCTTTACCTACCGTGCCGAAATTTGTATACCCTTGCAAGTTTTTTATACCATACACCCATAGGGTGAAAATGGTATATTAAAGTCGCTAAAATGTATGTAACAGGCAGAAGGAAGCTTTTCCGACCCCATAAAGTATATATATTCTTGATCAGCATCAACAGCCGAGACGATCTAGCCATGTCCGTCTGTCCGTCCGTCCGTCCGTCCGTCCGTCCGTCCGTCCGTCTGTATGAACACCTAGATCTCGGAGACTATAAGAGCTAGAGCCACCAAATTTGGTATGTAGACTCGTGTCATATGTACGCTTATCGAGTTTGTTTCAAATGTTTGCCACGCCCCCTACCGCCCCCGCAAATGATATAAAACCGATTTTCTCAAACACCATAGCAACTAGAGACACAAAATTTGGTATGTATATTTGCTTAGTGAACGCGCACATTTTGTATTTGTAAAATTTTTGCCACGCCCCCTACCGCCCCCGCAAATTAAATAAAACCTATTTTCTCAAACACTATAGCAACTAGAGACACAAAATTTGGTATGTATATTTGCTAAGTAAATGCGCACGTTTTGTATTTGTAAAAATTTTGCCACGCCCCCTACCGCCCCCGCAAATTAAATAAAACCGATTTTCTCAAAAACTATTCTAGCTAGAGACACAAAATTTGGTATGAATATTTGCTTAGTAATTGCGCACATTTTTGATGTGTAAAGATTTTGCCACGCCTCTTTCCGCCCCCGTAATTTGAAAAAACTCGATTATCTCCCGTAATTTTCAACCTTGTGCAATCAAGTTTAGCACACTTAAATTTGATACTAATATCCAGCAAAATACCAAATTTGATCAAAATCGGAATAAAAATAGCCAAGCTATGCATATGAACGTTTTTCCATATGGCCGGAGTTGGCCGTTGGCTGGTGGGGGCGCTAGGGTGCTCGAATGCTTGAGTGAGCGAAATACTAAGATATGCTTCTAAAAAGCATGCAAACAGATTTTTTTAAAAATACGAAAATGCATTGGTTATTATAAATTTAAAATATTTGTTTTACTGGTGTATGGTATATCCAAGTCGGCGAGACGACTTACTTACTTCATTTTTTGTATACCCTTGCAAGCTTTCAAATTTATATCAAAAAAACAGTCTACAAAATCAAGCTAGAGCATCTTATGTTTATATGGTCGCTGTATTATTTGGTTATGAGGAGCAAAATTACTTTTCGATCGATCGTTTCTATGGGAGCTATTATTGTGGACCAACTTATATATAGAAGCACACATTGATATATGTAAAGATCTGGAAGGAGTTTGTGTTGATCCCTACGAACGGACAGACAGAATGGCAGACATGGCTATATGAAAACGTCTCGTTGTGGTGATCAATAATGTGTATGCTTTATATGGTCGGAGATACTTCTAACTAAAATGTATATACCCTTCTTGCAAGGGTACCAAAAAAGAAGAGAAGTTGGAAAGTTGGTGTCCAGGTTCACAAGGCGCCGACGGCGTGGAAGACTGGAAACCACCAAAGGTGATGACTGCTGTAATTGTTGTTGTTTCTTGGTAAAAGGTGTTGTCCACACACACACTCTTCCACTCATGGGACATACATACATATATATATTTTCTTTGATGCAACAACGAAACGAGACGGATACTCTCTTTGAATTTTCTGCTGAAGTTGGTCTTTGATTTTTAACAAGGAGGCTTGTGGCATCGAGAGACCCTGCAACAAATCTATATACACAAACACACACAAACAGTACATACAATGCATATAATCTAGTATATATACATACATACAAATAAAATATACTATATATTATAATATGTACATACATATATGTGGAAGTCTGTGTTTAAGAAGAAATCTCAGATGCGACTAGGGTTTGAAGTTTGTTTTTCACGTTTCGGATTAGGTTACGGTTTTTAATCCAGTTTAGTTAAGGCCGGTAGCTATATGCGTTTAACGGAACATTAATACATATTAGTTGTCATTGGTTACGGGATTTCTTATTTAGGCTGTTTAATATTGAAATAAATCTCAGATTTTAATCAAATTTGCTAGAGGTACATATATATTTTTATGTGCGTAAGTTGAAATCCTACTTCGAGATAATTACTACATATATGATAAAGTCAAACCACTAACCATAGAATACATAGATGCGTCAAACTCAAGATTTTTTGATTACAAACGCTAGCCTGAGCCTGGAACCCCAGAGAACTTCGGCAAAAGCCGAACAGCCTAGAACCCCAGAGAGCGGCCGCAGCGAGAGCGAAAAACGTTTGCTCGCAGCAGTGTCGCTACGCATCGAAATTAATTCAGTCTGCCACAGATCGCAGAACGATGAACGCATGTCTGTGTCGCTGTGTTCTCGTTTTGCATATGTATGTGTACACTCGTCGGTACATGCTCAGGCTTCGTAGTGTGTGAGACGTGAAGTTGTACAACATCGCATTTCAATCGCTCGCTCGCAGACTTTTGAGTTTTCGACGAGCTAGCGACAATGCGAGAATGAGATGCGTGCTTAACTACAGAACTCGACGGCACTTCTCAAAGTGTCGACGTGGCTCTGTTGTTAGTGTGCTCGCTTGGCGATCGGGCGGCCGGGGTTCGAGTCCCATCTTGGTCGAAGTTTTTCATAATGCTTTATATTTTTTTTGATACATTTTTATTTACTTTTTATACCCTTGCAGAGGGTATTATAAAATTTACTTTACCTCTGCAAGGGTATAAAAAGTAAATAACTTTACCTCTGCAAGGGTATAAAAAGTAAATAACTTTACCTCTGCAAGGGTATAAAAAGTAAATAAAAATGTATCAAAAAAAATATAAAGCATTATGAAAAACTTCGACCAAGATGGGACTCGAACCCCGGCCGCCCGATCGCCAAGCGAGCACACTAACAACAGAGCCACGTCGACACTTTGAGAAGTGCCGTCGAGTTCTGTAGTTAAGCACGCATCTCATTCTCGCATTGTCGCTAGCTCGTCGAAAACTCAAAAAGTCTGCGAGCGAGCGATTGAAATGCGATGTTGTACAACTTCACGTCTCACACACACTACGAAGCCTGAGCATGTACCGACGAGTGTACACATACATATGCAAAACGAGAACACAGCGACACAGACATGCGTTCATCGTTCTGCGATCTGTGGCAGACTGAATTAATTTCGATGCGTAGCGACACTGCTGCGAGCAAACGTTTTTCGCTCTCGCTGCGGCCGCTCTCTGGGGTTCTAGGCTGTTCGGCTTTTGCCGAAGTTCTCTGGGGTTCCAGGCTCAGGCTAGCGTTTGTAATCAAAAAATCTTGAGTTTGACGCATCTATGTATTCTATGGTTAGTGGTCAAACGATCTTAGAAAAGTTTGTCACAGCCATTAGCAGGTAAAAGTAAAATGACAATTACATATGTAAATACATGACATTCGACAATTAAAAATGTCACTTTTTGAAACTAGCAAGAAGTGTTTTTTTAACGAGGACATGTTTAGACAAGTCTTGGAAAAACATGAAGCACCCAATTCGTATCTATTGCGGGCCTTTAGGCCAAGATGTCATAAAAATAGGATCTAGTTTGCACCATTTCATTTAAATCACCCCTTTATATTGAAGTTACCTTCGTCTTCTTATCTTTGCGTGCTTAGATCCCATAGCCATTTTAAGAGTAGCAATAATAATAAATTCCCTTTCATAAAAGATATCTAAAACAATTTTCTCCTCATCTTTTTGTACATGTGAGTCAGCCTATTGTGCCGCACAGAGTTAGTCCGCAGTGTCTTGGATTCCATGATTCTTTCATTTAAAGTAAGTCTTGGCCATTTCCTGTCCTCTATTAGTAAATCAAATAAATATTATTGTGGCTTGCGGTTAATAGCAACTATTTTATTTCTTTCTCTCCTCTTTTGTCTTTGTCTCTACTTGAAGTATTATATCTCATCCCTTACGGCTGTCGGTATCTGCAAATTAACAACACTCAATATTGAAAATAACACGATGACACGCACTTGACGATGTGTCTCTCGAGTCATTTCCATCCCCGTACATGTCTGCATATCTAAGAGGAAAGCCTCGTGCTTGACTATAAATTAGGCACATCTTTCAATCAGGCCAAATTTAGAGATAAAAACCTACCTTAAAATAATTAGCTGTAATAATTAAAAATACGCGTGTGCTTGTGGGTCTCCAAACAAAGTCCCTTCAAAAGAAAAATATCTACAATTATCGCATGCCAACGTCTTCAACATCTTTGGCTTGCCTTCAAATAATTTGTTGTTTTGTCTAATATCAAGTACATAATAATCATAATTTGTATACAAATTTTTAGAGGTGCGCGAGTTGCTCTTTTTTCTTAACTTTGCGTTTCCTTTTTCTCCACATTCTACACCTACGTTGTTGCAGGGAAACCACTTTACTCTTGCTTTGGCTCTGTCTGAAAAGTTAATCTTGTTCACTTGTTGCATGTCATGCCACAAATGTCGCTTAATTATAAAGACCGAGCATGAACGGTGCGGAGTGAAGGGAGAGACCTATGCAGAGTGGGATGATCGAGTAGTAAACAAGGAAATATTATATAGTCAAGTTTTTTTTTCTTTTTAATATTTATGAATTCCTTCTAAATTTTTATACCCTTGAAATTGGAAAATTGGTCAAACGTTTGTAGAGGAGACGATTTTAATCCGATAAAGTATGTCCCCAAAATATGTATATAAAGTCAATATATCCAGCGCAGAATGTAACTTACCCAAATAATCTTTTTCGAAAACGTCAATGTAAATCGCCGGAGTTTAGCTCTAGGAAGAGCAAATACCCGCTGAAAGGCTATAAAACAACGTTAACTACACATAGAAATGAGCAAATCGGTAACTTACAATCAGAGTTTCTATATTTTATAAAAATTAGTTCGATTCGTTTACATTATTTTAGGTGAATGTCATTAAACCCATCAGCAGTATAAAATGAAGTAAGTAAGTCGTCTCGCCGACTTAGGTATACCATACCTGGTGTATGGTATAAAACAAATATTTCAAATTTACATTAAGCAAAGCATTTTCGTATATTTAAAAAATCTGTTCACATGCTTTTTACAAGCATATCTTAGTATTTCGCTCACTCAAGCATACGAGCATCATAGCGCCCCCACCCGCCAACGGCCAACTCCGGCCATATGGAAAAACGTTTATATTCATAACTTGGCTATTTTTAGTCCGATTTTGAACAAATTTGGTGTTTTGCTGGATATTAAGTGTGCTAAATTTGATTGCACAAGGTAGAAAATTACAGGAGATAATCGAGTTTTTCCAAATTACTGGAAAGGGGCGTGGCAAAATCTTTACACATAAAAAATGTGCACATTTACTAAGCAAATATACATACCAACTATGGTGCCTCTAGCTAGAATAGTTATTGAGAAAATCGGTTTTATTTAATTTGCGGGGGCGGTAGGGGCAAAAATTTGAAACAAACTCGATAACTGTACATACAACATACCAAATTTGGTGACCCTAGCTCTTATAGTCTCCGAGATCTAGGTGTTCACACGGACGGACGGACGTTCGGACGGACATGGCTAGATCGTCTCGGCTGTTGATGCTGATCAAGAATATATATACTTTATGAGGTCGTCAAAACTTCTTTCTGTCTGTTACATACATACCCTATGGGTGTATGGTATAAAAACAGTAATTTTTGTAGCCAATTGATGTGCTCTTGTGCCCCAATTGGTAGCACACTCTCGGGGGTCAGATGCGATAAAATGAAGCCATTCTCTAAACGAAATAGAAAATAGAATTTATTAATAAAACACATACCGAGCATTCATAATTAATTAAATCCATAATCGCACACTGATGAAAAGACAATAAATGAAGTATAGTGAATAAATTAAAAAAATCTATATACATATGTGAAAACAGGTAGATAAAAGCAGCAACTGTTACGGCAACGAATTCGGCGACAGTGAAGCAAACAAAATTAGCCAATGGGTCATACAGACAGACAGGCAGGTTTGTCTGGATACCAGACTAACACTGGCAGGAGGAGGAGGAGAAAAACGGATGCGGCCCGGGGAGAGAAAACCCCAGCCCAGGCTAACTTCGGCCGTGCCAAAGATGGCGTACCCTTGCAAGTTTTTCTGTTAATGGGTGTAAAAGGCGACCAACTTTTATCTAAAATGTAAAATTTAGATCTTGATAAAACTTGCCACAATCATTAGGATTTTTATTGAGCTAATAAATATTATTTTTATACCCTTGCAGAGGGTATTATAAAATTGGTCAGATGTTTGTAACGCACAGAAGGAGACGTTTACGACCCTATAAAGTATATATATTCTTGATCAGCATGAGAAGCTGAGTTGATATAGCCATGTCCGTCTGTCCGTCCGTCTGTGCGTATGCGTTTTACTCAGCCATTTGAATCTGATCGGATAAATAGAACACAAGTTACAGCCGATATAAATCGGTTCGGCTTGCTGCCTACTACGTCATCATCAAATCAACAGAGCACACGCATGCACACATACAGACGCAACGCTACATAAACTATATGTGCATGCGTGCGAAGGGGATGGGGAGGAAGAAGAAATTGAAATGATATTTGAAAGGTTCTGTGCATTAATGAATTGAGATACAGAAAAAGAGTTTGGAACATGTAAAAATATTATGGCCATGGACTGCAAGGGTATATAAACTTCGGCACAGCCTAAGTTAGCTTCTTTGATATTTTCCATTCCTTTAATCAATCATCTTTTGTAATATTACTTTCTAAAAAAAAATTTCAAAGCCCCAATGTTTTATTTTTTGAGATAAATGAGCGGAGACTCAGGCGACTAAAAAACTTACAAGCTCTGCGAATTGTGTGAGAATTTAGACCTTTAAATGTGTTTTACATACATACATCAGAAGTGACAATCTTTATAATTAAACTAAAAATTATTCAAATTATACAATTTTCATTTTTTTTGAAAATGATTCTTCTGGGTCAAATTAAGAAAGCGTATCCAGTTCAGGATACATTGAAAGACAACTTCGCTTACTATTATTTTTTACAAATTTACCTACATAAGTGTAAAATACTTTCGTGTACTTTTTATACATAGTCGGAGATACACTGAGAATCAAGATACCCTTTCATACAAAATGAATGATAATGTTGCCTGCTCATCTTATCCTGTTAGAGCGCCGTGAATGAAGCAGAAGCACACGGCGTATGAGCAATTTCAAATTTTGTTTCTTTTTTTAACTTTTTTTTTGCACGTGACAACATAATTTGTGGGTTTGGCCCTGGCTTTACCCTCTCATTGATGATTATTAATTATCATTGTCTCATTTATATCTCCCACTCCAAGTGTGTTTGTATTTGAAAGGTTTTGCCCAGTCAGCATATTTAATAAGGTTGATTTAGGCAAATGAACAGAAAACTAATAATTTGATGGCTTTTATTTGACATTTTATAGTCATTTAATGTTTGAAATTGATTATTTAATAAAAGGGAGAGAGACAGAGAGAGAGAGCTAGAGAGCGAAAGAGAAGATTTTGCTTTCTCTACTCTTAACATTCCATAAAATATATACATACATACACATAGTCGCTTTTTATGGGGGTTGCAGCAGTTCCCCACAATTATACATACATATATTTAGATATAGTTTATATACCCTTGCAGAGGGTATTATAAAATTGGTCAGATGTTTGCAACGCACAGAAGGAGACGTTTCCGACCCTATAAAGTATATATATTCTTGATCAGCATAAGAAGCTGAGTTGATATAGCCATGTCCGTCTGTCCGTCCGACTGTGCATATGCGTTTTACTCAGCCATCTTAAGAGCTATCGGGATGAAGGCTGCTTTTTATTACCTGGGAAAAATAAAGTATGAAAATTGGCAGAATCGGACCACTATATCATATAGCTCTGGAGGAAACATTTTTGCAAAAATTGGAGTATCCCTTTGAAATTTACCAATATGATAGTTTTATATATAAAATCTCAGATCCCAAAATTCGAATCTGATCGGATATATAGAACACAAGTTACAGCTATATATAAATCGGTTCGGCTTGCTACCTACTACATACGTTATCATCAAATCATCAGAGCACACATGCACACATACAGACGCAACGCTACATAAACTATATGTGTATGCGTGCGAATCGCTTCATGCCACTATGGTCCAAAATCCAGATTTTGTGGCATTAACCTAAAAAATGTTTTGAAACAAAATCGTATTTAAGCAATTTCTTGTTGGACAGAATACTTTGAATATATCGAATATAAAATAGTTTTGTTTTTACTGCATCCCTGAAATTTTTAGAACACACTTTTAAAGTCAGGTGTTTAGTCAGCTGTTCACTCTGCCAAAAAAAGCCGGAAATTGTAGGCAAACTTTGAGCCAGTGTAAAAAATTAACAAACAAACTTTAAAATAACTTTTGCAATGGATAATCTTAATCAAGGTATGTAGAATGTAAATACTGCACGAAATTTTAATTTGTATATGTTAATTGTTTTTTTTGTGTAATGATTGATTATGTCCTAAAATAAAGAAAAGTTAATCCATGTGTGCGTCTATTGTGGAGTGGAAACTAACTTTCTGTGAATTTCTGCGAAATTGTAATTATAGTAAATTACAGCTCAAAGTATGTATTAAATTATGTCATGATTACTTTTTCCGAGGTAAATTTATATAATCATTTATTTTAGCCAAGTTTGACTTTTGCCGCACCTCGCTTTTGGAGGTTTGGGCGAAAAATAATCGAAAAAAATTTTTTTCTTTTATTAATATCAGTTCAAAATAAAATATTAAAATTTAAGTTGTTGACTTTTAATTGCTATAATTATTTTAATCTCAAATTAATTTAAATCACATTACGTATATGCGGCGTGGGCTAGTATGGGAGGTCAAGAGGGCGTGGTCAAATCACTCCAATTTTTTTTTTTTTTATTATGCATCCTAACATGGTTATATGTGCAAAGTTTCAACTCTGTAACTGCATTCCTTCTAGTTAATGCCACAAAATCTGGATTTTGGACCATAGTGCATGCGTGTAAAAGGGGATGGGAAAGAAGAAGAAGAAATTGAAATGATATTTGAAAGGTTCTGTGCATTAATGAATTGAGATACAGAAAAAGAGTTTGGAACATGTAAAAATATTATGGCCATGGACTGCAACGGTATATAAACTTCGGCACAGCCGATGTTAGCTTCTTTGATATTTTTTTATACTATTGCTGCCCAAGCTGGGGGTGTCTCAGTATCTAACAGTCCACCACCTAGTGGCTCAATTAATTAAATAAGGGTCTATTATTTTACTGCTAGGCTGATTGGCATTGCATTATGGGTGCTGTCTTTGTTAAATGTAAAGTTTAAACGAATACGACCTGTTTAAAGGATTACACATAAAGTGCCGAGCATTGACTGATCTTTTGAAACGGTGACGGACTGGAAGGTCAGACAATATGACAAGCAATAAAATTTGTGAATTTATGATAAACGATTTTTAAATCTAGAGCAAAGCTGGCAACAGCTTTAATGAGGAGACAAACGTATACTTGGAAAATATACATCATTCACTTTGTTTGTATTTGACTCAAGTACAGAAATGACAAAGTTACAATATATTTTCCACTGCGCAGCAAATGAACTCATTTTCGCAGTATATTTTGGTATGTATGTATGTATGAGTGATTAGGCGTGAACGTCATTTAGATTCTAGTGCAGTTTGATTAAACAACGAATAACAATCACGATAACTTTAATAGTTTCACTTCATCCTCGTCATGTGGTCTAGACGTAACATTATCCAATTTCAATCAATTGCCATTGATTGACATCAACAACACATTGTCGACATCAGAGATAGAGCTGCTCTTCCGTTTTTATGCCATGTACCCAATGGGAGGAAATATTTTACTCGCCAACAAGTATTTAAAAATTAGAAAGCAGCGTTGCCTACTCTATAGGTTCAAGTATAAATATTCTTGATCAACAGCCGAGCCCAGAGCCCGGATTTTGTGTTTATTATACCCTTGCAGAGGGTATTATAAAATTGGTCAGATGTTTGTAACGCACAGAAGGAGACGTTTCCGACCATATAAAGTATATTTATTCTTGATCAGCATATGAAGCTGAGTTGATATCGCCAGGTCCGTCTGTCCGTCCGTCTGTGCGTATGCGTTTTACTCAGCCATCTTAAGAGCTATCGGGATGAAATTTTTTTGGGGGCTTTTTATTACCTGGGAAAAATAAAGTATGAAAATTGGCAGAATCGGACCACTATATCATATAGCTCTGGAGGAAACATTTTTGCAAAAATTGGAGTATCGACATGAAATTTACCAATATGATAGTATTTCATATAAAATCTCAGATCCCGAAATTTGATTTATCTAATCGGATAAATAGAACACAAGTTACAGCCGATATAAATCGGTTCGGCTTGCTGCCTACTACGTCATCATCAAATCAATAGAGCACACGCATGCACACATACAGACGCAACGCTACATAAACTATATGTGTATGCGTGCGAATGGCGGCATGCGTGTAAAAGGGGATGGGGAAGAAGAAGAAGAAATTGAAATGATATTTGAAAGGTTTTGTGCTTTAATGAATTGAGATACAGAAAAAGAGTTTGCAACATGTAAATATAGTATGGCCATGGACTGCAAGGGTATATAAACTTCGGCACAGCCGATGTTAGCTTCATTGATATTTTTTAAGTTTTGCTCAGTCATCTCCTCGACTTTGGTATACCATGCACCAAGTTAAAGAACAATTTTAATTTATCCTTCCACACTTTACGAGTCTAAATACCAAATTCGGTGGCTCTAGCTTAAAAGCTATAAATAGTCATCCGGATCTAGAACATGGCCATCTGGACTTGGCTGTTGGGGCTGATCAAACATATTTATACATTTTGGAAAAGCTTCCTTCTTCTGGCAGAAGGTAACTTTAATATACCTTATCACCCTATGGGTGCATGGTATAAGAAATTACATAATGTTTGAACGAAAATTAGCCAAATTGGGCGTAGCGTAAACGATTTATAACCTGACTGACTTGGCCGTCTGCCTCTTTGGCTGTTATTTGCAATAAAGCTATTAAAAAGAATTTAATCTTATGAATTTAAATAATTTTTCACTTGGTGCATTGCATGCCAAAATCGTAGCTGTGACTTCCTTTATATTCGTCTGAAGCTGAGCTCAAGTCTGCCTACTGATCAAACAACTGCTATTTAAGCCTAAGCACCGGCAATTTTATCATAATGGTACCCTATAAGAATCAAATGCACTGTGCATTCGCCTCTTTGTTCTTTCTGTTAAATGGCTAAACAAGGCAACAATTGAGCAGCAATAAATTTGCCTGTCAGAAAGCAGCTTTCACTTAACGCGATTTAATAAAAAAATATAGAGAGCGAGAGAAAACAACAAAAATCAAACGAAACTAAGAGTTGCATTTTAATTTAAATAAATGTTGTGCAGAATCGGACCAAAATGGCAACAATTGTTCAAAGCAAACTGGCACATTCGTCTGGGGGCCTTATGGGTCATATTGACGGTTCTTCATCACCAAATGGGACATTCATACATACACAAGCGCAGAAAAAATAAAAATAATACGCCAAAACACACATTTGATTTTAATCAATAAAGTAAGTCGTCTCGGCGACTTTACTACACCAAATGTAAAAATAAATTCTACTTACACACATTTAAAAATCAATGTGACAAATGTTCTGTGGGTACTACACGTCTACAAATAAAATTTGATTTTCATACGGTCAGACAGACAAACATGGTTAGATCGACTCCGGCGTTATTGTTGTCGCATAGCAAGTATAGGCTATCTCGCTCACACTTTCAAGCACACGTGAATTTAAGCGCCGCCAATGGCAGGTACGCCCTTATGGTCCACCTAGTGAAAAACGATCTATTAAGTCAAGCTACTGCTACTACCACAAACTGTTTTCTTAATAACTTTTTTGAACATATTTATTTCGTCCTGAAATTTTTACATTTTACAACACTATTATTTAAGTAGCTGTTCACAAAAAAAAATTTTCGGGGAAAGTTGTGTTATTTGTTTTTTAAACTAAAATATTGAATGCTAAATACGTTTTCCAAAACAATTTGACTGCTATGGCTAAAAATAAAAATCCGGCCGAAAGGAAGCTAATATGGGAATATTACGAAAAAAAACACAAGTATTGTACAAATTTGTAAGATTTTACATTTTTCGCGTGAGAAAGTCAGAAATGCCATTGCATTTTATAAGAAACATGAAACCTCGGAAAATATTCCACGTGAAAAGCCCAGAAAAACCACTTTAAACGACGATAGACGGATTGCCAAAATCAGTAAAGCCGATCCTTTCTTGACTTCGACGCAAATCAGAGGTCAAATGGTGTCACATTATGGCGTGAATGTGTCATCTCAGACCATAAGAAGACGCCTAAATGAGTTCGGGCTATATGGACGCATTGCCCAAAAAAAACCATTGCTGTCTATTACAAATGTTAAAAAGCGCCTTCAATTCGCCACAGAGCATTTTCAAAAAGGTCCCAATTTTTGGAACATGATTCTTTGGAGCGACGAATCCAAGTTTAATGTCTTTGGGAGTGATGGTAAACCATATGTACGACGTCCTCCCAACAAACACTTGGACCCCAAATACACAAAGAAGACCGTTAAACATGGTAGCGCTTCGATTATGGTCTGGGGCTGTTTCACCGCATCGTGCGTAGGTCCGCTAGTGAAGATAGAAGGCATTATGAACGGCGAAATGTACAGGGACATCCTTATTAACAATTTATCTGGAGAATATGCCGATAATTTGCCACTTGCCTGGATATTTCAACAGGACAACGATTTGTGGCGAATTTTGCAAGAAGAGGGGAAGAAAATCACCCCTCAACAGTGCGCACGTCTTGTGGACTCAATGCCAAAACGTTGCTCCACTGTTCTTAAGAAGAAAGGTCATCCAACTCAATATTAAAGTAAATTCAATAAAATTATAAGGAATATTGGGCAAATTTTAACTTTTTCAACCATTTTTTTCCAGGTGGCTTAAGTATATGAGTAGGACATTTTGGAGATGGTCTCAGATTTTTTAAGTTTTTGTTAAATATATATTTTTATAACTTTGTTATTCTTCCATTAGAACAATAATATATAGAACTAATGTGACACAAAAAATTGGAACTGTGAAATAAAACCTTTTCTTGATTTTCGTTTAAATTCTTGGTTGAAGTCTCTTATGAGTCTATGAGCACCACTGTACATATATTACAGTTTTTACCACTATAATACCAGTGTAAAAGAGCAAAGAAAATGAATTCTCTGTGTGCTCTCACTCTCTCTCGTTCTTACTATGCCCTCGTCAAATTCCAAATTTCGTTTCTTCCACGTTAAAGCAAATTTACATGGCATTTTCCTTTTACTGTCGCTTTTTCGTTTCATCGAATATAAAGTCTGCCAAAAAAAATGTTCACTTAAAAAGTTTTTATACCATACACCCATAGGGTGAAATGGTATATTAAAGTCGCCAAAATGTATGTAACAGGCAGAAGAAGGCTTTTTCGACCCCATAAAGTATATATATTTTTGATCAGCATTAACAGCCGAGACGATCTAGCCATGTCCGTCTGTCTGTCCGTTCGTCTGTATGAACACCTAGATCTCGGAGACTATAAGAGCTAGAGCCACCAAATTTGGTATGTAGTCTCGTATAGTATGTAGAGTGATCAAGTTTCAAATTTTTGCCACTCCGCCTACCGCCCTAGCAAGTTACATAAAACCGATTTTCTCAAAGACTATAGCGAATAAAGCCACAATAATTGGTATGTATATTTGCTTAGTAAATGCGCACATTTTGTATTTGTAAAAATTTTGACACGCCCTTTTCCGCCCCCGTAAGTTGAAAAAACTCGATTATCTCCCGTAATGTTCTACCTTGTGCAATCAAATTTAGCCCACTTAAATTACTAATATAATGATATTAGTATCAAGCAAAATACCAAATTTGATCAAAATCGGAATAAAAATAGCAAGTTATACATATAAACGTTTTTCCATATGGCCGGAAGTGGTCGGTGGGGGCGCTAGGGTGCTCGTATGCTTGAATGAGCGAAATACTAAGATATGCTTGTGAAAAGCGTGTGAACAGTTTTTTTTTAAATACGAAAATGCATTGGTTATTATAAAATTAAAATATTTGTTTTACTGGTGTATGGTATACCCAAGTCAGCGAGACGACTTACTTCATTTTTTTTTTTTTTTTTAAATGATAAATCGCATTTAAACGACAACAAATATCGAAAATACATTTCAATTGCATATTCTACATACAGAAGTTTTAAATGCAATTTATGCATGCACCTATAGGTTGAAATGGTATATCAAAGTCGCCGAAATGTATGTAACAGCCAGAAGTTAGCTTTTCTGACAACATAAAGTATATACATTCTTCATCAGCATCAACAGCCCAGTCGATCCGGCAATGTCCATATGTCCGTACGTCGGTCTGTCTGTGTCAGTGATCAAGTTAATTTAAAATTTTTGCCACGCGCACTTCCGCCCCGCAAATAAAGTAAAACTGTAATTTGGAAAAACCCTATTGCCTCCCACAATTTTTCGACAATCGAAATCCAATTCAGCACACTTATTTTACATAATTGTGGAGTTGGCCGTAAGCTAGTGGCGGCGCTAGAGTGCTCGCTTAGCGAAATGGCATGTGGTACGAGGCATGTAAAAAGAATTTAATAGACATAAACTTTGTTTTCGAAATGTAAAAAAATTTTTCCACTTGGTGCATGGTGTACCGAAGTCGGCGAGACGACTTACTTATATAATTTTGGTTTGTTCTGGTGTTTCTCGAACGGAAGGCAAATATCAAGAAAAGCAGAAGGCCTCCCACTTAACAGGGCTCAATGATGATGATTGTGAGGAGGAATTGGAATTTCTCATCAGTCGCGAAAATAAACAAAGAAGAAATCTTGAGTTGAAGTAGGGGCAGAATTTGATTATGAGAAGAGGCCCTCATTAACTGATTGAGAGAACTATAAATCAAGAGGGCCGGGACTAACTTTGCCCGTGCGGAAGTTTCTTTGCCCTTGCAAGTTTTATTGTTACTCTTTCCTTAACTACAGACGTCAAAGCAAAAATTAAACGTTATCTAATAAGTCTAATGTTGGCAAAAGAACGGCTTAGAAAAAATTTAGACTGTGTTTATATGACAATTATCCGATCCGATATTAATAAAATTTAGCACACTCATTACTTGGCACATGGTGGTAAATGCTTGCACACTTCTGACGAAATTTAATATACCCTTTTTCCAAGGGTCAAAAAACTAAGCCTACAGAGCGAGGCTAATCGTTGATTTTTATACCATACACCCATAGGGTGAAATGGTATATTAAAGTCGCCAAAATGTATGTAACAGGCAGAAGGAAGCTTTTCCGACCCCATAAAGTATATATATTCTTGATCAGCACTAACAGCCGAGACGATCTAGCCATGTCCGTCTGTCCGTCCGTCTGTATGAACACCTAGACCTCGGAGACTATAAGAGCTAGAGCCACCAAATTTGGTATGTAGATTCGTGTAGTATGTAGAGTGATCAAGTTTATTTCAAATTTCTGCCACGCCCCCTACCGCCCCCGCAAATTATATAAAACCGATTTTCTTAAACACTGTAGCAACTAGAGACACAAAATTTGGTATGTATATTTGCTTAGTAAATGCGCACACTTTGTATTTATAAAAATTTTGCCACGCCCCCTGCCGCCCCCGCAAATTAAATAAAACCGATTTTCTCAAAAACTATTCTAGCTAGAGACACAAAATTTGGTATGAATATTTGCTTAGTAATTGCGCACAGTTTTGATGTGTAAAGATTTTGCCACGCCCCCCTCCGCCCCCGTAATTTGAAAAAACTCGATTATCTCCCGTAATTTTCTACCTTGTGCAATCAAATTTAGCACACTTAAATTTGATACTAATATCAAGCAAAATACCAAATTTGATCAAAATCGGAATAAAAATAGTCAAGTTATGCATTTAAACGTTTTTCCATATGGCCGGAAGTGGCCGTTGGCTGGTGGGGGCGCTAGGGTGCTCGAATGCTTGAGTGAGCGAAATACTAAGATATGCTTGTAAAAAGCATGCAAACAAATTTTTTAAAAATACGAAAATGCATTGGTTATTATAAATTTAAAATATTTGTTTTACTGTTATATAAATATATATATATATATAATATTGTATATAAATATACAAATTTAGCACACTTAAATTTGATACTAATATCAAGCAAAATACCAAATTTGATCAAAATCGGAATAAAAATAGTCAAGTTATGCATTTAAACGTTTTTCCATATGGCCGGAAGTGGCCGTTGGCTGGTGGGGGCGCTAGGGTGCTCGAATGCTTGAGTGAGCGAAATACTAAGATATGCTTGTAAAAAGCATGCAAACAAATTTTTTAAAAATACGAAAATGCATTGGTTATTATAAATTTAAAATATTTGTTTTACTGGTGTATGGTATATCCAAGTCGGCGAGACGACTTACTTACTTCATTTTTTTTTTCAAGTGGCTAGAAGTGTAAATATTAAAATGACATCCACATAATCCGCTATGATTTTGTCGAATTTGATTGATATTGGATAACGGGCCTGTCATACAATCAAATGCTAGTTTGTAGGATATTTTTATACCATACACCCATAGGGTGAAATGGTATATTAAAGTCGCTAAAATGTATGTAACAGGCAGAAGGAAGCTTTTCCGACCCCATAAAGTATATATATTCTTGATCAGCATCAACAGCCGAGACGATCTAGCCATGTCCGTCTGTCCGTCCGTCCGTCCGTCCGTCTGTATGAACGCCTAGATCTCGGAGACTATAAGAGCTAGAGCCACCAAATTTGGTATGTAGACTCGTGTCATATGTACGCTTATCGAGTTTGTTTCAAATGTTTGCCACGCCCCCTACCGCCCCCGCAAATGATATAAAACCGATTTTCTTAAACACTATAGCAACTAGAGACACAAAATTTGGTATGTATATTTGCTTTGTAAATGCGCACATTTTGTATTTGTAAAAATTTTGCCACGCCCCCTACCGCCCCCGCAAATTAAATAAAACCGATTTTCTCAAAAACTATTTCAACTAGAGACACCATAGTTAGTATAAATATTTGCTTAGTAATTGCGCACATTTTTGATGTGTAAAGATTTTGCCACGCCCCCTCCGCCCCCGTAATTTGAAAAAACTCGATTATCTCCCGTAATTTTCTACCGTGTGCAATCAAATTTAGCACACTTAAATTTGATACTAATGTTCAGCAAAATACCAAATTTGATCAAAATCGGACTAAAAATAGCCAAGTTATGCATATAAACGTTTTTCCATATGGCCGGAGTTGGCCGTTGGCTGGTGGGGGCGCTAGGGTGCTCGTATGCTTGAGTGAGCGAAATACTAAGATATGCTTGTGAAAAGCATGTGAACAGTTTTTTTTAAATACGAAAATGTATTGGTTATTATAAATTTAAAATATTTGTTTTACTGGTGTATGGTATATCCAAGTCGGCGAGACGACTTACTTACTTCATTTCGTTGAAATTCAATTTTTATATGATAGCCTTTTTACATTGCACAGCTTTAGACTAGAAAAACGTAATAAAATATTACAAGTGTATACAAAGTTTGAAATATCCAAAATGAGCCCGGCCCTTTAATTAATACATTACTGTTTAATTTAATTAAACCACCACATTAGGCATGGGCTGTAAAACAGTTTATGGAATACTCTCTTGCAAATCTTATTTTTTTTCTCTCACTTCTGAGTTTTGTCTTCCTCATCCGTATTCTGCCTCTTATTCGGGGCAGATTTGATTTTGAGAATTCTCTCAAACGAGAAAAAACTTGTCTACAGGAAGCTGCCATTAAAAAACAATCTAGCAACAGGCAGAGCAGCACCGGGGGGCTGACACAACAAAACTGGAACTCCAACTCGTTCTAGACCAAAAATAACAGACGCAAGAGCAGGCAAGAGCGCATTCCTCGAAGTTCGCAGCAAGTAATTTTATGAATCGTTCCGGTTTGAATGAATCTGTTCTGAGTCTGTTCTTTGTTTTCTGCCTTCTGTGCTCTGCGCTTGAGGTGTCTGCACACACGATCTTTCTCTTTCGGGGTGTTTTGGGTCTGCTGGTCGCGATCTGGGATCCGGCGTTTCATGGGCGTTTACAACGCTTTGGTATCTTGTATTTATTTAATTGACGTTTGAACGTGTTGGAATTATAAAATGACCAAGACTACGATCAAAAAAGGCTTTAGGTAGAGGCCGAGGTCCAAGCCAGAGTTCGGAGCAATTATGACAGCATTTGAGGCGTTGCTGGACATGCATGTGGGGGCAATAGATCGCTCAGCAATCGTGTGTTTGACTTGATGTACGTGCTGGCAGGCTAATTAGGCTCTCTGTGACTAAGCGTAGGCCCCAAAGGCAAAGGCCACTAGTACTAGACAGCTTTCCGCCCTCTTCCCAATCCCTTTGTCATTTTAGGTGTTAGTTTATTAAGACTAAAGTGGGATTTTAATAGCCTGAAATATGTGAAGTAGGATGGCAAGGTGTGAAGGTTGTTTGTAAACGGACATATTCATACATACATGTATGTACATACGTGTATACTGCTATAAAAGGGATTCGTCTACAACAAAATTTAGCTCTAGATTTACTATTTAATATAACGAAGTATTCACATGAACCTTTCAATAAAGGAGTTGGGTTCTTTGAAAAGATATTTTAGGAATATCGGGAAAATTGGTAGTAGACAATTTTTACAATAAGTAATTAATCAATAATAATAATTTTATTGTGTTTCCCCTCAATTGAAAAACCATCATAATCGAAAATCAACGGCAACAATGAGCGACTTTGGTCAAAAAACAAACAGCGGACGTAATTGGATGATATACAATTATTTTATGTATGGCACCTAATCAATGATGCTATTCGGTCAGTTTGGTCTCAAAAAGTCGGAAAATAAATTAAGTTGTAGACCCACACATTCACGAGAAATTAAGACCCGTCCGACGAATGGGTCACCGATTGATAAGATCAAATAACTTCCAATGATATCTACCAGGCACACTGATATGACATGGCAAATTTCTCCATTATTAACACAAAGCCGCGACGGCTCCGACCCCACCCCGTCTCTGTCTGATCGAAGTTCTTTCAGATCCGATTAAAACCATTAACACATTTTGTTGCTTCTCAGTCCCTCTCCACCTCGATTCTTAACATCTCCTTCCTCTCTATGTCTCTCAATGCCTTTGTCTGTTTATATACAATTTTGAACGACCTACAGAGTTGGGCTAACACCGGCCGTGCCGGCATGCTGGTAAATTCTTAGGGTTCTATAACCAGATTTTAGTCCTTTTTGATTTACATTGATTGGTATTGTCACATACTTAAAAGTCCTGCAGAAATCTAAAACATCTAGCAAGTCCTTTATAAGGCAAATCGTGCCGTCAAAGTTTTTAATATGAAATCATCAAAAAGATTGTAGAGTACATTGTTAATACAACAATTAATGCAAAATATACATACAAATATATAAATATACATGCATCTATAGAAACATTTGAGAATTCATTTTAAGGTACCTGTACAGAATAAAGTTTTTTCATCATTATACACGGAAGAACCAGATCAGCTTGTAAAAACTATTTTAACATGCTTATAATGAGATTTTTATACCATACACCCATAAGGTGAAGTAGTATATTAAAGTCGCCAAAATGAAGGAAACAGGCAGAAGGAAGCTTTTCCGACCCCATAAAGTATATATATTCTTGATCAGCATCAACAGCCGAGACAGTCAAAAAAGGTACAAAATTACGGGAAATAATCGAGTTTTTTCAAAATAAGGGGGCGAAAAGGGGCGTAGCAAAATCTTTACACATAAGAAATATGCGCATTTACTAAGCAAATATACATACCAATTATGGTATCTCTAGGTAGAATAGTTTTTGAGAAAATCGGTTTTATTTAATTTGCGGGGGCGGTAGGGGGCGTGGCAGAAATTAGAAATAACGGACGGACGGACATGGCTAGATCGTCTCGGCTGTTGATGCTGATCAAGAATATATATACTTTATGGGGTCGGAAATGCTTCCTTCTGCCTGTTACATACATTTTGGCGACTTGAATATGTATACCATTTCACCCTATTGGTGTATGGTATAAAAAGGTCGACTTGCTAGATGCCACTAGACAGTGGATTGTCATTTCAATTTCCATTTTAGTTTTCCCTTAAATTAACATTTATCAATGTCCTATAAATCCCAACACAATCGCCTACAAAGGTGCTGACACAAAACAATTTTTTTGATTTGAACAAAAGAGTAAACCTTATATCCGTTCCACGCCTTCTTAAAACGGGAAAAAATGGAACACTCAATGTTCGCTTTCGTTCGTAGGTGTAGGTATCTACGATCCAATCACCCAATATAAAGAAGAATCCTCCAACCCCCTGTCCAAGGCACTATCTTGAAAGACAAAAACAAACGGTGTCTATGATCCAGCGCTTCAAATCGATAAAAAGAAAGAGCAGAGTTTGGATTACCAAAAGAAGGCGTCACCAAAATCGTAACAATGGGTGAATGCTAGAAAGGATATTGCGTAATGCGTGAAGCGAAGTAATTTGGAATGGAGAGGGTGAAAACGAAGAATACGGATAATGAATGTTCTATTGTGTCACTCTCATTATGAAATTTTAAATTCTTGTGTGTTGCAGTGCATCGAAATATCATTAAGAATTCAAAAAACTCCAACTCCCTTTACCGGGGAAACGGAAAATATGTCAATTTGCAGTAATCTAATCTGTGTGCGGTCCGTCTTGGGTCTCTCTGTGCAAAGAGTACAGAAATTCCAATGAATTACGAACACATTTTCGTTTCTTTAACCAATTTTTTTTGTTGTAGCACGTTGTTATTGTTGTGTCAAAATTTTAGTGTTTCAATTTTAATCAATTATTATATTAATTATATTGTTTATTTATAATTTATATTGTTATCGCCTTGTCGCTCGCTTGGTTTGACATTCTGTTTGTACAAATCGATCAAATGCTACAAATATTTGGTAAGAGTGAGAGTGCCATATACACGCCCTCTTTCCCTTCCCTTTCCATACAACATACACCAAAGTATGTTGCAAGAAGAAGTTAATAAAGTTGGCATGTGCGCCACAATGATCGACTTACAGTGAAATGGTATATTAAAGTAGTTAAAATGTGTACAAATGCAAAGTACAACAATTAAAAAAGTTGTAATTTTTCATTTTAATTTGTTTTAATTATTATTCTTAATACCTACAGGCACTTCGGTAATCTTTCTTTTTGAATGACAGTAAAAATCACATTTTTCATCTGTGAGCCGAATTTCCCATTTTATTAGTTTGTGTGACAGTTATATAATATAGTTATCCGGTTTTTATGAAATTTGGCACAGTCATTAATAGGTATAAAAAACAAATAAATATTAATTTTTATGACAATCACGTAAAAAATAACGAAACTATAAATAAATGTGAAAGGCTGAATCCGAGATATACCCTGAGTATATAGCGCGGGAAAAATTTCTGCGCTGTCCCTTTTACGGTTTAAAAGGAGTTTACGTTGATCCAGACGGACAAACGAACATGGCTATATAAAAACCTGCACGTCGTGCTGATCAAGAACATATACATATATGGATATATTCTTCTATGCGTTGCATAGACCAAAATATTTTATAATAACATTTATTACTATTTTGAAGGAATGTCCTTTGTGTCTTATAAATATGAACCACACTGTATAACACTTGTGGCGGTAATAAAAACGACGATAGTACACATTTTTTCTGTATGCAAAAGAGACAAGTGCTTAAAAAGACATTCATTAAAAATACGGCTACCTGTCATCATCACCATTCTATACCAAGACCCCCTTCCCATTCCATGATGATGATTCATCACTGTGTCGGCATCAAAGCTTTGATTTCAACAGGGCTCATCTCGCTGTGCCCAAGTATTGTTGTAGTTGCTGTTGCTGCTTTTTATCCTACAGCTACCAATTAAGTCTAAAGTGTACTACACAGACGTCACACACACACACGCACAAACACACAGACACACAAACATCAACAGTGAGCAGTGTGTTTAAAAATCCATATAACAAATTTCACAATCATTATGCATAGAATCATAAAATCATAGACATGAGAAAGTCATACATATGTGTCGGACGACAACTAACCAAAGTGTGTTGTACAGTGTAAAAATGTATTGGTGTTGTCAAAGCCAAAGGCAAAGGTAAGAGCGCAGGCTGCTGAAGCAATTCATATACAATGCGTTTTTAATTTGCAGATGTGCATAAAAATGCGCCGCAGTTTTACCCCGATCCGCTGCCTCTCTCGTCTTTGCTACCTTAAGGAAATTATTCGCAAGTGGCAAAAGGTACGCCATGCACTAGGGCGGAGCTGGAGCTACAAAATGAAGATGGAGATACATATTTGTATGTAGGTAGGCAGCCGGCATATAGCTGGCGACCACCAGTCTCTGGGATTATAAAACCCACACGCGTAGATATTGCAAGTTGATAGCAAGCTGCAAAAACGGCGTCAACGAAAAGAAACAAAATGAAGACGAAACTGACAATGAGATACGCTATGACTTCATCAAAGAACAATATAGAAAAAAGAACAGGTTAAAATTGTAACCAATATAGGGGATCAATCCGATGAGTATATACCTATACCTTTTCAGTTTCATATTTTGTAGCAGCCCATTTCAAAGACAACCTGAGCAGTATTAGAGTTTGCGTCGGAGTTGAGTCTTGTCTAGACTACCTTAATATGGCAACACAAAAGCACACAACAACATTAACAGCTTTTTGATCCCGGGTTTCATCCCTGGACCCCTTCGCCCACAGAACCCTATCTCATGCTTTGAATGAGCTGTGGGTAATGAAATATTGCCATGCGCCAGCGCTTCATTTCTTTTTCCTTTGCCCTTCTTTAAAAAAATGCAAATGTTTGCCGCTGACAACTGCTTCTACAGCATTCTGGGCCTACCATTTGTTAGTGTAGGTTGACAAACAAACATGCAAGTGCATAAAATAAGAACAAGAAACGACAACGACGACGAGGCAAAGTCAAAAGGCTACGAAAAGCCCTTGAATCCTTCTCCTCTCTTTTCGGCTTGCACTTGAAACATTCGTGTTTGCTGGTTGCGCATGGCTATGTCTGCTGGATACTCTTTCTGTCTCTCTCTTTTCCTATTCTCCTTTTTTTCAAGAAAGTACTGTTACGAAATTCACATTCACGTTTTGGATTTTTACCTTTGCGTCTATTTATAATCGAATGTTCAAAGAAATGAAAGAGAAACGAGGCAGCTGCATCAAAGGAAGTACGATAAAAATGATTTCCTTTTTATCTAAGACAAATTTCCTATACCCTTTGTTTTCAATTCATATCTTGTCAATATACAAGCTGAAATTTAAATAATCGGTAAGAATATCAGTTGTATCCAAAATCTTCGTTGGCAAATTTATATTCAACCAAACTGCAAAGACAATCGCATAGGAATATCTCTAATACATAGTTTCAATTTTGATACTTCGCCAACTCTTACAGAAAGTCGATCAATCCGGTCTCACCTTAAGAAAGAGTAACAATTGCATAGCTGCTATGCCAATGTACTTGAGTAGCAGCAAACGACGCCATCGCCGACATGTGATACCATTTAGCCCTGGTCTGGCTGTTCCTCTCCGTTTTGGTCTTGGTCTTGCTCATGCACTCGGACACAATCTTGCTAAAATTGTTGCCAACTGCCTCCGACATCGCATTCCAATGATTCAGGGATTGCTGTTGCTTCTGATCTGAAATAACGTGAGAAAGCAAAATATTGATTCAGTGTGGTGTGGCCTGTGTGGAGCTGCAAAATGAAAAACTCAAAATTCTTTTGAGAGTCAAACAAAAATTTTATTAAAATTATTAAAGAAATTAAAATTATTAAAGAAATTGAAACCCCTTCACTCCCCTGCAGTCTTTATACCTTTTAATTTTTTTATTATTAGATAAACACTAACTAATCATACGAGTGATAGTTACAGTATGTAGTAAGGTTTTGAAACTAGATTTTTCTTAGACCTATATATATGTACATATATATGTATTTTGGTCAAAAATTTTCGTTTTGCAAAGAATTGTGTAACAATTCAGTAGAACCTATATTTTCATTGTAGTTTTGTACCGTTTGTCTCGTGCTATTTTTTCTTCTTTGAAATTGTCATTCAAAATAATAGAGTATGAGATTCAGGAGGAGGGGGAGGAGAAGGAGGAGTAGCGTCATCAGCAGTAGCAGTATTGGCCAGACAGCCTGGCAACTGCAACAACAAGACTAAAGAAAAACACATGTGGCAAAAACAAAGTCGGAGTAAAAATCTTCACTTCATCATGCAAAAAGCCCCCGACTCGAACCAGGAAGACTTCTTCAAACTCTGTTTACACGAAACGTGTTTGCAACATAAACATTTGCTTCCCGCCGTCATCCTGTCGCCACATACCACCAAGTTTGCGTTTTTCTTAAAGTCGAGTAATTTTAATAACGACTAAAAGAGCTGCGCGCTTATGAAGAACACAAGACAGAAAGAAAAAAGAAACTCTCCTCTAACTCCATCCCATTTAGTTCCTCTTGCCTTTTATTTTTACCTTGTACCCGCATTGTTGAATAGTACATACATATGTACATTAAAATTTCTAAAATATATGAAACAAACAGAAGCAAGCATTTCCATAAAATACATACATACATACATTCATCTTTGTACATACATATTATATATTGGTCCTTATAGAAGATATCTTAAATATGTATATTGTATCTGTCTGCCCGTTCATCTGTTTATACGGCCAATTAATTTTCAGTGATACAGCAGCAGTAGTAGTAATTAGGTGATAACAAGTTTATTATAGAATGATACGAATAATTAATTTTTATAGCCTTGCATTGTCATATTCCACCAACAATCGGTCGAAAAATAGTTTTAATATGTATCTAATTCTGCCAAAATTTATTAATAGTATATCTTATAGTTGTCATATCAACATAAGTTAGTGGGTCCTTCTTTCATGGGAATTTGCATTTGTGAATAAGCCGTTTCTCTGCTTGACACCTGTAGGTAAGAGAAGAGGAATAATAACCGGCCCCGACCGACCCTCATTTTTTTTCGTTTTGAGACCCATTGTGTTACACTGTGTTTAAAATATAGAGAAGTACATATGTAAGTACGAGAGACACGAAGGTAGTTTGAAAAATGCATACTTCGACCAAATCAAAATATTGGAAACTTATTTTCTGTCTCTGTCATCCCATAGAGAATTTGCTTGAAAGTCTTCCGCTTCCAACTTGCTCCAGACCAAACTGTGCAGTCTTTTCGTTGTAGCAATCAACGAATCTACGTTTAATTAATTAAGTGCGATTTGATGCGATGACGACGAAGGGAATGTGAAAAAGTAGACTGAGTAGAACGGCCCAATATTTGAACAAATTAGTGTCTGGCACTTCACGGGCTTGCTTCGGCACTCCGGGTGGCAATTAAGTTATGTGTTGAAACTGGAATCCACATGTAGAACAGTTTATCTGTTCGGCCAAAATTGGTTTGTTTCGTTGTTTCTGATTGAGTTATGAGTCGAAAGCGCATAGAAGAAGCTCGGTGGAGACTTAAGTGCAGTTTTTTGTTTGTCTAAAGCTAAAATAAATAACCTGCCACTGCAACATACCTTGCCCGTTATTCCCTATGTGCCCTCACCTTTATCTCCCTATGCGCTGACCTATTTTACCCATTTCTTCTCATTAATGAGTTTCACGAATTTTGTGCAGCTGTGCCATCCGATTAAAAATTATATTAAACAAAAGCCAAACAGCATTACATTTTACCACCCCAGAGAAAAAAAAAAACTTTAGTCCACTTTACATTTCCCCAGGAGGTAACTGTTTCACACCCTTGCACAGAAGGAGACGTTTCCGACCCCCTAAAAAGTATGTATATGTATGTATTCTTGATCAGGATGAGAAGCCGAGTCGATATAGTCATGTCCGTCTGTCTGTCTGTGCGTATGCGTTTTACTCAGCCGTCTTAAAAGCTATCGGGCTGAAATTTTTTCTGTACTTTTTTTTTACCGTAGGCAGATCAAGTTAGAAAATCTTTGGGATCGGACCACTCTATCATATAGTTGTATGCGAAAAGTAGGTGAAGCAGTTGGAGTATTGCTATGAAATTCACTAATGTGATAGTAATAGTAAAATGAAGTAAGTAAGTCGTCTCGCCGACTTGGGTATACCAATCACCAGTAAAACAAATATTTTAAATTTATAATAACCAATGCATTTTCGTATTTAAAAAAAAACTGTTCACATGCTTTTTATAAGCATATCTTAGTATTTCGCTCACTCAAGCATACGAGCACCCTAGCGCCCCCACCAGCCAACGGCCACTTCCGGCCATATGGAAAAACGTTTATATGCATAACTTGACTATTTTTATTCCGATTTTGATCAAATTTGGTATTAGTATCAAATTTAAGTGTGCTAAATTTGATTGCACAAGGTAGAAAATTACGGGAGATAATCGAGTTTTTTCAAATTACGGGGGCGGAAAGGGGCGTGGCAAAATCTTTACACATCAAAAATGTGCAATTACTAAGCAAATATACATACCAACTATGGTGTCTCTAGCTAGAATAGTTTTTGAGAAAATCGGTTTTATATAATTTGCGGGGGCGTGGCAGAAATTTGAAATAAACTTGTTCACTCTACATACTACACGAGTCTACATACCAAATTTGGTGGCTCTAGCTCTTATAGTCTCCGAGATCTAGGTGTTCATACAGACGGACGGGCGGACGGACAGACGGACATGGCTAGATCGTCTCGGCTGTTGATGCTGATCAAGAATATATATACTTTATGGGGTCGGAAAAGCTTCCTTCTGCCTGTTACATACATTTTGGCGACTTTAATATACCATTTCACCCTATGGGTGTATGGTATAAAAACATCAGATCCCGAAATTTCAATATGATTGGATAAATAGAACACAAGTTACAGTTACAACCTTTCAAATATCATTTCAATTTCTTCTTCTTCCTCTCCCAACCCCTTTTACACGCATGCCGCGATTGGCACGCATACACATATAGTTTATGTAGCGTTGCATCTGTGTGTGTGTATGCGTGTGCTGTGATGATTCGAGCAATGACGTAGTTGGCAGCAGGCAGCGCTGTCGGCAGCGGTTGAGCAGAGACGAATTATATTGACTGTAACTTGTGTTCTATTTATCCGATCAGATTGAAATTTCGGGATCTGATGGTTTTTTTGCTATTACTATCACGTTAGTGAATTTCAGAGCGATACTCCAACTGCTTCACCTACTTTTCGCATACAACTATATGATAGAGTGGTCCGATCCCAAAGATTTTCTAACTTGATCTGCCTACGGTAAAAAAAAGCACAGAAAAAAATTTCAGCCCGATAGCTTTTAGGATGGCTGAGTAAAACGCATGCGCACAGACTGACTGACGAACATAGTTATATCGACTCAGCTTCTCATGCTGATCGAGAATATATATACTTTATGGGGTCGGAAACGTCTCTTTCTGTGCGTTACAAACTTCTGACCAATTTTATTATACCCTCTGCAAGAATATAAAAAAGGCTCATCGGGTCAACCCCCATAGATAGCCAGCAGGAACACCTGCCATATTTTTGTTTTACCACTTCTTAATCATAGCTGTTATTTTTTGCCTAGACGACATTTCGTTGTTGTTGTTGTTGGTTGCTGTTTGTTGATACGATTGCTAAAATGTGCCACCCCTTAAGAGCGATTCCTACTTAGGGGTGGTATTCTGTTGTCTGGTCGCCGCAGGAGTTGTTCCTTCGTTGATCGTTACAGTAAATCATCTGAAATGAATTTCACTCGACTTGTTTCATTCACCCTATGCGTGCAGTCGGGTTGTGTTGATTGCTATTGCCAGCCTTTCGAGAGATGGGGAAACTAAGTAAATTGCCCATGCAAAGAAAGCAGACGAAAGCATATCACCCAATACGGGGTGGGTTATAACTTTCCATTGCTATACTGATAACATACATATAACTGAACTCAAGAAAATTTGAAAATTTTGTAAAATTCAGATAACAAGCGAAAGTTGCCAAATTCGTCTTTACACTTTTCCAGCTAATGCTGAAATTTTTTATTAAATGTGGCAACCTAAAAGCATAAAAATAAAAAAACAAAACAAAAATGGCATATAGGTAAGTTAAGGTCGTTTATTATTGTAATAATATAATGTGGTGGCCACATTTGTTATAAAAATCTCCCATCCTCTAGTGCCGTCTCTAAGTTTTATGAATTTGAGCAAGGCCGATAGAAATGAGATTGCGACTTAACATTATTAAAGATTCGATAAACTGGGTCACAATTACTCAAAGATAAAAATATAATCTCCTTAAATATCCTTTTGGAATTATCTTGCCATTATCCTTTTCATCAATTTCTCAACTCTTTAGTATTCTATCTACTACATTTCAATTATCCAACAAAAAGTATTTTCCAAATAAGTATTAGCCATGCCAGTCACAGAAGTTTTTGCCACTGTTGACTGTTTCTGCCACACAATTAAAAGGGAAAACCACAAACGAGGCAACTGCTAGCCAATTTAGATAAGCCTTTGGAGCCCACAAATCATGGTCCAAATTAACTAAGAGAGAGAGAGATAAACAGAGGGTGGGAGGGAGAGTGAAAGAGGAAGTAGAGAACGCTTCTTTTTTTGTGTTCGTTTTCTTTTAATATGCCACACTCAATTCATATCTCGTGCAACATAACAATTAGCTCAGTACATAAAAAGCAAGGCACATCCACATCAAGTGCTCGAGGATGAACGGGGAGAAAAAGTGTAATGTGGGAAGGAACATTTTTGTGTGTATTTGTTTTGTTTACAACAAGAATCTATGCACTAAAGTAGCTAAATTTATAATAGAAATAAACAAAATTATGTACACAAAATAGCATACAGAAAAACTTCACTCCACATTTGTACCAACATACATACATACATATGATTTGTATATTTAACTGGGCCGTGAATATTTAAGAGCAGAGTTGAGCTGCAGTTCTCATTTTCATTCGTGCATTCCCTCCGCACGGTACCAGAATGGGACTAAGGAAAATAAAAATTTTAAAATACCAAATTTAATTTGAAAACTTGCAGCCTTGTCAATTAGTGCTGCAACTTTCGCGTTGCAAATACCTCACTCCTTTCTTACACTATTTATGAGAATTATCTAAATAAACATAAACCATGCGCATACACAATTACTCACAGATCCACAGATGGAGCGCCCTGCACCTACCAAATGCATATTTTTGTCTCTCGTTTTCTACCTGAAAATGTGTTAAATGTTTGCGTAAATAAAATTTACATATATGTATGTACATATGTACATGTATGTATGTATCTTTAGGAAGCGCGGGAATGAACCACTCCCGTATCTACGGTTCAGATTACTTTTCCTTTATTCTCAACATGGTATTTGGTTGGTAGCTACTCTACTCTTAGTTTGTTTTCCTATGAAATGTTAGTGATTCGTTGCTTACAATGTCAAGTATGCAAGTTCTTCTTAGAATGTCGAGTAACTGAAATGCAGAAAATATTTTGACTAGCCCTACCATTATACCACTAGATGGCCCATGCGTTAGTGGCTGAGGTGAGGCAGAAGACAATCGTCCGTCCGTCTGTATGAACACTTAGAGCTAGAGACACTAATTATGGTAATAGCTTTGTATAATATACAAAGAATGGAGTTTCAGAGATTTAGTGGTCATTCTAAAATTCAGTTTGTCAGCAATACTGAATAGAAGTTTAGGGGTAGCTGTCTACCTAGACCCCACGGACACATCGAATACTCACACTTAATTAATCCGCTAATGAAACAAGAAACTAGGTGTTTGCAGTTTTCGTTTATATAAAAAACGGACTAAAACGAATCTCCATTTTACAGTCGTTTAGATATAATTGCAAAGAATTTCGAGTTCCGGGACCATTATTAAATTTTGTCGAATTTGTGTTTCCGCCAGCAATATTTTAGGCCAACATCTATTACTTATCCAAACCTGCTAAAGCCTCCACAGCAATTGCAACAAGATGATGAGGGGCAACAATAGCTGCAGTCGATCAGGCAGCATTGCACGCAAGGTGTATCCCGATACCAACGACTTGGGCAGCACATTGCTAGATTCCTATGGTCAAATGAATGGGCAATTTAATTGTTTGGATATTTCTGTTTTAGCGAAATGTTACCTTACCTGAATTTAATCGGTTTTTAAAGGAAGACTAATCTGAAAATTTTATTGTATTTTGTCCCAGCCAAAGGTCGAAGGGAAACTGAATAAACAAAAATTGTACATACCTTAAGTAAAAATAAAAGTAACAACGATTAAATCAAGGCCTACTCAAAGCCAATGCAAAACCACATGTGTTTATTCTATTTACGATCTTAGTAAACTTATTTTCGGTTTTTTCTTGTTTCAGAACGTGTTCTTCGCTATTGTGAATCGCCTTCTGTGGGCACATGCTGTACCTACAACATGGAAACACGAATGGCCATGCAATCCCGTCAGCAACTCGAATGGCATTTTAAAGAACAGATAACTAAAATGTCCGGATTATTGGGAAGCAAAGCAACCAAATTTAATGGTAAGGTTTGCCGCTACCGAAGCAAAATTGTTTGTCAGTAAGCCACTTGAAATAGAATAAAAAGGAAACCAAAAACAGTTTTGAGGGAGCGGGAATGGAAAACATGCCAAAGATTAGTCGAGAGGTAACAATTGCTTGAATCATGCTGGCCTCAAGTTACAAATGTCAATTGACATGGGCTGCTGGGCAGGAGACAGGCACTCGGAAAGGGCGACAGTGCGGGTGCTAAGATTAATTTAGAACGGATGCGACTAGTTGCGAAGAAGCATGCGATCTTTAAACACTAAGCGGATGTGTAAATATTTTGTCGTACTTTTTCTTTTTTCTTTAGATATTTTCCGTAGCCTGCTGCTGGAATCAAAGACTCAATTCCACACAATGTTTATGCGTACCTATGGAGTAATTTATCAAAAGAATTCGGATGTCTTTTCGGATCTATTCAGCGAACTGGAGAAATATTTTGCCCACGGCCGCGTTGATCTAATGGAGGTCATGGATAAATTTTTCAGCACTCTTTATCGAAAGATGTTCACAGTGCTCAACTCCCAATATGCCTTTGACGAAAAGTAAGTATATGTAATTCGAGCCCGAAACTCAGCCCCACAACCCACACTCCACGCAGCTTTGGAGGTAAACTACAGACGTGTGAAACCGCAAAGTATCACTGACTGACCTACGAATAGTAAAAGAGAAGTCTTTGACATCAGGCCCCATTCAGACGATTAAAGTCTGTTAGACCCTTTTAGAGATTATTTTAGTGAGAGTTGGGTTGAAGTTATTAAAGCCGCCGACTTCTTGAAAAACGTTTATTAACTCGACTCTTGAAATTGACCAAAAATATTTATAACAGTATAGTTATATAGGTTACGTTTCCTTTTGTGGGAGTTTGATCTAATGAAGGAAGTATTTCCCACACACCACTTAATTTGCTCCCACTTGCCCCTTTCGCCATTAACTCAGCCCCATGGTTCGTGTTACCCACGTGATTTCCAATTACTGCCTCCTTTTCATCGCCGTTTTGCGAATTCTTTTTTATTGTCATCGTTTTAGATTGCCTCGTACGTGCTTTGTCGCGTTGTCGGTTTAATGCCTTGGGCAACGACACCGACGACAATGAACGATGCACAGTGCGACCGATGATCATTTTACATTTTAAATATCAAAGAAGCTAACATCGGCTGTGCCGAAGTTTATATACCCTTGCAATCCATGGCCGTAATATTTTTACAAGTTCCAAACTCTTTTTATGTTACTCAATTCATTAATGCACAGAACCTTTCAAATATCATTTCCATTTCTTCTTCTTCCCCATCCCCTTTTACACGCATGCCGCGATTCGCACGTATACACATATACATAGTTTATGTAGCGTTGCGTCTGTATGTGTGCATGCGTGTGCTCTGTTGATTTGATGATGACGTAGTAGGCAGCAAGTTGAACCGATTTATATCGGCTGTAACTTGTGTTCTATTTATCCGATCAGATTCAAATTTTGGGATCTGAGATTTTATCATCGATACTCCAATTTTTGCAAAAATGTTTCCTCCAGAGCTATATGATATAGTGGTCCGATTCTGCCAATTTTCATACTTTATTTTTCCCAGGTAATAAAAAGCCTCCAAAAAAAATTTCATCCCGATAGCTCTTAAGATGGCTGAGTAAAACGCATACGCACAGACGGACGGACAGACGGACATGGCTATATCAACTCAGCTTCTCATCCTGATCAAGAATATATATACTTTATAGGGTCGGAAACGTCTCCTTCTGTGCGTTACAAACATCTGACCAATTTTATAATAACCTCTGCAAGGGTATAAAAACGACAGCCCCAAGCGGGAATACGGAAATAAAAATGATGGAAAACGCCAAGGAGAAAATATAAAATTTGGCACAGCCGATGTTAGCTTCTTTGATATTTTAATTCTAGTTTCAAAAATAATCCAGAAGGTGTTTTATTTCTTTTGTTTCTCCTGGCCGTGGAAGCATTTAGGCTAACTTTAGAATAAATTCCAAACACTTCATTTTGCAATGCAGAAATTTCATCTTGGTAGAAGTTCTCATCACTCGTCATAATCTCATTGTTTAATCTATGATTTTTTTTTTGAGTACTTTTTACAATTGGACTCCTCCAAGTTTCTATCAATCATTGTCAGGAAAAATTCAAACTTAATCTTAATTCAGGATATATTCCTAGTTAGGTAGTAGTTTTAATACAACTTTACGCAATGTTATCAGTTTACAACACACAAGGTCCAGCGTGTTTTTACGCATAAAAGAAAATGATTTTCACAACTCTTTTCGGGGCTAGGCCCCTCTGGGCGATGTCGCGTAATTGCCGACACTTTCCTTCTTATTTGCTTATTTACCCCTGTGCGTGTGGTCTATAAAGATAGAGGACTTCATATGTGAATTTAATAAAGGTTTAAGTTCAACATTTACCACTGAGCATTGAAAACAAAATCGCTGGATAAAACCTTAGTAAAACAGGAAGTATTTATTTGTACAAAGAAGTCACTTGTGGCCAATGCCTAGTAGGTACACATACACACATACATAGATACATTAAATGGACATCGAAAACGACATATGTAATTCACCTATTTACATACCAACTTTTTACTTTATCTGAAACTTCTCAGACTGCCTTCTTTTGGTGCTTTAGAAACCAGGTGGATTCGGTGACTTATTGCTAGCATCCAGGAATTTGCATGAGAGCATTAAGTTAGAGACTTTGGCAGCACTTTCAGCCAGCCCTTTAAGGGCAATGTCTGTCATGCTTAGATGCAACCGAACAGGCAGTGCAACTCAGAAGAACTATTTTTATGATTTTCCAAATAAAATGTTTCTTGCGAAGGCGTTGAGCCATGCCAATTACAAGAGCTGATTTCCGCTATTTATTTTTCTAAATCTCACATTTCTCGATCCTATACTTCCATTCAGATACATGCGTTGTGTGAGTGAGCACATGAAGGAACTGAAGCCATTTGGCGATGTGCCCGATAAGCTTTCCGTACAAATCAAACGATCTTTTGTGGCCACAAGAACCTATGGCCAGGCCCTGGCAACTGCCGCCGAAGTATCCAAGAAAATACTAAATGTAAGTAACCAAACCAAAAAAAAAAAAAAAAAAAAAAAAACACACAAGAAGAACAATAAACCATGAACAGTTAATGACATTCGGTTAACATCCTCTAGATACGACTTAACGCAGACTGTACCGGGGCCCTAACTAAAATGCAACATTGTGGTGCCTGCAAAGGATATATGGAAAAGCCTTGCACCAACTACTGTGTCAATGTGATCAAAGGATGTCTTCACTATCAGCACGAATTTGATGCCGAATGGGAGAACTTTGCCCTCGCCATGGACAAGGTCGCCGAACGTATGCTTGGCTCCTTCAATATTGTAATGGTTGTGGAGCCCATCAATATTAAGATTTCAGAGGCCATCATGAATTTCCAGGTGTGTTCCAAATTCGAATACAACATATGTATGTATGTATTCAGTGTTATATCTCTTAAGTTATTTGCTGCCTGGTATGTGTATGTATCTATAAAGAAGTCAAATTCCTATTTGCATATCCTCCAATTTGTAACTCGTTTCACAAACAGCTGCTGTTTTCATTTAATTTAAATATTTTAGGCAAATCGCGCTAAAAAAGAAATGTGTTTAAATTAAGCGAAAAAAAGGAAACATTACAAAATCTTTCGAAATTTGTCGTCTGACCACAGATTACATTCCGGAACGATCGTTCCTATGAAAGTTATATATAAATATGTGTTTCAAACTGAGAAATTTTAATGTGATAATGTCTATTTAGTCATAAAGAACCCTATTTATAGCTATGTATTTGTAGACCTACCGATAAGTTAAGGCCAGCCCCAATATCAGTTTCAGGCGGATTCCAGGTTTCAATTGTTTATCAAAATACTTAAGCGAGCAAAAAAGGCCTACCATTAAGCTGAAACAGATGTTGATACTTTTTATCAGATGTGTTTTATCGCCTGGCAAAAGTCCCTCTAACTCCATATGAACCCCAACCGGCTAAAGCTCAGTTAACAGTTCAAGATCCGTTAAAGGTCACCCATAAATGCTTCTTCGCTAACAAGCAGATGGATATCAACCGCATACACCAATTATATTAAGGAACTATTTTGTGATTTTGTTAGCTGTTTCATGGGGCCGGCAACTTGTGCAAAATCTCTTAAAAAGAAAGTAAGCAAAAACAAATATAAACACATTAAAAGCGGAATGCCGCCACGCACCAACACCAACAACAAGCATAGCAACGACAACAACAATAGAAAAGACCAAAGCAAAAACAAAAAATCCAAATTTTAAATGGAAATATAAATTAAATTCATATGGGAACCAAATGTTGGGCAATAAATCGTTAAAATGAACAAAACAAATTGAAATGATGAGCGAATAGCAGGTAGTGATAGAGGGCCGGGCAGAGTTCAAATATTATTGTAGTAATCAAAATTTAATACGGTATGAGTATTTATGTGTAAATTTTTGAAACGTATAGATTTAAATGTTGTGCGTGAGTTTTGGACACAATTTATGGACGGAATTCACGGAAAACACAAACAGTTTTTGAGTATAATATGTAAAGCATCTCATTCATATCACAAATACATACATATGTTGTTATATACATATGTATAAATGATATTATATTTGGTTCTTTGACTCATTATTAAATACCGACATCATTTTTGGCAATCGTTGCAGGATTCGGGGGCAGATATTACCAATCGAGTCTTTCAGGGCTGTGGCCGGCCCACATTGGGGCGAACCCAACGATCTGTAACTGCCAAGCTGAGACGCAGCATTGTCCAAGAACATCCTGTGGAGAGTTCTTCAGAAGCGGATACCTTAGACATTGATGCCACATTGGATGAGGCCATTGTCTTACGTGACCGTCGTGCAGCCGAACCAGGGTCACAGGAACTGCAGCAACAATCTCAAGAGCAAATCAACAACAATGATGGCAATGGCGGGGGTGCAGGTGGTGGTAGTGGAGGAGGAACAGGCGGAAGCGGAAGCGGAGGGCGTCGTCAGCAACAGCAACGCAGAAAGCAACAACAGCAAAGACGCAAGCAACAGAACAACAACCGTCGTGACAACGACGATGGCGAAAACAATGGCGGTGGCGGTGGTGGTGGTGGTGGAGGTGCCCGTGAGCCCATTTTGGATAGGATTGTGCGGGATATACGGCAACGGGTAAAGGATTACAAGAAATTCTGGTCGAATTTACCAAGCTCGACATGCAGTAATGAGGATATAGCAAGTAGCTCGGACATAGATGGCATGTGCTGGAACGGACACACCATAGATAGGTAAGATACGCCATAATTGAATTTAGTACTTGGTTTAATTAACTCGCGATCATTTTTGTATATGCCTATTTGTAGATACATGCACTCCATAACCACAGAGCATGGATCAAATCCAGAGTTTAATGGCAATCCTGCTAGTACTCGCCAGACGGCTCAAATGTCCTTGCAGCTCGCCCATCTAAAGAATGCCATTAACCACTTGCGTAATGCCTATAATGGTCAAGATGTGGACTGGAGTGAGCAAGGTAGGTTTACGCTTAGGTGCATTCTAAATAAAAAATTGCGTCATAAACTGTGATTCTATATTGCAGAAGAACCTTATATGGGTAGTGGTCATGGATCTGGATCTGGCTTTGAAGATGATGAAGATGACGACGAGGGGTCCGGCCTGGGTCCTTTTGAACCCAGCCATAAGCCTGAAGTGGTTGATCCTTCAGTGGGACGAAACGATGACAATGATGACGACGAAGATGGGGTGCATCCATCAATCATCACACATACTTCGCGGCCCAATGTGGATGATAAGAATCCTTTGCTACACACTACACACACTACCAAAGATCGTAACGAGATTGATGAGGACGAAGGTAATGGCGAAGATGATTCAACGGCCAACGATGGCACCCGGTCGACAGCCAGTTCACCCGAGAAAATAACGTTACGCCGGGCTTTAATGGTTTATCTATTGCCTCTTTATATGGCGTGGTTTGGTGGCGTTTGCGCCGATTTGCTGTGATTACTTAAATATGCATCCTCTTTCAAAAAGCAAAACAAAAAACCCCACACCTCTCAGTCATCTATGAAACAAAAATATAAAAAAAATGTTATTTTTATATATACATATATACAATGTATATATATATATACATATATATTAATTCTCGTGGAGCGGTTTGAATAATTGTGGTTTTAAAGAAGTCTTTATTGAGACAAATTTCAAAATGTCAACTTCAAGAAATTCTCAAAAACAACCCAACTTTTCGGTTGTTACATTAAAGGTAATAGAAGTACATAATGATGTATCAAAAATACCGCTTCATATCTAAACATGGTTGGATTTTCAATTCACCTTTGCAAGCGGAAAACATTTTTTAAGGCCAAGATTATTTAAATAGGCGCATGAGAATTTTAGATACAGCCCTGTTTCGTTTGACAAAAAACAGGCCATATATACATACATAATTATCTAAATGCAAAATGCAAGTCCAAAAACAAAAACTTTTGATAAGAGCAATGAAAACAAAAGAAATGTTATAAACTAAGAACGGATATTGTTCGGTTTAATCAATGAGTGAGTCGAACAAGGAGACCACGATTACCCGATTTATATACTAACAAAAACTTCCCCTGCTTTAGAAATCAAGCGGTTTACTACGATCTCTGCCACTTTCTTCTATCAATCAAATGTTGAGTATAGAAACATTTATTTAACCGGTGTCGATCCCGTCGCCATTCCTACAAAAGCATGAAATCATTGAAAAGTCTTGACCTTTGATAGCAATTGGAAATAAATCTTTTTGGATTAAAAAAAATATCATGGAAAAGAAAGAAAGAAGAAAAGAAATGTTAACACATGATTGTCATAACGATTCTTGGTCGGATTCCAAACATTTCTCTTGATTTTTCGTGCCAATAGGCTGACCCCCACCCTCTCACCCCTCCCGCGCACACACTCTCTCTAAGTCTTAAGGGCGAAATTCGTAATTTTAAGTGAATGAATGATTGTTTTATATGTCGCGTGTGAGTGTAGAATGCGTGTTTAATGTGATCGTTTAGCAAAAATTAACTTTAAATCAACACCTTAGCCCCTAGATCTAAGCAACAAGCAAAACATATATTAATTGTAATATATTTATGCATTATACGTAACATATATCAGCACACATTTTAGAAACAAGAAATCCGAACTCCCAAAAACAAAAGAGGAGCGAAATGTTTAAAGAAAATCGATTAACAGCAATAACTAATTATTAATTTAGTTGACCTAGTAACTTTAAAGCAGCCATAAAAAATGCGTCCAAGCCACGACATCAATAATATATTACTAGCATTTTTTTTTTATTTTTATAAAATATATGAATTATTTTATATACATTTATACATATTTGTGTATTATAAATATTTCTGTATGTGTGCATTACATGAGAAACCAATCTAAATACTTACATTTATTTTTTATCAAGATTTAGATTTTTGTATGTATTATTTTTATGTGTACTAAAAGCCGAAACCGAAATACAAAAATAACAATTGAAAGCAAACCAAACGTGTATAGTGTATTCGCCGTATATTCATGTATGTATGGATTAATTTCTGTTATAGGACCGTAGTATGAAATCCCACTTCATAGTTTTTTAGCAACTGCATATAAAACCACAATTATTTTGCCTTCTGGCGGTTAAATGTTGTTGAGTTTACAAGTTTTTTTAAAACCAAGTCGAATGTATAAACAAGAACTTGGTATCTAAGATTTTTGGTGTCATCGGGCTAAGATTTTGAATCAAAATATCAAAGAAGCTAACATCGGCTGTGCCGAAGTTTATATACCCTTGCAGTCCATGGCCATAATATTTTTACATGTTCCAAACTCTTTTTCTGTATCTCAATTCATTAATGCACAGAACCTTTCAAATATCATTTCAATTTCTTCTTCTTCTTCCCCATCCCCTTTTACACGCATGACGCGATTGGCACGCATACACATATACATAGTTTATGTAGCGTTGCGTCTGTATGTGTGCATGCGTGTGCTCTGTTGTTTTGATGATGACGTAGTAGGCAGCAAGTTGAACCGATTTATATCGGCTGTAACTTGTGTTCTATTTATCCGATCAGATTCAAATTTTGGGATCTGAGATTTTATATATAATACTATCATATTGGTAAATTTCATGGCGATACTCTAATTTTTGCAAAAATGTTTCCTCCAGAGCTATATGATATAGTGGTCCGATTCTGCCAATTTTCATACTTTATTTTTCCCAGGTAATAAAAAGCCCCCAAAAAAAATTTCATCCCGATAGCTCTTAAGATGGCTTAGTAAAACGCATACGCACAGACGGACGGACAGACGGACACACAGACAGACGGACATGGCTATATCAACTCAGCTTCTCATGCTGATGAACTTTATATGGGTCGGAAACGTCTCCTTCTGTGCGTTACAAACATCTGACCAATTTTATAATACCCTCTGCAAGGGAATAAAAAGAATATCGGAAATCGATGTAGGAACAAGGTCGCTAGAGGGCGAACGAAACTACACAGTGGCGCCACATATGCATTTTTTTATAAAGCTAGCGTTCCATTAATTTGTTGACTGCTCAGTGCGAATATACGACAAACGTTAAATCAATTTGACCTAACGCACACCATTGAATAATACAATAATATACATAATAAAATTCATGATAAAATTGGCAACATAGTTTTGTTTAATTTGGCAGTTTATCCTGTTGGCTTTGTGGCGTCATCTGACGGCTGCAATCATTCATCATTGCCGCGCCACAATCGAAAGCCACCACGAACTCATATACATACATTTTTATACCATACACCCATAGGGTGAAATGGTATATTAAAGTCGCTAAAATGTATGTAACAGGCAGAAGGAAGCTTTTCCAACCCCATAAAGTATATATATTCTTGATCAGCATCAACAGCCGAGACGATCTAGCCATGTCCGTCCGTCCGTCCGTCCGTCTGTATGAACACCTAGATCTCGGAGACTATAAGAGCTAGAGCCACCAAATTTGGTATGTAGACTCGTGTCATATGTACGCTTATCGAGTTTGTTTCAAATGTTTGCCACGCCCCCTACCGCCCCCGCAAATGATATAAAACCGATTTTCTTAAACACCATAGCAACTAGAGACACAAAATTTGGTATGTATATTTGCTTAGTAAACGCGCACATTTTGTATTTATAAAAATTTTGCCACGCCCCCTACCGCCCCCGCAAATCAAATAAAACCGATTTTCTCAAAAACTATTCTAGCTAGAGACACCATAGTTGGTATAAATATTTGCTTAGTAATTGCGCACAGTTTTGATGTGTAAAGATTTTGCCACGCCCCCCTCCGCCTCCGTAATTTGAAAAAACTCGATTATCTCCCGTAATTTTCTACCTTGTGCAATCAAATTTAGCACACTTAAATTTGATACTAATGTTCAGCAAAATACCAAATTTGATCAAAATCGGAATAAAAATAGTCAAGTTATGCATATAAACGTTTTTCCATATGGCCGGAAGTGGCCGTTGGCTGGTGGGGGCGCTAGGGTGCTCGTTTGCTTGAATGAGCGAAATACTAAGATATGCTTGTAAAAAGCATGCAAACAGATTTTTTTAAAAATACGAAAATGCATTGGTTATTATACATTTAAAATATTTGTTTTACTGGTGTATGGTATATCCAAGTCGGCGAGACGACTTACTTACTTCATTTATTATATTTGATTTTCGTTTTTGTTTTTGAATATTTGAAACAAATGGAAAAACAAAATAGTTTTTAATCCGAAAACTGCATTTGAACGGAAACCACTTTATAGCTTGAGAAGTAAGTGAGAAGGATATTAGTTATGTTGTGTGTCTTTTTTACGTTTAGATGGGTCATTCATTAGGTATCATCTATAGATCTTTAAAACATAGATTTTTATGAATTTTCGGAAATGTTATGACATTTTGTAGCCCCCTATCCTCTCATAAGCGCTTAATTTAGATTAGGTACGGTCTGTTATGCTTCGATAGGGATTTTCTTATATGTGTTAGAAACTTAGATAAAATTATTTAATTATAACTTTTTCCTTCTGTTTTAACACTCTTCAGAGAATGCTTCATAGAAAAGCTTTTAATATTGCCAATAGTCTGGAAGCCGTTTCTTGCCGGTGGAACTTGCATATTGGGGTCATCTAAAGTGGCTAATATTATTATGCAATTCTACTACTCTTTTTACCGTCGATTTCAATAAAAACTTTTAAGGGAATCAAGAGAATCTAACGACAAGGCCTATACTAGCTTACTACATACTACCTCTCTCCCTTTCTCTTCCAAGAGCAACTCCATTGGTACTAGCACCCGAAATGAGTTTCGGCATCTTTGGGGAGCGAGAGCTGTTGTCTTTTTACGTTTTCTTTAGTGAATAAGCGAGCGGCAAACAGTAAACAACACCAGCTGCTCTGAGAGATCGCGAAGATACTAAAAAAAAAATAAAAAAGCATATAATAACAAATACAAGAAAAAGAAAATTTCGAAACGTTAACCTGAAAGACTGCTGACCTGATTTTCATGTGTCTCTGGATACACCTACCTCTCTACCTATGTATGAGATGCGCAAATTTTTTGTGTGAATATAATAATGTTTTAAATAATTACACAAGTGAAATGAAAAGTGGGCGAAAGTTGCCACTATTTATAAGTATTCACTGTATCTAAACGTGTGTAAAAGCTACATATATCCGACACCGGAAAATAGATAACACTATCAGTGATTTATTTCGCAAGTGCAATTATTCGTAAGTTTCAATAGGCCAACTCTTAAAGTTTTGCTGACAGACAAAGCTAACTTCAATAAACAAACGAATTTCTCATGCTCATTTGACTTTTAACAGTCGCATCTTTGTATTTTCAGCTGGTGGAAGTCAAACCAGTTTCTATATTAGTGCTTTGCTAGCAAATTCTACTAGACACGTTATAAGTGTTTCTAATGTTTATCAATAAATATGTACTTTTGAAGCCACGTATTAAAGAAATTTAAAATGTTTCAACTACAATGCTGTAAGTCATTAGGGATTCGTGGTCAAATGTCGGCCTTTGCTAAATTTTCTTACATTAAATGAAGAATTTCGTAAATGTTTCCAAAGTACATACAAAATCATTTGACAGTATGTGTATGTGTATGTGAAGCCAGAGTATTACCATTAGCACATGTTTTTTTTGCTTATGACTGAAATCTCACAGATACATAGCTTTCCCAGTCCAAACTTACGATCTTGAAAGGTGAGATAGGCATATTTATATTGCAAATGGAAAAGGGGTCGTTATTTAGACCTGGTATTTGACCTATTACATAGTAAATTTTATTTTGTTATAAAAAAAAAAATCATTATCTGTATATAAATTTAAGAGTACGATCTAAGACAAAATCAGTAGTCCTCATCGCAGAAGCAACCATCGCGTGAGTTTTCAACAATCCAGTCCAAATATTTGGTGACTCGTGTATAGACACCAGGATAATTGGGACGAGCACATCCGTTGCCCCAGGAGACAATACCAATTTGTTCGAATCGTTTGTCGTCCGGACGGAGACGGACGAGGGGTCCTCCGGAGTCGCCTTGGCAACTATCCCGTCCACCCACACCGGGATAACCAGAACACATCATATTTTTGGTGATCATTTTTTGTGTGTAGTTAGTCTGTAAAACACACTCATCGTTGTCAAGAACTGGCACCTCCACTTCCTGGAGCAGGCAGGAGGGCTTTCCATCCTCCTTTAGAGTACCCCAGCCAGTAGCAATGGCTCGGACCCCAACAAAAAGATCATTCCGCTGCTCCACACGGGGCAGACAAATCGGACGAATAAAACTGGTGATCGGCACCCGATCGTTCAGACGCAGCAGGGCAATATCGTTATCAAAGTTGGAGAAACTGAACTTCTGGCTAAACGCACGGAGCACAAAGCGCGTCTCGGGCCGCTCCTTATCGTTGCAGCGATCGTGCTCGCCAAATGTCACCTTGATCATGAACCACATGAATCCCTTAACGCAATGGGCTGCTGTTAGCACGTAGCGATCGTTAATCAGAGTACCTCCACAATAGAACCTATTAAAGTAAGAAAGCCGAGCCATCCAAGGGTATTCGCTAACGCCAGTGGTGGTTCCTCCAACAATACGGGACTCATCGTTTCTTTCGCCACACCTGAAACGAAGTTAAGTTAAGACAGCGTTTTTTAAATGGAAAAAATATAACACAGATCGAAAATGTCAATGGGAATTAAATTGGTGTTGATTATGGTGCTCGTAATACCTTTGCCCTTCAACTTAATTTACACCAATTTTTTGGTGGATTCTTTTGGAAGAATCGACAGTCAAGTCGATTTACCTATGTCCGTCTGTCTGTCCGTCCGTCTGACCGTCCGTCTGTCTGTCTGTCTGCCCTGATGAACACCTGGATCTCGGAGACTAAAAAAGCTAAAGCCATCAAATTTGGTATGTAATCCCATGTAGTCTGCAAGCAGAGCAAGTTTACTTAAAATTTTTTGCAATGCTTTCTTCTGCCCTCATAATTTAGAAAATACAGTTTCCCTTCCGCGATTTTTCGACAATCTCGATCAAATTTGGCGGACGAATTTGATAAAATTCGGACTCAAAATAGTGCGAGACAAGTTATTCTTATAAACGCTTTTTACTAGGTGTGCCACAATGACGGAGTTGGCCCAGATGGTCACCATAATCTAAGAGCGTTTACGTGTGTGTAAATATGAAGTAAAATGCCTCACTAACTGAACACATTATTCAACGTTTTTATAGCCTTGCAAAGGATATTGTAACATTGGTCATATATTTATAAAGAAGAAAAGGAGGGACAACAAAAGGAGGACAACAATCAAATTTGAAGCTTGTAGGTTACATATATGAAAAGAAGATAACAACTTAAATGTGATCACGAAATTTAATACTAAATAATCGGTTTTGCAATAACTATGAAGGTTGAGTCTTGGTTACTGCTCTTGTAGGAATTAAATATCAACAGGGATACGTAAATCACTACAAGATAATCAAGGAAATAACATGGGTCTGGATAGTGCTGCGATTTGGGTTAAAACAACTGCACGCAAAAAAAGTTCGATTTTGTTTTTCTGTGTTATTTATATATTCAGGACCGTTTTCGATTCCGAATAAATTGGATATGCTCTTCAATTTAAATTTTTAGAAGAAGTGTGCAACGCATAGAAGGAAGCATCTCCGACCATATAAAGTATAGGTATATATTTTTAATAAGCACGACGAGACGAGTTCATATAGCCATGTCCGTCCGTCCGTCCGTCTGTCGACGATCGGTCGAAAACAGTGACTTGATCAATAACTTCGTTACTTTTCACGCAATTGTTATGAAAAATAATATTTATCAGTTTAATATACATATCAAAGACTGTGACAATTTTTAAGATCATATAGCTCCCATAGGAACGATCGGCTAAAAACAGTGACTTTGTTGTATATTTTTACTAATTAAAGTTAAAGAAATTTGGTATGTGTACAGTTGCAAGGGTATAAAAACTTCGGCACGGCTCCGGCTCTCTGGTTTAATTTTTTTGACCTAATTCGATTTAAAAGCTTTGCGTTTTTATTCGTTGCATCGCCTTAAACATTTTTGATCTTAATTTTTCAATTAGAAAACAATTTGGAAGACAAACCCTTTGAAGTTTGAAACCGATTCGGAAACGTAAACAGGCCTGATTATTAATTTTTAAGGTTCAAATGAATATCCTTTTAAATTCAAAATGACAAATTTGAATTATTGGCAGAGGGCACTCAAAGACCGTGTCAGTTAGTTGCGTTGAGGGTTTAGCGACCTCACATTAATCGTAAAGAAAGTGTCAAAGTGGTTCATGGCTAAGCAGCAGCCGGTCGGGTCGAACAGATTTTCCATCATATTTGTACTAGACTGGTTTGTAATTGCCATCAAAATGAAAAGAGTGAAATGAACTCAACTGCATTTGCAAACAAACAGTCATTTGCAAAAAGATCTTACAGGAATATCTGGTTTATGAAAGAAACGCAACAAGTTCTCTTCTCATTGGCCAAGTTCATATTTGTATTTACTTTTTTGTATTTTATTTCCTTTGTTTTATTTCTCTTTGGCCATAAAAATCAATCGAAGCATTTTTGGACTTAATCGTGTCATTGCCCCAAAATGGTGACCAAGGCAAAGGCGTCCACATCGAGACAAAGAACCAGATATGCGACCCACTTAAAGGGGAACAACAAACTACAGCAATGCCCCTTTCTCATACCCACTCCCAAACCCTTTCCCTCCGCCTGTGCTAACCTTCACCATCGACAGACTATTTACATACAGTATATTTAAACATATTCATTTTGTATATATATATATATATATATATATAAACATATATATAAATATGTATATAGTGGGTATATGACGCATCTGACCAAATCTTGTATCTTGTTTGTACGATGAATATTAAATATCAAACGCGGCAACTGTTATCAAATCTTATGCAAATTAAGTCTAATTTCTTTTGAAATGCAGAAACACAAAACAAATAAGGAAAATACTAAAATAACTGAACAAACGGGTAATTCTTTGTAGATCCACACACAAAACAAAAAAAAAAAAAACAAAAATAACAAAACAAAGAAAAGACTTTTGTTCTGAAATCATATGAAGGATTCGTTCTATTGATAGAGATAAAGGAAAATTTATTACGAACGAACCAAAACTCGAACACTGACCTAACATTATTTTATTTGATTTATCTATGAATTATACATAAGCCATTTTCGAGATTTTTTTGAACTTTTCCCCATGCGAAAAAAGGAGGCAGTGTTTGAGTATCCAGCTATCCCTTGGGTACGTGTCCAGATAGAGTTTGCCCATTGGCAATACTTAAGCAATTGTTAAGCAATTTATTAAAGAATTACAAATACGCATTCGAAATGAAATTGTTTAGAGACCACTATATGGCAGTCACTACAGACGGTACTAGGGTCAGGGGGGAAAATTGTTGCCAAAGGTAATGGGCAACACTGTGACAAAATGGTGGATACTTGGTAAGTAATTGGCCTAGGGACAGAGTTGTTTTTGTGTTCTATCAACACCACACGGAGTGCGGGACTGGTTAGATGATTGGCTTGCCTATTCAAATGACAGGCGTTTTTAGCAATTTGCTAAAAAATTCCATAGACTAATGTGTGAAGGAATTCTTCCAGCTACAAATTGTTTGCCTGATCCCAGAAATCCATCTGTATTTGTTGTAACTGTAAGTGGCATTTGTAATGCTGTGACCATGTGTGTTTCTTGTTGTTGCCTAACTGGAAGCTGTCATCATGACCAAGCCAGCATTTCTATGTTACCCCATTCCGTGTCCCAGACACACCCGCTTGCACCGCAAAGGTGTCTAGGTTAGACTTAGCTCACCTGCAGGAACACGTTGTAGGTTGGTCTTGAGCCGGTGGCGAATTATTGCGATTGAAGGCACTACCAAACCAATTCTTGATCGGATTTTGCCGGAATACAGGTTTGTCTAGCAAAGGCGTCGAGGATGAGGAGGAATTGTGGCTGGCATTAGTGGCTCTCAGTCGCTTGGGTTGATGATATTTGCCAGGTATGGATGAGGAGGAAGATGCGGAGAGAGACGATGTAGATGAGTCGGCCATGCAGATGCAGCAAATAATGGCTAGCATTAATGGCCAGTGATGTAAGTGGAGCATTTTGAGCATCGTCATATTATTTTTGATCTTTAGTTATGCAATTTTATGCACTAAGGCTTAATGATTAACCGTACAGAAACGTTTCAGTTAGAACACTTCAATTGATTTGTCTATATTCTACTTCTCTTTCTCTACTATATCGCTTTGACAATCCACACTTGTTAATTTATATAAATCACATGTATTAATCTCTATCTTTTTTTTTGCATATCTACATATACATATACATATATATTTTTAGATACATATGTATATATATTCACTATATATACATATGTGATCAGTATATTGATTCTCTAAATTTATTTTCCACTCTCTTTCGACATAATTCAATATGTCAACAAGTCGCGTCCAAGCACGAAATATTTATTTAGATCTTCTGTTAATTTCTTTTTGAATCTTTTTCCTTTTGTTCCGCACACGCGAAAGTCTGCAAACCGACTGATACCAACAAACTCTCCGACCATGGCTCTGACTCTGGCTCTAACATGGCAGCGACGTCAACGTCAACGCGCTTGACTGGCAGCGAACAAAGACAGAGACAGAGCTCCACAGAGTTGGACTTCTCATTACCCATGCCCGTTTGTGTTCTCAATATGCTAATGTGACAGTTTGCCATGTGGAGTTCTTGGCTCTTGAATGTTGTGGGGGTCTTCAGGCCCCAGACGACTCTGACTGGGTCTACATCTGAAATTAGTTCTTGTTGTCGCTGTCACCGTCGTCGTCGTTGTCGTCGTCGTCGTCGTCGCCATTGTGTGCTGTCCGTTTAAAGTTTGTTTATTATGCTCGAAACGTCAATACACCGTGAGAATTTTAATGAATGGAAAGATATTACATGATAAATCTCTTTCAATGGGAAGTAATATTATATTAATTATCCATGGACAATGTACATATTTATAGAAGGAGAATATCTGGATATTAATTGTTTGCCACATATGAAGGTAAAGAAGGACAATAATGTAGTCATCCGCGATTTCTTCTTTAGCTTGACTTTTCGACCATTTTCAACATCGATTGGAAAGTTTTGTATATTATGTAGTCTATTGAAATTGTCTTCCAAATTTATCGAAATTACATAATTGAATATTTTAATTATAAAACAAATATCGAAGAAGCTAACTTTAGTTTGCTGAAGTCTACATACCCCTCCAGTATTTGAGCGAAATATTTTAGTATGGTTTAGTTTTCAATTTGTCGTGCTTACTAAATCATGCAGTTCAGAAAGAAAGTTTTGAAAAACTGTTATTATACAATGCAACCAGGAAGGTTTTTAAAACTTAATGTATGTATTCTTCCGAATTGATAAACGAGTCGACTTGGCCAAGTCCGTCTGTCGTTCTGTCTGTATGAACACCTAGATCTCGGAGACTAGCAAAGCTTGAAACTCAAAATTTGGAATTTGCACTTGTTTAGTATGCGTGCACATGATGAATATTTAAAATTTTAGCCACGCCTACTTCCAAACTCATAATTAAGAAGAAAACCAAAAAAAAAACTTACCTCCCGCATTTTTATACCCTTGCAGAGGGTATTATAAAATTGGTCAGATGTTTGTAACGCACAGAAGGAGACGTTTCCGACCCCATAAAGTATATATATTCTTGATCAGCATGAGAAGCTAAGTCGATATAGCCATGTCCGTCTGACCGTCTGTCCGTCGGTGCGTACGCGTTTTACTCAGCCATCTTAAGAGCTATCGGGATGAAATTTTTTTTGGGAGCTTTTTTTTACCCGGGTGAGATAAAGTATGAAAATCTTTGGGATCGGACCACTATATCATATAGCTCTAGAAGAAACATTTTTGCAAAAATTGGAGTATCCCCATGAAATTTACCAATATGATAGTAATAGATATAAAATCTCAGATCCCAAAATTTCTGCTTGCTGCCTACTACTGCCATCATCAAATCAACAGAGCACACGCATACACACACAGACGCAACGCTACATGAACTGTATGTGTATGCGTGCCGTGCTTTGCTTAGAAAATGATGGAAGAAGAAAAACTTGTGGTAAAAAGAGAAATAATATTTTGTTTGTGTATTGATGAATTGAGTTGCAGGGAAAGAAATTTCAAAAAGGAAAAATATTATTGCCAAGTATACTGCAAGGGTATATAAACTTCGGCATAGCCGAAGTTAGCTTCTTTGATATTTTTTTATACCCTTGCAGAGGGTATTATAAAATTGGTCAGATGTTTGTAACGCACAGAAGGAGACGTTTCCGACCATATAAAGTATATATATTCTTGATCAGCATGAGAAGCTGAGTTGATATAGTCATGTCCGTCTGTCTGTGTGTCCGTCTGTCCGTCGGTGCGTACGCGTTTTACTCAGCCATCTTAAGAGCTATCGGGATGAAATTTTTTTTGGGAGCTTTTTTTTACCCGGGTGAGATAAAGTATGAAAATCTTTGGGATCGGACCACTATATCATATAGCTCTAGAAGAAACATTTTTGCAAAAATTGGAGTATCCCCATGAAATTTACCAATATGATAGTAATAGATATAAAATCTCAGATCCCAAAATTTGAATCTGATCCGATAAATAGAACACAAGTTACAGTCGATATAAATCGGTTCAAACGCTGCCGGCAGCGCTGCTTGCTGCCTACTACTGCCATCATCAAATCAACAGAGCACACGCATACACACACAGACGCAACGCTACATGAACTGTATGTGTATGCGTGCCGTGCTTTGCTTAGAAAATGATGGAAGAAGAAAAACTTGTGGTAAAAAGAGAAATAATATTTTGTTTGTGTATTGATGAATTGAGTTGCAGGGAAAGAAATTTCAAAAAGGAAAAATATTATTGCCAAGTATACTGCAAGGGTATATAAACTTCGGCATAGCCGAAATTAGCTTCTTTGATATTTTTTTATACCCTTGCAGACGGTATTATAAAATTGGTCAGATGTTTGTAACGCACAGAAGGAGACGTTTCCGACCATATAAAGTATATATATTCTTGATCAGCATGAGAAGCTGAGTTGATATAGTCATGTCCGTCTGTCTGTGTGTCCGTCTGTGTGTCCGTCTGTCCGTCCGTCTGTGCGTATGCGTTTTACTCAGCCATCTTAAGAGCTATCGGGATGAAATTTTTTTTGGGGGCTTTTTATTACCTGTGAAAAATAAAGTATGAAAATTGGGAGAATCGGACCACTATATCATATAGCTCTGGAGGAAACATTTTTGCAAAAATTGCAAAAATTGGAGTATCGCCATGAAATTTACCAATATGATAGTATTTCATATAAAATCTCAGATCCCAAAATCTAATCGGATAAATAGAACACAAGTTACAGCCGATATAAATCGGTTCAACTTGCTGCCTACTACGTCATCATCAAATCAACAGAGCACACGCATGCACACATACAGACGCAACGCTACATAAACTATGTATATGTGTATGCGTGCGAGTCGCGGCATGCGTGTAAAAGGGGATGGGGAAGAAGAAGAAGAAATTGAAATGATATTTGAAAGGTTCTGTGCATTAATGAATTGAGATACAGAAAAAGAGTTTGGAACATGTAAAAATATTATGGCCATGGACTGCAAGGGTATATAAACTTCGGCACAGCCGATGTTAGCTTCTTTGATTTTTACTATTCCAATCAAGTTTGCCACAATAACTAGTGTTAATAATTTCTACTGACATATTATAAAAATTTTTCTTAAAATTGTATTATAGAACTAGACTTATTAAGATTAAGATGGTGCCTGCGCTAAAATGCTCATGTAAGAGTTAGCGAGATAGCATATTCTTGATATGATATTCTTGATATTAAAAATGAAGTAAGTAAGTCGTCCGGCCGACTTCGATATACCTTGCACCAGGTGAAAAATATTTTATGTTTTGAAATCCGAGTGAATATACGTATGTATGTCCATTAAATCCTTTTTACATGCCTCGAAGCATATGCTATCTCGCTCACTTTTATAAACACACGAGCACTCAAGCGCCGCCGCTAGCCTAGGGCCACTTTCGCCCATATGAACCGCCTAGTAAGTAAAACACGTTCATGGTGCATGGTACTCCAAAGTCGGCGAGACGACTTACTTATGTACTTCATTTTTTCCAGAACTTGCAAGAATTTTTTGATTGATTGGATTAGGGTGAAATAAAGTCGCCAAAATGTATGTAACAGGCAGAAGGAAGCTTTTCCAACCCCATAAAGTATATATATTCTTGATCAGCATCAACAGCCGAGACGATCTAGCCATGTCCGTCTGTCCGTCCGTCTGTATGAACACCTAGATCTCGGAGACTATAAGAGCTAGAGCCACCAAATTTGGTATGTAGTCTCGTATAGTATGTAGAGTGATCAAGTTTCAAATTTTTGCCACTCCGCCTACCGCCCTAGAAAGTTACATAAAACCGATTTTCTCAAAGACTATAGCGAATAAAGCCACAATAATTGGTATGTATATTTGCTTAGTAAATGCGCACATTTTGTATTTGTAAAAATTTTGACACGCCCCTTTCCGCCCCCGTAAGTTGAAATGAAGTAAGTAAGTCGTCTCGCCGACTTGGATATACCATACACCAGTAAAACAAATATTTTAAATTTATAATAACCAATGCATTTTCGTATTTAAAAAAAACTGTTCACATGCTTTTTACAAGCATATCTTAGTATTTCGCTCACTCAAGCATTCGAGCACCCTAGCGCCCCCACCAGCCAACGGCCACTTCCGGCCATATGGAAAGACGTTTATATGCATAACTTGACTATTTTTATTCCGATTTTGATCAAATTTGGTATTAGTATCAAATTTAAGTGTGCTAAATTTGATTGTACAAGGTAGAAAATTACGGGAGATAATCGAGTTTTTCCAAATTACGGGGCCGGAAAGGGGCGTGGCAAAATCTTTATACATAAAATATGTGCGCATTTGCTAAGCAAATATACATACAAACTATAGTACCTCTAGCTCGAATAGTTTTTGAGAAAATCGGTTTTATTTAATTTGCGGGGGCGGTAGGGGGCGTGGCAAAAATTTGAAACAAACTTACACAAGACTACATACCAAATTTGGTGATTCTAGCTCTTATAGTCTCCGAAATCTGGGTGTTCATACAGACGGACATGGCTAGATCGTCTCGGCTGTTGATGCTGATCAAGAATATATATACGTTATGGGGTCGGAAAAGCTTCCTTCTGCCTGTTACATACATTTTGGCGACTTTATATAATGTATAAAAAACCGAATTTCGAATATATTCATTTTACATATCATTCTAACTTTCGTTAAAGCTAAGCATAGTCGAAGTTATATTACATACATACATGATAAGGTTTATCTATTTCAAGACCAAGCTAATCACCTTGTCAGATCTCCTTGGGTGATGAAAAGATTTTAAAGAAAACAAGGATAAATTTCGAATTTCTTAAAGTTTTTAAAAAAAAGGTTCTTAATGTAAGAAACTTAAACCAATCGGTATAAAGAATCTTCTCTTACGGCTTGATGAATTGGCCTATTTCTTGAAATACATACTAGGATTAAAACGGCTGTGCATCAAAATTATGCTTTAAGCATTCCAAAAGTACAATAAAGATTAGATTATCGAGTCTGACTGTTAAAAAATGAATTTTATTCGAGATAGATGTTAACTTTAGTTGCGCCAATGTTCATATAGGCTTTTCGATCACTCGTTTCGGGGAAACTTGATCTCAGCTGGGTAATAACAAGATAAAATATAAAGTTTCATTATAGTAGTTGTCGAACTGAGGGAGTGAAGTTAGTACCCACAGACAAATATGGCTATATCGATTCGTCTTCTCACACTTAATTATAATTTATGTATATATAGTTTGTAGGATCGTAAACGTCTCCTTCACTTCACTTCGTAACAAACAGCTGACTAATTCCATAATATAAAAAGAGAACAAGGAGATTGTACATTGTGTTGATTTTATTCATTGTGCTACGGGTGCATGATACATAAGGTATTTTTATTTATTTAGTAAAAAAAAACCCTACACACGTTATATAGACAAATATTGAGAGTTGTAGGCTCTGAAACTTGATCAGTTAAATTTATTTGTTTCATTAGAAAATATTAAAGATTTGTTTACCTATTTTTAGTCCATTCACAAAGTTTTCCCTTTAATGTTTTCCGACAATTTTCACTGACACCACCATCATACAATAGATGGAAAGGGAACATAAAAGAAAAGGTAAATTCGCATTTTCATGTTAATTTGCCGCTACGTGAATTAGCAAAAAATGAAGTAAGTAAGTCGTCTCGCCGACTTGGATATACCATACACCAGTAAAACAAATATTTTAAATTTATAATAACCAATACATTTTCGTATTTAAAAAAAACTGTTCACATGCTTTTTACAAGCATATCTTAGTATTTCGCTCACTCAAGCATACGAGCACCCTAGCGCCCCCACCAGCCAACGGCCAACTCCGGCCATATGGAAAAACGTTTATATGCATAACTTGGCTATTTTTAGTCCGATTTTGATCAAATTTGGTATTTTGCTGAACATTAGTATCAAATTTAAGTGTGCTAAATTTGATTGCACACGGTAGAAAATTACGGGAGATAATCGAGTTTTTCAAATTACGGGGGCGGAGGGGGCGTGGCAAAATCTTTACACATCAAAAATGTGCGCAATTACTAAGCAAATATTTATACTAACTATGGTGTCTCTAGTTGAAATAGTTTTTGAGAAAATCGGTTTTATTTAATTTGCGGGGGCGGTAGGGGGCGTGGCAAAATTTTTACAAATACAAAATGTGCGCATTTACAAAGCAAATATACATACCAAATTTTGTGTCTCTAGTTGCTATAGTGTTTAAGAAAATCGGTTTTATATCATTTGCGGGGGCGGTAGGGGGCGTGGCAAACATTTGAAACAAACTCGATAAGCGTACATATGACACGAGTCTACATACCAAATTTGGTGGCTCTAGCTCTTATAGTCTCCGAGATCTAGGCGTTCATACAGACGGACGGACGGACGGACGGACGGACGGACAGACGGACATGGCTAGATCGTCTCGGCTGTTGATGCTGATCAAGAATATATATACTTTATGGGGTCGGAAAAGCTTCCTTCTGCCTGTTACATACATTTTAGCGACTTTAATATACCATTTCACCCTATGGGTGTATGGTATAAAAAGAAAAAAGAAATCAAAGCAAATTACAATCAAACACATAAATTGTAACTTTTTGTAGACGTGGAAATCAAAATAAAATCATCAAATAAAAAGCATAGGGCCGGGACAATTTCGGCTGTACCGAATTTCGTATACCCTTGCTGTAATTTACTTTATTCTTTCGCTACTTACAAGAATCAACCCAAAATGGTGAAAAAATCGATCTTCTGATAAAAACGACAAGCTTAGCCACGTCCTCCTCTATGAACACCTTGATATCGGTGTTTTTCCAGATAAATTCATTTCTCACCAAAAGCGATATCAAATTTGTAAAATTTCGAAGTGCAAGGCTCGTTGGGCTGATGAAAAAAATATGTCAATAGTTTATATGTTGGTATGTTCGAAGATACTTTGTTTTATGCATTGTTAATCAAATTTTAGAGATTGGAAACTGGATCTTGTTGACCCAATTGATTGCTTTAATATTATTGTTGTTGTTAAAAGTTTTTGCTTGGTTAAGTGTAAAATCTCATTTAATGACTGAACGATAATTTATGTCAAAAATGAATAATGATAAAAATGTTGAACGCTAAATATACCTACATATAGTTATACTCGACCTACACACTCCTGATGGCGCAATGTAGCGCATATAGCAGGATATTTCATCGTCTGTTTATTTAAAATACATAGTTATTCGATTTTTTTAAAATTGCCAGGACAATAGCATATTAAATTTTCGACTAATCGTAAATTTCGCACAGGCTTATAAAACTGACAAATATTTATTTTTTGTCAAGAGCTTAGAGAAGAACAAAGTTATTGAGAAAAGTCGCTGCCCCATTGGTCTAAATGCAAAATCCTCAACCCCTGCAGTAAGGCAAAATTTTATCGCTGTAGCGCCCACACAGCGGAACGGACGAACGAACGGGGCCATATAAAATCGTATTGTCTCCCTGATCAAGAATTTTTACTTTGTAATGTCAAAGAAGCTTTCTTTTACGCGTTGCACATATACTTTTTGCAAGGGCATACAAATTGATCGTTGGTTTGTTTTATCCATCTTTGCATTAGATTATTGAATGTGTATGTTTTCTCGATTGATGCAAAATTTTTATACCATACACCCATAGGGTGAAAATGGTATATTAAAGTCGCTAAAATGTATGTAACAGGCAGAAGGAAGCTTTTCCGACCCCATAAAGTATATATATTCTTGATCAGCATCAACAGCCGAGACGATCTAGCCATGTCCGTCCGTCCGTCCGTCCGTCCGTCTGTATGAACACCTAGATCTCGGAGACTATAAGAGCTAGAGCCACCAAATTTGGTATGTAGACTCGTGTCATATGTACGCTTATCGAGTTTGTTTCAAATTTTTGCCACGCCCCCTACCGCCCCCGCAAATGATATAAAACCGATTTTCTTAAACACTATAGCAACTAGAGACACAAAATTTGGTATGTATATTTGCTTAGTAAACGCGCACATTTTGTATTTGTAAAAATTTTGCCACGCCCCCTACCGCCCCCGCAAATCAAATAAAACCGATTTTCTCAAAAACTATTCTAGCTAGAGACACAAAATTTGGTATGAATATTTGCTTAGTAATTGCGCACATTTTTGATGTGTAAAGATTTTGCCACGCCTCTTTCCGCCCCCCGTAATTTGAAAAAATTCGATTATCTCCCGTAATTTTCAACCTTGTGCAATCAATTTTAGCACACTTAAATTTGATACTAATATCAAGCAAAATACCAAATTTGATCAAAATCGGAATAAAAATAGCCAAGTTATGCATATAAACGTTTTTCCATATGGCCGGAGTTGGCCGTTGGCTGGTGGGGGCGCTAGGGTGCTCGTATGCTTGAGTGAGCGAAATACTAAGATATGCTTGTAAAAAGCATGGAAACCGATTTTTTTAAAAATACGAAAATGCATTGGTTATTATAAATTTAAAATATTTTTTTTACTGGTGTATGGTATATCCAAGTCGGCGAGACGACTTACTTACTTCATTTAACTGTGTAAAGGAACTTCCGCACACAAACAAACGCACGAAAACGTCGACAACTTGTTTTGGACCTCTTTGTTCCAACCCCTGCCATAAAGTATAGACATATAAGTATATACCTATATTCTTGATCAGCATCAACAGCCGAGTCGTTCTAGCCATGTTCTTCCGTTCGTATGATGATTGTTGAGTCGTTTGTGAGTAAGTGAACAAAGTTGAACAACTCCCTTAAGTGAGTGACAGAACATGTTCAGTAAACTTGTTCCTTTTTGACTCACGATGAACTGAGTACATGACTTGTTCACTTATAAAACTCATTGAACTCGTTGAACAAAATAATTCGTTTACTCCATTCCTAATGAGCTTCAAAGACTTTAAGAGCTACAGCCGCCAAAATTGATACGTGGACCCGTGTAGTTTATTTGATTTTATATTGTAATATTTATCGATACACCACATTTTATTACAATCTGAACATACCCATGGCAGCGCTAATTTGTTTTACCGAAATCCCCTTACATCAACATGGCAGATACTTTTTATACCATGGACCCATAGCGGGAAATGGTATATTAAAGTTGCCAAAATGTATGCAACAGGCAGAAGGAAGCTTTTCCGAACCCATAAAATAGAAATATTCTTCATCAGGATCAACAACCTAGTAGATCTGCCCATGCCCGCCTGTCCACACGCAGGTCCGTCCGTCCGTCTGTATGAACATCTAGATCTCGGAGACTAAAAGAGATAGAGCCACAAAATTTGGTATTTAAACTGTAAATAAATTTGAGACACTAAAATTTGTCATTAATATCCACCAACGAACCAAATTTAATTAAAATCGGATAGAAAAAAAACAAATTATGCATAAACATAGCGTTTATAAAAACGTTTTTCACTAGGTAGACCAATTGGCCGTTGGCTTGTGGCGGGATTGTGAGATATACTTGGTAAGCAGCATATAAAGACTATTCTAGCTAGAGACACCATAGTTGGTATATTTGGTTAGTAAATGTGTAAAGATTTTGACACGCCCCTCTCCGCCCCCGTAATTTGAAAAAAACTCGATTATCTCCCGTACTTTTCTACCTTGTGCAATCAAATTTAGCACACTTAAATTTGATAATAATATATAGCAAAACACCAAATTTGATCAAAATCGGACTGAAAATAGCCAAGTTATGCATATAAACGTTTTTCCATATGGCCGGAAGTGGCCGTTGGCTGGTGGGGGCGCTAGGGTGCTCGTATGCTTGAGTGAGCGAAATACTGAGATATGCTTGTAAAAAGAATGTGAACAGAATTTTTTAAAAATACGAAAATGCATTTGTTATTATAAATTTAAAAAATAATTTTTACCTGGTGCATGGTATACCGAAGTCGGCGAGGCGACTTACTTACTTCATTTTTTTTTATATGAGTATCCAATTTTGGGTTGATTTGGTTTAAAAATCAATATATATGGAAGACTCTACCCAAAATTATTATCCAAATTATTTTCGTAACTGGACGTCTAATAACAAAATTTCGATTAATATCGACTCTACACCATAACAACAATAATGTTACTGGCTTAGTAATCATTATTTATAAAACTAAAATAAATATGAATATTAAATACACTTTTTGTGACTTTTAAGTTTATTCATAAAATTACTTTTATGAACTGAATAACAGTTAACACGTTGGTAGGCCTCTTTGCCAATGGTAAAGCGAACTCGGCGAGACGACTTACTTTTTTTACCTGTTGTTACAGTCCCCCAACAAGACTTGCTGCATTGCTAAACTAAGTATGCCTTCTTTGAAAATAAGTTGCCGAATGAACCTAGCTTTCCAATGATAAGTCCTGTTTCATATTTCGCCTAGCCATCCATCTGTTAGAGGTTCTTAAAATCCGTCCAATAACCGGGGACTCTCTCTTCAATTATGGCAAGCCAGGTATGAGCTGGGGAGGGCAGCTTTCCCCGTAGAGCAGGGCCCGGCACAAAGAGAGCCAACGAAAACTGTCAATGGATGTGTGCACTTGCTTGTGTGCGTAAGTTGCTTTACACTGCGCAAATTGCATGTGACGAAAACAAGAAAAATAAAAGTGCGATAGAAAACCAATAATTTCGAATTACATAATACGTTTTTTGAAAGTCAACTATTTGCTTTACTTCTATATTATTTGGATAACTTTTTATCCGAAGGAGATCTTCTAAATAGTTATCTGTTAGACTGTTTCGAATAGAATACTCAATTAAAAATATTACTTCATAATATTTTTGGAAAAGTTGCCAGTTACATGAAAAGAATAATAAAGGCATTCATTTTTTTATGTGTAGCGATCGAGCAAAACGACATAGATGTGCTCGCGTCGAAATGCTGAGGGCAACTAAATCCACCCTCATGCTCTGTGTGAGGACTTCGGCAGCCGTTCGGTTACACGCATACGAGGTGCCGAACGTGTTCGTCCCCCGGGGGATATGAGTGCCGGGCTCTGGCGTAGAGTATCTAATTTTATTTATTTCATTGAAGATAACATTTCTTGGGTTGCATTTGTGAATCCTGGCCACGCTTTTGAGTTGTGATGTCCGAGACGTCTCCTTTTCTTCATGACAAACATCTGAACAATTTTGTAGTACCCTGTCTTCAAGGGTATACAACTTTTAATGGCTCCAGCCCCAGCAATGAACAATTTTCATTTCTGTATTTCGTGCTCAAGACAAGTCAATAGTCCATGCCGAAAACTTTGTCAGAGTTTTCCTTATTCATTAAAATCATGCAAATTGTGCCTCAAATCAAACCAAAGCTCTATTACCGTTTTTTTCTCTTTCAGTTTAGCAGTACTCATAACAACTAACACGTTGTTAATTAGAGGAAAACCGAGTTGAAAAAAGATTAGAAACTCAAGAGAGCATAAAACAAATTTCTGACATGCAAGACAGAAGCAATTCAGACACGATACGATCATTCTATAACCAAGATTAAAAAAGGAACATTACAACGCCTCACGAAGCAAAATGAGTGGTGGCTGGTTGGATATGATGAGTGCTGCTACTGCCTCCTCCTCGGTTGCTGCTGCCGAAGACAGAGTCAAACCAAAACCAAAGCCAACCAAGCGAGTCAGAAGTCATGGATCTGGCAAAATGAGACACACTGCCACATCTGCTGGGATCCATAATATAAGCAGTGTTAGCTCAAATCTCTACAAGGTTTTTCGAGAACGCTTTCTCAACAGCGATGGTGCCGGTAACTATCGCAAGCTAACGCAAAGGGATGCGGAATCTGGGCAGGTCGCCAACACAGACAGCTCCGATGAGAAGAGCCAATTGAGTAGCAGCAGTGTGGAGGATCTCTTTGCGCAAGAAACGGATCAACGCAGCTGGAGAAGCCGAGCCTCGTCGAATCAACATCGGGACAGGCCAAGAAAGGTATGTGCTGACTTTCCATTTTAATATCAGAGACAACTAAACCTATTAACGTATTCATCTCAAGTCTCATCAAGTACAGTTACATTAGTACGTGCTCGAAATTGGTTCAAGCCAAGTACGAGTCTCAAGTAAATTAACATCGATGGAACCATCAATTTACAAATACAGAAATATATGTTTGTTTATACACATATTGTAATATTTCGATTGTTGTCGTTTCTATAGTCTATAATTTACGTAGTTGATATCGTCGTTTTATTAGATAATTTCAATAGTGCTTTCAATGAGATACCATTTATTAATGAGGTTAGTGGTTGATACGCTCTGTTTCATATTCACTCGGATATCTCAATATTTTACACTTCATTTTGTTAAAAAAGTATATTTATTTTGGTCAGAAGTTTGCAACATACATACATATCTACGTAAGTTGTCGTTAAGAGTATTTATACAACATATAAAAATGAATCACAAATTGCTTATTCTACATACATAGCTTTATATACATGTTTTAAGACGGTTATTTTCAAAAAGTTTCGCTTTAAGGGGTCATAAAAATGTGCGCGAACTTTTCATCTCTCTACCTTAGAGGTACGAAATTGCTTCGATGTCTATTTGTTTTCATTTTACTACTTGCTACGTTCAAAAGCAATAGTAAGTGTGTACAAATTTCGGAAAGTCACAAAGTTTCCCCAAATTAAAGAGTCTTCTTTTATGATCAACCTGAGTTTCGGAAAATAAATAAACCTTTGGAATACACAGAGTATTCGATACTTTTGTGCGGTTGAGTCAATGTAGACCCACAAAATTTGGGTTAAGGGTTAATCGAAATGGATCTAACAAACGGCATCGAAAAGAATTCTTATTTTACTCATTTTAAACTCGCCTAAATTTATATAACCGCTTTTAATCTAACAAATTTTAAAAGGCTTTTTAGAAAAAATTCTTAAGGCCCATAATAAATAATTAGGATGTTATCTTAAAGGCAGAAAGGTGTAAAGACAGAGGGCCGGGGTTAACTTCGACCGAGCCGAAGTTTGTATACTCTATTTTATCGAATGTGTATTTGACAGTTATATAATTAAGTTATATAAGTTAAGTTTAAGCAAGCAGAATTGATTTATATTGACTGTAAGTTTTGTTCTATTTATCCGATTTATTTTAAATTTGGGGATATGACGTTTTACATTAAGAACTATCACACTTAGCTACATCGGGCGGCTATTTCATATAGCTACCATAGGAACGATCGGTTCAAAATAGTGACTTTTATCAATAATTTCGGTACTTTTGACGCGTTGGTAATAAAAATGTATAATTGGACATTATAATTGGACGTTAATAACTGTCCCGAATTTCATGAAGATCGGATGACGATATTATATAGCTGTCATTTCAACATATTGTAAAATAGCATGCCACATGCGACGGATTAATTCATCCTAAAATTGAAGGCCGTTTTTTCGCGAAACCCAGGTTTTTTTTTCCAAAAAAAAAAAATTCAACGCAAGACTGCGAAAGCATCTGTATACTGCACGGAAATCTTGGATTGACTTGGATTGACAATGACTTTTCTCAATAACTTCGATATTTTCAAGGCTATTGTGGCTATATGTGGCATTTTTTTATACCCATTATTGACTGTACCAAATTTCATTAAGATCGTGTGACTAACTCTAAATTAAATACAACTGCAAACATAAATTATGTATAATTTTTTACACGAACATTTTACATGTGCATGAAGTTTATTCCTTTCACCTGCAGCCACAAGCAAAAAACGTGTAGCCCAAAACCTTTAAAGGTGTTTACAAACTTCGGAACGCCCGAAATTAGTTTATCAAATGAATCATTTGGTTTTCTATCAAACCCGCTACCACTGTGCGTTTCTCTTAAAAATCAGCTGGTACAAAAGCTCTTGTATTGTTGGCCCACAACTGGCAAAAGCTTTTCCAGCAGATTATTTTTTCATTTCTCTTATTTCCTCCCATTCGCAATTACGCTCTTGAGTGTTTTTGTGTTTCTTTGTTTTCCGCAAGCTTCTGGCTGCGGCAATAGCCCTCATCCCCTTGTTGAACTTTCGTTTTGCACGCTGGAAGTTAAATCAGATTCAGTCTGTCAGAGTCCCAATCCTGGTTGCAGGCCGGGCCATATTGTGCTCCACCGGACTTTAAAAAGCAGAATTCGTAACCGCTTAAAGTAACGCGCGTGTTTAGCTTACATTTCCCATGCTTTTGCTCTTAAAGTCTGTGTATACCATGCACCCAAATGGTAAAATGGTATACTAAAGTCGCCAAAACGTATGTAACATCGATAAAATTCAAATTAGTATTCTTGTAGACCCATCTTGGTTCGAAGCTCCAGGAATTTTGGCACACACAAACTAATGGACCGATTATTATGAAAATTGGTATATACAAGTATTTTCCACGGAGGGGATGCTCATTGATAACAGTAGTCACGAGGTGGCGCAGCAGAGTAGCAACTCCCCCGTTTAAAGTCTGTGTTTTATTACACGGAGGAAACGTATTTAACATGTTATTGAATATATACCTTAATCGGATTGAATATTTGTAATTTCTGTGAGCTGACTATATTCATTTTCTACAGTCAATTTGCGAAGATCATTGATTGTTGATTGACACAGGGAACCAAACACATAGCACATGAACCTTGCGGAGTTTTCAACTAGAATTCGCCCTTTATGGCCGGTAGTAAAATTTTCAAGCGATTGACTGTTTGTTGATTGATTAAACCATGGCGGAAAATGGATATCTATTGTATCGTCGGCGATCCGTTGCCGACAATGGTCGGTAGTTGTCACGAATTTATTGATTTTTAAATTTAATTTTGAAACTTTAGTTGTGATTTTCTCGGTACCCAAGTAACTCAATGAAGTAATGAAGTAACTCAATTTCAGATCAATGTTGTTAGATCTTTTATTGTTTAAGCATTGGTTGTCTTCAACATTTTGAATTGCTCTTTATATTTTGTTACTCATGTCAGACATTGAAAAACAAATGTTAGCCGCAAGGCGTCTTTCACTGCCTAAAATATTATTTCGCTTCGAAATTTTTTTTTTTTTTTTTACAAATTAGCGTATAGTACTTTTTCTACCCCAAACACATGTTTAGTTAAATCATTCTTTTTCAAATTTTTTAATTTTAAGTTAATGCTTCCTTTTAAATTAGAACTTTTTTAAACACTGTCACAGTTCTGACCTGTTTTCGTTTGCTTGTATGTACATATATCTACATACATACATATGTACTTAAAATGTTCATTTTCGGGAACATTTATTATGTATTTGAAGCAACAAATCAAGTTTCGACACATCGCAATATAATATTTATAAAAGTTTATTAACTCAGCATTTAGTTTGCTTTCGTTAGTAAGATCTACCAGAAATTTCAAAAACTTACACTCAATTCGCTTGAGCCCGTAAATTGCTTTATTTATTTATTTAATTTACATATATTCTAGCTACTGCATGATATACCTTGTAAAGGTTGCAAGAAAGCTGTCTCTATGTCCAACTAATGTACTAATAGCGGCAATATGAGTCGTAAACTTTTTAAATCCCAACAACAGGAGCAAATCTTGACTACTTTTGCGTTGTATTTCATTGAGTTCCCTAGTACATTGAATTTAACTAAGAGTACCCATTTGCTGTCTACTGTTGTCCAAGTGTACTCTCTCACTCGTTTTCGAGAGACTTCCATTATCAAGAGCAATTCTATCTTTCGAGAATTCTGTTTGGTTTTCCTTCTATTCTAATCGTTTTTCTTCTATTCCCTCAAGGGTTACATTCATGATCTTCATTTTTTCTGTCTTTAAAAAAATACTGAAATGATCGGGTTATATTCATTATGATTTATCTTTCACAGGTCTAGAACCAACAATTTTGGTTTTATCTCTTGCCACAATATACTTTTCATTTGTAGCATCTCATAATTTAAAGCCATTTGATTTTTGTTTGATATTTCATTATCCAAATACTTTAAATGCTTTAAGTTAGGTTTCCGTTGATGCCAAATCTCAAATGGCGTTATGATACTATCACTAGTTGCTCTGCTTGGATAGAAAAAAATTTTTGTCACTTGGTGCATGGTATACCAAAATCGGCTTGACAACTTACTTCTTTTTTCTGTTGTCGCTCCTTGCTTGCGGTTTGACTGCACACGCTCAAATGTGCGGCAACTCTCGGTATCCTTGTATTCTGGTTTGCTTCTGCGGTTGTTGTGGGAATTATTTAACTAGGCGCCTTCATTTCAGCGAGGTGTGTGAAATGAATCGGGAGGACGAAAGCAGCGCAGCAGTCTGTTTTTGGAAGTAGCTCCGGAATTTTGTTGCTCTGCTCCAAAAATAAATGGCCAAAAAATGTTTTTTTTTTTCTTTTGCTGCGCCACTGTGTCGCCAAAAATGCAATCACTAGACCCAGATCTGAAATCAGAAATAAAGGAGCCAACTTTTCTTGAAAAAGAGAAAAAAACAACTTCTAAAATCACACACACGCAAAGGAATCTTCCCAGGTGGCCCTGTTTATATAAATAATATACGATGTAAATGCCGACCTACGAAGCTTCCCATACATTCCTTCAAAAGAACATGTACAAGTTTTCAATGTGCCAATGATTTATGCATGCTTCTTAATACCTTCTTAATTACATTGTTCATTGCAAAGGCCAAGCAAGAAAAAAAAAAATATATGTACCAAAGAATATTTTTTGTTGACAAACAGCAGTTGGACTCACAAATTATCAGACAAATGGGAGGATGGGATGGAGTAAAAGGATGTTAGGTAACTAGGGCAAAAAAAAAGCGTCGCAGCTGCCAGCTAACATTTTCACTTTCTCTGCCATTAGGCGCTACGTGCGTCCGAAAGAAACATGTTTCGAGCCCTGGGATCAGGGTGGAGTATCTTGGTTCTCTTTGGATGGGCTGGGTAGGACTCGTTCAGCTTGCTCTGGGGGACACTTCCTCTTTGTGTATTCAGTCAACACACAATTTTTCCTCGTCGTATTGCAGGTTCAAAGCGGAATATATGTACATATCTACACCACAGTATTCATGTATCGTTTATTGCCGTGGTTGCGTCGTCAGTTGGCAAAGTTCAGTTTTGCGTAGTTGTCTTATTTTTACATATTTCCCTTTCAAAAATGGGTGTATTCATCTTTGTCAGAAGTGCGCAACTTATTACAAAATACACCTCCGATCATACAGATTATCTTTGCATACAGGCTCCTATAAAAAGTGTCTTTTAATTATAAAATCATTTTTTAACCCAAATTGGCAACTTAAAACAACCAACAAAGGGCTCACATAATTACAAGTCGTATAAGAAGCAATACTTTGGAGCAAGAGGAGTACTGACAAACAAAAGATCTTGTTTAAAGGCATTACATTTTCATTTTTATACCATACACCCATAGGGTGAAATGGTATATTAAAGTCGCTAAAATGTATGTAACAGGCAGAAGGAAGCTTTTCCGACCCCATAAAGTATATATATTCTTGATCAGCATCAACAGCCGAGACGATCTAGCCATGTCCGTCCGTCCGTCCGTCTGTATGAACACCTAGATCTCGGAGACTATAAGAGCTAGAGCCACCAAATTTGGTATGTAGACTCGTGTAGTATGTAGAGTGAACAAGTTTATTTCAAATTTCTGCCACGCCCCCTACCGCCCCCGCAAATTATATAAAACCGATTTTCTCAAAAACTATTCTAGCTAGAGACACCATAGTTGGTATGTATATTTGCTTAGTAATTGCACATTTTTGATGTGTAAAGATTTTGCTACGCCCCTTTCCGCCCCCGTAATTTGAAAAAACTCGATTATCTCCCGTAATTTTCTACCTTGTGCAATCAAATTTAGCACACTTAAATTTGATACTAATATCCAGCAAAATACCAAATTTGATCAAAATCGGAATAAAAATAGTCAAGTTATGCATATAAACGTTTTTCCACATGGCCGGAAGTGGCCGTTGGCTGGTGGGGGCGCTAGGGTGCTCGAATGCTTGAGTGAGCGAAATACTAAGATATGCTTCTAAAAAGCATGCAAACAGATTTTTTTAAAAATACGAAAATGCATTGGTTATTATAAATTTAAAATATTTGTTTTACTGGTGTATGGTATATCCAAGTCGGCGAGACGACTTACTTACTTCATTTTATTTATTTATGTACAGTTAACTTATAATGTAAAATTATATAGCTAACTAAATTATAGAGAGCTGGCTGCTGGGGCCTTCGACTCTCTTGTTGTGGTTATATTTGGTTTACAATTTTTGTTTGGGTGAGGAACTTAAGGATAATATTTACATTTTTTGGAGTTGGTAGGGAAAGGAGTTGAATTGGGTCAAGATTTTTGAATATTTTATTGTAAAAGGTTTTTAGGGTTTGATATTCTTTTAGGATATGGCGTAATGTTATTATACCCTTGCAGAGGGTATTATAAAATTGGTCAGATGTTTGTAACGCACAGAAGGAGACGTTTCCGATCCCATAAAATATATATATATGTATATTCTTGATCAGCATGAGAAGCTGAGTCGATATAGACATGACCGTCCGTCTTAAAAGCTAACGGGCTAAAATTTGTTTTTTTTTGTTCTTTATTACAGTAGTCAGATCAAGTTTGAAAATCTTTAGGATCGGACCACTCTACCATATAGTAGTATGCGCAAAGTAGGTAAAGCAGTTGGAGTATCGCTAGGAAATTTACTAAGAGACATAATTTTTATACCATACACCCATAGGGTGAAATGGTGTATTAATGTCGCCAAAATGTATGTAACAGGCAGAAGGAAGCTCTTCCGACCCCATAAAGCATATATATTCTTGATCAGCATCAACAGCCGAGACGATCTAGCCATGTCCGTCCGTCCGTCTGTACGAACACCTAGATCTCGGACACTATAAGAGCTAGAGCCACCAAATTTGGTATGTAGATTCGTGTAGTATGTAGAGTGATCAAGTTTCAAGTTTCAAATTTCTGCCACGCCCCCTACCGCCCCCGCAAATTATATAAAACCGATTTTCTTAAACACTATAGCAATTAGAGACACAAAATTTGGTATGTATATTTGCTTAGTAAATGCGCACATTTTGTATTTATAAAAACTTTGCCACGCCCCCTACCGTCCCTGCAAATTAAATAAAACCGATTTTCTCAAAAACTATTCTGTGTATAGATTTTGCCACGCCCATTTCCGCCGTCGTCTCGCCGACTTGGATATACCATACACCAGTAAAACAAATATTTTAAATTTATAATAACCAATGCATTTTCGTATTTAAAAAAAAACTGTTCACATGCTTTTTACAAGCATATCTTAGTATTTCGCTCACTCAAGCATACGAGCACCCTAGCGCCCCCACCAGCCCACGGCCAACTCCGGCCATATGGAAAAACGTTTATATGCATAACTTGGCTATTTTTATTCCGATTTTGATCAAATTTGGTATTTTGCTTGATATCAGTATCAAATTTAAGTGTGCTAAAGGTAGAAAATTACGAGATAATCGAGTTTTTTCAAATTACGGGGGCGGAAAGGGGCGTGGCAAAATCTTTACACATCAAAAATGTGCAATTACTAAGCAAATATACATACCAACTATGGTGTCTCTAGCTAGAATAGTTTTTGAGAAAATCGGTTTTATATAATTTGCGGGGGCGGTAGGGGGCGTGGCAGAAATTTGAAATAAACTTGTTCACTCTACATACTACACGAGTCTACATACCAAATTTGGTGGCTCTAGCTCTTATAGTCTCCGAGATCTAGGTGTTCATACAGACGGACGGTCTTGACGGGCGGACGGACAGACGGACATGGCTAGATCGTCTCGGCTGTTGATGCTGATCAAGAATATATATACTTTATGGGGTCGGAAAAGCTTCCTTCTGCCTGTTACATACATTTTGGCGACTTTAATATACCATTTCACCCTATGGGTGTATGGTATAAATAGCCAAGTTATGCATATAAACGTTTTTCCATATGGCCGGAAGTGGCCGTTGGCTGGTGGGGGCGCTAGGGTGCTCGTATGCTTGAATGAGCGAAATACTAAGATATGCTTGTGAAAAGCATGTGAACAGTTTTTTTTTTAAATACGAAAATGCATTGGTTATTATAAATTTAAAATATTTGTTTTACTGGTGTATGGTATACCCAAGTCGGCTAGACGACTTACTTACTTCATTTTTTTTAAGATTTCAATTTCCCCTTTTTTTGTCATTTTGACTGAGTGAGGAATCTCATCTCATCATCTGAAGACCATAGAAATTGAATTAAAAGTCCTAAAAACTTGTCTCGCACGCTGTCTGATGATTTATTATCGAACAAAAGTTTTCGCTAAGCAAATGATTAAGAATAGGTTGATCCTCTAGCAGCTAAACTATTCGCCACGCGGAGCACGCACTATGTATCATGAGGCTGAAAACTTGTGCCCTTTCATTTTTAGCGGGCTTGTCACCGCATTCCACATCGGACCCACCCTACTTACCCATTAGTCACCTAAAAAGGAAAAAGTTGTCAAAGCCTGCCTTGTGTGAACTTCTTTTCATCGAGACACTTTATCATGTCTGTTGACCGGCAGCTTGCCCGGAGCGCACAAATTGAAATGTGCCAGCATCAGTCAAAGTAAATAAGGCGAAACGCAGCCGCAGACTCAGCAAGAAGCAGAGTAAAAAAAATATTCAAGAAAAAACGAAAAGAAAAGAAAAGAAGGGAAGGGTCATTTAATGTATTTGAGTTTGGTCTATATCCTTTTGTCGATGGCAGAGCTGGTGGGTTTGGCCAGTGTTCCTGGCCGCGTTTGGTGTCTGCAATTGACAAATATTTAGCTAAAGTTATTTTTGACAGCATCATAAAAAGGTCTGCGTACGAAAAACTTGCTGCTTCTTTTAAGTTTTTATGTTTTTATTGAACTAAAACCAATGACCAATGTGGCGTATGCGCAATTTGACAGCAAAATTTAGTTATTTACGTATATATCGATTTTAGGCGCTTAGAATATGACTGAGCAACTTTGTGAATGAAGAACATACATATAACTGTATAAGTTTGTAAAATAATTTCTCCTATGAACATCCAGTATTCAGCCGACATTAGCCTGTTTGATTCACATGGTGAGAAACGTTTATTCACAGAACTTAGCTAAATATTTTTTATCCTATGTAAAAAAATGTATGTATGCATGTTGAACCCATAGATGTTGAAGATAAATAAGAATATGTCAAAACTGTTTGCGGCTAGTCAAATCTTTATGTAAAAAATTTTTGATTATAGCGTCAGAAGGCCACACGATTATATACATATATCAAACTTGGTGGCTTTAGTATAGTCAGAAAGTAGAAATGGAAATGCAGAAATGGAATATATCACCTCAATGTTAGGTGCATGGTATATTTTAAACGATGAATTTTCAAGTTGCTTCGGTAAGTACTACGCCCTGGCAAACTTACAACAAACATGCTTTCAATGACATAAAACTAAGGAAAAACTTGCAAAAAAGGAACAGAAAGGGAGCACAAAATGGATCGGAAAACCTTTTCCTTTTTGATTCCATGTGTTGACGCTAGACTCTGAAAACAAACAAGGCAAACTCAATGAAGTAAGTAAGTCGTCTCGCCGACTTGGATATACCATACACCAGTAAAACAAATATTTTAAATTTATAATAACCAATGCATTTTCGTATTTTTAAAAAAATCTGTTTGCATGCTTTTTAGAAGCATATCTTAGTATTCGAGCACCCTAGCGCCCCCACCAGCCAACGGCCACTTCCGGCCATATGGAAAAACGTTTATATGCATAACTTGACTATTTTTATTCCGATTTTGATCAAATTTGGTATTTTGCTTGATATTAGTATCAAATTTAAGTGTGCTAAATTTGATTGCACAAGGTAGAAAATTACGGGAGATAATCGAGTTTTTTCAAATTACGGGGGCGGAGGGGGGCGTGGCAAAATCTTTACACATCAAAACTGTGCGCAATTACTAAGCAAATATTTATACCAACTATGGTGTCTCTAGCTAAAATAGGTTTTGAGAAAATCGGTTTTATTTGATTTGCGGGGGCGGTAGGGGGCGTGGCAAAATTTTTATAAATACAAAATGTGCGCGTTTACTAAGCAAATATACATACCAAATTTTGTGTCTTTAGTTGCTATGGTGTTTAAGAAAATCGGTTTTATATCATTTGCGGGGGCGGTAGGGGGCGTGGCAAACATTTGAAACAAACTCGATAAGCGTACATATGACACGAGTCTACATACCAAATTTGGTGGCTCTAGCTCTTATAGTCTCCGAGATCTAGGTGTTCATACAGACGGACGGACGGACAGACGGACATGGCTAGATCGTCTCGGCTGTTGATGCTGATCAAGAATATATATACTTTATGGGGTCGGAAAAGCTTCCTTCTGCCTGTTACATACATTTTAGCGACTTTAATATACCATTTCACCCTATGGGTGTATGGTATAAAAAGAAGAACAAGGAAAAACTAAAAGAATGAAGTAAGTAAGTCGTCTCGCCGACTTGGATATACCATACACCAGTAAAACAAATATTTTAAATTTATAATAACCAATACATTTTCGTATTTAAAAAAAACTGTTCACATGCTTTTCACAAGCATATCTTAGTATTTCGCTCACTCAAGCATACGAGCACCCTAGCGCCCCCACCAGCCAACGGCCACTTCCGGCCATATGGAAAAACGTTTATATGCATAACTTGGCTATTTTTAGTCCGATTTTGATCAAATTTGGTATTTTGCTGAACATTAGTATTAAATTTAAGTGTGCTAAATTTGATTGCACACGGTAGAAAATTACGGGAGATAATCGAGTTTTTTCAAATTACGGGGGCGGAGGGGGGCGTGGCAAAATCTTTACACATCAAAAATGTGCGCAATTACTAAGCAAATATTTATACTAACTATGGTGTCTCTAGTTGAAATAGTTTTTGAGAAAATCGGTTTTATTTAATTTGCGGGGGCGGTAGGGGGCGTGGCAAAATTTTTACAAATACAAAATGTGCGCATTTACAAAGCAAATATACATACCAAATTTTGTGTCTCTAGTTGCTATAGTGTTTAAGAGAATCGGTTTTATATCATTTGCGGGGGCGGTAGGGGGCGTGGCAAACATTTGAAACAAACTCGATAAGCGTACATATGACACGAGTCTACATACCAAATTTGGTGGCTCTAGCTCTTATAGTCTCCGAGATCTAGGCGTTCATACAGACGGACGGACGGACGGACGGACGGACGGACGGACGGACAGACGGACGGACGGACGGACGGACGGACAGACGGACATGGCTAGATCGTCTCGGCTGTTGATGCTGATCAAGAATATATATACTTTATGGGGTCGGAAAAGCTTCCTTCTGCCTGTTACATACATTTTAGCGACTTTAATATACCATTTCACCCTATGGGTGTATGGTATAAAAATAATAAACTGCGAGATTCGCATGTATATATTTTTCCGACTCATTGACACAAACTCACGTTTCATCATCACCATCAACATTAGAGCTGGTAACTGAAACTGAGTTTGTTCGTTGAGCCGCAACCTTTTCGTACCCTCTAGTATAAGGAACTGCATCCATATCACAAGTAATTTTTTTTGGAGCTCTTGTGTTTGTGAGCTGATCGGCTGCCTCAGACCTCACACAATATAAATCAAGATGTAAATTCCCACGCAAGCACATCTTTGCAAAAAAATTTACCACTGGTTGGTTTTCTCAAATGTTACTAAATGAAAAATTACATAAATTATATGTACTTATCATATAAAATTTAAATGTGTTCTGAAAAAATTATTTGTGTTTTTATTATTTTTTCAGTACTTTCAAAAATGTATTATCTTCCAATTAGACCCGCATGTTTTGGTAAATCAATTCTAGCCACCAATCAGTCTAAAAGTTTTCATTTAACACAGACGTAACACTTGCACCCATAGGGTGAAAAGGATGTCATAAAATGTATGTAACAGGAACATACTCATCAGCTGCACTCGTTGTCTCAATTGAGGTAAATTTTTGTCGATTTTCATTCTGTGCACACAAGCAATCACACGAATACATCGACAACTTGTTTTGACTCTTCTTGTGCCGACCGTTCAAACCTTTTTGTCTGGCAAGGGTAGGCACCGATAGCCATAGTGCGGGCACTTTTGTTCGGCTATGTGCTCGTGTTGCCATCTGTGCTTGCCGAAGTCACCACAAAGTCGGGGGTATCAGAGAAATCGATAACGACATGAAGCAACCCAAGACCAATTGTAGGTTGCCACAAAAATGTCTTTCTAAGGTATTTGCAAAGGTATTAAACATGTAATAGCATAACATCTGAAATACAAAGAAATTTGGAACGAACAAGCCCACAAACTTTTGGAATTATGCTTTTACAATAGGAAATTCGCTGTGAGTCGCCATGGAGCCATTTTATGGGGAAGTACCAGCAATATGGAAGCCATACAAAGGGAGCAGTCAAAAAGATCTTGAGAACTATTACTGGGGCTCCGCGGTATATACAGAAGGACAAAATTAAAAATGACCCAAAAATATGTATAGAGTAAAATCTGAAATAAATTAAGAAATTAAAAATAAAATTAAGAAATTCTCGAAAACAGGGCAGATTGTTGTGGATTTATGTTTAAATATCAAAGAAGCTAACTTCGGCTGTGCCAAAGTTTATATACCCTTGCAATCCATGGCCATAATATTTTTACATGTTCCAAACTCTTTTTCTGTATCTCAATTCATTAATGCACAGAAACTTTCAAATATCATTTCAATTTCTTCTTCTTCTTCCCCATCCCCTTTTACACGCATGCCGCGACTCGCACGCATACACATATACATAGTTTATGTAGCGTTGCGTCTGTATGTGTGCATGCGTGTGCTCTGTTGATTTGATTATGACGTAATAGGCAGCAAGCCGAACCGATTTATATCGGCTGTAACTTGTGTTCTATATATCCGATCAGATTCAAATTTTGGGATCTGAGATTTTATATATAATACTATCATATTGGTATATTTCACGGCGATACTCCAATTTTTGCAAAAATGTTTCCTCCAGAGCTATATGATATAGTGGTCCGATTCTGCCAATTTTCATACTTTATTTTTCCCAGGTTATTAAAAGCCCCCAAAAAAAAATTTCATCCCGATAGCTCTTAAGATGGCTGAGTAAAACGCATACGCACAGATGGACGGACAGACGGACAGGCTATATCAACTCAGCTTCTCATGCTGATCAAGAATATATATACTTTATATGGTCGGAAACGTCTCCTTCTGTGCGTTACAAACATCTGACCAATTTTATAATACCCTCTGCAAGGGTATAAAAATAAACTATAAAATATTATTTTTCAAACGGAAAACCCCTAAATCCCTAACCCTACCTAAGCAAACTAACGAAAATTATTATACCCTTGCAGAGGGTATTATAAAATTGGTCAGATGTTTGTAACGCACAGTTTCCGACCCTATAAAGTATATATATTCTTGATCAGCATGAGAAGCTGAGTTGATATAGCCATGTCCGTCTGTCCGTCCGTCCGTCCATCTGTGCGTATGCGTTTTACTCAGCCATCTTAAGAGCTATCGGGATGAAATTTTTTTTGGGGGCTTTTTATTACCTGGGAAAAATGAAGTATGAAAATTGGGAGAATCGGACCACTATATCATATAGCTCTGGAGGAAACATTTTTGCAAAAATTGCAAAAATTTGAGTATCGCCATGAAATTTACCAATATGATAGTATTATATATAAAATCTCAGATCCCAAAATTTGAATCTGATCGGATATATAGAACACAAGTTACAGCCGATATAAATCGGTTCGGCTAGCTGCCTACTACGTCATCATCAAATCAACAGAGCACACGCATGCACACATACAGACGCAACGCTACATAAACTATGTATATGTGTATGCGTGCGAGTCGCGGCATGCGTGTAAAAGGGGATGGGGAAGAAGAAGAAGAAATTGAAATGATATTTGAAAGGTTCTGTACATTAATGAATTGAGATACAGAAAAAGAGTTTGGAACATGTAAAAATATTATGGCCATGGACTGCAAGGGTATATAAACTTCGGCACAGCCGATGATAGCTTCTTTGATATTTCAACATTAAAACTAAAAGTTGGTGCACCCGAATCTTTGTCCGTGCCACGCATTATGTGGGAATATTTGAAAGTGGGCGAAGTATATTGTACAATTTTCTTGTTAGCTCCGTCCCCGCAGCCCTTTTACATCATGCAACAGCTAAATTTTATATCATTGTCAATAACAAAAAGGTTTTCGGCTTCAGGCTTTATGGTCCAAAGGTATACATAAAATGGAACTGCAGAAGTGTACTTGAGGAATGTAATAAGCTGCAGGATTCTCAGCAATGAAATTGAATATTTTATATTAATTTTTTTCTGAATGGTACTTAACCTGTCAAATGGCGAAATAAGTTGTGCGCTTACGACGCTACCACAAACAGCATGGTGAAGGTGTAAACTGATCAACAGATTGGCATTCAACTTAAAGATGCTTGCCTAAACTGATTCCACAGTTTATGAAAATATTAAAAGCCGTTCATATGCCGATAATTGAATAACATGGTATGTACATTGTCGATATATGCTTTCAGCCAGCCAATAACATAACATTTACCTTTAATTTCTTCTCGGGTCACCCGAGAATCTCAACCCATGAGAATCTCCCTTGATAAAATTTAGACCAACTCACTTTATTCTTGTAAAAGTAAATTGGTCGGACATAATTTTACATTTTTTCCGGTGAATTTCCATGTTTTCGCCTTTTAAATTCTGACATAGAACAGAATTTTCTTCATTACAATGTGATATTAATCTCCCACCTCTCCCACCAGCAACAACACAAAAAGACACAATCAACTTTTTCGATGTTTTAAATATTTAAAATAAAAATAAAATTAAAATAAATCGGCATCAGGAATGTTGCATACTTCATTAAATTCCTATTTTAATTTAGGAATGATGGCTTGATGTCCTTAAATCTTACGAGTATATAAGTTTTGAAATTGTAAGCAGGACAAAGGGCGAGAAGGTTGTCTGTACAGCCATTGTAAAACACATCAAAGCTGCTGTTTTAACTAAAGAGGAATTTTTATACCATACACCCATAAGGTGAAGTGGTATATTAAAGTCGCCAAAATGTATGTAACAGGCAGAAGGAAGCTTTTCCGACCCTATAAAGTATATATATTCTTGATCAGTCGATCTAGCCATGTCCGTCCGCCCGTCTGTCCGTATGAACACGTAGATCTCGGAGACTATAAGAGCTAGAGTCACCAAATTTGGTACTTTGACTCCTGCAATACCTACGCTGTTCAAGTTTATTTTAAATTTTTGCCACGCCCCCTTACGCCCCCGCAGATTAAATAAAACTGATTTTGAACAAAATTCCACCAAATTTGGAATGTATTGTGGTTTTCCTTTTTTCTAATTTTTGCTACGCCTACTTCCGCCTCCGAAAATTAAGTAAAACTGATTTTCTTGAAGACTAACAAAGCTAGAACCACCAAATTTTGTAATTAGACTTCTTTAGTAAGCGTGCAGATTACTGATATTTAACATTTTTTTCACGCCTACTTTCGCCTCCAGAATCTAAAACAAACCGATTGCCTCCTACAACTTTTTGATTATCGAAATCAATTTCAGCACACTGGTGACCAAACTATTAAATTTTTTTTTAAATCGGACTACAAATATCGTATAAACGAGTTTTACACATTTTCAAAATTTAAAATATTTTTCACCTGGTGCATGGTATACCGAAGTCGGCGAGACCACTTACTTTGTTTTACTTCTAATGGAATATAGTAGCCTGGTTACACGACACGGTATTTTGCTTGGCTCAATTTAAAATACAAATAAATGAAAGTAAACCCTTCCATGCGAAATAAAAAAAAAAGAGAAACAAAATATTACCCATACGCCATGATGCCCAATGTTTTGCCATCTTTTGTGTTACATTGCCATGTTGGCAAAACAAAATAACAAAATTATTGTGGAATTTAATTAAGTTGTCGTTGAAATCAAGAGAAACAGAGAGAACGATGCGGAAGGACAGAGAAAAAGAGAACCCATTAACACATTTTTTAAGTTTAATTCTACGCAATAAGAATTTTGTGAGGGAAAGTGAAGAAAGAGAGGGAAAGAAATGACGATACACATACAACTTGAGATAGAAAAAGAACAAAATGTGAGAGTAAGGGAAGTCAGCAGAATGGGACACTCAACAGCCATATAAATTACAGACAGACATGAGCCGAATAGGAAAAGTGTTTGCCATTAAGTCTCATATATACGGACACTTAAACAAGCACCACCCACGTGCTTTTTGGGGGGAACGAAAAAGTCAAGACAAGTCATTGCCTACTGACAAGGGGCTCTTTAAGCACTTTAAGTGGCTTTCGCTTTCTAATTAAGACAAATACAAAAACTACTGGTGCACAGGAGAAGATCTTATCTTGTCAGAATATTTTCACTTTGTTCTCGTCCATTAAATTATTGTTATTGCTGCTGTTGTTGACAGACTGCTTTCATGTCACGTGTAAAAGAAAAACAAATGTGAGTCGTAATGGGTGGTTAATCGTGACCCCTTTACATTAATCTCGAGAGAGTGGTAACAGCTTGGGTAGACCAAGAAATACAATATTAACTCAATTCAGTAAGGTAGTCGAAATTTGAACAGCTAAATAAAACGAAAAGGTTAAGAAAGAAACATTTAAGGGTCTCTGCGATCTAAATATATACACTTCTATGACTAAGGCAATAATAATTTGTCCCCATTTGTCAGAATTATAGAGTTGGTCAGAAGTTTGTAATGCAGAGAAGTAGACTTTTCCGTCCCCATATAGTATATGTACATTAGAGGTCTGCATGAATGTATTCATTTCCAACATCATAGTACTGTACAGTAACTACTTAACTAAGTGATCTTAAAAATACTGTACTCATTCTCTGCTGTACAGTATATTCGAGTAGCTATAAGAACCGAGTACAGTAAAAATACTGTACTCACTTAGAGTGAGTGACAGTAATAAATGTACTCTTTGTAAGTGAGTACAGTGAGTACCACTGGAACAGTGAATATAGTTTGTCATTCATCTGTACAGATGAGTATAATATTTTGAACAACGAAGACATGGTTGCCAAAGAAAATGACGCAAACGCAATAAATGCGAACGTAAGCGTAAGTTTTTGCTAAAATAAAATTATAGATAATTTATTAATGTTAAATTACAAAGAAATTTGTTAAATTAATAAATAGAAAGAGCTTTCTCTGTTGCCAAAAACCTTATTCATTACAAACGCTGTAAAATCGCAACCACAGATGATAAGGTGAATAAGATTATGTTCTTGCACTCAAATGTTACAGTTTTATATAATGAGTTATTTTCTGAAATAAATTTGTAATATTAAAAGTTATATTGGCTAACTTTTCTTGCATATGACATTCTGATTTTTTATTTATTTTCTTTATTTTATATATTTATACCATACACCCATAGGGTGAAAATGGTATATTAAAGTCGCTAAAATGTATGTAACAGGCAGAAGGAAGCTTTTCCGACCCCATAAAGTATATATATTCTTGATCAGCATCAACAGCCGAGACGATCTAGCCATGTCCGTCTGTCCGTCCGTCCGTCTGTATGAACACCTAGATCTCGGAGACTATAAGAGCTAGAGCCACCAAATTTGGTATGTAGACTCGTGTCATATGTACGCTTATCGAGTTTGTTTCAAATGTTTGCCACGCCCCCTACCGCCCCCGCAAATGATATAAAACCGATTTTCTCAAACACCATAGCAACTAGAGACACAAAATTTGGTACGTATATTTGCTTAGTAAACGCGCACATTTTGTATTTATAAAAATTTTGCCACGCCCCCTACCGCTCCCGCAAATTACATAAAACCGATTTTCTCAAACACTATAGCAACTAGAGCCACAAAATTTGGTATGTATATTTGCTTAGTAAATTCGCACATTTTACCGTTGCCAGTGGCCGTTGGCTGGTGGGGGCGCTAGGGTGCTCGTATGCTTGAATGAGCGAAATACTAATACATATGTATATGCTTGTGAAAAGCATGTGAACAGTTTTTTTTATACCATACACCCATAGGGTGAAAATGGTATATTAAAGTCGCTAAAATGTATGTAACAGGCAGAAGGAAGCTTTTCCGACCCCATAAAGTATATATATTCTTGATCAGCATCAACAGCCGAGACGATCTAGCCATGTCCGTCTGTCCGTCCGTCCGTCCGTCCGTCCGTCCGTCCGTCCGTCTGTATGAACACCTAGATCTCGGAGACTACAAGAGCTAGAGCCACCAAATTTGGTATGAAGACTCGTGTCATATGTACGCTTATCGAGTTTGTTTCAAATGTTTGCCACGCCCCCTACCGCCCCCGCAAATGATATAAAACCGATTTTCTTAAACACCATAGCAACTAGAGACACAAAATTTGGTATGTATATTTGCTTAGTAAACGCGCACATTTTGTATTTATAAAAATTTTGCCACGCCCCCTACCGCCCCCGCAAATCAAATAAAACCGATTTTCTCAAAACCTATTTTAGCTAGAGACACCATAGTTGGTATAAATATTTGCTTAGTAATTGCGCACAGTTTTGATGTGTAAAAATTTTGCCACGCCCCCCTCCGCCCCCGTAATTTGAAAAAACTCGATTATCTCCCGTAATTTTCTACCTTGTGCAATCAAATTTAGCATACTTAAATTTTATACTAATATCAAGCAAAATACCAAATTTGATCAAAATCGGACTAAAAATAGCCAAGTTATGCATATAAACGTTTTTCCATATGTCCGGAGTTGGCCGTTGGCTGGTGGGGGCGCTAGGGTGCTCGAATGCTTGAGTGAGCGAAATACTAAGATATGCTTGTAAAAAGCATGTGAACAGTTTTTTTTTAAAATAGGAAAATGCATTGTTTATTATAAATTTAAAATATTTGTTTTACTGGTGTATGGTATATCCAAGTCGGCGAGACGACTTACTTACTTCATTTTTTTATTTTTTTAAGCAAATAATCTTAACTGACTATACAGTAAGTGAACTGTACACTAATATAGTGTACAGTAAAAGTGCTGCACAGCAATTTTAGTGTGCTGTACAACATGAAAGTGAGTGTGAAGTCTAGCTGTCAATCAAAATGAAGTAAGTAAGTCGTCTCGCCGACTTGGATATACCATACACCAGTAAAACAAATATTTTAAATTTATAATAACCAATACATTTTCGTATTTAAAAAAAACTGTTCACATGCTTTTTACAAGCATATCTTAGTATTTCGCTCACTCAAGCATACGAGCACCCTAGCGCCCCCACCAGCCAACGGCCAACTCCGGACATATGGAAAAACGTTTATATGCATAACTTGGCTATTTTTAGTCCGATTTTGATCAAATTTGGTATTTTGCTGAACATTAGTATCAAATTTAAGTGTGCTAAATTTGATTGCACACGGTAGAAAATTACGGGAGATAATCGAGTTTTTCAAATTACGGGGGCGGAGGGGGCGTGGCAAAATCTTTACACATCAAAAATGTGCGCAATTACTAAGCAAATATTTATACTAACTATGGTGTCTCTAGTTGAAATAGTTTTTGAGAAAATCGGTTTTATTTAATTTGCGGGGGCGGTAGGGGGCGTGGCAAAATTTTTACAAATACAAAATGTGCGCATTTACAAAGCAAATATACATACCAAATTTTGTGTCTCTAGTTGCTATAGTGTTTAAGAAAATCGGTTTTATATCATTTGCGGGGGCGGTAGGGGGCGTGGCAAACATTTGAAACAAACTCGATAAGCGTACATATGACACGAGTCTACATACCAAATTTGGTGGCTCTAGCTCTTATAGTCTCCGAGATCTAGGCGTTCATACAGACGGACGGACGGACGGACGGACGGACGGACGGACGGACGGACGGACGGACAGACGGACGGACGGACGGACGGACGGACGGACGGACGGACGGACAGACGGACATGGCTAGATCGTCTCGGCTGTTGATGCTGATCAAGAATATATATACTTTATGGGGTCGGAAAAGCTTCCTTCTGCCTGTTACATACATTTTAGCGACTTTAATATACCATTTCACCCTATGGGTGTATGGTATAAAAATTTGTACAGTATACACTTGCACCCATTTAAAATTGTACAGAAAAAAGGTGTACACGTTTTTAGAATGAATGATTCATTTGCCCTTTTGGATGCATTCATGCAGATGTATAATGTACATATATATTCTTCACGCCTTCAATTTAAAAGCTATTGAGATAAACCTTGGTATTTAAGCTATTTGTTACTTGTATAAAGTAAAGTATAATATATATATGATACAGAGTTGGTACTTCATGAACAGTACTAATGAGGTAGTTTCAGCGCAAAGCAATTAATTATCGATAATTTAATATAACACACGTTGTTGAGAAATTTTTATAATGATACGAATTTTGGTCTGCTGTTCGCTGGTTGCACATTTTTATTCCTCAAAGCTTAGAGACTAACCTAGTCGCATTATGTCGACGGGCCTGGAGACTAAAATATATAATTTTAGCTTTTGGATAAGCCAAGGAGTAGCAAAGGTACGTTTTTTGGTCTCTTTGTCTTCTTGTTTGTCGATTTTGATTTCATAGTGGAGATTATGATCTCAATTTACTTTAAGCCTTTAAATCGGTTTTTTTCTATTTCTCAAATCTCGTTTAAAATTAAATATATAGAATTGTTAAAAAATGGCTTCTCCCGACAATAATTGTCATGCACTTAGGGAAATCAATAAACGAAAGATTTAAAATTTTCATGATAACGTATCTTCGTTGCCGATGCCACTCAAATTACTTTTACCAAACTATGAATACTTTAGGAGTGAACTCGCAGAATGATTTTTTATTATTGGCAGATCAATCCAAGAATTTTATACCAAAGGGATCCCAAAACAATAGTTTAGTAAACAATCACAACTTACAAACTAACGGAAGTTTTCTGATTTTGGACATGCAGCAAGTTCTGCAAAATCTAAAGTCAGCAAAAAACGAAAACGAGAAAAATGGAAAGAAATCGATTCCAGCGGATTTTTTAATGACACGAGAGTTTTAATTCTGCTGACTAATTACAAGATAGTCCCATACGGGAATAGTTTGTTATTTGTTTGTTTCTTTAAAATACTTAATTGTCAAGATCAAGAATCGCCTAAAGGAGTGATTGGACCGATCGGTCAGTACAACATTTTTGTTTAACTATTTTTTATACCCTTGCAGAGGGTATTATAAAATTGGTCAGATGTTTGTAACGCACAGAAGGAGACGTTTCCGACCATATAAAGTATATATATTCTTGATCAGCATGAGAAGCTGAGTTGATATAGCCATTTTCGTCTGTCCGACCGTCTGTGCGTATGCGTTTTACTCAGCCATCTTAAGAGCTATCGGGATGAAATTTTTTTTGGGGGCTTTTTATTACCTGGGAAAAATAAAGTATGAAAATTGGGAGAATCGGACCACTATATCATATAGCTCTGGAGGAAACATTTTTGCAAAAATTGGAGTATCGCCAAGAAATTTACCAATATGATAGTATTATATATAAAATCTCAGATCCCAAAATTTGAATCTGATCGGATATATAGAACACAAGTTACAGCCGATATAAATCGGTTCAACTTGCTGCCTACTACGTCATCATCAAATCAACAGAGCACACGCATGCACACATACAGACGCAACGCTACATAAACTATATGTGTATGCGTGCGAGTCGAGGCATGCCTGTAAAAGGGGATGGGGAAGAAGAAGAAATTGAAATGATATTTGAAAGGTTCTGTGCATTAATTAATTGAGATACAGAAAAAGAGTTTGGAACATGTAAAAATATTATGGCCATGGACTGCAAGGGTATATAAACTTCGGCACAGCCGATGTTAGCTTCTTTGATATTTTTATACCATACACCCATAGGGTGAAATGGTATATTAAAGTCGCTAAAATGTATGTAACAGGCAGAAGGAAGCTTTTCCGACCCCATAAAGTATATATATTCTTGATCAGCATCAACAGCCGAGACGATCTAGCCATGTCCGTCTGTCCGTCCGTCCGTCCGTCTGTATGAACACCTAGATCTCGGAGACTATACGAGCTAGAGCCACCAAATTTGGTATGTAGACTCGTGTCATATATACGCTTATCGAGTTTGTTTCAAATTTTTGCCACGCCCCCTACCGCCCCCGCAAATGATATAAAACCGATTTTCTTAAACACCATAGCAACTAGAGACACAAAATTTGGTATGTATATTTGCTTAGTAAACGCGCACATTTTGTATTTATTAAACATTTGCCACGCCCCCTACCGCCCCGGCAAATCAAATAAAACAGATTTTCTCAAAACCTATTTTAGCTAGAGACACCATAGTTGGTATAAATATTTGCTTAGTAATTGCGCACAGTTTTGATGTGTAAAGATTTTGCCACGCCCCTTTCCCACCCCGTAATTTGAAAAAACTCGATTATCTCCCGTAATTTTCTACCTTGTGCAATCAAATTTAGCACACTTAAATTTGATACTAATATCAAGCAAAATACCAAATTTGATCAAAATCGGAATAAAAATAGTCAAGTTATGCATATAAACGTTTTTCCATATGGCCGGAAGTGGCCGTTGGCTGGTGGGGGCGCTAGGGTGCTCGTTTGCTTGAATGAGCGAAATACTAAGATATGCTTCTAAAAAGCATGCAAACAGATTTTTTTAAAAATACGAAAATGCATTGGTTATTATACATTTAAAATATTTGTTTTACTGGTGTATGGTATATCCAAGTCGGCGAGACGACTTACTTACTTCATTTATATTATTGCAGAATGGACATGTAGAGTTTAACGTTGTGTCGTGGTAGTGTTGGTGGGTGATGTTGGTGTGGCCAAGTCTAAGTCTCGTGATTTTAATTTGTTGGGATCTTGACGTGTTTTTTGGGGCTTTGTATTCCTGCGGGTCAAGAGTTTGGTACCAGTTTGATGTGCTGTGTATTGTGTTCCTTGTAAGTGTTTTGAGGGAGTTTTTATACCATACACCCATAGGGTGAAATGGTATATTAAAGTCGCTAAAATGTATGTAACAGGCAGAAGGAAGCTTTTCCGACCCCATAAAGTATATATATTCTTGATCAGCATCAACAGCCGAGACGATCTAGCCATGTCCGTCTGTCTGTCCGTCCGTCCGTCCGTCCGTCCGTCCGTCTGTATGAACACCTAGATCTCAGAGACTATAAGAGCTAGAGCCACCAAATTTGGTATGTAGACTCGTGTCATATGTACGCTTATCGAGTTTGTTTCAAATGTTTGCCACGCCCCCTACCGCCCCCGCAAATGATATAAAACCGATTTTCTTAAACACCATAGCAACTAGAGACACAAAATTTGGTAGATATATTTGCTTAGTAAACGCGCACATTTTGTATATATAAAAATTTTGCCACGCCCCCTACCGCCCCCGCAAATTAAATAAAACCGATTTTCTCAAAAACTATTCTAGCTAGAGACACCATAGTTGGTATAAATATTTGCTTAGTAATTGCGCACAGTTTTGATGTGTAAACATTTTGCCACGCCCCCCTCCGCCCCCGTAATTTGAAAAAACTCGATTATATCCCGTAATTTTCTACCTTGTGCAATCAAATTTAGCACACTTAAATTTGATACTAATATCAAGCAAAGTACCAAATTTGATCAAAATCGGAATAAAAATAGTCAAGTTATGCATATAAACGTTTTTCCTTATGGCCGGAGTTGGCCGTTGGCTGGTGGGGGCGCTAGGGTGCTCGAATGCTTGAGTGAGCGAAATACTAAGATATGCTTCTAAAAAGCATGCAAACAGATTTTTTTAAAAATGCGAAAATGCATTGGTTATTATAAATTTAAAATATTTGTTTTACTGGTGTATGGTATATCCAAGTCGGCGAGACGACTTACTTACTTCATTTAAATATTTGTTTATGTCTTGAAAGTTATGATTTGGGGTTAGGATGGGTGGAAGAACGGTAGCGTGTTTCGCAGCAAGGTCGTCTAACTCGTTACCCTTAATGCCTACATGGCCGGGATCCAGATGATTTTAAATTTTGGTTTAATTATTAAATTCAAATAATAAGCTAAAAAATATCAAAGAAGCTAACTTCGGCTATGCCGAAGTTTATATACCCTTGCAGTATACTTGGCAATAATATTTTTCCTTTTTGAAATTTCTTTCCCTGCAACTCAATTCATCAATACACAAACAAAATATTATTTCTCTTTTTACCACAAGTTTTTCTTCTTCCATCATTTTCTAAGCAAAGCACGGCACGCATACACATACAGTTCATGTAGCGTTGCGTCTGTGTGTGTATGCGTGTGCTCTGTTGATTTGATGATGGCAGTAGTAGGCAGCAAGCAGCGCTGCCGGCAGCGTTTGAACCGATTTATATTGACTGTAACTTGTGTTCTATTTATCGGATCAGATTCAAATTTTGGGATCTGAGATTTTATATCTATTACTATCATATTGGTAAATTTCATGGGGATACTCCAATTTTTGCAAAAATGTTTCTTCTAGAGCTATATGATATAGTGGTCCGATCCCAAAGATTTTCATACTTTATCTCACCCGGGTAAAAAAAAGCTCCCAAAAAAAATTTCATCCCGATAGCTCTTAAGATGGCTGAGTAAAACGCATACGCACCGACGGACAGACGGACAGACGGACATGGCTATATCGACTTAGCTTCTCATGCTGATCAAGAATATATATACTTTATGGGGTCGGAAACGTCTCCTTCTGTGCGTTACAAACATCTGACCAATTTTATAATACCCTCTGCAAGGGTATAATAAGATAGTCTTAATAGTCTTGGTAAATTGTTTAGCACTTCGATACTCATAAGTAGGAGAAGGAAAAGGTCAAAACTTGCATTAGTAACTGACTTGTAAATGAGTTTCGATATGTCTGAACTGTCTCCCTGTTGTTTAGTAAATTTTTAGGCCTTTCGACTTGTCGTTGTTTTACGTGACTGATTGAATGGAAGTCGAGTAGAAATTATTTTAAAGAACATTCAATACAAACTTTTCAGCACACATGTAGGACAAAGTACAATGTACATACATACACATCATATGAAATATCAATGTGAAATAGTTGCTTCACTTGGTGCATACATGTAAATACGTACATATGCTGGTAAGGAACAAAACAATTAAAGACAGTTCAAGTGCGGATGTCGTCAACACAAATAAAGTGCAGAAGCTACTTTTTGGTCAAAGAGCGAACAAAAGTTCCGTCATCATATAATCAAAGTCTATAAACAAGAAGAACAAAGATACTGGAAGTCAGAGACGAAACATACATTTTCTCGTTTTATCTTTTACTACGCCTTGTCTATTTACATCCATATCCGCTGCCATATCCTCGCATCCCTACCTCAGTTGTTTGAGCATGTATCTTTGGTAAAATGGCAATAAATCCATTTGAAGAAATTTCCAGTACATTTCTTAAAGCAATGACTTCTTGCCCAAGTTAAATAATGGTATTTGGCAAGTGCAGCCTGTAAAATGGGAACCTTTTGACCAATTTAATTGTAATGTAATTTCATCTTCAAACACATACACAACAACTTAATTATTTGTGGTAAAGTAGGGAAAACAGATTAAATATAATCATCAACGTGTTTGATGCAACAAAGAAAAATTCTACTGTCAAGTTGCAAAAAGGTTAAGCAGCTATAATTCTCACCAGCGGCAAGAGTAATTTGTTCTCTCCCTGGTAAACCAGCGTTTAGCATATGTATTTCTTTTATAACTAGCGACTAGCCTTCTAGGTAGCTTCCTGAAATGAAATTTTCCACCGACTTTAGGATGGCTTTTTTATTAATCTTCCCCCTCTAACTAACCGTAGAACTATGCTTGGTGTTATTTTTATGCAAAGTTTTTAAATGGCGAAATATACTCAGGAATTGATGTCTAGATTGTCTGGACACACCTTTAGCCGTAAGTCAAAGCTCTACTAACTGTGTCTCGTCTATAGTCTGCTCAGAGCCTTTTGTTCATCTACCAAAAATATGTATTCTTTTTTAATTAGAACTTAGATAGCTGTAGATTATATATTTTAATCTGTTTGCAGTCCTCGGTAGATAAGTTGCCTGTGTGGCCCAGTCAATCAGGCAACTGAACAACGAGGATCTGGGTTCGAATCCCAGACTAGTGTATGGGTGTAGTTTACATGTAAGCCGAAGACCATGATTGATAGTGCTTTGAAAAATTAGTAAGTTGATAACTATATCCTATACTGATAATAGTAAAAATAATAATAATAATATTTTTCCACGTGATGTGAGGGAGATGTCTTCTCTAAAGACACAGCTGATTGCAGTAAGACTATCTGAGGTTAAGTGCTATATGTGATTATTAACCCAAAAACTCGCAGGGATAAAAAAAAAACTGCTGCAGGGCCAGCCGGGCTTACTGTCTACTAAATTAGTTCTTTCAAATAAAATGTTGCCATATGTGGTTATTTTCGCTTCGTCATTAAGAACTACCGAAAATTGATTGAACAAATACTCATGTACCTATTACCACGATGGGGATTTCTCTTACAAGGAAACACGGCTAATCGGTACTTTGGTCTCGCCTTAACTCGACGAGCAAAATTCGTCCCGCAGGAAATCCTAATTAAATAACTTGTATGGCAAATCTTTAACAAATGGCAAACAAATGTGCTTTTGGGCAAACAAACAGACAGCTGCCAGTCATTCACATCACACAGAGAAATCCACACTACATTATATTTCTGTGTGTATTGAAAAAATGCCATGTTTGAATGAGAATGAGGGATAAGACCCCCAAAAAACACAAACATTTTTAAAAGCACATATACCTACTCACAAACATTTGTGCGAGTCGTGCAAAACAATTTGGCGGTGTTTTCTGCAATTTCTAGTCTTTGATTTTTGGCATAGACTTGTAGTCACTTTCCTCCCTCTCTACTCCACTGCGTCCTCATTTCCAAGTTTCGTTTGACTCGATAAAATAAGGTCTATACTACTCCACTGAAAAGCCTCTAAATAAATTAAAAGCTCAGTTCAAACCTGTTTGCAATACAGCCGCTGGGAGACTTTCATTCTGTGGTCCAGGTCTGAACTTGGTCCTGGTCCTGGGTCTGACAAGCTCCATTAAAGAGGTAATAAATTTTCATGTGCATGTACATATCTACATCAACGAAATAAAGACGGCATGAAACCGATTTTAATGGCACAAGTGAGGTCCTCCAATAGGTAGAACATAAGTTAGTCGTTTCGCCGATTTGTGTATACACCAAGTGAAACAAATATTTTAAGCAGGGACCGTACTTGTTATTTGTTATATCTTAAAAATAAATAAATGTTCACATGCTAATGTGGGATGGTAGAATAAAGGTGTTGCAAAACGAACTAACTAGCTTTTGTTAGTTATCATTTGTTATTTTATTGCTCTCGAAACACAAATTTCTCGTACTAATGCATAACATTCTGAGCAGTAACGAGGACAAAAGGAATCAGCCATAATTACATACATATATTTTTAATTAGTTTTATATATTTTAACTAGTTGTTTAACCTTCTGCTTGGTATATCGAAGTCGGTGCGCCGACTTTATATTTATGTACCTACTTATAGGATAGAAAAATATTGACAGCTAAACAAAAAAAATGAAGTAAGTAAGTCGTCTCGCCGACTTGGATATACCATACACCAGTAAAACAAATATTTTAAATTTATAATAACCAATGCATTTTCGTATTTTTAAAAAAATCTGTTTGCATGCTTTTTAGAAGCATATCTTAGTATTTCGCTCACTCAAGCATTCGAGCACCCTAGCGCCCCCACCAGCCAACGGCCACTTCCGGCCATATGGAAAAACGTTTATATGCATAACTTGACTATTTTTATTCCGATTTTGATCAAATTTGGTATTTTGCTTGATATTAGTATCAAATTTAAGTGTGCTAAATTTGATTGCACAAGGTAGAAAATTACGGGAGATAATCGAGTTTTTTCAAATTACGGGGGCGGAGGGGGGCGTGGCAAAATCTTTACACATCAAAACTGTGCGCAATTACTAAGCAAATATTTATACCAACTATGGTGTCTCTAGCTAGAATAGTTTTTGAGAAAATCGGTTTTATTTAATTTGCGGGGGCGGTAGGGGGCGTGGCAAAATTTTTATAAATACAAAATATGCGCATTTACTAAGCAAATATACATACCAAATTTTGTGTCTCTAGTTGCTATGGTGTTTAACGGACGGACGGACGGACAGACGGACATGGCTAGATCGTCTTGGCTGTTGATGCTGATCTAGAATATATATACTTTATGGGGTCGGAAAAGCTTCCTTCTGCCTGTTACATACATTTTGGCGACTTTAATATACCATTTCACCCTATGGGTGTATGGTATAATAATTTTCTCACATTTGCTACTTTACCTCAAGAATCTACAAAAGTAGATGACACAACGCTAAACGTCTTTATGTGAATGGTTGTTTTCCCTTTAATTCAGGCCAGCCACCACGACCCCCCACTCCGCTAACCGCTCCGACCAAGTAACCCTCTAGGGCGCATCGGGAAAAACACACTAAGTACTTCCGTAAGAATAAATATTTAATCAATCAATTTCGGCAATTTCTTTTCGGCTAGTCAAATGCAAAAACTTTTAGATGATACAAAATTCATCTCCTGTTCATCATGATGATGTCATTGGGGCACAAACCAAGTCAGAAACATAAAATAGATTTGATTGAAATGCTAATTTCCAAGACCAACAATAGCAACCTAGAGCGCCGCTCTGATAACTACAGGCAGCAGCAAAATGAGCTTTCATTGAGTAGAAGACAATGCCTTTCCGACTTAGTCATAGTGAACGTGAGGGGTCCCTAATAACAGGACATTCGGTTAAGCCTCGCTCTTCATTCAAAATCATCAAATTCACTCTTGCCGGCATCTGGCACTCAGAATCGGCATCAGCATCAATTTCAATTGTCAGGTTTGTTTTCTTTCTCAATTCCATTTCTTTTTATTCTATAGCTGCCGTTAACTCAGTTCCAAGACGAGTATTTGAAGATTCTAAATACCAATTTTATGATACCCAGATCATATCTGCTATTAAAATTCTTTATAGTTTTCATTCTCAATTGGTTTATCTCAAGTTTATCCAAGAAATATCAAAGAAGCTAACATCGGCTGTGCCGAAGTTTATATACCCTTGCAGTCCATGGCCATAATATTTTTACATGTTCCAAACTCTTTTTCTGTATCTCAATTCATTAATGCACAGAACCTTTCAAATATCATTTCAATTTCTTCTTCTTCTTCCCCATCCCCTTTTACACGCATGCCGCCATTCGCACGCATACACATATAGTTTATGTAGCGTTGCGTCTGTATGTGTGCATGCGTGTGCTCTGTTGATTTGATGATGACGTAGTAGGCAGCAAGTTGAACCGATTTATATCGGCTGTAACTTGTGTTCTATATATCCGATCAGATTCAAATTTTGGGATCTGAGATTTTATCATCGATACTCCAATTTTTGCAAACATGTTTCCTCCAGAGCTATATGATATAGTGGTCCGATTCTGCCAATTTTCATACTTTATTTTTCCCAGGTAATAAAAAGCCCCCAAAAAAAATTTCATCCCGATAGCTCTTAAGATGGCTGAGTAAAACGCATACGCACAGACGGTCGGACAGACGGACATGGCTATATCAACTCAGCTTCTCATACTGATCAAGAATATATATACTTTATAGGGTCGGAAACGTCTCCTTCTGTGCGTTACAAACATCTGACCAATTTTATGAAAAATTTCTTTCACCACCTCAATGGAATTTTGTCACGTTCGCCATGTCACGTTACAATTTTTTAAAAAAAGTTGTAAAAAAACATAAATGTAAGTAACGTATTAAAATTATTTCTAAAATCGCAAACTGCAATATTTAGTTACCGTTTAAAATAATTTTCAATCAAATAACTTTTTAAAATTCGCAGACTTTCGCATTTATCAAGACAAAGTCAAACAAGACTTCCATTTTTTGTCACGTTCGCGATGCATTGTTTTCTATTTATAACTCCAAAACGGCAAGGCTTTAAGGGTTGTCTTTTATAACAGAAATTGTGTTAATGTTATAAACACATGAAAAAAGTTTTTTAAAAATGATAACTTTTGGCTTATTTTAACATGTAAAGGCGTACAAATGTAGCGTTCGCGATCCTGGAAATACCAATATGTTATGAGGCGAATTTAATAGACATTTTCGAAATTTTAAATATGTATTGGCGAATGGTATACCGAAGTCGGTGAGACGGCTTACTTACTTCATTTAAGACTAAAAGACCCATTCAAATCTAATGGTTTGATAAAAAAAAAATTTTTAAAGCTTAGCGAAATACAAAAAGACTGATTGATTTTGAGAGTCTTTATTTAATGGTTAAATACATATGTATTTATATGTTTCCTTTTTGTATAAGTGTAGAAAAAAACAGAAGTATAACTAAATACAAAGTTTTTTTGGCCCGCACTTTCTTGATATTACTTTGAATGTGCAAACTTTCGTTTTATGTCCTTGCAGCTGTCCATTTGGTCCTTACTAACGATGTGGAGAGCCAGCGACTCCCCTTTGTTATGCAGAGACCAGTTTTATAAGAAAGAAAAAACTGTTTTAACTTTGAGCACAAATATTATGCTACACAGTTTTTTAATGGAGAAACAAAATAAAAACCAGAGGTCCGGGGCTAACTTCGTTCGTGTCACATTTTGTATACCTTTGCAATTTTTTTTTGGTACTCTTTCTTTGCCTTCAGATGTCAAAGCGGAATACCGAATTCCTATAATATCGAATTTCCACGGAAAGCCCGTCCTAAAAATTCGGGCTGGAGCAGTGTCCAATGTGACCGATGTGACATCTTTTTAATAGATTATAATATACATAAGTTAATTACCTAGTTTTATGATAATATCATTAGAGGCAAACAAAAATTTTGTATCCAAAATTATTTTACTACCGATTGTCCCCTTGTTAGCTATATGATATAGTCATTATCATTATAACCAGATGAATCCAAGGTATACAATGCCTACAGTATTAAGAAGCCCACTTGAAGCACTGTTGCTTCAGTTGTCAAGGAGTAGTTTCCGTTGCCCCATACGGACGGTTGAACACGGCTGTATGAAGTTCATTTTATTAACCCGTCTTATCGAAGTCGCTTCCTTCTAAGCGTTTCACACTTCTGACGAAAATTAATATACTCTTTTTGGAAGTGTATTTAACAAAAGTGTGCAAAACGTTGCACAAACACAACCAAATAAAAATGAAGTAAGTAAGTCGTCTCGCCGACTTGGATACACCATACACCAGTAAAACAAATATTTTAAATTTATAATAACCAATGCATTTTCGTATTTTTAAAAAAATCGGTTTGCATGCTTTTTACAAGCATATCTTAGTATTTCGCTCACTCAAGCATACGAGCACCCTAGCGCCCCCACCAGCCAACGGCCAACTCCGGCCATATGGAAAAACGTTTATATGCATAACTTGGCTATTTTTATTCCGATTTTGATCAAATTTGGTATTTCGCTTGATATTAGTATCAAATTTAAGTGTGCTAAATTTGATTGCACAAGGTTAAAAATTACGGGAGAAATTCGAATTTTTTCAAATTACGGGGGCGGAAAGAGGCGTGGCAAAATCTTTACACATCAAAAATGTGCGCAATTACTAAGCAAATATTCATACCAAATTTTGCCACTTCAGTATACCGTGCATCAAGCGAAACAATTATATAAACAACAATATAAATGTATAGGACCAAATGAAAATATAACTTTTTTTATATGATGCACTACAGGCATAATCTATCTCCCTCACTCATACACATTGCACAGAGGCGGTAGAGGGCATGGCGGAAATATGAAATCTTGAGTGTACAAATTTGGTGGCTTTATTTTATATAGTCTCTGAAATGTAGATTATCATTTTACGACACAATAAAAACGTAAAGTACATTCATCGAAGGGGGTATAGGATAGAATTGGCGCATCTATTGTAAGTACAGGATACTATATCCAGCCATCGTGGCCGTGCCATTTTTATACCATACACCCATAGGGTGAAATGGTATATTAAAGTCGCCAAAATGTATGTAACAGGCAGAAGGAAGCTTTTCCGACCCCATAAAGTATATATATTCTTGATCAGCATCAACAGCCGAGACGATCTAGCCATGTCCGTCTGTCCGTCCGTCCGTCCGTCCGTCCGTCCGTCTGTATGAACACCTAGATCTCGGAGACTATAAGAGCTAGAGCCACCAAATTTGGTATGTAGACTCGTGTCATATGTACGCTTATCGAGTTTGTTTCAAATGTTTGCCACGCCCCCTACCGCCCCCGCAAATGATATAAAACCGATTTTCTTAAACACCATAGCAACTAGAGACACAAAATTTGGTATGTATATTTGCTTAGTAAACGCGCACATTTTGTATTTATAAAGATTTTGCCACGCCCCCCTCCGCCCCCGTAATTTAAAAAAAACTCGATTATCTCCCGTAATTTTCTACCTTGTGCAATCAAATTTAGCACACTTAAATTTGATACTAATATCAAGCAAAATACCAAATTTGATCAAAATCGGAATAAAAATAGTCAAGTTATGCATATAAACGTTTTTCCATATGGCCGGAGTTGGCCGTGGGCTCGTGGGGGCGCTAGGGTGCTCGTATGCTTGAGTGAGCGAAATACTAAGATATGCTTGTAAAAAGCATGTGAACAGTTTTTTTTTTATACCATACACCCATAGGGTGAAATGGTATATTAAAGTCGCCAAAATGTATGTAACAGGCAGAAGGAAGCTTTTCCGACCCCATAAAGTATATATATTCTTGATCAGCATCAACAGCCGAGACGATCTAGCCATGTCCGTCTGTCCGTCCGTCCGTCCGTCCGTCTGTCCGTCTGTATGAACACCTAGATCTCGGAGACTATAAGAGCTAGAGCCACCAAATTTGGTATGTAGACTCGTGTCATATGTACGCTTATCGAGTTTGTTTCAAATGTTTGCCACGCCCCCTACCGCCCCCGCAAATGATATAAAACCGATTTTCTTAAACACCATAGCAACTAGAGACACAAAATTTGGTATGTATATTTGCTTAGTAAATGCGCACATTTTGTGATTATAAAAATTTTGCCACGCCCCCTACCGCCCCCGCAAATTAAATAAAACCGATTTTCTTAAACACTATAGCAACTACAGACACAAAATTTGGTATGTATATTTGCTTAGTAAATGCGCACATTTTGTGTTTATAAAAATTTTGCCACGCCCCCTACCGCCCCCGCAAATTACATAAAACCGATTTTCTTAAACACTATAGCAACTACAGACACGAAATTTGGTACGTATATTTGCTTAGTAAATGCGCACATTTTGTATTTATAAAAATTTTGCCACGCCCCCTACCGCCCCGCAAATCAAATAAAACCGATTTCCTCAAAACCTATTTTAGCTAGAGACACCATAGTTGGTATAAATATTTGCTTAGTAATTGCGCACAGTTTTGATGTGTAAAGATTTTGCCACGCCCCCCTCCGCCCCCGTAATTTGAAAAAACTCGATTATCTCCCGTAATTTTCTACCTTGTGCAATCAAATTTAGCACACTTAAATTTGATACTAATATCAAGCAAAATACCAAATTTGATCAAAATCGGAATAAAAATAGTCAAGTTATGCATATAAACGTTTTTCCATATGGCCGGAAGTGGCCGTTGGCTGGTGGGGGCGCTAGGGTGCTCGAATGCTTGAGTGAGCGAAATACTAAGATATGCTTCTAAAAAGCATGCAAACAGATTTTTTTAAAAATACGAAAATGCATTGGTTATTATAAATTTAAAATATTTGTTTTACTGGTGTATGGTATATCCAAGTCGGCGAGACGACTTACTTACTTCATTTAAATACGAAAATGCATTGGTTATTATAAATTTAAAATATTTGTTTTACTGGTGTATGGTATACCCAAGTCGGCGAGACGACTTACTTATTTCATATTTTTTTTGTTTATCATTTTCAAGCACATAAACATGAGAAAAACTTAGGCTCGAAACATGTCGCATCAGTCAGCAGAGAACAAACTTCGTGTCAAGCCAAATGAGTTTTGGAAAAGTTGACAAACTTATTTTGTTTACAAGTGACTCGTTTAATACTGACAGTAATTTTTAATAAAAGCTAAGAGTGTCCGGGTAGAAGGCGTACGAGAAAAAAGAGGCTGCCATCCAAGAAATAGTTCAGACAGACTTAGGCAGCCTTCTCTACGCCAAGACGTCCTTGGTCATCTCCATGCCCCGAATTCCACATCACTTATTATTAAAGTTTTTTTTTAACTTTCACTATACAATAGGCCAACATAGATTTCTTTTGCTTAGCTATTAAGACGTACATATGTTATCAGTCTATCAATAAAGTCAGTACCTAAGATTAACGACAGAGAGGATTCTTCATATAATCTACTATAGAATTTAGTAGCCAGCCACGCGTTTGTATACTTGTGCTCGGAAATGCTCAAATTTGTATACCCTTGCAGAGGGTATCATAAAATTGATCAGATGTTTGTAACGAAGAGAAGGCGACGATTTTGACCCCATAAAGTAGATATAGTCTGGATCAGCATGAGAAGCTGAGTCGATATAGCCATGTTCGTTTGTCCGTCCGTCTGTGCGTATGCGTTTTACTCAGCCATCTTAAGAGCTAACGGGATGAAATTTTTTTTGGGGGCTTTTTATTACCTGGGAAAAATAAAGTATGAAAATTGGGAGAATCGGACCACTATATCATATAGCTCTGGAGGAAACATTTTTGCAAAAATTGGAGTATCGCCAAGAAATTTACCAATATGATAGTATTATATATAAAATCTCAGATCCCAAAATTTGAATCTGATCGGATATATAGAACACAAGTTACAGCCGATATAAATCGGTTCAACTTGCTGCCTACTACGTCATCATCAAATCAACAGAGCACACGCATGCACACATACAGACGCAACGCTACATAAACTATGTATATGTGTATGCGTGCGAGTCGCGGCATGCGTATAAAAGGGGATGGGGAAGAAGAAGAAGAAATTGAAATGATATTTGAAAGGTTCTGTGCATTAATGAATTGAGATACAGAAAAAGAATTTGGAACATGTAAAAATATTATGGCCATGGACTGCAAGGGTATATAAACTTCGGCACAGCCGATGTTAGCTTCTTTGATATTTATTACCCACAAAGCTATTTACGCTTGATTTGCATAAAATAGATAGCCACCAGATCGCCTCCGTTGGCTCACCCTCAACCCTTCCGATACAGGGTCGCGACGTTTTCTAAGCCCAATCTAAACAGGAATCTTTTAGCCTACTCTACCCTTGATTTATTTTACCATGCACTTATTCGCCGAAATGGTATATTAAAATCCCAAACATGTATTAAACAGTCAGAAGGAAGTTTTTTCGAAATAATTTTAGCTATATACAACTGATTTCTAAGACCTTTTTATAGACCAATCAATTACATTACAGTCGGTACTATGTTAGGGCATTTGTTTAAGTTTTTGGCCAGTTTGGGGTCAACCAAAGCTAAGTATGTTAATTTGATTTGATCATCATTTCATCCAAAGTTTACAATTTACAACTCTTTCACATGAAATACAGATTTATTATTATTATTTGTAAGCCGAATGGCTTCCGAAGACCTCACACAAAAATCGAGAACGGATTCTGTGATAGTCTTAAGCATAGTTGTTCTCCAGTCTTAAGCATATTTGTTCTCCAATTTTAAGCTAAATAAAGACAAATTGATTGATTGGTTCACCTTATGCAGCTAACTTCCTTTTCTAGCTTCTTCTGGGGTTGGAAGTGTGATTTATTAAAGAACCCTGTCTCTGTTTGCCCAACAGGTTTTGGTCATGTTTTCCCTATAACACACATTGTCATTAAATTTATTAATTTTGGTCAAAATGTTCAACGCATAGAGATAGAATAAATTTGAAAATTGCCCATTATTGAAGTAGTCGAGACTTTAAAATCAAAATAGAAAGACTCAAAATAAATCTTTCAAAAATAAATCTTATATTTTTACATTATAATTATATAATTTTGACCTAAATTTAAGTCATAATTTACACATTTTAATTAAAGTAGGTATGTTGAATTATAAATTAATTTTATTATACTTATTTTAAAGCAAATCGACATTGTTGATCTTGGCTAAGCTCTGACATCCCATTGCTTATTTCGAATATTGGACAATGTGTAATAAATTATTTAAGCTCTATTAAATGTTGTGAAATAGGCCTTACTCATTTAAATTGTAATATTATTAAATGGTGAATTCTGAAATATAAGGTTTGGGGAAACAGGATGCAGAAGCCACGCTGTGTAAAATGTGTAAAATATTGGGTATTTCCAGGATCGCAAACGGGACATTTGTACGCATTTACATGTTAAAAATGAAGTAAGTAAGTCGTCTCGCCGACTTGGATATACCATACACCAGTAAAACAAATATTTTAAATTTATAATAACAAAAGCATTTTCGTATTTTTAAAAAAATCGGTTTGCATGCTTTTTACAAGCATATCTTAGTATTTCGCTCACTCAAGCATTCGAGCACCCTAGCGCCCCCACCAGCCAACGGCCAACTCCGGCCATATGGAAAAACGTTTATATGCATAACTTGGCTATTTTTAGTCCGATTTTGATCAAATTTGGTATTTTGCTGAACATTAGTATCAAATTTAAGTGTGCCAAATTTGATTGCACAAGGTTGAAAATTACGGGAGATAATCGAGTTTTTTCAAATTAAGGGGGCGGAAAGGGGCGTGGCAAAATCTTTACATATCAAAAATGTGCGCAATTACTAAGCAAATATTTATACCAACTATGGTGTCTCTAGCTAGAATAGTTTTTGAGTAAATCGGTTTTATTTAATTTGCGGGGGCGGCAGGGGGCGTGGCAAAATTTTTACAAATACAAAATGTGCGCATTTACAAAGCAAATATACATACCAAATTTTGTGTCTGTAGTTGCTATAGTGTTTAAGAAAATCGGTTTTATGTAATTTGCGGGGGCGGTAGGGGGCGTGGCAAAATTTTTATAAACACAAAATGTGCGCATTTACTAAGCAAATATACATACCAAATTTTGTGTCTCTAGTTGCTATGGAACTTGAATAAAAATAGTCAAGTTATGCATATAAACGTTTTTCCATATGGCCGGAAGTGGCCGTTGGCTGGTGGGGGCGCTAGGGTGCTCGAATGCTGAGTGAGCGAAATACTAAGATATGCTTGTAAAAAGCATGCAAACAGATTTTTTTAAAAATACGAAAAAGCATTGGTTATTATAAATTTAAAATATTTGTTTTACTGGTGTATGGTATATCCAAGTCGGCGAGACGACTTACTTACTTCATTTTAACAACGATTGGCAATTTTCTTTTTCTTTGATATTTTCTTTAGCTTTATTTTACTTGAGAGAGTTTTTTCTTATTTGCAGATCATTTGACACTGAACTCGCTTTCTTTTTGCATAATTAATATGCAAAATTAATTAATTATTGATTTTCTATCGATAATTATCTTTGTGCTGTGTATTTAAATTTTATATATATAAATTTATTTTTTTTTTATTGCCTTGTGTTTCTTTTGGCTTTTCAATGGCTTGTTGTCTACCTACTTGCAAATATTCTGATCGTTTTGATGATCAGTATAGAGCAATATCTTGTTGGCTTTGTGATAATCTTATTCACTTAAAATGTGCTGGCCTCAATGGCCGCGACTAGGACAAATTTTCTGGTTTGCCTGTGTCTAAGCCTGAGCTTGGCTTAATGCGCTGGACTGGCCCATCTTGTGCCAGCCAGCAGCTTGATTTTAGCCGTATGTATAGGGATCTTCGTTTAAAGTTTCTTTCTTTAAACAAACTGGCCAAACAGCTGTCTAACGAGTGTGAATCTAGCGTACATTTATTGTCGCAATTTAAGTTTAATCCACCTTCTGATAAGTTGCCCAAGAAATGTACCCTTGAGTTGCCTCGTAAGCAGTCGCCAGCACTCTCTATTACATCGTCTCCCATTTTACTTTCGCCTACACCATCTTCTTGTCCCTCTTTATGCTCTTCTTTTCAGATTGAAGTACCCATTACAAGCCCTGGTGTACCTCAATCTATCCCTCACGGGAACTCTGATCAATCACAGGATCATGCTGGCTCTCAATCACTTGCGGATCCCAATGCTCCTCCGCCTCCACTAACTGTAGTGCCTCATCGCAAACAATTATTTATCTCTAGGCTTGCTCCAGATACTTCTGAGTCGTCTGTGGCAGCTTACATTGGTAATATATGCCCTGCTAAGGTTTTAATTCAAATGTTTAAGTTTTCTAGGCCTCGCGAAATCTCCTCTTTTAAAATTACAGTACCAAATGAGTATTTTTCAGCTATGGTTGACACTAATTTCTGGCCAGAGGGCCTAGTTCTACACGACTTTGCGCCCAATAAGCGCTCCCGTCCGTCGCCTGTCCACCTTCCTAATTTATCTTCTGCTTCAAAAAACTAATAACGTCTAGTCTTTGCATTCATTATCAAAATGTAAGAGGACTTCTTACCAAGCTCTCGAACCTGTTCTGTGATAGCCAAACCTTTTCGGCTGACATATTAGCTTTCTCTGAAACTTGGCTTAACTCCTCTGTTTTGGATAATGAAATTCTTTCTAATAACTTTATTTCTTATAGGCTTGATCGTGTTGGTCGTCGTGGCGGTGGAGTACTCATTGCTGTTAACTCGAATCTGTGTTCAAGTGTCGTGCCGATTGATCTGCCCTTAGGTGTTGAGTTTATTTGCGTCAAAGTTACATGTTCCAACTTTAGCTTATATATTTATTGTTCATATATTCCTCCAGCTTCTGATATCATGACCTATATGCACCATGCTGATGCTTTGCAAAGTATTTTTAATAGTCTTAAAGATCGTGATTTCCTTATAGTTTCAGGTGATTTCAACTTGCCTAGTATTTCTTGGCTTGTTGATGATAATCTATCTTTCTTAATTCCTTCATCTCAACATGTTTTTCTTGATTACCTACTTGAATGTCCGCTATATCAGTTGAATTCTTTCCTTAACTCTTCTAAAAGAATACTTGATCTTGTTTTTGTTTCTGATCCCACTGTTAGGGCTGTATCCCGAACACAGCCCCTAGTGAAACCTGAAGATCCTTATCACCCTACCATTGAAGTTACTATTTCTTACAATTCCGTTACTAAATCACTTAATAACATCGCAAATTCTCGTCGTAGATGTTTTCGTAAAACAAATTTCAATCTTCTTAATAGCCTTATTTTCTCTTTTGATTGGTCATTTCTATTTGAGTGCTGCGAAATAGATTGTGCAGTGAAGTTTTTCTACTCTGCTCTTAATTCTCTAATGTACTACCTTCCACCTTCAGACTTAATGACCAGACTGCTAATAATGATTCAGATATTGCAGATCTGTTTGCTAAATTCTTTCAGTCGACTTATTCTACTACTGTTTCGGATCCCACACCCTATCCCTTTTCAATCCCATATTTAAATTGTATGTTTTTTCCTAGTATTACTGAAGACTGTATTATCTCTAGCTTGTCATCTATGACGTCTTCCTTCGTTCCCGGTCCTAATAATATACCTAGTTGCATCCTTAAAATGTGTTCGATTTCCCCATCTAAGCCTTTATCTCGGTTATTCTTTATATCGAGTGAGACTTGTAGCTTTCCCGATATTTGGAAGGAGCCTTTTATTTTTCCGCTTTTTAAAAAGGGTAGCAAATCGGATGTTTCTAACTACCGTGGCATTGCCAAACTTTCGGCAATATCAAAGCTGTTTGAGAAAATTATTATGTCCTCCCTTCAACACATATCCAGATCCACTATTTCTCCTTGTCAGCATGGCTTCATGAAAGGTCGTTCGTCGCTTGCTAACCTTTTAGAATTGACTACCCTTGTACACCATGGCTTCCGTAAAAAGTGTCAAACTGATGTTATTTATACTGACTTTAGTAAGGCTTTCGATACGGTTGATCTTTCTATGCTTCTCGCGAAACTTAACATCATGGGTTTTTCCCCGAAACTGTTGGCTTGGTTAAAGTCGTATCTTATTGGCAGAACCCAAAAGGTGTCTTTTCGTTCCTCAATATCTAAAACTATTCAAGTTACGTCAGGTGTACCCCAAGGCAGTCATCTGGGCCCACTGTTATTTACCCTGTTTATAAATGATTTACCCTTGGCCTTGGTTCACTCACGCGTGCTCATGTTTGCGGATGACGTCAAGATTTGTTATTCCTATAATGATCCTTCTTTCCAACAGTACTTGCAATCTGATCCGACCCGAGTCTTCGCCTACCTTCGTATTCTGACAGACTTCTTCTTATTAATCTTCCTTCACTTTACAACCGTAGGCTCGTTTTTGGCATTCTCTTTCTCCATAAACTAGTCAACGGCGAAGTCATTTCTACTAATTTACTAGATACGCTATATTTTTGTGTTCCCGCACGTCGGACCAGAAACTTTTTTCCTATTTACCTTAGTAGATGTCTGACTAACTACTCTCTTCACGAACCTTTTCGTGTTCTTTACCAATCTTTTAACAACCTTTCTCACCTAATTTCTCCTCATCTTTCTGTCACTTCTCTTCGCGCTATACTTTTTAATCATCTACAGCGAAACCAATGAAAATATTCTGGACTTGGATTGGCTGCAACTCATCCCTGACCACATTGGCTGTGAATCGGGGCATAGCTGGCACCTTATGCAAATAAAACACCTCCACCGGGTCGGGGATGTTTAGTTGTGTATATAGCTAAGCTATTTTCTTCAATTAATTACTATCTGTCTTTAGCTTAAGCTTTTTCGTCGACTGCTGTGTTAGTTGACGTAAATAAATAAATAAAAAAACAGGGAAATACCAGATCGAACATGATTTTTTTTGTCAAGAACTTAGGACTTACCCATCCGTCCGGTCCGTCGAAGGCCTTCGTCGTCCGCTGGATGATGCTTAGGAATAAAAATGTTAGGTTAAATCAAGCGACTGGTATTCCTATGCCATAAATTCGGTCTAAGGGACTCTCAATCCGCAACGAAGAAACTTCTCTACCCGTATCCGATTCGGGCGGCTATTCAAGCTAGTTGACTTTGCCGAAATGTCTCTATGCCCTTCACGGTGTGCAGCTTTTGAGCCCTTGGTGTCTCAAAAATATCCCTGGCAAATTCTCGGAACTCAAATATGAAATTCCTTGCTTAGGCTCTCAGCATTCAATTCGATTGCGGCTAAATTTCCAAAAGAACTTATTAGAAACTTCCAAAGATTAAAACATCCACAAAAATTAACTTACGATAATAAGATTCACAAAACTTTATACTAATTGTTGTCCTCTATGCTCCAGATTGGTATTTAATTTATAATTCGGCTTGATGGCCGGGAAAATTTCGGATTTAAATTTTTATCTTTTTTCTGGAGTAGCATCGTGGAAGTTCGTCCGAAAAGAGTGTGACCAATGCCTGCAATCGCGCCTGATGCCACTTCGCTAGGGTTACAATAGTAGAACTATCGAACTTCTAAGCTCAGCTGATTATTTTTATCGACACAATTACCCACCACTTACTGAGATACAAACTTACGCCATAAAATTTAAAAATAAAACTAACGGCAGAAACTGGGCACTACAAGATTGCAACCATAAAACGAATGTATAATAAATAAAAACAAAAAGCAAAACCTGCACTAAAAGTAGCCTAAAATGGAAAAAATCATGTTTGTAACTTTCTGTGCCAATATTTCACAACAACATCAAAAACATGCTGAAAACTTATTAAATTCTTTAAATTCAAATATTTCTTAAGCATTTTAAAAGAAAATATCAAAGAAGCTAACTTCGGCTGTTCCGAAGTATATATACCCTTGCAGTCCATGCCCATAATATTTTTACATGTTCCAAACTCTTTTTCTGTATCTCAATTCATTAATGCACAGAACCTTTCAAATATCATTTCAATTTCCTCTTCTTCCCCATCCCCTTTTACACGCATGCCGCCATTCGCACGCATACACATATAGTTTATGTAGCGTTGCGTCTGTATGTGTGCATGCGTGTGCTCTGTTGATTTGATTATGACGTAATAGGCAGCAAGCCGAACCGATTTATATCGGCTGTAACTTGTGTTCTATATATCCGATCAGATTCAAATTTTGGGATCTGAGATTTTATATATAATACTATCATATTGGTATATTTCACGGCGATACTCCAATTTTTGCAAAAATGTTTCCTCCAGAGCTATATGATATAGTGGTCCGATTCTGCCAATTTTCATACTTAATTTTTCGCAGGTAATAAAAAGCCCCAAAAAAAATTTCATCCCGATAGCTCTTAAGATGGCTGAGTAAAACGCATACGCACAGACGGACGGACAGACGGACATGGCTATATCAACTCAGCTTCTCATCCTGATCAAGAATATATATACCTACTTTATAGGGTCGGAAACGTCTCCTTCTGTGCGTTACAAACATCTGACCAATTTTATAATACCCTCTGCAAGGGTATAAAAATCATTTGTTTAACAACTTTTAATTTTTTCGTCGTGGTTGACCTTTTTCTGGAAATGCCCATATGGCTTCCCAATGTATGTATTGGGAGCATTAAAAAAAAATGAAGTAAGTAAGTCGTCTCGACGACTTAGATATACCATACACCAGTAAAACAAATATTTTAAATTTATAATAACCAATGCATTTTCGTATTTAAAAAAAAACTGTTCACATGCTTTTCACAGGCATATCTTAGTATTTCGCTTACTCAAGTATACGAGCACCCTAGCGCCCCCAACAGCCAACGGCCACTTCCGGCCATATGGAAAAACGTTTATATGCATAACTTGACTATTTTTATTTTTTCCGATTTTGATCAAATTTGGTATTTTGCTTGATGTTAGTATCAAATTTAAGTGTGCTAAATTTGATTGCACAAGGTAGAAAATTACTGGAGATAATCGATTTTTTTCAAATTACGGAGGCGGAAAGGGGCGCCAAATACAAAATGTGCGCATTTACTAAGCAAATATACATACCAAATTTTGTGTCTCTAGTAGCTATAGTGTTTGAGAAAATCGGTTCTATACAATTTGCGGGGGCGGTAGGGGGCGTGGCTGAAATTTGAAAAAAACTTGATCACTCTACATACTACACGAGTCTACATACATAATTTGGTGGCTCTAGCTCTTATAGTCTCCGAGATCTAGGTGTTCATACAGACGGACGGACGGACGGACAGACGGACATGGCTAGATCGTCTCGGCTGTTGATGCTGATCAAGAATATATATACTTTATGGCCAATACTTCTGACCAAAATTAATATACCCTTTTTGCAAGGGTAGAAAATACAGAAATTGGTTGTTAGATTTTTATACCCTTGCAGAGGGTATTATAAAATTGGTCAGATGTTTGTAACGCACAGAAGGAGACGTTTCCGACCCTATAAAGTAGGTATATATATTCTTGATCAGGATGAGAAGCTGAGTTGATATAGCCATGTCCGTCTGTCCGTCCGTCTGTGCGTATGCGTTTTACTCAGCCATCTTAAGAGCTATCGGGATGAAATTTTTTTTGGGGCTTTTTATTACCTGCGAAAAATTAAGTATGAAAATTGGCAGAATCGGACCACTATATCATATAGCTCTGGAGGAAACATTTTTGCAAAAATTGGAGTATCGCCGTGAAATATACCAATATGATAGTATTATATGTATATAAAATCTCAGATCCCAAAATTTGAATCTGATCGGATATATAGAACACAAGTTACAGCCGATATAAATCGGTTCGGCTTGCTGCCTATTACGTCATAATCAAATCAACAGAGCACACGCATGCACACATACAGACGCAACGCTACATAAACTATATGTGTATGCGTGCGAATGGCGGCATGCGTGTAAAAGGGGATGGGGAAGAAGAAGAAATTGAAATGATATTTGAAAGGTTCTGTGCATTAATGAATTGAGATACAGAAAAAGAGTTTGGAACATGTAAAAATATTATGGCCATGGACTGCAAGGGTATATAAACTTCGGCACAGCCGAAGTTAGCTTCTTTGATATTTTTTTGACTAAAACGTTGTGATGAGAAGTTTCTTCAGTAATTCGCCATAAGACACTTTTTACAAGTTTCACCGTTTTTTTATACCATACACCCATAGGGTGAAATGGTATATTTTTTTTTTTTTAATTCCATTTAATACCTCAGTTTATACTATATATAAAGCATCGTTTAACAAACATTAACAAAAAGAACGAACAAAGAAACATATACTTAGGATAGACTTTAAAATCTGCTGTCCTTTGTGGAACGGCGTAGAGGCAGTGCTTCGCAAAGGTGTTGGCAGAGTTTAGAGTGCGCCCGATCTTTGGCGTTCAGCTACACGCAGGCTGCGCATAACTATGCCTACAAAAGCGTTGATGGCGTTCCAATTGCTTGGACTTGCCACCATTTGATCTGTAAAGTTTCCCACGCATAATGAATTGCCAATATTAGTAGTTAAGTTTTGCCGTTCTCTGGCAAACAGGCTACAGGTAAACAGCACATGCTCTGCGTCCTCAGCGAATCCTTCTCCGCATGGGCATGTTGGCTCCGCGTCGTGACCAAACCTGTGTAGATATTGTCGGAAACAACCATGTCCACTAAGGGCTTGTGTCAAGTAGAAATTGACCTCTCCGTAATTTCTTGCTGTCCATCGACTAATGTCGGGAATAAGGCGATGCGTCCATCTTCCCTTCTCAAAATGGTTCCAGCGAGATTGCCAAAGTGTTAGGGTTTCGTTTTTGGCCGCCACCCGAGCGTCGTTTTTACTTATTCCTCTAGCCACTTCATTTGCGACGGTTGCCTGTTCCTTCACAAGCAGATCAATTGGCGCCATTCCTGCTATTACTAATGCCGCATCATCCGAGACTGTGCGGAATGCGCTGCATACTCGTAAAGCGCAGAGGCGATATGTTGATCTAATGCCTCTGCTATAACTCGCAACGGTCATGGCGTGTGCCCAAATTGGTGCTGCATATAATATAATTGATCTGGTCACGCTCATCAATAACATGCGTCTCTCCTGTTTGGGTCCTCACGTGTTTAACATGATGCGAGAGAGAGCCCGCATCGATTCTGAAACCTTAAGCTGGAGGTGTGTGAGGTGCTCACGGAATGATAGCCGTGTATCTATCCATACTCCGAGGTATCGTATGGCTCTTTTTGTTTTGATGGTAGTACCATCTACCTGTATTTTCGCAGTTTCGACCCTTTTCCTGCTGGAGATAAGCACCGCCTCGGTCTTGTGGGCAGCCAGAGTCAAGCTTACTGAGCTCAACCACTCTGTAATTCGGATCAATGCCGTGTTTGCAGGTTCTTCGACCTTGTGCAGCTCTTTTGAGACAACCACTAGTGCGACGTCATCTGCATATCCCACAACTTCGCACCCTTGGGGCATGCTGAGCCTTAGAAGTCCGTCGTACATTGTGTTCCATAACAGAGGGCCCAAGACTGACCCCTGGGGGACTCCTGCGGATACACTGCGTACTTCTGGTCCTGTTGAGGTGGCATATCGCAATTGCCTATCCGCGAAATAGCTCCAAATAATGGCTTGAAGGTATGCGGGGACTCTGATGTGGCTTATGGAGCCTAAAATGCATCCCCAATCTGCGGAGTTAAATGCATTTTTAATGTCCAGGGTTACCACTAAGCAATACTTCTTGTTACCTCCCTTCCACCGGACACCATCTATAGCGTTCGAGGCAATATTTGCGACTTTATTTATTGCATCGGTGGTAGAACGCGCCTTCCGAAATCCATATTGATTTGGGGATAGGTCGCCTCCAGCATGAATCGCGTCATTCAGCCTGTTATATATTAGTTTCTCTAGTACCTTACCCATGGAGTCGACTAGACAAATCGGTCTATAAGACGAAGCCACCTCTGTAGGTTTCCCTGGCTTTGGAATTAGCACTAGGTTTTGTGATTTCCACCTTCTGGGAAACACTCCTTCACGCAGGCATTGCGTGTATGTTTTAGCAAACGCGTCGGGGCGTAGTACCATCGCCAACCTTAATGCGCGATTAGGAATAGAATCCGGGCCTGGGGCCTTGTTGGGCTCGAGACACCTGGCAATAGCGAGAACTTCGTCGCATGTTACAGGTTCAATTTCGTAATGTTCAACTGGAACTGAGCATCTCTGAGATAGCGTTACAATCCTGGTCGGAAATAGGTGGTCTACTACCTTGGCTGCCTCCTCGTATTCAAGCGGTGCAGTCTTCTTGTTGCTGTAGATGCGTTTAACTACGATCTTATATGCCCGTATCCAGGGGTCACGGTCTGCTGAGTCGCAAAGTCTGAGAAAAGCTTCCCATTTTGAGCGTGCGATTGCCAGCTTCAAAGTTTTCCTGGCCACGCTGTACTCTTCATGGAGCTGTGTCCATGAACCATCCGTTCTTCTTCTCGCTCTTGTGTAGCGCCGCCTTGCTGCTATACATTTCCGGCGAATGTCACCAATGTCGCTGCTCCACCAGAATACAGGTTGATGATGCCTTCTATAATTCTTTATTTGCGTCATGCTTGCACTGCAGGCTGCGTCCAGGTTGCTATAGAGCTGTTCGGCCATCACGCCAGCCGAGTTCCGCGAGAATTGGGCCCTCTCAATTAATGCTGAAAAAGCCTGCACGTTCAATGTTTCGGACTTGTAGCCTTTATCGATGCTAGGAAGTCTTGCAGGTGCAAGTTATGCTTCCCCGACTGAAAAATGTATGGCTTCATGGTCGCTTGCAGTATATACATTAGCAATTGCCCAGCTAGATGACCTATAAAGACTATCACTGACGAAAGTCAGGTCTATTACTGAGCCAAGTCCCGCTCTATTGAAGGTATTTTGGGATCCTACGTTAAGCAAAGCTATATCAAGTGTTGCAAATGCCTCTAAAAGCGCTCTCCCTTTGGCATTGGTTAGACTGCTACCCCATTCAACAGACCAGGCGTTGAAGTCCCCAGCTATAATAACTGGGCTGCGGGTACGTGCGTCTGCCGCGAGATCGTCTAAGGCATCACTGAAGCTTTGGATGTTCAGACTTGGTGGCAAGTAGCAGCTGTAGACCCAGTGGCCGCTTATGTTTGCCCTGACATAGTGCTCCTTGTTTAGCACGGAACGCTGCAGTATTGATGGCGTTCCACAAGCCCAGATCGCTGCCTTCCCAGAAATACTGCAGGACCAGTTATTTCCAGTTCTGGCCTTAAATGGTTCGCTTATAATAGCTATGTCTGTTCTAGACTCTCCCACTGTCTGTGATAGCAGCTCATGGGCTGCCCAGCAATGATTTAGATTAAGCTGGATAAACTTAGTCATCATTATTGTCATATAGTCAGTCCTTCTGCTGCACATAGAAAACATTTGGCCTCGTTACAGCAGTTCCGAATTTTATGACCGCTGGTTCCGCATTTTAGGCACCAGCCACTTCTGTCAACGTCACTATTACATTTGGCAGCGACGTGACCAGTTTTTAGGCACTTGTAGCATCTAACTGGGGCATTATTAATTCTGATTCGACACACTGACCATGCCACTGTAATCTTATTGGCCTTGAGGATTGTCTCTGCGGTTGTTGCCGGAACACATATGAGCGCTTTCTGGGTATCACGGTATGATGGGCGGAGACTTTTGACAGCGCCTGGCTCTAGATCAATTTTCAACTTGGTAGAAAAGGCTGCTACTATCTCTTCTACGGTTGTCTCGTTGTCTAGTTCCAGTATTTCCAGCCTTATATTATCTGTGAGAGCGCGAGTTTCAAACTTGGCGCCCAGCACATTGCCAATATCTTCTTTAAGCTTATCAAGGTTATCTGCTCTTCCCTTACTTAGCTCGAGGAGTAAGTCGCCATTCGCTGTGCGCCTCACTTTGGTAACATTACCTCCAACGGCTTTCATTTTTTCATCTTGGCTTCTGGTTACCATTTTGAGCATATCGCTATATGAGACCCCTTCAGTGCTATGCAGAATAATAGCATCTGGTCTATGCTTTAACTGAGCCCTTCTTTTTGTTTTAGACTCCACAGTTTTCCATTCAGGGTGAACTTGGGGAGCTGAGGCTTTGTGATCTTGCTGTGCATTGTTCTGGGTCTTATTTGCCCGTGTACCTTTGTGAGAAGCTTTTCGGTCTGCCAATTTTGTCCTGCTGCTTTCTTGAGGTGTCCACTGTGTCTGCACATTTATGGTATTCTCCTTTTTTTGAGGATTGCGAATGCTGAGAGCGCAGACTTGTTCAGCGCAAAGACTCGCTGGGCTTGGTCCTTCATGTCATTGTTTACATATCTGGCGTTTCGCAGTGCTTTAGCTAGCTCACCTGACTTTTTCACCATTGACCGGAGTAGAATACCTAGGTCTTCGTTTTCAGGATCAACTGGTTCGCATATTGCGTTCATCTGATTCGGCTGCTGTGGGGCGGCATCTTCGTTGGGGTCGAGCGACCAAGCAGAAGCCCTTTGCCCATCCTCTTCGTACTCCATTTGACTGCCCGGCATTGCCATAGCGGCAGGGGCCAATGCTGGCAGGCGCTGAAGCCGTTATCTATCTAAATATCGAGTTTACCAGTAGATTCGAAATTTAGAAAATTTTCAAAATTCCAACGATCGCCAAGTGGTGCAGCCTGAAAGTATGCACCGCTTATGTACGCTGTTACGGGCTGTAAGCTTACAGTGTCTGCTACCCGTATCAGCTGTGACCGAATACGTTGACCAACACTGCTGAACAGCTGATGCTATCGAGCGCAAGGCAATATAAGAGCTAGAGCCACCAAATTTGGTATGTAGACTCGTGTAGTATGTAGACTGATCAAGTTTATTTCAAATTTCTGCCACGCCCCCTACAGCCCCCGCAAATTATATAAAATCGATTTTCTCAAACACTATAGCAACTAGAGGCACAAAATTTGGTATGTATATTTGCTCAGTAAATGCGCACATTTTGTATTTGTAAACATTTTGCCACGCCCCCTACCGCCCCCGCAAATTAAATAAAACCGATTTTCTCAAAAACTATTCTAGCTAGAGACACCATGGTATGAATATTTGCTTAGTAATTGCGCACATTTTTATACCATACACCCATAGGGTGAAATGGTATATTAAAGTCGCCAAAATGTATGTAACAGGCAGAAGGAAGCTTTTCCGACCCCATAAAGTATATATATTCTTGATCAGCATCTGTCCGTCCGTCCGTCCGACCGTCCGTCCGTCCGTCCATCCGTCCGTCTGTATGAACACCTAGATAGCTAGCTAGAATAGTTTTTGAGAAAATCGGTTTTATTTAATTTGCGGGGGCGTGGCAAAATTTTTATAAATACAAAATGTGCGCGTTTACTAAGCAAATATACATACAAAATTTTGTGTCTCTAGTTGCTATGGTGTTTAAGAAAATCGGTTTTATATCATTTGCGGGGGCGGTAGGGGGCGTGGCAAACATTTGAAACAAACTCGATAAGCGTACATATGACACGAGTCTACATACCAAATTTGGTGGCTCTAGCTCTTATAGTCTCCGAGATCTAGGTGTTCATACAGACGGACGGACGGACGGACGGACAGACGGACATGGCTAGATCGTCTCGGCTGTTGATGCTGATCAAGAATATATATACTTTATGGGGTCGGAAAAGCTTCCTTCTGCCTGTTACATACATTTTAGCGACTTTAATATACCATTTCACCCTATGGGTGTATGGTATAAATAGTCAAGTTATGCATATAAACGTTTTCCCATATGGCCGGAGTTGGCCGTTGGCGCCCGGGTGCTCGTATGCTTGAGTGAGCGAAATACTAAGATATGCTTGTAAAAAGCATGCAAGCCGATTTATTTAAAAATACGAAAATGCATATGTTATTATAAATTTGAAATATTTGTTTTACTGGTGTATGGTATACCCAAGTCGGCGAGACGACTTACTTACTTCATTTCGTGTGTTTGATAAAAAGTTACACAATTCAGTCCAGATAAATGCTTACATTTTGACATTTCACTTTATACGAAAACATTTAGTTATAAAATAATACGGATGACAAAGTAATTAATAGCGTTTAAGGCCGACTACAATAATTGATATGCTTTCCAGCTGATTGGATTGGATTGGATTTTCATGTTGCTTTCATCTACTTCATCTACTACATCCTTTCGTTGGCTTTCACAACAAAACTAAAAGGCAACTGCTATCAATTTGGCATTCTATTGACGGATACTTAAGCCGACTATGCAAATTGTAGTCAAAAGTTAAGTCGATTCCAAAAACTAAAAGCGCTACTCAATGACACAATTGTCAGGGATTTATCGGCTTATACTATGCATGAGTGCATACACACATGCAAACATACTCATGAATATATATAGACATACACATACCTACTCACAAAAGGAAGTCATCTCGCCGACTTCGCTACACCATGCACCGTGATGCAATTGTATATATATTTAAGACCATCTGCATTTGCTGTCGCGGTCAATATTAAGAGCACTTTAGCGCCGCCACAGGCCAAGGGTTAGCTTCGTCTTTATGGCACGCCATTTTAGACCAATTTTGAACACTAATTTGGTATGTCGCTAGATATTAATAACAATAACTTTAGTGCAGCGGTCAACACGGATACAATCACAAATGCGTTTCAAAAAATTATTAAATATATTATTATTATGAAAGAAAGGTAATGTAATATTATTGTTTGATGCATTATAACCTACCTTTTAAAGAATTCGATGGCAATTATAGCATTTCCAAATTCCAAATTTAATCAAATATCTTTTAAAGTGTATTTTTGCCACGTTGACTGAACCTACACGAACGTTTACAGTGTATGTGAGGGCTGCGGCAGAGCTAGGCCTTAGCCCGGAGAATGAGCCGTGGCGATCACTGATTTAGTGCATTTAATTGAATTAGTTTAAAAATTTAAGGAGACTTTTGGCTTTTTATCGAATGACAGGGGCGGAAGGCAAACCAAACACACCAGATATGATTTCTATAGCTATGAAATGGGAAAATCATTTCAATATTAATGTTTCATTTTAAGTGTCAAAAATTATTGAAATAAAACTACATACATACATATGTACCAAATTTGGTTTCTCTAGCTGCTAGCAGAGACTAGAATCTCTGAGATTGAAGTGTTCATTTTAATGTTTTTTAGCTCTTAAATGTTTTAGGCTCAGAAAAGTAAATAAAAAATAACCTGATGTAAATATTTTTGACGACTATATTGAATTTGTTATCAAAAGAAAAGACTTTAGGAAAAAAATGCACAAACACTATACAAACTCTACAAGGGTATACAATTCAGTTCAATTCAATTCAATTTATTGCATCTGTTTGCTGTAATAGTGGTATGCTTCTAAAATTCAATCTATTGACCCTTTCCACTATGTTACATATTAGGTATTTTATTATTAGATTTTAATAGTGTTACATTATATTAGGGGAAAACTTGGCGAAACAAGGGTACACAAATTAATTATTTTTAACGTAGGTCGTTAATTTTACTAGGCTGAATTTGGGGTTCTTCTTGTTATTTTCATCAATTCGTTTTTCAGGCACTTCTAATTAAATTGTCCAAGATGCTGTTTGGTATCAAAATAAGATATAAATACACTAAATACACTACTAATTCAACAGACATCATGCTGGTATCAAGAGATAAACAGACATAACAAATACAATGTTGATGACTATCTTAAAAAACTAGAAATTTGCCAAATAGCTAGAAAAACCCAAATAAAACTTATAAGGCTACGACTAGAACATACGAGACTAACACACGAACACCGATTCCTTCAAAATAATCCCAACCACTGTAAATTCTGCAACACAGATTGTTTAAGATTAAACATCGTGTTCATCTGAATTGGCTTCACCAAATCAGATTGACCAAAGAAACATAAAAACAAAACTAAGTCATAAAGATTCATGTGACAATTATTGCTTAATACCAAACAAAACATGCATCCACACTCTGTGGAAAACACTTAAGATTATAACAGCTGCGCGGTATCAAGTAACCAACGCTGAGCATGAAATATAAACATTAGAATAAGCATTTTAAAGAACAAATGTCGCCTCCTAGAGTTTAAGAAATCATTTATATACACAACACTTTTGTAAATAAAATCAGTTCATATTTTGAATTCAACAAATGAAGATCGGGTTATTCTTTCCTTCGCGCTGGAAGGCCTATTCATTTTGGTCCTTCGAAAAAGGAACTCTGTAGTTTTCCCCCACCAGTGGTAAGAGACTCAGAGATTGAATCAGCTCCTTAAAGTCTGGATTCTTATTCAAGTGTAAATGCTAAGATCAGCTAAAGGTAGCAAAATAAAATAACTCTTGTTTTCCCCCACCGGTGGTAAGAGACAGAGTATAATATAAAAGCAAAATATTGCTTAATAAATATAAAAGTGCGTGCGTCCGAATTTAAAGGAAGTTTGGCTAGTGGAGCAACTGTAGTAATTTCGGCGGCCGGAGTGTATTTGTGCGTGGCGTATTCGAAGCCCTAATATCGAAAGTTAAAAAAAAATTTTTTGTTGTATATATATAGACATTGAGTTGCAAGTAGGCAACAAAGAAGCAGCAGATCAGCAGCAAGGCAACTACATACTTAGAGTTGCAGAAACGAGAGAAGGACGGTGATGGGGCGCCCGCAAGACGTAAGAGAAGAGGCAAGCAAAGTCCTGCCAAGGAGATTGATAGAGTGCCCTGTATCGCTGAATAACGTACGCTGCCAATATAAGGGAATCTGGTGCGATGACCGGCACCGGTACCGCCTGAGCCCATAGGCCCTGGACAACAGCAGCTGAGCAACGACACAGTAAAAAAAAAAACGGCGAACTCTACCCATTGGCGGACAAGCAGCAACGAACAGGATCATCAGATAAGATATAAATTAAAATAGTTATAATTACATCAACCTATTTTTATTATTATTATATACTTATTTCGGTATCCTAATATACGCATAAGAAAAAATGTTTTCTAGTAAGGCTGACAAATGGTTAGGGAAGCAGTTAGAGTTGCATACAAGGTTAAAGCAGTTAGAAGCTTTAGAAACTAGAAACTTAACTAGCAAGGTGATCGAGGAAGTAAAAGAGATAAGGAATCAATGGATACCTAATCATAACAAATTGCTACAGCAGGGGATCGATCGTCAGTATTTCAGAGAAAAAATTCATGAAGAAGTGTTAAAGATAGTTGCCAAAATAATAGCTACAGGAGAGTCAGAAAAACCAGGCACTAGTAAGTCGGTGTTAGCAAAGGAGAGTCGCGCGGAAATGCGACCTCCAGTAATGAAAACGCTAAGTTTAGCCAGGAGATATTTATGGATAGAGTCCGACAGCTTCAGGAATATTTGGAGGCAGTAGAGTTGAAGTCAACAGGCAATGGGACATGGATAATACATATTAATAAAATTAATTATTTATGGGAGAAAGCACAGGCGTGCCAGGTATTGACAAAAGATGCAAAATATAAGAATACTATGGAGGATGTAGAATTCGATGTCCAAAATTCATTGTCAATGCTAGAAATGAAAATGAGCAACAAGGAAAATGTTAAAACTGAGAATGTAACCGTGAAAAGCGAATTACCGGTGTTGTCAAAAATTCAGGTACCCACATTCTCTGGAGAGCCAAGAGAATGGGACCTGTTTGTAGAGTTATTTGCTGAATTAATTGCAAATAGAGAGGATCTAAATCTTACTCTTAAATTCAATTATTTAAAATCCGCATTAAAGGGCGAAGCGAGGAGCATGGTAGCTCATTTATTGTCAGGTTCAGCTGACAGTTATAATGCCGCTTGGGAACTGTTGACCAAGCGGTATGAAAATAATCGGAGGGTATTTTCCGAACAATTAAGTCGGATCGTTGATCTACCGATGATCAACAATGAATCCGCAAAGAGTGTAAAAGGTGTGATTGACATAGTTAATGAGTCAGTGCACTTAATTAAAATAAAAGCAAATTTGTCCGATGAAGTTGACGTAATATTCGCACAACTCGTACTTAGGAAATTTGACAGGGAGGCTCTACAATTGTATGAGAGTCAGATTAGGAAAACAAGGCAGATACAAATGCTTTCTGATGTCATGGAATACTTGGAGCAAAGATATTGTTCGCTAAGTGCCATGAGGAAAGAAGAGAAAAACCCGCAAAAAGTGGTTTCATATGGGGTTTTTGAAAATAACTGTCCGATTTGCAAAGTTGGCGGGCATAAAGCGTATAAGTGCTATAAATTTACAGGTTTGACACCTATGGAAAGGTATGAAACGGCCAAAAAAGTGCAGCTGTGCACACGATGCTTGAACCATTCAAGCAATAAAGAATGCACTAATGAAATGGTCTGTTCATTGTGCAGTAAAGGACACCATACTCTACTCCATTTTGAAGAAATACAGGAGAAAGTTAACACTTGTATAACGGCTCAACCCACACTGTTGGCCACAGCCCTAATACAAGTAAAAAATGTAAATGGAGGATATAAGACTCTAAGAGCCCTTATTGATAATGGTTCACAGAGCACCATTTTGTCTGAAGAGGCAGCTCAAATATTAAAATTACCTAAAATTAAACAACATACAGAAATAAGTGGCGTGTCCTCAATAAATGCCAAAAAATCAAAATATAAGGTAAAAATAGATGTGAAGACGCGAAATCCTTGGAAAAGTCATCTTAAGGTTGAGGCGATTGTGTTGCCAAAGTTAATGAAAGCTCTTCCATTAAAAACGGTAGACGTGGATATGTCAAAATGGCAATCCTACGTATTAGCTGATCCTACCTTTAATAAACCTGGTAAGGTTGATATAATAATGGGGGCAAAGATTGATGGCCTACTAGGCCAAAATACTCAATTTGGTTGGATCGTCTCGGGATGCACCAAATCGAAAAGTAATAAATCTGTAGTGGCAACAACAATAGATGTCACAGATAAGCAACAGCGTTGGGAGAAGAACAAAGGTAAACGTGAAAATAAATACAATACAATTCAAAAGAAACTCAACAACAAAATTCAAGAAATAAGTCAGCATTTGACTCCTCCAGCAGGACCTCACCTTGGAGGTAAGATAAAACCTGAGGTAAAAGAAATAATTTCTCAAAGTAATAAAGAAATAAATTTATGCCCCCCGGCAGGACCTCACTTTGGAGGTACAGTGAAAACTATGGAAGAAAAAGTATATATTCCAGTACAAAATAAGAATATTGAAATGGCAATGGTTGAATTAAATAATGATTATAAAAAAAATAATGTCAAAATAGATTCCGGTAATAAATTGTCAGAATCTGCATTACAAAAAGGGCGGACAATGCAAAATATTTATAAAAGGACAACATCTAAGAATAAACAAAATAACAACTCAAATTTTAGCTATCAGCAATATTTAAAAATAGTGGAACAAATATCAGATTGGAACAAGTCGAAAAGTAAAAGTAGTTATTTTTTAAATTTTCCACCATATAAAAAGGCTAGAAGTCAACATAGTAATGCACATCAGCAGTGGGTAGATATCCCGAAACAAAAATTATTAAGCATTGGGCAATATTAGTAATATGCCATATATAAAATAATATGAAATCCAGTAGAAGCCAATTTAGTAATCCATACAGCAGAATTGGTAAGAATAGGTCAGTTACAATCGGTAAAGGAACATCAGATTGACTAGGTTTGAGCGTCCATCATGTAACTTTTCATGCTTCTTTAGTTAGTTATCGTACTAATGATAATATTAATAAAAATTTGTATAAGACAATTAACTATAAAAATAAACTCCAAAACGTCGCATTTGTCGGCCCTTGGCAGAATGTTTAAGATTAAACATCGTGTTCATCTGAACTGGCTTCACCAAATCAGATTGACCAAAGAAACATAAAAACAAAACTAAGTCATAAAGATTCATGTGACAATTATTGCTTAATACCAAACAAAACATGCATCCACACTCTGTGGAAAACACTTAAGATTATAACAGCTGCGCGGTATCAAGTAACCAACGCTGAGCATGAAATATAAACATTAGAATAAGCATTTGTAAGAACAAATGTCGCCTCCTAGAGTTTAAGAAATCATTTATATACACAACACTTTTGTAAATAAAATCAGTTCATATTTTGAATTCAACAAATGAAGATCGGGTTATTCTTTCCTTCGCCCTGGAAGCCCTATTCACAGATTCTATTATGAATATAGAACATATCTTGAACACATGCACGGTGTTTCAAAGCTTTCGAAACCATATCCCAAACCAAAACCTTATCGCACTCCTATCCAACCCAACCCCTGAAAATCTAAAAGAAATTATAAATAAATAAATAAATACCTCAATCTAACCAATATTATGAACCTCTTATAAGATAAGCTAGCATAGCAAAATAATATATTCTAGACTAAGAAAATTATATGAATTATATTAAAAGAATGAATATCTAAACATGAACCAGCCAAAGGCCTTAGCAGCTATGGCTGTCCCCCCTGTAGCTATAGATTTATCTATAAGCTAACATTGTACAAATAAATAAGATATAAGATATCAAAACTATATTTTTAAAAAACTCATATAATGAAAGAAAAACAAGTTGAAAAATAAATTTGTATGATTTTATTCATTTTGCAAAGAATTATTTGACAAACTGTATATGTATCTGTAAATATACTTATGTATCTTTATACATGTATTAACTACATGAGCATTTTCTATGGTTCACATGGAATACATATATTCATATTAAAAACAAATACGTTTTACAATTTTAAAGCTCTTAATTACTAAAATTTCAACTTTGTTCATGCACCAGAGTTGACATTATCCATCCGCCCCATCGACCAAGTGCTTCTGAGGCGTGGGACTCTGTGATAGTCTTGGGTATATTTGTTCTCCATTTTTTAACTTAAGTGAAAGCAAGTTGATTGATTGGTTCACGTTATGTAGTTAACTTTCTTTTCTAGCTTCTTTACTCGCACTTTAAAATGTAAATGCGGTTGATAATGTGATTTATTAGGGTACCCATGAGAACAGCAGACGTCATCAATTTTTTGTTTGCCAACAGGTTTTGGTCAAATTTTCCTTATGCGACACAATTTTATTTAATTTTCTTCTTGCTGCCTTAGTTGATTTATACCAAGCACTCAAAAGTATATTAAAGTCGCCAATATATATGTATGTAACAGACAGAAGACAGCTTTGTTGTATTACTTGGTGCATGGTATATCGAAGTCGGCGAGATTCCTTACTTGCTTCATTTTATATGCTCCTTTCAAATACCAAATAGTTGATGACGAATAAGAACTCACAAAAGGTTAAATGAGATAAAAATGGAGACGAAGGTTAATGGGCAAAACCATTTGGGCTATAATATGACCAAAAATTACGCTTTCGAATATGTTTTCGACAACCCATCTACTTTACTTCAAGGGGTTAGGATTGAAAAAGTAAACCCTAAAACTTATTACAAAGAAACCCCGTCTATCAATCAACATACAACTTATTCGAAAGCGCCATCTACTTATTTTTGCTTTTCACAAGACCTTGGGTTTTCACGAGTAAATAATAACCGTAAATAAACATGTTCAGCCACTCTACAAATTAACTCAAATAATCCCATTATCCCAGAAGCCACAGACAAAATAAACAGAATGAAAATGCCAATCCAAGCCCAAATTTTCTTTACTTTTTGCTTATTAACAAAAATGAAGCTTCCTGAGAAAAAATATCTACCTCGCTTCTTTTTCAAGTGCTGTGACCAATTAAATGTTTAAAGTTGACAAAACAATGGGAACGCGGTGAGGAAAAACGCGCCCCAAAAATTCAAATAAAATTTAAACCATTTGCCTTAATTTAGCTAAACAACTGTGAAGTAGGACCTTTAGACAAGGACACGTTTGACCACACAATTGAGAATAAGAATTTAACATGAATAAGAAAGGAATTATTACATTATTTCAAAAAAGTTAGTTGCTTCTTTAGCAGGAGATGACAAAGCGTTTGCAAAACAAAGAGTGCAAATATGATAAATATATACATATATATTATAAAATATTTGGGTTATGTGGAACATTTATTAACTAAAAAGAAGCGCAGAATATATACACTAATCATGTGTGAATAATTTAGAATTATTAGTTTATATTCTAAGCTAACAACCTTGTAAAAGATGCTTAAGCAAACAGCAGCAATTTTAAAGCGATACAAATATTCTAAATATCCTTTTCGGAGCAAAAACCCCGAATAAAAAAGAAAACATTCTAAACTTAATTACTACCGTCATTTATATATATATATGTATATATCTATAAATTATGTTAGCTTAAGAAAATACTAACACTAACTGAAAAAATTTAAATCTTAAAACAGAACCTACTCAAACGTATAAAGGCAGTTGAAGCGATTCTCCCATTTCTTAAAATTAATGCGTTAACCTCGTTGAGCCTACAAGAGGATATTTGTGTTAATTTTACATTTATTGCATCATTAATTAATCGCCCTTGGATGTGCCCATCAAAGAGAGAATCACTTGATTTACGCTTCGTTAGCCAGCTAAACAGCTTACCCTCGATAATTGTGTCAATTTTAATCATTTAGTTGACTAATACAGATAAGTGTAAAGCAGGCCAGTCTAATGCCAGAGTCCACAATAAATCCAGGAAAAGTTAAAATCTGCCACCTAGAGATATATATTTTATAAAAATACAAATGAATCTTAATAACCACGACAATCAAATGATGCTTCTGAATTGTATTAAAGAAAATGCTGCCAATATGCGTAGTGAACATCGTTCTCTACGCGACCGGATAGTGAGTACTCTTGACCAAGCTCATAAAAACCTTGCGAATATTCAACAGTTGACTGTTCAGCTGCAGGAAATCAACGCAACAGATAATGATGATTCGACTTCGATGGACGACGATCCGTGTTTCACCAATACTGATGAGAAGCAGACTGTTCAAAAGACTTGTCCAAATACTGCTAAATGCGGTTGTCGTTAAATTTGTAGTGTCAGATTATCTCAGACAGGAGCGGCGACGGGGAAGCATAAGTCAGCTGTCAGCGGAAAAGACGTTGTACATTTATTTAATATTATTTATTCTTGTCATAAAGTGATTACATGCTCGGGACCATAAAAGTACTTATATCGGGCTTAGATTTTTTTGTCCATCTGAAATGGATATGCTTTCCTTTTTTTATACCCTTGCAAAAGAGGTATGTTAATTTTGGTCTCAAGTGCGCAACACATGGAAGGAGGTGTCTTCGACCATTTGAAATATATATTTTCTGGATCAACATGTCTGTCCGTTTGCCCGTTTGTCTGGCTCGAATTGAATCCTAAGCTGGAGCTATTTTATCATATGTTTTTATGACAGCTATATACATAATATAGTAAAAATGATAAATAATAATTTTTATGACATTCGCATGAAAAGTGACGAAGTTAAAGTCACTGTTTTTTTTGCGCAGTCATTAATACAAAACAGAAATACATTATATACAAAACAGAAATATTAAATTTTATGCCGTTTGCATGGGAGCTACATATATGATATGGTGGACCGATTCGTCTGAATCCTGTATACTCTGTAGCTCTTACGGTCTAGAAAGAGTTTGCTCTGATTCAGACGCACGGACATGGGTACATGAACTCGTCTCGTCGAGCTCGTCAATAATATACCTATATATTTGCTTTATAAAGTCGGAGATGCCTCTTTTGATGCGTTTCACTCTTCCTAAAAATTTAAACAATTGAACCACTAGCACTGCTATTTAAATTTGGATGTTTACGTAAGAAGAGCGTATTAGCCAATACTTTTTCCATGACCGTATATAATTAGGGACACCATGTAAAGAAAGTCATACAAGGCTTTGTATGTATGTACTTTCAGAAAACTATCCAAACTGGCTTAAATGCAAAGCTCAATGCATTTTTTAGGTGAACGACATAAAATTAATATGATATGGCTTAAACGCAATATCAGAGATTCACATTATTAGATACTTATGTACAACCCTCGTCTCTTGAATTCGTTTCGTGTGTTTATTATTATTTTTATACCATACACCCATAGGGTGAAATGGTATATTAAAGTCGCCAAAATGTATGTAACAGGCAGAAGGAAGCTTTTCCGACCCCATAAAGTATATATATTCTTGATCAGCATCAACAGCCGGGACGATCTAGCCATGTCCGTCTGTCTGTCTGTCCGTCCGATTTTCTTAAACACCATAGCAACTAGAGACACAAAATTTGGTATGTATATTTGCTTAGTAAACGCGCACATTTTGTATTTATAAAAATTTTGCCACGCCCCCTACCGCCCCCGCAAATCAAATAAAACCGATTTTCTCAAAACCTATTTTAGCTAGAGACACCATAGTTGGTGTAAATATTTGCTTAGTAATTGCGCACAGTTTTGATGTGTAAAGATTTTGCCACGCCCCCCTCCGCCTCCGTAATTTGAAAAAACTCGATTATCTCCCGTAATTTTCTACCTTGTGCAATCAAATTTAGCACACTTAAATTTGATACTAATATTAAGCAAAATACCAAATTTGATCAAAATCGGAATAAAAATAGTCAAGTTATGCATATAAACGTTTTTCCATATGGCCGGAAGTGGCCGTTGGCTGGTGGGGGCGCTAGGGTGCTCGAATGCTTGAGTGAGCGAAATACTAAGATATGCTTCTAAAAAGCATGCAAACAGATTTTTTTAAAAATACGAAAATGCATTGGTTATTATAAATTTGAAATATTTGTTTTACTGGTGTATGGTATATCCAAGTCGGCGAGACGACTTACTTACTTCATTTTAACTTTAATTGTGGTAAAAAATACAACAAGAGTCACAGTTTTTCACCGATCGTTTCTATGGGAGCTATGTGATATAGTCACCCGATCTTAATAAAATTTGGCATAGTCATTAATAGGTATATTAAACTGATAAACGCCAATTGCGTGAAAAGTAACGAAGTTATTGATAAAAGTCACTGTTTTTGATTGATCGTTCCTATATGAGCTATATGATATAGTCATCCAATCTTGATCAAATTTGGCACAGTCGTTTGCAAGTGTAATAAAATCACCATTATTTCACGACAGTAGCTCAGAAAATAACGAAGTTATTGAGAAAAGTCACCGTTCGTGACTTTGCCGTTTGTATGGGAGCTATACGATATAGTGGTCCGATCCGGCTGAATCCGAGATATACAACTCCTGCAGTATATACAAGCCTACATGCGAAATTTCAACTCTGTAAACTTTAAGAGCTAGAAACACCAAAATTTGGAATAGAGACTCGTGTAGTGTAGAGGGATCAAGTTTAAAGTTTAAGATTTAACTTAGAATGTTTGCCCGAAATTAAAAAAAAAAACATCTCCCCTAATATTTAAGTTTTAAATTTTAAACCATCGCAATCGAACCTGGCATATTTATGTTTTATTATAATATATGTATATCGTATGATTGCAAAAGAGAGCGAGAAAGCGTATGTTTGCTATGAAGCATGTTAAAAGAATTTTAAGGATACACATTTGGTCTTATAAATAAAACAGTTGTTTCACTTGGAGCAGTCTATACGGAAGTCCTCGAGTCGACTCACCTTCTTAATATTTAATGAGTAGTAGATATGTAACAATAAACAAACAAACAAAAAATCGAAAAACTGCGTAATTGTACAGTTGTAGGATCTTAAAGGAGCAAAAAGGATTAATTATTATTTAATCCGTTTATATCTACAGGCTGTGATAAATGACAAATGGATTTACACCAATCATTTTTTTTTTTGAATGCTAGGTCGTTTTCTTCTTAGACATAATTTCAAGGAATTGTTTGCTTTTTCCAAACTTCATGTAGTGGTGAAGTGAGTTTGTTAACCCTCTCTCCGTCAGGCAAACTGAGAACAGAGCAATAAATATATATTTGTCTTATGTATGTACTTAAGTACGTCGCAACATATTTTATCCGATTCTTTTCCGTTTTTCGCTTTGTTTTTACTCTCAACTTGGATGTGTTTTCTTTTTGGGACTCTCCTCGTAAGGGTGTTCTTTGGTGACTTTTCATTTGCAAATAGGTAGGTTGAGGAAGGGTCATATTCAATAAGAGAATCGATGTCTGTGAGTGAGTTACTGGTTTTTGTTTTAAATGTATTAGTTTGACAGTTTCAATGAGAGAGTCAATGTAAGAGAGAGTGGAATGAAGGAAATATTCCACAAACTTTGAGTCACAAATTATACATACAGATGTATGTACTTCAAATTTAACATCAATGAATTTTACATAGCAGAAAATGAAAAATAATGAAATTCGTCATCTTATAGTAATGCCTAGTGCTACCCTTTAACCCAGCTTTATCTGTAGTAGGTCAGTATATAGGGGTTAATAGTCTGTTTAATACTGTCTTAAAAACCTTCGAAGTTTGGAATGTGGTAACTGCATTGCTGAATTTCTAACAAAAGTAACTACAATTGGCTAAATTTTTTATATAAATTGAGTTGATACAAGTTATCTACAATTTAATAATTTTTCCTTTTTGGATTTAAGGATTTTCTGTCATCAGGCTGTACGGATATGTATTAAAAATATCAAAGAAGCTAACATCGGCTGTGCCGAAGTTTATATACCCTTGTCCAGGGCCATAATATTTTTACATGTTCCAAACTCTTTTTCTGTATCTCAATTCATCAATGCACAGAACCTTTCAAATATCATTTCAATTTCTTCTTCTTCCCCATCCCCTTTTACACGCATGCCGCGATTCGCACGCATACACATATAGTTTATGTAGCGTTGCGTCTGTATGTGTGCAGGCGTGTGCTCTGATAATTCGAGCAATGAATCATGGCAGCAGGCAGCACTTCCAGCAGCGGTTGAGCAGAGACGATTTAAATTGACTGTAACTTGTGTTCTATTTAACCGATCAAATTGAAATTTCAGGATCTGATGTTTTTTTACAATTACTATCACATTAGTTAATTTCATAGCGATACTCCTACTGCTTCACCTACTTTTCGTATTCAACTATATGATAGAGTGGTCCGATCCCAAAAATTTTCAAACTTGATCTGCCTACGGTAAAAGAAAGCACAGAAAAAAAAAAAACAGCTTTTAAGACGGCTGAGTAAAACGCATATGCACAGACGGACACACGGAAATGGCTTATCGACTCAGCTTCTCATGCTGATCAAGAATATATATACTTTATGGGGTAGGAAACGTCTCCTTCTGTGCGTTACAAACATCGGACCAATTTTATTACACGCTCTGCAAGGGTAAAAAAATGAAAGAAACATTTTAGGTATTTTTGGTTCATTGTTAAAGCCTTTTAACTAGTTCAGTGGTACAGTAAATTATTATACTACATATATATATATATTATTTGCATATATTTTGAGAAATGTTTTGTTGTATGTTCATAAACATGAACGTCATATCTCCTAAAGTATTTCGAATTTAAATGAAATCCGTTTTCGACAATAATCTGAATACTTCTAAGTAATATAACTTATTACATAAAACCACAGAGCCAGAGCCTTGTATACCCTTGCAACTTTACACATACCAAATTTCTTTGACTTTAATTGTAGTCAAAAATACAACAAGAGTCACTGTTTTTCACCGGTCGTTCCTATGGAAGCTATATGATATAGTCACCCGATCTTTATAAAATTTGGCACAGTCGTAGATAAGTATATTAAACTGACTGTTCACGCCACCGTGTGAACAGCAGAGAGTGAGGGGTAGGGTTTTTCCCAAAACGGAATTCGGTCATACTGAGGAGAGTGACGAAGGGTTCTGCTGTAAATCGCCATGGACAATCTAGTACGAGAAACCAAGTAAACCAAGTTCCCGCGCGTTTTTAATTATTTACCAGCTCACCGACCAGAAGAAATTGGCACCCGCCAACTACTTGTATTTTTATTTGGATCCTTCCGCCCCTCCACGAACACTGACAAATATTAATTTTCACGACAATTGCGTGAACCTTTGGGCAAGGGTATAAAAACACTTATGACATGTTTCCTTTTGAACTGAAAATAACATAAAATGCATAAAAAACTGAAAAATTCACTAATTTATTTTGAGTTCAGCTTCTTATTGAAAGAAGTAAAATAAAAAGTATAAAATTTTTTGGAAAACTGAACGTCAAATGTATTTTAAAGATTTCTCCTCTTTCGTTGCTTACCACAAACAGAAACATTTTACATGCAATTATGGTTTTCACCTCTTTCGTTAATAATGCGAAACTTTGTTCGTTAAGCGAAACCCAAAAAAGAAATGTGTTTGTTAACCGAGGGTACACTGTACGAACCAAGATCACTTTCTTCAAAAACATATCCCTTCGCCATAGAAATGAGCAAAAAACGAAAGTCACAATGTGGCACGATTTATAAATTATGACACGTCTGTAAATTTTGATCATTTTTCACTTTTCGGGGTCGGAAACGCTTCTTTTTCTTTTCTCCTTATGTTTCACAATGCGCACGGAGTTTTAAAATTGTAGAATAAAATTCCGTTGATCCTGGCAGGCTTATTTAAAAAATGTACGTATGTACATATAATAAGCAATGTACATATGTATATACATACTTGCAAACTTAATTAATTTTTCCAAGGGTACGGACTAACTTCGCCCATGCGGAAGTTTGTTTACTATTTCATTTTTGTGTTATTCTTTCGTTACGTTAAAGCAGAAAATCGTTTTATTTAAAAAGACGAAATTTCGCGAAAGAAAGCCCTACAATGTCAAGCTAAGGCAATATTTAATATGAACTCGTCTTGACGTCCTGATCAAGAGTACAGATACACACTTTATATGGTTCCATCATCCAACTTGCAAGCTCTCCAGCTACCGTTCCGCTACATAACATTACGTATACGCACTGTTACACCGTATAGTGAACCCACTAAACCTAGGAGCAAACGAAAAACTCGTAATTCAAGTCATGAGTGTAGCTTTTATCTGTATCAAAACACTCAAACCAATTTGCAGGCAATTTCACTCAAATGAGCTGCAACCTGTGGCACAGGCTCCGTTCCACTCACATCGTTCGCTCCCACATATCTGAAGCACTCATTCCTCGCGCGTCGCTTTTGTGCCGTTTGTTTTGCTCTGCTCTTTCGCCGGCAACTACTTTCGGTATGAAATATGCCTCACTCAAATATTTTCGGCTCACACAAAAACTTTCGACTGAGCATCTATGGACTTACTGGCGAGTTCCAGCTATGATTAAAATTCAGTTGCCGCTTGTTAGTCGCCACGTACGGGTCGGTTTACGGATTCCAACCACGATTTAACAACAACAGAGGTACATTTGTCTTCCGCAAGATTACGTCTCGGTCTCTGTCCGTGTGCGTGTCTGTGTGTGCGTGTGTGCTTGGGCAGAGAGGATTTAACTATATGTGAGTGTCACTCGTGAAACATTTCCATTAGGTTTACACTGCAGTCACTTTCTTTATAAATTCCACAACTAATAAAGTTTTGTGTATTCTGCAATTTGCATGCTGATTACAGTATATACGTACATACGTACATATGTATATTTGTTGATGCTTCTCTTTTTCGGATCGTTTTTTTTCCACCCGGAAATGGTTTCGCCGCCGTTTTGTCTATAAAGAAGTAAACTTTGCCAGTACGTTTTTGGCGATGGACTACAAGTTCTTATTTATTTATTTTTTTTGTTGTGATTTTTTTTTCTCATTTCATTCGTAAATTTGATTGTTCACAAAAAAAAAACATCAATGAAAAAATTGCAAATGTTATGAAGTGACTTAAATCTTTGCTACTTAAACGAGATGATGGCTTTTAATAAGTTACAAAATCAAACAAAATATATATTTTACTTATAAATTGGTCAAAGCTATGTAGAAATAAAATTGTTCAGAAATTTGCTAAACTAATTTCTGAAAAGCGAGGTAACTCTCGCATTTCTACATGAAACGATTATCAATTGTACCAAGACAAAAGTAGAATAAAAAAAAATCAACTTGTTAATCTATTTACAATGTGAAATCAAAATTTTACTGGTGCTTAAATGCACCAAAGGCGTCAATATTGACAGATCAATAAACAAAGTACAAAAATGTAAATATTATACTTCTACAAAATATATATAAATAATATAACAGGTTCTTTTTGTGTTATTTGCACACTATTCTAAAAAAACAAATGTTAAAATACCACAATGCAACGCACATTTATTTACTGAAAAAACAAAATTTACTTTCTGAAAGTTACATGTAGAATATGATATTTACTCTGCGCACTGTAAAGTAAAAGCAAAAGTATTTTAGTGATTATTTAGTTTTTCGAGGTAACTTTTACTAGGTTTTTATTTCCTCTGTCATCAACAACAAATATTGTGGATATGAAGTATCAAAAGATTTAAAATTGTAACTGATATTTTTGCAATATTTTTATTTCCGATGTCGCTACCGTTATTTCGAGTTATAATAAGTCAAAAGTGATAACTTTAAGACTGTAGATGAGATTAGAACAAATACATATAGTCATGGAAGTGAATGTGCAATAGAACCAGATTTCATTTTTAATGAAAAAAAAAAAAAAGAAAAAACCAACAAATTTCGAAATTCAGTATGCTCTAAACATATTTATGAGCTCACCGCGTGGCCAGCTGTCCAAAAATGTAGGCCGTTCAAATTGTTCCACGTTTCACTCAGATATGTATTTGGATGTACACATTTATATATATGTACATATAAATATGTGTATATATTTTATTTTTAGCTATATTTTATAAATACGAGAAGTCTTAAAAAATAAATGAGTAATTCTCAATAATCTGATTAATGGCATTAGCATGCACTTTGTATACAATTTTTCTACTTTTACTCTACTGCTCCAAAGTATGGGTAGTTTTAAAATAAATACATTTGGACGCTAAGATCGGAACACAAGTCACCATAGTCACAAAAACAAATCTTTTAAAGCTGTTTCTCAATATATTGAATAGTCAGAAAATATTAAATATTTTTAGATCTCAGCAGAAATTGTGAGAATGACTTGCCAATAATATCTCTTTTATCTCCTAAATAATTGTCGATTTCGGTAGAATTTATATTTTAATTTATATAAGACTCCTGTTAGCACACGAGCATTTAAGCCACATGCAACGGCCAATTCCGCCAGATAGTGAAAAATGTTTATACGCATAACATAGCGGTGTTTAATCCGATATTAATAAAGTTTGTTACGTTTTATATTTATGTAAAAAGAAAAATACACACATAAACAGATTGAAAATTGATGAATTGGAAACTATCACCTGCAAGAGTATACAATCTTCGGCTGGGTGAAAGTAAGATTGGAATTCTTTTTTCGCTTTTCCTGCAATGAAGACGAAAACATAACTTTTATAAAAACGACAACAGCCTAGCAATGAGTATAAGATTCTAGATCCGTTAATTTCTTACGTCCTGTGTTGCCGGACCTGTGTGTACCATCCTGTGTGTTTGCGCTCCAAAGCTTAAATATTTTTGTTCAGGAGTAAAAAGAAAATTTTAGTACTATAACTTTAACGGCATAAATAGCATTTCCGATGATGCAGAAGGACGGCCACACAAGCGCATGAACACGGCTATATGTAAAGACAAATGTACTTTACCAAAAGGAGAGAGAGCAAACAGGGTACGAAAACTGTAACTGAAGTACATTCAAGCCAACTTTTGGGCCCCACAAAAACACGTTTCATATTGCCAACAGAAAATGAGTGTAATGCGAAACGTGTGGTAATTAAAAGGAAACAATAATTGGGGAAAAATGCGCATCAAAACGCATGTGAATTACACTAAAACAAAACTCCAGTTCTTGAATAATTCGGCAAACCTGATCTGCGGACGAGTCTACAAGAGATTTAGTGGCTTTAGCCTTCATAGTCTCTTAGATCTACATACACACGGACGGACGGCCAGATTGACTTGGCTGTTGTTGCTGGGATTGGCAAGGATTTTTTCTGCCTGTTGAATACAATTTCACACTTACTTTTCTACCCCAGCGCATAAAATTGACTTTTCCTTTTCTTCAGGTATTATATTTTTGATTAGCGCTAACAGTCATGTCCAGCAATCCAGCTGATTTACCCATCAAGCCGCCGGATATTCGTTTAAACCAAGTCAACATAGTTATATCCGTATTAACTTCATACCTTTAATTAGAAAACTTTGTATTAATGCTTTTTATTGCCCAATTGAGATCAGGTTTGACAGTTTAACAGATCGGACTATAAACACTATAAACAACTATCCAGCTATCAAAAAGCCTACTCTTTTGATACATATCTTAGTGAAAATAGAAAAAAGTCGTTTTAAAGTTGCCATATTAGCGGAGTTCCTTATCTCTAGAGTGATGAAATTTGAGATTTATATAACAATGAAGTAAGTAAGTCGTCTCGCCGACTTGGGTATACCATACACCAGTAAAACAAATATTTCAAATTTATAATAACAAATGCATTTTCGTATTTTTAAAAAAATCGGTTTCCATGCTTTTTACAAGCATATCTTAGTATTTCGCTCACTCAAGCATACGAGCACCCTAGCGCCCCCACCAGGCAACGGCCAACTCCGGTCATATGGAAAAACCTGTATATGCATAACTTGACTATTTTTATTCCGATTTTGATCAAATTTGGTATTATGCTGGATATTAGTATCAAATTTAAGTGTGCTAAATTTGATTGCACAAGGTAGAAAATTACGGGAGATAATCGAGTTTTTTCAAATTACGGAGGCGGAAAGGGGCGTGGCAAAATCTTTACACATCAAAAATGTGCGCAATTACTAAGCAAATATTTATACCAACTATGGTGTCTCTAGCTAGAATAGTTTTTGAGAAAATCGGTTTTATTTAATTTGCGGGGGCGGTAGAGGGCGTGGCAAAATTTTTACAAATACAAAATTTGCGCATTTACAAAGCAAATATACATACCAAATTTTGTGTCTGTAGTTGCTATAGTGTTTAAGAAAATCGGTTTTATGTAATTTGCGGGGGTGGTAGGGGGCGTGGCAAAATTTTTACAAATACAAAATTTGCGCATTTACAAAGCAAATATACATACCAAATTTTGTGTCTCTAGTTTCTATAGTGTTTAAGAAAATCGGTTTTATGTAATTTGCGGGGGCGGTAGGGGGCGTGGAAAAATTTTTATAAACACAAAATGTGCGCATTTACTAAGCAAATATACATACCAAATTTTGTGTCTCTAGTTGCTATAGTGTTAAAGAACCTCGGTTTTATATAATTTGCGGGGGCGGTAGGGGGCGTGGCAGAAATTTGAAATAAACTTGATCACTCTACATACTACACGAATCTACATACGAAATTTGGTGGCTCTAGCTCTTATAGTCTCCGAGATCTAGGTGTTCATACAGACGGGCGGACGGACGGACGGACGAACAGACGGACATGGCTAGATCGTCTCGGCTGTTGATGCTGATCAAGAATATATATACTTTATGGGGTCGGAAAAGCTTCCTTCTGCCTGTTACATACATTTTGGCGACTTTAATATACCATTTCTTCCTATGGGTGTATGGTATAAAAACTAACTCTCTAACAACATGCAGCGAAGGTGGGAGACACAGAAAGAATGAGACCAAAAAATAGCAACCGCCATTCATCCTTGTCTAACTCCTTCGTACCCTTCCTTAAATTCACACATCGCAAACTGTTACAATGTTGAGTTTTTCTTTTTTCTCTTTTTAGCTTGTTTTATTTTGCCTTCTCTCATTTTCTGTTTCTGTCTCCCTTTTTTGTAGTGGATCTGCCCGATCCTGACCAGAAACAAACTTGAATTAAGTTTGCTTCTGATGCAAAAAATTTAAATATTGATTTTTGTCTGTTGGCCAAATATTTGCAGCCGACGAGAGGTGGCCACGAAAGGCATAGATGAGGATGGGGGTGGGCTTGAGGTCCATTGTCATTCGGATACTTTTGTTTGCTTCAGCGAAATGCCTCCTGGAAATTTATGCAGGCATAATTTGCGAGCCTAATGAAAATGTTCAATTTTTGAATGTATGTAAATATAAATACTCATACAGTTATAGATAAATATACGAACACTTATTATTTGACACATTTGCAAATCCGCACACACATTTATTGCAGTGCTGCTTTCTTATTACTGTCCACCTTGGGGCAATTAAAAAGCACCTTGGGGTTAAACTTGTTCATAGAAATAGAATGTACGTAGTGCCTGTTTATACCTAGTCATGCCTATACGTATAAATTCGTCTGAGCGTACTGATCAAGAAAATATATACATCATGGGGTCAGATTTGCTTCCTTCTATGAGTTGCACACTTCTAACCAAAATCAATTTACTTTTCTGACTATGCAAACTGGTGCAAATGTCAAAAATTGCAATAGGAAGTAATTTTTCTTTTTTAGACTTACCCAAAAACAATTTTTTACTTTAATATTTTCTAATATGTATACATATAATGCGTTAGTATGTATATATTACTTCTGAATCATAGTAAAGATATTTAGTAAACCAAGATATTTAGGCTTGGATGGTGAAAACAATTGATTTAAGTGAAAAAGTATGCAAACAAGGATGACAAAAAATGCGCCAATTGCGAAAACAAAAATTGAAATCTCATCTTATTAGGTGCCACCCAGATTCCAATCCCTAGCACTTCGATTATAGTTAATAGAAAAAAGAAACCAAAATGGGGACCAGTGAGCAATGGTATAATAAATGCTTGGAAGAGCAGAAACAAGAAAGGCAAGCGATACTCGGTAACAGATTTACATCAACTAGCTAATGGACATATGTGTGTATGATTTAGTATTGGACTCGAACATTTTAACGATTGCCATAAATACAGAACATACATACATATAGACAGATATATACTGACACATGTAGTATGGTGTGTGTAGTTACTACACTGTAGAATATTGGATTAACTTCTCGCCCAATTGAGATCGTTAACTTTTGAGTTGCGCACACTTTAATCATTAAAACTAGGCGATTAGATAACATACGTCTGTGTAAATTCAGGCATGTTGTATAACAATCGCATTCTTAACTATAAACTTAGAACTTTTTGTGCCTTCTTACACCCTTGTTTAAAATGAGCAGCTCATAGACCTTTTCAAGTGCAAATCTACATGCCTCTATATAGGTACTGAGAGGCGACAGTCTAAATAAAGCTATATATTATACTTGGTCAGAGATATTTTCTGTATGCGAGAGTGTAAAAAATACTTCATTATCAAACATTGCAAGCACGTTAGTGGGTGTTGAAGTGTATGAGATAAAATACCATTGACGAGGCATGTTTACGTGTGGCAACACCCTAAACCCCATCCTCTTCAACAGTCCATTTGTTTTTTGCACACTTTTCATTTAATGTGTCGGCTCGAGTTTCAATGTTAATTATGTTGCCCCCATCTTCAATTCCAGCGACCGGGGTCAACCAATTCATTATGCAGCTTATTTGGGATCTGTGGAACCGTATTAACCATGCTTCTCAACGACCTTTTTCACAGCCCTCTTCATTTGGCTCTTGTAAAGCCATTTGCAGGCATTTGTGTAGGCCATTTCTTTCAACCTTCTAACATTGCTATACCATGCACCCATAAGATGAATTGGTATATTGAATTTGACGAAGTATATGTACCCATTTTCGATCAGCATCAACAGCCGAGGCGAACTAGCCATGTCCGTCTGTCCGTCCGTAGGAACACCTAGATGTATAAGAGCTATAGCGACCAAATTTGGTATGTACTGCACTGCATGGTACAGGAAGGTCGTCGAGACGACTTACTTTATTTAATATAAATATGAAAGTTAATCACTCAAAAACATTAATGAAAGTGAAAGAGAGACTGGCCAACTTAATTTGTATGCCATTTATAATGGTCCTGTGTTTAGTTAATTTAAGACAAAATGTGCACCTATATAGTGAAATGGTGTATTAAAGTACCAGAAAGTATATATATTCTTGACCAGCACGACGAGACTAGTTCATGTTGCACACTTCTGACCAAAATTAATATACCCTTTTTGCAAGAGTATAAATACGGTCAAAAATAGACATGAGCATGAGCCCCTTTCTAACCGCCCCAAATTAGGCAGTGTACTTTGTAGTTTAGGTAACGAAATTTATGTCTGTGTGAAATGAAAAAGAAAACCAATGCAGTACTTTTGTCAAATCAGCCAAAGAAGAGACGAAAACGGGAGCAGTGGTGGCTTCTCATGCTTCAGGCCCCTTTCAATTGGCCATGGACACCAGTCCAGAGGCAAAGTATTTTTTTTTTTGTTTGGTTTATTTTCATTCTAGCAAACGGGGCCACTTGAATGCAAAATGAAGCTGGCAAGCTAAAAACAACACCAAAAATGTTTTCGCTTCTCCGTCTGAAAATTTTTGAATAAATTTAACGTATTTTTTTTATTCCACAATTTAAGAGCTTTTATATCAAGAGCAAAAATATCAAGATTCTGGAGTATTGTGGTCAATCCAACGTTTCTAATACTCAGCGACGTCGCGAGGGTGAGGCCGTAGACGCCACAATCGAATGAAGTGACATTCATGGAACAACAGATCTGTTATACACCATTAAATAGGGAACAGATTTTTTTTGTGAATCGACATCCTTTTACCAAAAATAAACAAACGGGCGAACGGACAGACGGATATGACTCGGCTGTTGTGGCTGATCAGGAATATATGTATGCACATATATATGTACTTTATAGGGTCGGAAAAGCTTCTGACTGTTTGTTTGTTTGGTTCGTAGTCTTCGTTGGGATACTGGAGAGCTTATATCAGTGATAATATAAAAATTTGTTACCATAGGCCAGTAGATCATTCGGTTTTCTCTCTACCGGGTATTGGCTTCTTACGCTTTTTGTTCTTTTTGTTCCTCTGGTAGTGTCACTTGTAATAAATATTGTAAAATTATCGAATATTAACCGTGGTTAACCAACCGCCCACTTTTAAAAAGCGGTCATTTATTTTCGTCGATGCCTCGGTGGCTGTGGAGGACCACGCTCTTACTGTAGTTTAGTTTATCCACGGCCCTTCTGCTAGCCAGTTCTCGAGTGAATGTTTATTGACTGGGTGACCTTGTTATCGACAAGGAGGTTCATGCAGGACTTGTGCGTTGTGATCGTTAGTGCAGCTTCTGCCGGCTTGCTTATTGAGAAAACTTCCGCTTGGAATATGCCGTAATGCTTGGGGAGATAAAAAAAAGTTGGATAGTTGGATCGGTGGATCTTGGCCTGCCTCTCAGTCATAGGGATCCATAAAGCTGCTTCCGAGCTGGGTTCAAAATACTGCACCAGTTAGTCCGTAGCTGCTGGTGTGCCCATATCCCTAAGTTTGTTGTTTCTGATAAGTACGCCATGTATTCTCTGTGTTAAACTGTTAGAACAAACAAGTATTTGCGTACACGAGACCAAGGGTAAGTAATTTGATATTAGAACCTGGTCGGAGGCCTTCTCCTCCAAGGTAGTCGGCATCACTACTGCTGTGCTTCTTCGGCGGAATGGTATAGATTACGTTGAATTTTGTCACTTTCGTAATGTGAATTTTCTCCACAAACATTTATTCTATTAAATATTGAATTTGACCCACTAATATTTATTGGTAAAATCGCAAATTTAGCATACAACTTAAAGCTAGGAAGATAAAACCACAAAACTTTTTAGGGGTATAAAAAGACAAGGCAAGAGTTTTAGGTGTTATTTATACATTCTCCTTATGTTAGTCACTTTGATATAACTACTTACTACTTATCATTTATCATAACACGTTCTTACTGGATATATCTGATACTCAACACAGACGAACATTTAACTTTAGCACACAATGTGGTAAATTCCAAATTTCAGACCCCACTCGTAAATAAAAATATGACTTTAAAAATGTCTACCTGTTTATTGACCATAAAGATTGAAAGCCTTTGCTATCGATTGACAATAACACAAAAATAAAGGCTGAAATATAAGCTTTCTTACCTAACGTTTGTTTGTATATTGTTATCAGCTACGGACTATTCTTTTATACCAAGCCATACCCTACCAAACGCTATACCTATTGCTCCTCTACTTTCTCGTTCTTAACGCAATTTTAACCTAACGAAATCAGATAGTTTTTTAGCCCTTAAATATTTCCACACGGTTTGTTTTTGCCGCACTTGCACTTTTCATTTGTAATTTTGTCACTGTTTCATACTCTTTTAAGGTTTTTATGGTTCAAGTGTGCGGAAGAATCAAAGCCATAAATTTGGTTAGGTTAATGCATAAATTACAAAAATGTTGTATTCCTGCAAAAGAACGGCCTACAAACTTTTCCTGCTTTAACTATGGGATAGTCACTTGTGTGATAGTGGCATAAAAAAAAGCATTGATAATTGATAGTACAAAAATGCTTGGACTTAAAGGCAAGGTTTCATTGCCAGAGGCAACAATAAATTTGTTGCCAAGTTAAAGCATAAGCAGCTTAAGTGCAGATTACCAAAATAGACATCTTAATAATAGCAGCGTAATTACTACACAATCCAAAAATGAAAAGCAATTAAACAAATAAATCGTATATCCCTTTCCAATATACCATGCACCAAGAGAAACAACTATTCCAAACTCAAATTCAAATTATTTTTACATGTCACAAAAAGTATTCAGGCTATCAGCTCACTCTAACAAACACACGAGCACAGCCAACACCGCCCTATGAATTTACATTGTGAGAAACACTTACATAGGCAAAACTTGGCTATTTTTATACCGTGTACTCAAAAGGAGGAATGGTATATTAAAGTCACCAACATGTATGTATGTTGCAGGCAAAAACAAGTTCTTCGGACCCCACCGATGTCGGTCTTTAATATAACATTCGCCGAATGGATGCATGGTATAAAAGCAGCAATTGACACTGAATTTAATTTCGCAAGTCGTATTCTTCGCCTCCTTCAAAAGATATGTAAATATAGAGTACACTGTTCGAAAACCAAAAGAATTCCATTCAAAAGAAAGATAATCAATTTCTGCCCTGTAGATGTGTGCATCTGTAAAATCTAGAGAGCTGCATGAATGACAAAAAAAAACCCAATAAACCTAGAAATGAAATGAATGAAAGTCAAAATCAAGTTCAAGTGAACAATATTCAAACAATATTCGATTTGAATTGTTTCAGTATGAGAAAATGATTTTCAATTTTGATATCAGCATGTATTTAATATTTATTTATACTGTATATTTTTTACAAATGTACATTTGATTACTTTTATTATTATGTTCAATACAGCTGGAATAGATTCGTTCAAAATTAATTTTTCTGAAAAAGCCAATAGTCTGATATTCAAATAGATCACGTTTTATAACATTTAAAAATTCTTCATTATTTTTTATCCGTATACTTAAATCTGCTACCACCTCCGTAGCTTATACCACACAACGGAAATTAGCTTTTTTTCGCGACTTCCGTTTTTCCTGTCTATTTCGATGCGTGTTTTGTAGCTCGCCACATTTGCCACCATGTTTGGGAGTTGCCATGCGTCGGTTATTTCTCTTGCTAGCAACATACCACCCTCATAGGGTCCTCGCTCTTTCCCTATCTCTCCGTTCTTGCCCCATTTGCTATTCTTGTCTCATTTTAGCGACACTTGGCACGGCACGCATAAAGCTGCCAATGTCAATGTAACGTGTTAATTTCAAAGTGGTTTAGTTTGTTGACGCAGCTTGTTAAGAGGAAAAGACATGCCACCAGTCTCACAACTTTTGCCACAGTTGTTGTTTTTATGCTACCCATCAAGCACACCATCAGCCCAGCAAACCTTTTTTCGATCAGCTTGTTATACCCTTGCTACAATGGTATATTCGTTTTGGCCGGAAATGTGCTGATGTGCTGTCATTGAATACATATTTAAGATCGGACATACAATTGTATCTCCGAACGATATGTCAAAAATTGAGATTTAGATCCACAACTTCGTTAGTTTTTTCAATGTATTTCATAAACAATTAATTGTACATGAGTATGTATATAGTATATACCTATAACGGCAGATTGGAAATATGTGATGTGAAATGTGATGTTTTATTTATTTTCTCTGCAAAATGTGATGAAATGCAAAAGTGAAATTGTCGTTTGTCCGTAAAACTAAGATTCTTATGTAATACTTATACAACCTGAAAATTTAAATCATTTGGATTTGGATAATGTATGTACAAGAAGTTTCCCAATTTTAACATCTTATACCTATTACTCCAACTATTGGTGTGTAACAAACAGGGAAATTTCGTTTATTTTTCTAACTTTTTCACCTTTGATAGCACTTTACAAAACTAATTCAAATGGGCGACCTATTTGAATTGTGTAAAGAAGAAAGTCCATATACTTTCACATCCCAGTTTTCAGAAACGAATAATTCAAATCACATTCACATATCCCATATTCAACCAGCCGCACAATAGCATCAGCCGTATCCGGAAACCTTGTTTATGCTCCACTCTCAAGGCTCATTACGATTTCACGACAAATGCCAACTGTCATGAGATTGGGTAACCCGGCAAAATGGAAGTAATAAAAGTCGAAGTTAGGAGTTAAGCGCAACGTAAAAGCAAACCCTGCAAAATGGAAAGCAAATTTTCCAGAAGGATAATAGAATTTTGCCCATGTTTTTCGACAGAAAGGGGCGGCATTTACGGCATAGTACGCTGACAAAAGACGAAGTCATGAGCAGGAACCCAAACACCATTGAACAATGAGGCATTTGAATGTGAAATATCTTTTCGAAGCAAGGCGTGATTATGCTTTTGTTTGTGTGTCTGTGTAGTGGGAATGACAGAGGGTTCATAAGCTTGCTAAGTGAAAATGCTTAAAACTCGGTTTGTACCTAATTTGTGATTTTTGACATTCACCAGACATACAATTGTCAAGCTGAAGAGTTTTATAAAAACTAACCGCAATTATGTGTTTGAAGCATATAAACAGCAGGCCCACATCCAACTAATTAAGGGGATATACCTTTGTATGTATACACGTTGGAAATGTTCGGAGACATGGGTGAATTGGTTGTTCCACGTTGGGGTGTGTACAGGGGCGTAGCGAGGTTGTCGATAATGGGGGGGTGATTCTCATTGAATTGCCGATTTGCGGTAGAAATAAATTTACTTCGATAAAACAAGGTCAGTATATAAGGAATTTATTCTTTGAAGATAATTTGGCAAAAATTATAATTACAGCATTTGGTACGTACATGAATGTGTAACTAAAACTAACATTGCGCAGAAATGGACGACAAATATTTCTAAGTTCCTTTTATTCGTTGATCAATTCTATTTAAATTTTCACTCTGCGGTGTTTCAATAACGACAATTTTTCTACGAGTTCGTGAATGTTTATGTCGTCTACCTTATCGCTTGAAGAATAAAGTAGCATCAATGCATTCAACCGATCATCTCCCATCGTTGTTCGCTAATGATTGAAAACCAATTTCAATTTACTAAATGATCGTTCACAAGAAGCTGATGTTACAGGAGCAGTCAAAATAAAACAAACGAGTTTGTAGGCTAAGGGAATCACATGTTTCAAGTTAAACACAACTTCCGAAATATCTTTGAAATTCGTACACTCTTTACATGAATCGAAAAGAATTTGCAACTCAGCAAGCAAACATTCTGGTTCGTCTCTAAAATAAAAGGGTTCTAATTGCACAATGGATTCGATTGAATTCATTGTGACATTTTTTCTGTCAATCGGAATTTGGAAAACTTTCTGGACACACGCAAATGTTGAAAAAGTGTCTTTCAAGTTTTCTTGAATGCAATTGTTGAAAACTTGAAGCACAGTCCTGAATTCTTTACGATAAAATGTCAAGAAATCAAAATTGTGAGCTGTTTCTGGATTTGCATCATACTTTTTTGGTACACGACGCGTTCTGTGACGTTTCGAAAAATCGTCTCGAGGATTAATCTTCAATTTTTCAGCAAATACAGCCGAGCTATTTATCAATGCATTGATCTGGTCGTCATCGTCCATTTGTTCAAATGATGCGCTTGTACTTTGAATCAACAAAGAAGCATCAATGACGTTCAATTCTACTGCCTCCAAATTTTCCGTCAAATGTTTGACTTTGAACATGACATTTTTGCAAAAAAATAACGAGCTGATAATATCAAAATCCAGAATTTTTTTGAGCAAACCAGAAGCGGACGTACGTGTACGAGAATCGAAAAATTCTGGATCGTTTATCATATTTTTCAAAACGTCCACAATTCCTTCAAAAGAAATCCACATGGCTTTGACTGCCTCAGCTCTAGCAGTCCATCGAGTTTTCGACAAATTTTTCAATTGCAATGAATTTTCAATACTTTTCAATTCTTCACTTAAACTTTGGAAACGTTTTGTGCTACCATAGAAAAATACATACAAAGCTTCTAAAACATTGAAAAACTCTGAAATCAGAACACTTGCATTGCATGCTGTTTCAACAAATGTGTTGGTCCGATGATCTTGACATGGAATGTAAGGGATTTCTTTTTCACATTTTTCGGACAGTTTTTTTTGTGTGCCAATATATTTACCGGACATGTTATTAGCAAAGTCGTATGATTGAAAAACAATGTTTTTGGTCGAGATATTGAGTGACTGAAGTGCAACTACAATTTTATTGGACAACTCTTCTCCCGTTTTTTTCGTTAAGACAACATCCATTTTCAGAAGCCTTTCAACGGGAACGAGTCGATCTTGATGTGATAGGTCTGGAGTTGTGTCAGCCATGATAGAAAAAATACCTGCTTTGTTCACTTCATTTACAATGGCTTCTTGTGTTTTAGACCCTAAAAGGTCGAGGAATTCATTTTGAGTGACCGGACTGAGGTACGTAACGTGACGCGGTCTTTTCGAAGTTTCATCTAACCACTTTTGCAATAAAGGACAATGACGTGCAATCAAATACACAATCTGTTTGAAATTTCCACCACTGGTTTCTTCTGATTCTTCGTGACCACGAAAAGACAATCCTTGCCTTCCCAAAGTTCTAGCAACATCGATCAAGACAAGCAAAACTTTTTTATGATACTCTTTTTCTTGCACTTCTCTAATTTTCTGCTCTCTGGTAGATTTTTCCAGTAAAATGTCTATGTGAGCTCCTTGAATGACAAAATTACAGTAATCACGTAAAGCTGTTTGATGAGATTCAGAAGTAAAATGTTGAACCATTTTTCCTTTTTCCTCGGCTCTTCATTTTATGCCACTGCCGGACACCTTCAGACACCCATTCTATGCTGGACTGAGATCTTCCGATTCCTTCCGGGAATAAAGCGCAACAGAAGCAAAATGCGGCATCTTTATGAGGACTGTATTCCAAATATGAAAATTCAGAGTACCATGCTGAGTTGAATCGACGCTGCTTGTTTGAGGGTATATCTGGATTGATGGGATAAATGTGAAGTTTAGGTTGGTACGGGCCAAGGCACTCAAATATCTCCGTTCATTTGCAGTTGACATTTTCCGTCTTTTCCCAGGATCATGGTCCAACAGCACTTCATTACCAAAGTGTACTTCGTGAGTTTTATCAATAGTAAATTTATTCTCTTCTTCTTTTGCTATTTTCAATAAATTTTCACTTTCTTCGTGAATATTCGTCAAACAGTCAATCACGTCGACGAAAAATACTGTCAAATTTGGTATTGCCTCGTTTTTCATTGTACCTAGAACCTGATTCAGTCGTTCGAAATTCGTCAGAAATTCCGCAACTTTTCCAGAAAAATCTATCCAAGTAAAATCAGCCTTAGCTTCTTTTGTAGGCGATAATAAACCTGCTTCGAGTTGAGGTAGCGCTGGAAATTGTGGTTCCGATGATGGTTCCAATGATGATGGTTCCGATGACTGTAAAGGAGATGGTGCTAGTGATGAGGACGAAGTTGCTTGTGGAAAAGGTTGTTCAATTTCACTCAGTTGTGGAGGAAAAACTGAACTTGAAACAGTTGCTGGGGGTTGGCAGGTTTTGGATAACTCTTGTGTAGGTGACACAGCGACATTTTCTACTGCTGTCGGATGTTTTGACGGAGCAAAATCTGAACTTGGAGTTGCAGACGGCACAAAAGATGAAACTGGAGGTTTCCTTTTTGATGCTTCAAATAGATTCAACGGAGCTCCAACATGTTTGACTTGAACACGTTTACCATGATGTTTTGATGCTTCGTGTCTAGTTTTATAATCATCGTCAAATTGACTCCCACATTCTTCACATTCCAATTTAATTCTTTTTCGTGACGGCTTAGACATTTCCCTTGAACCTACAACTAAGCATAACGTTTTGAACTGTCAATTTAAACAATTCTTGGATAATCCAATTGATTAGGAAATCTTGAGCAAGTTCCGGAACATTTTGTTTTGATTGTTTACTCGTAAACATTGAGGTTTAGTATTGTATAGTACCAATAGTACGGATCGTAACGATTATTATCGAATGTCGAAAATTCGATATATCACGAATTATCGATATGAACATGCGCAGACACTGTATGCGCCGATTTTTCAAATCAAATTCAAATGTTACAATATTCTGATTACCGAATGCATGTCGACAATTATAAAATAAAAATATATTTTTCGATTTTGAGAATCAAAAGTTGTTGATTAGCCGATTAGTTTTAAACAAATTGCCGACTCTAAAAACTTGGGGGGGTGTCACACCCCCCCTCGCTACGCCCCTGGGTGTGTATCGCACACGTAGCGACTGCTCAAATTAAAATGAAGTGAGTAAGTCGTCTCGCCGACTTGGGTATACATACCATACGCCAGTAAAACATATATTTTAAATTTATAATAACCAATGCATTTTCGTATTTAAAAGAAACTGTTCACATGCTTTTTACAAGCATATCTTATTATTTCGCTTACTCAAGTATACGAGCACCCTAGCGCCCCCACCAGCCAACGGCCACTTCCGGCCATATGGAAAAACGTTTATATGCATAACTTGACTATTTTTATTCCGATTTTGATCAAATTTGGTATTTTGCTTGATATTAGTATCAAATTTAAGTGTGCTAAAGGTGTGCACAAGGTAGAAAATTACGGGAGATAATCGAGTTTTTTCAAATTACGGAGGCGGAAAGGGGCGCCAAATACAAAATGTGCGCATTTACTAAGCAAATATACATACCAAATTTTGTGTCTCTAGTTGCTATAGTGTTTGAGAAAATCGGTTTTATATAATTTGCGGGGGCGTGGCAGAAATTTGAAATAAACTTGTTCACTCTACATACTACACGAGTCTACATAACAAATTTGGTGGCTCTAGCTCTTATAGTCTCCGAGATCTAGGTGTTCATACAGACGGACGGACGGACGAACGGTCGGACGGACGGACAGACGGACATGGCTAGATCGTCTCGGCTGTTGATGCTGATCAAGAATATATATACTTTATGGGGTCGGAAAAGCTTCCTTCTGCCTGTTACATACATTTTGGCGACTTTAATATACCATTTCACCCTATGGGTGTATGGTATAATTATTCTACACAATAATATCCAGGCCAATAGTATTAGTAATAATAGTAATAGTAATAGGTTTACTAGGTTACTAAATGAGTATGCATGCCAAATTTGATGTATCTACCTGGTATTGTATCGGAGAAAACCCAAATAACATTTTCGAAATTATTTTTGTACCCTTGCAGAGGGCAGTAACTTTTGTTGATAATTCCCGTAATTGTCCCCAACATTTTAAAAGCAATTATGGGCACAAATGGTATGCAAAAACTCATAGCTGATTTAACGTATATTTAAAGTAGCTAATATTTTGGCTGAATTTGTTACCGGAGATATATGTATTGGCTATTAACTTAAAAAAGGCGTGAAATTTTAATTTTAATTACTTCTCCCTAAATGTAAGAAATTGATCAGTATCACTATCCATCACTAATAATCTGCAGTTCTAGATTATATAACTTTCATATAAACAGAGGATAAAATATAATGCTATTTATATGCGCTGCATTGCTCAAGCCTAAATTTGTGTTTTTCCGTTTTGATGCCTTTAAAGTCAAGGAAAGAGTAATAGAAAAGCTTGCAAGGATAAAAAAAATTTTGGCACGGCCGAAGTCAACCACAGCCCCCTGCGTTTGTATATATTTATTTGCTGCACGCGACAAGTCGCGAAGTCAGGAAGAAATATCAAAGAAGCTAACATCGGCTGTGCCGAAGTTTATATACCCTTGCAGTCCATGGCCATAATATTTTTACATGTTCCAAACTCTTTTTCTGTATCTCAATTCATTAATGCACAGAACCTTTCAAATATCATTTCAATTTCTTCTTCTTCTTCCCCATCCCCTTTTAAACGCATGACGCGACTCGCACGCATACACATATAGTTTATGTAGCGTTGCGTCTGTATGTGTGCATGCGTGTGTTTTGATGATTCGAGCAATGACGTAGTAGGCAGCAAGCAGCGCTGCTGGCAGCGGCTGAGCAGAGACGATTTATATTGACTGTAATATATGTACTCCAACTGCTTCACCTACTTTTCTTACTCAAAGATTTTCAAACTTGATCTGCCTACGGTAAAAAAAAAGCACAACAAAAATTTTAGCCCGATAGCTTTTAAGACGGCTGAGTAAAACGCATATGGACAGACGGACATGGCTATATCGACTCAGCTTCTCATGCTGATCAAGAATATATATACTTTATGGGGTCGGAAACGTCTCCTTCTGTGCGTCACAAACATCTGACCAATTTTATTATACCCTCTGCAAGGGTATAAAAAGCTTGCAACTATCTACCTTTCGTCTGACCCCATTTACTAATTGACCGCAATAAAAAGTATAGAAGACAAATATGCTTGCAATATGCGGCGTATGCGCAATAACAATAACTGAATAATTGTGTTGCTTAGATACCTGAGTTTTTTCAACTGAATCCTGAAACGATTTGCTATGTTGCCAGTTTCCACATGTATTACACATACTTATACACGTAGTTAAATATGTATGTATCTATGTACATTAGGGTGGGTCAAATTGTATGGAGCAAAAAGAAACTTTTCAACCGTCCACAAGAAAAAACTAAATGATGGTTTCATTATTAACTTCGGTTGCACTAATTACACAAAATTAGTTGAGCTGTAAATGAACCTTCATTTACTTTCGACATTCCGCATGAATACTTCTTGGAGTAATCAACTTCAGCTAAGATACTAAATTTGAAAAATCTATTGGTATAAAATGTGTTGTAAAAAATGAATCAGAATTGAGATTAACATGTCTGATAAATTCTTTATCTTTCCCAGAATACGTTAAATACATAGAAATACCATGTTCCAAAATACCTTAACCGGAAAACTTAAGGCTTCTGAGCGAGGGCCCTAACCAAAATTCAGTTTAGATTAATGGTTCCTTGGTGAAAATATCTCGAAATTTTTTGTAGAATTGACCCACCCTAATGTACCACACAACAGGCATGATGCATGTCGATGGGGTCACCTTTAATTCGTTGCGGAAGTGGCGTGAGCTGCAAAGTGCTTTAACTGATTGCACAACACCCAACTACACCAGGCGAAGCTCGATTGCGCGTTGCACGACTTCCGGTTTGATCTGACAGCTTAACGCTGTCACTTGTCATCCAGACTTGCCGCCCACATTTATGTGAATAAACATGAGCAGAGACATATATTTGCTCATTAGGTTATGCAGCTTGCGAAACACTGAACAATGAACATACATATATAGGTATGTATAAAAAAAGCTTTAAGGATTATTCACGACTAGGGTCAATGTCAAGTGCAAAATACTAGACCAACGCTAGTTATGACAAGTTTTGTGTTTTTAATCCGTACATAAGATTAAATCTTTGTGTTGGCAATATGTTTCAGGAAAGAGCTCATGCCCAGGCGAAGGGTAAATCAGGATATGAACATATAAGGACAGTTTCTTGTGTTTTCAAAACCAAAAAAAAAGTTATTTAATTCCCTTGCAAAAGGGTATATTTTGGTCAGAAGTGTTCACTGCATATAAAATGGATGGATCAACGGTCGTTTGTTCATTATATATACATTATAGCACATTTATCTGTTTTACCATGCAATTATTAAGTGAAATGGGTCTGCAGAGGGAAGACTTTCTTACATTCTTTTTTGTATGCTCCCTTTTGCCTAATGAAAAAAAATTTTACTCCTAAATATTTTAAGTATAATAGTCGACAATCAACAAATTAAAAGTTAAAATTAGAAAAATTTCCCAAACTCGAGATTTTACCTCTGAAACTATTCAATTTCCAAAATACTTCATTTCCCCCGCATGCCCAAATTCTTCCACCAAAATGATGAGCTGAATTGGTTACTCCATATGAATTACTTTATTATGCCATTTTTCCCTCTGGATAATAATCGTTTTATACCAGGTGAACTTAAAGAGCGTAGTTGACAGATGTATTTGCTTAGCTTAATGTGAATCTATGTATAAATGTACATACATATATAAATTATAAATTAGCTGAAAGAATTTGAAGCAGGTGTTTCTCTTGTTGCTTAGAATGCCGCATTCACATGGATGACTTACTAAATTTCACTAGGATTTGTTTAGTAATTTTTTTTAGCCTATTATAGCACCTTATATACGCTTCACTTTCATTCTTGTATCCTTAGTTTTAAATTTCTGTTTTCTTAAAAGGCCAACAATGCTTTGGACTTGGTGCACTTATATGTTTCAGAACTACTTTTGTCTGTGTTCAGCTGTTCGTTTTGTCTTGCATTTATAAGAAATTAAGGCAAATGCATCGTAGTGTCTTACATATGGACCACCTGCCCCTCCCTCTAGCCACCTACCTCATGAGCAGCCGCAACTGTCGTCTTCACACCACTTTCTCAACTTTTATGCACTAATATTGTGTGCAGTGTAGGCCAATGCGGGCGTGCTTTTACACCTTAAGGCCATTTAAGTGAAAGAACTACCCTCTCGTATTTACTGAATATACAATTGTCACGTCTTCGAATTACTCTGTAGTAATCTAGTAATGCTTTCGTGATTTTGATGATTTCTCTGAATGAGCTTCGAAATTATTTGAATCACAATTTCGTTAAGTTTAGTGTCAATATTAATCCGAAGCTAAGCTAAATTTTTATGAAAATTAATCCCCATCACACTGTGTACGAAATTCCATTTCAATTTGGGCCAGGTATTAAATCCGCTGAATCTCATAATGACGTCACGTGAGCAAGGAAAGAAAGTAATAGTTGTGGAGTCGAAAGAAAATTTCAATAAAATGATCGAAGAAGCAGGAAATAAGCATGTCCTAGTCGAATTCTATGCCACATGGTGTGGCCCATGCGCGATAATTGGGCCGCGATTAGAGCAACTGGCGGAAGAGTATGCTGACCGCTTGCTCATACTCAAAATCGACGTCGACGATCATGAGGAGATAGCTATAGAATACGAAGTCACCAGCATGCCCACATTTTTGATTATCAAGAATAAAGTAAAGCTAGTACAATTTGTTGGCAGCAATAGTGAGAAGGTAGAAAGCACAGTGGAGAAGTTCTGCGGCAAACCGGATAATAGCAGTACAATCGCCACAGCGAAACCTACACCAGTAGCCGGACCTAAAGCTAACAATACTCGGGAGGTTAAAGAAAATGGAAAAGCAGTTGGACCCAGCAAAAGTGCTTCCCCAGCATCTTCACCAACAGCAGCTATTGAGAAAAAATTGCAAACAAGACCTTAAATCACTCCCCTGTATCCAATTATTTGTATACCTCTATAGGTAAAGGCCCAGTTTAAAGTTTCAAGCTAAATTAAAATGAGTTATATGTTTCAAAACTGAAGGATGGTGTACATATTTTTCATCCTTATTCCATGAATTTCTGCTATATTTTCCATCACACAATTTGACTTTATACAGCACAATTCGAATAAAACTGATTTCCCTCAGAGACTGTTCCAGCAAAAGGGGTCAAATTTGACATGCAGAATAGGTTTATAACAAGGTTTTTATAACAATGTCACTAAAAACCAGAGGAAAAAGTAAAGTTGAAGTACCCTTAGAAGTTTTTGAATTACTCTTTCCTTACAAGCGCCAAAACGGAAAAACCATTTTTATAAAAAGTCGAAACTCAAAATCAAGCTAAGGCAATGCAGTGCTATTATCATAAGTTTATTCAACAGCTATATAAAATGTATAGTTATCCAATTTTGATTGAAATTGCCAGACTTATAAATTAATATGTGAATTAAGTTAATTATTTAGTTTGATTATAATTGCATTAAAATCAAACAAGTTGTACCTAAAATTAAAAAGAGCCGTTCTATCGCGGACTTTTTAGATAAGATATGTATGTAAGAAAAGACTATCTAAACAACGAGTCATAAAAACTTCGAAGCGGCCAAAGTTAGTCCCTTACCTCTGTTTTTTTCTTAAGGGAAAACAGTCCTTACTATAAAGGGCAATAAGACATCAACATTTCTATCAGCTAGTTGCATCTGGTGGAATTTTTCGTTTTTTTAAAAAAGCAAACGTCTCCTGCTGAAAATCAAAGCACGGACAGTCCCCGCCATTTGTCTCCCGCATACCAAAGTAGACCTGATGTTTCACATTGCTAGAGGGAAAATAAAAGAAAAGAGACAAAACAACAAAAATAAACCAAATAAGTTTTCAATAAGGCTGCCAAAGTAATGGGTTTTCAGAAATCTGTTGTACCTCCAATCTGACCCATCTCGTCTTTTCTGGACTCGTTTCATTTCTTTAATCAACTCGCTTTATCTAAATGCTGTTATCTATGCGTGATTTAATAAATTACTAATGTTACTCGTCAAAATTACTTCTTAAAATTCTATTTTAGTGATGTACGCAAAGTACGCTTACTTTATATTTAACTTTATCCGTTCTTTAATTTTCCTTTCCAACTTCGATTTCACATTGCTTTAACATGTTATTGGGTCAAAAGTATTGTAAATTCTTAAAGGCCGTTTTCGACTGGAACTTACTTTTTGCATCTGCAACCATTGGCTTGTAGCGACGATAGAAAGAATGAAGTAAGTAAGTCGTCTCGTCGACTTAGGTATACCATACACCAGTAAAACAAATATTTCAAATTTATAATAACCAATGCATTTTCGTATTTTTAAAAAAATCTGTTTGCATGCTTTTTACAAGCATATCTTAGTATTTCGCTCACTCAAGCATACGAGCACCCTAGCACCCCCACTAGCGAACGGCCACTTCCGGCCATATGGGAAATAATCGAGTTTTTATACCATACACCCATAGGGTGAAATGGTATATTAATGTATGTAACAGGCAGAAGGAAGCTTTTCCGACCCCATAAAGTATATATATTCTTGATCAGCATCAATAGCCGAGACGATCTAGCCATGTCCGTCTGTCCGTCCGTCCGTCTGTATGAACACCTAGATCTCGGAGACTATAAGAGCTAGAGCCACCAAATTTGGTATGTAGACTCGTGTAGTATGTACACTGATCAAGTTTATTTCAAATTTCTGCCACGCCCCCTACCGCCCCCGCAAATTATATAAAACCGATTTTCTTAAACACAATAGCAACTACAGACACAAAATTTGGTATGTATATTTGCTTAGTAAATGCGCACATTTTGCATTTATAAAAATTTTGCCACGCCCCCTACTGCCCCCGCAAATTAAATAAAACCGATTTTCTCAAAAACTATTCTAGCTAGAGATACCATAGTTGGTATAAATATTTGCTTAGTAATTGCGCACATTTTTTATGTGTAAAGATTTTGCCACGCTCCTTTCCGCCCCCGTAATTTGAAAAAACTCGATTATCTCCCGTAATTTTCTACCTTTTGCAATCAAATTTAGCACACTTAAATTTGATACTAATATCAAGCAAAATACCAAATTTGATCAAAACCGGACTAAAAATAGCCAAGTTATAAATATAAACGTTTTTCCATATGGCCGGAAGTGGCCGTTGGCTGGTGGGGGCGCCAGGGTGCTCGTATGCTTGAGTGAGCGAAATACTAAGATATGCTTGTAAAAAGCATGCAAACCGATTTTTTTAAAAATACGAAAATGCATTTGTTATTATAAATTTGAAATATTTGTTTTACTGGTGTATGGTATATCCAAGTCGACGAGACGACTTACTTACTTCATTTCAAATTACGGGGGCGGAAAGGGGCGTGGCAAAATCTTTACACATAAGAAATGTGTGCATTTACTAAGCAAATATACATAACAATTTTTGTGTCTTTAGTCGCTGTAGTCTTTGAGAAAATCGGTTTTATTTAATTTGCGAAGGCGGTAGGGGGCGTGGCAAAAATTTAAAATGACGGACAGACGGACATGGCTAGATCATCTCGGCTGTTGATGCTGATCAAGAATATATATACTTTATGGGGTCGGAAAAGCTTCCTTCTGCCTGTTACATACATTTTGGCGACTTTAATATACCATTTCACCCTATGGGTGTATGGTATAAAAATGTTTGTTGTTTCTTTTATAGTTATTCTTTAAATTTCTTCTCCATACCGAAAAGTCCTAGGCATCAGACGCTTCACATACGCTAGTGGAAGATGAGAAAATAATAATGAATTTGTGGCATACCACAGAAGCACTTTATATACCAGTTCCATCCACCATAACATGGTCCAGATTTAGTCCACGTTATCAACAGGAGATGCATCACCCAAACCCATGGCCTACGCAGCACACATACTGACACAAGCTCATCCATATGTGTTGTGGCAGCTAATATGTTTGCTGCCTGCTGCCTTGGTGTCGCCTGAAAAATGCACTGACATGTGCCACAGCTGCTGTATTTCCCAAAGTTTGCCACCTCCCTTATTGCCCCTATCTAGTACAGACCAATTGCTTTCGCATTCTACTTTTAAAACAAATGCCGGGGGCGTGTTCGTCCGTACTCCCAACCCCCCAACGCCCCCTATTGTCGGGAATTGGACTTTCATAACTTGCATAACAAAGAGATTGGGGAAAGAGTCGGCTTGGACAAGGCAGAATGGGTTATAAATTTTCACAAAGGCAAACCCGAAGTAAAGCATCACATTTTCCAAAATTTATAGCCCATCCCTAACGTCATAGACATATGTACATATATACATATGTACACTACCATGCAATTGAATAGGGGCGAGGTCTTTTTTCTACGCATTGAGAACTTTTTTGCAAAAAGAAAACAAACTAAACAACGACAATAATATTGTTAGCAATCAGTATGTTATTAAGTGAAGTAATAATAACAGAAAAGTAATGTTTTATTCACAAGTTTTTCTATCTTACAGCACTACAATTTTGCAGCACTTGAATAGGGACAACATCTTTAAGTTGTGGTATTTGTAAAGAATACGTTTATACCAAATTTGGTGGCTCTAGCTCTTATAGTCTCCGAGATCTAGGTGTTCATACGGACGGACGGACGGACGGACAAACGGACATGGCTAGATCGTCTCGGCTGTTGATGCTGATCAAGAATATATATACTTTATGGGGTCGGAAAAGCTTCCTTCTGCCTGTTACATACATTTTGGCGACTTTAATATACCATTTCACCACTAACCATAGAATACATGTATGTATTCTATGGTTAGTGATTTCACCCTATGGGTGTATGGTATAAAAATTTTGCCACGCCCCTACCGCTCCCGCAAATTAAATAAAACCGATTTACTGAAAAACTATTCTAGCTAGAGACACCATAATTGGTATAAATATTTGCTTAGTAATTGCGCACATTTTTTATGTGTAAAGATTTTGCCACGCCCCTTTCCGCCCCCGTAATTTGAAAAAACTCGATTATCTCCCGTAATTTTCTACCTTGTGCAATCAAATTTAGCACACTTAAATTGATACTAATATCAAGGAAAATACCAAATTTGATCAAAATCGGAATAAAAATAGTCAAGTTATGCATATAAACGTTTTTGCATATGGCCGGAAGTGGCCGTTGGCTGGTGGGGGCGCCAGGGTGCTCGTATGCTTGAGTGAGCGAAATACTAAGATATGCTTCTAAAAAGCATGCAAACAGATTTTTTTAAAAATACGAAAATGCATTTGTTATTATAAATTTGAAATATTTGTTTTACTGGTGTATGGTATATCCAAGTCGGCGAGACGACTTACTTACTTCATTTCAAATTACGGGGGCGGAAAGGGGCGTGGCAAAATCTTTACACATAAGAAATGTGTGCATTTACTAAGCAAATATACATAACAATTTTTGTGTCTTTAGTCGCTGTAGTCTTTGAGAAAATCGGTTTTATTTAATTTGCGAAGGCGGTAGGGGTCGTGGCAATTATTTGAAATGACGGACGGACGGACAGACGGACATGGCTAGATCGTCTCGGCTGTTGATGCTGATCAAGAATATATACATTATGGGGTCGGAAAAGCTTCCTTCTGCCTGTTACATACATTTTGGCGACTTTAATATACCATTTCACCCTATGGGTGTATGGTATAAAAATTTTGCCACGCCCCTACCGCTCCCGCAAATTAAATAAAACCGATTTACTGAAAAACTATTCTAGCTAGAGACACCATAGTTGGTATAAATATTTGCTTAGTAATTGCGCACATTTTTTATGTGTAAAGATTTTGCCACGCCCCTTTCCGCCCCCGTAATTTGAAAAAACTCGATTATCTCCCTTAATTTTCTACCTTGTGCAATCAAATTTAGCACACTTAAATTGATACTAATATCAAGGAAAATACCAAATTTGATCAAAATCGGCCTAAAAATAGTCAAGTTATGCATATAAACGTTTTTCCATATGACCGGAAGTGGCCGTTGGCTGGTGGGGGCGCTAGGGTGCTCGAATGCTATAGTGAGCGAAATACTAAGATATGCTTCTAAAAAGCATGCAAACAGATTTTTTTAAAAATACGAAAATGCATTGGTTATTATAAATTTAAAATATTTGTTTTACTGGTGTATGGTATATCCAAGTCGGCGAGACGACTTACTTACTTCATTTTTTAAATAAGTTTTTGGATCTACCATTGCTTGTTTATAACGATTTTTCACGCCAAGCTGTGATTATGGGAATAGTGTCTGTCTGTTTTCGAATTGTCTAAAGAATATATATGTACGTTGAGTTAAGGGTAAGGCAAAACAAATGAAGAGTTTAAGACTAAAACCAGAAGGCCGTGGCTAACTTCGGTCACGCCGATGTTTGTATACCATCGCTAGTTTTTATATGATATAGTTATACGATCCTGCTGAATCTGTGATATATAACCCAAGCAGTATATGCATGCAAAATTTTAGCTCTGTAGCTCATACCGTCTAGGAGAAGTTTGGGTTGATCCAGACGGACAGATATGGCTATATGAACTTGTCTCCTTGTGCTGATCAAGAATATATATACTTTAAATGGTCGGAGATGCTTCCTTTATGCGTTGCACACTTATGACCAAAATTAATATATATATAAAAAGACACCGTTTAGGTTCTCGAGTAAGTATCATTTGACTTGCAACAAAGATTAGCTTATATGATGGTTTTTGGGATGTAAAACGGAACCGATTTTTAATTTTCACGATGTTTGAAAGGAAGAACTTTTATTGTTCTGGCCTTTTTACTTAAAAACATACTTTGTTTTGTTATTGTCTACTTGTAAAAAATTAAAATCTTGTCCCTATTTATTGCGTGGCAGTGTACATGCACACATATAGCAAAATTTAAATAGATTATATTAATTTATTTGCACTAAAAAATGATTTTCAGCCACATAATGATTTGGGTTAAAAATGGAATACATTTACTTCAAATTCTACGTGGTGAAAGGAAAGGGAAAGAGAAATTAACATTGTTTCTACCATGGGATACACAAGTCACCAGTAAGTGGGACTACTTGTTCATCGTTGGTGATCAAGATTTGGCGACCTTTCTTCCTAAAATCATTTCTAGAACGAAAAATTCAGAAATATCCTACCGACAAATAGAGTATTGGGTCCATTTTTCATGTGCTGGATTCGTAAATAATGATCAATATATTTTAAAAGCAATATCAAGCGAAATGCAGAGAAAATTGAAAACAGAAATTGAACTTTAAGCTGAAAGTTTAAAAATAGACGAGCCTATCCTAATATACCTAATATAATGTAATTGTAAAACTTATAAAACTGGACTTATCCCAAAAACGGGTACAAAATACTTCAAGGCTATCTGTTTGCATTCTTTGTCATTAGACTGTTACGAGCAAGTGTAGCAAGTATTTGAAACACAGAAGTATAATACAAGTTCATCGCAGTATATAGCTTTTGAATCTGAAGAATTTTATTGGCGATGTGCAGGGTAACAAATAAATAACGACGACGTAAAAAGTCGAACCCAACGGCCCAATCCATTTATGCTGAATTACTAAGACAAATTTGATAACGAATTGACTTAAGCCAAATTGCGTAGAATGGCTTGTCGTAAAAGACTATTTATACCATACACCCATAGGGTGAAATGGTATATTAAAGTCGCCAAAATGTATGTAACAGGCAGAAGGAAGCTTTTCCGACCCCATAAAGTATATATATTCTTGATCAGCATCAACAGCCGAGACGACGGTATGTAGACTCGTATCATATGTACGCTTATCGAGTTTGTTTCAAATGTTTGCCACGCCCCCTACCGCCCCCGCAAATGATATAAAATCGATTTTCTTAAACACCATAGCAACTAGAGACACAAAATTTGGTATGTATATTTGCTTAGTAAACGCGCACATTTTGTATTTATAAAAAATTTGCCACGCCCCCTACCGCCCCCGCAAATCAAATAAAACCGATTTTCTCAAAACCTATTTTAGCTAGAGACACCATAGTTGGTATAAATATTTGCTAAGTAATTGCGCACAGTTTTGATGTGTAAAGATTTTGCCACGCCCCCCTCCGCCCCCGTAATTTGAAAAAACTCGATTATCTCCCGTAATTTTCTACCTTGTGCAATCAAATTTAGCACACTTAAATTTGATACTAATATCAAGCAAAATACCAAATTTGATCAAAATCGGAATAAAAATAGTCAAGTTATGCATATAAACGTTTTTCCATATGGCCGGAAGTGGCCGTTGGCTGGTGGGGGCGCTAGGGTGCTCGAATGCTTAAGTGAGCGAAATACTAAGATATGCTTCTAAAAAGCATGCAAACAGATTTTTTTAAAAATACGAAAATGCATTGGTTATTATAAATTTAAAATATTTGTTTTACTGGTGTATGGTATATCCAAGTCGGCGAGACGACTTACTTACTTCATTTTTAATTTATTTATTTATTTACAATTTTAAATAAAGTAATTAATACTAGACCTAAAGGAAAAAAAAAAAAAAAAAACAATGAGTACTAGCAACAAGGCCTTCGACTCTAGATATACTAAATTGATATATTACATTTTTTTATGAAATTATACACTGCGGTTATATTGTCTGGTGAAGGGGTTTTTAGTAGAGGGGAGATTGGAAATGTTAGAGAGGGTGATGGAGCTATGGAAGCCCTAATTCTTTCCAGTGGTTGGCAAGAGTCCAGGAGGTGATCCACCACATTATCTTGTCCGCAGAAGGGGCAAGGTGATTTTGGTTCGCCTGTGAGAAGGTGCTGATGGGTAGACTGGGTGTGTCCGATGCGAAGGCGAATAAATGTGCTGCAAAGGTTTCTGGGCAGATTAGCAGGAAGGTCAATTCTTCTGCCTGATGGGTTAAATGCTGTATAGCGGTGGCTAAAATCAGACCATGTTGATTGCCTGTCCTTTATGACATGTTGTTTGATGAGCCGTTTTATATCTGTACTACTGGTCGGAGTAAACAGAAAGGATGGTGATGCGTCCATTGCACGAGCGGCTCGGTCAGCGTTCTCGTTACCGATAATTCCTACATGGCTAGGGACCCAAAAAAATTATATTTTATCATGACATTGGGTGCCTATTTGACGGATTTGTCGAATTGTAGGGTCATTATGAAAAGGCCTCTTTAGAGCGGAAATGGAGGAAAGGCTGCCGGTGCAGATGATAAAATTGCCGCGATTTTCTTTTGCGTAAAGACAAGCACTTAGTATTGCGAATGCCTCTGTTGTAAATACAGAGCTAAAATTGGGCAGTAATCCACACTTAACGATGGAATTGTTGCTGTCCACGACTGCAAATGATGTGTTATAGTTTGTTTTTGAGCCATCGGTATAAAGCCAGGTCCTATTAGTCAATCCTTCTTTTGCAGCATGGAAGCGTTGAAGATATTCTTCCCTGCTAGTTACATTTTTTTTGGTATTGTGAAACGTAGTGTTTATACAAGGTGCCTTGGCCCATGGCGGGGTGGTCTCTACCACACTGGCAAGTTTCGGAGGGAGTAATTCGAGCAGTTTGCTATACCAGGCGCACCGGCGAATCGTAGATACACATTTGTAGTGTTTCCTTTGCTTAAAAACAGAGGCAAAGTCTTTGAAGAGTAAACGGTTGGGTGTGCTATACAATTTAGCTACAAGTTGCATGGTTGTAGCCACGGTCCTTTCGCGGATGTTCGGTAGCCCAGCTTCTGCGAGGATACATCTTGTAGGCGATGTGGGGAAAGCGTTGATGGCCTTGCGGACTGATGCGTAATATGGTGTTTGGATCCTGGTTAGGTGCGATTTGGCACACCACCCATAAATAGGGAGGCCGTAGTCGATTTTGGAAAGAATTAAGGCTACTGTTATGTCTATTAACGTGGACGTATGAATAAACTTTGAGCTGAGAAACTTAATAAAATTATATCTAGATTCGAGTTGTTTTCTTAAAGTAAGGCAGTGTTCTTTAAAAGTGTACCTAGAGTCAAAGGTGATGCCTAATATTTTTAACTTGTTGGCACTCGTTATGTTAAAGTTATTAAATTGTAAGGTTGGCAAGTTACATTGGTGTTTGCGACATATATGGAGTAGTTTGCACTTCGCAATAGAAAGAGTTGCTCCTGACGAGGAACCCCACTTGTCCAGTTCTTGTAAAATTAAAGAAAAAGTCCCTATAACTGCATTTAAGTTTTTTGTTTTCGTAAAGATTATTGCGTCGTCTGCGTAAACTGATGTGAGTACGTTTTTATGTTTGCAGATAATACCATTAATTTTGTCAAAAGCTATTATGAATAGAACGACCGACAGTGGGGAGCCTTGTGGGATACCGTTAGCAAGGGAGTGGGAGTCTGAAGTGATATTATTAACTCTCGTCCTGAAAGTGCGCTGAGTCATAAAGGCCTTTACAAGCGAGTAAAGCTTATGACCAACTCCCCAGAACTCAAGTTGGCTTAAGACTGCATGCAATCCCACGCGATCGAAAGCCCTTTCAAAATATGTCGCTAAAATAGAGACGTGATTTTTGGCGGAAAGCGCGTTCGACACGAAGTGTTGGATTCGCAGCAAAGCATCAGAGGTGCTTTGCTGTCGCTTGAAAGCTACTTGGTTCGGTGAGATTAAGTTGTTGCGGGTGATGAACCACATCAGACGAGTGGCAATTATTTTTTCAAGTATCTTCCCTGCGCAGGAAAGTAACGATATTGGACGAAAACTTTTGACTTCGTTAGCAGGCTGGTTTGGTTTGGGAATCGGAATTATTGTGGCGCTGCGCCACATATGCGGATATGTGCCTGTCTGAAGCATGGTGTTGTAAATATGAAGTAATATATTTTTCATTGATAGGGGCATGTTTTTAAGCATGGGATAAGAAATCCTGTCCGCTCCAGGAGTTTTACCTTTAGCAGATTGAAGAGCAGCTTCGAGTTCTATTAGGGAGAATGGGTATTCAAGCAGCTTTGCAGAGCTGGATAGTGATGACGTACAATAGATTTTGTATTTAAACGCATTTTTTTGTTGTACGTACTCGGACGAAAAGTTATCGTCGCTTGAATAATTAGACCAGTGTTTACTGAATAATTCTGCCATGTCAAATGGAGATGTGATTACGTTATTATTTGAGTTCAAGCATTTTATTTGAGTGGGTGGGGAGCCAGCTAGGCTTCGAACATCAGCCCACAGCTTTTTTGGGGAAGATGATGGACAGATTTTTGAGGTGAAAGATTGAAGAGTGCTGCGCTTAGATGTAAGTAAGCTCTTTTTAAAGATAGCGTTAGCTTTTTTAGATGCTATTAGGTTGTTTTGCGACATATTTCTTCTAAAGTTATCCCAGAGCTTTTGTTTGTTACAACGTAGTTCTTGTAACTCTTTAGTCCACCATGGAATTATGGTTTTGTGCTTTGGGGAATATTACAATTAGCCGCTGCTCGGACACCTTTAGTCAGATATGCAACCTGATGGTTTAGCAAGCGGGGCACCCAGTTTTTTGCGATTTCGCAGCAGTAAGCCTGAAAGCCGGCCCAGTTGGCGGAGTCCGTTTTGTATTTCGGTAGGGGTAGAGTTTTGACAGTCTGAAAATTCAAGGAAACCGATATGAGAATAGGATAGTGGTCGCTGCCATGCAGGTTATCTACTATGGACCATTTGCATTTGTGTAGGATTTGGGCCGAAACAAGAGAAAGATCTATATGAGTAAAAGATGCGTGTGAGGAGAAATGAGTAGGAGAGCCATCATTTAGCAGAAGCAAGCTAGATAACGAAAGGACACTTTCGATTTTTTTCCCACGAGAGTTGTCCTATTGGGATCCCCATAAAGGGCTCCAAGAGTTAAAATCACCAAGTAATAGGAGAGGGCTTGAAACAGGGTTGATTATGTTCAAAATCTCATTGATTGAAAAGCTTTGGCAGGGTGGTATATAGATATTAATAATAGTGACATGATTATTAAGCTTTAATAAAAGAGATGAGTGGAGGAGATTACTTGAAGGTAAAGTGCATTCGTGGGGAATATGTTGCTTGATCAGTGTGCCTATGCCTTGTTTGGCAGTTACAATGTGAGAGTGGTTGGAAAAATATCCCACGTAGGGCTTAGGGCAGATGAAGTTACTATAATTATACGGTAAATGCGTTTCTTGTAAACATAAAATATCTGGATTATGTTCCCTTATAAGTAGCAGTAGTTCGTTGTAGTTAATAATTATTCCGTTTATATTCCATTGAATAATCTTAATTATTAAAAGGAGCAATAAGACCAGATATTGTATGTTTGATAAATTGGATGAGATGGGGAGAAAGCGAGAAAAAAAAAATCAGGCTTCATCCATAGACTCACTGGTGTCGCCTGAGCTAAGTGAGTCGTTTGATTTAGATTTGTTACTTAGAGAGTGTGACGCGAAGGGGTCAGCTGTAATTTGTGATGAACATTTTTTTTTTTTTTTGAAATTTCGTATGAAGGTGATGGAGGTGAGATGTCTGTAGAAATTATTTTTGTTGTTTTTGCGCCAGGCAATTTTGAGAGCGATGGTATTTTTTGGGATGTGAACGCAGAAGTGCCTGCTGAATATATAGTTGCTGTATTAGCTGTGGTAGACCGAGGGGGAAGCTCGGAAGAAGAACCGGTGTTCGGAGTGATTGTTGTTGATGTGTTTGTTTTATTAGAATTCGTTTTTGAATTGAAAGAGGGGGAAGCAATAACAGCGAAGCTAGCTGCTGGTGTTGTTGTTGTGTTGGGTTGTTGTTGTGTTGGGTTGTTGTTGTTTAAGGTGATTTTTGGCTTCGCGAAAACCACACTTCTTTCTAGTTTTTATTTTCAATATCTCCTTTTGCAATTGATATTGCGGGCATAACGGAGACGAAGAAGGGTGATCGCCGTTACAATTGGCACAAAAAGTACGAGTACAGGGTTCTGGGTTATGGGGGGTTAGGTTGCAGTTAACGCATGATTCGTTTTTATCGCAGCGTTTCGCTGTGTGCCCAAGTAATTGACATTTTTTGCATCTCATTGGGTTTGGTATTGCCAACATATTTGCAATTTGCTAGGGAGATTATATAGATCGAAAGTGATTAAAACTACTCCTGTAGGTCTTGCAAAACCGTCTATTGTTCTCGTAAATTTAAATACAGACTGGACATTTTGTGATTTCAATTCGTTGACAATTTCGTTTTCTGGTATTTCATTTAAGTAGGGGGCGAAAATTGTCCCTTTCACATTATTAAGGCTATCGTGAAGTTTGCATGTGATCTCACAGATTCCAGGGAGCTGTTTCACCTTAATGAACTTTTCAGCAACTTGATTAGAATTTACTAGCATGAGAAGGTTGCCATCGCGAAGTGTGGAGATTGATGTGATGTCTCTGCTTATTAAATTGAGTTCACGGTGAACAGCGAAACATGAGAAACTAGATATCGGTTTTTCGGGGTTTGTAGAAGAAATGATTATGAATTTGGGGTTTTGTTGGGCTGGTGCGGGTAGATCGGGGTATTCCTCAGTAAAACTGCGAAAGGTTTTTTCCTTTTTTGCTTTGGGGCTAACGCTAAAGCTGGCGAAGCGATTATCCCCCAGGTTTGGCCCAGGGGCCATTATTGGTGAATAGTGAGATTTCTTATAGAAGTAAAAAGAACTATATCGCACACGCGGTTTAAGAAAGAAAAAAAAGAATAGAACAGTGAGCCAAAGAGGAGGGCTCAAAAAAGACGACTGACGCTGCGGAGCTATTAGTTACTGACGGGCGCACTCGAAGAGAGATAGTCGGTGACTGAAAAGACTATTTTAATTTGGATTAACACTTTGAAGATTTCGCTACTTATTCTAATATTCTTATTCTACTCTATTTTTATACCCTTGCAGAGGGTATTATAAAATTGGTCAAATGTTTGTAACACACAGAAGGAGACGTTTCCGACCCTATAAAGTATATATATTCTTGATCAGCATGAGAAGCTGAGTTGATATAGCCATGTCCATCTGTCCGTCTGACCGTCTGTCCCTCCGTCTGTGAGTATGCGTTAAGAGCTAACGGGATAAAAATTTTTTTTTCCATGGCCATAATATTTTTACATGTTCCAAACTCTTTTTCTGTATCTCAATTCATTAATGCACAGAACCTTTCAAATATCTTTCAATTTCTTCTTTTTCTTCTTCCCCATCCCCTTTTACACGCATGCCGCGATTGGCAGGCATACACATATAGTTTATGTAGCGTTGCGTCTGTATCTGACAGACGGTCATACGGTCAGACGGACAGACGGACATGGCTATATAAACTCAGCTTCTCATGCTGATCAAGAATATATATACTTTATGGGGTCGGAAACGTCTCCTTCTGTGCGTTACAAACATCTGACCAATTTTATAATACCCTCTGCAAGGGTATAAAAATGGCTAAAATTATAACATATTTAAGCAAAGAAAACTTAAATCTGTATAAAACTATTTCAATTGGTACTAATTTGTAGTTGCAATAAAAATAAAAAACTTTAAGTACGATCAATATAAAATTCATTACAATTCATTACGCCCAGGGCTCAATATAACTCTGCCGATTCCTATCCAACGTTTACATAGAAAGGAATTTCACAGGGAAGGAATTTAACTATTTTTATAAAACGGCACCAACTACAAAATCTTTAAAGAAACCAAAATTCCATGTCATTTTAGCTATCGTTTCATCAGTTTTTACAAAAATAAGTGAAGCATTGGTTCAAGGGGATATTTTTTCATTATTCAACAGATAAACCAATAAAAATTAGAGTAGGGTTTCTTAAGATATGACTAAGTATGAATCTCTTTAAAAAATGTTTTGTATTTAAATTTATTACTTGAGGTCTTGAAAATTTTTAGGATTGACTTTGGAAATGTATGTAGTTTCAAAGTAAAATTGATTATAATATTCACCATCCTTCTGGCAAGATAAGCACGAAATATTAATTAAACTTAGAGCTAAGGCTCGACTACAAAAATTTATACATATATGTATATTTGGGTACTTACTTAACGTTTACAAATGACAGCACACATAAATCATGGTTTCAATTTTAACACAATTGTAATGCCTGAATAGGATACTCTTTAATTGGAAAAAGCTCGATGCCTTGACAAAATAAGAAACGGATCCTTTATTTCCTGGTCTCTAGCATTTAAAGTTATGTGGATCTTCAGCTTCTCGGCTTACTCCTTTTGTGCCTGTCATTTGATGGCAATTGCCATTTCAATTTTCTGTTACTGTTACTCGCACTTGACAAATGCACAAGCGAACAATGTAAGTTGGTCGTCCCACCGACTTCGGTATACCATGCATAAAGTGAGAAATATTTAAAATTTCGAAGCACTCTAGCGCCACCACCAGCCAACGGCCAACTTTGGCCTTATGGCAAACCTCGTGAAATTCATATATATGACAACCAGTTCCTTTTTAATTATGCGGGCAAAAAAGGGCGTGGTACAATTTTGAACATTTATCATCTCATACTAAACAACTCTACAAGAAAATATATGGTTTATGAGGTCGAAAAGCTTCCTTCTGCCTGTTACATAAATTTCGGCGACTTTCATATACCATTTCACCCTATGGGTGTATGGTATAAAAATGAAATAGTCAAGTTAAAGACCATTGCAGATGCTTCAAAGAAATTAACAGGCAGCCTGACAGGCTGGCAGTAAAGAGACATTCCGATAGACACAAAGACGACACGAATGAAGAAAGGGCAACTTCTTAGTCTGATATATCTATCAATAGCAAGACAATTTGTCAGTTGCGTTTTCTAATTCCACTCTCTGGCTGGGACAACAACAAATTGCTTGCCGCTTTTAAACTCATTAATATTTAATGAATTTGCACAAGGAACATCTGTGGCCACAAAGACCGTAAGTGAGAGGTCCTTTAAGATTCATTTGTGTAAACAAAATTATCATTTTTTAGATCGGTAGGCCATTTGAAATACCATTTGATTAATAATAGTGCCGTATCCTCTAATCGTTACCTTTTTATACCCTTGCAGAGGGTATTATAAAATTGGTCAGATGTTTGTAACGAACAGAAGGAGACGTTCCGACTATAAAGTATATATATTCTTGATCAGCATGGGAAGCTGAGTTGATATAGCCATGTCCGTCTGTTCGTCTGACCGTATGACCGTCTGTCAGATACAGACGCAACGCTACATAAACTATATGTGTATGCGTGCGAGTCGCGGCATGCGTGTAAAAGGGGATGGGGAAGAAGAAAAAGAAATTGAAATGATATTTGAAAGGTTCTGTGCATTAAAGAATTGAGATACAGAAAAAGAGTTTGGAACATGTTAAAATGTTTTCTGACCCCTATTCCTATATATATATAATCATTTTTCATTTCCATATATATATATATATATATATGTATATTCATGATCAGCATCAACACTCGAGATGATCTAACCGTGTCCGTCCGTCCGAGCTCTCGGAGACTATAAAAGCTAGAGCTCGTGTGTACAGTGATCGAGTTTATCTGAAATTTCTGCCGCGCCCACTTCCGCCTCAATAATTTAGAAAAAATCGATTGCCTCCCGCAATTTTTCAGCAGAGTAATTCTACTCTTATATACGTACGTACGAATTAGTCTTATATATATTGATATATACCTACCTATAAACGTGTTTTAATAGGGGTCCTATGAAACGGATTTTTAATAAAATTTTCCTCTTCTGGGAACTTGAAATGCTAACGATTGCCCCATCCTTGGAAGTATCTACGTCTGGCAACAGAAATTTGGACACTGGAGGGCACACATGTCTATGCACATTACGATAAAGGTTACATTTATCACTTGTTTCTAGTTCGCTTTCCGTATATTTTTGGGTCCTTTGTGTTTTCCACTTCTCTTTTTTGCCTTTCGTTTTGGTTGCGGTCTGTTTGTTTTTTCATTTTTTGTTTCGTCTCTTGACTTTTTTCTCTTAGTTACCTACCTATATTTTGTACACTGTCTATTTACATAAAGCTTATAGCGCGGTCTCCATTTTCTCGACACAATTCAATTTATTTGGAATTTCTTATATACAAACATCTGTGTGTATTTTACTTTTTTGGTCTTTGAGCATAAGTTAGCGTCTGGGATAAGGATGTAATTTTGGGCTAGGGTTCTAGGGTCTCTACTTTTGTTTTTCTTGCCGCTTAGGACTGACAATTGAAAACCGCAGGCAAACAAACATTCTAAGACAGGGGTAGGCACAAAGAGAGCCAACGAAAATTGTCAATGTATGTGTGTGCTTTCCACTTCGCAAGATGAAAAGTGAACAAATTTTGTCTAAATCGCTAAACGAGCGCAAACAACGAACTGATGCAAGAAAATGAAAGGGAAACCAATCTAGTAATCATTTTTCATTTCCATTTGCATTTAAAAAAAAAAAAGGAAAATAGAATCCAATTTTCACGCTCTCTCTTGGAATTGTATTTGGCAATAAGGAAGTCGATGTTGGATGGAATGATATTTCCTCTATCAAAGCCAAAACATTATAAAAATTTGATTAGCGAATTTCTAAGTTAAGCCTAAATATTTACTACGACTACATAGTATTTGTTACTTATACTTATCGACGTGCAAAGATGTATTAAAATTGAAAATTCCCAAGTAATGCAAACATGCAAAAAGAACAAAAAATTAAAAACTTAAAATCCCAAGCCTTTCCTCCTTCAATAAATTTCCTTTAACAATTTCCGTTTCTCAAATATTTTTGTATTTCACAGGATTTTTTTATATGATGACTTATTTCTTACCTAGCTTGCTCTACGTGCTCTATTGGTAAAACTCTTAGACAATAAAAAGCTTAAGTACCAATTTTCATTCCCATAACTTTCAAATTGAAGACGGATTAAGTCCCATTATGTTGTCCCATTATGTTGACTTCAAAAAGACATATCTCTTCGCCCGCCTGCCTGCCAATTAATTAATTTAATTATATTTAATTAAATTAATATTTACGCTAAAAACAAAAGTCAACATAATAATGAACTATGAGATGCCACTAACTTATCAAAACGAAGAACTTAAGAAGTGGAGCTCTACAGTAAGAGAACTTATAGGGTTGTAAATATTTATCCGTAATAAGCCTATAAACTTCGCTTACTACATATTATTCTTTACATTTCTAATTTTCTTCACTCTACTTCTACCCGAATTTATACAATTTGAACAGTTCTTAATTGTATAAAATTAAATGAAGTAAATAAGTCGTCTCGCCTACTTAGGTACGTATACCATACACCAGTAAAACAAAAATTTTGTGTCTCTAGTTGCTATAGTGTTTGAGAAAATCGGTTTTATTTAATTTGCGGGGGCAGTAGGGGGCGTGGCAAAAATTTTAAACAAACTTGACAAGCGTACATATTACACGAGAATACATACCAAATTTGGTGACTCAAGCTCTTATAATCTCCGAGATGTAGGTGTTCATCCGGACGGACGGGCGGACGGACATGGCTAGATCGTCTCGGCTGTTGATGCTGATCAAGAATATATATACTTTATGAGGTCGGAAAAGCTTCCTTCTGCCTGTTACATACATTTTGGCGACTTTAATATACCATTTCACCCTATGGGTGTATGGTATAAAAAGAGCATTGGTCCCGTGGTTGACCTTTTGGGGGAAATGCCCAAATACACACATCGTGGAAAAAGTTAGCCCGTGGCAAAAGTCCCTGAATTGAATTGAATGAATTGAATGTTAGGAAAGGGTTGGTGAATAAAGGAATGATCTGTAAAACAGTAAGAGATACAACAAATAAATGTGTAATTGCAGAATACATAAAACGAGCAGACTGTGCATGAATACATACATAATATATTAAAGATTAATTGATAAATACCATATAATTTTCCAAATCGCAACCACTTCCAACCCCAAAAGTGATACAATAAATTGTTAATCAAATATTCATAAAATGTCTGGCAACGATGTTTCGATGACTGAAACAGCACAAAGCGATCAGGTATGTATACAATTTGGCTTTTTCCTTCTAGCCTTTCTGCCTTGAACTACCCCTATTTACCCTACTCCTTCTACCTGAACAGAACAGATTGAATTTACTGAGTTTATTTGTTTTAAAAGCTGCTTGCCTTCACTTAACCGGCAATCCAACAAGAATCCACGAATCCTACACATCCTTACAAATACTGTTATTTTATTTCATTTAAGCCTATCGATTCACTTTTAGCTTTTCAATGTTTAATTCTTTAGCATGAACTCATTTTAAAATTGAAGTTTTTATTCGGAACACATGTTTTTACAATTGTTTGTTTGCATATTTCATGATGAAAACCATTGCATAGCCAGAATACTTAGTTGCTATAATCTCGTACATTTTAAGCATCTATGTACATACATTCATTATACGTATATAAAATGTGTGTACTCTTATTTTATTTTGCATAAATTATGAGAATATTTAAGGCCATTTTTCTTTCCTTTTTTTAAAGTTTATAGCCAAATTTTGGTGTATCACTTTGCTCTATGTGCGTTTGGGGGTTTATGTGTCCGTCTGTCTGTGTATCTGTTTAAATGTGTGTGAACAATTATTATTTATTATAGGTATTTATTATTTTAAAATTCGGAAATAAATTTTTTAGATGAGAATCAGCTATATATAAAGCTTTAGCCATATACATATTTGTCATCAGTTACCACTTCAGATTCTACAGATGATGGCATATTAATCGAATCCTAAGATGTTATGAGTCAAATCCAAAATATTTATTTTGTATATACATTTATTTATTTCAAGTTTGTATCTGTATGTAGATGTGCATTTCGCATTTAATGTTACAACATTACTTTCATATGACCATAAATGTAATTGCCTGTATTTCTGAATAATTTGTGGTCCAAGAAATTCAAAAAATGAAGTAAGTAAGTCGTCTCGCCGACTTGGATATACCATACACCAGTAAAACAAATATTTCAAATTTATAATAACCAATGCATTTTCGTATATTTAACAAAATCTGTTTTTTACAAGCATATCTTAGTATTTCGCTCGCTCAAGCATACGAGCACCCTAGCACTCCCACCAGCCAACGGCCAACTCCGGCCATATGGAAAAACGTTTATATGCATAACTTGGCTATTTTTAGTCCGATTTTGATCAAATTTGGTGTTTTGATTGATATTAGTATCAAATTGAAGTGTGCTAAAGGTGTGCACAAGGTAGAAAATTACGGGAGATAATCGAGTTTTTTCAAATTACGGGGGCGAAAAGGGGCGTGGCAGAAATTTGAAATAAACTTGATCAGTCTACATACTACACGAGTCTACATACCAAATTTGGTGGCTCTAGCTCTAATAGTCTCCGAGATCTAGGTGTTCATACGGACGGACATGGCTAGAACGTCTCGGCTGTTGATGCTGATCAAGAATATATAAGGAGGAAAATGAAAAGAAAAAGCTTCCTTCTGCCTGTTACATACATTTTGGCGACTTTGATATACCATTTTACCCTATGGGTGAATGGTATAAAAATTAAATCAAAATATAATGGCTAGCCCCAATCAAAGGATTAGGTACTAAAAATACTTTTCAACTCGCCAACATTGCATTCTTGACACATTGATCAAGTGTTGTAATCAAGTAGGATACACATCATACACATATAATGTTTCCAAGGCAAATTGTTTGGTATTGACATATCATTTGGGCTCGACAGTTGGCCAAAAGCTGTGGGGTCACCTTCTCATTATACCAGTGTGTATCATCTAGAGCTGCAGTTAGAACTGAAGGATGCAGTGCCAGACTTAGGTGACTACAGCCATCAAAATATCTATATAAAAGTTTTCGGGGTTTTAATGCAAATTGGTAAATCACTTTTCGTTGGAAATCGGTTCGGTTAAAAACTAACCTATTTCAAGATTCGAAAAGATAATTCAAATTTTTTAAACATACATTTTTGGTCAATCTGTTCTTTTTCTCACTACCGATTTCAAAACAAGTTCAAAGAGTTATGTGTAAGTTTAATCGCAACATAGCACCTTTTTTTTTAAATAGCATGAAACACTTGGTTTTTTTTTAAAAATGAATTAATTTTGAATTGAAAAACTCATAAAAAAAATTGACAAAATTTAGTGTTTGAGAAATTTATATACAGATTGAAACCACTTTTTTTTGCCTCGTTTGAAAATAATTAGCGTGACCAATATTCCAATATAAATTCAAATTTTTGAGCACTTATAGGAGAAATAACCTTTAAGAATGGGCTAAAACTGTACAGAGTTAAGAATTTTTTGAGATTTTGTCAAATATAATCTGTGCCAATTTACCTGAGCAAAAACTCAGACTGTATAAACGATGCGATAACCAATGAACAAGAAATCGACCTTTCAGTGATAAAAAATGCGGGCCAGTAACATTTGCTTATCCTGCAATATGACTAATCCGGCACTGGGAGGATAAGAGGCAGATTTGACACAGTTTTCAGTTTCCTGGGGTCTTGCCAAGTGGGCTAACGATTTGTAGCTTTGCCGTTTTTTATGTTATATTCATTCATTCGAGCCTGGTCCGCTAGTCTGTGCCAACGTTTCGGGGTCGTTATTTGATCATCATTAGCGATATGAATCTGTAAGGACCGTATATGTGGGCGCCTTCTTTCGCTCTCGCTCTGTCTCTCAATACTGATGTCGTTTCATTTTGCTTGGCTGCACCCAAAAAGACAGTAAAAAGGGGGAAAAATAGGAAAGCCTAGCAACAAAAGTTTTGTTTGCCCTTTTGTGTGTTGTGCTTGACTTGTTTCACTCTTTGATTTAACTCGGGGCCTTTAGACTCACTCCCTTTTCCTGTGGGGAAAATGTGGTAGCTGTAGGGAGAAAGGCAAAGAGCAGCCACGGAATTTGGTTTTCCAGGAAAGTGTAATTAAATAAATGCGGTAAGCTCGCCGCCAAATCGAGCTAATTCATTTGGCGCGAAAACTCACTTTTCCATGGGTTTCTGGGCTTGGCGCTCCTATTGATCCTTATACATACATACATATATGTACTTACATGTAGATATGGCTATTTCTCTATTTCCTTGATGCGGAAAATTAATGTTATTAATTTGGTTAAATTTTACTTATGGGAATATGAATAATAGGAGTAAATAAAAGAATGCAGTTAAAGTATAGGACAATGTTGCCAATAGAAAGAGTCTCCTTTTTTCCAAGTGGTATTATACAATTCTCAGATGCTTGACAGACAGGACAATTCCGAACCCATAAAATACATCCTAGATAAATACATCCTAGATATACACATTCAAATACATTGTAGTTATTCTAACTCCGCGACAGAAGCCAAGACGATATAATCATGTCGATCTGTTCCATCGTAGTTCGGGTCGTGGGTATAAAACTTAAATACGCTACAAATTAACCACCCGGTCGAAAAGTTTTATTGAGTAAAACTTTTTTGTATCTTACAAATGCAAACTCAACATAAATGCGTATAATTCACCATTCAATTGGACTACTTAATAGAAACTGGGAATGTATGTGTGTTGATATACACTGCATGTATGTACGTATGTAGTACATATAAATTAAAACATACTATTTATATATACTACACTATACAACTAAACATACTACATGTACATATGTACATATGTACACAAATCAAAAAAGAGGTCTTCCCCTTTGCATAAGACGAAGAAAAAGAAATGTTTTTTCAAAAGGGATAGCAAAGTTTAAAGAGACGGAGTAAGACTGAGTAATTGGAGGTTATGGCAAATGCATGTACAAGTGACATAGAAAAAGTTTTCAACATAATAATAAACATACATACATATACAAACATATACATATACAAACTTGTATACGTCGATGACTGCCAAGTAACTATTTGAATATCCAAAGTTCGCTTTTAATACTCTCGCAAAAGTAAAAGAAAAAATGAAAAATAAAATTTCCATTGTGGAAACGAAAGAGCCTTCTAGAATAAAGCGTGTGCCAAAACTTTTTTGATGAAAATTTGTGCCTATATTTACATTTTTGTATTTTGCAAATGAACCAAAGCTGAAATATAATTTTTTTTTGTACATGATTAAATATAATATATGTATGTATGAGTTTAATAAATGTAATTTTTCATTTACATATAGCTGTGTTAACAAAAAAGTTACAGCTCTTAGAAGTTGGATTTTTCAAGTGTGCCAATACTTTTTTGACTCACTGTACATTTTAGTCAGAAGACAGCACTTGGACCATATAAAGTATATATGTACATATGTATGTATGTACCTACATATGTATATTCTTGACGAGTATAGACATGTCCGTCCGTCGTCCGTCTTACCGTCCATCCGTATATATATACATATATATGTATATACATATACATATGTATGTACATACATTTGTATGTATGTATTCATGTTTGTTAAATTGACCTAGTACTAACACACGACGGGACAAAAAAAAACAACTTTGGCGAAAAAAACTTGTGTGCATTTTCTGCGATTTTCAAAAAATTAGCTATGTATGTATGTATAATTCTTTGATCAAAATCAGATAATCGAATAAAATAGCATGCCGCTCTTTAGCGGAAATTCGACGATTTAGATAAAAGAAAAGAAATGGTTTGACCTCAGTAGGTAAGGAAATAAGAAAAAATTTGAAAGGGTATGCAAACTTTGGCATTGCCGAAGCTAGTCCCGGCCCTCTGGCCTTATATTTTACTTTAGTAGATGTAATAGAAATTCCCTTTATGCACTCTTTTGCCAATTAAGCATACATAGCATATTTTGTTAAAAATGTTAATTTTTATTTTTTATAACATTATTGTAGTTTTGCCTTATAGTTATTGCTTGCTATATTTTTGTAGATGTTTCTTGTTCGATATTTTTGTTCAACTTACATTCGAATTTAAAAGTTTCACTGGACCTCAGACTTCTACCCACATCCCCACCCAGACCCAGACCTGCAAAAGATTTAACAATAAGATTTAACAGGCGCACGTTTTCGCCGGTCTTTGTTTCTGTGCTCAACCCAATTTTTATGGACCGGCACCAACTTATACAGTATCCTATGCCAACCACTGCCACTGCTTCTGCACATCATGAATATTATCGCTACCGCAAACAACAACAACAGCAGCAACAAAGCTGTTTGCGAGAGCCAAGACAATTGCAACAGCAACATCAACTGGCCAACAGATCCGGTGAATTTGACGAGTTGCATCATTGGCCAAGCAACCAACATGGAAGTTTAGCAGGAGGGGAGGGAGGTCTAGGTTCAAGTGGTAGTGGGGGAGGAGGGAAAATCTATATTACACCAGCAGATATTCCGCCACCTCCGCATCCCCCGAACACGCCACATTTGCAACACAATGGCAACAGGAGCAGGCACCCACATCCACATATCCACCAGCATCATCGCACACCACCGCATCGCTGCAAATGCGATCATCCCATTGAGCTGTTGGGCTATGAAGGCGCTGCTATTCTTCGCCATCAACATCCACCCTATTACTATAAAGCAGCCGCCGCCTCCTCATCACGGCATCCCAGTACCAAATTACCTGAGGCTATTCTGGGAGGCGCCTGCCTGGATGATGAGGACTTGGCCAGTGCGGGTAGCTTTGGCGATGGCATGTCAAGGTTTAAGGTAAGCGGAGAGACGAATAAGAATACAAAAGGCGCAAACATTTTGATGGTTAGCCTCCCAGGACCCTTCAATTAAATTTGTTATTTGACAAAAGGAATGGGTGCTTTGACAGAAGGTAAAGCGAGGTATTGGGGGATTCATAAATAAATAGATATTGCTTGTGGGCTTAGAAATGAGTCGCTGATTACCTACAGCTCCCTGCCCTCTGCTAACTGTTGTTTAAATGGACACTGAGAACAGCTAATTTGTCAATAAACAGAGTTTGGTATTGAACTTGTGGTTCGTTTGAGAGACCTTTTGGCTACGCTAATACCGAATATGAACTTGGTTTTTTCAGATTGATTCTAGTTTTTGGGATATTAAAACAAAATGAAATAGTCATCTAGCCGACTTCGGTATACCATGCACCAGGTGAAAAAATATTTTAAATTTCGAAGACCAAATGTACATATGTATATCCTTTAAATTACTTTTAAATGCTTTTCTATCTCGCTCACTCTTACAAACACACAAGCACTTTAGCGCACTAGCCTACGGCCACCTCGACCCCTATGGGCCTCCTAGTAAAATACGTTTATACGTATATTTTGTATATGTAATAAGGCTAATAGTGTGCTAAATTTGATTTGGATAGTCAAAAAATTGCAGGAGGCAACCGGTTTTTTCCAAAGTAATTTCCATAATAGCGCATACCAAAGAAATTCACGTGGTGACTGTAACTATGTTAGTTTTCAAGGAAATTAGTTTTTATACCATACACCCATAGGGTGAAATGGTATATTAAACTCGCCAAAATGTATGTAACAGGCAGAAGGAAGCTTTTCCGACCCCATTAAGGTATATATATTCTTGATCAGCATTAACATCCGAGGCGATCTAGCCATGTCCGTCTGTCCGTCCGTCCGTCCGTCTGTATGAACACCTAGATCTCGGAGACTATAAGAGCTAGAGCCACCAAATTTGGTATGTAGACTCGTGTAGTATGTAGAGTGATCAAGTTTATTTCAAATTTCTGCCACGCCCCCTACCGCCCCCGCAAATTATATAAAACCGATTTTCTCAAACACTATAGCAACTAGAGACACAAAATTTGGTACGTATATTTGCTAACTAAATGCGCACATTTTGTATTTGTAAAAATTTTGCCACGCCCCCGCAAATTAAATAGATTTTTTCAAAAACTATTCTAGCTAGAGACACCATAGTTGCTATGTATATTTGCTTAGTAATATCAAGCAAAATACCAAATTTGATCAAAATCGGAATAAAAATAGTCAAGTTATGCATATACAGGTTTTTCCATATGGCCGGAAGTGGCCGTTGGCTGGTGGGGGCGCTAGGGTGCTCGTATGCTTGAGTGAGCGAAATACTAAGATATGCTTGTAAAAAGCATGTGAACAGTTTTTTTTTAAATACGAAAATGCATTGGTTATTATAAATTTAAAATATTTGTTTTACTGGTGTATGGTATATCCAAGTCGGCGAAACGACTTACTTACTTCATTTTAATTTGCAGGGACGGCTCTGAAGCTTTTATAGTCTCCGAGATCTAGGTGTTCATACTTGGCAGTTAATGCTGATCAAGAATATAAATACTTTATGGCGTCGAAAAGCTTCCATCTGCCTGTTACACACATTTATAGAAAAGTATTTTTGAAAATCAAAATTCGATTAAAAAAAGTTTGTGAAAATTGATAATCGTTAATACAAGTTACAGATTTAAGTTTAATAAACTAAGTCGGCTCGCCAACTTCGGTATACCACCAACTAAAACATATATTTCAAATTTATAACATTAAATACACACACAAATCCGTGTGCTTAAAATTCTGTCAAAATGGTGCTCAGCAGGAGCTCTCTAGCGCCGCCGTCGGCCAACGGCCAACTCCCAAATTTTGGCTTTCTTATTGTTAGTGAAAAACGTTTATCCGGAAACCTTGTAACGACAGATTTTAGTGTGTCAAGATGTACTTAAAAAACTGTGTGAGGGTATGGCAAATTTTTACACAACCGCAATCTCAACTCTCTTTCCTAATGATCACAAATGCCAAGTTTGATGTCTCTAGTTACTCGCTTACTTACAAGTACATACTAGAGTCTAGACTCTAGAGGGGCAGCTGCCTCGCCTTACCAATACCTGGCTAGGCCTTGTATTGCCATAACTTGACGAAATTCCTGGTGTAAAGTTGCTCTGTAAAAGTATTAATCAATAAATACCCAAATATTAATAAATATTAGCTAATTTCACATGGTTCCTTTTTTCTCCAGTAACAACAAACTGAACTGAACGAACATTGTCAGTATCAAAATATATGTAAATACTCTTTCATTTTGTTAATTTTGTTCGATTTTGAAAATTAAGATTTTTCACTAACAAAAAAAAAACAAAAGAACACATCTGAGAATTTTACTTACCAACATCAAAATATTTTTCCGAAGGGTATAAATAGAGATTCGTGACCCTCATAAACTAGGCGGCACACCCACGACATCAACTAATTAACTGTTCCAGTTTAGTGAAAACGAAAAATTACGAAACGAAGACGTCAACAAAAAAAATTCAATAAGCAAGTAGACTCGCCGACTTCGGGATACCATGCACCAAGTGAAACAATTGTTTCAAATATATAGACCAAATGTAACACACAAATATAAAATTCCATTGACTCTAGCGTCCTTTTTAAAATCGTTTTTTCCATCTCTTAAAATTTCCAATTTAAGTTTGTCTAGCTATTATAATCTTTGAGACAATCGGTTTTATTTAAATTGCGGGGAAGTACGAACCTCCCAAATTTAAAGGTTGTAACTATTGTGATATCCAACATCTGGGACAGACAGGCGGACAGACGATATGGGTCAGCTTTTAACTCTGATCAAGAATAAATATACTTTACTTTAGAAAAGTGTCCTTCTGCCTGTTACATATTTTTTGGCGATTATAATATATCATTTCACCCTATGGATGCATGGTATTGAAACGCACAGCCCAAAGGAAGACAGAAAACAAGCAAGAGGAATTGTTCAATGGAAAGGCAGTGTGTACACAAACATGCGCAGACACTGTTGAAAGAATTAAAAAACTTCACCGATTGTTTAGTTGACAAGCTCGTCAATTAGGACAATTATGCAGGAAGGACGGAGGAAAGAAATAGGAGAAAACATGTATTTGGCATTGGGTACAGGGATACAAATTTTATTTTTCTGTAAATTGCGGGGACAGAATGGAAAGTGGCAATAATTTTAAATAAAATACCAAATTTGATAGGTCTAGCTATGGTCTCTAAAGTCTCCGAGATCTAGGTGCTTTTACGCACACGCGGACGGACAAACAGAAGGAAATGGATAGATCGTCTCGGCTGTTAATACTGAACAAGAACATATATGCTTTATGGGGTCGGAACAGCGTCATTCTCCCTTTTTCATATGTACGTTTTGCCAACTTTAATACACCATTTCACTCAATGGGAGCATATTAATAAAAAAAAGGTTTTGTATAGCCGTGAAAAAACAATTCTTCTGTCTGTCTACTTTTTGGATCAAGGATAATTTTCTATATGCATCAGTATATCATATAGCTTCTATATGAATGATCTAAAAACCAGAGAGCCGGGGCTAACTTCGGCCGTGCCGAAGTTTATATACCCTTGCAACTTTATACATACCAAATTTCTTTAACTTTAATTGTGGTAAAAAATACAACAAGAGTCACAGTTTTACACCGAACGTTCCTATGGGAGCTGTGTGATATAGTCACCTGATCTTAATAAAATTTGGCACAGTCATTATTAGCTATATTAAACTGATAAATATTTTTTATGCCAATTGCGTGAAAAGTTATTGATAAAAGTCACTGTTTTCGTGCGATCGTTGTTATGGGAGCAATACGATAGTCATCCGATCTTGATCAAATTTGGCACAGTCGTTTACAAGTATAACAAACTCACCAATATTAAATTTCCGTAGCTCAGAAAATAACGTAGTTATTGAGAAAAGTCACTGTTATCGACTTTGCCGTTTGTATGGGAGCCATACGATATAGTGGTCCGATCCGGCTGAATCCGAGATATACAACGCCTGCAGTATATGCAAGCCTACATGCGAAATTTCAACTCTGTAGCTCTTACGGTCTAGGAGGAGTTTGCGTTGATCCAGACGGACGTACGGACGGACACGGCTATATAAACTTGTCTCGTCGTGCTGATCAAGAATATATATACTTTATATGGTCGGAGATGCTTCGTTCTATGCGTTGCACACTTCTGACCAAAATTAATATACCCTTTTTGCAAGGGTATAAAAAAACAGTGACATTTATCAATAGTTTCGCCATTTTTCAACTCATTTTTATTAAATTCTATGTGGGTTAGTAAATTATAGTCATTAACCACAATAAAGATTGGTCGTTTTTGTGATGTAGCGAAAACTGTGACTTTTATCAGTAACTTTTATATTCCATTATTCCATTATTAAGTATTAGTGCATTTAATGACTACATTTAATAGGCTAAACAAAACATACGTTTAGAAAGGTCTTACAACTCAGTGTATTTCTTTAAACGAGATAACTCGCTCTGCCCAAAAAGGTCCGCGCGTCAAAAACTTTTGGGATCATCGACTCGCAAAAAGTACCCTTCTCTTTGCCCAGCCTCTGCCAACAAACGTTTTTATGCCCTTGCAGAGGGTATTAAAAATTGGTCAATGTTTGTAACGCCCAGAAAAAGACGTTTCCGACCCCATAAAATATATATATTCTCGATCAGCATGAGAAGCTGAGTCGATAAAGCCATGTTCGTCAGTCAGTCTGTTAGTCCCTCCGTCCGTCGGTGCGTATGCATTTTACTCAGCCTTCTTAAAAGCTATTGAGATAAAACTTGGTGTTTGAGCTACTTATAACCCGGGTAAGATGAAATATGAAAATCATAGGGATCGGAGACTAGCTCTTATAGTCTCCGAGATCTAGGTGTTCATACAGACCGACGGACGGACGGACGGACAGACGGACATGGCTAGATCGTCTCGGCTGTTGATGCTGATCAAGAATATATATACTTTATGGGGTCGGAAAAGCTTCCTTCTGTATAACATATGTACATATATAGATGAGTTACATCTAATATCATTGTATAGCACTCAAAACAGAAACTAATGGGCCGTATTTTATGCCGTTGCCATCCATAAAATACTGCAAGTTATAACATATCTTTGACCGCAAGTGCTTTGAATTAGGTAGCTACAATTAGACTTTCCATGGACACTTATCATTGTTTTTAGATGCTAAGTTGCGGTTAGAGGAAGAACAATTGTAATTACAATATTGGAGTTTTGAAATAGGTCGAAATACAAAATGTTGGTCAGTCGAGTCTTTGGAGTAGAGATGGGCATGGACTGCAATTTTTCGGTCCAGCCCAACACTGTCCAAAATTGAAAATCCCAAACACGCACACACACGCACGCTCCAAAATTTTGGAAACACGACCCAACACGGCCCAACACGAAATTTTTTACTTGATTTTTGTTTATACTTTTTTTTGTATATTTTATTAAATTTCCACGTTTTTGCGTTCAATTTTCAATATATATAACAATCAAATATTATAATTTACAAGTTTTTGTACAAAAATAATAGTTTGTCAAGGTTGGAGCTCGAAAGTCGAGTACGTCGCTTATTTAAAATTTGCCCCGAGGTTGAAAACACCCTTTCGCTCGTAGCTGAGCTAGCTGGAATACTTAATACTCTTCGGGCTAGTACCCGTAGCCCTTTATTACTCCAGTTTTTCCAGAAACTTAATACATCCACAGTGGACGCTGATTCAGTGGCATTGTAGTTTTCTAATTATTGTTCGACTACGGGTTTTTCTAACGAATTTTTAATTGCGTCTTGAATTCTTAGCTTTTCCATTTTTTCAAAGCGTGGTGCTGCGTCACGTAAATTACATTAAAGTGTGACCGACCGATTACAAGCTTAAAATATTGAGTCAGCATTGGGATTTTTGGTATTTTTTGTCAATTTAAATTTAAAAAAAAATGTTGGTGTTTTTTCGTGTTCATGTTGCTTTGAACGAACACGCACGCCCATGGACAAAATTCAACTTTTCAACACGCGCACGCGGGCGCGCAGATCTCGGAGACTACAGGAGCAAGAGCCACCAAATTTGGTATGTAGTCTCGTGTAGTATGAACACTTATCAAGTTTGTTTCAAATTTTTGCCACGCCTACCGCCCCCGCAAATTATATAAAACCCATTTTCTCAAACACTATAGCAACTAAAGACACAAAATTTGGTATGTCTATTTGCTTAGTAAATGCGCATATTTTGCATTTGTAAACATTTTGCCACGCCCCCTACCGCCCCCGCAAATTAAATAAAACCAATTTTCTCAAAAACTATTCTACGTAGAGACACCATAGTTGGAATGTAATTGCGCACATTTTTTATGTGTAGAGATTTTGCCACGCCCCTTTGAAAAAACTCGATTATCTCCCGTAATTTTCTACCTTGTGCAATCAAATTTAGCAAACTTAAATTTGATACTAATATCAAGCAGAACACCAAATTTAATCAAAATCGGACTAAAAATAGCCAAGTTATAAATATAAACGTTTTTCCATATGGCCGGAAGTGGCCGTTGGCTGGTGGGGGCGCCAGGGTGCTCGTATGCTTGAGTGAGCGAAATACTAAGATATGCTTGTAAAAAGCATGCAAACCGATTTTTTAAAAAATACGAAAATGCATTTGTTATTATAAATTTGAAATATTTGTTTTACTGGTGTATGGTATATCCAAGTCGGCGAGACGACTTACTTACTTCATTTTGTTATCACATAGCTAACTTGATTTCGGCGACATTCACATAGAATACATTCTATGTATTTCGGGGAACGTCGTCAGGAACAAACAATCGCCAGAATTGGACATTGCCAATATCTCATAAGACACAATGCAATAAAAGAAATAAAAAAACCATATGTCGACTTTGGGATAACGTGCACTGTTTAAGATTAAACATCGTGTTCATCTGAATTGGCTTCACCAAATCAGATTGACCAAAGAAATATACAAAAACGAAACAAAACCATAAACAAAATAAGTCATAAAAATTCATATGACAATTATTGCTTAATACCAAACAAAACATGCATCCACACTCTGTGGAAAACACTTAAGATTATAACAGCGACGCGGTATCATGTAACCAACGCTGAGCATGAAATATAAACATTAGAATAAGCATTTTTAAGAACAAATGTCGCCTCCTAGAGTTTAAGAAATCATTTATATACACAACACTTTTGTAAATAAAATCAGTTCATATTTTGAATTCAACGAATGAAGATCGGGTTATTCTTTGCTTCGCCCGGAATCCCTATTCATTTTGGTCCTTCGAGTAAAAGGAACTCTGTAGTTTTCCCCCACCAGTGGTAAGAGACTCAGAGAATGAATCAGCTCCTTAAAGTCTGGATTCTTATGCAAGTGTAAATGCTAAGATCAGCTAAAGGTAGCAAAATTAAAAACTCTTGTTTTCCCCCACCAGTGGTAAGAGACAGAGTATAATATAAAAGCAACATATTGCTTAATAAATAAAAAGTGCGTGAGACCGAGTATATAAAGGCAGTTTGGCTAAGTCGAGCAACTGCAATAATTTCGGCAGCGGTAAAAAATATAAAAATATAAAGTTGGTGTGTGGCGTAATATCGAAAAAAGTGAACTAGATGTAGTTGCAAGTCGGCAACTACCAACAGCAGCAGAGCAACAAGATACATAGCTGCAAAGAAACTGAAGAACGTGCAGTGGCAGTATAAGAAATTCTGGTGCGATGTCCGGCACCGGTACCGCCTGAGCCCATAGGCCCTGGACAACAGCAGCTGATCGAGACGTAATATAAAACAAAAAGGCAATCAACTATCGCTACGCAGCGGCAGACAACTCTACTTGGCGGATAACAGTGGCGAACGGTGTCTACAACAGGATCATCAGATAAGATATAAATTAAAATAGTTATAAATATTTTTTTTATTATTATATACTTATATACTTATACCGGTATCCTAATATATGAATAAGACAAAAATGTTTCCCACAAAAACTGAAAAATTATTAGCGAAGCAGCACGAGTTGCATAAAAGGTTAAAGAAGTTAGGAGAGTTAGATGCCACTAAGTTAACTAGCAAGATTCTTAACGAAGTAAGTGAGATACAGAAGCAATGGATCAGTTACCATAGCCAAATGCTACAGAGTGGAGTAACCGACCACCACTATTTCACAGAGGGAAAATATGAGGAAGGGTTAAATTTAGCAACCAGTTTAATAGCCAAAGGAGAGCCAAGCAATTTGGAAGACATTGAAGCAGATGCAACGATGTTGGAGAGTTTTGAAGATAGCAAAGGAGAGTCACGCCGGGATGCGACCTCCAGTAATGAAAATGCTAAGGTTAACCAGAATATATTTATGGATAGAGTCCGACAGCTCCAGGATTATTTAGATATGGTAACCAAAGATTTACGTACTATAGACAACTCAACAGGCAATGAGACATGCATAATATATATTAATAAGATTAATTATTTATGGGAGAAAGCACAGGCGTGCCAGGTATTGAGAAAAGATGTAAAAGTAAAGTGTGTTATGGATGATTTAGAGTTCGATGTCCAGAATTCATTGTCAGGCTTAGAAATGAAAATGAGCAATAAGGAAGATTGTAAAACTGAGAATGTAACCGTGAGAGACGAACTACCGGTGTTGCCGAAGATTCAGGTACCCACATTTTCTGGAGAGGCTAGAGAATGGGACCTGTTTGTGGAGTTATTTACGGAATTAATTGAAAAAAGAGAGGATTTGAGCCCTACTCTTAAGTTTAATTATTTAAAATCCGTGTTAAAGGGCGAAGCGAGGAGCATGGTAGCTCATTTATTGTCAGGTTCAGCTGACAGTTATAGTGCCGCTTGGGAACTGTTGACCAAGCGGTATGAAAATAATCGGAGGGTATTTTCCGAACAATTAAGTCGGATCGTTGATCTACCGATGATCAACAATGAATCCGCAAAGAGTGTAAAAGGAGTGATTGACATAATTAATGAGTCAGTGCACTTAATTAAAATTAAAGCAAATTTGTCCGATGAAGTTGACGTAATATTCGCACAACTCATACTTAGGAAATTTGATAGAGAGACTCTTCAATTGTATGAGAGTCAGATTAGAAAAACAAGGCAGATACAAATGCTTTCTGATGTCATGGAATACTTGGAGCAAAGATATTGTTCGCTAAGTGCCATGAGGAAAGAAGAGAAAAACCCTCAAAAAGTGGTTTCATATGGGGTTTTTGAAAATAACTGTCCGATTTGCAAAGTTGCCGGGCATAAAGCGTATAAGTGCTATAAATTTAAAGGCTTGACACCTATGGAAAGGTATGAAACGGCCAAAAAAGTGCAGCTGTGCACACGATGCTTGAACCATTCAAGCAATAAAGAATGCACTAATGAGATGGTCTGTTCATTGTGCAGTAAAGGACACCATACTCTACTCCATTTTGAAGAAATACAGGAGAGAGTTAATACTTGTATAACGGCTCAACCCACACTGTTGGCCACAGCCCTAATACAAGTAAAAAATGTAAATGGAGGATATAAGACTCTAAGAGCCCTAATTGATAATGGTTCACAGAGCACAATTTTGTCTGAAGAGGCAGCTCAAATATTAAAATTACCGAAAATTAAACAACATACAGAAATAAAGGGCGTGTCCTCAATAAATGCAAAAAAATCAAAATATAAGGTAAAAATAGATGTGAAGACGCGAAATCCTTGGAAAAGTCATCTTAAGGTTGAGGCGATTGTGTTGCCAAAGTTAATGAAAGCTCTTCCATTAAAAACGGTAGACGTGGATATGTCAAAATGGCAATCCTACGTATTAGCTGATCCTACCTTTAATAAACCTGGTAAGGTTGATATAATAATGGGGGTAAACGTATATACCCAAATCTTAAAAGGGGGAGTTACAAAGATTGATGGCCTACTAGGCCAAAATACTCAATTTGGTTGGATCGTCTCGGGATGCACCAAATCGAAAAATAATAAATCGGTAGTGGCAACAACAATAGATGTCACAGGTATGCAACAGCGTTGGGAGAAGAACAAAGGTAAACGTGGAAATAAATACAGTACAATTCAAAACAAACTCAACAACAAAATTCAAGAAATAAGTCAGCATTTGACTCCCTCAGCAGGACCTCACCTTGGAGGTAAGATAAAAGCTGAGGTAAAAGAAATAATTTCTCAAAGTAATAAAGAAATAAATTTATGCCCCCCGGCAGGACCTCACTTTGGAGGTACAGTGAAAACTATGGAAGAAAAAGTATATATTCCAGTACAAAATAAAAATATTGAAATGGCAATGGTTGAATTAAATAATGATTATAAAAAAAATAATGTCAAAATAGATTCCGGTAATAAATTGTCCGAATCTGCATTACAAAAAGGGCGGACAATGCAAAATATTTATAAAAGGACAACATCTAAGAATAAACAAAATAACAACTCAAATTTTAGCTATCAGCAATATTTAAAAATAGTGGAACAGATATCAGATTGGAACAAGTCGAAAAGTAAAAGTAGTTATTTTTTAAATTTTCCACCATATAAAAAGGCTAGAAGTCAACATAGTAATGCACATCAGCAGTGGGTAGATATCCCGAAACAAAAATTGTTAAGCATTGGGCGATATTAGTAATATGCCAAATATAAAATAAATGAAATCCAGTAGAAGAAGAAATAAACCATACAGCAGAATTTGTAAGAATAGGAAGTCAGTTACAATCGGTAAAGGAACATCAGATTAACTAGGTTTGAGTGTCCATAATGTAACTTTACATGCTTCTTTAACAATAGTTTTCTTACTAATGATAATATTAATAAAAATTTGTATAAGACAATTAACTATAAAAATAAATTCCAAAACGTCGCATTTGGCGGCCCTTGGCAGAATGTTTAAGATTAAACATCGTGTTCATCTGAATTGGCTTCACCAAATCAGATTGACCAAAGAAATATACAAAAACGAAACAAAACCATAAACAAAATAAGTCATAAAAATTCATATGACAATTATTGCTTAATACCAAACAAAACATGCATCCACACTCTGTGGAAAACACTTAAGATTATAACAGCGACGCGGTATCATGTAACCAACGCTGAGCATGAAATATAAACATTAGAATAAGCATTTTTAAGAACAAATGTCGCCTCCTAGAGTTTAAGAAATCATTTATATACACAACACTTTTGTAAATAAAATCAGTTCATATTTTGAATTCAACGAATGAAGATCGGGTTATTCTTTGCTTCGCCCGGAATCCCTATTCATGCACCAAGTGACAAACAGTTTTAAACTTATAAGACTAAATTTGTGCTATCTCGCTTACTCTTACAAGCTCACGTGCCGTTTCGCCTTTTGACTTGGTGCATGACTTCTTACTTCATTTAAGGTACTACTACCAAAAACAAAAGTATTAGTAATATTAACCCTGTTTGAAATGCAACCATTACAGAAGAAAGCTACATGTATACATACATATACATATAATGGAATTTAAACCGGTTTAACATAAACTCGCTCCTACTGCCAACACAAATGGAGCACGTAAGTCGTCTCGCCGACTTGGGTATACCATGCTCCACGTAATACAAATATTTTACTTTTATAATAACAAATGTATTTATGTATTTAAAATCCTGATTATATGCTGTGTAAAACGTTTATATATATATATAGGCTCTTTTCAGTGCGATTTTTATTAAATTCGGTACATTGGTGGATATTACGGGCAAAATTTTGTGTGTTAAGTTTAAAAAATTGCTGGAGATAATGGCAAACCTTTTACACAAACAAACCAAATTTGGTGCTTCTAGCTCTAACAGTCTTCGAGATCTAGGTGTTCCTACGGACCGACGAACAGACGGACGGACGGACAGACTGACATGGCTATAACGACTCAGCTCATCATGCTGAGCAAGAAAATATATACTTTATAGCAAGGATGGGCACCTTTTTTGGGTCGAGCTAGCGATCGTCATCGAACTTGTAGACAGAGGGACGGCCAAAAACCGAATTTCCCGGGGAGGGGGAAAAAGGGACGCGATCTCGAGCTCGCAGCTTGTGGACAGAGAGACGGCCAAATCCCGAATTTCGCGGGGAGGGGGAAAAAGGGTCGCGATCTCGAGCTCGGAAATGTAGGCGGTATAGTCTTCCTTCCGTCCCCATAATTCGCAAAACAAAAAAAAAATTATTTTCTTCTTTTACATTGATTTCATAAATTTCACTCGATGCATGGTATAGCGAAGTCGATGGGACGACTTACTTACTTCATTATTATGTAAGGAATTGTCACTGTATTGCACTCGAGATGTCGATATGCATACATAAATATTATGTCAGTCTTAAATATCGAAAATTCACAAGTTTTAGAGATTTTAACGAATACTTACCAGAAAAAACTATATCCGATCTACCTAAAAATGAGATATTAATGGTTAAATATATGCATGTATGCACTTACATCATGCGCCAATCGGGGGTCTTCGACTTCCCTTTAAGCCAAAACCAGTTGTTGGCAACCCATTCCGCACCTACTTTCATTTTTGGCTGTCTCTCTTTGTGATTTGGGCTCTTTATTTAATGTGTTTGTATGCGTCTTACGCACTTTTCGAAATAGTCGAATTTAAAGCCAAGTAGAAAGTGAATGGCAGAGACCAGCATTGGGTGAAAAAAATAAAGAAGAAAAGTCATTGCAAGTGCGCAACTTGGTGTAATGTGCCCCGGCTTACTAAAGGGAACGTCCATTAATTTCGTTAGCTTCGAATAGGTGAGGACAGGGGAAAATTGCACTTTTATCTGTTACTCACTTTAAATCTAAACACATTTATTTAAGCAAACCTGAAAGTTATTAGTAATTTGCAGGAAAAATCAATATACATACATATACTTTTACATACATATCTCGATTACAAGGTAGCTTACTTTTATATGGGCATGGCCGCTTTTCTCAGTCAGTCTGCCTAAAACGTAGATTACATTTCTAAATGAAGTAAGTAAGTCTTCTCGCCGACTTTGGCACGCCATTCACCAAATGCAAAAAAAATGTTTTAAATTTCGAAGACCAAGAATAAGTTTTTTAAATTCTTTGTACATGTCTTATAGCATATTCTATCTCGCTCACTCTTACAAACAGACGAGCACCCTAGCGGCCACCCCGCCCTTGTAAAGCTTTAATATATGTACCATTTCACCCCATGGAGGCATGGTATATAAATTAACCTACAAAGTAATCGATTACAACACTGTTTACTATTGGGAAAAAGTAAGCGATATTGTAATTCATTACTGTTAAGCTAAAATGTCATCTAATTACTACTAAAAAGAATGCAATCGCTTACTAATCTAATAACTACTGTTAAAAAGTAAGCATGGTCTATCCAGTAGGCCATCAACCCAGATTCGAGCTAAGTTAGCAAAAAACCAGAGAGCCGGGGCTAACTTCGGCCAACTTTATACATACCAAATTTCTTTAACTTTAATTGTGGTAAAAAATACAACAAGAGTCAAAGTTTTTCACCGATCGTTCCTGTGGGAGCTATGTGATATAGTCACCCGATCTTAATAAAATTTGGCACAGTCATTAATAGGTATATTAATACTGATAAATAATAATTTTTATGCGAATTGCGTGAAAAGTAACGAAGTTATTGATAAAAGTCACTGTTTTCGACCGATCATTCCTATGGGAGCTATATGATATAGTCATCCGATCTTCATGAAATTTGGAACTGTCGTTTACAAGTGTAATAAAATGTCACCAATATTAAATTTCACGACAGTAGCTCAGAAAATAACGAAGTTATATGATATAGTGGTCCGATCCGGCTGAATCCGAGATATACAACCCCTGCAGTATATACAAGCCTACATGCCTGTAGCTCTTACGGTCTAGGAGAAGATTGCGTTGATCCAGACGGACGGACATGGCTATATGAACTCGTCTCGTCGTGCTGATCAAAAATATATATGTATACTTTATATGGTCGGAGATGCTTCGTTCTATGCGTTGCACACTTCTGACCAAAATTAATATGCCCTTTTTGCAAGGGTATAAAGATCTCGCTCACTGCTTACAAAGCTGGGGATTTTCATCAGTGCTTACAAAACTGACGGTAGAGTATAGGCAGTTTCACCAGTGCTTATGTTATGGACAAGCGAAACGGAGTGCTCGAACGATTTCCGTCTGGGCGATTATATATTAATAATAATAAAATCTGTTGATAGATTGAAAAGGAAATGTTACATATGTATAATGCTGCTTGTTTTCTTCCAAAAAAAATATTTTTCAGTAATTATTTATGCATACATACAAGCTCATGCAAGGCGAAGGGAGCCTACCAAAATAGAATGGATAAAGCTGATTGTCAGAGTTTGTACATAATGTACTCACATGCCGAGAAATAAAGTACATATAATGAGACATAGAAAATAACATATTTGGAACATATTAAAATATTGCTGGTAAAAACTGCACGACTTCGGCTTAGCTCATTTGATATTGACGTTTAATGAAACAATTTTTGTGTCAATCCTCTAACTACTACTTAACAAAATAACGACAGAAAATATTTATAATATTTTTCCCTAGAGTAATTTTGGGCTCCTGAGCTGAAACAAGCATGTAGTCATTCGTTTACTTTTGGTAGGACGGAATAAAATTGTCTCATAACACTTGAAACCGTTTCTCTGCTGCAACGCACAACTTATGGAAATTTACATTTACCTTTCGCGTGAATTTTCTGAATTGGTTTTATATTTTGGATTTGATTAAGAAAATAAACCAACCTATGCGACAGGCAAATGTTTATGCGCCAAAACATGTTTTGCGCACAAAATGAATTTGTAACATTATTAATATATAATTAAAGATAAGAAAAGACATAAAACGTGATAGTTTTTAGAGGATTAAATCGATCACAATTTATGAAGGAGATAATACGATTTCGATAAGGCGCATTGCAGACTTACCTCAAAAATGTTATATCGATATTAATATTTCATTCGCGACAATCTATCTTATTAACAGAATTTGGTCCATTCCAAGGAGAAGAAGCGGCGTGTGCGCATTATCATAAGTGTTATAGCGGCTGTTCTAATTGTAGCTATCATAGCCACTACTCTGGTACTCACACTTGGTTCCGATAATAGCGACGACAATGGGAACAACAATGGATCAAACGATAATGCCATCGATTTGGAGGATGTGCTTACTAACCAATTCTATGCTAAGCGTTTTAATGGAAGCTGGAGTAGTGGCGACAATGTGATATACAAGGAAAACGGGGTAAGATTTTGAGAATAAAAAAGATATTATGCATTTTGAATTTTGTTCCGATTTGCAGTCAATAATGGAGTATGATGTTAAGACAAAAGTGCGTAAAATTTTGCTGCAAGACGCAGCCCATTATGTGCTTTATGAGAAATCTGCCGATGGCCAACTTTTACTTTTGGCCAAAAACTATAAGAAGAATTTTAGGTATAGTTTCCTGGCCGAATATGATATTTGTAATATCAGCTCAAAGGATATAACTGCGCTGAAAATTCAAGATGAGCAACGGTATTTAAGTATGGTTCAATGGTCTCCTGTGGGAAATGCACTGGTCATCAACTATGATCGCAATTTATATTACAAGGCGAATGCTCTGGACACAGAAATTGCCCTTACCAATGATTCAGAGGGGGCCATACTTAATGGTATTCCCGACTGGGTCTACGAGGAGGAGGTTTTTAGTTCCAATGTAGCCACGTGGTTCAATCCTTCCGGCACTCAACTAGCTTTCATTCGATTTGATGATTCCTCTACGCACCTAATCAACTTCCCCTACTACGGCGATGCTGGCGATTTGCGCTATCAGTATCCTCTGCATCAAGTGATTGCCTACCCTAAAGCAGGTTCCTCAAATCCTGGTGTTCAGCTTGTCATGGTCAATCTAACACGTGCTGTCGCTGGCAATGAACTGCCTACGATTATGCCAGTGCCTCCGGCTCTAAATACGGTCACCGATTATATAGTCACAGTGGTTAATTGGGTGGATGATGCTCATGTGCTTTCCATTTGGATGAATCGGATACAAAATGCGGCATACATTGTAACATTTGATGGACTGAATCGAAAGGAGGTAAATTTTAAAAAGTTTACATAGATGAAATCCTTTGTAAATATTTACATTTGCACAGCTCTACAGCACTGAATCAAAAACTGGTTGGGTGGATCTCTACACAGCCCCCTTCAAGAACCGCAATGCTTCCCGGTTGGCCTTTGTCTTACCTCACAATAACTACAAACACCTCCAGTTGCTTAATTCCAATGTAAGCAGTGCTGAACTTCAGCAATTGGAACCTCTAACAGATGGCAAATATGTGGTGGACAGTATACTCTATTGGGATGGCGCAACCGATATAATCTTCTATACGGCTAACACTGAAGAGCATCCCGAACAATTGCATATCTATGCAATTGAAGTTACAAGCAGTACAAGAAAGCAAGCCCCTAAATGTTTGACCTGCAAACTAATATACTCGGGTGATGTGGAACAATCCTACTACTCGGCCATATTCAATGACAATAATGAAATAGTAATCACATCATTGGGGCCCGGCATACCTACAACAGCTATTTATGAATGGAATCTATCGGACGGTAAGTAAATTTAAATTTAAAATCCAGTGATCTTTTCAAAATGTCTCCTTTTTAACAGCCGGAGTTGTTCTGAGCAAACTTCACGATTGGGAAACTAATGAAGTTCTGCGCTCCAAACTTCAAGGCGTGGCTTTGCCCACACATGAGGTTCTAACATTCAACATAGATGATGGTTTTCAGGCGAAAGTCTTACTTCAGCTGCCCCCTAACATGGATAAGAGCGGCAACACTAAATATCCTCTGTTGGTTGATGTCTATGGTGGACCCGATTCTTATTCCGTAGGTCCCAAGTCATACATACAATGCTCCAATAGACGCCTTTCGATCCATCTTGCCTTTTTTCTTATAGGTTACCAATAAATGGATACTTGACTGGGGCACCTATTTAAGCTCCAATCAATCGGTGATCTACGCAAAAATCGATGGGCGCGGTTCAGGGCTGCGAGGTGAAAATCTATTGCATGCCATATATCTACACTTAGGCACAGTTGAGATCAGTGATCAGATTAGTGTGACCCAGTAAGTTGAACAGAGCATAATGTGCCATGCCAATGTGTTTAATGTTCACATTATTCCAAACAGAAATATAACAAACCTTAATTATGTTGACGAAAAACATGTCGGAATTTGGGGATGGTCTTATGGTGGATACGCCGCTGCCATGGCATTGACCAATGATAATAACGAGGTGTTCAAATGTGCTGCCTCTATCGCTCCCGTCACAGATTGGGCTTACTATGGTACGACATTGTGCATTAATAATCGCCTATATCCAACATTTCTATATATTTATATTCGTTGTAGATTCGATATATACCGAACGTTACATGGGAATACCGACCATCAACGAGATTGGCTATGCTAATTCCAGATTGAGCACACGTGCTCAAAAGCTAAGAGGCAAAAAATTTCTGCTAGTCCATGGAACATTAGACGATAATGTACATTATCAACAGGCAATGATTTTGGCTAAGAATCTGGAACGTCATGACATTCTGTTTAAACAAATCGTAAGTAAAAATTTCCATTAATTGTCAGTCAAATGTATCGCTTGTCGCCAGGGATGTATCCAGAAAATGAAGTAAGTAAGTCGTCTCGCCGACTTGGGTATACCATACACCAGTAAAACAAATATTTCAAATTTATAATAACAAATGCACTTTCGTATTTTTAAAAAAATCTGTTCGCATGCTTTTTACAAGCATATCTTAGTATTTCGCTGACTCAAGCATACGAGCACCCTAGCGCCCCCTCCAGCCAACGGCCAACTCCGGTCATATAGAAAAACGTTTTTATGCATAACTTGGCTATTTTTAGTCCGATTTTGATCAAATTTGGTGTTTTGCTTGTTATTAGTATCAAATTTAAGTGTGCTGAATTTTATTGCACAAGGTAGAAAATTTAGGGAAGTAATCGAGTTTTTCAAATTACGGGGGCGGAAAGGGGCGTGGCAAAATCTTTACACATAACAAATGTGCGTCAGGATCGACGCGATCTCCTCTTAGACAGTTAAAGCTACAGACCTGAAATTTTGCATGCTGGGCTTGTATATGTACATATGTATATGATATTCAGCCCGATGGAACCGATACAGTTATAGCTATTATCATTAGCATTGATAAATTAGTATTCTACCAAGATCGGGTGACTATAGGAACGACCTATCGAAAACAGTGACTTCTATTAGTAATTTTGTTATTTTGCAGGCGATTGTCATAAAAAAAAATATTTGTTAGTTTAATACAGCTGTTAATAACTATGACGACTATAATCGGTTGAAAAATATTTGTTTTGTCCCTAATGCAATTATCAACAAACTAGGTAATTAACTTACGAAAATATTACTAAATATTTTTGGCAGTTTTGATCAAAATCGGATAACTATAATTCAAAGCTATCGAATAAAGATCTTTGGTATACCATGCACCAATGAAAAATATTTAAATTTATAAAAACAAATGTATTGATGTATTTAAAATCGTCTTTATATACTGCTTAGCAAGTATTGTATATTTCACTATCTCTACAGCCGCCACAAGACAACGGCCAACTTTTTGCACAAACATATCCTGTGCGAATTGAAAACAAGTACTAATACACATATTCCCCGACTAACACGGTGCTCGCTTAAAACTATTTTGGTTTACCACGGTGCTTGAATTTCACTCATTTCACTGAAAAAATTGAGCTTACGGCGAGTGTCATTACAGAAAGATTTGAAATTTCGACGAAAATTCCGAAATTATTTTGTAAACTCTGATCCCAATATATAGCGCGCTCTAGCTTTTGAATGGACCATCAAAAGACAGATGGCTATTTATGAGGAGGTCCTTAAAGACATCGACAAGAGTCGCAAACAGTCGCTGATGACTGACTTTTTTAAAAACCAGTGATTTATCATAAGAAAAATATTAAAGAATTATTTCATTTTGTGTTTAAATAATAACTATGAGTCTATTTAAATTAATAAATATTTTTATTTTAGTACATTTTCACTTAGCACGGTTTTTCCATACGGTTTTTCCGGAACTCCCTCTACAGTGACTTCTCTACGATGCGTACAACATCGCTTCTGATAGTTGGTCGTCAATGTTTTGTCTTATATGCACATCTAATATCCTTTCAACAGTCTTAAGTAAGACTGGTGATACACTAATGGCCGAAAATCCTTGCAAGAGTGTAATTGAGTTTAACAAATTAATGCAGTCGCTTGCTTCAGCAAAAAGAAGAATAAGAAGCTCTATCTGCTAAGTAATAGATGATACTGGGTTGCCGCCGGGTTTAATAAGCAGACTGTGGCTCAAATGCTCCTTAGTTAATGCATTCACAGAATTCCTACCAAATCGCTAATTTGTGCTTGGTTCATAGCGTTCATTCCGAATATCTCTTATTGGAGAAAGTAACAAGGCATGCAGACTTAAATGCTTTCCCTAGCGACGATCTTGGCCAATATCGTTATACCTTTATATTTTTTTATCCCATGGAAATAACTTCACTTAAAAACGATTGCCATACAGATTAATATTTGTTAGCTAAATATGACATCAACAATTGTAACAAAAAATAGAGATTATGATCATTTAATTACAATGTTACACATCTAAAAATTTTTATAATTCTTTTTTTTAAATAAAAACTAGAGTCACGGTTAACTTTGATTGCGCTGAAGTTTGTATATCCTTGCACGTTTTTTGTTACTCTTTTCTTACTTACTTACATCTATATAATATGGTTATTCGATTTTGCTCAAAGTCGGCACAGTCATTAAGAGGTATACTAAACTGACAAATATTAACTTTTCTGACAATAGATTACAAAATAACGAAGGTTTTGATCAAAGTCACTGTTTACCACTGTTTGTCGTTGCCATGGGAGCTATTTGATATAGTTATGATCAAACTTGGTACAGTTGTTAACAGATATACAAAACTTATAACTATTTTTTGACATTAGCTTAGAAAACCACGAAGTTATTGGGAAACTTTTTCATTTGGGAGCTATATGATATAAGGGTCTGATCCGGCTAAAGTCGAGATATATAAACAGTGCCCTAGCCTACGTGCATAATTTTAGGTCTTACGAGTTGGCGCTGATCCAGACGGACGAACAGTCGGTATGACATGGCCTCTCGTCGAGCTGATCAAGAATATATATATGTGGTCGAAGATGGTTGCTTCTATGCTTTGAACATTTATGATCAAAATTAATACACCCTTTTTGCAAGGGTATAAAAAGTTTTAATCAAATTTGTTTCAATACCGTTCCTTAACTTAACGGTGACACAGCGGGGGGGGAAAGAAATATTGAGAATCGAAGAAGCTTTCAATAACATAACATAATCATCTGTAATCTTTAAGCCTCGACATTCGATTTTCGTCAGCCATATTTTGACTCAAAACACTGTACATCGAGTTAGTAGAAGTTATTGAACGAATCTCGAATTGGGCAACCTAACGATGATAATTAATACGCTAACCTTTAACCCATTCACAGAGCTATGCCGATGAAGACCATGGACTGGCCAATGTACGTCCGCATTTATATCACTCGCTGGATCGTTTCTTTGGAGAATGCTTTGCTAGCAATCGGCTAATGAAGAGTGCCAAATAAGCGGAAAAAGTTATTCAGTTATACCAATTAAAGTAGCTTAAAACGAATAAGAAACATGTATGTATACATACATATATATGCTTGTGTCCATGCTTGCTAAAATTATTAAAAATAACCAAACAAAATAAGAATCGGCCAAATTATGTAGCTCCAACACAGAAAGTGTTATAAGATGTGAACTGTGAACAATAATTTTGCAAAACTAGCAACATTTTGAAAATGCATTTTAAGACAAATAAAAGGCTACAAAAATGTAGAATATAGTTAGTGCCTGTTGAATTCAATGTAGATACTTACATATATAAATATAAATATATATTCGATTTGTTCACAGACATTAAAAATAGCTTAACAATTCAAGGACAATGTATGATGATGTATTTTTTTTTAGTATATGTATGTATGTATGTATATTTAATTTGCCACATGTATAAAATGGATGAAATTAGGAAAAAGGAAAAATAAATTTGTAAATAATTCGCTGTCAAAGTGCTTTTTTTTAAAACTAGAAATGATTAATTGTGTATAGACAAACGTTGAACCAAGGCAAATAAATACAATGAAAACATAAAAACAAAAACAATGAATTGAATGCATTTTCACCAGTTCAAAAGTACGGTAAGTAAAATATTTCACAATTTTCGCTTTCAGTACACAAACCGGATCGCTTTATTGCCTTGTCCCCAAAAAATTGAGTTAGATACAATTTGCATATACGCCTTCAATTTAACATTTCTAAAATTATACGTATTTTTTCTACATTTTCATCTTCATTTTCAAGTTTATCTTTCTTTTGCTCTATTTCCAATATTCTTCTACATCCTAGAGTGAAGTTGTTATATTACATTTGATTAATCTTATCCTGTTTTTTGTAACAGCAATAAATTAAAGATATTAATAGTGCATAAAATATATATTTATATATATATATCTTTGCTGTATACAAAAATATTTGTATTTTGCAACTCAAGGAGTAATACAAATTTGTAATGAGACTTTTTTTTTTGGTATTTTAGTTCAAATTTGAAAACGTTTTTTCTTTCAGACATGTTTAAGCTTTATAGATAAATATTTATATATATACATACATATGCATAAGTATCATACTCTACATGACTTATTTAAATTTTTCGAGCTTAAAGTAAGTATATATATGTATGTTTTATATTTTAGGGTAATTTATATATGTATTTATGTACATCACACAATTGGGCGGTGAACTATATGTACATGTAAGCAAAATAATTGGTTGGTTTTGGCGACCTTTTTGATTTTGATATCAATCTGATTTGGAATTTAGTTAATATTTGTTCGTGATTATATGCAGCATAAAAATCTTACTTGAGATGCTGTATTTAATCATTAAAGCAGAAAATATTAGACTAAATTACAAAACCAACACACAGACACACTTAGCAAACATGTAAAATATTATATGTATAAAAGTCTTAATTGTTTTATGCATGAAAACAGCAAAACTCTTTGCATTAGCAAAATTTCAATGAATTCTGTCAAAAAAAAACGCGATATTTTTCCTAAAGATTTTCAAAAACAGTTTCCGAAATCAGAAATAAGATTTTCAAAGCTTGTAGTACCGAAACAAAACAATTTTTGGAAAAAATACAAAAAAAAACCTTTGGAATAATAATAAATTGTTTGAGATATATTCGTTTTTCTGAAATTTGTCACAATTTGTTGACTGTACAGAGATAAAGCACGCCGATTTATTACAATATTACAAGACATATTACATAAAATTGCAAGCAACGTAAATTGCTAGCTTCATCTCTTAACACAAACTAGAGCTATACTTAAATGAATGACACGGATTATTGTTTATATGGCCTTGGATAGCCGGGTCAAGCTACAATTTGTCAAAAAAATTCCTGGCAAAATGAAAAAAATCGCCGGGTTAATTTTAAATATCAGACAACCCTGCATTGAGTTATCCTTGCCGCTAGCAGGATTACAAGTTTACCCCATTAAGTTGAGAAGAATTAATAATAAAACCGGACGGAGAAGAAACAACTTTAAATTAAAGCATTTGGACTGGCCATCCGAAATATTAAGACGCGATTATTATAAAATTTGTAATAAAGAGAGAAAAAAAACCTTAAACTAAAAGGAGAATCAGCTGACTATTCTATTATCAATGTCGTTTTGGTACTGGGCTGTTGTGGTTTTTTTTTTTTTTTTTTTTGTTGGTAAGACAAAAAAATTATGTATCTGGTAACAGCACTTCAGCAACAAAATATATGTAGTTACACCATTGTTAAGTTTCGGTTTAGGTTGCGTTTCATTGGAGGGGTTGACATTTTTTTTTGAAGTTATGGATATCCAAATGGATATCCTCAAAATTGCTTTTGCTTTTTATACCTCCAAAGCATAAGTCGTTCCTGTGCAGATCCTGACTCCAATTGATTGAAACACCTGCCCAGAGTCCTGATTTTAACCCCATAGAAAGTTTGTTTTTTTTTTAAAGAAGTGTGTGGGTAGACGGAGGACAACAAACAAACCGGCGCTTATAAGAGTTGCAGTTTATAACGTTCAGTACCTAATACATTCAATGCCCCAACGTCTTTAGGCCATAAAAGATGCTAATGAAAAGCATACCAAATATTAGTTTTAAAATATTTTCTTGGTTTACTTCTAAATATGTTTTAAAATTTATCCAAATTTGCTTTTCCCACTATGGTGGATGCACATTGATTTTTTGTGCCCTATGTTATATGTTAAGAACACTTGAATCTATAATTACCAAAACAATTTTTCCAAATGAACTAAAGTAATGTAACAAAATATAGAGTAAAAATACATTTGTATGATTTCATTCATTTTGCAAAGAACTTGCTTGACAAACTGTATATTGTAAAAACCAGTGGTCGGCACATCCCATTACCTGGACTATGACCCAGCTCTGCCACAGCACTGCCGTATAACTTACAACGTAATTACTCGTGTGTTTTTGGCAATCTCAGTTAAAAACCAAGCACTTTTTAGCTTTTATTGACCATCCAAACAGAATATTTTATAAAAAATGCAAATGAATTCTTAGTGCATCAAAAAAAATGCTCTGTATACCGTCTAGGTCAACGTTTTCAACTTCTTAGTGGTTCTTTCTATTACATTAAACACTAATATTGTACATTTATAATAACATATTATTTAATAATAAAATATTAATATGCATTTTATAATTTTGAAAATAAATCAAATTGCATATTTTTAGTTTGCTACGCAATCTGTCTCTCCTCTAAGGGTGAACCAAGAAAAGGTATCGCACTTCGAATGTGTTGCCAGACACACAAAATCAAAACCTCCTTTGTAGGTACGTATGTATATCCGTACCGACCGCTGGTATTAACTAGTTAACTAGTCAGTTATACCACAGAGTATTTGAATTTCAGTAAAAAATAAACATTTGAAGTAAGTGAAGTGTAATATCAAAAACCAAGATTTTCTCCGATTTCCCAACTCATGTAACACGGATCATAACTTAATGATTAAATGCAGCTACAGTGTAACATGGTTTTTCAACGGAATATTTATATTTCAAATCTGCATGCCTAATTAAATTTTACAATGCAAATATATATGTTCGCAACCCAAGTTGTTATCCAGTTATTAACGAGAATGTGTAAAGCCTATCGTAGTACCATTACCTAATCATACCCTAATTCAGATAAACTTCCTGGACCACCTCTTGCTGCTGCTGCTGCTCTTCTATTACTCCACCATCATATTCAATTAATTGATCCGTCTCCGTTTGCTGATGGTGGTCAATAATTATGTGCTCCTGCTCGAGCTGTTCGCGCGTGTGCTGGATACGTCCGACAACAACTCCGCCCATAGTGACGTAATTGCCATCGGCCGTAACGGCGCCCAATTGCATGGCATTGGAGACATTAGGTTCACTTAAAGCTGGCACATTGAAATGATGCGGATGCGGCAAGTTGTTGTTCCCACTTTTGTCATTCTGAAATGAAAAACAAATTAATGATAATTTAAAGGAAAAAAAAACTAGACTTCTTTTATCTACATATTTGGTTAAGAAAAGTACAAACAAATAAACGATTCGACTTCACTTGACTAAAATTGTTATAATTATATAACAACTGGAACTGTTATAATTATATAACAATTATATAACAATTCCAGTCAAGTGAAGTTATAACAACTGGAACTGTTAAATTTATATAACAATTATATAACAATTCCAGTCAAGTGAAGTCGAATCGTTTATTTGTTTGTACTTTTCTTAACCAAATATGTAGATAAAAGAAGTCTAGTTTTTTTTCGTTTAAATTATCAACGCCTGGCACATGAAGAACTGTATACATATCTACACATATTTATTTTAAAATTCTGTGAATTCTGTGGCTACCGTGATCCAAACAGATGGCCAGAGGTGAACCGAACGTTTTTATTTACAAGGACTAAACATAGGGCTTTACGCTTCAATCAAAAGTAAAAATGACTTGTGGATGAAAATATAGTCACCTCGCGCTCGATGTGTTGCTGTTGTTGTTCTTGTTGTTGTTCTTCTTGTTGTTGTTGTTGTTGTTGTTGTAGTTGTTGTTGTTGTTGTTGTTGTTGTTGTTGTTGTTGTAGTTGTTGTTGTTGTTGTTGTTGTTGTTGTTGTTGTTGTTGTTGTTGTTGTTGTTGTTGTTGTTGTTGTTGTTGTTGTTGTTGTTGTGATTGCTGTTGTGCATCAGGATCTTTCTTGACCTGATGATGATGATGTGGATGATGGGTAAAAACCAATGGTGGCGGTGTAGTTGGTGTGGCTATAGGCTGGCCTGCATCTATAGTCGCCGTGGTATTTATGCTATTGGTTGCAACTGATGATGGCGTCGCTGTTTGATACGATGTGGATGATTGCTGATTCCGTACAATATGACCAGAGGTAGAGACATTGGTTACCCTGTCGCGTTGATTGGTACGCGTGAGAGTAACTGTCACCTCAGAGCCTAGACCGGCAAAGGAGACAGCTGGGGGAGTCGTGGTAGACGATGATGTTGCAGTTGTTATTGTCCCTCCCGCTGCTGATCCTCCTACTCGAACTCCGCCGGCTGCGGCTCTGGCCTGAAGGATTTTGCGTGTTGGCAATTGGGATGTGCTTGCTGATGTCGATGTTCCTGTTCCCGACGATCCTGATTGTGGCACATAATTAATGAGTAGAACACGTTCACCGCTTGTGGTCTGCGCTGCATGACCACGTAGGATTCTTCGCTGGAGTGATCCGCCGGATGAACCCGATGCTGTGGTTGTGGTGGCTGGTGTTGTGCTCCGGCTATGACTGCTCATAGTGCTCACTGCCGCTGCGTTGCTGCTGCTGTTGCTGCTGCTGCTACTCTGATGCGGCTGCACACCCCCTCCTCCAGGTCCGCTGGTCATATCGTTGGCTCATCATTACGTGTTGTTGCCGCCTTTTAAAATGAAAACCTTTTTTACCAGAATGTTCTTATTGTTGCTCTATACATTTGACATGATAAAGTAGTTTTTTGGTTTTGGTTTTGTTTGATGCAATGGATTGAGTTGGTCGATTATTTTACATTTTTTTATAGGTTAGGAAGAGAAAAAGACAAGATAAAGAACGGTTCGTTAATGATGTGGATAAGCGGATATGCTAATGTTTGGTGGTTGTCTCATGAGTACAATTAGTCACAAAATGTTCGATGTCTTACATTTTTTACATATGTATTTCTCGATTTTTCCATATTTCTTTTTTTTTTTTTTGTTAATAATAGTATTACCAACACAAGAAACTCCCCTGATTGATTTAGTTAGACGTTCCCACAATTGTTTGTTTGAAAGTCTTTAACTTAACCCAACTGCATTTTTCGCCGTGCAATGACACTTGCAGTTGCTCATATGTGTGAATTTCGGTTCCTGATTGGAAAACCGTTAGTAACGGTTTATGATTGGTTTTTATGGATAGACATGGATAGCCAGATACATAGATATACATACATACATATTCAGACTAAGTACATTCAGTTTAAATGTAAGTTAATAAAAAATAAAAGCCAACACCAAAACATACAAAATAAAAAAACTATAATTTCTTTTGAAAATATTTTTTGGTTTATTTTTTAATGTTTTTGTTTTGTTGTCTAAATAAAATAAAATTTTATTTCAGTAAGAATCTAAGATATTGTAAATAAAATTAAGTGGAAAATTCGTTACATATAAAAAAGAAACTCTTGTATGAATTTTTAAAAATTGACATTAACGAGAATAAAACGAAAAGGCCAAATATTCCACCTAAATAAAAACTTATAAAAAAATTTGCAGCTATTAAAATTATAAAAAAAAATATATATAGAAACATATCTTTAAATTTAAAGATAAGAGCGCATAGTACAATTAATTGTGGGCCGCAAAGATACATCTTAATAGAGAAGTTCCAATTTCTAAGAATACCTTTGAGTTTGAGTTTGGAAGGCTAGATAAGTAGATGTACAGTTTTTTTTTAAGGCACAAAACCGACAATAACCAATAATAAAAATAAAAAAAGAAAGCTTAATTACAAAAAAATCTTGTTTGTTTTTTACCTCACTAAAACATAATCCAATTGCTCGAAATCCTATGTATATTTCATTGATATATATAAGCCATAGATAGTTTTTCAGTGACGCTTTGAGCAAGTGCTGCTTAAAAAAAAAACAAAACATAATATTTTTCACTGATTCTTAAGTCTGACTAGCATTCCTAGCAATGGGACTTTGGTCAAACTAACTATTAATCCAATAACCATATAGCGCCACTTATACAATTATCATTAATAGTAACAATCTAACATTCCATACATCAAATCAAATTTTACAATTAATTTCACATACAAAACAAAAAAAAATAACTACAAATATTTGCAGAAATAATGGGTAAACAAAACAATAGAGCAATGGATTAACTAAACTTAGATTTCAATTGTTTGACTTAGTGCAGTCTAATTTGGATTTTAACAGGATAATAATTAAAATAATTCAACCGAAATCATTGAATTAGTATTGCCAATTAGAGTACGATTAGTATTGTACATTTTATCTCTCGCCACTTTTTTTTTAGAGCTTTTGGGAAAATTAAAACACGTGTAAATGTAGGCATTTAAAAGTTGAAACCCCAAACTAAAGATTTATATTATAGGGCTGTTCGTTCCCAATTTCATTAACTTTAAACAATAAACTTGCATGCCAATCCTGATATTCATTTTAAAAGTATATTTTAATAGTTCTTTATAGATGAACCCACGGGACTTTCAAAAGAATAAAAATGACAAGTTTTGTAATTTTACCGAACTTGAAATTGTATGAAGCTAAGTAAGAAACAATGGAATTTAGAATATCAAACATTTTCAAAAGTTTATAAATCCGTCGGAAATAAAATTGGGAACGAAATAAATAATTGATTAATGGATCTATATATCGGTCCAATCAAAGCGTCTGTTGTGGTTGTTGTGTTTGCTGTTGTTGCTGCTGTTGCTGTTGGAAATCAGTTATATTCACCTGATTCAAATTGCCTATAATTTGATGGCCCTGCAAGGTCTGCACTTGTGCAATTGACATAGGTTGTCCTGCCTCGCTGCCGTCAGAAGATTGAGCGACTAGCTGCTGCTGCTGTTGACTAGCCGCTGCTTGCTGCTGAGCTGCAGCCTGTGCGCTTGTTGTTGCTGCGGTAATATTTCCTGACGAATCAATAATCTGGTGATGTTGCAGTTGTTGCTGCTGCGATTGCGGTTGTGATTGTTGAACTTGAACTTGTTGCTGTTGGACCTGTCCACCAGCCGATGTAGTTACTGTCATTGTTTGTTGTTGTTGCTGTTGTTGTTGTTGTTGTTGTTGATGTTGTTGCTGCTGTTGTTGTTGTTGTTGTTGTTGTTGCTGCTGTTGTTGTTGTTGTTGTTGTTGTTGTTGTTGTTGTTGCTGTTGTTGTTGTTGTTGTTGTTGTTGTTGTTGCTGTTGTTGTTGTTGTTGTTGTTGTTGTTGTTGTTGTTGTAGTTGTTGTTGCTGTTGTTGTTGCTGAGCATCGGGATCTTTCTTGACTTGAACACCTTGTAGGGTGTGCAACGATTGAACAGTCTGCACTTGAGGGACCCCACCGCTGGAGCTTAGTGTACCATTCCCACCCGATTGTGAACTGCTTGAGGTACCTCCAGGCTTTTTGCTACCGGGTACTGAAAGCGATTAAATTTTTGGGTTAAGAATTCGGTAAATTTAATTTAAACGTAAGAAACAGGGAAAGGTATAGATCCTTAACAAAGAAGACGACAATACAGTAGTTGCTCATCCAAAAAATACATGTCACTCTTAAGGTGGTTTTCACTATCAATAACTCAATCTACAAAAATATCTAGGACTCTTTCAGTGTGTGATGTATGTGTGTTGTTTGATCATTGTATAAAGTGAAATGAGAAATTTACGAAATTAGGTTAATTTTAAGGATTTGTCGATTTCATGCTATTATTTACTCCAAAAAATATTTTGAAGTTTAGGAGAGATACGTGTTCTTATGGTTACGACTCCTTAAATAGAACAAATGTCAAAACGAAAAACCCCTATTGAAGCCCATAATCTTTACTTCCAATGACGGACAACTCAAACAAAAAAAATATATAGTTCAATTTTTCTATCAATTTTTGAAATCTACATTTTTTTTTAAATTGGTAAAAAAAATTAAATTATCGCTCAGGTCACTCAAATCGGCTACCTTGCCACAATCTAAGGCCTGAATTATATAATTGAACTTAATTATTGAATATTGGATTTTGTTTTCATTTGATTAAATCGATATATCCCAAATAAACCGCAATAATAATATCGCAAATTTCATTATTAGTATTGTTATGCAGTGAGTAAAACAAAAAGACAACACTTATTAATCGCCGATATGGAAATATTTAAAAAAAACAGAGTTAAACATTTTTGTTAATATGCATCACTAGTAACAAACAAAATGAAAACAGTTGTACCAACATTAAGTCAATGAACCCAAATTCAGCATAATTTGTATATATATAGATATGTATGTGAAATATGAATAAATGAAACATGAAAAACAAAAATGACAAACAGGACGATCGGTGAAATAAAGAGCGAAACACACTTTTAACTGAAGTAAATTAAGGTTTAACAAACAAAACGAAAATGTATTGTAACAAAAAAAAAAAGAGAAAAAATAATTAATTAATTTATATTTTCATTTTGTTATAAGCCGAAACTGAAAATGTGCTTAATCTTGGAAGGGACATTCACGAAAAATCACAAAGTACAGTATTTTCTTGCAAAGTAAAAAGGGAAGTCAATTTTTAGTTAAACCAATGCTCAATAAAAAAAAAAAGATGAACTTCAGCCAATGCAAAAACTAAGCAATATTTATATATATATTTATGTATTTATATATATACTGAATATATATATATAAATATGTATTCTTTTTTTATTATTTTTGTAAAAACAAATTTGTAATATATCATTTTTAAATAAATCAAACTTAAAGTAAAGCCGCAGAACTGTAATAATACAATATTTTTACAAAATATATTTATAGAGTTCTTTCTTTGCGACAAATTATATCGTTAATTAAGTAAAATTAGAAACCAAAAACCTCCCACTCTGCATCTTTGCTTTCTGTCTGTCTTTCACTTTCTCCGTCCGTCTTTCTGAAGGTTTAAGTGATATTTAATAATATATGCAAGAAAATACTGCATACGGCTTTTTCGCAATTTGGACAAAAATATTAAAAAAAAAAAAACTAATGTTATTTTCTATCATTTAACTTACAACGAGAAAAAAAATTGTACAAAAATAATAAAAATGAAGAAAGCATTTAAAAAAAATTATGCACGGATTATTTTTCTTTTAGTTATTTACAAATCTTTGTATGTGTGGGTGTTTGTGTTTGCGTATGAATGTGTGGTTGTGTGTAGTGAGTGCGGATGCGTGTGTGTTAGCGGAATGATCTAAGGAGGCGGGCGCGAAGCTGGGGAATCAGCGACATTCAACAGCACCTAACAAGAGGCATGTCCACGACTATTGCGGCTGCTGCTGTTGCGGTAGGAAGACCTGGTCTCCTACTATATGAATGACATTCTGCATTCCCTGTTGAGCTTGTTGCTGACCAGTGATAACGCCGCCACTATTACCAACACCGGCACCACCGCCTCCTTCGTGTTTAATATTAACACCCATAATATGGGTCTGGCCTCCACCTGCCGCCGACAGAGTTGTTGTGGCCAAATGGTGTTGCTGTTGATGATGATGATGCGGCTGCAGTTGCTGCGACTGTTGCTGGGGTGGTAGCACACTTTGTGCCATTACAGTAGAATGACTGCTTACGGGCGTTGTGGCTGTAATTCGAGATGGCGTTGTACCTTCTCCTATGGATGTTCCGCCTACTGTAGTGTCGCCTTCCGTTGTTGTATTTAGTTCGGTGCTGGTGTCAAAGGTCATATCATTACCAACAGAGGACTTACTTTTTTTTTCCTTCTTTACACCTGGTTTGGCGAAATGCCTTAGTTCCAGATGTCTACGTAGATTGCGTGATTGACGTATTACAGCATAACAAATAGGGCAAGTAGCAGGTTGTTCAGATTGTGAGCGTGATCGTGGTTCTAAGGTTAACAAAAGAGTAAAGAAAAAAAATATTAAGGTGTAATCATTTTAATACGAGCAGGCAGGTCGTCCAAACCCAAAAAAAATACTAACATTCTTTTTTTGATTGATTATAACATGGTTCTTACAACTTACTTTCTGTGCCGGGCGGATGTTTGGTTCTCTTGGCCTTCGGGGTGGAAGTAGTTGTACCACTACCACCAGCACTGGGTGTAACCGTTGTTCCCGCTGCAGTTGTTATTTCGCCTGTAGTTGCATTTGCTGACGTAACGGGTATCATATTATTCGGATCCATTGTCACAATAGTCTCTACTTTTTGCCCCTCACTTTTGATAATTGGAGTGGAAGTTATCAATTGGGATTCGGCACCGTTCTCACTAAGGACTTGTTGCTGAACCTGGACTTGCTGACCCCCAGCAGCGGAATGAGAAGAGGTCGGTGTACCCATAATTGTGTCCATGCCATCAACTTTGCTTATTTTCGGAGCCGTAGCTGTAGATACAATGAAATCAAGAAGAATTTAAAATACTCCCAGGTCTAGGTATGTGGCGTTTACACTTACGTGACATCTTTTTTCCACGAGGTTTACGTTTACGTGCTGGAAGAAAGGCCTGTATCACTGCCTGATCATGTTTAGCTGCATCCGAGGTGACAATTGTTTGCTGTTGTCCAACTGCATTCGTCTGCGTGGTTGCCTGTAGAATTTGCCCCGTATGATGAATATCCTCGACAACCTGAGCGTGGACAGTCTGTTGAGGGGCCGTTGCAATAGTTGCAAGCAATTGATCCTGATCATGGTGTTGTGGTATCATATGTTGCAGTTGTATCGAATGGGTCGTATAATCGTCCTTGGTCACAGTTTGTGGAGCTAAGCCTTGAATGTTTAAGCACTGCGCTGCCTGTAACAGCGATGGCAATTGAGCATGATCCACACTAACTTCACCGCGGTAGACAAATTCCAAAAGTGCTTCCAAGTCGTTAGCATTAACGCCGGCCAACATGACTACAGGATGTTTGCATGGTGTGTTCTATAAAAGAGAAAGAAGTTGTTAACATTATTTCAATCGCATTAATTTTTAAATGCTACACATTAAGAATAGTAATTTAGAATACTAATCTAGTTTGAGATAAGTAGTGATCTACTGTAGATAAGTACATACATACATATGTACATATGTAGCTTCCAGCTAGCCAAAGTGTCTCATAATTGCTAAATCGCAGAATAATTACTTTTAAAGTATCAGTTGATATGTACATACAAACATACATACAGCTGTGTTCAAAATTATAGTAGCGCATCACCTTGTAACATTTAGATTCATTTTTCGACATGGTAAACATTCAAAATTAAATTTTTGTTTTAAATATTTCAAGGATTAGGATACAAACAAGAGATTAGTTACTAGATTCCTTTTGGTTTTCTTTTATTTTAATAATTTTTTATGACTTTTCGATAATAGACCGAAAAGTGCCTGTTCATAAATATAGTAGTGGTTTACTAAAAATAAAAATAAAAATAAAAACGATTCATTTGATTCGGGAATGATTTTTTGAGTTCTCCTTACTCAATGCACTCTAGTACTTTGTTGTATAGCCTTTATTTTTAATAACGGCATCGCATCGGCGGGGCATCGAGTCGATGAGGTCCTGACAACGCTTCAGGGGGATTTGCGACCATGCTTGCTTAACTATTTCCCAAAGCTCAGATTTATTTGATGGGTTTGATGTTGCCACAACCCGCTTAACGTCTCCCCATAAGTTCCCGATCGGGTTAAGGTCTGGGGACTGAGATGGCCATAGCATAACGTGGATGTTTTCCGGAGCAAACCAATCCTTCGCAAGCTTGCTGGTATGGGTTCTTGTTGGAATGTCCATTTTATCGGCATTTCTCAACTAGCATATGGTAGCATTGTATTTTCTTAAATGTCTACATAAACGTGTCTATCCATTAAGCCGTTAATCATATAGATCGGGCCCACGCCGTTGTAGGAAAAGCATTCCCATATCATAATGCTGAGGCCACCATGCTTAACCGTTTTCTTGGTGCACCTAGGGTTTTACTCAGTGTTTGGTGGACGTCGTACATACTGCATAGACCCTGTTCCGCCAATAAAACAATAAAACCTTTCGTCTGTCCATAATATGTGGCGCCACTTTTCTGCAGGCCAGGCCAGATGATCTTTGGCAAACCTAAGACGTCTTTCCACATGTTTTGTAGTCAGTAGAGGTACTTTTCTGGCATTAAGATTTTCCTCCATTAGGCGACAACGGACTGTGACATCATTGAACGAGAGATTCAATTCTTTTTTGATGTCTTTAGATGATGCTGACGGCCTAATCTTGCTGAAGCGCACAATGCGTCTATCTTCGAAAGTGGTAGTTTTGCGTTTTCTACCCTGATTTTCTGGCTTTTTTTTTTTTTGTAGTTAATCGCATTAAATATCATTGTGGGTGAGCATTCAACAATATTTTCAATTTCCCGGTATGATTTGCCTTTTGCTCTTAGACTGACTATCAAATCTCTTTTCTCAGCCGAGCAATTCTTTCCCCTGTGAAAATTGTTCACCAAAACATGAATTACTACATTACACTTACTATTGAAGATTTTTTGTTGCACTAAGAAGTTATTTGAATTGATTTGCAACCACTTATACCGGGCACTACTATAATTATGAACAGGCACATTTCGGTCTATTATCGAAAAGTCATAAAAAATTATTAAAATAAAAGAAACCCAAAAGGAATCTAGTAACTAATCTCTTGTTTGTATCCTAATCCTTGAAATATTTCAAATAAAAATTTAATTTTTAATGTTTACCATGTCGAAAAATGAATATATGTGTTGCAAGGTGATGCGCTACTATAATTTTGAACACAACTGTATGTATGTACACATATTTATTTAGCCGATGGAAAAAATCATCGATTCATACATACATACATGTGTATGTATGTACATATGTATGTACATATGGTTCGCATGTACATACAGTCAAGGAAAAAGTCAACATACACCTCCAATTTTACCAAACTTCGGCTTTCTGCAATAAAAATGAAAAATGTAAGTATGTACTATGTATGTATGTACATACATATGTCATAATTTAGAGAACAGAAAGTTAACTCAACGGGAGAATAACAAATTTTTTTTAAATTTAGACAATTGAACTTTTAAACCCAGTTTAAAAAACTCTGAGCAATAAGGAAGACCTACAAAGAAGAAATTCCGAAATTTTTTCCCCCCACTATTTTCGTTGTTTGCCGATAACTTCAATTGTTTAAATTTAAACAAAATTTGTTTTTCTCGCATTGAGTTAACTTTCTATTTTCTAAATTATGACATATGTACTTACATTTTTAATTTTTATTGCAAAAAGCCGAAGTTTGGAGGTGTATGTTGAGTTTTTTCCTTGACTGTATTTCAGTGGTAACTTGATCACCGGATATTTAATATCTTCAATCACCCAATTCATGACAATTATTTGCATCTGATTTCAAACTAGAATTCAAAAACTTAAAATAAAAGTGATATTGGTGCTGGTATAATTATTCTCATTTTTTCCGAAATACATACACACGTATGTACATATGTACATACATACATATGTGAAAGATTGTTTTCATCTTAGCAAATGTATGTACATACATACATACATACATATGTATTCCGAAATCAATGTAAATTCGCGGAAATTTCAGATTTTATTTTGAACAGTCTTTCCGTTGTGGATCTACCACGGGCGATGTTCTGATGCGTCTGTTTGACTGAGAGACAGTCCAACGAGTGTCGATGGTGACACCGACAGAGACCACCGGCGGCACCGACAGGCAGAGTCAACCACCGAACAATAAAGCAAAGGGAGATGAAAACTCACAATGTGCTCACACACACACACACACTGAGACACTGCACACTCAGAGACGACGCCGATGGCAGACATACTCTCCTCTCCACTAATGGTAGCACCAGTTCTCAAAACACTATTCGAGTGAAAACCGGCATTTACTTCATCTGCGCGGCGCTCTGCAACAAGCAGTTTTTCTGCATCAGGAGTAGGAACTGGAGTTGACAAGCTCAGAACACAAAAATAAGAAAAACAAAAAATTGAAAGAGAAAGAGAAAGCCAAAACCACCGCTTGCTCTCGCTCTCTCTCTCCAAAAAGAAACACATATCAAATTAAGAATTGTCTCTCCCATGACTGGTTTGGGGTTTGGCTCCGTTCCCATTCTCGAATCGAATTGCCAATCTCTTGAAATGTCATTTACCATGCTCCCAGCTCCCGTTCCCTCTCTCATTCCGTTACCATAATCGAACGAACGCTCTTTGAACTTCTACCAATTCGCGCGCGTGTTGTCGCTCATCGATTTTTCAGAGTTGCATTTGCTGAGTTTTCATTTTATACATACATACATATACATTTCTTGTTTCAGAGTCTTGCCATAAGTCGTTAAGAGGAAGCAGGAGCAACAAAGAGCAGCCTCTATGTAATTTCCCTTGTTTTGGTGAGTGTAAGCGAGATCAGTACAGAAAACATCTTTGCGATTGAGTTGCTGGGTTTGGACTCTTGCAGAGTTCAACATAATGTTTTTTTGTTTGACATTTCCCTTAGACTCTGAGCGGCAGTTTTAGAAAGTACGCTCTGTTTACGTTTTTTTTTTCTGGTCCGACCATAACAGAGCGTAAAACTGAGGCCGGTCAGGTGTTTGGATCTCTCCGTTTATCCAGACTATCTGTCGACGGACAACAAGTCACAGAAATGTTGCACTTTGAAAAAGTTAAACTTCATTTTCAAAAATGGTCTTGAACAAATGGCTAAAGATAACACTTAATATTAAACAAACATATAATATTAATAACGGCAAAATCTTATTTTCTGCTTTTATATGAGGAGTGTAATAGTAATTACTACTACTACGAACATGTCCAATGTCTATGCGTTTATATATGGATACATATGTATATGTACATAAATTTCTTACATTTCACTGTGTTGGCTAAAGAAATTCCTGCAAAACTTTTTTTTGTTTTTGAACATACATACATACATATGTATGTAAAGAACGATTTACATTTGTACATATTTGTCAGTCTACTATATCTTTGTAAAGGGGAAGATTATCCGAATTTGTGATCTACATACAAACAATTCTTTGCACTAGCAAAGTTGGCACTAAAATTTATATTCACTATGGTGTTTCAACTTTATTTCATATATTTTTAAACAATTTTTCGGCCTAATATTATAAACAAAACAGTATATTTTCATTAAAACAAATCAAAATTAATATTAAATCAAGTATAAAATGAAAAACAAAACAAAAACTTAAACGACTCTGAATATCAACTGTTAATTAATTCTTTGCAAAAATGCAAACTCAGGTACAAAATAAAGTAAGAAATATTAACAAAAAAATCAAGCATTAATATTTGGTGTGTCCTCCTTATCTTATATTAATTGTCAATTTGTGAGATTAAAATACCATCTAATTGCTTTTATAAGTTTCGGTTCAATTTATCGAAACGATTAAGTTAAGTAGATTCTGCTATTATTTATTTGTATTTAAAATGTTTTTTTATGATTACAGTAATAGACGTAATACTTAATTCGGCTTGTTCGAAAAATGCCCCTAAAGGTGAAAAATATTGCTTTCAACATTTTCTCTATAGGCAAGTTTAACTGTACAGCTAAAAATGCCCGTCTTACACACACTCACTGTTAAAATACATGCACATAAGTATAGAAAAAAGAGGTCGCGCTCGTGTAAACCACAGCGAAGACAACAACACACACACGACTCGTCACTTTGGCGCTCTCGTTTGCGCTCGCTCTAACACATTTCGAATCAAAAGTTGGCGCAGCAGCTTTTTGGTTGCTGCTCCCCCCTTTCCCGCTTACTTGCAACCCACCCAATTATTTTCAAATGAGAAACTGGTTCTCTCGCTCTCGCCGACGCTCTTGATAAGAGTATATATGTTTATGGTGGGTGTGGGACGGAAGGTGAGTTTGACGTACATTGAGTCATAAAAGTATTCGCATACTCACAAAGTTAAAGTTCTCCTTGATACAACTTTTCCTCTAATAACAAATTTAAAAAATTAAAGTGTTCTCTAAATTCATTACTTAATTATGCATCTGAAGAAAAAAAAAATTTAAATTTCGACGTTAACCTTAAAAAGTAAGAAACAGCACAAATTTACATGAAATAAGTATTGGCTTGTGCCAATAACCGTGTATTGAAATCAGTTTGCTCCATTGCAGGTGTACCGCGCTTTTACTTTGTGGGTCCTTCATTGGTTATGCCTCCTTTGGTACGGCATGCAAACTTCTTTTTCGGAAGGTGTCATTTTATTCCATTCTTCAATTAGTGCCTCCTTGATGGAATCCTTTGACGTTATGTGATGAGAACTTTTCTTACCGTCCAGAAGATGCCACACATTATTATTGTTATCAGATGTTTAATAAAACCATAAATTTAGAGAACACTGTTTTCAATTTTTTTTAGTTTGTTATTAGAGGAAACGTTATAGAAAGGAAACCCTTTGTAAGTGTGCCGATACTTTTTTGACTTACTATAGTTAGCGTCGGCGCTCAGTGCCCAACTCATTCAACTTATTTTTTGCCTAGTGCTAACTATGAGGGGCATAGAGGGTATCTTAAGGCGCTAACAAAAAAATACATTAACTCAAATAGAAGACAACTCACAAGAGTGGAATTATTGCTGATTTCTCATTTAAATGGGTGTGCATAAGTGTAGTTTTCTCCAGCAACAAAAATAACACTAACCCATTTTTCTCTGTTTACAAACTGTACGCCTGCCTACGCGAGTAAGCAACTTTTGAGGTTAGGTTAGACATAAGGTAGAAACCCAACTATAGAGAAATTATTTGAACACACTCACCTTTAGCAAATCCAATAAAAACGGCGAGGCGGCACATAGGACAATTTTATGGGCGGGAAAACTACGGCCACCCGCTGCCAGAGTGCAATCGACAAGGTCGCCATGGCAGCGCAACAATTGTATGGCCGATACCAGACTTGTGCCATAATCGCCCCAAGTGAGCGAATATAGTGAATTCATTGGCAACGACATTAGGGCTGTCGTGTCCAAATCCAACAATTGCTCTGGTTCCTCTCCAGCGTTATGAATATATAGATTGCTATTTGTCTCCAACACGACGAAGCTGTTTTTTAGACAGTTGGGAGTATCAAAAAGATTCCTCAATTTCGTTTCGGATTCAGAAAAAATTCCTGAATCTCTGGCTCTCGCTCGCTCGCTCGTTGCTGACTGTGTGTTCTCTATGAGGGTATGTTGTGTGCGTGTTTGAGTCCGTGTGTCAATGTGTGGGTCTGTAAAGAGTAAAGAGCAGAGGAAATTTAATTCTCGTGTGCTCTCGCTCTCTCGCGAGAGTTTTAGGTGAATGAGTACGAGTGTATGCGTGGTAAGCGAGACAACGCATGTGGTGGGAGCGCGCTTAGTAAACGGCTGCAATTTTTTTTGTTTTTTTTTAAACTTTTTTTTTTTGTATTTTTTTTTTGCCCGCCCAAAACAGTTTTATACACAAGAAATTGAAATTATTCCAAGTACACATAAAAATAGCTCATATATAAGTATAGTTACACATGTACATTACTGTATTTCTACACACACGTACATATGTATATCTACACAGTTTTTTGTACATCTGTATACACAGACATAAATTTATATACATATATGTATCAAATAAATATATATATGAAAATCACACGCATACACTGTTAATACATTTGTACATTTCTGGTTTCGTTGAATTTGTTTTTTTTTTTTTGATTTTGTGTATTTTTCTCAATTTGTATCATTTTGAAGTTTATCACAACTTGCAGCCTCTGTCTCTTTTGTTATTGTTTTCACTCGCTCCCGTTTTTTTTCTTTGCTTTTTTATCTTCTCACCGGAGCGCCAAATGAAAAATCTTTCAGTTTAGCTGCTGTTTTCCCTTCTCTTTAGGTTTCGACTTTTTTCTGCCTTGTCCGCTCGCTAACGTTGAATAACTCGAACTGAGCGCTGAGCACTGAGCATAAAATACTGCCTGGCTTCGATCGAATTACGTTGCTGTGTGTTGCTGCCACGTTCGGTCACTATACATATGTATGTATGTACAAGGGAGAAAACGGAAAACGTTGCCAGCACTGTGCGCTGTCCCCTCTTCGCCAGCGACTGGTCATGCGCATACATAGATACACGCACACACACATACCACACAGGCAAGTCAACTGCGTTCTGCTTTGGTGGTTGGTTTCTCGCTTCGACTGTATTTTGTTGCTCTTGAAAGTACAGTTTAACGTTTAATCAGCATTGCCAGATGAAAATATTGTAAAGGCAATAATACACAGTCAGTCAATACTTGTGTTTTTAATAAATATAAACATTTGCAATAATCAAAAACAAAAAATTTTTTTTTTTACAATTAATGAACATTTATTAATATATGTACATTAATCTTAGAATATGTACATATTTACATACATACATATGTATATATTTTTTTGTGTTAGAAATTTTAAAACACCAATCTACATACATATGTACATACATATGTACAAAGATTTATACATACATACATATATGTACATATGTAGGTGTAACTGTATTTACATGAATAAGTACAAATGTATGAATATATGTACATAATGTATGTACATACATACATATGTATGTATTTACAAAAATATTTTTTGTTTTATAATGTACATACAAATGTACATTTAAACATTCATACATATTTACATACATACATATGCATGTACATACTTTTGTATGTATGTACATATGTATGTATATATGTACATATATCTACGGCTTTCTTTAGTTTCCAAATTTCTTTCGGAGTTTTGGAAACGTCAATATTTTTTAATTTTTGTATGCGCTCTTAATGTTGTTCATACATCGACATATGTACATATGTATGTATGTATGTATGTACATACATTTGTACATACAAAAGTACGTATCAACAGATCCTTCTTTAATTACATATGTATGTACATATGTATGTATGTGAAAAAAGCCGGCTCGCGCTCTTTACGTCCTCTCTAGTAAAAATCTCGTGCGCTCAATATTTTTCTCTTTTTGTTTTCCCTTTTCCAATCACCTGTTACTTTTGACATGTGTATGTGCATATACACACATTCCAGCTCTGACCCTAATTTTCTTATGCAGATCAAGTCCCGCTTAAGAGTAGAAATCGACTGGAGAACCAGAGACAGAGACCAGTTTGTTTTGATTTTTTGTATGTTTGGTAGGGGAGAGCGGTACTGTTATTTGTTCTTGGGGAGGGTTCTGTTCATGGTCATCAACAGTAACAGCCCTACGTCTCTGTTTCTCTGCGAGCAGTAGGAGAAATGAGAGGTATGTATTTTGATGCTGTGTGACCAAAAATTAAAAGGTCCAATCAGCATTTAAAGCAACAACATGAGCGAAATTTTCACAGCTGGCAACGCTCCACTATGCACATGTGTACGAGAGAGAAGTTAGGTGGTTGGGGCAAAACGATGGGTTTGGGAGGCATTAGAAACAGAATGAATATTTTGTGGGTGAACAGTGGGATATTTGCATACATAAATATACATACATTCGTATATGTGTGTACATACATTTATGTACATATGTATGTACATATGCTCGTATGTCATAACCAAGCGTACATATGTGTGTACATATGTATATATGTATGTACATACATACATATATGTACATATGTACATACATATATAAGCAAAGAAAACTTTTTTAAAGGTCACCAAAGTGTTGCTGGTAAAATTGATTTAAAAAACAAATATTTGAAGCCCACTGGGGCATTGGTTGACTTGGGACTGAATTTCGAACAGTACGATTATTCTGCTTTGCTTTACTTTGGCCTTCCCCACAACACACTTACACAAACGTATGCGCACACACATACATATGTACAAACATGTACACCAACTTACATACATACATACATACGTGAGTGAGTATAGATACATACAAACATACATATGAATGTATGTACATACATAACGAATAAAAGCAAAGCATGAAGAATTCAGCACAAATTCGTTTAAAACAAATACGAAACTGTATTTGCCTATCGCGTTTGTGTTCACTATGTGTGTACATACATACATACATACACATACAAAAGTTTGTATGGGGATAGGTATATTGGAGCTATCCCCCTCAACTGTTAGTGATGCCATAAAATTATAACCTTATACGAATTTGTATCACTTATTAATTCAACGATGAAAGAATGAAACAATCGGCGCTTCACAAAGAATTTTCACGGAAGAACAAATGGAAACCATCTCCTCATGGTGGTTGTCGCCGCCATAATAAACTCACATTTTATTTAACCAGCGAGCGAACGAGTAAGAGCACCGGCACTGTCCGTACTCCTGCTCTGAGAGGTACAATTTGATTTCGCTTAAACCGCTGAGTGGAGAGGTTGGGAGAGCTTCGAGCGGTAATAGTGCGCACTCCATTAATGTGGGAGAAGAGCCAAGAGTCCAAGACATTGCTCTATCTCTTGGTATGATATACCTTTTGTTTCGGATCCAATTTCCCAGTCGAAATTGGAGACCGTCAGCGTATGTACATATGTACATACATACTTTTGTACATGTATATACATATGTACATACACATGTACATACATATGTACATATGTATGTATGTATGTATGTATGTATATTCATACCGTATCTCACAGTCAGTGAAAAAGTTTAAGAAGTTCTTTTTATTTTTAATTTATTAATTTTTTTTTCTTGATTTTGAACCACATTAAGAAAACTCATAAACATATGTACATATGTATATACATACATACATATCTATATATGTACATACATGCATATGTACATATGTATGCACGTATGTACATATTTCGCCCCAAGCGACCGGCTCTTAATGTAGAATCTACGCAGTAGATGTTCGAGTGTAAATATCTTTAAACAGATTTGTTTTTAATTTTGCCTTAAAACCCTGAAAAAATGAGCGATAGTGTTTTTATACCTTGTAACATGAGCATGTTAATTTTGGTCAGAAGTGTGAAACGCGTAGAAGAAAGCATCTTCGACATCACGACGAGCCGAGTTCATTTCACTAAGTCCGTCTGGATCAACGCAGATTCCTCGTTGACCGCTTAAACTATAGCGCTAAAATTTTGGACGTGAGAAAAATAATTTTGGTCGGAAATTTCGTTTTGCTTTTCACGCAATAATCTATAATTCTGACAAATTTGATCAAAATCAGACAACCATATCATATGCATATGTACATATGTATGTATGTATGTATGTATGTATGTAACTCCAGTTAAAGCACCGCTCAAGGAACCGCAAAAAAAAAATTATAGAAAAAAAACATGCGTGCAATGTTCACGCTGAAGTAAGATACAAATACTTCGGTATCAATATTCTCATTGCATATTTTAAATATACATATGTACATATGTATGTACATATATACATACATACATATGCGTCAATTATTGATTTGGATCTGGTTGTTGGTACAGTACGGCTGTCGCACATTTTTATACCCTTGCTAAAAGCGTATATTAATTTTAGAAGAAAGCATCTCTGACCATATAAAGTATACATATACATACTTACATATGTATGTACATACATATATTTTCGAGCAGAACGAGACGAGTTCATATAGTCATGTCCGTCTGTCCATCCGTCTGGATCGACGCTATCTCCTTTTAGTGAGGGGAAATTTCGCATGTAGGCTTGTACATATATACTACACAGGTTGTATATCTCGGATTCAGCCGGATCGGGCCACTCTATCATATAGCTCCCATACAAACGAAAAAGTAACCATCAGTGACTTTTCTCGTCATATAATCTAATATTTCTTAGTTTTGTATACCTATTAATGACTGTACCATAGGAACGATCGGTCGAGAACAGTGACAGTAGCTCAGAAAATAACGATATGTTATATGATATAGTGGTCCGATCCGGCTGAATCCGAGATATACAACCCCTGCAGTATATACAAGCCTACATGCCTGTAGCTCTTACGGTCTAGGAGAAGATTGCGTTGATCCAGACGGACGGACATGGCTATATGAACTCGTCTCGTCGTGCTGATCAAAAATATATATGTATACTTTATATGGTCGGAGATGCTTCGTTCTATGCGTTGCACACTTCTGACCAAAATTAATATGCCCTTTTTGCAAGGGTATAAAGATCTCGCTCACTGCTTACAAAGCTGGGGATTTTCATCAGTGCTTACAAAACTGACGGTAGAGTATAGGCAGTTTCACCAGTGCTTACAATGTTATGGACAAGCGAAACGGAGTGCTCGAACGATTTCCGTCTGGGCGATTATATATTAATAATAATAAAATCTGTTGATAGATTGAAAAGGAAATGTTACATATGTATAATGCTGCTTGTTTTCTTCCAAAAAAAATATTTTTCAGTAATTATTTATGCATACATACAAGCTCATGCAAGGCGAAGGGAGCCTACCAAAATAGAATGGATAAAGCTGATTGTCAGAGTTTGTACATAATGTACTCACATGCCGAGAAATAAAGTACATATAATGAGACATAGAAAATAACATATTTGGAACATATTAAAATATTGCTGGTAAAAACTGCACGACTTCGGCTTAGCTCATTTGATATTGACGTTTAATGAAACAATTTTTGTGTCAATCCTCTAACTACTACTTAACAAAATAACGACAGAAAATATTTATAATATTTTTCCCTAGAGTAATTTGGGGCTCCTGAGCTGAAACAAGCATGTAGTCATTCGTTTACTTTTGGTAGGACGGAATAAAATTGTCTCATAACACTTGAAACCGTTTCTCTGCTGCAACGCACAACTTATGGAAATTTACATTTACCTTTCGCGTGAATTTTCTGAATTGGTTTTATATTTTGGATTTGATTAAGAAAATAAACCAACCTATGCGACAGGCAAATGTTTATGCGCCAAAACATGTTTTGCGCACAAAATGAATTTGTAACATTATTAATATATAATTAAAGATAAGAAAAGACATAAAACGTGATAGTTTTTAGAGGATTAAATCGATCACAATTTATGAAGGAGATAATACGATTTCGATAAGGCGCATTGCAGACTTACCTCAAAAATGTTATATCGATATTAATATTTCATTCGCGACAATCTATCTTATTAACAGAATTTGGTCCATTCCAAGGAGAAGAAGCGGCGTGTGCGCATTATCATAAGTGTTATAGCGGCTGTTCTAATTGTAGCTATCATAGCCACTACTCTGGTACTCACACTTGGTTCCGATAATAGCGACGACAATGGGAACAACAATGGATCAAACGATAATGCCATCGATTTGGAGGATGTGCTTACTAACCAATTCTATGCTAAGTGTTTTAATGGAAGCTGGAGTAGTGGCGACAATGTGATATACAAGGAAAACGGGGTAAGATTTTGAGAATAAAAAAGATATTATGCATTTTGAATTTTGTTCCGATTTGCAGTCAATAATGGAGTATGATGTTAAGACAAAAGTGCGTAATGCCAAATGGGAAAACGTTTATATGCATAACTTGGCTTTTATTCCGATTTTGATCAAATTTGATGTTTGCTGGATGTTAGTATCAAATTTATGTGTGCTAAATTTGATTGCACAAGGTAGGCACAATTACGGGAGATAATCGAGTTTTTTCTAATTACGAGGGCGGAAAGAGGCGTGTCGAAATCTTTCACCCTATGGGTGTATGGTATAACAATACAACTAACGGAATATCGCGAAAATGTTGATTATACTTATAAGTTAAAATGAAGTAAGTAAGTCACCTCGCCGACTTCGGTATAAACAAATATTTAAAATTTATTATAACAAATGTATTTGTGTATTTAAAATACTGATTATATGCTGGTTAGCAAGGTTGGTACGTTGGTGGATATTAATGACAGATTTTAGTGTGTCAAATTTAATTGCAGTATTTAAAAACTTCACAAACAAAATCTATGTAAAGCAGCAAACAAATCAAACTTAATGGGCATCTGGGCAGTTTTGCATAAAAATGCCCCCTACTGATAAGCGATGAAAAGTATCTAATTTAAATTAGATACAAAATTCTGATTTTTAATTGGCTCCAAATCAAAAGTTGGAGCTAAATTAAAAATTTTTGGTATGCAGTTTAGCTCAGTTTTGACATACATACAGTGACGAACTAAATTTTTGGCACAGCAAGCTTTTTTAACTTTCTGGCCACCATGTGACCCCTGGAATGAAAATGAGTCGCAAAAAGTCTATTATAATATATATATTATACATAAACAAAGAACTTATTTCAAAAACTTAAACATAGTATTACTAAAAACCAAAAACTAAAAAATAAGGCATATTTCAATGAACAAAATTATTGGCATACAACATACAACTTCGTCAAAGAGTTCATACTTCTGTCTGTAAAATTAAAGATTTTAGCAAAAACGTCCTAAATATATCCCGCCCAAAAAGTGGCTTTTCTTTCAATTTTTACGGTTCATCATCTGAATACAATTACAAAAAAATTACAGAAAAATTATTTCATGAAGTTATTAGACGAGAAAATTAAAATCAAAGTCAAAAATTAAAATATAAACAAACCAAAACCGAAGTTTATATACCCTTGCAACTTTATACATACCAAATTTCTTTAACTTTAATCGTGGTAAAAAATACAACAAGAGTCACAGTTTTTCACCGAACGTTCCTATGGGAGCTGTGTGATATAGTCACCTGATCTTAATAAAATTTGGCACAGTCATTATTAGGTATATTAAACTGATAAATATTTTTTATGCCAATTGCGTGAAAAGTTATTGATAAAAATCACTGTTTTCGTGCGATCGTTGTTATGGGAGCAATACGATAGTCATCCGATCTTGATCAAATTTGGCGCAGTCGTTTACAAGTGTAATAAACTCACCAATATTATCCGAGATATACAAACTGTACAGTATATACAAGCCTACATGCCATTTCAACTCTGTAGCTCTTACGGTCTAGGAGGAGTTCGCGTCGATCCAGACGGACGGACGGACATGGCTATATGGACTCGTCTCGTCCTGCTGATCAAGAATATATATATATAAGATCCTTCGTTCTATGCGTTGCACACTTCTGACCAAAATTAATATACCCTTTTTGCAAGGGTATAAAAATAAAGATACAAAAAAGATACAAAAATTTGGCGAAATCTGGCTACAATGCAGCGAAGTTAAAGATTGGTCGCGGAATGATTGAAATGATGAGACGCGTGCATACTGCAGTTACTTTAAATTTAAAAATATTTTTCAAAAACTAAATAAATCCAGTTAGTTTAATTTTGTTAATATATCTAAAAAAAAATCCAATTTGATTAAATGGTTATATTATAAATCGTAAATTAGTTAGGTCTGGTGTCTCTTCTGCTGCCATTGAGCATAATATATTCTCATATTATGATCAAGATTCGAATAGAAAATTTGCAATATTAGCAAAATGCGAGAAAGAAAACATAAAAAAACTTGGTCAAGATTCGATTTTTTTTACATTTTGTCCCAATGCTCGGGAACGGACAGATTTAGAGGCTAGATGTCTTCCCAAAATTTGTGGCCCTTTTAATTCTTTAATACTTTGCTGAAGAAATTGTGTAAAAAAATAAATATTTTAGAAGTTAGGAGCAAATGGAAAAAATTGCGTTTTCGAAAAATGGCAACTTTGATGAAAAACTTCCTCAAAAAATTTTGTATGAAACCATCGTGATAACTTAAAAAACTAATGATGCAGTTCGATTCGCAAGACCCGAAATAGGGTGAAACCATCGAATTTTGCCATGTCTTTTTTTTCGACTATAACAATGTAATTAGCCTTTTTCTAAAATATTTTTGATTAGATTCAGCCTTTTCTGTAATTATTTTTTCTGCTATCAAGCATTTTTCGCTCTCGAGAAAATGGCAACACTGTCCGGTAGCCGGAGACCTCACACAAAAAAAATCAAGAGCGTAAGGCTTCGGCCACGCTTTAAGCCAGGGGTAGGCACAAAGAGAGCCAACGCAAACTGTCAATGTATGTGTGTGTTTTACACTGTGAGAAAAGAAAAGTGAACAGATATTGTCTCAATCGTTCAGACGAGCGGAATCGACGATCTGCTGCAAGAAAATAAAAAAGAAAACAACCCCTAAATTAATTTTTCCATGTGCATATTTTCAACAAAGCGACATAGATCCACTCGCGTCGAAATGCTGCAAGCGACTAATTCAGATTTTACGCTCTCGGGTGCAATTCGGGTTGACTTCGGCATGCACACAGATGGCAAAACGAGCAATTGCCGAACAAAAGTGCCCGCACGGGCTATGGGTGCCTACCCCTGCTTTAAGCGATGAGCGACTAAGCGACTGAGCGACGCGCTCTCGAGCGACGTTAATGAGCGATCGCGTTGAGTGAGGTGGCCACGCACTAAGCGACACCGCTCGATTGATTAGTTGCAAAAATGACTTATTCTAAAGAAGTTCTACGAAATCTTCTTGAAAGCCGCTATAGCAAATATAGACAATTAAAGAGAATTCAAAGGCGAAGGTTTGGCGTTCATCCCATAAATCGGGTGAGAAAAGAGTATGGCGAGTTTCATCACCTATACAGTAGCCTTCGAGACCACCCAGATCGATTTTGGCAATATTTCTGCTGAAGAACGATTGGTTTTATTATTTTATTATCTTTATCAGTTATAAATCTATTTTTATACTCTTTATGAGTGTCGTTCCATAAAACGGTTCGGCTTTGAACAGCCGAAATTAATGATTCTGCGCAGATTTTTTGCATTGTCTGCAATTCGTCGCTCAGCGATGCACTAAAAATTAGAATCAATTCTAGCGCTGAACGACGTCGCTCAGACGCTCACAAAATTCGCTCGTCGCTCAGCAGCTGTGTGGCCACTCCAACGCTTTCTCATAAGCTTTAATATTTTACGTCGCTCGAGAGAGCGTCGCTCAGTCGCTCATCGCTTAAAGCGTGGCCCATGATACAATTATACAAGGTAGTCCACTCGGCAAAATCATAGTCCCTTAATATAAGTGCGAGTGAAAGAGCGTTGTATAGTGAGTGTGAGTGAAACGACTGCACAGTGCGTCGATTAACCCGCGCATGGTGCATGGGCCTAAAAGTTTCCTTAGTTATGACAAGAGTTGTAGTTTTTATAATTTAATTTTTATTAGTTTTGAATTTGACATTATTCTTTGTTTTTTTTTGTTTAACAGCTATTCTTTTGTTTAGACTCTTAATTCTAAAGAATATACGTATTTTAAAATAAAATTTTTTAATATTTACATTAATATCGACCTGCTCAGTGGCGTTCTTGCGACCACTGAAGGGTAAACGCTCTAAAAGAAAACGTCCGCACACAACCTTTCAGTTCGACAAGCAGGCACGCACTGAAAATAAGGGACCAAAAACCGAACGAATTCGGCAGCCGAGTGGACTACCTTGTATAATTGTATCATGGCGTGGCTGAAGCCTAAGGGTTGATTCCCGTTCCTATTGATGGCATTATCGATAGCACTATCGATCCATCGCTATAGGTAATATCATGCATTGCACATCACTAGTTTTAACGCAACTGTGCGATGTTGAATGTTTCCTCATTTACAGCATAAGGAAAATCTATGAAAGATCTCATTACGTTAAACAAATGAAATATTGTTATGATTGTTATGCGTTAATTTAGTTTGTTTTTGAAGTTGAAAATATTATCGACAGTACTATTGAATACTATTGCATATTTTTTGGAAAACCAATCAAACTGTTGGGTGTTGCAACCATCGATAGTTTTACAGCCCTAGCAATCAGATATATGTACATATGTCGCTTTTTTTTATCTTTACTTTCATATACCCATGCCGAGGGTATTATAAAATTGGTCATATGTTTGTAACGCACAGAAGAAGACGTTTCCAACTTCAAAAAGTATATATGTACATACATATATTCTTGATCATATTCTTGATCAGCATGAGAAGCTTTATACTTATTACCTGCATGAGATCAAGTAAAATGAAGTAAGTAAGTCGTCTCGCCGACTTGGATATACCATACACCAGTAAAACAAATATTTTAAATTTATAATAACCAATGCATTTTCGTATTTTTAAAAAAATCTGTTTGCATGCTTTTTACAAGCATATCCTAGTATTTCGCTCACTCAAGCATTCGAGCACCCTAGCGCCCCCACCAGCCAACGGCCACTTCCGGCCATATGGAAAAACGTTTATATGCATAACTTGACTATTTTTATTCCGATTTTGATCAAATTTGGTATTTTGCTTGATATTAGTATCAAATTTAAGTGTGCTAAATTTGATTGCACAAGGTAGAAAATTACGGGAGATAATCGAGTTTTTTCAAATTACGGGGGCGGAGGGGGGCGTGGCAAAATCTTTACATATCAAAATTGTGCGCAATTACTAAGCAAATATTTATACCAACTATGGTGTCTCTAGCTAAAATAGGTTTTGAGAAAATCGGTTTTATTTGATTTGCGGGGGCGGTAGGGGGCGTGGCAACATTTTTATAAACACAAAATGTGCGCGTTTACTAAGCAAATATACATACCAAATTTTGTGTCTCTAGTTGCTATGGTGTTTAAGAAAATCGGTTTTATATCATTTGCGGGGGCGGTAGGGGGCGTGGCAAACATTTGAAACAAACTCGATAAGCGTACATATGACACGAGTCTACATACCAAATTTGGTGGCTCTAGCTCTTATAGTCTCCGAGATCTAGGTGTTCATACAGACGGACGGACGGACGGACGGACGGACAGACGGACATGGCTAGATCGTCTCGGCTGTTGATGCTGATCAAGAATATACATATATACTTTATGGGGTCGGAAAAGCTTCCTTCTGCCTGTTACATACATTTTGGCGACTTTAATATACCATTTCACCCTATGGGTGTATGGTATAAAAATCGATAGGATCGGACCACTATATCATATGGTGACATACGACAAATAGGTGATGGAGTTGGTGTACTGCAATAAAACTAATAATGTGATAGTTCTTTATAAAAAACCGATCGGATAAATAAAACACAAGTTACAGTCGATATAAATCGGCTCTGATCAAACGCTGCCAATCTTGCTTATTTCAAATTTCATAAAGCTTATTTTCGTTTTAAGAAAATTTCTACATATTGTTATTAACGTGCCGTACGCAAATAAACAAACAATTACGTGTCTGTTTGATTAATTATTTAGTGCATGTCATGGCATATGTAGTTTTAAGTTTAAAGTACCTAAGAAGTAAATCTATTTAATTAAAACCTCTGACAAATATGCGGAAACAAATAATGCAATTAATGGCATAATTTCATTAATATAATTCTAAATTTATCAATAAAATTTAAATTTCTACTAAGAGTTATACATCAAGTGTTTTTATAGTTAACTTATTTTTATTACATAGTTTATATTTTTATACCATACACCCATAGGGTGAAATGGTATATTAAAGTCGCTAAAATGTATGTAACAGGCAGAAGGAAGCTTTTCCGACCCCATAAAGTATATATATTCTTGATCAGCATCAACAGCCGAGACGATCTAGCCATGTCCGTCCGTCCGTCCGTCCGTCTGTATGAACACCTAGATCTCGGAGACTATAAGAGCTAGAGCCACCAAATTTGGTATGTAGACTCGTGTCATATGTACGCTTATCGAGTTTGTTTCAAATGTTTGCCACGCCCCCTACCGCCCCCGCAAATGATATAAAACCGATTTTCTTAAACACCATAGCAACTAGAGACACAAAATTTGGTATGTATATTTGCTTAGTAAACGCGCACATTTTGTATTTGTAAAAATTTTGCCACGCCCCCTACCGCCCCCGCAAATGATATAAAACCGATTTTCTTAAACACCATAGCAACTAGAGACACAAAATTTGGTATGTATATTTGCTTAGTAATTGCGCACAGTTTTGATGTGTAAACATGTTGGCAAGCCCCCCTCCGCCCTCGTAACTTGAAAAAACTCGATTATCTCCCGTAATTTTCTACCTTGTGCAATCAAATTTAGCACACTTAAATTTGATACTAATATCAAGCAAAGTACCAAATTTGATCAAAATCGGAATAAAAATAGTCAAGTTATGCATATAAACGTTTTTCCATATGGCCGGAGTTGGCCGTTGGCTGGTGGGGGCGCTAGGGTGCTCGAATGCTTGAGTGAGCGAAATACTAAGATATGCTTCTAAAAAGCATGCAAACAGTTTTTTTTGAAAATACGAAAATGCATTGGTTATTATACTAAATTTAAAATATTTGTTTTACTGGTGTATGGTATATCCAAGTCGGCGAGACGACTTACTTACTTCATTCAATATAGCTTATGGTGACTCTGAAAATCTGGCAGCAATGGATCGCGTTTATTTCGCTTTGCTGGAAAGATGCACAAAAAAAAATTAAATTAAAATAATTTGATCCCTTTTAAATTTGCGAAGTGTGTCACAGAAATCGATAACAACCTGAAACCAACCCAAAAGCAAATATTGGGTGTCACAGAAATGTCGTTTGACAGTTTTAAAATCTCGCTGCATTTCCTACAACATTTGGATAATATCTATCGAAATATGAATGGAATAAAGTACTGTTGAAATGAACTTTGATTATTTTTGGATCGAAATGCATTTAACAACTCACTCAAAATGTTTATTTTTATGTTAAATTTAATGTTTTACGAAAACGCCATTAAATTTAATTAAGCAGCAGGTCGTTTTTGCTACCAACTAGCTGGAACTAGTACGTTTCTATAGAAAAAATGAACCAAGTGGACAACTCTGTACTGATATTGGCCCGACAAAAGAGGAAGAAGAAGCATAAACAGCTGCGAATAGTTCAATTTTGCGCCGCCCTTTTGAAAATACATATTTTCAAATGGTACTTTAGTTAGTTTGAAAGTTGATTAAGAAAACAAAGCAAAACTGTAGATAAATGTTCGAAGAAAATAATAAAAAATGTTCTTGCCACTGCTCGATTCTTTTGAAAGACCTCAATAGCAAAAGTAGACAGATAAAACAACGTTAGTAGGCTTTCTTCTAAAGTATGATTAAATTTTTTAAAATTTTAATTGAATATCAAATATAAACAATAGGCTTGTCAATTCAACGACTATTTTGCGCGAGATTGATATTTAAGAATTTGTTTGTAAGAAAGAGTTTGTAATATAATAATAATTCGTTCACCAATTTTTTCTTTTCTGGAACATGATTTATATATATTGCCATTTGAAAAATGTATAAAAAAAAGTTAAATCCAAAAACAGACTTATTTATTTTTGCATTGCCATTACATTGCCTTCAGCAACTATCGAAATAGCTGCAATCGTTTTTCCAAAGTTAAATCGCCGTGATTTCTGTGATACCAACATTTCATTTGGTAGATTTCAAAAACAAACTGCCTCAAAATCTCTAGAGTTTTCTGTGACACCCCTGGTAAATGTTCTTTGACTCAGCTATTTCAATAACTTGTTCTGCGTATTGTATACGAATTATCTTTGTGCTAGATATATGATTAAATTTAATGAAAAAGGTTTCTTTCTTTTTCTTGATTTTTGCAACGCTATCCAGGTAGAGGCCCAACTGTGCAACGCAAAGTGAATCAAAATTTTGTATAGCAAACCATGTAAAGATTGAAGATAGGTTCCAGGGCTACAAAAATATGAAGTTTTTGAAATATTAATTGGACGAAGTAAAATTTGAAAAACAAAAATTTGAATTACATTCATAAAAAAACGAAAACATAAACAAATTGCAATCAAACAAAATAAACTATTCAAGTATTTTATGAAAAATAAAATTTAAACTATTCGCTCTTTGATGCGCCTTACAAAATTTACAAAAATTTGGTCCAACCTTTACTGAACAGCTTTTTTTTAAATTTTAAATAAATTTCTTTGCGCCAATGGACATTCGCATTAAAACTCCTTCCACCGCCAGGATCGTTTTTAAAAAAATATCCATAGCTTGATCAATAAAACACATACATACATATGTATGTATGTATGTACATATGTACATTAATTCAGTGGCGCCAACAACGGCAGTATAAGCAACGGGTCGCATAAAGATAATAAAAATGTTTTTATGAAAACAATTGATTTCCAAATGTTGCATGTCGTTTACTTTGAGTCTGAGCCGAAATATTAAAATGTTGCCAGGTATTGGCATCACTATTCGGTATACCAAGACCGAACAATATTTTTGGTAACAAGTTCTCGGTTCGGTTTTCGGTACTTGCTTCTCATTATGCTTGCATTTGCTTTACCGGATTTTTCAGTATTTGCTTTTCCTTTACACTCAGTTATTGTTCACACATTCTTGGTTCTCTCGATTTGCAAATAAGAGTATGTACATATGTGTAAGACCGCGTTCCGAAAGTGTATAAGTATTTCGTTTTGCGTTTCGACTGTACTCGTGCATGTGTCTAGTAGGTGTCTTTTTGTCACCCTACTCAAAACCATTGAAGTTTGTGTCGCGGTGCCAATCAATACCGGCTAGGCGAGGCCCAACACAGACCTATCAAAAATTGTATGTGTGCTGCGAGTGTGTTTTTTGCCCTGTCCTTAAGCATTTTAGGCGACTCGTTCCGATCGCACTCGCTTTCAAAACGATTGTGGGAATAAGCGCAAGTGGACAAAAAACGCGTGCGTCTTCCAAGTGTTTCATACACCCCATGGTGCTTGTGTGTAAATCACTCATTATCGTCTAATTTGCTTTTCAGTGCAACTTGAACTTAAACAAGTGATTGAGTTCAAGTTCAGTAGTTCTTTTATTTTAGCAGACTAAATTTTAGAATGACAGCTGAAGACGTAAGAAATTAAATACATACATATGTACATACATACATATATTGTGGTCTACATACACTGCCGATCAACTGAATAGGTTCATGATCTCAGAGGTAGGAATTTGTCCATAATTCCTAAACCAGTATTCCGATTTACATAATTTTTTTTTCTTTAATTCTTAAATCATATTAGAGTAATACGCTGAAGTACGATTTTCAAAAACATTTGATTTATTATATATTTATTTTATCTTCTGAGAGAGTATCAAAATTAGTGATTTTTTTTCGTTCAACTGAATAGGTTCAACCTATAAAAATAAAAATTATGAAACAAACTTAAGATTATTTTCATTTTTTTGGCTCTTAGCTTATATTTAGAACATTTTTAAAGTAATTTTAAATAAGTTTAATAATGCGTGAATCCTCCGCTGTTAGAAATAACTTCAAATACACGATTGGGTAGTGAGGTGTACAAATTTTGAAGTATTTGCAGCGAAATGGTTGTCCAGGCCACTTTAATTGCCGCAATTAAAGTTTTTTTGGAATCAAATTGCCTGCCTCCTTCATATACTTTGCGCGATAACAACCCCCATACGTTTTCCATTATATTTAAGTCAGGTGAATATGGAGGCCATTCGAGTAAGTCCACCTTCTGAGCCTTTATCCACTCTTTTACCACCCTGGCTGTATGAATGGGAGCGTTATCGTGCTGGTAAGTCCATTGCAAAGTGTGAAAAATATTGGAATAATGCGGAAAAGCAGTCTGAATGATAGGTTTGTAGGTTTCCGCGTTCAATTTGGAGGTAACAAACTGAAGTTCGCAAGTACCAAAAATTGACACCGACCCCCACACCATTACACCTCCCTCACAGCAATGGCGACGGCTCAGGAAATGCTCTTCCTTTCGAAGATCGTGGTAATAATAATTGTATGTACATATTTATGTATGTACATATGTACATATGTATGTATATACCGTAGCTTCTATTCTTAAAGGCAAAAACGTTATATGGACCCTCTTGTATGACAATTTGCAAAAAGACCAAAGCATCATAAATGGAGGGGTTTATTGCAATACCTGCAAAAAAGGTTTTAAAATTCGATTCCAACCAGACATCAATTTTAGCACAGTCCACAGCTGTCCTTACGACAGCCTAGGGAATCTAAAAAAAGTTTAAACTTTGGAAAAAAATACAGCGGCAAAGAACTGCAGGGAGTGGGTTATCCACGATTATCGGCCGTTTTCCGCTGTTAACGGGACTGGATTTCGCGGCCTGGTGGTATTTTTCTAAGAATTCGTGCTAAATATAGAGCGAACGTAGATATCGAATTGCCGGATGCAACGACAATAATCCGAAACACGGAAAAGGATGCTTAAGAGAAATGTACATATAATAATCACGAAGGAAATTAAAAAACCAGTTGTTGCGATTTTCCGAATGTTCCGTCAACGGTGGTTTATAACCATATCAATTAGTTTTTGAAATTAATTATTCTGCTCGCGATGTCACCATATTTGATGCCAAATTTACGTAAAATTACCATTGTAAACATAAATGCTGCATTGCAAAATTTTAGTCAAAACTCTTAATCAAATAAAACTGCAAATGCAGTGCATATATTGCGAGATTTTAAGAATTTTAAAAACACCCCGTTTTGCATTTGTATTAATGAATTGTATTTCACAAATTCGCTATGCATTAGAAAAAAAATAAAAACCAGAAAGCCGGGGCTAACTAAATCTCCGACCATGCATAATATATATATTCTTGATCAGCACGACGAGACGAGTTTATATAGCCATTTCCGTCCGACCGTCCGTTCGTCTGGATCAACGCAAACTCCTAGACCGTTAAAGCTACAGAGCTGAAATTTTTCATGTGGGGTATATCTCGGGGAGGTATATCTCGGATTCAGCTGGATCGGACCACTATATCATATAGCTTCCATACAAACGGCAAAGTCACAAAGTGTGACATTTCTCAATAACTTTGCTATTGTTATAAAATGGATGACTATATCACGTTCCCATACGAACGATTGGACGAAAGAAGTGACTTTTAGCATCAACTCTGTTACTTCTTATGATAAGTATTGTTATAATTCTCAGTTTAACAAAGCTATTAATGATGATAAATTTGATCAAGATCGGGTGACTATATCATATAGCTCCTATCTGAAGGTTCGGTCGAAAACAGTGGCTTTTCTCAAAAACTTCGTTACTTTTGACGCGATTTTCATAAAAATTATCATTTGCCATTTTAAAATACATACCTATTAAAGATTTGATGAATTTGAATAAAATCGGATAACTAAATAATTTGGCTGTCATATCAACAAACTATATTATAGCATGCTACATGCGCCGGATTCAGTCCAATTTAAAGGCTGTTCTTTTCTCGCATTAGACTTTTTATACCATACCCATAGGGTGAAATGGTATATTAAAGTCGCCAAAATGTATGTAACAGGCAGAAGGAAGCTTTTCCGACACCATAAAGTATATATATTCTTGATCAGCATCAACAGCCGAGACGATCTAGCCATGTCCGTCTGTCCTTCCGTCCGCCCGTCTGTATGAACACCTAGATCTCGGAGACTATAAGAGCTAGAGCCACCAAATTTGGTATGTAGACCGTGTAGTATGTACACTGATCAAGTTTATTTCAAATTTCTGCCACGCCCCCTACCGCCCCCGCAAATTATATAAAACCGATTTTCTCAAACACTATAGCAACTAGAGACACAAAATTTGGTATGTATATTTGCTTAGTAAATGCGCACATTTTGTATTTGTAAAAATTTTGCCACGCCCTCTACCGCGCCCGCAAATTAAATAAAACCGATTTTCTCAAAAACTATTCTAGCTAGAGACACCATAGTTGGTATGTATATTTGCTTAGTAATTGCGCACATTTTTTATGTGTAAAGATTTTGCCACGCCCCTTTCCGCCCCCGTAATTTGAAAAAACTCGATTATCTCCCGTAATTTTCTACCTTGTGCACACCTTTAGCACACTTAAATTTGATACTAATATCAATCAAAACACCAAATTTGATCAAAATCGGACTAAAAATAGCCAAGTTATGCATATAAACGTTTTTCCATATGGCCGGAGTTGGCCGTTGGCTGGTGGGGGCGCTAGGGTGCTCGTATGCTTGAGTGAGCGAAATACTAAGATATGCTTGTAAAAAGCATGCAAACGGATTTTTTTAAAAATACGAAAATGCATTTGTTATTATAAATTTGAAATATTTGTTTTACTGGTGTATGGTATACCCAAGTCGGCGAGACGACTTACTTACTTCATTATATTAAACATTTTTTGCCGTTGACGGTAAATCTCCTTTTTTTTATAATTTGGACAAAAACTTTTTCACGTTGACGGCTTTACTTAAGGAAAGAGTAACAAAAACATTTGCAAGGGTATATGAGCCGCACTTTTCAAGCTTGAAATTTTAGACCATTCTTGCGCGGCAATCCAACATTTCTTCGATTCGACCCCTGTATGCTAGGAAAAATTAACAAAAAAGCCTTGCAAGGATATATAAACTTCGACTATCCCGGTCCTCTGGTTTTTTTGGCCTCTAATTTTTGTTTTAAATCTTCGGTTACCGGAGTATATTGATATACAACTATAGAAAAAAATGAAGTAAGTAAGTCGTCTCGCAGACTTGGGTATACCATACACCAGTAAAACAAATATTTCAAATTTATAATAACAAATGCATTTTCGTATTTTAAAAAAAATCTGTTTGCATGCTTTTTACAAGCATATCTTAGTATTTCGCTCATTCAAGCATACAAGCACCCTAGCGCCCCCACCGGCCACTTCCGGCCATATGGAAAAACGTTTATATGCATAACTTGGCTATTTTTAGTCCGATTTTGATAAAATTTGGCATTTTGCTTGATATTAGTATCGAATTTAAGTGTGCTAAATTTGATTGCACAAGGTAGAAAATTACGGGAGGTAATCAAGTTTTTTCAAATTAGGGGGCGGAAAGGGACGTGGCCTTTTCCCCTCCCCGCAAAATTCGGTTTTTGGCTGTCCCGTGGGCGTGGCAAAATCTTTACACATAAAAAATGTGCGCAATTACCAAGCAAATATTCCTACCAACTATGGTGTCTCTAGCTAGAATAGTTTTTGAGAAAATCGGTTTTATTTAATTTGCGGGGGCGGTAGGGGGCGTGGCAAAATTTTTACAAATACAAAATGTGCGCATATACTAGGCAAATATACATACCAAATTTTGTGTCTCTAGTTGCTATAGTGTTTGAGAAAATCGTTTTTATATAATTTGCGGGGGCAGTAGGGGGCGTGGCAGAAATTTGAAATAAACTTGATCTCTCTACATACTACGCGAATCTACATACCAAATTTGGTGACTCTAGCTCTTATAGTCTCCGAGATCCGGACGGACGGACGGACATGGCTAGATCGTCTCGGCTGTTGATGCTGATCAAGAATATATATACTTTATGGGGTCGGAAAAGCTTCCTTCTGCCTGTTACATACATTTTGGCGACTTTAATATACCATTTCACCCTATGGGTGTATGGTATAAATATAACAGGAACACAATACTTTCTTTCTTCAAGCAGTCAACAATGAAATCCTAGCTTTTATAATATGCCCTCATAGGATGATTATACCACTAACCATAGAATACATAGATGCGTCAAACTCAAGATTTTTTGATTACAAACGCTAGCCTGAGCCTGGAACCCCAGAGAACTTCGGCAAAAGCCGAACAGCCTAGAACCCCAGAGAGCGGCCGCAGCGAGAGCGACGTGGCTCTGTTGTTAGTGTGCTCGATTGGCGATCGGGCGGCCGGGGTTCGACTCCCATCTTGGTCGAAGTTTTTTTCATAATGCTTTATATATTTTTTTGATACATTTTTATTTACTTTTTATACCCTTGCAGAGGCTATTATAAAATTGGTCAGATGTTTGTAATGTTTGTAAAATGTTTCTTCTAGAGCTATATGATATAGTGGTCCGATCCTAAAGATTTTCATACTTTATCTTACCCGGGTAATAAAAAACCCCAACAAAAAATTTCATCCCGATAGCTTTTAAGACGGCTGAGTAAAACGCATACGCACAGACGGACGGACAGACGGACATGGCTATATCGACTCAGCTTCTCATGCTGATCAAGAATTTATATACTTTATGGGGTCGGAAACGTCTCCGTCTGTGCGTTACATGCATCTGACCAATCGAGCCAATCGAGCACACTAACAACAGAGCCACGTCGACACTTTGACAAGTGCCGTCGAGTTCTGTAGTTAAGCACGCATCTCATTCTCGCATTGTCGCTAGCTCGTCGAAAACTCAAAAAGTCTGCGAGCCAGCGATTGAAATGCGATGTTGTACAACTTCACGTCTCACACACACTACGAAGCCTGAGCATGTACCGACGAGTGTACACATACATATGCAAAACGAGAACACAGCGACACAGACATGCGTTCATCGTTCTGCGATCTGTGGCAGACTGAATTAATTTCGATGCGTAGCGACACTGCTGCGAGCAAACGTTTTTCGCTCTCGCTGCGGCCGCTCTCTGGGGTTCTAGGCTGTTCGGCTTTTGCCGAAGTTCTCTGGGGTTCCAGACTCAGGCTAGCGTTTGTAATCAAAAAATCTTGAGTTTGACGCATCTATGTATTCTATGGTTAGTGATTATACCATGCACCATGATTGATCAGCCTTATCAACCGATTCGATGAGCACCAAATTCGGTAAGTATCCCCATGTGGTGTCCCGGCAGATTAAGTTTAATTTAAATTTTTAACAGCCCCCTTCCGCCCCAGTGTTTGAATAAAACTCGGAGACGGTACGTACATACATATGTATATGTAAGTACTTGTTTAGTATTCGGGCTGTTTTCGTTTATTTAATAGTTTTAAGTATGAAGTCATATTTATGACAAATCATTCATACTGTTATGGACAACAGTCAAAACTTTGTCCGACACAGAAGATCCTAACGTATGTATGAACATACATATGTATGTACATATTATCGAAAAATAACCTCTGTCGTCCGTATGGACTGAATTGAATTATCCGTACAAAATTCACACGCCTATGAAAGAGATGGTGCGAGTATGGACGCGAAAGTTGCGAGTTAGAAAGAGATATATATAGAAAGAGAGGGAAAGAACAAAAACATTAAACTAGTTATGGTTTTCCATTAGTTGAAATGCTTGAATAATTACATTTATGAAAGAAAAAAAAACTTTTAGGATTACGCTATAGAAAATCCTAGATAAAAATGAAGTAAGTAAGTCGTCTCGCCGACTTGGGTATACCATACACCAGTAAAACAAATATTTTAAATTTATAATAACAAATGCATTTTCGTATTTCTAAAAAAAATTTTCACATGCTCTTTAAAAGCATACATATGTATCTTAATATTTCGCTCACTCAAGCATACGAGCACCCTAGCGCCACCACCAGTTAACGGTCAACTCCGGCCAAATGGAAAAACGTTTATATGCATATCTTGGCTATTTTTAGCCGATTTTAATCAAATTCGGTGTTTTCCTGGATATTAGTATTAAATTTAAGTGTGCTAAATTTGATTGCACAAGGTTGAAAATTACGGGAGATAATCGAGTTTTTTCAAATTACGGGGGCGGAAAGGGGCGTGACAAAATCTTTACACATAAAAAATGTGCGCAATTACTAAGCAAATATACATACCAACTATGGTGTCTCTACCTAGAATAGTTTTTGAGAAAATCGGTTTTATTTAATTTGCGGGGGCGGTAGGGGGCGTGGCAAAATTTTTACAAATACAAAATGTGCGCATTTACTAAGCAAATATACATACCAAATTTTGTGTCTCTAGTTGCTATAGTGTTTGAGAAAATCGGTTTTATATAATTTGCGGGGGCGGTAGGGGGCGTGGCAGAAATTTGAAATAAACTTGATCGCTCTACACACTACACGAGTCTACATTCCAAATTTGGTGGCTCTAGCTCTTATAGTCTCTGAGATGTTCATACAGACGGACGGACATGGCTAGATCGTCTCGGCTGTTGATGCTGATCAAGAATATATATACTTTATGGGGTCGGAAAAGCTTCCTTCTGCCTGTTACATACATTTTGGCGATTTTAATATACCATTTCACCCTATGGGTGTATGGTATATGATATATGGTATATGTATGGTATAATTACGAGTAGTATAATTAAAAAAAGAAAGGTAGGAATCTTAAAAAACAAAGTGTTGTTGCCAATATCGTTGTTTTATATGTATGTATAACGATTCAAAATTACTGATTTTATATCCTTGCAAAAAGGTATATTAATTTTGGTCGGAAGTGTTCAACGCATAGAAGGAAGCATCTCCGACCATGAAAGTATACCACAAACACACACAAACGCAGCGCTACATAAACTATATGTGTATGCGTGCCAACCACGGCATGCATGTAAAAGGGGATGGGGAAGAAGAACAAGAAACGGAAATGATATTTGAAAAGTTCTGTCTGTGCATTAATTAATATGTTGAGTCACAGAAAAAAAGAGTTTGGAATATGTAAAAATATTATGGCCAAGGACTGCAAGGCTATATAAACTTCGGCATAGCCGATGCTAGCTTCTTTGATATTTTTTGACTCATATGAACACAACTTAATACTTTTTAGGGGAAAAACAAGCCCACACTTAACTAAATGGCTCTTTTTGGATATTTTTACGAATGTAGAACAAAATTTACTGCGTGAAACGGCGAGTTGGGCGGATAAGGAGTTTGTGTTAGTTTTATTTTATATATGTATATTCATAAGCTCCTATATGATTCAATTTATGTAACTTGACCAGTTTACATTCTGGTAACAGATTCTATTATTGTCCTCATAGGCAAAAATGCAACTCTTGTTGACCGTAACGGAAAGACGGACTTTGCCAATGAACTCCAGTGGTCGAATCACAGAATCCTCATGTACAATTACAATATGGGAGGCATGATAGATCAAGGGGTCGCCAGGATAGATAAGAAAATCAGCACCAAATGCTTCTCCCGGCGTTATAAACCTATTCTTTTGCCAAAGATCACAAAAAATACGATATTTAAGACTAGAAATATCAATCAGTGGTTCCAAATACAATTCTGCGGCTAAACAAATGATAATTAATAAGAATAAATATTTCTAAAAAGTTATAGGCAAACGAACAATGCTTAGCCAAATGCTCCCCCGGAACCTCCACCAGTGTGTGTTGCACTTCGAACTTGAAGTTATCTGCTATTTCTTTTAGCACTTTTTCAGCTGTCATGTCATTAGCTAAAGTTGATAATAGATTAAAAGTTGTATAGTAATCGCAGATAATAACATACCTTCATTAACCAGGCCCAGCTTTAACAACTTGTTGCGTTTGCCCATAACAATTTTGGTCAGATAACGTTCAGTTTCTCTTAGCTTTTCCGACTTAAGCTCATTTCTTTGTCCATCTATTCGTGAATCAAACGATTTCTTGTAATGTTTTACCTCTTGGGCTGACGGCGTTATGGACAAAGACCGGGATTTGTCAACTAGTAATGCTAAACCTTTGTCCAAAAGCAACTGTGTCTCAAATTTTGAAAACTCCACGGGCAGAGCTGTGAGAGAAACACCAATCCACATTACAAGATGGAATCTTTCACCCCCATCCACACGTTGTCCATATCCATTTACCGGCATCCTGCGGACTCCAACCTTTGTATTTGTTGTTGGCCGTGCCTACCGGGACGCCCAAAATTCTATGTCGCATGCGCAGTTCCATATAGTCTAAGAAAAACACACAATTTTAATTTACAAATCCTTTCATCAAAGAAACGTACCATTTATGCTGAATGTATACCCAGTGCCATTTAATAAAGTTAAATACATTTTAGAAAATCTGACAAACAGGAGCTGTTTATTAGGGCTACAGCGATAAAAATATCAAATGTTAGTTAAAAGACTTAAATAATACTTCTGTTAAAATAGGGGTTCAAATACTGGGAATTTCTAAATAGTATGCCGTACCATTTATGAATGAATCTTTGCTGACCCTTCCAGAAACGTTTCTTGTTCCATAGGGAATTTCCGAGGAATGGAAAATCCAGCGATCAAATAGCCAGCTTTATGGAGAAATATCTTAGTAGAAGTATGAAAAATTTCTCATAATATAGAAAAATCTTACATATAGAAAAATATTTGAAAATCGAAATATATTTCATGGGAGAATCTTCTGTTGTTATTTTCCATTAGTTTTAGTAATACAATAGTAAAAACAGAGAAGAAGCACTAAGTTCAAAACGAGCTAGCGAATTTCGCTATTTAGTAGAGGTGGGCATGGGCCGAAATTTTGTGCTCAAGAAATTTTACCCGCAACCGAGAGCTAAAAAAATGTTGAATTTTATGCTTTATCCAAATCAGCACTTACATACATAAAATATATTTACTAAGTAAATAGTATGAATGAAAAAAAATTACGTTTTCTTCAAAGCAGCACTAAACTTACATATTTTTATACAAAAAAAGCAACTTATCGAGATTTGCACTTGACAATCTTGTGCGCCTTTCGTTTAATATTTCGCAGAGCTCACAGGGATACATAAAATATGTTTGGCCACCACTTGTAATAATTTCAAGTTAGTTGCCAGCTTTCAAAAGTCTAAAATTTCCATATTTGAACAAGTAGTTGTGGCATAATATTTTTCTATCTCTAAATCAATCGCATTCTTTTCAAGTTTCATTTTTTTTTTGGTTTATTTGTATCGAAATACTCTTGGAATTCATAGTTCGAATTTGGCGAAGAGTTTTCAATTTTCGAGTCGTCACTGTGTCACTTGCGACTTCATAAATTTCAAGCATCCCGCTTTTGACGGTTTGCAAAACATGATTTTTTTTTCATCAGGCAAAAAACATAGTTCCTTGGAGGGTTTAAAAATAACCCAACCAAATGCACTGAAGTTGGCTGAAAACGAATTTCCAAAGAACTTAAAGTTTTTTGTTTTAGTTGTTCCATAACATTGGAATCAAATATTTCTACTTTACATTGTTTTGCAAGCTTTTCATACCATAATACATATAAATGAATATTTGGCTCTTTTTCAGACAATAATTTGGCGGAACAATCTTTAAACGGTTTTAAAAATGTAATTACATTTTCTATTTAAGTGAAATCAATATTAGCTATACGTTTTATCTCATTGTCGGGTTGAGGAACCTAACCCATACCCTACCGCACCAACCCGAAAATAGATTTTTCAGCCCATACCCGCGGGTACCCGATAAAAGCCCAGCCCATGCCCACCTCTACTTTTTAGCCATCGTACAATGCCGTTTCTGTAAGTTGTAATTGTAACTATTTTATAAACCAAAATTTAAAAATTTGTTCAGTACCCAGTAATTTTAAGCATTTTCTGCCGCGCGAATTAATTTAAAGTTAATATACATACATACATATGTATGTATAGATGTAAAACTTAGTTACTAAAAGGTAATAAAACATACTTAATTTTTGCATATTCACTTTTCCGTTAAAGAATGAAAAATCTATAAATATTAAAAGGTTGATTAAAGGATTTCTACCTTTGTTGTTCAAAAATGTATGTAAATGATGGTGATGGGAGTTTTACGGAAAAATATCAATAATCGCTAGCAAAACTTAATGTATCGATTTTATATCGACTCGGGTCTCAGCGCTAATAGATAGCACCAAATTGTCATATGTTGCTAAATAACGGTCCGGTGCGGAGTGTTTATTTTGAAAGAACGGAGTTCCATTACTTTATTATTGAAAGAAGTGTAAAACATTCGAGAGACTTTAAAACACCTAACGACAGAGTTAATTAAAAAAGACTAGTCAATTGAGAAGTTTTTGACTTTGTAAATCCCGAGGCGATTGTGTCAGTAAAGAAAATACATACATAAATAAAAAAAAAGAAAATTACGCGATTTCTTTTTGCCTTACATATAATATATTAAGACATCAAAGAAAATAAAGAATGAATTTATCATTTGCTGGCTGCGGGTTTCTAGGCATCTATCATGTGGGCGTGGCAGTGTGCTTCAAGAAATATGCTCCACATCTATTGCTCGAGAAGATTGGAGGAGCTTCAGCGGGATCCTTGGCGGCCTGCTGCCTGCTCTGCGATTTGCCATTGGGTGAGTATTTAGTTATAACTACCTACAAATGTATATATGTACATATGTATATACACATGAATATGCGAAGCACGCCCTTTTTTGGGGGGCTCGTCTTTGACTCGAATAGTGTAGAAACTACGACGCAGTGCGGGAACTTGTATATACATACATATTCACATTTTTATGTTATGCTAGTTGCCATAGGTGTAACTAAGGGGGGTTCAACAAGCGGTGTCGCATTGTATCTTCGGGTTTCCTAAATGACTACACCCTTGTGAACAGCAGAACTGAATCATACATATGTATGTATGTATGTAAGAATATACATACATACATATTTATATACTAATGTGGATGAAGGTCGAATTTTTATGTTTATTTAGAGAGGCATTAAATAAATAAATAAATTTTTACATATACAAACAATATATACTCACGTATACATATACATACAAACATATGTAAGTATTTGAACGAAAATAGGTTTATTTACAAGATCTAGAAATTTAAACGCTTCATTGGAAACCTGACTATAAACATGCCAATCAAAACCCCACAAACCCCTTCTCCCCACACACCCACACACATACCATCTCGGTAACCCCCCACCAATTGCACTTGCAAATGAGTGCGTAATACTCATGAAGGCTGCTGATTCTCTAGCTTATCAATCATACATGCTCACATTGTTTTGTATACATATGTACATATATCAATAGAATCAATTGAATTAGTCCTCTTAGTAATCATCAATCCCCAACCACCCATCTTCAAAATTTCAAGTGATTGGTCCATCTGGAAAATTCTAGTAGACGCATACTTACCTGCTTTTCTATTTTGTTTTTCGGTTGTTACGGGCATTTGTCTCTGCCCTTTTCTCACTACCGCTCTGTATTTCTTCCTAGTTCACCGGGTCGAAAGTTCTGTTAGGCTAGAGATGCACCTGGGGCAGGTAATGACTCATATAATCCCCTACAATTTTGTTTTGGGTTTTAATTGCAGCAATTTAATTTTGTAGACAGTAACACTTTCGTCTACCGGGCAATTAAAATAGACTTTGAGTTAAAAGAAGTAGTTTGAACGAGTAGATACTTCTACCTAATACTATTACATAGTCAACCCAGTTGGTAAATATGTATGTTTCTATGTGTATGACTTATTTGTGATAGGTTTAGAAGTATCAGTGCAATCAAGTTTGGCTCAATTCGATGCTTAAACGATCAATTCGTTCATGGGAAGGCGGGAGGGCAGTTGTCCGCTATTCTTTTGTTTAGATCATTCATACACACTTTATCACTAGATCGAGTAGAGAAAATAACGCGTTTTTTTCTGTCGCTTTCTTTAATAATTTTATACATATGTATGTACAAACATATGTATTTATTTGAAGGATTAAGGATCATAGGTATAACTGTAATGAGTGGTCACTGGCCTGCTTTGTTTCAATATTTATTTGTGTACATATATGTACATATGTATAAAAATAGTACGTATTTGTCGCTTATCGGTAATATTTTACCTTTTGTTTTGGCTTATCATACAGCAATATTATATTTGTATGTACATACCTTTTATATAATGTCGATCAAAGTCCATGTAGCGGGTGTATCACTTAATTTCTAGATTTGTCCATTTTTTTCTTTTTACACAAACGTATGTACATACATATGTATGTAAGTATGTTCATTTTAATCGTTTAAAAACGACTTTATTCTACAAATGAATGTAGTTCATTCTCTCTTATTTACACTTGACGTCAATTGGTTATTCTATTTAATGAAATCAGCAAATCTGAACGAGTTTCCTATTTCCATTTTGATTAGAAACACAGTCACAATTTTTTTATTTTGATATTTTATACATTTATACATTCAAATATATGTACATATGTATGTATATATAATATATATACATACATGTGTATGTAATTACAATTAATTTTTGCAGCTGTTTTCAAGCTTATCAGCTTTATTTACCTACCACTGCAAATTGATGCATATATGTACATACATTCATATATACACATGTATGTATGTATGTACATAGATTTGTAGGGTTTTCAATGTTCAAATAAAAAGGCAATTGTAAAATGGCATAGTTATTGTTTATAAACTAAATTCAGACGACAATAACATTAGACCCGAGTTATAAAACAATATGCATATACATTTGTATGAATGTACATATGTATATACATATGTATGTATGCATGTAAAAACAGCTGGACTCGCCATTATCGACAGCTGTATCACCTCCTGCTACAAACCTACGCATATATATTTCAGCTTGCAGGCTTAAATTTTAATGAAAACCCACCCCAAATAGACGTTTTGCCCATATTGATATCCATCATCATACATACAAACATATGTATCTGCATGTGTCGGTGTGTAAGGGGAGGCATTACCAAGGTCAAAGACACCGTAGTGACCTACATAAATGAAGTTATTCACCGTTACGAGCCCAATAGCCCGCGTACACAGTGGGGCTGAGAACATATTGATAATATCAACATACCGGAAGTTGAAAAAAGGGGAAAATAGCTCAGCAATGGTTGGGATTGCATATATCGATTGCGTTGCCGTTGGAAGCGCAAATAAATGAAAAATTCTTGAGGGAAAATGATTTGGCAATAACAGTGAGAGAAAGACAAAGATCTATCAATTTATTTGGTGAATTGCCATGGCAAACACTTCCACGGAGAATAGGGGGTTAGCAAGATTGGAAGTAAGCCGATGTTGAAAGTTTGTTGCCACCATGAATAAATACTTATGTACATATATGTGGATGGAGGCCAAAACTTGTTTATGAAAAAAAAACAGACGAGCCTCCAAAAAGATACATATGTATGTATGTATGTGGGGAGGGGGCTGTGTATACAAACGGCACCTGTGGTATTTCTTTTCCTTAGTAAATAAAATGTGATACGTTGCACATTTACCGTTTTAACCACAATTTAAACATTTAATTTTTTTTCTTCGAGACATTGACCATTAAAAGCAATCATCAATGCAATTGTGTAAAAATGTGACAGACCTTGGACGAAGGTTAACCCAAGACCGACCGCATAAATAGGCTGATATACATATGTACATACATATGTATTCTGATAAAGCTAAATTTACAGACAATTAAGAAGCATTTTGAATCCTATATGATGGTTCATAAGGTTGTAATTCGCCGAAACGACTACGACCAATTTAACAATGTTTCTAGAAATGTCCGCGATTAAAAAGATACACATTTTATGGCTTGCACCATGCATCGAATGCATTATACTTAGTTAAAACAAAAATCACATCATAAACAACGGTACGAAAAACCTTATTAGACAAGACCGAAAAACAATCTTAATACGGCAAAGTAATAATAAAATGGATAATTCCAATAATAAAATGGATAATTCCAATACTAAAATTTTACCTACGGCCGAGAATAAAGTAAATACATATGTATACGTTAAGCTGTATTTCAATGCGACCCATGAAGGACTCTAGAGCTATCACTAACAGAGACTATATTTTGTACCTACAAAAATAAAAACATCGTGAAGTAAGCAAGTCGTCTCGCCGACTTCGGTATACCATGCACTAAGTGAAAGAACTGTATTGAAATTATAAGTACATAAATATAATTTTACAATGTAAAATTAAACTTGGAATATTAGTTTGGTTGAGATATTTTAAATATTGGGGGGGAAAAATGTTTGCTTTTCTCTAATTCCGGGGATGGAAAGGGGCACGTAAAAAATTTCTAAATTTGATCTCCGTACACACGACATACCAAATTTGGTAGCTTTAGCTGTCATAGTCTCCGAAATCTATGTGTTTATACGGAGTAACGAAGGAAGGATGAATGGCTAGATCCACTCAACAGCCTATAAAGTTTCCTTCTGCCTGTTACATACATTTAGGCGACTTCAATATATCATTTCACCCTATTAGCGCATGGTATAGAAATGATAAAAATTATGGACTTAGATAAACATCAGCTTTGAAATACAACTTTGGACGTACATATGAAAGTACATGTAGGCGAGAGCAGTCCTCGGTAGATGAGTTGTCTAAGTGGCCCAGTCAATTAGGTAACTGAACAACGAGGATCCGGGTTCGAATCCCAGGCTAGTGTATGGATGTAGTTTTCGTATAAGCCGAAGGCCTTAGTTGCCAGTGCTTGTAAAATATAGTTAGGTTGATAGTTTACAACTATATCCTATACTTATAATAATAATAATAATAACATGAAGGCTGCTGGCAGCTGTACACAAGCAAATGTTACGCATGTGTTATGTATGTACATATGTATAATTCTATGTATACATACATACCTACATATGTACATACATATATGTAGAGATTAATAGTTTTCCTTGTGTGGTCTGATTTTTGGCTTTACGTCAACGGTGTGCTTTCCTGTTATTATTTATAAGCTTCCGACCTTAACGCGCAAATCTAATCGTAAAATGTGAAAGTGCTAGCGTGTGGCACCACAGTTTGTTTTGTACCTCCATCTACATACATATGTACATATGTACATTCATATATACATCGATAAGTTTGTTACGTATTGTCGAAATAAAACGAACGGGGGTTTCATATCACTTCTGGCCACATTGACTGTCTTATCAATATTTGTACATACATATGTATGTATGTACATATGTAAATACACTGATGAGCAAAACTGTAACAACAGTGTGCAGTCTTATAACTTTTCTCAGAGTCCACCTATAATTATGATTCGTATACAATTTGTGATTTAGCAATTATTTTAATCTCTTGTGCAAAAGTCTTAATTTATTTGGTGACCCACAAGAGAAATGGTAAAGCTAAATGTTACAGTTTTGCACTGTACTGTAGGTTTTTTTTTAAATATTATTACTTTCCCTTTAGGATAACACTTTAGTAATACTACTCTAAACAATGATTACAGCTTGTCTGCTTTGACAGTTTGTTGGATAAAATACATACATACATGCAGTAGGCATGTCTACATTAACGAAAAATTTTGGAGGACATACTTATTATATTATTCTATTTTACAGAGTAAGACTTTTTCTGTATAAGAATGTCTTTTACCACTTTACAAATTTTTGTTTGTTTTTTTATTTTGAGTATTTAAATATGAATGTCCTTTTTGTGGCTTGATGGGGATACTAAATACTAAAGGAAATATGGGAGGTTAATCCAATAGGCTTTCGTATGATGATGCTCTTAACATACCAGACGAATTGCATATTTTATAATGAGAAGAGCATAAAATGAATAATGTTAGAATAATGAATGGATGAACTGGTGTTACAGTTTTGCTCGTCAGTGTACATACAGTTTTCGAAACGTATGTACATATGTATGTCATCTGTGTGTACGATTAATTTTATTGTTTTATAAAAATAAAAACTACTCCTTTTTAGTTGCTGTTTTTTTTGTTTTAATTTTTGCCTTATGCTTTGTCTTATCAGCTGAAGACACATTGGAGGCCATCACTGAGCACAAGGTTTTTACGTAATTTCTAAACAAGATCAAAATATTGACCACACCAATTGACCTTTTAAGTTGGCTGGGGAGATACACACATCGCAGATGACGCAAATAAATAATTCTTATTGCATATATATTAAATGGGATGGATTAAATGTTAATCATGTTTTCCAATATTCTTTTTCTCTGTCCATTTCGATTTTATAAAATAGGCAGCATGACATCGGATTTCTTTCGTGTCGTTAATGAAGCTCGTCGATACTCTCTGGGTCCATTTAGCCCCTCGTTTAATATACAAACATGTCTGCTGGAGGGTCTACAGAAGCACTTGCCCGATGATGCACACAAGCGAGTAAATGGGCGTCTGCACATTTCGCTGACCCGAGTTTACGATGGCAAGAACGTTATCATCTCCGAGTTTGAGTCACGCGAAGAGGTCTTACAGGCATTGTTGTGTGCCTGCTTTATACCTGGATTCTCCGGTATATTGCCTCCCCGTTTCCGCGGTGTGCGCTACATGGATGGGGCTTTTTCCGACAACTTGCCCATTTTGGATGAGAACACCATCACAGTTAGTCCATTTTGCGGTGAAAGTGACATTTGCCCGCGGGATCAGAGCTCACAGTTGTTTCATCTGAACTGGGCCAATACCAGCATCGAAATATCACGACAGAACATCAACCGCTTCGTACGAATTCTCTTCCCACCGCGACCCGAATTCTTGTCGAAATTCTGTCAACAAGGTTTCGACGATGCCCTCCAGTTCTTGCACCGCAACAATTTAATCAATTGCCGGCGATGCGTTGCAGTACAATCTACATTTGTGGTCTCCGAGACAGTGGCCCAGCCGCAGGAATTTGATCCAGAGTGTCGAGAATGCAAAAAGCATAGAAAAGTGAGTTTTCCACATATATCCATATAGCCACCATATGCAACTAACACAGTTGTAATCACCATTTTCAGGACGCTTTAAGCTCGAACATGCCCCAAACGGTGCTGGATGTCATTCAGGATTACATCGAGCAGGCCAATAAAGGTCTGGCCAATTGGATATTTAAACATCGTGGTATCAAATTACTTTCATTGCCCGCTACTGTGCCCATGGATTTCTTCTTGGCCACAGTTTCCAAGTGAGTATAATTATGCGCAGCTCTTGACGTCATCAGGTGATCTGATGGTTTGTCTTGTCTCTATATTTTGTAGAACCATGAAGCAGATACCAAAGCAATTTGGTAAAACATTCGCAAGAGCGTAGGTCGGTCACCCCTATGTGGTTAGTTAGAAATTAGCAATATTATAGATCATTTCTATGTTTTATTTGATAAAAAAATTAAGATTTAACGAATATTAGCTGTAATTGTCAATCGATGATTAGTGTGTAAAAAATAAGATTTAACAATCAGTATAAGTTAATCAATAAAGATTGCGTATCAGGCAAACATTGTGAAATTCCGATTTAAGACATATTATATATGTATGTATGTAGGTATGTATGTACATACATATGTATATGTATTATATGTCTGCGTTTTTAGGGCGGTGAAAAGGTTTTCCCAACTGGCTTGGGTTTATTATTTGTACATTTATTGTTTATTTCATTTTTTTTAAAACAATTATATAAATTACTTTCGCTCTCAACAGAATCACCACTCTGACACCAAAGCTGACCAAGCAGATGCGACAGCTGGTCGAGGAGCTAATCGTTCAATTGAATCATACCATGCAAATTCGTTTGCTCAATAAGTTCACGGTTAGTCATACTTCAAGGAAGCAAAAAGAATTTAAAAAAAATAAATTCTTGATATCGATTATCTTTTTGTTTAGTTATACGACCAACCTCACTTCGATGCAACAGGACTGCTACATTCGAGTCGGTTATATGGTCCCAGAGTATCCATATTAGTTGACGAGTGCGGGGCCACATCCCTAGAGGACGATGTTGATAATTTTGAGCATGTGCTCAAAATGACCACACACAATGATGCTCTTTATGCTTACTACTATACAGACGACAATACAAACAAGGTCAAAGTTACGGAAATCTTTGATTTCGATGACATGACGGAGCATGACGAGTTGGCGACAGATCCGCAGATCTATGAGGGTTCTGTAGAAGACATTCCGAATCCACATCAGCATATGCACAACACGGTGGTCAGCGAATGGAATGGCGTTGAATCAGGTGGGAATGTTAAGCACATTAGTTTGTTATCGCCTATGTTACCTATGTACATTGTACATACATACAAATACATACATATGTACATATATCAATCACATCATCTTAGGGAGAAAACTGAAAAGTGATATATTTTTTACAGTTCAAATTATGCCCACGACTCCTGAACTTCACGACGTAGCATTTTAACGGCCCACTCAAATCTAAAACACATATGTATATGTATCTATGTATGTGCATACACAGCACACACACACACCCACACAGTCATGACTCAAAGCACTCAAAATTTTAGACTTCGAAATCGCACAAAAAAATAAAGCATAATTAAAAACCATAATATTTAAAATAATTGTCAGGTAAATTATCAAAATTTATTGAATTTCTTGTCATTATGTCTTTCTATTCCCTTTGCTTTTTATTCACCCACTTCATTCCAAACAAAAAATCTTATGCATTCTATAACTATGAATATAGATGGACTAATGATGTTTTTGATGTTTCCTTAAATTAAATAGACTTTTTCATCGACGCACAGACGCCTCCAAGCACGTTATCAGCTGATTCATCGCTTCATTTCGTCGCCTCCTTCGAGAATGAGGGAGACTCTGATGGCAGCATTTTTAGTGACCCCGAAGCTGATCAAAATATCAATCACCGCAACGATTTGTACATAGAAATTAAATGAGTTACAAAACTTACATATGCGTTTGTTTATGCTTAAGAATGTAATGAACTTTTTGTAAGTAGGGTGTGTATCTCCAAAGCGGCTCGTAGCTAAGCGAACGGCCTATAGTTACGGGTTCATAGTAAATAATTCTTAGCTATATCACGAAATACGTATGTACCTTAACATAATCTTAGTTTTAAGATCATATGTATATCTCTCTCTCTATCTCTATCTCTCTCTTATCCCTGTACCCCTGTCTGTTGTATTGTTTGATTGTTGCAAATTCATTGCATTTTATTTTCATTATTATATAATTTAGGCAATCCTTTGGACTGCCATTGTCATGTATGTATGTATTCCATCTGTCTTTATTATTAAGATGTATTACAATATCTACGAAAAATATTATATTAATTTTTGAAAACGAAATCATTTGGACTTGTGATTGGAAAATTGAGCTCATTATTTGTTGGTCCTCTAATTCAATCTAATACTACAATTAAAATGCGCCATTATGCGTACTGTTACAGTTTGTGGAAAATAATTTGATGTTAAAGTATTATTTACATTGTTAAATAATAACTATGTATGTATGTTTATATTAGGTGTATATACATACATATTTGTAGCTATTAGTATAATTGTCTAATGGTTGATTTAAGAAATTTCGATCTTGTTATACCATACACCCATAGGGTGAAATGGTATATTAAAGTCGCCAAAATGTATGTAACAGGCAGAAGGAAGCTTTTCCGACCCCATAAAGTATATATATTCTTGATCAGCATCAACAGCCGAGACGATCTATCCATGTCCGTCTATCCGTCCGTCTGTCCGTCCGTCCGTCCGTCTGTATGAACACGCAGATCTCGGAGACTATAAGAGACAGAGCCACCAAATTTGGTATGTAGCCTCCTGTAGTATGTAGAGTGATCAAGTTTATTTCAAACTTCTGCCACGCCCCTGCCGCCCCCGCAAATTATATAAAAACTATTTTCTCAAAAACCATTCAAGCTGTTAATCGGTGCTGAACGAGACATGGACTACACACAAAATAAGGGGTAATGTTCCAAGATTTGCACAAAGGCTAGGAAAAACTTCTGACTACTACCTATATGATTATATTCTATGTGATTTTGAATTTCTCTAGCCTCAACCCAGTCAAAGAAATCGAGTAGATAATATTGCGAGGATTATAGAAATCGAGATGTAAATAATTTCATCAGGCCAAACTATTTAACAATTTTTTTCAAACAATATCAATAATTTAAAATTGTGCGACAACTTTGCGGTCGTGTTAGACTGAGTTCAAAGAAGCAGCGTTAAGCAAGGACCACGTGTAAAATCTCCAAATGATTAACATCTAAATACATACATATGTATGTATCTGTATCTTTCTAATTTGCTGGACAAAACACAAACAATTCTATTCTTTCGGTTTATGCGGTTTTTGTTTGTAACGCACAGAAGGAGACGTTTCCGACCCTATAAAGTATATATATTCTTGATCAGCATGAGAAGCTGAGTTGATATAGCCATTTCCGTCTGTCCGTCCGTCTGTGCGTATGCCTTTTACTCAGCCATCTTAAGAGCTATCGGGATGAAAATTTTTTTGGGGGCTTTTTATTACCTGGGAAAAATAAAGTATGAAAATTGGGAGAATCGGACCACTATATCATATAGCTCTGGAGGAAACATTTTTGCAAAAATTGCGAAAATTGGAGTATCGCCATGAAATACCAATATGATAGAACTATATATAAAATCTCAGATCCCAAAATTTGAATCTGATCGGATATATAGAACACAAGTTACAGCCGATATAAATCGGTTCGGCTTGCTGCCTACTACGTCATCATCAAATCAACAGAGCACACGCATGCACACATACAGACGCAACGCTACATAAACTATGTATATGTGTATGCGTGCGAATCGCGGCATGCGTGTAAAAGGGGATGGGGAAGAAGAAGAAGAAATTGAAATGATATTTGAAAGGTTCAGTGCATTAATGAACTGAGATACAGAAAAAGAGTTTGGAACATGTAAAAATATTATGGCCATGGACTGCAAGGGTGTATAAACTTCGGCACAGCCGATGTTAGCTTCTTTGATATTTTTTATTTAATATTTATTTTTAACAATTTCAGCAGCTTTAAATTAAACAAAAAAATATCAAAGAAGCTAACTTCGGCTATGCCGAAGTTTATATACCCTTGCAGTATACTTGACAATAATATTTTTCCTTTTTGAAATTTCTTTCCCTGCAACTCAATTCATCAATACACAAACAAAATATTATTTCTCTTTTTACCACAAGTTTTTCTTCTTCCATCATTTTCTAAGCAAAGCACGGCACGCATACACATACAGTTCATGTAGCGTTGCGTCTGTGTGTGTATGCGTGTGCTCTGTTGATTTGATGATGGCAGTAGTAGGCAGGAAGCAGCGCTGCCGGCAGCGTTTGAACCGATTTATATTGACTGTAACTTGTGTTCTATTTATCGGATCAGATTCAAATTTTGGGATCTGAGATTTTATATCTATTACTATCATATTGGTAAATTTCATGGGGATACTCCAATTTTTGCAAAAATGTTTCTTCTAAAGCTATATGATATAGTGGTCCGATCCCAAAGATTTTCATACTTTATCTCACCCGGGTAAAAAAAAGCTCCCAAAAAAAATTTCATCCCGATTGCTCTTAAGATGGCTGAGTAAAACGCGTACGCACCGACGGACAGACGGACAGACGGACATGGCTATATCGACTTAGCTTCTCATGCTGATCAAGAATATATATACTTTATGGGGTCGGAAACGTCTCCTTCTGTGCGTTACAAACATCTGACCAATTTTATAATACCCTCTGCAAGGGTATAATAAACGAAATAAACTAAGTAAGTCGTCTCACCAACTTTGGCACAAGGTGAAAAACTATTTTTAATTTGGAAAAAATGTATGTCTTTAATTTTTAATTTGCGGTGGCGGAAGGGGGCGTGGCAGAAATTTGAAACAAACTTGATAACTATACATACTACAGACCATCTCCGAGATCTAGGTGTTCATTCAGACAGACAGACGGATAGACGGACATGGCTAGATGGACTCGGCTATTGATCCTGATCAAGAATATACATACATATGTACATTTTGGCGACTTTAAATACCATTTCACCCAATCGATGCATGGTATAAAAATTCACATAAATAAATTCGAACATAGTCCCGAGTCGGGCTCCGAAGTATGTACTCCTTTCTTCTTAGAAGAAATTCTGTTTTAGAAACATATGTACATAAATACATATTAAATAATCAATAAGTAATTTTATTTTGTTGCGAAGAAAAGGTTACACAATTTCGCTTAATGTTAACTGATAACTAAAATATACAAAAATTAAGTCTTTTTAGACTTCATTGGTTCATTAATATTTGTCAGTTTAAAATATAGCTTCTATAGGAACGATAGGTCCGAAAAACGTAATGTAAGCAAAAAGTAAAAGAAAAGGGCAAATGCTTACAAACTTCGGCAAACTTTTCTGAATTCGGGGCGAATAGACAACGTGTTACATTTTTTCAATGAAGGCGTATCAAAAAGGACCATGTTTTCCGTTTTGAATAGCCAAAACCATATATCAAGAGAACCTGAAGGTGTCAATGAGTATCTTTAAAAACAAGGATAACAGAAGTCAACGAAAAGTACACGAGGAAATTGTCAGGATCACCAAGGCCCATCTGGAGCGGCTTGATGGGCACACTAACCCACTGGCCATCAACTTGATGGATAACAGCACCACCACACGCCGTCTAAGAAGGCTGCACACATAGGATCTTCCTGATCTACATGTGGACTGAAGCTTCAGCGCACCCGGCATTTGTCTCTCCCAATTGTCAGTTTTTATTATCTTATGCTATAGCCACCCTATAATTTTTAAATATCCTCACATGTCAACATTTGGTCATGGTATTTGCTTATTATCCACTGTTGGATAGATTGCAAGTTGGAGGAACACAGTTAAAAAAAAAAAAAGAGGAAAAACGTTTTATGTATCTAAAATGTCGAATTAAAAGATGTAAAAAAAATGAAGTAAGTCGTCTCACCGACTTAGGAATACCATATACCAGCTGAAAATATATTTTAAACCTCCAAGACGAAATCTATGTCTTTTAAATCCTTTTTACATGCCTCATAGCATATGCCATTTCCCTCACTCTTACAAACACACGAGCACTGTAGCGCCGCCACTCGCCTACGGCCACACTTACAGACCGCCTAGTAAAATTCGTTTATACATACATATGTATTTACGTATGTATATTTTCCATGTTTCTAGTCCGATTTTAATAAAATTTGGTAGGTTCGTAGATATTAATAAAACTAATTATTGTACTGAATTTGTTTTTGATAGTCGAAAAATCGAGGCAATCGTGGCTGTGACAAAAATTTTAAATATTAATAATCTGCACGCATACTAAACAAATTTACATATAAAATTTGGTAGCTTTAGCTCAGTTAGTTTTCGAGAAAATCATTTTTTTAATATGTCTGTAGCTGGTATAGTCTTTGAGAAAATCGGTTTTATCTAATTTACGGGGGCGTGGCCAAAATTTCAATTTAACTCCTAATTTGGTGTCTAGCTCTTATAGTCTCTGATGAAGAATATATATACTCAATGGGATCGGAAAAGCTTCATTCGGCTTGCTATGTACATACATTTTGCAGACTTTAATATACCATTTCACCATATGGGTGCATGGTATAACAAATAATAATTTTTATGATAATAGCCTAAAAAATAACGAAGTTATTGATTCTTAAACAAAAACTTATGGCTTTTTAATTCTCTTGATTAAAATATTCTGGGCCAAGGCCTTTCTAAAATAATAGGAATGTTTATTCGGGTTAAATTGAAGGGCAAAATTAATTGATTGGCAAACAGTGTACAGACCTTTTTTTTAGTATCGCTTTTGATCGATCAAAACAATTTTTTTTTTACCGTAAGCAATAACACGTTTCTACAATACATATACATATGTAAATATTTGAATATTTAATAGATATAGAAATTATTTAAAATATTTAGTAATCATTACTCATTATATGTATATATAAATAAACATTTAATAAACATCACGATAGTTTTTGAAGATATACAATTCACTTAACAGTTGGGGATAAATACAGTACAATATATGCATGTATATATATATATATAAGACACAACAAAAACGTTTTGTTTCGATAATTTAGCCATATACTTTTCGAACAAATCGTTGTGAATAAAATTATGTAATGATTCTATTGTTTCAAGGTTAATACAATTTTACTTCAGCTTCCACAAAGCATCCAAATCATTGAGCGGGTCTTTAGTCTGTGGTTGTTCCTTGGCTGTCACAAGAGGGGCCATTTTCATTTGATATGAAGTCATAATTCCGCCTGGAAATATAATACAATATTTGTGACCTACTGGAAAAAAGAGTATGAATAACGCTTACGTTTATTGAGGACATTGTGGGCATGACACAAAACTAGTTGCATGGACTGCTCAATGACTGTCGAATCACGTAGGGAATTTTGACGCTGCGAACAAATGCGGAACCAAACATCCACCACATCTATAAGAAACATTTGTTATACATCAATTGGGATAATAGTTAAAGAAATAGTGCTCACTAAGTAAAACTGGACGCTTGGATTGTGTGGCCATAAGGGCACAAATACCAATTGCCACTAGCTCGGATCGCTCTGATCCTGTTAAGCAGTTCATAATAAGCGGCGAGCTAGGTGAATCCGAAGCCAAACAAAGTTGCTGATGTGTTTCCAGGGCATTTTGAGCTATATCCAACAAGTTAGTGTTTGAGCTGAAATAATGAAATGCTACCCGATAATCTTCTCGAGTTCGTTTTAGTGCGAACCACCTACCCTTTAGTCCATTGCTTGAGTTGTAGAAGGGACAAGTCTAGAATGGCATCGGCTCCATGCATTGATAATTTTAGTTGATACTCGCAACTGTTGCTCAGCTGTTGTATTTTCATACAAGTCACTGTGAAATCGTCATAGTGTGTGGGTCGATTCAAGGCTTGAGGCCAGTAAGGATCAAGCAACTGAAAGATATATTGGTTATAGACGGTGTAAATGAAAGTGGGTCTAAAGAACAAACAAAAAGTATCACACCTCATTGGTTGTATGCAAACAAAGTACAGTACGAGCCTTCCCCGACCAAACCATCGACCAGAAATCATTAACCGTATTAGACTGGGGAGTTTGGGCTATGATAAAGTTGGGACAACCGGCACTCAGGTTCTTCGAAAAAAATCAAAGTCAATCAGATGCAATTTACGGATCGTAATACCAATATCTCTCACCTTTATGTATGCTGCATTAATATAGTCATCTGTTTGTTTGTCCAGCTTGACACGGGCATGATCGTATGGTAGGCAATCAAGGGAACGATTTTTCTCTGGAAATAGCTTGGCTATCGTTGTCGATCTCTTTCCACTTGCTGGCATATCTAGTTTTTGCTGCAGTTCTTGCCATTTCGCTTTCAGTTGAGTATTGCCATTTAACATTTTAATGTGCAAATTCTCAACCATCTTTTCATAGCTCTCTACTTCTTTGTGGAAATATGAGAGAATTTTATTATCTTTTAATGGATCGTGAAAGACCACTTGGAATGTAGGTAACGGATGATGCTGATGGTCATTGCTGGCCTGTGAATGTGCCGAGAGAGAAACTGAATCCCAATCGAAATTCTCTAATGAGCTGAGATCCGAACAATTGGAAAGATTGTCCATACTGGGTCTTCTAGCGGGGGCACCAGTAGTTGGTGACACGTCTGGCGAAACAAGAGCTGGCAACTGTGCAAGTCATATAGAACTAGATGTTTATTGTTTATAGATAATTTCACTTTTACCTCCAGTTGGGTGTTTGCCAACTCCTGGCTTCCTGGCTGTGTGGCCGTAAGCACAGACTGAGGATGAAGCACGGGCTGCGGCATCAATGGCGGCGGTACAGAAACAGTTGTGTCCAAATCTAGGTCACTAAGCAGATCCACATTACTTGGTTTCTTATGAGCAGCGGTTTCTTCAGTTTCCCTGGGTTGCTTTGACGTCGCCGTCAAAGAGGCATAGGCGCTGCTTGTGGTTGTGTTAGTGCTGGCGATGCTGCATCCTCCACTTTGCATGTAAATAGAGCCCGACGATGGTGTGGGAGTAGATGGAGCAGGAGCCTTTGTTTGCTGGATAATTTCACAGGGATCTAGAGATGCAGTGGAGTGATAGCCATATGGAGCCGTGTAATATGCCTGTCCCTTTGATTTATCAGTGTCCTGGGGCGATGTCTCATTCATAGTGACTGCTGCTTTAGTGTGGGAAACAATGGGAGACTGGGATTGGGAATTTTAAAGATTGTTATAAGATCGCTACGCACTACTCACATCGAATCCTGTGGCCACGTTACTGCGATTGGCATGCTCTGAGTCTGTGGTACCCACGTTCTGTTCTCCACTTTGGGTGAATTGATATCCATAGTGTCCGTGCGGGGCGTAGTTAGCTTCCTGCTGATACCCACTGCTATAGTCATAAATGCCCGTTTGAGGATTAAAGCCATATCCGGGATGGTTGGAGTAGCTGATGTATTTGAGACCATTTGTGGTACCAGGATTCGGGGCAAGGATACCCGCAGAGTCATTTGAATTGGCTGTAGCAACTGAAAGAGTGGGCGTCGTTGTGTGATATGATGTAGGCAATAGGCCGGAAACGGAATTTGATGCGGGAAGAGATGAAATGGAATGGGGTGAAGCGTTTGAAGGAGGAGGAATAGGGGCTGGAACAACAGATACAGCCGTAGACTGCTGGACATCATTGTTCGATTGTGGATATGGAAAAGACTGCGTTGCATTGGGTGGAATACCGTCTCTGGGATTCGGTTGAGAAACTTGGCTGCTTTGCGAAGAATATAGAGGAGTTTGCTGTGAGGCATAGGCTGTTGCTGCTGTCTGCGATTGAGAGTAGCCTACAGATGGCTGTTGGCTATGAGGATAACAAGCCGCTTGCGAAAACATCGATACATTTGCAGCTCCAACTTGAGTGAAGACCTGGCTTGACTGAGGGTAACCCTGTGCCTGGTATCCCGATCCCTGATAAGAGTTGACACCATAAGGCGCCTGTAGAGAGGACGTTACGTCTGCAGGCTGCTGATTGGTTGTTGTTGCCACATACAACGGCTGCTGATAGTTGTTGTATGCCAACGGAGCGGCAGATGTTGTTCCCACTGAAGTCGGATTGCCATAGCTGTAATTATAGCCAGGACCTCCCATTGGCAATTGGGACGTATCTGGAGACTGCATACTCAGCTGCCCTATTGCGCCATGCAAGGTCTGCGAATTGGGCGAAGGCTGCGCCTTGTAAGCTGGAGGAGCTATGTGCTGTTGTTGTTGTTGATACATAGGATTTGTGTAGCCGGCAGCACTAGGATCATAATATTGCTGCTGTTGAAGTGAATACGGCGGTGGAGGCTCATTGGGCGGGGGCGCTGTGGCATAGGCCGAACAAGCGGCTTGCGTTGGATTTTCAGAGCCAACAGGCACAGGGCGCACAGTGTTCAAATAGGGTGAGGGATTCGGATCTAGATTGGCACCCCCTGTCTTTCCCTTTAAATAATCTCGCAGTTTTGGAGCTGTACTTGCGTTAGTGGATAAAGGAACTGGTATTTCCGCTTTGGTGGACGCAGATGGAGCAGGTCCTTTAACACTCTCCATCCTCTGTTGTCGTTCCTCGGACTGAACGTCTCTAGCGGATTTGAAGCGTGAGAGGAGCTTCTGTACATTGCCCGCCAACTTTTTGTAGAACTCAAGACCCTTAGCAGATTTCGCAAGCAAATCTTCATAGACATCATAGGAAGCAGCCAAGGAACTGTAGAAATGCTCTCGCTTTTGTTTGACATCTTGAAGCGTCTTTAGAACCGGAGCAGCTTTGGCATAGTTCTCGGTAAGGGCCTGTAGGATATTTTGCTGGGCCAGCATATTTTGATCCAACAACTGTGTAATCCTTTCATGTTTCGCTAGCTCGGCAGAAAACAAGGCCTGAAGACCCTCCTGTCCGCCATGGGCTATAACTTTGGCTGTTATGTCATCCTCATTTATGGCTATTCGAAGATCGGCATGAAATTGGGCACGTTGCGCCTTCATTTCGTTGACTTTATTGAGTACGAGCTTTACATCCTTAAAGATTTCGGCTGTATTTAGTTCCGTACTTAACTTTGGCATCAATTGCTGGATTTCCTGCAGCGGACGGGCCAAAATCTTCAAATTATTAACATGTAAGGACATGGCTTTTCGCAAAGTATTGTTGGACTCTCCCGCCCGGGTATGCGCTTCGCTATATTTCTGGAACTCTCGAGTTAGCTCAGTGATGTGGGCATTAGGCGTGCGTTGAACACCGCTTAGATTTTGAAAATCAATCTCTTCCTTTGCTTCTGCTTCGAGCATTAGCTTCAAGTCATTTAGATTCGTCTCAACTTCTGCAGTAATCTCAGCTAGTTGCGACATAGCATCAACCAAATCAGATATGGCCGTTTTATTGGCATTCAAAGCGGCACAACGATCCACAATGCCTTGAGGCAACTTATTGGCCTGCTCCTCATTAATGTTGAGATTATCCAGAGTTAGGGAGCTCATATAGCTATCAAGTTGCTGATCCTTTTCCTCCAACAAAGCACTATACTTGCGCAACAGTTTTGCCTTCTCCTCACTATACATTGAACTAGCCTCATGGGCCTTCATGGGCACCAATCGGGCGAATATATCAGCGCCAGCGAATTCCTCATCTAGCACAGAGAAACCGATTCCGTTTACCAAGTTTGCGCCCTGAACAGCTGGTATGGTGCTGAGTTCTGGCACTGTTTCATGGTAGATAAATTCATTCTCATTTTTAGCATTTTTTCGTTTTGCCTCCACTACGTCGGCGGTAAAGCTGAGGGATTCGTTAATTTCGGTTTGATCGGGCAAGCCCTTTGAACCTTTCCGCGCTTCTTCCAGTTTATCCCAAGAGGCCTGTAATATTGAAATTCCTAAATGATTATTTAATGACATCAAGCGAATGGAACATGATGTACCTGATAAAGTGTAACGCGTTCGCCCATCTTGCGTTGCTCCTCAGCATGCTGGCCCTGGTATAGGAATAATATACAATTCAAATAATTTATTTTGAATCGCACATATTTTTTCCACAAATTGTATACGGCTCTATCAATAACCTGACCCACTGGACCATCATCGCCGCCAGTGAGCAAGGACGCTAGAGCGGCCCCGTAATAGACTACGATTTGAGCTGTAACTTTGGCGACCACATGCGGCTTGCGATTGTCAATCAGTGACTTTTCCAGAATGCATTCTTGAGCCTGGGCCAGGCACACTTGTTGCTGAAACAACAATAGTTCGGGGGTCATAAAGTCACCTCCGTCATTCACATTGGCATAGTGTTGGTTAAGTTCATTGTAAGCCCAAGCAGCTGCTTGAAAATGGGTGCATGCCATTTTCATTCCATCCACATCGCCACGAGTTACCGAGGCGCCCTCCTGGGTATGCGAAGCAGCTATGTTGAAAAGAACGGCCGCCCGCTCGAATCGCATATCGGTGACCTCATGCACTGTGTTGTGATATAAATCCTTCCAAGTGAAACTAAATATGCTGCGTTCCGCCAGTTGCGGAAACCGATTCTGCAAGGCATGAAGTTGGCAATAGTAACGCTTCATAATAGCTGCTCCATCATTGGTGGTACGCATAGCTTGATTGCGCAGTGTTTCCAGAGCATAAACTTCTTTAGAGTAAGCCTCTGGATCTTCATGATAGAATTCGGCTATGTACTGTTAACGGTATTGGGAGGAGTTAGATAAAGGAGAATTAGTTATTAGGATTAATAGTTTAGCTCCATATGTGATTCAATATTTTGCTGTTTTGCAATTTATTTATAATCAATTGTTGTTTGTTTTATATTTCAGTTAATCAGATGAAGACGGCGACTACAGTACCGTCTCGAACAATGAAACTTAATGATGACTCAGCCGCCGTCTTCAACTGACTTAACAAAGAGAATTACTCCATAAATCTCGCATTAAATAGAGTTAACAAAACTAGAGGAGCAAAGAGAATGAGCCAACCATATCTCATAATTTCTTCTTTTATCAAATTATTTACTAATCTAAGCATAATTAAATTATTTTCACAGTTCATTGAACGACATCCCTCCCTAGACAACCCCTCCCCTAACGCTGTTGGGGATCATGGTAGCACTCCCTTATACCTTTTTAAGTGCCGCAAATGATGTTCCTTCGGGACTGGATTTAAGGGCAAACCATAGCATATGCAGACGCGGCACAGCCTCCATGTTGACGTCTCCCTAAAACGCGTATAACTTTCCAAAATATGTGTAATTTAATCTTTTACTTTTTTAAACAAAAAATTGCAACAAATGTTTAGTGACGGGTTGGTCGCAAAATAGTGTGGCCAGGCGTTATTAATGTGGATAATAATAAAGTTTAGGTAAATGTTAATTTTGACTTTTAAAGAGTTCAGTGTTGGACGACGTGGTAGATTGGAATGCTAGTGATGGAAAGCGTTAAATTATGTAACTATTAGCGGTATCAAAGAATTTGAATTGATTCCTACCCAAATGCCTGCACACCAGCGACCCATGGAACGGAGAAGTCCTATTAGCATTTACCCGTATCCCATACCTCCTTATTATTAGGACAGAATAAAAAGTAGATTAAAATAAGAGTTCATCGCCCGAGAAAATCGGGCAGTGTTAAGCAAAGCATGCCCAAATATGTTTGTTCTTTCAGCAACAGTTTTAATTTAGACACAAAAATTTTTTTAATGATATTGCAAAATCCCAGTCAATATATACATATCTGTGTGTGCCGCACCCGGTAGATTAGTTCGTATAAGCCGAAAGCCGTAGCATATCTATAATAAAAATAATATACCTGTGTGACCTCTACTTTGTCTTACAGTTCAGCCGATGAAACTAACTAGTACTGACTTTCACTATAAGCAGAGTCGATTTATCTAATATATAAATATAAGTCAGGTTTTCCTTACTGATGCTATAACTACAGAACGCACGAACCGATTTCCACGGTTTTGCATTCGTCACGGGAGACCTTTGTGAGGTTTATAGGAAAACAGGAAAATTCATTTTTCACTTACAGCGCCATCTCTGACACATAGCATGTACTACAACGGCGCCTGTACCAAAATAAGTAAATAGATGGCGCTGGTCCATGATTGCTCATCATAATCTGCTCAGTGCCATTTATCATGCGCCCGTTTTTTCAAACGCTTACTTAAAACTGGTATTGTGTTCACTGTGAATTTGAGGTTAAAGTTATTCGTTTTCTAACAGTTCAATTGGAAACCATTAAATCAGAAGTTGGCACGCATACGATCAAAAATGAAACTGCATTTGTGTGTGTGACAACAAACACGAAGTACGAAACGGGTTCTTGCTTTACACTGAAAAAACAGTATATCATATAGAAATATTTTTTATTTTTGTCAAAAAGTTTTTTTTTTTTTTCTGAAATCCATCATCGATCACTAGCCATTAAATTTGGTATGTAGAGTGATCAAGTTTATTTCAAATTTCTGCCATGCCCCCGCGAATTAAATAAAACCGATTTTCTCAAACACTATAGCAACTAGAGGCACAAAATTTGGTATGTCTATTTGCTTAGTAAATGATGTCCGTAAAGTTAGCGACGCTGTTAAGTTTGAGTTAGCGACGGTCCTCTGTTAACCCTCTGTTAAGTTTTTTGAATTTTGAATTTTCAATTTTCCAGCTAGTTAGTAACTATTTTAAATGAAATAAAGTTAAATAAGATAAAAAATGAATCAATCTATTGTTTTTATTCACTTTTGGGGGATTTCAAACATTCTATATATTTACAATTTGTTCATGAAAATGGGCATTTTACGGATTCGTGTAGCACTGCTCCAAAGGCACAGCTCAATGACAATGAAATGCCAGAATTTTCCCCAAATATTCATTTTAATGCCCAAGAAATTTCAATAAAAACGTGTGAACAGTTTTCGAGAAAATTGCATTTTCGTTGACCACCCATGATTTTCCCCATACAAAAAATGCAAAAAATATGCACCAACTTTGGCGAGTTGCACAAAATTTCCAAGGGCACAGCTCAATGAAGATTGAACGCCAGAATCATGAATGGACTTTCTAGAATATGTGGGCAAAGTTTCATTCAGAATGTGTGAACAGTTTTCGAGAAATTTGTAAAAATACATGGGTGCCTCGGGAAAATAAATATTTTTTCAGCAAACACAATTCGCCTCAATTCTCTTCTTCTTCCCCTTTTTATATCCCCATACAAAAAATTCAAAAAATATGCGCCAACTTTGGCGAGTTGCACAAAATTTCCAAGGGCACAGCTCAATGGACATTGAATGCCAGTATGATCATTGGACTTTCAGGAATATGTGCATAGAATTTTATTCGGAATGTGTGAAAGGTTTCCGAGAAAAATGCATAAATATATAGGCGCCTCGAAGAAATAAATTTCGCCTCAGCAATGGCAATTCGCCGCTCTGTTTTCATGCTCGCGGCTCATTTGAGACTCGCGGCTCATTTGAGACTCGCGGCTCGTTTTGAGACTCGCGGCTCATTTTGAGATTCGCTGCTCAGCGCTCTTCTTCTTCCCCCTATTATATCCCCATACAAAATATACCAGAAATATGCGCCGACTTTGGCGAGAATGAACACTTTTCCAAGAACACAGCTCAATGGACATTGAATGCCAGAATGATCATTGGACTTTCAGGAATATGTGCATAGAATTTTATTCGGAATGTGTGAAAGGTTTTCGGGAAATATGCATAAATGTAAGGGTATATATTTGTTCGGCAAAGGCAAGTTGCCGTTCAGTTTTGAATTTCGCCTTTCCATAGGGTGGAATAGGGGGATAAGGCACATATGGTGCCGATGAAATATTGGGTTTTGCACTGTGGTACACGTGTGGTAATAAAAACATTTTGATTTTTTCTTAGTAGTCTTTCCTTAAAAATATGAATAAACTTAATGAAATATGTAATTTTTAAATTTGTCTTTCTCATTTAAAGGAGAATTGTAGTGATGACGTACATACATGTATGTTCGTGGAACTGCAAACAAATTTGCTGTAAACAAATAAGACTTGAACCATTGTAGCATTCTGGTAGTTTATTCTCGTTGTTTATTTAAATTATTAACAAAACAAATTCATTCGCACTACTACAAAAAAGAAAAAAACAACTTTCTTAATTACGAGAAAGAAATTAGAAGCATAGAAAGAAATTTTGAATACAAAAAAAAAACTCTCCTCCGCTAGGATTCGAACCTCTACCTATTTTATATATGCATATGAAACAGATGCACGTAAAAATAAAAATTATAAAACCTCCACTAGGATTCGAACCCGTATGTATTTTATATATACATACGTATCATATACATGCTCCCCATATACTTTTTTTGGCTTAATTTTAATTTTTTGTTTTGTAAATTTATAAATATATATGTATTGATACTGACACTATTTGACTTCTGTCATATCCTTATAATAAATTAAAAAAAAAAAAGAAAAAAATAGACAAAACAAAAAAACCCCCGTGCGGGTCCGAACCTACATCCTACACACCAAGTTTACCTAATTTGGAAGAAGTCATTAGCTAACAGTACCAAGCGACTCGTTGTTTTAGGGGTTGAATAAATCTAATAAGATAATAGTAAAATATGTGTCTCACATATAAAAATACAAAAAAGGCGATGCACAGTGGTATGCGTCCAGGAAACGTCTTTCGAAATAATACTAACAAAAATGATATGAAAAAAATTGTGTTCAAAAATTAGAAATAATTTGGTTAAAAAAGCATATATGTACATATGTGAAAAAAGTGTAAATGACATTTACATTTACATGGCATGCTCTTGTAAATTCGGGTCAAATATAAACTAAACGAAATATTTAAGGGGGTATAGTATTGAAATTATTTGTTGCACCGCCGTCTTGTGGCGCGTATATATATATATATGATATGTTTATATAAAATCGATAGGGGCTCAAATCCTAGTGGAGCTGAAATGTTTTTTCCGTTCTTTTTTTCATTTATTTAGCTTTTTCTAAAGTGTATGGCAGAAGTCAAATAGTGACAGTATTAATATATATGTATTTATAGATACAATTAAAAAAACCAAAAATAAAAATTGGACCAAAAAAATATATGAGGCCACATGTACATATGTATATGATACATATAAATGTAATATATAGGGTTCGAATCCTAGCGGAGATTTCATAATTTTTTGTTATTAGGCGCACTTTTTTTTATTTGCATATATAAAATGTATAGAGGTTCGAATCCTAGCAGGGGCGAAATTTTGTTTTTTTTATAAGAATTTCTTTTTTTTGCTTGTAATTTCGTTCTCGCAATAGAGAATGTTTTTTTCGTAATAGTGTAAATGGATGTGTCTTATTAATAAAATAAAAAAACTTCGAGAAAATACTAGCATAATGATACCATGGTTCAGGTCTTATTTGTTTGCAGCGAAATTCTTTGCAATTGCCGAAATTTCTTTGCAACGAAAATTACTCCTTAAATAAGAAAGCCAGACAACAGTTCTATTTTTCATGAACTTTATTTAAATTTTGTAAGATCGCCTACAAATATATTTATCTATATATAAATCACAATTCTAAAAAATTCTTATTAAGAAATAATCACAACTTTTTGGTACAGTCATGTATCACTATACAAAGCCCTCTATTTCAGCGATCCCCTATTTCATCAATAATGAGCGGCGAACTACTGAAGCAATATTTTTCCCAGTGAGGTACCCTTACATTTTAACAATTTTCTCGAAAACGTTACGCTACTGGGTATTTGGACTATAACAAACATATTGCTAATAGAACTACAATGATTCTGGCATTCAATCTTCATTGAGCCGTGTTTTTTGAAGCTAGTTTTACCCAACAAAGTCAGCCCATTTTTCATACATTTTGTGACATATACTGAGTGGCGAATTGAGTCAAATTGCTGAGCGAATTGGCTTTGAACAAAATTTGCCGGCAAAAGGTACCCTCACATTTTAACAATTTTCTCGAAAACGTTACGCTATTGGGTATTGGGACTATAACAAACATATTACTAATAGAACTACAATGATTCTGGCATTCAATCTTCATTGAGCCGTGTTTTTTGAAGCTAGTTTTTGCCCAACAAAGTCAGCCCATTTTTCACACATTTTATGTGGGCGAATTAAAAGAAAAAGAAGAAGAGATGATCGGCGAATTGCTTTTGCTGAAAAAATATTTTTTCCCCCGAGGTACCCTTACATTTATGCATTTTTCTCGAAAACGTTACGCAATTGGCTACTGAGGGCTTCCGAACCTACTCTTGAGAGTCCTCCAAGGATTCTGGCATTCAATCTTCATTGAGCCGTGTTTTTGGGGCCGAGTTTTTACCCTTTGAAATTGCCGTATTTTTTGGCACATTTTGTATGGGGAAAATCATGGTTGGTTCATAATAATGCAATTTTCTCGAAAACTGTATGAAACCAGATAATGAAACTTGGTGGGGATATAGATGAATAACTGGGGAATAATCTGGCATTCAATCTTCATTGAGCCGTGTTTTTGGAAAGGATATACACAAAAGTGAAAAAAGGACTTTTTCGCGGAGAAATTGTCAATACATGGAATGCTCAAAAACCCCCAAAACTGAATTAAAACAAATCTTTCATCTATTCTTAATAATTTAAGGCTTTATTTGTTTCAAAAAAGTTAATAAATAGCTGAAAAATTATAAAATAAAAATGCAAAAAAGTTAACAGAGGGTTAACAGAGGACCGTCGCTAACTCGAGTTTAACAGTGTCGGTAACTTGACGGACATGATAAAAGTATTATCGTTTAGTGTTGGGTTGCTCATGAGTGAGTGAACAATAAAGAGTTGTTCACTAAACTGAGCAACTGAACATGTTCCTTTCGAATTGTTCTTTATTGCTCACTTGGTCTTTTTTGCTCACTTGTTCTTTATTGCTCACTTGTTCTTTATTGCTCATTTGTTCTTTATTGCTCACTTGTTCTTTTTTGCTTTTTTGCTAACTATTAAGTTGTTTGGTTTGTTTTGTTAAATTAGTTTTAAGTACAAGACTTATAAAATCATAAAAAAAGATTTATAATGGAACGTAACGTATTTCATTGTCTGTTGTGATAAGAATTCAGTAGCTTTGAGCTGTTCATGAACAGTGAGCAACTGAACAATGTGAGTGAGCAACTGAACAAGTGAGCAACTGACCAATGTGCATGAGCAACTGAGCAAAGTAAGCGAGTCGACTCGACTTCGAAAAAAAGAACAAGTGAACATGTTCACCAAAGTGAGCAATGTTTACCCAACACTATTATCGTTATAACAGCACACTTCGGATTCCAGTTATACTAGGAAGCAGGAGTGAAATGTGGATCTTGCCGTGTATCTGCGGATCATTCTCTGGGATACCTTCTCTCCCTTTGGCCTTAATGAGTTAAACGGGCCAAATTACGGACATATGCGACTACTGCTTCAGGTCCTTTGCGTGGAAAACTCCCAATCGGATGCCACGTAAGTTCTCTAGTTCAATCTTGTTTCTGCCCACCAATCTTATTACACTGCATCGAGAATATCTTTCACAGAATTTTTCATTGATGTTTCGCCTGAAGTCTCTGAGGACGAAGTTTCGCTTAAACATCTCCTGTCCTGGTCGGTATTGTACTACGTCAGCTTTTTAGGGAAGTCCCTAGCTTATAGCGGATGTTGACGATACTATGCGCAGTACGTTCAAGCCCAAGCAGATAACTGCCCACCCCCCACCCGACCGACCGAGGGGAAAGGGGCGTGGCAAAATCTTTACACATAAAAAATGTGCGCAATTACTAAGCAAATATTTATACCAACTATGGTGTCTCTAGCCAAAATAGTTTTTGAGAAAATCGGTTTTATTTAATTTGCGGGGGCGGTAGGGGGCGTGGCAAAATTTTTACAAATACAAAATGTGCGAATTTACTAAGCAAATATACATACCAAATTTTGTGTCTCTAGTTGCTATAGTGTTTGAGAAAATCGGTTTTATATAATTTGCGGAAGCGGTAGGGGGCGTAGCAGAAATTTGAAATAAACTTGATCACTCTACATACTACACGAATCTACATACCAAATTTGGTGGCTCTAGCTCTTATAGTCTCCGAGATCTAGTTGTTCATACATACGGACGGACGGACGGTCAGACGGACATGGCTAGATTATCTCGGCTGTTGATGCTGATCAAGAATATATATACTTTATGAGGTCGGAAAAGCTTCCTTCTGCCTGTTACATACATTTTGGCGACTTTAATATACCATTTCACCCTATGGGTGTATGGTATAAAAACACACAAACAAATAGTACTATAGCTATCTATTAACTAAATGGGATAGGATAGATGTTTTAAGTATATTAATAGAAAACTCTGAGCCGATTACAGGAAATAGAAGGTTGTAATCAGAGCAGAGGACCCTAAAAGGTTCATGCATGGCGTAGTTAGAAGAACAACGACTAAGGGATAAAGCTATCAAAGGATGTCTACTCCGTCTACATGGTACCGACAGATTTACCTGAGCTAATAACTCAGGCGAGTCGATATCACCAATTAGGAGCTTGTGCATAAAAATAACACCAAGCATAATTCTACGGTTAGTTAGGGAAGGAAGGTTAAGAAGAAGTCTACTAGAATACGAAGGCAAATTGACATTGCGATCCCAGCTCAAGCCACGAAGAGCAAATAGCAAGAACGGTTTTTAGACGGATTCAAGTCTAATCTTGTGCGACTCATATTGAGGTGACCAAATGCAAGATTCATACTCTAAAATAGGACGGACAAGCGAAGTATAGGGGTCGTCAAATTCTTTTGACCATCTTTTAATGAAACCCAGAACACTCATGGCCTTTGCGACCGTGGTGGTAGATTAAACTGGCACCAAGATTGAAAATTTTTAAGATCAGCTTGTAGCCGACTAAATGAATCTGTATCTTTATAAGTAAGACAAAGCTTGACATCGTCAGCATACATAAGCACACGCGAATGAACAATGACTGATGGAAGATCGTTAATGAATAATGTGAAAAGCAGAGGGCTAAGATGACTACCTTAAGGTACACCAGAAGTCACAGAAATGTAATCGGAAAAAGAAGACTTAAAAAGTACCTTCTGTTTTTTATTTGTTAAATACCAAATAAACCCAAGAAAGGAAAAGAGGTGGAAAACCAATGTCGTTTAGTTTAGAAAGTAATAAAGTATGATTAACAGAATCAAAGGCTTTGCTGAAGTCAGTGTATATGACATCAGTTTGTTCAGCATTTTTTAACCCTTTGATAATTAAAGATGTAAATTTTAAAAGGTTAGTGGTTGAAGATCTACGTTTCACAAACCCATGTTGGGATGGCGAAATAATAGAGCTGCAAAAATGTTGCAATTGAGAAGTTATAATTTTCTCAAAAGCTTTCGGAATAGCGGACAATTTTAAGATACCCCTATAGTTAGAGGCTTCGGACTTTTTGCCATTTTTATGCAAAGGAATGATATACGACACCTTCCAAATAAATGGAAAAGAGGAAGATTCGTCAGACAATAGAAACAATTTTAAAATGGGTTTACATAATGCGTTTGCACAAAACCTGAGTACACATCCAGGAAGACCATCTGGCCCCGGAGAATAAACAGGTTTAACTAGTTTAAGTCACCCACTGCAGCAGTCAACTTGTTTACGGGGCCCTCGATACTTTTAGAACTATCGGCAGTTTCCCTTGGAATGGGTAATTGCCGGGACACATCGGACACTACAATAGGCATCGTTTTTAAGAGATCATTCCCAGGTGATACCGGTAATTCCTTACTAATCCCATTCACAACCGGGCCATTAGACCGGTCGGGGACGATAAGAGACGCTGGCGGATCTACAGATACAAAAACACCCCAAGGACTGGTCCTTTTACGTTTTGGAGACTCATTCATGAGCGATAAACTTCTGAACTGAGTCTCCACCGCAGTAAACTCGGCTTGGAGTTTGTTAAAACCTGCCCTTAAAGTGTCAAAACTATCTCTAGTCCGCCTCATGAATGAGCGCATCTCATTCTCGACCTCACGGCAAGCATCACATCCATATTTTAAGCCACCACCTTTAGCAATAGACTCCTTGGTTCTGCCTGTGTAACTTGCACACTTAACGTGAACCGCATTGTCACACAACCAACAAAGAATATAATCATGGGAGTCAACCGCATTAGTGGCAACTATACAATTATTTTTTGAGCAGACAACCATTTTATCAAAAAGTTAAATTTATTTTAAATGAAGTAAGTAAGTCGTCTCGCCGACTTGGATATACCATACACCAGTAAAACAAATATTTTAAATTTATAATAACCAATGCATTTTCGTATTTTTAAAAAAATTTGTTTGCATGCTTTTTACAAGCATATCTTAGTATTTCGCTCACTCAAGCATACGAGCACCCTAGCGCCCCCACCAGCCAACGGCCAACTCCGGCCATATGGAAAAACGTTTATATGCATAACTTGGCTATTTTTATTCCGATTTTGATCAAATTTGGTATTTTGCTTGATATTAGTATCAAATTTAAGTGTGCTAAATTTGATTGCACAAGGTAGAAAATTACGGGAGATAATCGAGTTTTTTCAAATTACGGGGGCGGAGGGGGGCGTGGCAAAATCTTTACACATCAAAACTGTGCGCAATTACTAAGCAAATATTCATACCAAATTTTGTGTCTCTAGTTGCTATGGTGTTTAAGAAAATCGGTTTTATATCATTTGCGGGGGCGGTAGGGGGCGTGGCAAACATTTGAAACAAACTCGATAAGCGTACATATGACACGAGTCTACATACCAAATTTGGTGGCTCTAGCTCTTATAGTCTCCGAGATCTAGGTGTTCATACAGACGGACGGACGGACGGACGGACGGACGGACAGACGGACATGGCTAGATCGTCTCGGCTGTTGATGCTGATCAAGAATATATATACTTTATGGGGTCGGAAAAGCTTCCTTCTGCCTGTTACATACATTTTAGCGACTTTAATATACCATTTCACCCTATGGGTGTATGGTATAAAAAGGAATAAAAAAAAAAAAAATTGTAAAGGTAAAAAATCTGTGTATAAGAATATACTGACCAGTTCTGACACAAGGGTTAATGTGCAGAGTAAGCCTTTACAACTGAAGAAATTAATAAGCAAGAATACACAAAAACCAAAACACGTATCACAGAGTCGCGGGTAGGCAAAAGACGAGAGCGCAAATCAAACAAGAATAGGAAGGACCCAGTGGCGAGGAGCTAAATGTGGTCGGACGAAAGAATGCATTCTATATGGCCGAAATGTAATGCATTCCCTATGAAATTTTTTTCCAGCGCATTTGTAATGCACAAAATAAAAACGACTGCTTCGACGAAAGCACCGAGCCGTATTCAACTTCGTTTTTTAATGCCCCTTCCCCTCTAACCGTCAAACGATTTTCGGCGTTGTGACGTCTCCCGAATTCCGTTTTGCACTTTTCGTTTTGTGCGTGGCACGCGTCTTTCCATCGTTCGGTTTCTTTGTCTATGCCTATTCCTTTTATGTGAGCAGTGTTAATGTGTGTAAATACAAGTGCATAATTGCGTGTGTGTGTAACTTTCGGCTTACGCATGGCAACGCGTCACTTTTATAAATTCTTGTGCTGTGCAGACGTGTTTTTGGACATATGTACATATGTAAGTATATCGCAGTGAGTTATTATAATAAATTTGTGTATAGATAAAAATTTTAGAACTTAAACTAGATATTAGAATTAATTTATAAGAAAATGTAAATATTGTAAAAATTAGTTTATAAGAAAATGTAAATATTGTAAAAATTAGATATTAAAAAAAAATAAATATGGAAAATATAGATTTAAGTAAATGTAAATAATATTATAATATAATAATAATTTCTAAATAAATAATTATACATTACTGGAGCATATGAAAAGCGTTTATTTATTTGCTTTTGGAATCAATTATTTATGTAATTCCACTGCATGGAAGTATGCCATTCTATATAGTGGGAAAATGCGTATACTTTTTAAATATTGTAATGCGGAAATTCCGCAATTTAAAGAAAACCTAGCATACATTTTGAAAATCGCTTATGGGTTAATAGTGTGCGTACATTAAAACACAATATACCAGCAACCCATTTTCCCACTATATTGTATGGCTTACTTCTTTGCAATGTAATTGCAGAAATAATTGATTACGAATGAAAATTTGGTAACGCTTCATAAATTGTTAATATATTTTTATTTCTGTACATTTTATATATTTTTATTTCTATATATTTTATATATTTTTATTTCTATATATTTTCGGTGTTAATATTTATTTTTGATTTATTGTCAAACTTCTGTTTTGCCAGCCGACCTTTCTGCACGCGAAAGTAGTTCCTTATTGTAGTCACGTAGTTCTTATGGGTCCAGCCTTCGGTTTTAATAGCATCTGTTAATTAAAGATTATTAATTTTATAATTCATACATAACAGATAGAGCATCGTTCAAACACTTAAATCCGAAACGAAATTCGGCAGACGTAGCGACGTGTCGTCTCGGGGCAACGAAAGACGAAAATCGTTTGATGATTAGAGGGGAAGGGGTTGTAGTATATACATACCAAAAAATCATTCAACACAAAGAGCTCAACTTGTAACACTTTGTTGCAAGTATAAAACAATCAAATATGTACGCAATAAAACATAAGTGTGCATTTGAATATGTTTATGTGTATACATTAATATATTCACATAAACATACTCACATAAATATACAGCTAACCATGTTCATATATGTATGTATGTACATTTATATATGCACATACATATATTCACATAAGCAACAATGCACAGGCGTAACATGAGCTAGGGACAAGCCAGCGTGTGAACGCTGACCAAGCACGTTGACACAAGTGCCCTAAATAATATGTATGTATGTATGTACTGACACTTCCTCTTTCTTTTGTAGCTGTTGCCTAAGTCGCAGCATAAGAATATCTATGTAACAATAGGTTAAGTCAAAGAATATTTGCGGAATAAAAATCAATCTGAATATTACCACCAACCAAGCTTGACGTGTTCTTTCTTTAATTCAATCCAAGTGGAACCCGGTCATTACAGGATATTAAAAAACGAAGTGGACAACAACTCGATTCAATCGAACGAATAGTCGTTTTTATTTTGGCCATTACAAATGCGCTGAAAAAAAATCTCATGGGTAATGCATTACGTTACGTCTCGTACGTAATGCATTATTTCCACCGACCTGATTTAGCTCTTCGCCACTGGGTATTGTTGTAAGTTTTGATTTATTTATATTTAAACAAAAACACAAAAGCGACTGCAAGAATTCGCGAAATGAAAATAAAATTCGGATGCTGAAATTATTATTAAACCGATAATGAGTTTAAAAGATATAGACAAGTATTTAATCGCGAGAAAAAAAATAAAATTTGATAAGCGCAAAAAAAAAAAACACGTCCGTCCTCTGCAACGAGTGAAAGTTTTTTCATCATACCTGAATAGGGCTTCCGGGCGAAGCAAAGAATAACCCAATCTTCATTCGTTGAATTCAAAATATGAACTGATTTTATTTACAAAAGTACGGAGTTTATATAGGAAATCTTAGGCTCTAGTAGGTAACAATTGTTCTTAAGGCGATCTTATTCTAATACGAGTCACACCCACGTATTCGGGGGTTGAAAAATTATTATTATCTTGGGCACGGCGTCGGCCACTTGACCTCCTGCCGTTGTGATCGTTTTGGGTTAGTTTACAATTACAAGTGTTTGTTCCCACAATATGTGTGGCTGATTGTAATTCTAATCATATGCTAGGTTAGTTGTTTGAGGCAAAAGTACAGTTGTATTATATTTTCTTTAGTGTATCTGATTTGGTGAAGCCGCTTCAGATGGACACGGTGTTTATTCTTAAACATACCTTTTTCCCGATTTTTCAAAGGCTCATTGGGCCCTGGTCATGATCTCTTCCTGCAGGATTTGTGACTGGTCCTCTCTAGGCAGTTACTTAATTTTTAGCATCCTGTTTCCGTGCAAATCGGCAGTCGCCACCGCTGCGAAACATGTGCTGGCCAAACATCCCATAATATGGAGATGTACCAATCGTTGAATGTACCGCACTCAGAGCCGTTTGAATCTCCGGTATTTTTGCATCCCACTGCGTATGATCATCACCAACGAGTCTTTTTATTGCGTCGAAACTAGACTGAGTTACCCGCTTTGACCCGTTTGCTTGAGGTGAATAGGATACTGTCCGCGTACGTGTGATCCCGTGGGACCCCATTTCCTCAAATTCTTTATTCTTTTCCCGTTGTTGGTATGCAAGACCTCCGGTACTTCAAACGTGTTAAAGAGTTCCTCCCTCAAGAACTTTATTATAGCTGCAAATATTTTGCAACGGGTAGCTACTTTGATGGTTAACTTATTTCCGTGCATCTAAACAAAGTCTATTTTTGCCAGGTTTCTCTACCAGTGTTACCCTATTGTTCCACGGGCTTTTGCTCAGTTCGATTACTCCCAATTTGAGCATTTCATCGACTTCTTGAAACAAGAACTTCTGCCTTGCTGGTGATACAAGATAAAATTTCTCTTTCACTGGCACTGTATCCTGCCCAAGTTGGATCGTGTGCTCTCCTAACGTTGTAAGCCCGAGTCCACTTTTCTCATATGACTGAAACTTCCCACAAACTTCTTGGACCTTTTATCTCGTTGAGGGCATGCGGTCCCATCGGCTCTTTATTGGAAGAGAATTCCTCATCCTCGATCGACAACTCCTCCACTCCAAGGACTCTGGTGCGAGCTCGAATAAGTATAGGCATAAGTAGGTACAACGTCATCTCTTGTGTTCTACCTCGACACGTAATACGCACATCCTCCTTTCCATGTTTAGCATGATTTACTCCTGCCGTTTGGACTTTGGAGTAATACGTTCTTCTTATTCATATCAGTTTTTACAGCAGGTCGTCGCATCCTTCACCCAGGAAACTCACTAAAGCTCCCATGTCTAGCAGACCTTCTACATAAAAATCTTACATTTAAACCAAGGATGGCCACGTAGTGGCTCTTTTGGCTCCCGTGGCTCTTTACCGGCAGAGGCTGGGCAGAGAAAAGGGTCACTTTTGCGAGTCGACGCACACAAAAATTTGTGTGCCTCGAATTTTATGACGGGTCATAAACTACCTTTTTTGGGTCGAGCCAGCGATCGTCGTCGAACTTGTAGACAGAGGGACGGCCAAAAACCGAATTTCGCGGGGAGGGGGAAAAGGGTCGCCATCTCGAGCTCGCAGCTTGTGGACAGAGGGACGGCCAAATCCCGAATTTCGCGGGGAGGAGGAAAAGGGTCGCAACTTGTGGACAGAGGGACGCACATTTTACCGATCTACGGGGAAAGGGGGAAAAAAGGTCGCCATTTCGAGCACTCGACAAAACCAACCCTTATTTTCTAACCCCTTCCTCTCTGCCTTCCTCCCTCTACCAACAAGTTGCGAGCTCGAGATCGCGACCCTTTTTCCCCCTCCGCGCGAAATTCGGTTTTTGGCCGTCCCTCTGTCTACAAGTTGCGAGCTCGAGGTCGCGACCCTTTTCCCCCTCCCCGCAAAATTCGGGATTTGGCCGTCCCTCTGCCAACAAGTTCGACGACGATCGCTCGCTCGATCCAAAAAAGGTCGTTTATGACCCGTCATAAAACTCGAGGCACACAAATTTTTGTGTGCGTCGACTCGCAAAAGTGACCTTTTTCTCTGCTTAGCCTCTGCCGCTGATGCTCTGGCTCCCAAAAACAATTTCCGTGGCCACCCTTGATTTAAACCATAGCGAATGCCCGATTCTCCTTTTCGCTTGACACTGGTATCAATGCGGAACAAACCTCTTGACGTTTTGCCCTCCGTTTTCCGTACCGATCTCGAGCGCGCTTGATTCGGTGACATATTAACTCCTCCCTATTGATCTCATCCATACTTGACATCCGTTTTTCGCTGAATCGTTGGCAAGAGCATGCTAAATATCAAAGAAGCTAACATCGCATATGCATACCCCTGCATATATGTACATATAGTTTATGTAGCGATGCGGCTGTGTGTATATGCGTGTGCTCTGATGATTCGAGCAATGAATCATGGCAGCAGGCAGCGCTGCCAGCAGCGGTTGAGCAGAGACGATTTATATTGACTGTAACTTGTGTTCTATTTATCCGATCAGATTGAAATTTTGGGATCTGATGTACTCCAACTGCTTCACCTACTTTTCATATTCAACTATATGATAGAGTGGTCCGATCCTTAAGATTTTCAAACTTAATCTGCCTAGGGTAAAAAAAGCACAACAAATATTTCAGCCCGATAAAACGCATGCGCACAGACGGACATGGCTATCGACTCAGCTTCTCATGAGATCACGTCGGCTATACCAAGAGACATACCGAGCGGCAATGTCGTCAGAAAACTCTCGATTGCAATCCCAAACGCGCCAGGAGATGTTAGGCTTTATGAAGCAGATTCGTGAGAGGGTTCAAGGCGCTGCTCAGCAATCCACCGCAATTAGATCCACAAACGTCCAAGAAAACAGGGCTTCAGTCCGTCCTGCAGAGGCCATAGACCATCGAGTGTTCGAGCGGCAGCAACGAGAGAATGTGGAAATTCATGCACCACAAAGATCATCGTTGCATTGGCCTTAAATTACGAGGCAACACATGGAACGCCAATGAGAACGGAATAGCCCGCAAGATGAGGTCTAATTTTTAACGGAGGAACAAAAGGAACGCCGGGAAATAAATTTATATTTTGTCTGGAGCATTTACAAAAGGCTTACCAAGTAAGTTGGGGCGAAGTACCTGGTAGAGGGGCAGGCCAAAGACTGGTATTGGATGCACGTTCGCTCGGCAGGACTAGGAGAATGACCGAATATGAAGCATGCATTGCACCAAAGACGCCAGACACAATGATCAAGCTTTGAGCAGGTGCGTGAGTCGAGAGAGAGGTGACATCGGCCCTGAAAAAGCTTCGACAAATACCTTAGAAAGTAACTTCCCGAAACACGATCTGATCAGAGTAATTAAATAAAATTATTTATCCAATGTATGTACATATATGGATGACACACCTGGAGAAGTTGCGGGGGAATGCCAGATGGTGCCGTACATCGGGCGGCAGTCCGAAGGCCATTAGGTTGAGTTGGTAGAAGCAGAGCATAAGCCACGCGAAGGCAGCAAAGAGCGACCAGAGGTCGCCTGTTGGAACTGTGCGGAGAAGGGTCATACATTTTGGCAGAGTGAAGTTCGCAGGATATTGTGCTACAAAGGAGTAGTGTTACCTAAGTGCCCGAGGTGCCAGACGGGAAACGCGAGGCTGAGCATGACAAAGGAGGAGTTCCGCTCAATGAATCGGAAGATCGAGTGAAAACCTCCAAAAGTTGCATGTTAGCGATAGATATTGTTAATAGATCAAGGCGGACATATTAAATCATTATACCCTTTCAGAGGGTATTATAAAATTGGTCAGATGTTTGTAACGCACAAAAGGAGATGTTTCCGATCCTATAAAGTATATATATTCTTGATCAGCATGAGAAGCTGAGTCGGTATAGCCATGTCCGTCTTAAAAGCTATATAAAAGCTGATATTTTTTTGCTGTGCTTTTTATTACCGTAGGCATATTAAGTTTGAAAATCTTAAGGATCGGACCACTCTATCATATAGTTGAATACGAAAAGTAGGTGAAGCAGTTGGAGTATCGCTATGAAATTAATGCGATAGTAATAGTAATAAAATATCAGATCCCAAAATTTCAATCTGATCGGATAAATAGAACACAAGTTACAGTCAGTATAAATCGTCTCTGCTCAACCGCTCCCGGCAGCGCTGCCTGATGTCTACTACGTCATTGCTCGAATCATAAGAGCACACGCATGCACACATGCAGGCGCAACGCTACATAAACTATATGTGTATGCGTGCATATCGCGGCATGCGTGTAAAAGGGGATGGGCAAGAAGAATAACAAAAAATGGAAATGATATTAGAAAAAGATTCTTGAACATGTAAAAATATTATAGCCAAGGTCTGAAAGGGTATATAAACTTCCACACAGCCGATGTTAGCTTCTTTGATATTTTTTAAATGAGTTTTTGCTCTGCAGTTATTTTTATACCATACACCCATAGGGTGAAATGGTATATTAAAGTAGCCAGAATGTATGTAACAGGCAGAAGGAAGCTTTTCCGACCCCATTCTTGACCATCAACAGCCGAGGCGATCTAGCCATGTCCGTCCGTCCGTTCTCAAAAATTATTCTAGCTAGAGACACCATTGTTGGTACATACATATGTATATTTGCTTAGCAAATGCGCACATTTTTTATGTCTAAAGATTTTGCCACGCCCCTTTCCGCCCCCGTAATTTGAAAAAACTCGATTATCTCCGGTAATTTTCTACCTTGTGCAATCAAATTTAGCGCACTTACATTTGATACTAATATCCAGCAAAACACCAAAAGTTATGATCAAAATCGGACTAAAAATAGCAAAGTTATGCATATAAACGTTTTTCCAAATGGCCGGAGTTGGTCGTTGGCTGGTGGGGGCGCTAGGGTGCTCGTGTGCTTGAGTAGGCGAAATACTAAGATATGCTTGTAAAAAGCATGCATTGGTTATTATAAATTTGAAATATTTGTTTTACTGGTGTATGGTATACCTAAGTCGGCGAGACGACTTACTTACTTCATTTTTCTTCTCTTTTTATTTTCATCTTTGTTAATGGATGTAGATGGATCCTTTTTTTTTTATTCTAATTCCATTTGTACCCATCTTCCCGAACTAGCAACCTTTACCATTTAGATAACCCTTTTCAGGCCGGACAGATGTCCGTGATCTTTTCTTTGAAATCTCCGGTTCATGGATGAATTGCTTCTTTGCTGATTCTGGTCTTAAATAAGTATCTCGACTCTTATCGTGCTCGGCAGTCCAACCCGCGCAACTGCGTACCTACTCTTGGTTTGTTTCATCCCTTTTTAATCCATACATCAAAATCGAATCCATTCCTGAGCCATTCAAGCTAGCCAGTGATCGATTATGGATTTCAGAAAAAAAAACCAGTGGGATCATAACAATATAACGCTTCGATTCAGTATTTGTGTACTTTCGATTCACTTTTATTTTTTGCTTAGAGAGGATGAACTAAATTATACGTCATTTTTGTAGTCGAAATGAAATCATTACTGTTGTAAAATTAAATAAAATTTTGCCTTTTCAAATAGAAAACAAACAAAATATTTTTTCTTATTCTTTTAATCCCCAAATTGAATGTTACAAAAAACGAAGCCATCTGGTGGCGAAAGGGAGTTCGGATCTCATCACCTTTTGCTATACGTCCTTTTAATTTCAAATCTATCTTACTAGTAAAATTAATAAATATAATACAATTCCTTTCCCGATTTTTTGTACAACACTAAAAGATAAAGTGGCCGTTCTAAATAATTTTCATACTTGATTTTATCCAGGTTATAAGTAGCTAAATACCAAGTTTCATCTTAATAGCTTTTAAACTGACAGAGTAAAGTGCGTACACACAGAAGGTCGGACATGTTTTTATCGACTCAGTTTCTCATGCGGATTAATTATATATATATTTTTTATGTAGTCGGCGTTACAAATATGTGACTAATTTTATAATACCCTCTGCAAGGGCATAACTAACCAGCCAGTTTTGAACAATGGATGCAGCATTTATTTCCCAAATTCTTTATATGTAGTTACCAAAATTATTTATACTTAAAGTGCAATTGCAATTAATAAAACTTCGTAATTACATCTTCTTTAACAGCACATTTATCGAATTCGGACCAACGAGACCTTTAAAAATCGTAAAAACATAAAATTCGAAAGGGAAAATGATTGGTTTAATATAAGCTTAATATTTTAAATATATAAATTTTACCACTTTTTTCCAGAAAAAAATGTTTAAGAAAGTTTAAATTAAACTAACATCAAAACGACTGTATAAAATAGTACAAACGCCAACATATAAGTTTATTTGAACATCACCAATATACATACATATGTATGTATGTATGTATGTATATAACCCAAAATTTGTCACTCAGTGTTATCACTACTGGGCTCAATGTTTAAAAGTAAATCCATGAATATACTATTAATTATGAATTAGCATAGAAAACAATTTTTATGTATTCATGTAGATTTGCGTTTGGTGGAACAGCGAATGAATATTGGGTTAGTTTTTCCAAATGGTATATTTATTTAGCTTAGACATACAAATCATTTTATTTATTTATTATGGGCATTTTCTGTAATGTTGCTGTAAAAGGCGTTTTTTCGTGTTTGTCTTAAAAGTTATTTTCGAAATAACTATTGTATTTATTCTTTCCTATTTGAGTTATGAATGTATAGGGATTTTATTTGCTACTGTTTATCGGTTTTTAACATACATACATATATACATACATACATATATAAGCAAGCAAATTTATTTTTCAGCTTTTTTTGTCTCTTTTTCCTTTTGAAAGCAGTTTACAACAGATTTAAATATTTAAATTTTGAAAATAATTTTTTCTAATTCTAAAATCAATTACATTTTGTCAATTGCATTTTTCCTTTTACCCAACAGGAACCGTTTAATAATCTATACAAAAATTTGGCCTTTCCGATTATATTAAACCGATTCTGTTCGTTATTATACAAAAAATTATATTTTTAATATATATATTATATATACATATGTATATATTTTTTAATACTAATCAGCATTATTATTTGTTATATTATAATAGTATTCTTGAGTTCATTGTTTATCCAAAAACTACTAACAAATCACAGTAAAAAAACAACAATGGTAAAAAAAATATGTCATTATTCATTTTTTGAGATTGATCGTTATGCATACCTACATATGTATGTCTTTTGTTGTTATGGCATAATCGAATCATGAAGCATAGTCATAGAATAAAAAAAATACGAAATACTCGACAAGAACAATTGATAATCTGAGTAAAAGCAGGGAATTTTTAGGGTTACCTTCACTTGAAACCAATTTGGGTATAATTTTCGTCGGTCAAGAAAAGTGAGAAGGTAGATGATAATCTGGAGGGAAGGAAAAAATTTGAGGTTTCAGCATATATAGTGGAATGTTTTGCCAATACATTTTTTAAGTCGAGATTTGAACTTAATTTATAATTTCACAGCTTAAAAGGAAAACTTAAGAAACAAATTTGAAATAATGATATCAAAGGACACATAGAACCGTTTAGTTACATTACACACTCATAGCTTAACGTGCATAATTTCATATAAAAATGTGTAAAATGTAAAATCTAACTATTAACACATTACACAAATGGAAGGGGCACTTGGAGCATATTTCGCTAAGCATTTATATTTGCAGGTATATGGTAAAAGTTAATATGCAAGAACAGTTTCCATGAAACAATTTTGATGCGCTATGTTAGCTTTATGCGCAATTTGACGTTAGACGTTTTATATTGAAAATTGTGTTTGTTTGAAAAAAAGAAAAAAAAACATGGCCAATTCTTTGCCAAACAGAACAGGGCTGTATCCGCAATTCCCGTGGACGGACTTGAATAATCTTAAAATATACTTTGGGCAAACCTCTTTCGGTACGAGAGTGACTCTTTTAAGTATTTTCAAGGATGGTCTTATTAAAGCGGTTCAATGAGAGTCAAATTTCAAGACGTTAAATACGCAGAATTCTAAAAAAAAAAAATATCAAAAAAGCTAACATCGGCTGTGCCGAAGTTTATATACCCTTGCAGTCCTTGGTCATAATATTCCTACATGTTCTAGGGTTGTCATAGGGTTGTAGATTAAAAATAAAAGAAATATCCTAGATTCACTCCGTTCATCATGGAGTATCCAAAACAGCGCAAAATATTATTGGGTTTTCTTATAATTTGGTATTTTGTTCTTCTTGGTATCAAAAGTTCGTTTTTTAAATTTACAATTTATAAAAAAATATTTTTATTTTGCTAAAGTTTGACATAATTTGAAATAAGTGTTTTTCCACTGACAGTTAATTTGTATTGATTATTTTTAAAAAGTTCGGAGTCTTTTAAAATCATCAAAACACGAAAGATTTTAACTTGATTTTAATTTAACATGGCTTTGGAAGACATTTTTCTAGCTTGCAAATAGCGACTAATGAATGCTCATTGAAAAACAAGAGTTTGGCCATACTACTAACTAGACGGTTCCATTACCTTATTATGAAACCCTAAGAATTGAAATAGAACCACCGTTCTGAATATACTTTAAAGAGCCACTGTCCTACCGAAAGATATCACCACTGTCCTACCAGAGAATTTTTAAAGATCAATATCATTTAAATTGGTTCACGGGAATTTCGGATACGGCCTTACTTCCTATGACAAAGAAAGTGCCTTATATGTATATTATTATCTGGATAACGTTCGATCTATGATTTTACATACATATATAAGGAATCGTTGGATTTCAAGTGGATAGTGACTTACAAATCCAAGATTTATTTCCTGTTTGCCTTTAAGGTTTTGTTTAAAATAAAATATCCTAGCTCTATGCGATAGAGTACAGTACTCTCTGTTTTGTAAATACAAACTTACATAACATTACAATTCGAAATTTGAATTATTTACACGTATGGAAAAGGGTATAGTATTCGAAAAATATACACACAGATGTCTAGATTAAAGACAAAGGGAATGTGGTTTAGTAGGGATGGTAAGAGTTGAGTATACATCTAATCATCTAGATCTTGATGCGGCCTGTGGCGATGTAGCAATCAGCTGCCCGATGCATAGCGCGGTTTGGCAACATTTTCTTCCGATTTGCTACCATTGCCTATCTCCTGCAGCTCAATTTCGCTAAGAAGAGCCCAATTTTCACTATCACTGTGGACGTGAAGGCGTAATTCCTTAAGTGGACCAATTTTGGGGTCAAGAAGACCCTCGGCAACGCCCAAGTTATCAAAAGAACCAACTATCAGAAAGCCATCGGTGGTGGTATTGTAGTTACTCCATACGGAAGAATTCTCGCTTAATGAATCTGATGGTAATAGCTCAATAGTCGTATTATAAAATCGATCAGATGGATGCTCTGAGTTTCCGCTGCGGAATAGATATCGCCTAAGCAGAATCGGCTGCTCGAAAACAAATTGTATTAGATCTCCCGGTTGTGGTAATAGGCCCCAGAAATACGATTCACCACGATAGGCTCGTTTGAGTAGGTAATTCTTGTAGGGAGCTATGGACGATTTGACCAATGCCGGAGGATTATGAGTATGGGCATAAAAAGTAGGCACTTTACTGCCAAACTGTTTATCTTTTAACTTCTGCACTTTACCCTTTAACGAAGAGCTAGTGCCTATATGTTGAAATAGAGATTTCTTAAAATGTTGCCAATACTTGGCTTTCTCCTGATTGCAATGCTTTTGATCCTTATCGGTGCGGCAAACTTTCGACTCTATAAAATAAGTAAGCAACCAATCCACGGGCTTATCGTTGTAGAACATTTGGAAATAAGTTATCAAATAGGGCAGTTCCGCACTCTTAAACATTTTGCCTATAAAACCCAGTTGGCAAAAGTCCAAGACAAACCAAGATGGCTGATCCGGTTTCGTCAAGGCACTCTTTATTAATGCAAACTTTTTCATGGTCGTTATAAATTGTCTCTTTGTCAGAATGTCATCTTCGAGTTGTACATAGAATGTGCCTTTTGAGTGCGCATAGGCCATAAGGTATGCAAAATCCAAATTTTGCTTACTACGCCACTTGACACGCTCAAGCGAATCATTAAGGGTTATTCTTAGTCTCTCAAAATTGGGATAATAACTAGGCGAGGGTGCTATTATATCAATAAGTCCTTGCTCTACTTGCTGCTCAAAGCTCGTTACTATTTGCTTGGCTATAACTTGCACAGCCTCGGCATCAATTTCGCCTATATAAACAATAATTAAAGTCTCATTTTGTTCTTCTTCATTCATATTCTCAATTAGATTATGCAGAGTGCCCAGTAGGTAGGATTGTTTCTCTCTCCTAACTGTTGGTATTCCCAAAACAATGCTCACATCTGTACGTCCTTTGCTTTGCAAATACGAAGGGCGCAATGATCCTGCATCGTCTAGCAAATGAGGTAGAAAATGATAAGCATTGGGCAAGCGAATATTCTGTTTAGCGACCATGCCTCCTCCGGGTCCCACTTTGGTAGTATGTGAGGCATTCCTTAGCAATTGCCTAGCCTCCGGACTGAGGCCATCAAGCAGATTGGCAACTGGCAATGGCGGCGGGAAGCTTGTTGTCATGTTACCAGTCTGCTGCAATTGCCCAAAATATTGGGAGAGCAACGCCACATCCTCTTGACGGGCACGATACATGGATTCAAGGTACTGCAGCCTCATATGACACTCCGCTAGTCGTTGGGTCAGCGATTGTTCACTGGACAATTCTGGTCCCATGACTATCAAGATGACAATGCAAGGAGCCAGCACAAGAGCCGTGACTATTAGCATACAATTGCGTTGCCTTATTTTGAACATTTTCGTTTTTTTGTTGCTTAGTTCGTTGTACAGAGAAGGATTATAGTTTTAAATCTTTTCCGCCTTCGTTGTGCGTCTCAAAATTTTACTTATTTTACTGCGACTAGTGCTTCGGCCCTGCAAAAAAGAACGGAAAAACAAATGGAGAAATAAAAAAGCAGCCACGTTTGTATTAAATCAAGGTCAAAACGTTTAACATACACATGCAATGCATGTGTGTACCTCCATTTGTACAAATATATATGTTCTCCCTTACCCGACTCTGGTTTACAAAGCCTCCGTCGTCGTCGTTGTCTTCTTTGAAGACAGCTGCCGCAGTTCTCATGACCTGACCATGAAAATCGCCAAGATTTAACAGTTGCTATTATTTATTGTGGGGACAACAACTTACATGACCAAGTGTCAAAATGTCGGTGGGACTGTAAGAAGAAATACAAAACATGTGTGTGAGATTATCTACAATTTAAATTCCACTAGGTTTAATTTATAACTTTTTATTTCATGCACTTAACCCATAGGGTGAAATATTAAAATCCTTTTTTCTGTACCATCTGTGCATTTCTCAAACGTTTAATACAAAATTATACTTCTTACATTTAAAAATATTGTACACAGAGTTTATTTCGTGTAAACAAAAAAAGTTATAAATTTTTGTTATTGAAACAAGTATTAAAAATAAACATAATGATAAAATTGTTATTAAAACAAATATTTAAAAAAAAGAAGTAAGTCGTCTCGCCGACATCGGAATACCATGCACCAGGTAAAATTCTTTTTAAATTCTTTTTACATGCCTCATAGCAAATACTATCTTAATCACTTAACAAACACACGTGCACTCTAGCGCCGGCCACCTCCGCCCTTAAAAACTGCCTAGTAAAACACGTGCATACGTATTTTTTCCATGTTTCTAGTCCGATTTTAATAATTAATCATAATATCAATCATTAATAAAGAAGTCTACATACAAAATTTAATGACTTTAGTTTAGTTAGTGCGCGTTTTAAGCCAAATTCGGAGCCTCTAGCTAGAATAGTCTTTGAGAAAATCGGTGTTATCTAATTTGAGGGGGCACAAGTGGACGAGTCTACATACCAAATTTCTTTTAGGTGTTCGTACAGACAGACAGACGGAGATGGCTAGTTCGTCTAGGCTGTTGACCCTAATCAAATGAAGTAAGTACCAGTAAAACAAATATTTCAAATTTATAATCACAAATGCATTTTCGTATTTTAAAAAAAAATCTGCTTACATGCTTTTTACAAGCATATCTTAGTATTTCGCTCACTCAAGCATGAGTTTTATTTTAAGCAAATAAAATTTTTTTAAGATAATCATAACTGTGTTTTAGCCGGCTTGAGGTCAATAAATCTTAATCATAGGCAGCACAAAAGGTAAGCAGGTTGTCTGGATAGTTAATTCAAGAACCACCAAGTTTTATCATCAACAGACTTTCCTTAAGAGTCCAGAGTGCTAATGGCTAAAATTAGTTGGGAATTCAAACTACATGAAACTAAGAAAGCTGCTGCAGATTGCATCTTGCATCTTCATGTGCACACCCTTGGGTGCCATCAGAATTATTCAAAAATAGAAAAAAAAATATCAAAGAAGCTAACTTCGGCTATGCCGAAGTTTATATACCCTTGCAGTATACTTGGCAATAATATTTTTCCTTTTTGAAATTTCTTTCCCTGCAACTCAATTCATCAATACACAAACAAAATATTATTTCTCTTTTTACCACAAGTTTTTCTTCTTCCATCATTTTCTAAGCAAAGCACGGCACGCATACACATACAGTTCATGTAGCGTTGCGTCTGTGTGTGTATGCGTGTGCTCTGTTGATTTGATGATGGCAGTAGTAGGCAGCAAGCAGCGCTGCCGGCAGCGTTTGAACCGATTTATATTGACTGTAACTTGTGTTTTATTTATCGGATCAGATTCAAATTTTGGGATCTGAGATTTTATATCTATTACTATCATATTGGTAAATTTCATGGGGATACTCCAATTTTTGCAAAAATGTTTCTTCTAGAGCTATATGATATAGTGGTCCGATCCCAAAGATTTTCATACTTTATCTCACCCGGGTAAAAAAAAGCTCCCAAAAAAAATTTCATCCCGATAGCTCTTAAGATGGCTGAGTAAAACGCGTACGCACCGACGGACAGACGGACATGGCTATATCGACTTAGCTTCTCATGCTGATCAAGAATATATATACTTTATGGGGTCGGAAACGTCTCCTTCTGTGCGTTACAAACATCTGACCAATTTTATAATACCCTCTGCAAGGGTATAAATATCACATAAATACACATATAGTTTATGTAGCGTTGCGTCTGTATGTGTGCATGCGTGTGCTCTGTTGATTTGATGATGACGTAGTAGGCAGCAAGTTGAACCGATTTGTATCGACTGTAACTTGTGTTCTATATATTCGATCAGATTCAAATTTTGGGATCTGAGATTTTATATATAATACTATCATATTGGTAAATTTCACGGGGATGCTCCAATTTTTGCAAAAATGTTTCCTCTAGATCTATGTACATATATGATACAATTTTTTCTGACAATTTTCATACTTTATTTTTCCCCATGTAATAAAAAGCCCCCAAAAAATCATCCCGATAGCTCTTAAGATGACTGAGTAAAACGCATACGCACAGACGGACGGACAGACGGACATGGCTATATCAACTCAGCTTCTCATGCTGATCAAGAATATATATACTTTATAGGGTCGGAAACGTCTCCTTCTGTGCGTTACAAACATCTGACCAATTTTATAATACCCTCTGCAAGGGTATAAAAAGAAAGTTTACGGGATAAAACCCTTTCGTTTTTGGGTTTTAGCCGGCTCTTTGAAGGCATATTATATTAGAATTTATAATGATTACAGTGCCTGGTTTCAAAGGAAAGAAATTTGGGCTAAAAAGATTAATATTGGGTATTTACGTTTTAGGGTACCTGAATAGTCCATGCGGACATTTTTGAAAGCATGTGAAAACTTAAACAGTTTGCAGGTTCTGGCGATTTCCACTCAATATCAATTAAAATCAGTTATAAATATGTATATATGTATGTATGTATGTACATACATATGTATATCCTACAGAGTAAATAGAACGAGTAACACAAATTTATGTGAATAAACAACACCAACACCTTTCATGCCCACAATCACACAGTTTTGTTTGTGTACATAATTGTTAGGTTTTTCAGAAAAGTGTCAAATGGCATACAGATATTAAAGTATAGATATTTTTTGTTAATAACACTGTATTAAATGAATTCTCATTAAAAGACTCTAAAAATATCAGAGAAGCTAACATTGGCTATGCCGAAGTTTATATACCCTTGCAGTCTTTAGCAATAATTCAATGTTTTAATCTTTTTCTGTGTTTCAAAGCCATCAAGCTCTTACTCTGTCCCTATTAATTTCGTTATACCAGCCCCACCTCCTTTGCAAGCCCTATGTAAACTTACATACAGGGATTACGCATACTCATGTTGGATTATAAGTACAAATGTATGTATGTATATCGAAACCTTAGTTTCTATTGCCAATGAAAAAAACGCTTCTGTTTTTATTACATCGGATCCGGATGAAGTGCCAAGTAGCCGGAGATTTCAGAACTCTAGGTGTTCCAATAATTTTCTTTACTGTTTTAATTTTGGTGAAATTAGCAATGCATTTTCGAATAGAACGATCTTTATGCTTTCAAGCTACAAATGAAAATCAAATAATTTGTTTGAGTATGTTTGCCAATTTCCTTTTTCCTTAATTTTGTTTTTATCCACTCAGTATTAAATGTTGTCAAAATACTTATGACCACAAAAAATTCATAAAGTATTTACATTATCGTCCATAGAATAAAAACAGAAAATACTATTGTGTAAATTTTTGCTTTACATATTGTAGTAATTAATGTTTAACATTTGAGTTCAATTATTATACCGATTGGAACGGAACGAAAAAGGATTTGTAGACCAACAAATTTGTAATTTTCTGCACGATATTATTTGTCTAGAATAGAGCACCGAAATATTTCACATTTCATAAAGATCGTGCGACCAAGATCAAACTTAAAATCTGCCGAATTTGATCAATATCAGATGATTACATCATAGCTATCAAACATGCATGTATATAAACATACATATGTATGTATGCATGATATGTTTACTTCGTTATTCCGTCTGAAGTTCTCAACTCTGTAATAATTCGGCTTTTCATGTGATGTCCTTTTGACACCTGTAGGTAGGGGATGAATATCTCAAAAACTTGCAAGGGAATACAAATTTTGGACCTTTAGTTTTTAATATTTTGAATGCCTAAAAATGTTCGTAAACGTCGAGAAAACTTATTACTATTATTATTATAATTATAGGATATAGTTGTAAACTATCAACCTAACTATATTTTTACAAGCACTGGCAACTAAGGCCTTCGGCTTAGACGAAAACTACATTCATACACTAGCCTGGGATTCGAACCCGGATCCTCGATGTTTAGTTACCTAATTGACTGGGCCACTTAGACAACTCATCTACCGAGGACTGCCGAGAAAACTTATTTCTGCCGATAGCGACGAGCAGGGTGAATGCGAACCAATATTCCCTACTTACTTTTAATTAATTACAGCTTGAAGAAGTTAATTAGCCAACGTTTATAGAACCAGATTAAATGCATTTGATTGTTCCGTATCCGTAGTGTTGCTGCTCTTCTTTGTTAAGAAGTAGTTCTTCTACGCTCCGTTCGATGGCTTCTGCGGGCTTGAATAGGTTAAATTAAATTAAGATTTCCACAGTCTTAAACCTGGAGAGTGGATTCCATTTACATATGAATACATGTCTGTGTATATACTCTAAATTAACCACTCGTTCCCAATCGAAATCATCAAACTTCATCTTTTTTATGTTCAAAGTGCGTTTATGATATGGCTGAAATTTCCCAGTTGCAATGCTTCGGATTGCTAGATTTATAATTTAGCTCCTTTTTAAACAATTCATTGCTGTCATTATGTAAATAATGTAAATTCAGTATAAGCACTAACACTCGCGATGTTTTTATGCGAAAAAATATTGGCTCTGACCAGAGAAAGGGAAGAGTTAATAACGCCCTCAGAGCAACAACAAAAGATTGAGGTGCAATTTGCAATGTATCGAAAAACTCAGCTGTTTACTTATCGATAAAGATATATGTATGTATGTATATGTGTTACAAATTTAAATATCAAAGAAGCTAACTTCGGCTGTGCCGAAGTTTATACACCCTCGCAGTCGATGGCCATAATATTTTTACATGTTCCAAACTCTTTTTATGTATCTCAATTCATTAATGCACAAAACCTTTCAAATATCATTTCAATTTCTTCTTCCCCATCCCCTTTTACACGCATGCCGCGATTCGGACGCATGCACATACATACATATACATAGTTTATGTAGCGTTGCGTCTGTATTTGTGCATGCGTGTGCTCTGATGATTCGAGCAATGACGTAGTAGGCAGCAGGCAGCGGCTGAGCAGAGACGATTTATATTTACTGTAACTTGTGTTCTATTTATCCGATCAGATTCAAATTTTGGGATCTGAGATTTTATATATAATACTATCATATTGGTAAATTTCACGGGGATACTCCAATTTTTGCAAAAATGTTTCCTCTAGATCTATGTACATATATGATACAATTTTTTCTGACAATTTTCATACTTTATTTTTCCCGGGTAATAAAAAGCCCCTAAAAAAAATTTCATCCCGATAGCTCTTAAGATGACTGAGTAAAACGCATACGCACAGACGGACGGACAGACGGACATGGCTATATCAACTCAGCTTCTCATGCTGATCAAGAATATATATACTTTATAGGGTCGGAAATGTCTCCTTCTGTGCGTTACAAACATCTGACTAATTTTATAATACCCTCTGCAAGGGTATAAAAAGGATTCTTCATGTACATTTTAGGGATGTGTATTACCAAAAAAAAAAAACGATACCGATATCATTAAAAATACCAAGCTAAATATCATATCGCGTACATCCAGTTCGATATCCCAATTATCAATATCAGAACTCCCTTTGAAATTTAACTTTAGTTTTAATAGTTTAAAGCAAAAAAAGTATTTAAATACATTTTTGTTAAATTATTTGTCAATTAGGATATACGTTAATTTCATTTATATACATTTATATAACAAAAAATACAAGTTAAATTTTTAAAATTTAAATAGTCATTATTGAATGACAAGATGGTTCACCGAGATATCCAATTTTCAGCTAGGATACGTTTAACTTCACGTTCAAGGCAAAGGAAAATATAGTTTAGTGTATAACATTTAGATAATATTGGTTATGTTTGGTATATCGCAATAGATTCCAAAATATTGAGATATTGTTTTCGCAATTATCAGAAATATATATATATATATTTTTTGACAATTAATCGTTGTTTTAATCCTGTGTTTTTTTTTTTTGGGTTTGTTTTAACAATTTCTCGCATCCTGTTTTAGGTTTAACAATGTGGCTAACATTTAAAATCTTAAACTCATTTATCGGATGTAGTTTCGAATCAACTTAAACTATCGATATAACCGATATTGTAATCGAAGGTTTTTCTCGTCTATTAGTAATTCATTTTCTGGCAACCCTGAGTGTTTGCAAGAAGGGAAAGAAAATTTGTTTCATGAAAAAATGGAATTGAGCAGAAAGTTAAAAGAAAGCGGGTGGTACCTCACAGAGGATGGTTTAAAAACGTTGGTCACCGCTGTCGGCGGTGAAGATCCTGGGAAAATTATTTTGGAGGCACTAAATGTGAGTGGAGAAGCCGCAAGCATCTGTTACCTAAATGTTTATGATATTCCATTGTTTGTAGAGAGATATACGTGATATAGGAGGTGGGGCTTTATCCAGTCAAAAGCGTGAAGACAATTTCTTACCTGGTCGCGTAGTGCTACAAGTTCAACGAGTCCGCAATATAGCAGCACCCAAGTGTAATGAAGAGTCGAAGGCGGCACCACGGCTACTGCAGGTGGACCTTAGCGATGGTCAGTCTTCGATACAGGCTTTGGAGCTGGAATCAGTGCCCAGTCTGAATCTTAATGTGGCTCCAGGGACTAAAATCTATTTTAGGGCAGAGAAACTGCAACTTCTGCAGGGATTCCTTCTATTGCGTGCACCGGATCTGCAATTGCTGGGCGGTCGCGTGGAATCTTTGTACGAGAAATGGGATGTGGCCAGAACTATGCTAAAGTACGCCCGTAGTGGAAGACCCATAAGTGGGGCATCAGCTCCACCGCCTTGGGTGGCTTTTGGAAAGAAAATTGATACCACAAACGATAAAAATTTCAAAAGTCTCAATCCCATGGGAGACAAGGACAAACCGGCCAAGGAGAACGAAGAATTCAACGCCATGAGGAGTGAAGCTATAGCTACAGCAACTAAAGCGGGGGGCAAGAAGGTCTTTGGCGGAGGAGGCCAAAATATTGTCGATCATAATATCAAAAAAATTTTGGACAAGGGATACACTGAAGAAGAAGCTCGGAATGCCCTGCACTCAACTAGAAATAACTTAGAGCGGGCATTATTTAACCTTAAACGCCGCAAGGATGCTGGCAATTCTGGCGAAATGCCGACTAGAGGCGCGGGAGGTCGTCCAGAACGGCCTGTCCGAGAAAGTAAGCGCGGAGCCAGCAACAAAGATGAAGCCGAGGCTGCTAAACCCGCGGCAAATGCCACTCTCTTTGATTTTCTCACAAATAAATTACCGTCGTCTGGTGAAACACCTTCGAAATTTGAGACACCAACTGTCTCCATTTGTACCACCCGCACCAGTAACTCCGCCACTGTTAGTAGTTCAAGCTTAAAAGCACAATATTCTACAGATAGTAAACCAACAACGGTGAATTTGGCGTCCATAAATAAGCTTCCCGAACGTTCGCGATTCGAAAACAATGTTTCAAGCAGTTTTGCTGCACATCAGGGCGGTGGGCATTCAACATCTTCTCGTGGTGGACGGCGCGACAGAGATCGAGAACGCTTGCCTAGAGGGGGGGAGAAAGAAAGAGCTCCAACAAATTCATATAACAACACAAATTCACGAAAATCAGAACCATCAAAAAGTTCTAAGCCCGAAATCCCCCCAAAAGTTGAGGCATACCCGAAAAACGATTCGGAAAGGCGTCCGAATAATAATCATCGCGGGGGCTTATCTCGGCAAGAAAACGGAAATAGAAAGCGCCAGCCGAACAGCAACAATGGATCTGTGGTCCCAAGAGCTCAAAATACTAGCGAGGATTATGCCCACAAGTTGAGTAAAATCACCGAAGAGACGGCAAATCTTAAGGTTAATCCTTCCAAAAAAGAGAATAGGCGAAAGCCCGGCGGTAGTGGAGGCGCTGGAAACTCATCGAATCGGCAGCACGTGGAACCACTACAGCTACAAACACCTGCCCTCAAATCGGAAAAGCCTCAATCTCAGTTAACACAACGGCAACAACCAAATCCCAGGCAAAGTTCCAATTATAGTCAATTGCCCAATGGTTATACCTATGATCCTAGCAAGATTATGGGATTTCAAAGCAAAGAAACCAATGAGTTTGCCATGAGTCTTTTAAAAAGTCAAGGAGTGAGCTTGGCGTCATCTCCTGCGCCTCCTATACCTGGTTTCAATCCTCAACCACCTCCGCCGCCGCAAAATTTCGGCATGATGCCAGGTAATGGATGGCTTTGGAAATCTGGTGACCTTTGCATGGCGAAATATTGGGATGATGGACGCGTAAGTCTTTACATAGTCTATACATTGCTTTGAGCTATAAATAAATTGAAATATATTTTCTTTTTTCTCTAGTACTATGAGGCAGAGATAACGGCCGTTTCGGAAAAAACTTGTGTGGTATTCTTCCTCGGCTACGGCAATCACGAAGAGGTTCTAAAATCCGATATCTTGCCGTTAACAGACTCACAAAGTCGTCCCTTAAGCAATGTATCACAGTCAAGATTTCGGGGCGATCGTCAAGCTCAGCAGCAACAAGTATATGTCCCGCCACACAAAAGGGAGCATTAAGGTCTTTTGACCAAATAAAACAAAGAAACAGCTGCAACATATTTATGTATTTGTGAATCAATTGGAAATAATGTTTCAATTCAATAGCCACAAAGTGAAAATTTTTCAATTAAAATGGTTAAGTCTAAAGAAGCATCCCAAATAAAAAATATATAGAAAAAGAGTTATATGTTCAAGTTATCTGTAAAGTAGTTTGACTAAATATTCATTCATCCTTCAGGAACAAATGAGTTCCTTTTCAAAAAGAAGCTGAAATATGACTATATTTACGTACATACATACATATGTACCTATGTTTTTTTTATACCGAGCACGCATAGGCAGAAGAAGGCTGTTCCACCCCCATAAACTATATATGTATGTATATTCATAATTAGCATTAGCAATCTCGGATACTATAAAAGCTAGGCTTACCAAATTTGGGATGATGGAATGAATGCCTCGCAAAATGTGCAGGCAGATCAAGTCTATTTATTAATTTTTGCCACACCCCGGTTTTTTGAATAAAACTGATTTTCTCGGAGTCTATCCATGTACACTTGTTTGGTATGCGCGCAGATGATGCATGCTCAAAACTTTTGCCACGCCCATTTCCGTCCCCAAAAAAGTGCTATTTGCCTCCCGCCATTCTTTGACTATCGCAATGAAATTGGGTAGACTAATTAGTGTAATTAATTTCTACTGGCATACCAAGTTTGATTAAAATTGGACTAAAAAAGCCAATCCATATGTAAATAAAAATAAATTGCAAAATATTTGTACCTATGTACATACATATGTATGTTTGCATGTGAGTATGTATGTACGCGCATAACTTCAGAACGACTGCACCAAATTGGATGATTCTTTTTAAACGTGTTCCGTATTGTCAGGACAAGGTATAAAAATGTTGGAAATTAATAATAGTAGTTTTCACATAAAGACGCGCTTAAAAGATTCGAGTACTGGGTAAGGGATAAACATACATGTGTATGTACATACATATGTTGTGGAAACATAAATAGCTATTCCTTAACCTAGCTTAAACTTCAATACGGCTGGACCGATTGAGCTAATTTTGGTAATAAGTTATTTGTAAAAGTCCAGGGGATTCATGCAGGTAACATCCGTTTGAACCAACGCTTGTTTTATTACCGCCGTCTTATTTATAACAGTTTCACAAGCTGCAAAATCTATTCTAAGCCCGCCATTTTGAGTCTTATAGCCGCCATTCTCTTTATAATAGTTTCAAAAGCTGTAGGATTCAGTCTAGGGCCGCCAAATTGAAGCTTATATATGTCCGTCAAGTTACCGACACTGTTAAACTCGAGTTAGCGACGGTCCTCTGTTAACCCTCTGTTAACTTTTTTGCATTTTTATTTTTTAATTTTTCAGCTATTTATTAACTTTTTTGAAACAAATAAAGCCTTAAATTATTAATAATAGATGAAATTTTTGTTTTAATTTAGTTTTGGGGGTTTTTGAGCATTCCATGTATTGACAATTTCTTCACGAAAATGTCCTTTTTTCGTTTTCGCATAGCTCCAATATACTGCAACGGCTCAATGAAGATTGAATGCCCGATTTTTCCCCAATTATTCATCTATATCCCCACCAAGTTTGGTTAAAATTCCTCGTAACGTTTTCGAGAAAATTGCATTTTTTTGAACCAACCATGATTTTCCCCATACAAAATGTGTAAAAAATTACGCCGACTTTATCGAGCAAAAACTCGACTATATGGTAACGGCTCAATGAAGATTGAATGCCAGAATTTAGGCATGACTTTCAGGAATATGTTCAGAGAGTTTAAGCAAAATTCCTCGTAACGTTTTCGAGAAAAATGCATAAATGTGGGAGTACCTTCAGGAAACAATAATTTTTTCAGCAAATGCAATTCGCCCATGTTCTTCTTCTTCCTCCTTTAATTCGCCCCTTACAAAATGAGTGAAAAACTGGGCCGACTTTATCGGGCAAAAACTCGACTATATGGTACCGGCTCAATGAAGATTGAATGCCAGAATTTAGGTATGTCTTTCTGGAATATGTTTGAGTAATTTTATTCAAAATTCCTCGTAACGTTTTCAAGAAAAATGCATACATATGGGGATACTTTTTGCCCGCAAATTTTTTTCAATTTCGATTGGCCCAGCTGTTTTTTCAATTCGCCACTCATCATATGATCATTTCGCCCCACCACAAATGACCACAAAATGAGCGAAAAAATGGGTTGACTTTGTTGGGCAAAAACTCGTCTATATAGTAACGGCTCAATGAAGATTGAATGCCAGAATTTAGATATGACTTTCTGGAATGTGTTCAGAGAGTTTAAGCAAAATTCCTCGTAACGTTTTCGAGAAAAATGCATAAATGTGAGGGTACCTTTTGCCGGCAAATTTTGTTCTATGTCAATTCGCTCAGCAATTTGACTCAATTCGCCACTCATAATACGTCACAAAATGAGCGAAAAAATGGGTTGACTTTGTTGGGCAAAAACTCGTCTATATAGTAACGGCTCAATGAAGATTGAATGCCAGAATTTAGGTATGACTTTCTGGAATGTATATAAAAAATAAAAATTCAAAAAAGGTAACAGAGGGTTAACAGAGGACCGTCGCTAACTCGAGTTTAACAGTGTCGGTAACTTGACGGACATTCCAATGGCCGCAAAACCATCAATGTTATCGATGTTACCATCGATGATTCTCCAGCTCTAATAGAACGTCTGGCAACATTGAAACTAACACGTGCAGTAACAACTCTTGAAACAAGACATAAAAATATAAAAACATTTTCAATGGTTAAGGTAAAAGTTGAACGTTCCGATGATGCCGATGTAACCATCCAGGCTAGCGGCGATGTTACCATTAAGGAGGAGGAATCCTATGACGACAAGCTTCTGTTTGTTAATGCCATTGCCAAGCCTATGGCAAGTAAAAAGTTGGCCAAAAAGTGCTACAAATTGATCAAGAAGGCCATGAAACACAAAACCTTTCTGCGCAATGGACTAAAGGATGTGCAGACGCGCCTAAGAAAAGGTGAAACTGGGTAAGTAGCAGAATCGGCAACTGAGTGATATAAATAAACAATGTACATATGTTCGCCATCAGCCTCTGCATATTTGCTGGCGATGTTACGCCGGTGGACATCATGTGTCATTTGCCTGCCGTTTGCGAGGAAAAGGGTATTCCCTATGCCTATACGCCAAGTCGAGCCTTATTAGGCGCTGCCATGGGCGTCAAGCGGGGCACTGTTGCCTTGTTAGTGCGACAGAACGAGGAATACAAGGATCTTTATGATGAAGTCAAAGAGGAGCTTGTAAACTTAGTTGTGCCTGTTTAGGTAATATTCTTAGTTAGCACATTTAAGCGTAAAGTTAAGATTTCCCAATTAAATAACCAAATAAACTTATCAAAATTAATCTTTTTTCTTTTTGTTGTCCCTTGGGGATCTTTTTTTTTGTTCTTTTTTTCTTTGTTGGTTTTTTTTTTTTTTTTTTTTTTTCAGCATGGCTGCAGGGTTCCTTTATATAAATTGGTTTACATATTGATACATTGATTTCTCCTTTTGTTTAATGCGAAATTATCTGTTTAGTGTTCAACATGCAAAAGTTATTAATTTAGTTTTGTGCTTATAGATTTATTGCTAAATGATTGTTTGTTATGTGTTCCGTTTTAAAACAAATGAAAGGTGATTAAATTAAAATACACTTAATAGTTTAACTTTTTCAAATTTTTGAATATTTTTGTTTTTGTTTAATTCTTGAGCTACACTAGTTAAATTAATAATTCACATTTGCGTCGGTTATCTCAAATCACAAAAAAAGTACAGTTGTGTTAGAAACAAAATCAATTCTTGATTTAATAATGAAAGAAAAATATACATAAAAAAAGAAAAACAATAAATTAATGTATAGTAGAAATTCCATGGACTGTAGAAGCTATATATGTATAAGGGATAGATGTTGCAATGGAGGGCGAAACCGTATAAATATGTACATCTATGGGAGATGTCGAGTATAAGTATAAATAGGAACCAATTGCACATTGGAAAGATAACATAGTAAATGGGAAGAAAAGTAGTTGCGTGGCAGAATTCCAATAACTTATGAAACACAAAATTACTTGAAAATTTTATCTATTTATATTTTTGAATATATTGTTTCCATAAGCTTATTGGAAAAAGTGAAATCTATATACGTAGTCTATATGTAGTCGAAGAAATTCAATGACTTCTACAAGCTAACCCCTGACATCAGAAAAGTATATATTTATGTGGTAAAACTTCAAAACGTGTAAAAACTAATCAGAAAACTTAATTATTCTTAAGAAGTAGTAAATATGGTAAGGATCAAATTAAAGTTGTCGTTGGTATTTTCAATTTAATTTTATACAAAAAAAAAAAAAAATTAAACAATACCTAAGGATTAACAAGTTTTTGAAATGTATTTTGGATCAGTCGGACAAAACTTGGGAAATCGAATACAAATTTAAATTCATTTCAATTTTTTGATACAAAAGGACCTAATACTAAATTTACATCCTTTTTTAATAACTGAAACAGATAGATAGATCCATACTATCAACGCTATGTATGAGTTGCTTGTTTGTATTAACTTCTAAACAGAAAATCATTGAACGAATATATATATTTAAACCCATATATGTATATATGGTAATCGACAATAATACAGATTTTAATCGAAATTGTAATTGTATTATGTAATTGATATTTGTGTACGTTAAATATTTTGTCAAGTTAAATTAAACTTCTTGGATTAAAAAAAAAAAATTACAAAAATAGCATTTAAAATGCCCAAATAGGGTTTAGCTTTTTAAAAAAGAGACTAAAGCGGGAATGTATGCTCGTTTCCATTTTTGCATTATTTTTTAGTTTGTAAGAATTCGACCAAAGTATTTCTCGTTTATCAGGTTCACCAACTTCATGCGAAATTCTGCTGCCTGAGTTTGGCTCTACTTGTAAACCAATTTTTTCACTAGAATCCAACTTTTATTAATTTTCGTCGAGTGCTTGGGTTAAAGAAGTTGCACGTTTATCCGTAAATCTTGTCAAGTAAGATTCCAAAACATATAATCCTTGCCGATCATAATTCAATTGTTAGGAAATAGACTGCAAGCCGATCTATTTGCAGAATTTGAACAAAACCGTATATAATGAATGCTGCAGCTCGCCTCAAATCTTGCAAAGCGTTTAAAATTTGTCTCGAAGAGGATTTAAAAATGATTATTTCCTGACAGGAGACTAAAACAAGGCTATTCCAGTAAGGCGGAGAATATGATTTCCCTCTTTGCTAGTGTGATTATAGCCAAGAAATGTTGGTCAAAAAGTTTAAAAATTCAAAACAGAACTAAAAATTGCAAACGAGCAAATTTGAATACATTCCCATTTTTGGCACTTGGTTCAACAACTAAAGCTAATTTGAATATTTTAAATACACTTTTTGAGTTTCTTTTTTAGATGTATCTAACAAATTTAATTTCAAAAATCAAATCGTATTCGATTTTAAAGTTTTTACAGGCATTTGAATTTCAACTTGACAAACATGTATCCATTTGTGATGGCGACTGTACATCCTCATCTTATTAGGTATATATGTATGTATGTCTAAATAAAAGCGGTTACTCTGAATTGAATTCATGGAATTTTTTGTAAATTTCTCAATAAACAATGTTGGTTTAAATTTTTACACATACAGAAGTTTTAACAAAAAAAATTAATAAAAAAAAAAACCGAATAAATAAATCATGCACAAATTTTATATAGTTGAGTTTATATATATAAGGGCGGGTCAATTCGCTCGGAGCCAAAAGATTCATAGTAAGCGTACATCAGAACTGAATCTACGAAGAAGTGTGATAAAAATTTTACCACGAAACTTAAAGTCTAAAATCGATTCCTAAATCCAGCTAAAAAGCATTAAGGTTTTAGGTTGAAATTTTCTTAGTTTGCCATCTTTGCATTTTTTTTATATTAGACAAAAAGTTTTATGGTATCATTTTCGTACAATTATTTGTAGATTCAGATTCTAGTGTTTTTACAGATGAAAAAATTGAACCGCCGTAATATGAATAAATATGCATATATAATCCATTTATATGCATATATAGACATAAAGATTCCATATATATGCATATATAGATATATATATAATCTATATATATATGCATATATCTAATCCATATACACACATATATCTGTATTTAAATAATTCGTACATTAAAATTCATATCCCATATAGCCATTAATTATGTTTTTTCAATAAGGAGAATATATTAATTATTTTTAAGTATGTTGCTTTTCTCTCTTTTGAAATTGTTTTGTTTCTAGTGATTGACAAATAGTTTTTCTTTTTGTTGTCTACTGCTGTACAAATGTAACTTCTTTTTTTTTTTAATTTTGCATTCAAAATTAATTACGTACTACATAATGCAAGTATATAGAAAAATGTACAATACAAATGTTGCTTTCGTTTGTTGGTTTTTTTTTCGTTTTTTTTTTTGTTCTGGTTTTTAGATTGTTTTTGTTTTTCTGTTGGGGTTTGAATTATCTTAAGGACTAAAGCTAACTATGCATTTTGCATTTACATATTAGATCTGTGTTTGTATATATATATATTTTTTGTTTTTTGAGGGATTTTGGGGTGGTAGGGAGATAGTGAGGGGTTTGAGTTTAGTGGAGGGGTGGTTTTAAAGTGGGGAAAAGTGGGGCTTGGCCCTGCTGCGGCATTTTGGGTCGAGCGTTTACTGTAACTACTAGAACAAGAACAAGAAAAAAAAGTAATAGGTAATTATTTAGAACTAAAATATTATATTAATTTATAATAATTCACATGTGCAACTTAATGACTACCGCAAATTATATTTTATTTTGTTTAAATAAGGTTTTTGTTGTTTTTTTTTTTTTAAATGAAAGCAATAATAAGGATAATAGGATAAAACTATATTTAATAAGCAGTTCGTTTTTGATATTAGAGGCACGGATACCTCTACATTTATAATTCTTTAGTTTTTTTTTTTTTTTTTTTTTGTGTTTTTAATGTTTTTTTTTCTTTTTGTATTTTTTGTTATCTAAGAATTTTGCCATTTTTTTTTCTTTATTATCGCTTTTTTTTTTGCTTGCTTGTCTTGCAATTAAATTAAAAAGCCCTATAATGCCACAGCAGGAGGAGGGTTAAATAATGTAGCCTCCACCAATTTTAAAAGGTCGCCCACGTTTCACTGAAAGTAATTATAGTATCCCGAGGTGGCTTGTCCCAGTTCTCGTATAGCTGCAAATGGATCCTTATCGAGCAGCTCGTTGGCTGCTTGAGAGGATTTTCCTGCTGACCCCGAGGAGACTGAAGGCTGTTGCGGCTGCGTCTGTGGCTGCTGCTGTGGCTGACCCTGACTCAATACAGCCGCGTATGTGGTAGCCGTTGATGAGGGCAGCTGTTGTTGCATTTGTTGATGCTGCTGCTGTTGGTGGTGTTGATGTTGCTGTTGTTGTTGTTGATGCTGCTGCTGAAGCAATGAATGATGCGGGTGAATATTGCTGGCCTCGTTGCCTGTAGAATTATGAAACAAATCCATTTCGTGTCCGCCTTTCAGGGCATTGAAATTGTTGTACAATAGGTTATGAACATGATCCCCTTTGTGAGAGTGATCGACTACGGCATTGTTGGCATGGAATAAGGCCTCAATGAGGTTGGTACCGGTTTCCAGACCGGGCATATTGTTGTAATTATTGGCATTGCCATTACCAGTCAGAGCCTGGCGGCGATAGAGTGGAACGGAGCTACCATTGCTCAAAAGGCCATTGTGGTTGGTGCTATTGGCGCAAATATTATTATGCATACCCATGTTTGAATACGGTTTGTCATTCAACAAAGCATTACCAGCTGCGGGGAGAGGGAAATAATGAAAAATTAAATCTAAAAAACTGCATTCTAAAAAATATCGAATGGAAGCTATGGAATCCTATGGATACAAAACACCACATATTACAAAGATCGGGAATTCGTCACTGCTTATAAACTATTATTTAGATATCCATAATGTTTAAGCTTTGAAAAACCATAAAAAAGATCAAATTCAAAAAATTTGCGAAAAAGTTGTTTTTCTTTAATATTTAACACATGGGCATTTTCGACGAAATGTCAACCAAATTGAATCAAGTTTTTTGATATCTTTAATATCTATCTTTAATATATATGTATCTTTTGTAGATAAGCTTTTAAATAATGAGATTGGCAAAAAATATCTCTGACATTATAATCAATATTAAAATGTATAATGCAAAGCGCATTTTTTTAAATTATTAGGTTTATTTAGAAACTCTCCTAAGTTCTAGTCAAAATAGATTAGTTTTTATTGTATCAAAAATCTACAGACCAAATAGTTGAAAACTTTGGAGCAAATATAGCTTAAGTTAAAAAAAAAGCTGCATGTTATTAAAACGAATTTTTGGCTATTTTTGCAGTTCTGTTTGGTAAATAACAAGAGCCAAAATAATGTTTTATTTCGTATTCTTTGAATATCATTAGGGTTTACGTTTATTATACCTATGCATTTAAATCTGCGGATCTTTTAAATACTTTTTGATGTACATATGTAAAAGGTTGTGTTTATCGACAGAGGATTCAGAAATGCCCATACATATGTATTTTACTCGATCTATATTTTTTTTAGCCAACATATCAATAATTTTTTTAAAATGCTTTATTAAATAGACAATTAAGACTGTGCTTGAATTTAAATTTTCATTTCTATTTTTCTAAACACAACTGTATATCTGTCTCACTCAGTTTCGTAGACTAATACGACAGCCTAGTTGCTTGTCGACTGATCAATCCAATTGGACTATCTGATTTACAGAATTCAGGCAAATATAAGATAGAGTTTGTATAGCTTGTGATATTATGAATTTGTTTGGGGTTAGGATGAAGTGATTGTTTTGTTTTCCAAAACTTACCATTTATCATATAGTTGGCTCCATTCCCGACACCGGCGGGACCACTATTATTTATGGCTGAATGTACACCTCCTTGTGCAGGTCCCAGTCCTGGTCCAGCCATTTGATTATAAAGTGCTTGATGCTGGTTAACAGCTGCACCAGGTCCCGGTTGAGGTGGTTTGACTTGCTGCTGCTGACTCTGCATAATTGCAAAGAGGCGACTCTGCTGTTGTTGCTCGGCCAAGCCGGCACCGTTAAGGCCATTGGTAAGAGAGGGACCAACGCCTGCGACTCCGCCACCAGGATTTCCCGTATTAGCCACCATCCCAAGGACATCTCTCAGTATGGGCTGGGCTATGTCGTTCGCCCCATTCATAATAGAGTTAAAGACCAAATCAATTTGCTGATTAAAGTTGTCCAATGGAGGTGAAGAGTCCACCGATGGTGGCTGTGGAGGTTGCTGCTGATTGGGATACATCATGGGATATTGGGGTGGACGCTGCGCCTGGGCTTGTAGAGGGGCCATCAACATGGATGGTATCTGTTGCGGTGGCTTATGTGGTTGTGGAGGTTGTCCTTGTCCTTGCTGCTGCAAGCTGGCCATTACTTGACGCAACATGTCGGCAAACTTGCTGGCCGCTTCTTGGCCCATTGTTTCCGTCAGCTTTAAGTACCATTTATACTGCTCTTCCTTGGGGTTAAAAGCCATCTCATATATGGTCACATTGGGTGGGAGTAGCTCATGAGCTGGAGGAAATCTCATTGAGGAAGGGGAGGATTGCTTGCCGGCTGGATACATATAGGGGGGAACTGAAAGTGGCGGCTGTTGCTGCGGCGGCTGTTGTTGCGGCGGTTGTTGAGGAGGAACGCCCTTGTCATAGTTGTTATAGCCACCGACTCCATTGTGCCTCAAATATGGGGGAGGCGGAGCATTCTCCATAGGACTCATTGGGCCATTCGGCACACTGCCGCCCCTCTGCATGCTCATAGGTGGGAGCGCTTGTCCATAAATATGATGCGGTGGCGGCTGAGGTTGGCCATGATTATACAAGGTTTTCTTGGCCAGAAAACCCAATTCGCTGGGATTACGCAATAGTTGGGCAGCGTTCGAGGCAGGTGGTGGTGGGACACTGCCTCCCCTTAGCGGTAGGGCAGGATTTGAATTAGGTGGTGGTGGTAGACCAGATCCCGGGCCTCTGCCTGGATTGCTTACAGGCGGTACTGAGGGTTGCTGTTTGTTGGGAGGTAAAACACTCCATGGATTCGTCTGGGGCGGAGGTCCCCACAAGCTGGCATTTGGATTAGGCGGCTGCTGCTGGCCCTGTCCTTGGCCCTGCTGTGGTGGCCTCCAATGTTGCATAGCCGCATACTGGCCGTAGGACGGTGGAGGACCCACCCCGCTCTGGTTTTGAGGTGGAGGCGGTGGGGGTCCCCCACCTGGTGGTAGCCCTCTCAGATGTGGTGGTTGAGGTGGTCCATTTTGCAGTGGTCCCCGCATGCCCATGTGACCACTGTAATGGGTCGGTGGTCCCGGAGGACCATTGGCTGCCTTCCCTCCTGCAGCAGCTGCAGCCATTATGGCTGCCATGTGAGTGGTATACATATGATTGGCCGCGGCCATGGCGGCCATTTGATTCATTTGGTGTGTAGCCGGAGGTCCTGGCCCCAACATTCCATTGGCCGTGGCATAATGAGGAGGAGGCCCGGGTGGACCATGGCCATGTCCATGTTGTGGAGCATTCAAATAAAGGGCTGCCTGCTCCCTTAAATACGCCTCTGGCTGAAGGGATCTGGGTACAAATTCGGGAGCCAGCGGATTGAGAACATAACCCCGTTTCAGCTCCACACCATCCAATTGGCTTCTCAAATTCGACCATGTAAGACCAAATAGCGACTTATGCTCATCACAAATTTCTATAAAACGCTCCCAGACCTTACGGCAGCGTCCGATTGAGCACAGGGCAACAGGATCACCAACTACAGCTACCAGTGATTGGGCACGTGTGATAGCCGTGTTCAACAGTTTCGAGTTACTCAAGAATCCGTAATCTGTGTCCGCATCACCAATGCTGGCGGCCGAAGCAGCTCCAGGGCCACTACCTTGGGGCAAACAAGTCCGTCGTGTCCTAACCGTGGACAAAAATACTGCCCGGAACTGTTTGCCTTGAACATTTAGAACGCGCTCCACCGAAATCCCGCCCATACGTCGCTTCCTTAATTCAGAACGTATGCGAAACACTTGATCCGCATAGGGAGTCATTATACCAATACTGGTGTCATTTAATTTGCCCCAAGCACTGGGCCAGCGCTTTCTCAACTCTGAGACTCTTTCCACCACTTCGTAAACTTCAGCATTATTATAAAAAGCTGTGGAGTTTTTGTCCTGAACATCCTCACCACGTGTGGTAAAGAAGGTCAACGGATAGAATCTTTCGTGCCGCGGCTGCTTTCCCGATGCAACCAGTTTTTGTTCATAAAAGAGTTCGGAAGTAAACTTTATGATAGCTTCATGGGCGCGATAGTTCTCACAAAGCAGAATCTTGCAAGGAAAATTAGAAGGATAATGGTCGTAGAGGCGCTCCAGAAGAGAAATGTGCAATTTTCTTTCCTTAGCAAAGGCGGAAAACAGTTCAGGGCTCATTTGCATATGATCACCGGCCAAAACTATTCGAGTCGAATCATTGGCCAAGGCCAGAGGCATTATTGCCTCACACTCCATGGCCTGGGCGGCTTCGTCTAAGAAAATATGAGTGAAGAGGCCCTTGGGTAAACCCAGAGTGGCTAATTCCATGCTGATGCTGAGTGTGACGACTATAATGCGATGTCGCATGATGTCTTCGACAGTAGGACGACGGAAATTGCCAACGCCATCGGTTATGCAGTATTTCTGGACCACACTATTTACAGTGGCTGACCAACGTTTATGGTAGTACACCCTCAGCGGAGTGGCCTCTTCTAAACCCTCTTCAATCCACGGATGCAGATACTCCCTAATGTAAAGATCGGCTGCCGAATTGGAGTGAGTGCAAATGAGAATCTTTGCTTCAGGCTGGGCCAGCAATTGTTTAATAGCCTGGGCCAATGTGTACGTTTTGCCCGTTCCAAATGGCCCAATTAGCAATATGGGTGGCAATTTAATACTCAAAGCCGTGGTAATAGCATTTACGGCTTCTTTTTGCTTTGCATTCAATTTGGGTTCACATGCGTCCGACCATTGCTTCTTCGGTGTCCATGGGATGTTGGGCTCCAGTTCAGTGGCTGGAAATATGAGCCGGAAATCTGTTATTTTATCCACTGCATTATGCCACTCGCAATAGGGCATACGATTAAGTTGGAATTGTATGTCCACCTCAAGTTCTGTGTCTGCTTGAAGTGCCATTGCCTCGACGCACTTGGAGGACAACTTTAAATAGATCACATTCTTGCCCTTGTCCTCGATTAGGGCCTCATATACATTTCGTGACTCGGTTGATGACTTGCTGGAATCTTCGGGTGCCGAGATGTACACACTGCTGCAATTGGAGAGTATCAATCTGCCCGGCGAGGTGTCCTCCGATATGTCCTTGCCCAAACGCATTAGTGCGAAAAGTTCGCCTGCCAACGAATACTTCGCTGTACTCGTGGCCATACCTGCAGGTGTGAGTATATAATTGGACGCCACTGTTAGCCTGGTCCTTACATTGTATCGGGCTATTTGCTCATAGCGGGCTATCTCCTCCACATAGAGCAGCTCGTGTATACGAGACCGGTAATTATTCTGGGTCAATCGTTTTTCCACTATCGTGGATTGGGTCAGCGTAAATGTGGCTGCTCTAGGGCATGGATACCTCTCAAGCAATTCCTTCTCGTGCTGCAGATCATCGAGATAAGCCTCCGTTTTCAGATGTGTTCCAATAGTAGTCTCGAAACGGGTCAGTTGTGTGTTAGCTACATCCCATCTCGTAGCCGAACTATTGATAATATCACGCTTAATTTCTTCAATCTTCTCTGCGTCATTCACTGGTAAGACATCCACACATAAATGCCGCACTAGAAGAGGTTCTTGGCCCACATCAAAGCATACGGCCTGACGAAAAGTACCATAGATTTCAGTATGAAATTCCACAGTTATCTCATGGGTCACTGCTAACACGGCATCGGTGCCATCTCCACCAGCAACTGCCGCTGCATTCACCCATTCTTGATCAGACTTTAGCTCTACATTTGCACTCGTATTTCCCAGTTTGATGCTCTTTAAAGCAAAATGATTGCGATGAGCATCCTGAAGCAGAGCCACAGCTTTCAAGGATCGCTTTGCCTCTAATTGAAACAGCCATTCGCGCTTTGAGGTCTTTGAACTGATACTGGTGACCAGTTGTTGCTCACATTTCGCCTCCATTTCTGACACTTTCTCGCACATTATACGTTCGGGAGCTGTAGCTTGAATCCATTTTTCCAGCACTTGCTCGGTGTACGACTTGCCATACAGTTCCTTTTCGCAGGCTTTCTGCACACGCATACGTCTATACTCAAAGCGCTCTTTCCATTCGTTGAGCTCGTCCAGGCCATGGGCCTCCACACACTGCGCTCCATAGTGACAGGTGTAGGATTCAGCAAATGTCTCGCAGAGACTGTACGTATCAAGCGTGTAGCCACGAGGTGGTGGCCGCCATTTCCAATCGCGTCCTAACATCGAACAGAAATGCAAAATGTTAAAATCTTTGTGTATAAAAATCTGATCATTATTGATAGGGGGCGGGGGGTAAACAAGAGAAATTTCATCTAATTGAATCTAATGAAAATCTAAATTTCTCTTACCCTCATCGCTCATTATGACTTTTTGATGGCTCTCCGTCTGGCAGTGCTGACGTAACTCATTCCGAGTCTGAAAGTTAATGGCGCAATAGCTGCAAGTAGTCGATGGCGTTGCTTGATCGCCATCCGGATGTTGAGCTTCAAAAGGTCCATGTTTACCGCCAGTTAGCTTAATGGCTGCCAACAGATCGTTGTTTTTTTGTAAAATCAATAAACTTGAGTTGGATGTCGATGTGGTGCTGCTGCTGCCGGTGCTACTTGAGCTGCTATAGCTTCCACCGCTGCCACCACTCACGCTACTGCCATTTTGTTGCTGATGCTGTTGTTGTTGTTGTTGCTGCTGCTGCTCACGTTTCTTCAAACCCTTATTGCTTAGTAGCTTACTGTACTTATCCAAAGGCAGATTATTTGTGGCCCAATGATCAAGTTTGGTATCCAGTATGGTCATCTCGTCTTCGAGGCGCGCGTGGGGTAGCTTTTGCGTTGACTGCGACTTTTGTTGGCCATTCATAATCATTTGAATGATAGATTTATACCGTTCCAATGTTTTGGATATGTCAGAGAAGATTTGCTGTCCGCTTAGCTCATTGATCCATTTGCTTAAGAAATGTTCCGCATCCTAAAACAGAAAACAACAATTTCTAACTTGAATTGATCATTTTTCTTGTTTCGCTGCACTTACCGCATACTTGTGAAGCTTGAAGAGAGCATGGACCAGCCAGCGGCGAGCGCGGGATACGCTAGCCAAGCATTCAGTCTGCTCCGCCAATAGAGTTAGCACTTTATAGGCATCCGCCAAGCAGCCTTCGTACATGCCCATTTCCAGTAAACACTCGCAACGTCCCAACAGACATGCAATTTGCTGATCCTTCTGGGCTCTTGTACCAGTTGTTCCGTTGCCACTTCCACCATTTTGTGTCTGAGCTTGTCCCTGTGACTGAGGTTGAGCTTGGCTGCTCGGTGCACTGAGTATCTGATCGTAAAGCGCCACGGCACGTGACCAACTCCTTCGACGCACCATGTCATGTGCTTGCGTTTCCTTCTCGGCAGCCATTTGTGTGAATTTATCTTCCGGTTTTAATCATGCATACGATTTTGGTTGGGTCCTTCAGCGCCCAGTGGTTTCCGTTTGTTGTTTGCGTTTTTTGATTGCTCGTCGAGTTATCGTTATTTTTAATAAAAGCTTGATTTTAGTTTTTCTTCAATGTATTTTATGGATACTTTTTGGGCATTATGATTTACTGCAAATATACAAAAGTTGTGGAACTGTTGAGTATAGACATTAAAAGCAATGAAATCTTGATTGTCAAATTTAAAGTTCACTATTCGAAAAATTTTGATTTTGTAGGATTATCGACCACAGAGAGGTCTGATAACGCTCGCTAGCAAGGATACCATTGGTAAGTATGGTATTTATAAAGGTCATACACACCAAACTATGAAACTGGTAAAATTTCGATATCCAAGTGAGATTTACCCCAACCTCCTCATATAAGCGAATTCCGTCATCAAAATGAGTTAGATCCGACACTGAATGTTTCAATGTTGTCTTTATGAAACACTTTCCCAAATAGTTATTTAAGTACAAGGAAAATAACTTGTAAAATGCAATTTACATAAATACATATGTACATACATACATGCGAACATATAAATGCACGTAAGTATAAGTACACATACATATGCATTTATGCATATGAACATACATATGTATTTATGTACATACACATACATATGTATCTACAGATTGATGTAGGTTTTACCAATAAACAAAAATGATTTTCAGAATTTCCGTTGGTTGTTGTTACGCAAAATTTGATCAAGTGGAAAAACTCCAACTAGAACTAAAGGAGGCACGTTCCTCGACATAACCATTAAGTACTTTGAAGAAATACTAAATATAATTAAAAGTCAATTACATAGGCTAACAAGGAGAGGGTAGGAAATGGTAGCGGCGAACCTTTGTCGTATTTGTTGTTGTTAGGCAGCCTTTTTATGCATTATGTGAGAGCGCGCTAAGGTGGGTAGGACGGATCCCGTTTTCGACTAACAAAATAATATTCCATTTGTTTCTTCAACTGCTTTGTACACAAACTAATCGAAATATTTCTTACTACTTTTTTCTGTCAATTTAGTATTTTTTCTATTTTCAACTCCACAATCAGATTTAGAATCAGCTTTATGCACATATGCATGTTTGTACATAATTAATTATGCGTTAGCTTTCTAATGCACTTGTTTCTAAGCTTGCAATTGTTAAATATTTATTTTACCTTTTATTTTTGCTAGATATTTTTCAGTGTTGGCAAGCAGACCAAAAGCTATTTTATCGCTCAATGCTAACATTGCGTTATGTCAAAAATTGTTGTCCAAACAAAACAATACTGATAATCTAGTATTTTCTTGTACACTAAAAAAAAAACAAAAAATTAATAAATTATAAATTTATTTGCAACGAGCAGCCGATTATATGTATTGTTGTATATATTCTTGATAGCTACGTATGGCAGAGTTACAATAGAATCAATGACATTACTGAGCGGACAAACCCTATATGTACATACATATATATGTCCCCATGTATTTTCATAAATATAGACATTTATTTACGCCCTAACATGTTGATGTCACATCCTTTGCAAATATGTTTTATTTAAATTATCCTAATTGTTTATACCCAAAAATCATTGAAGCTTTTTGAAGTTCTTTTCTTTTTTCTATATTTGTCACTTTGCAAACGAAACGAATTGAAACTCTTTGCTTATGTACTTTTCCACTCCACTCAATGCATACAATTTTGTAGCGACTATTTGTCAGTTACCTTTGCACTAATTCTTAAATTGTTTATACAAACTACACACTAATTATATGTATTTTTACATCACGAGAAAACTATGAGAGAAAATGCACAATGTAATGGGAAAATTCGCAAGCAAAATAACGTAGAATAAGTGATGTGAACGTAAATGATGTTGGATATGTGCAAAACGCGTGTATCGATATATCGGTATATCGATATAATGTAGAAACGAACACGTTCGTGAAGGAAAAATTTGATATGTGTGACCGTAGGAGACCAATTCCAATCTCATGCGCGCGGCAAATTTGTGTTGAAAAATTAAATGTCCAAATTAGTCTTTTGCTAACAAACTTAATGGAAGAACTCACGCAATAAATCTTAACCTTGGACATTTAAGTTGGGAACAAAAATAGATGAAATTTAATTTGGTTGCAAAGTAGGCATAGGATGATAATCTTCATACATGTCTTTGGTTTGGATGTTGTAGCCAAATGAATATTGTAGACTTAAGAAAACATTTTTTTTTTTTTTGAATTTTTGAACAATATTTTATAAAAATTCTTATTTTACAATACAAAAGGATAATTACTGACAGAAACATTTAAGACATAATTGTTAACACACAATACAAACTAAAAAAAACGTTTTGCAAACTTGATTATTTCCATTATCAATTTGAGCTCCTTTGCTCCGCGTACCCCAAGAGCCTCTAAATCTTCCACAGTCATTTGTATAAGAACTTGAATATCAATTTCTTGACGCGTAAACATCTCTGTCAAATGCTCGTTATTTGTACGGTTAAGTAAAGAGCGAACGCGAGGGCTAAGGGTAGGATGCTCTACCGGAGAGCCTTGTTTAAATGGATACTTTGATGTACTACCCGAAGTCTCCTGCTTGACCGTAGTCTTGGTTTTTTTTCTTAGCGTAATTGTATTGACCGGTCTGGTACTCTTGTTGCCCATCAGCCTGGTACTGCTATTATCTTGGGCATGCAAAGAGGGTGAGAACACAGATCGCGTACGCATAAATTCTTGTGAAAAACGACGTGGAGCAATTCCATGTGTCAATTTTCGTGATGCTACCGGTGGGCGATAGGAGCCCAGATGAGCGTCTGTTCTTGAACTTCGGTAAAGTCGATCTCTGGGTTCCCCAGTTGGTGTCTATAAAAATAAAAGTAACATCAAAATACATACAAAAAAAGGTGGTAAATGCGTTACCTCTTGATTTGAGTCAAAATTAAATGCTGACGCTGTTAAAGGTGTCAAGGGAGTCAGGGGGGAACGGGGATCTATCAGATTTAAAAAATTAATGGATGTATGTACATATTTGCTGTGATATTTATCGGCAGCTATGGTTATAACTTTATACTACAAATAATACCTCTCCAAGCGCGATTGTAGCGTTCCATTTTGGTTATGTATTAAATATTTTAAAGCAATCGACGAAAAAAAAAATGGCAACAGTATGGCAGATGTACATATGTACATATATAGCTGTTAAATAAAAAGAGATGATAGATAATGACATGATATAGTGGGGTAACAACGTGATTTCTGGAAAATACGTAGACCCTTTGAAATGATTTAGACGTAAACATCAACTATCGATACTTTTTGTTAGACGAAAAAAAACAATTCATTTTAGACAGTTGATACAGTTTCCTAAAGTTATGCTAAATAAATGTTAAAATAATCAGGGACCAAAAATAATTAATACTTCCCAAATATTTTTCGAAAAAATCATCGATATAATAATTGTTACAAAAAACCTCAATGTTAATTCATATTTCTGATTTTTGAAATAAAACTTAAGAATAACTGTTATTTTTATTTTTTCCCTCAACGCATAACTGTTATTTTTGGAAAAAAATTCATTTGTGATTTTTATAAAAAAAAAATTATACAAATTATAAAATATTATTATACATCATTTCACAATTTTTTTTTTCTCAAAAAATTTTGCAAAAATACACCTCCAATCTCAAAAAATTTGTCAAATTTTCAATTCTATCTCCAGTGGCTTGATATTAAGTCTCGGCTGGATGGAGTTTTTAAGAGAATAATAAACTTACAAAGAGTTAGCTGGTAAATTGGTAATTTATTCGTTATTTGATTTTACAAAAAGCGTTTTTTGTTTCGAATCGGCAGACAAATTACATCTAAGGTCGCTCAATATTAGCTTCAATGCTGAAAAGACCTTTCAACACTGACTTGGGTTGCAGAAACATTCTGTAAAACCTTCCCCAATTTGTACAGATTGGGATAGATCATTTTTTTTCATCACAGTATACCAACACCAAGATCCACTGGGTTGGGATTGTATGCATCTATCTATCTCTGCCATTGCTTTGTAACTTCGTCGTCGACTTCTTCTGTCTCCGCATTATCAACCACAAACGAGTTCAAATATTCGTTCAGCAGAGAACAAATGCTTTCACTCGGTGGCTCGACGGGACCACTAGCACAGCACTAGCACAGAACTCTCCGTATTCTTGGAACCAAAAAATAGCTCAGATTATAATTTTGTTGTCCATCAAGGCACTTTCTCGTCTTTCTTAACATTCTGCAAGGACATTGCTATAATTAGTATTCACTGCTTTGGTGACAACTTTAATTCGATCTAAAATTTGCAAAAATCGGCCAGATAAAATTGCTCCAACTGAAATTTTTTTGTAGCCATAAAAGCAGTTTGCAGAGTCTTCTTCAAGGTCCGAACAGTGTTCCACTCTTCATGTGTACTTTGATATAGTCTGTTAGGCTCAAGAGTTTGGTCAACATTGAGTACGTAGAACTCAATCGGATTGGAACATCTAGTTCTGGTACAACTAGGTTCTCTGGTCAAATTTTATCAAATGTCTACAGGAAAAACAAATATAGTTTTACGCTATTTTGTCAATTTGTTAAACCTATGATAACATACCTGAATGCTGTCGCTCTTAAAGCCTTTGCCAACTTACGAGCCATGTCAATTGTTTTTTTGTAGGTAAGTTGCTTGAGGAAGTCGTTCACCGCCAACTGCAAAGTGTGAGCGACACATTTAATTGATGTGATATCGTTTATTTTGACCTGTAGCATTAGATCATCAGCATCAAAATCATCCTCTTCACTCTCTCTCATAATTGCAAGGGTTTTAATGCTAATTTTTTAGTTATGGTAAAAATGTGTATTTATGCAACCACTCCGCGGTTTTGCCTAGTTGCAGAGTTCGGCCAGACACCAATTTGGTCATTTCTGCTTTCAAAACTTCATATTTTTCGCTTGCGAAATCCATAACGTTCTTTGACGATTTTGGTGCGATATTAAGACCAGAGAAAATTTGTTTTGTCAAGGTCTTAAACGGCTTTGGAAAGGGAAAATGGAACTCGCTTATCTGTGACCAATGCTACGCACGCATTTTTATACCATGCACCCATACGGTGAAATGGTTTATTAAAGTCGCCAAAATGTATGTAACAGGCAGAAGAAAGCTTTTCCGACCCCATAAAGTATATTCTTGATCAGCATCAACAGCCGAGACGATCTAGCCATGTCCGTCTGTCCGCCCGTCCGTCTGTATGAACACCTAGATCTCGGAGACTATAAGAGCTAGAGCCACCAAATTTGGTATGTAGACACGTGTAGTATGTAGAGTGATCAAGTTTATTTCAAATTTCTGCCACGCCCCCGCAAATTTTATAAAACCGATTTTCTTAAATACTATAGCAACTAGAGACACAAAATTTGGTATGTATATTTGCTTAGTAAATGCGCACATTTTGTATTTGTAAAAATTTTGCCGGCCCCGCAAATTAAATAAAACAGATTTTTTGTCAAAAACTATTCTAGCTAGAGACACCATAGTTGGTATGTATATTTGCTTAGTAATTGCGCACATTTTTGATGTGTTAAGATTTTGCCACGCCCCTTTCCGCCCCCGTAATTTGAAAAAACTCGATTATCGCCCGTAATTTTCTACCTTGTGCATTCAAGTTTAGCACACTTAAATTTGATACTAATATCAAGCAAAACACCACATTTGATCATTGCATTGGTTATCATAAATTTGAAATATTTATTTTACTGGTGTATGGTATACCTAAGTCGGCGAGACGACTTACTTACTTAATTTTCTTTTGAGGTCCAGTCGTCCGTTATGATTGAAAAGTATGTTTTGGATGGTAATTTATAGCGAAGATCCTTTGCTGCACGACCAATGAAATCATGTGCGTTACATATTTATCCAATTCTTCCTTGCGCTTAAAATCACTTGGTCAGTGACTAGCGAAATATGCTTTGAAAGCATACGTTTTAAATGGCCCACAAGATTCGTTCTGTTTTCTGTTTTCCCGCTTACGTTTTGGGGACTCAGCATCATTATTTTCATAATGCTGTTTTAACTTACTTTTACACACACAATTACAAATCTAAAACTCGAAACACGCAAAAAATGTATTAAAAATATAAATCAAATCTCTGTTACGACTTACCTTGAAGTGTTGAAATGTTGTGAATTTTTTGGTGGGTCTGGCGTTCTAAATTGGGCACCCAAAAGTATGGTATACAGAGTCAAGAAATATATTCTTACCATTTAAAATATTTTTTAGAATGGCCTGTATCAATGTCCTATATCCTATATCCTTGCAAACACTACTAATGAACAATATATTAGATTCAAGAGACTTAAACATTTTTTTTTTCAATTAAAAATAATAAAATTGTCGACTGCCCATTGCATACTTTTAGATGCGAATTTCATACACGATGCAACACTTAACTTGCCATAGTATTTCAAATTCAATGCAGTATTTTTTGTGTATTGCGTTTTTAATGGCAATGGCAACACTTTTGCATTTTGGAAGCTTTCGAAGCAATGGCAACTCTCTTCTGACATTTCAAAACATTTTTTTTTCTCACTCTTGAAAATGTCATCAAGAAAGTGTAAGAATAATCGAAATGTATTTTTTGTGTGTGGTGAATTCATGATAGCAAAGCATCGACGTGACATAACCGAATTGATAGACAGCTTATCTCGGTTACTTTGATCTTAAGCTTTGTGATCAGGACAAATCTTGCGCTCCACACAAAATCTCCGTTTATTGTGTCGAACTTTTGAGAAAATGGATAAAAGGTATGCTAAGCTCCTTGCCTTTTGGAATTCCTTTGGTATGGGGGGAAACAAAAACCCATGGTAACAATTGCTACTATTGCTCCTGTAATGTCAAGGGTTTCTATTTGAAAAATAAACATAATATTCAGTATCCTGATCCACAGTCAGCTAGACGACCTGGTGCCTCATGGACCAGAAATTCCCATTCCTCCACCTTTTTGTGATTGGCAATTATCAGATGAAAGTTTTGTGGAAAAAGCCGATGAAGACGAATTTGATCCTGGTATAAAGCAACGTGAAAAGTTTTATAAAAAAGCAGTTTGTTAAGCAAGCTTAAGATAAGCAAGGTGACTGCTTTAAACATCTGTGCGACAAGTTTACCGGACTTTCTGAAGCGAAACTTAAAGAAGGAATTTTTGTAGGACCTCAAATTCGCTGTTTGAAAGCAGACAAAGAGTGGCGGAAGACCATGACCAAACCGGAATCTGAGGCTTTGAATTAAAAAAATATCAAAGAAGCTAACTTCGGCTGTGCCGAAGTTTATATACCCTTGCAGTCCATGGCCATAATATTTTTAAATGTTCCAAACTCTTTTTCTGTATCTCAATTCATTAATGCACAGAACCTTTCAAATATCATTTCAATTTCTTCTTCTTCTTCCCCATCCCCTTTTACACGCATGCCGCGATTCGCACGCATACACATATAGTTTATGTAGCGTTGCGTCTGCATGTGTGCATGCGTGTGCTCTGTTGATTTGATGATGACGTAGTGGGCAGCAAGCCGAACCGATTTATATCGGCTGTAACTTGTGTTCTATTTATCCAATCAGATTCAAATTTTGGGATCTGAGATTTTATATATAATACTATCATATTGGTAAATTTCATGGCGATACTCCAATTTTTGCAAAAATGTTTCCTCCAGAGCTATATGATATAGTGGTCCGATTCTGCCAAATTTCATACTTTATTTTTCCCAGGTAATAAAAAGCCCCCAAAAAAGCCCCTATCATCCCGATAGCTCTTAAGATGGCTGAGTAAAACGCATACGCACAGACATGGCTATATCAACTCAGCTTCTCATGCTGATCAAGAATATACTTTATAGGGTCGGAAACGTCTCCTTCTGTGCGTTACAAACATCTGACCAATTTTATAATACCCTCTGCAAGGGTATAAAAACGGCGAGACGACTTACTTCATTCATAGTATTGTCATTGTCAGTAAATACAGAGGCAACTTTTTTCATTTCAAAAAGGGGATACTCCAAGTTCTCCACGGGGATACTCCAAGTTCTCCACCCATTTTTCTTTTATAACTACATATGTATATGATATACCTAAGTAAAATGGCTATATGTGCAAAATATATTATCAATATTTCTAAAGCAGGGGTAGGCACGCATACAATCAAAAATGAGACTTTGCATTTGTGTGTGTGACAACAAACACGAAGTACGAAACGTTTTCTTGCTTTACACTGAAAAAACAGTATAGCAAATAGAAATATGTTTTATTTTTGTCAAAAAATTAAAAAAAAATTATCCTTACATAATATAGGTAAGAAAATATTATTAAATAATCCAGGGAATTATAGGAAAAATTTGATGACAAATAACGCATTGCGCATCGCCCTCCATATTTTCATAAATCAAAAATAAATTTTCCCAATCGGCACTAGAAATTTTTTTTTTCGGTTTATTCCAGTTATTGTTTTGGCAATCATTGTTTTTCCTGACAAGCATCAATCAAAGTTTTTGCCGAAGTGACATTGCCGAACAAACACGAGCGTTTACAGTTACGTGAAGCGGCAGCGCTGCGGCAGAGCTAGGCCCTAGTCCGGGGAATGGGCCGTGCCGACCACTGTTCTAAAGGGTTACAATTATTGGTTTGTTTTGAATATGCAATTCTCATCTCTATTGGATGTACTGTAGCCCTGAATGTTTTTGTCTTCTTTTGTTATCCCGTAAGCTTTAATGAGAGATGAAACCAGTGCTCTTCATAGCAAATTGATATACATACATACATATGTATGTGCAAAATCTAATTTTCGTGTTTTAAGAGTAGCATCGTGGTCATTCAGTAAAGGAATTTGATAAACTTTATACTACCAATTCGTAACAATTTGTAGAAAGGAGTTCACAAAAGAAATCGAGTCAAATATGTAAGTTTCATCATAAAACAGTTGTGTTCAAAAATATAGTAACGCATCACCTTGCAACATTTAAATTCATTTTTCGACATGGTAAACATTAAAAATTAAATTATTATTTTAAATATTTCAAGGATTAGGATACAAACAAGAGATTAGTTATTCGATTCCCTTTGGTTTTCTTTTGTTTTTCTAATTTTCTATGACTTTTGGGTAACAGACAGTGCCTGTTCATAATTATAGTAGTGGTTAAATAAAAATAAAAAAACGATTCATTTAATTTGGGAATGATTTTTTTAGTTCTCCTTACTCAATGCACTCTAGTACTTTGTTGTATAGCCTTTATTTTTAATAACGGCATCGCATCGGAGGGGCATCGAGTCGATGATTCCTTAACTATTTCCCAAAGCTCAGCTTTGTTTGTTGGGTTTGATGTTGCCACAACCCGCTTAACGTCTCTCCATAAGTTCTTGATCGGGTTAAAGGGACCTTGCGAAAAAAATGGAAAAAGTCTATAAGGAAATTTGCGATAACTAATATTCGTAGCTGAGAAAAAAAGTTAGCGACGATTCCGATTTTTTTGAGTTCGCTTGTCAGTGATCGTTGCTTGTGCGATACGAGCCACTCAACTTACGATATTCGGTTAATCTCGATTGATTTCTCCAATGGTTTATACGAGACAAGGGTCCAGACACGATATACCCTAAATTGAGTCAAATTTTTATTTCTCCACCATAATCTACACTTGTAGTTTAGTGTACTAATTTATTTGTAACTTTTAAATATTAATTTTGTCTTGTAATTGCTAAATTAATTTTGTTTTTGTGCACAACTACATTTAAATTTAAGTTAAAAATCGAAATTAAGAAACAATTGGAAAGCGTGATGGTAAAAGGAAAAAAATCTGAGACATGGCTCGTCGGAAGATTAATTCAGCCAATAATTGCCCGTGAGCGAATTCGGCTGTTTAAGAGATTATGTTATGCTCTTCTTCTAATTTTGGAAACTAGTTTTATTCACTGATGAGTCCAAATATAACATTTTTGGATATGACGGCAAAGCCAAAGTTTGGAGAAAACTTAACACTGCCATGGATCCTAAGAATCTGATTCAGACTATAGCATGGTGGTGGCAGCGTCATGGTTTGGTTGGCGTCTTTATTAAGGGTAATATGGATCGCTTCCAATACAAGACCATTTTGGAAGAAAATCTGAAGCCATCCGTGGATAAATATTCCTTACTAAATCTAATTTTCTAAGTTCGTATGTACACTTTTGTCAGTGGCTTTTTTCAATTTTCCGTGGATAAGTTTAAAAGTAATTAATGAAAATAAATGATTTTTTTTACATAAATATTAGATTTAAACTGCATCATTACATTTCATATAATTTCTTCAGATCGGGAAAAATTACAAAAAAGGTAATCGTATGTACAGTGTAGTCCGCAGCTGTACATAGACCAGAGCCCGGCACTCATATCCCCCGGGGGACGAACACGTTCGGCACCTCGTATACGTGTAACCGAACGGCTGCCGAAGTCCTCACACAGAGCATGAGGGTGGATTTAGTTGCCCTCAGCATTTCGACGCGATCACGTCTATGTCGCTTTGCTCGATCGATAGACATGAAAAAATTAATGCCTTCATTCTTTTTATGTAACTGGCAACTTTTGCAATATTCTATTCGAAACAGTCTAACTATTTAGAAGATCTCCTTCTGATAAAAAGTTATACAAATAATATAGAAGTAAAGCAAATAAATAATAAATTTATTTTATTTTTTTTTTAATTTTAATTTTTGCTTCTTTCGTCACGTGCAATTTGCGCAGTGTAAAGCAACTTACGCACACATACAACGAAAATTTTCGTTGGCTCTCTTTGTGCCGGGCCCTGACATAGACAGAAAGAAATCACAAACGACGCGTCGTAGGCCTACCTTCGTCGTTCTGTAGTCCGTGTTAGACTAAAATTTAGTCGTAGGCAGTGCTGCCAGATGAAAAATTTTTAAATACATGGCCAACCGCCAAAATTCATGTATTTTTACACGTGTTTTTTTTTTAACTAAGATAATTTTTTTAATTTTTATACCATACACCCATAGGGTGAAAATGGTATATTAAAGTCGCTAAAATGTATGTAACAGGCAGAAGGAAGCTTTTCCGACCCCATAAAGTATATATATTCTTGATCAGCATCAACAGCCGAGACGATCTAGCCATGTCCGTCTGTCCGTCCGTCCGTCCGTCCGTCCGTCTGTATGAACACCTAGATCTCGGAGACTATAAGAGCTAGAGCCACCAAATTTGGTATGTAGACTCGTGTCATATGTACGCTTACCGAGTTTGTTTCAAATGTTTGCCACGCCCCCTACCGCCCCCGCAAATGATATAAAACCGATTTTCTCAAACACCATAGCAACTAGAGACACAAAATTTGGTATGTATATTCGCTTAGTAAACGCGCACATTTTGTATTTGTAAAATTTTTGCCACGCCCCCTACCGCCCCCGCAAATTAAATAAAACCGATTTTCTCAAACACTATAGCAACTAGAGACACAAAATTTGGTATGAATATTTGCTTAGTAATTGCGCACATTTTTGATGTGTAAAGATTTTGCCACGCCTCTTTCCGCCCCCGTAATTTGAAAAAACTCGATTATCTCCCGTAATTTTCAACCTTGTGCAATCAAATTTAGCACACTTAAATTTGATACTAATATCACTAACCATAGAATACATAGATGCGTCAAACTCAAGATTTTTTGATTACAAACGCTAGCCTGAGTCTGGAACCCCAGAGAACTTCGGCAAAAGCCGAACAGCCTAGAACAGGGGTAGGCACAAAGAGAGCCAACGCAAACTGTCAATGTATGTGTGTGGTTTACACTGTGAGAAAAGAAAAGTGAACAGATATTGCCTCAATCGTTCAGACGAGCGGAATCGACGATCTGCTGCAAGAAAATAAAAAAGAAAACAACCCCTAAATTAATTTTTCCATGTGCATATTTTCAATAAAGCGCCATAGATCCACTCGCGTCGAAATGCTGCAAGCGACTAATTCAGATTTTACGCTCTCGAGTGCAATTCGGGTTGACTTCGGCATGCACACAGATGGCAAAACGAACAATTGCCGAACAAAAGTGCCCGCACGGGCTATGGGTGCCTACCCCTGGCCTAGAACCCCAGAGAGCGGCCGCAGCGAGAGCGAAAAACGTTTGCTCGCAGCAGTGTCGCTACGCATCGAAATTAATTCAGTCTGCCACAGATCGCAGAACGATGAACGCATGTCTGTGTCGCTGTGTTCTCGTTTTGCATATGTATGTGTACACTCGTCGGTACATACTCAGGCTTCGTAGTGTGTGTGAGACGTGAAGTTGTACAACATCGCATTTCAATCGCTCGCTCGCAAACTTTTTGAGTTTTCGACGACCTAGCGACAATGCGAGAATGAGATGCGTGCTTAACTACAGAACTCGACGGCACTTCTCAAAGTGTCGACGTGGCTCTGTTGTTAGTGTGCTCGCGTGGCGATCGGGCGGCCGGGGTTCGACTCCCATCTTGGTCGAAGTTTTTCATAATTGCTTTATATTTTTTTTTGATACATTTTTATTTACTTTTATTTACTTTACCTCTGCAAGGGTATAAAAAGTAAATAACTTTACCTCTGCAAGGGTATAAAAAGTAAATAAAAATGTATCAAAAAAAAATATAAAGCAATTATGAAAAACTTCGACCAAGATGGGAGTCGAACCCCGGCCGCCCGATCGCCACGCGAGCACACTAACAACAGAGCCACGTCGACACTTTGAGAAGTGCCGTCGAGTTCTGTAGTTAAGCACGCATCTCATTCTCGCATTGTCGCTAGGTCGTCGAAAACTCAAAAAGTTTGCGAGCGAGCGATTGAAATGCGATGTTGTACAACTTCACGTCTCACACACACTACGAAGCCTGAGTATGTACCGACGAGTGTACACATACATATGCAAAACGAGAACACAGCGACACAGACATGCGTTCATCGTTCTGCGATCTGTGGCAGACTGAATTAATTTCGATGCGTAGCGACACTGCTGCGAGCAAACGTTTTTCGCTCTCGCTGCGGCCGCTCTCTGGGGTTCTAGGCTGTTCGGCTTTTGCCGAAGTTCTCTGGGGTTCCAGACTCAGGCTAGCGTTTGTAATCAAAAAATCTTGAGTTTGACGCATCTATGTATTCTATGGTTAGTGCTAATATCCAGCAAAATACCAAATTTGATCAAAATCGGAATAAAAATAGCCAAGTTATGCATATGAACGTTTTTCCATATGGCCGGAGTTGGCCGTTGGCTGGTGGGGGCGCTAGGGTGCTCGAATGCTTGAGTGAGCGAAATACTAAGATATGCTTCTAAAAAGCATGCAAACAGATTTTTTTTTAAATACGAAAATGCATTGGTTATTATAAATTTAAAATATTTGTTTTACTGGTGTATGGTATATCCAAGTCGGCGAGACGACTTACTTACTTCATTTTATTCTAGATTTATTTATTTTATTTATTACTGGTTAATTTTTACTTCATTTTATAAATATTAGAAGTAAAATATTTCATATGCTCTTTCGATGGCTTAGAGCTCAGCTTTAAGCCTTCTTTAGTGAAAAGTAAGCCCGTTAACGGTTCGGTACAAAGCGCGTTTCGTTTGTTATTTTTTATATTATTTATGTCCAAAAACAGCCTCCCAACGTTTGCACTACTGTGAGGTAGTGTTAATAAATTTTGTGCAAATTCAGCCAATAATGGGAACACTTGTGAATTATCGCCTTTTTTATCTTTGATATATGGTGCCAAAATTCAATTACTGAAATATCGTCTTCCTTGTTAAAGGGCAGTTTTGTGTTTCTTAAAAACCTCCATTCCCGGTCCAGTTCGGTGATGCTGCTTGAGGAAAGCCCTATAAATTTTTTCGAAATTTCAAATTAAAATTTGTAATATTTTGCAATTTCTATACAAAAATACATGAATTTTGAGGACGTTTACAAGTTTTACAAGATAAAGGCCTGAAATACATGTATTCATGTAAAAATACATGCATCTGGCAGCACTGGTCGTAGGCACCCATAGCCCGTGCGGGCACTTTTGTTCGGCAATTGCTCGTTTTGCCATCTGTGTGCATGCCGAAGTCAACCCGAATTGCACCCGAGAGCGTAAAATCTGAATTAGTCGCTTGCAGCATTTCGACGCGAGTGGATCTATGTCGCTTTGTTGAAAATATGCACATGGAAAAATTAATTTAGGGGTTGTTTTCTTTTTTATTTTCTTGCAGCAGATCGTCGATTCCGCTCGTCTGAACGATTGAGACAATATCTGTTCACTTTTCTTTTCTCACAGTGTAAAACACACACATACATTGACAGTTTGCGTTGGCTCTCTTTGTGCCTACCCCTGGACCATGATACAATTATACAAGGTAGTCCACTCGGCAAAATCATAGTCCCTTAATATAAGTGCGAGTGAAAGAGCGTTGTATAGTGAGTGTGAGTGAAACGACTACACAGTGCGTCGATTAACCCGCGCATGGTGCATGGGCCTAAAAGTTTCCTTAGTTATGACAAGAGTTGTAGTTTTTATAATTTAATTTTTATTAGTTTTGAATTTGACATTATTCTTTGTTTTTTTTGTTTAACAGCTATTCTTTTGTTTAGGCTCTTAATTCTAAAGAATATACGTATTTTAAAATAAAATTTTTTAATATTTACATTAATATCGACAACAACTGCAAAAAGACATTTTTCTTGCGACCACTGAAGGGTAAACGCTCTAAAAGAAAACGTCCGCACACAACCTTTCAGTTCGACAAGCAGGCACGCACTGAAAATAAGGGACCAAAAACCGAACGAATTCGGCAGCCGAGTGGACTACCTTGTATAATTGTATCATGCCCTGGACTAAATTACACTTTACGCTCTCATTGATCATACGAACGTTCGGGTTTTTGCCGAAGTTCTCTGTGGTTTTATGCAGTGTTGCCATTTCCGCTTTTTTCCCGTCAGATCTGGCTGTTTTCAAAGTGGAATTGCGGGACAAATTGAAAAACAGCGGGCGGCGGGAATTCTGGCTTTTTAGCAAATTCAAACGACTTCTAAATTTTTTGAAAATGTTTGCAGTAATTTTTATTAAAATTTGACGATATATATGTTAATGCAGTACTTCAAGTAATATATCGATATTTACTTTTATCGAATAAGCTCCTCTTAAAAATTCATACCGATATTGGCGCGTCTTCCATCTCTAATATTGTGAAATTCGACTGCGTAAAATCATTTGTAAATTGCAATGCCCAAAGAAAATTATAAGCAAAAAGTGCGAGATGTTTGGCTGCGGGCTGCAGAATTTAATTTGCTTAATATAATGTAAAAAACAATATCATTTATGTTTAATAAACATACCGAATGTATGGTATATGTATATAAAATTAAATCCGCTTTTTTTTCAACTTTTTTTTCTTGAAAGCAGCTTTTTTTTTTCGCTGTTCCAGCTTTTTTTGCTCAAAAAAAAAATGACACCACTGGTTTTATGACAAGGCTAGCGTTTGCAATCAAAAAATCATGCGTTTGCCACATCTACATATGTGTTGTATGATTAGTGGTTATACATATTCAATAAGCTGCACGTGCATAGGAGAAAAATTTCATGTGAATTTCAGAAGAGTTTTAAAAGTAACTGTTTTACAAATCTAAAACATATATTGAATACAAAGAATGTATACAATACTTTAAGCTGAAGTTAAATTTGATAATCATAAATAAATAATCAGGTGAGTAATTTTCAAAGTTCAATATTGCTTGGGCTATTCTAAGTAAATAGTTATGACACCGAAAGAGAAAGGATTGACGAATGATGATATTGCGAGAATTATTAACTTCGATTGGGATGCCTCAACTGACGAAAAAAGTGATAATGATATGGATGACATTTTGGCAGCGCTGTAGAACAAAATCGTGGAAAGAGGGGAAACTTTAGAGTTTGACCTTCTTGAAAATTAGATTACGGAAGAATGTGACCCGAAATCTTGTGTTGTTGTGGATAATTGTTTCGAAAATATTGACCCAAAAACAATAAAGTGGAGAAACAACCCATTTGTACCTCCAGATATTAGTTGGAAAGTGTTTAAAGTGGTTTGGCAATAAGCCAGTTGTATTTTCTTGTGAAAGCCATGAACCCATTGGAATATGTAAGCTTTGGAGTCCAAACGATTAAGCTTATATTGTCGTTCCTAGATCTGAGATTGTTGCTTTTCAAGGAAGTGGTGCATAAGAATTTTTATACCATGCACCCATAGGGTGAAATGGTATATTAAGCTTTTTCTGTATGAACACCCAGATCTCAGAGACTATTAGAGCTAGAGACACCAAATTTGGTACGTAGTCTCCTGTAGTGCCAACGCTGGTTTGTTTCAAATTTTTGAAACGCCCCTTCCGCCCCCCAATTTAAACAAATTCGATTTTCTTAAAGACTATAATAGCTAGAAACATCAAATTTGGTACGTGTACGGGGTTAGGACAAATCCAGATATTGTTTGACAAAGCTGGAGTCACCAAATTTAGTATTTAGATTGGTTAGGTATGCCCCCAGATTATGATTTAGAAAAAACACATAATTTACAAAAACCGATTGCCTATTGAAATCAAATTAAGCACACTAATTAGTCTCATTCATTTTTACCAGCCTACCAAATTTGATTAAAATCGGACAAGAAACATGAAAAAAAAACGAGTTTTACTAGGCGGTCCATAAGGGCGGAGTTGGTCGTAGGCTAGTGGCGGCGCTGGTGTGCTCGTCTGTTGGCAAGATAACAAATGCTAAAAGAATTAAAAAGATACACATTGAAATTCAAAATATTTTTAACGTGGTGCATGGTATACAGAAGTCGGCGAGAAGACTTACTTACTTCATTTACACTATGCGACAAATTGAAGGTTGTTGAAATGTTGCACAGTGTTATTGGTATTGGAACATCTGTTATAAACGCGTGACTATTGTACAGAAATCATAAAAAATTGGCAACTAATACTTCTTTCGCAAAAAGGTCGACCGTCGAATGTTGACACAGCTAGCTCTGAAGCAGACATCCCCATCAAGCATCGTGTCTTCTCAACAGTCTAAAAAATTCAAGTTCCAGCCGAGTCCTTCACTCTCCGAGCATTATGATAATATGTTCCATTGGGTTGTATTTGGGAAAAGGGACGTTGTAGATTATGCAAGACAGCGACACCAATGAAATATACTACATATGTAAAGTTTACCTTCGTTGTAATAACAATAAAATCTGTTTTCCGACTTTATTTTTATTATTATTATAAGTATAGGATGCAGTTGTAAACTATCAACCCAACTACATATATTTTACAAGCACTGGCAACTCAGGCCTTCGGCTTAGACGAAAACTACATCCATACACTAGCCTGGGATTCGAACCCGGATCCTCGTTGTTTAGTTGCCTAATTGGCTGGACCACTTAGACATCTCATCTTCCAAGGACTGCAGTTTTCTGACTTATCATACCTAATTATATGAAATAAATAAAAATAATTTAAAATTGTTGAAAAAAAAAATTTCCTTGTTTTGTATATCACCATGGCCCAACAAAATTTTCTATCAGAAAAAGTTGGGGTCGAGAGGGTTAAAAACAGAAAAAGAGTTTGGAACATTTAAAACTATTATGTCCAAAAACTGCAAGGGTATGTAAACTTCGGCATATCCGAAATTAGCTTCTTTGATATTTCTATAGTAATTTGGACCCAAGGAACTCGAAAATGCTGCCAGACAATTGAACTTTTTTCCAGGTTTTCCCAGGTGAGACTGTTTGAAAACTCGAACAATGGCAGTTCGTTGCGACTTTAAAATTCTGACACATATGTATATTCTGTCTTTAACAAATGAATTAAAACTAGAGGGCCGAGGCTGACTTCGGAATTTTCTTTACTCTCTCCTTACTTGTAGCTGTAACTATAAACAATATTAGTATTCCGATAAAACTTGTTAAGAGAGTCGTGTTAAGAGTTTTAGCAAACTCGAAGTCATTTTTTTTGTGTTTCGTAACGTTTTGTTTTACAATAAGCTCGCACACATCATTATTAATAAGTAGAGAAAAGTGCAGTTAATGTGGTGCATTTATACTGGCATCAACAATTTTGGAATTGCGCGAAGATTGCCGTAATGGTCCTGAACAGGGCTTCCAGGGCGAAGGAAATAATAACCCGATCTTCATTCGTTGAATTCAAATTATGAACTGATTTTATTTACAAAAGTACGGAGGAGGAAATCTTAGGCTCTAGGAGGTAACAATTGTTCTTAAGGAGATCTTATTCTAATACGAGTCACACCCACGTATTCGGGGGTTGAAAAATTATTATTATTTTGGGCACGGCGTTGGCCACTTGACATCCTGCCGTTGTGATCGTTTTGGGTCAATTTACAATTACAAGTGTTTGTTCCCACAACACTTGTGGCTGATTGTAATTCCAGTCATATGCTATGTTAGTTGTTTGTGACACAAGTACATTTTTATTACATTTTCTTGCATCTGATTTGGTGAAGCCGCTTCAGATGAACACGATGTTTATTCTTAAACAGGTCCTATACTTACAGGAGCATCGTCTTTTACATTACGCTTTTTCCGTGTTCCTATCTTGAATTGAAGATTCCTCGTCGTTGAGAATTTCGTCATCTATATCCTCTTCATTTGTGACTCCATCAAACATCTCTGGTTGAATTTCAGCAACATTTTCTAACTCATTGTCTCTGTCTAATATGTTATGTTGTACCCATAGGGTGAAATGGTATATTAAAGTCGCCAAAATGTTTGTGACAGGCAGAAGGAGGCTTTTCCCACCCCACAAAGTGTATATATTCTTGATCAGCATCAACAGCCGAGACGATCTAGCCTTGCATGTCCGTCTGTCCGTCCGTATGAACACCTAGATCTCGGAGATTATAAGCTAAAGCCACCAAGTTTGGTATGCAGACTCGAGTAGTATGTTCAACTATCGAGTATTTTTTTTTAAATTTCTGCCACTTTCGCCTCCGCAAATTAAATAAAACCGATTTTGTCGAAAACTAACAAAACTAAAGGTACCAAATTTAGTATGCTTATTTGCCTATCGAAATTCAAATTCAGAGCACTAATTAGTCTTATTCATTTTTACCAGCCTACCGAATTTTACTAAAATCGGACGAAAAGACATGGAAAATACACGTACATATGAACGTGTTTTACTAGGAGGTCCAGGTCCCCGCGCCGCTAGAGTGCTCGTGTGTTTGTAAGATTGAGCGAGATAGAATGTGCTATGTGGCACGTAAAAAGTTTCCCCTGGCGCATGGTATACTGAAGTCGGCGAGACTACTTACTTAACTCATTTTAACTATAAATACACATTGGTGCTCAGGTACTATCACCCTAATATAAGCCGATTGGTTGTATTTAAATTTCAGTTTATTTTAAGTGCAAATAACGATGAAATTTTCAAAATTTTGGGTCTCAAACATTTAATGATCAGCATACACAAGAATTTACTTTTGTAAAAACTTTTTTATTATCTGGTTAGAGATTACGACCTATTGAAATTTAAATCGAACTTAGCCGGCTCGAGGTCAATCTTACAAAAGAAGATTATTTCAAAGGCAACACACAAAAAGGTGAGCAGGTTGCCTGTATAGCTATTTCAAGAACTACCAAGTTCTATCATCAGCAGACTTTGCTAAAGAACTCCAGAATTGCAATAGCCATACCATGTCTTCAACGCTAAAACTAGTTGGGAATTACATTGCCAACTAAATGAAGCGAAAAAAGCTGGCGAAGCCTAAAATACCGAAGACCACCTTTTGTGCATACCCTTAGGCGCTATGAAACATTAGTGTAAGAGCTTCGCCCTTAACAAACTAAATTCACGACCTGTTATTTTATACACGGTATATTGTACCATATAGAAAAAAGGGTTTTTTTTGGAATAAAATTCCAAAGTAACGGCGTGCCTTCCGTTAGTGTTATCTGGTTAGAGATTACGACCTATTGAAATTTAAATCGAACTTAGCCGGCTCGAGGTCAATCTTACAAAAGAAGATTATTTCATGAATCGTGAATTTAGTTTGTTAAGGGCGAAGCTCTTACACTAATGTTTCATAGCGCCTAAGGGTATGCACAAAAGGTGGTCTTCGGTATTTTAGGCTTCGCCAGCTTTTTTCGCTTCATTTAATTGGCAATGTAATTCCCAACTAGTTTTAGCGTTGAAGACATGGTATGGCTATTGCAATTCTGGAGTTCTTTAGCAAAGTCTGCTGATGATAGAACTTGGTAGTTCTTGAAATAGCTATACAGACAACCTGCTCACCTTTTTGTGTGTTGCCTTTGAAATAATCCTCTTTTGTAAGATTGACCTCGAGCCGGCTAAGTTCGATTTAAAAACTTTTTTATATTATATTATTAACCTTTTAGAAGAATAATCTAATTATAAAGTATTTTTGGAGCCCAAATTCAAAAACAACTGAAAGCTAAAAAACAATCTTAATTTTTGCATTTTCACTTTACTGTAAAAAAATCGAACAAAATTGTACAATATATTGTAATTTTCTCTTCGAAAATTCTAACAACGGCCGAAAATGAGTTAATAAGTATTTTAAAGTTTTTAAAGCCAAATATGAAAGTGTCAAAATGCTTTGCAGACGGAGAAGCTTCTTTCGGGCAGTTACATACATTTTGGCGACTTTAATATGCCACTTCCATTTTTGGGTGCATTATTTAAAATTGTGTGTTTTTCGGTCCACCCTAGTGTGCATACACACATGTACATATGTATATATATACAAATGAACTCCTATGTGTAGGCGTGCAAAACAAAAGTTAAGTATATAAATTGATTAAATTTAAATTTAATTCAATTACAAATGAGCTAAGAATGAGGTGGACAAACAGAAAAATTTCGGTCATCACACTGATTTTGATGACAGCAGTCATCAGTGGAGGCCGCCATCATAATCATCACCACCTGTTATGGCTAGAGACAACAAGCATGAGCTTTTTCTTTTCTGTGCACTACATCGTTTTCAACTACTCTTTAGCTTGGCTTTGTTTTGATTTTCTCGTTTCGTTCGCATACCAATTCCCCCTCCAAATCCCCCACGGGGCATGTTGTTGCCGGCTTTGGACAGTATAAACTATGGAACAGCTGACACATCTCGACTTCGACTCACCCAGCTGCTTTGTGTTTATATTTTTTCACGAATCGAGTCACTAAGCGCCTGCGCAGAAACGGACTTAAAGCTTCGGCATTGGCTACGGTGCTATAAAACTGCGGTGTCTTTGGCCACAAGATTCAGTTCTCTAACGGAGTGCCACAGAAAAGCAATCGAGCTGATAAAAACGAAAAGCGGCAAGAAACAATATTAACAGAGAATATATGCATTTTTGTGCTAGAAAAAATCTTAAAAACAAAAGCTTTACGTCTCGTGGTTAAGCTTTTCGTACGCAGCGTTAAGCCACAACAAGGCCAACAATTCATTGTTCAAAAATCAAAAGAGCTAGCTCTCATTAATACTACACATTTTTTTAACGTTTTGTTTTTTTTTTTTTTTGTGAGAACTAAGTACAGACTGAAATTGATTGCAGCAACAAAGTCAAAGTCAACCCAACAAATAAATATATAATATATTCGAAAAAATCAATTGTTGAATACTCAGTGAAGTGTTAAAATTACATATATATATTCATATATATATATATACATACATATATGTACCAACATATATATAAAATAATACAAGAAGAAAACAGAAATTACAAATCAAAAAATAATAAAAACAAGTCAAGCTCAATACTTGCGAAACGCCAACAAAAGAACTTGGGTAGGTTTAAAGCTATTTTTTATTTTAATTTTTTGCTTTTGTGTTTTTACTGTTTATGCAAATGAAATTAAGCAATTAGGCTTAGACTTTTTGCTTTATAATTGCCTCATAAATTTTGATTGCAAATAATGTAAAAAAAAAATCAAAAATTTGTTAAATATGGTTAGATTGCATTAGTCGCAACTTGCTCAATCCGTTTACCATGAACTTCAGTTAGTTTTTGTTCCTTTTGGAAAACTTCTTAAAAATTGTGAAATGGAATTTGTAAGAAGAATAAGTGTGCATGATATGTATGTATGTATGTATGTATGTACATCCAAATAATTGAACAACAATACTCAGCAACAACAAAGAAAAAGCACACGAAAACACTAATAGCAACATCAACAATCATAGAAAGGAAAATTACTAACTTTAGTCGATTTTTTTGTACACTCAAAAAAATATTTACTTGGATTAACTAATTGACAAAGATATGTCTTGGTGGTGCAAAAGAATGTTAAGAACAAATTTTCATTGCTTGATACAATCACTAATCATTTGAAATGATTTTAATAATGAAAGGGTTGGCCTATTTTTTTCGACCTTTGTTTTTTTGCTAAATTATTTTTTCTCTTGAACTATTATCGAACAAGTCAATTGTTCTTTTAACTTAAATGAGAATATATATATTTTTTTAATTTGTCCGGTATTTCTCAGGTTTTTTTTGGTTTAGCCAAGCGATTGGAAATTTTTGTTGGGTTTTGCTGAGTGTGTGTTTTTTAAACGGTACACAAAGGAAAGTATAAATCACCTCAGAAAAGACTTATACAAATTTTAATATGTAAAAGTTTCAGAGTCTTATTTTGGCTTCTGTTCTGCTATGTTGCTTTAAGTAAATGAAAATTTTTTTATTGTGAAAACAAAAATGTGCTTGGAAAACATAATATGAAGAAAACCAGAAACACATCAAAACAATACAAAACCATAAAAAGCAATAAACACAAAAATCCTTGAAATAAAAAAAAACAAGTAAAATAAATTAATTTTTACGAAATATTTGTGCAAATATTTTGTCCATTTACAAAGAGAAGAGTAAAAAAGCAATAGACAAACTAACTTAAATTTGGTATATCCAACGGAAAACTGTGTGTGGATTAGATAAATGTTAACGACGAAGGATTAATAGGAATAAAAACTCAGTAATACTGTAAAAATAATAATAAAATGAAGTAAGTAAGTCGTCTCGCCGACTTGGATATACCATACACCAGTAAAACAAATATTTTAAATTTATAATAACCAATGCATTTTCGTATTTTTAAAAAAATCTGTTTGCATGCTTTTTAGAAGCATATCTTAGTATTTCGCTCACTCAAGCATACGAGCACCCTAGCGCCCCCACCAGCCAACAGCCACTTCCGGCCAAATGGAAAAACGTTTATATGCATAACTTGACTATTTTTATTCCGATTTTGATCAAATTTGGTATTTTGCTTGATATTAGTATCACATTTAAGTGTGCTAAATTTGATTGCACAAGGTAGAAAATTACGGGAGATAATCGAGTTTTTTCAAATTACGGTGGCGGAGGGGGGCGTGGCAAAATCTTTACACATCAAAAATGTGCGCAATTACTAAGCAAATATTTATACCAACTATGGTGTCTCTAGCTAAAATAGGTTTTGAGAAAATCGGTTTTATTTGATTTGCGGGGGCGGTAGGGGGCGTGGCAAAATTTTTATAAATACAAAATGTGCGCGTTTACTAAGCAAATATACATACCAAATTTTGTGTCTCTAGTTGCTATGGTGTTTGAGAAAATCGGTTTTATCGGTAGGGGGCGTGGCAAACATTTGAAACAAACTCGATAAGCGTACATATGACACGAGTCTACATACCAAATTTGGTGGCTCTAGCTCTTATAGTCTCCGAGATCTAGGTGTTCATACAGACGGACGGACGGACGGACGGACGGACCGACGGACATAGCTAGATCGTCTCGGCTGTTGATGCTGATCAAGAATATATATACTTTATGGGGTCGGAAAAGCTTCCTTCTGCCTGTTACATACATTTTGGCGACTTTAATATACCATTTCACCCTATGGGTGTATGGTATAATGAAAAACTCTTTAATGAAACTATTAGTCTACACGAGTCTACGTACCAAAGTTGGTGTCTAGATTTTATAGTCTCCGAGATCTACATTCTCATTCGGACGGACGTACAGATGAATGAACAAAGTATAATTAATGTGTATGAATGTTCTTTTTTTAGGTAAGGTGCTTGTAAGAGTGAGCGATATAGCATGTGGTTTGCAGCATGTAAAAAGAATTTTACCTATATTCATTTCACTTATAAATTTAAAATATTTGTTTTACTTGGTGCATGGTAGACCGAAGTCGGCTAAGACATTTACTTACTTAATTTACATATGAACTTTCCTCCTCTTTATTTCTATCCAGCAATAGAAAATTTTAGTACTGAAAATATCCGCGTTGTAGGAGACGTTAACCCCGGACAAAGGATCGCGGCTAACTTCGGTTATACCGCAGTTTGTATACCCTTGCAAGTTTTTTTGTTTCTCTTTCGCTAACTTAAGGCATCAAAGCGTTGAAATGTTCATCTAAAAAGTCGAATATGCCATTAGCTACAGGATAGCTATCCTGTAGTTATCCAATTTTGATAAAATTTGTGATTGATTGTGTGCGTAAGATACTAACTTTTTTTTTGTGATAGTCGCATAAGAAGCAAGAAAATAACCAAAATTATAATTTTTTTTAATTCTGTCCTTAACAGCTATATTAAACCAACAAATAGCTCTTGAGAAAAGTAACTGTTAGTGACTATGCCGATTATATGGGATATAAATTGCCATATTTTAATGAGGTCGGAAAAGCTGCATTTAGCCTGCTACATACATTCACTGATTTGTGGTTACCAAAGTTTTTCAAAATGCAAATTCACATTAATTCGGATTGACTGCACAAATGAAATGCAGCAAATTCAATTGAATTAGTCATTCCAAAACATATGACACTATATAAAATTCGCACAATTGTATCTAATGTCCCTAATCCCTTCTACCTTTTTATACCCTTGCAAAAAGGGTATATTAATTTTGGTTTGAAGTGTGCAACGCATAGAACGAAGCATCTCCGACCATATAAAGTATATATATTCTTGATCAGCACGACGAAACGAGTTCATATAGCCATGTCCGTCCGTCGGTCCGTCTGGATCACCGCAAACTCCTCCTAGACCGTGAGAGCTACAGACTTGAATGTTTTTCATGTAGGCTTGTATATACTGCGGTGTTGTATATATCGGATTCAGCCGGATCGGACCACTATATCATATAGCTCCCATACAAACGGCAAAGTCACGAACAGAGACTTTTCTCAATAATTTCGTTATTTTCTGACCTACTGAAATTTAATATTGGTGAGTTTATAGGGTGAAATGGTATATTAAAGTCGCCAAAATGTATGAAACAGGCAGAAGGAAGCTTTTCCGACCCCATAAAGTATATTTATTCTTGATCATCAACAGCCGAGACGATCTAGCCATGTCCGTCTGTCCGTCCGTCCGTCTGTATGAACACCTAGATCTCGGAGACTATAAGAGCTAGAGCCACCAAATTTGGTATGTAGATTCGTGTAGTATGTAGAGTGATCAAGTTTATTTCAAATTTCTGCCACGCCCCCTACCGCCCCCGCAAATTATATAAAACCGATTTTCTTAAACACTATAGCAACTAGAGACACAAAATCACTGTTTTCGACCGATCGTTCCTAGGGGAGCTATATGATATAGTCATCCGATCTTGACTTAATTTGGCACAGTCGTTCACAAGTGTAATGAAGTAAGTAAGTCGTCTCGCCGACTTGAATATACCATACACCAGTAAAACAAATATTTTAAATTTATAATAACCAATGCATTTTCGTATTTAAAAAAAAACTGTTCACATGCATTTCACATGCATATCTTAGTATTTCGCTCACTCAAGCATACGAGCACCCTAGCGCCCCCACCAGCCAACGGCCACTTCCGGCCATATGGAAAAACGTTTATATGCATAACTTGGCTATTTTTATTCCGATTGTGATCAAATTTGGTATTTTGCTTGATATTAGTATCAAATTTAAGTCTGCTAAATTTGATTGCACAAGGTAGAAAATTACGGGAGATAATAATAATTTTTTTCAAATTACGGGGGCGGAAAGGGGCGTGGCAAAATCTTTACACATCAAAAATGTGCGCAATTACTAAGCAAATATTCATACCAAATTTTGTGTCTCTAGCTAGAATAGTTTTTGAGAAAATCGGGGGCGGTAGGGGGCGTGGCAAAATTTTTACAAATACAAAATGTGCGCATTTACTTAGCAAATATACATACCAAATTTTGTGTCTCTAGTTGCTATAGTGTTTGAGAAAATCGGTTTTATTTAATTTGCGGGGGCGGTAGGGGGCGTGGTGGAAATTTGAAATAAAGTTGATCAGTGTACATACTACACGAGTCTACATACCAAAATTGGTGGCTCTAGCTCTTATAGTCTCCGAGATCTAGGTGTTCATACAGACGGACGGACGGACGGACAGACGGACGGACATGGCTAGATCGTCTCGGCTGTTGATGCTGATCAAGAATATATATACTTTATGGGGTCGGAAAAGCTTCCTTCTGCCTGTTACATACATTTTGGCGACTTTAATATACCATTTCACCCTATGGGTGTATGTATGGTATAAAAATTAAAAAATGGATGCTCTGGGTCATCCAGACGTCGACTATGGGCTTTGTCCTTGTTCTGCTACGAAATGAGCATCACTACAAAAAAAAGAAAAAAGAACGAATGGAATAAAAACCAGAAACACGGCCTTACCTCGGGAGTGGTGAAGTTTGTATACTCTTACAATGTTTCGTTCAACTCTCCCAAACCAAAATAATTTGGGAAATTTAAAGTTACTTATGTTCAGACTAAAATTATTTCTACAGACCAATCGCTCCTATGAAAACTGTTCGAAACTGCCACTTGATATTAATTACACAAAGAAAAAAGTTATAGACCAGAACCTCTAAAATTCCGTCTGAATATAAGATAGCCTTAAACGTTTGGGAGGAGGTTGTGATAATCTAGATTCTAGACGGACGGAATATTTATATTCTGTGCATTGGACATTTCTGACCAAACCTGATATACCCTTTTTGCAAGGGCATAAAAAGTGGTAAAAGAAAAGAATTCCGTTGAGAGAGCGTAAAAGATTTGGGATGGGGTTGGGTTTAGGGTTGGCGTTGGAGAATAACGGACGGTTTCTGGTTGCCTTGTGACACAAGTGACACTATTTTGCGCCACAAGTAGAAGATTCGCTAATGTTCGCTGTGTATGCTGCAGCTGGGGAGTCAACGCCATGTTGCAATTATTATTTCCGACTGAAAGCGAAAAGTAAAGTTGGATATGCAATGAGCAGGAAGTGGCGGCACCAGTTCCACCAGCACACGCCAAAAGCCCCAGCCATAACGTGTGAAAAAATGAGGCCTGCCACACACACACACGCATGTCCAAATATGCAAAAAAAATTGGTGCTGAGACTGGCGAAGGGATGAATACGTGGATACTCCTTATAAATATGAATAACGAAAATGTTGCTATCCTAATATCAAAAAATGTTCTCTAATATTTCCTGAATGAACGCGTTTGTTAAAGTCAGAGTTTGGCTGAATATATTGTAATTTTATCTTTTTATATATGTTTCGGACTATATTAAATATATGTACATATGTATACTTAGATTGGATCAGCGTTAACAGCTGAGTCGAAGTGGTTAGACTTCCTCTTTATATATATGTAGGTAGATCTCGGAGACCATTACAGAGCCACCAAGTTGTACCCACTGAATTTAAAATAACCGAGTTATGCGTATAAGCTGGTTGAGCTAGACGCTGGCCAGAAGTGAGCGAGATAACCTATGTATGTTTGCTATATAGCATATAAAAAGAATGCTATGTATGCACATGACAAGCCTAAAATTTGTATGCAACTTGTTTATTTAAAAACTATAATAACGGTGGATATCTGTACCTAATTTGTTGTTCAACTCCTAGGCTTTGGTAAAAGAATTTATTATCTTTTTAACTTTTAATTATCCGAATTAATAATTTTTAAACAAATATATGTATGTAGTGCTTTAGCTTGCTTAGCTAGTATAATGCATTTATGATAAGCAATACCCACGGATGTTAATCTGTAATTGTTAATTTCGGTTATATTATTCGTCTTTTCATATAAAAGGGAACATGGAAATGGGCCTAGATCAATACGTGTCCAATTTGATACACACCAAATAATGTATAATTTATTAGTTATAAATGTTATAAACCTCTTTTAAACATGTATATTATAATAGAGTTCGATGTAAATTGAGAGTAGTACATTAAAAACATATTTATCTTAGTGTAAATGCCAACGTATGTAGCTTTTTCACGCTGTCATCTCTAAGGCAGGTCACCACCGAGGTTCAGAGCGTAATTTCTAAGCCAAACATGCAAATACATATGTATTTATGTATGTATGTACATATATGTGCATAGATATTAGATACATGCATAGCTATATGTACATTTGTATATGCGGACACACTAACACATCCATAAACACGATTCCCGAGCTATTTGAAGTGAAAACTCGCGGCGAGGATACACTTATGGGGTTGAGAAGTTCTGCAGCAGTCTTCCCAACACGACACAAAGTTTATCGCCAGAAGCTGTATAAAGCTTAGTAAAATAAGATATCAAAGAAGCTAACATCGGCTGTGCCGAAGTTTACATACCCTTGCATAATATTTTTACACTTTCCAAACTCTTTTTCTGTAACTCAATTCATTAATGCACAGAACCTTTCAAATATCATTTCCATTTCTTGTTCTTCTTCTTCTTCCCCATCTCTTTTACACGCATGCCGCGATTGGCATGCAGCAGAGACGATTTATATTGACTGCAACTTGTCTGATGTTTCGGACTGATTTTTATACCCTTGCAGAGGGTATTATAAAATTGGTCAGATGTTTGTAACACACAGACGTTTCCGACCCCATAAAGTGTGCATACATATACATACATACTACATACATACATGTATGTATGTACATATATTCTTGATCAGCATGAGTAGCTGAGTCTTTTAGCGTTTTTCTTAGAAATAACGGGGATTTTCAAAACATGTGTGCAGAAATACGTAAATTCATTATAGTTGGCGTGTTTTGCTTGAGCTGGACAAAATTTTCGATTTTAATAGAAAAAATGCCTCAAAAAGAGTTATCACTTGATGATCGTGGAAGAATCCTGGAACTCCACACAAAGCAGCAGAAATCGTATACAGAGATACATATGTATGTAGCTAAGATAATGGGTAGAAGCAAATCCACTATTCAAACTGTCACTGGGCGATTCAAATACGAGGGGCGCATTAAAAATAACAAAAGATCCGGCCGGCCACCTGCACTTTCTGATCGTAACAAGCGCACAATTAAGCATTTGGTGATCAAAGATCCGTTTTGTAGCGCAGTGACGATTGCCTCAGAGTTAGGTTGCAAAATTGACAAGGAGGTGCACGTAGAGCGATCAAAACTTACAATTTCAGGTCCTACACTCCTCGCAAGAAGCCACTCGTAAATTTAATAAATAGGACAAAGCGCTTATAGTTTGCCAAAGCGTATGTGGACAAACCAATTGACCTCTGGCGTAAGGTCATTTTCTCAGATGAGTCAAAGTATAACATATGTATTTGGCTCAGTCGGGCGTTTCCGCGTATGGAGGAGACCAGGAGAAGTAAAATACGGCGGCGGTGGTATTGTGTACGAAGTCTATCTATTTCTTACAGGAAATTTAATTCACTACGATTCGTAGTTCAAGTGAAGTTATACTTTAGAATGAATTATATGCTTAAAATGACGCCAAGCATGAAGACCAAACAAATACATACAAAATTGACTTTTTTAATTGGCTCCAAATCCTAGGGCCAAAATGAACTTTTGTGGTATGCAGTTTATCTTAGTTTTACTAGACCTAAAACTTTTTCTTAGGGTCCAAAGGCGAACAATCAATTTTACAAGTTTTGAAAATGTGTCTTTTTTTCCCGGGTCCAAATTTTGGGCTTTTTATCAAAATTAATTTAAAAAAAAAACGTTAGAGATACGCCCACGTAATTTACACAACATCATCTCAATAGAATGACAAATTGAACGCTATAAATTAACATATCAAAACTATTCACTAACATTAAATAACAATCGAATGAAATCAGAATTTAAGGTAAAAAAAAAAAATGTCTCAAATTTATTGCCGCCACTGTATATCTCGGATTCAGCCTATATCGTATAGCTCCCATACAAACGGCAAAGTCACGAACAGCTACTTTACTTTTTGAGCTACTGTCGTGAAATTTAATATGGCCCTTTAGCTAAGTCGAAAACTAACCTGGTTAGTTATCCAGTTGCCTAAATGACTGGGCCGCCTAAACAACTCATATACCGAAATCTGACATTTTTTCCTCTCTTTCTAATATTCGAACGCCTTGATCTATTTGCGAAATAGCAAAAAAATATTCTAATGATAGGTGGTTCGTCTTTCGATTACCAAAGGGTCAGTTCTAGTTCTAGTTCCATGTAGGAACTAGGTAAGTAACTATAGATGGTTCGGCGTTCCCTTATCATAGGGTCGACCTGGTAAGTAGTGTGGGGAGTAGTGCTGTAAGTAGTTCAATCATGGCCAATCGCAACTGCCAGTACTACAGGGTAATATTGTAAAAATATGAACGAGATATATGAGGTCATATATTATAATTTAAAACACCAGACTCACAACTTGCATTTTCATTATCTTGACATCCGTTTTAGTTTTGACCAGGGGTAGGCACGGATACAAACAAAAATGAGACTTTGCATTTGTGTGTGTGACAACAAACACGAAGTACGAAACGTTTTCTTGCTTTACACTGAAAAAACAGTATAGCAAATAGAAATATTTTTTATTTTTGTCAAAAAATTAAAAAAAAAATATCCTTACATAATATAGGTAAGAAAATATTATTAAATAATGCATAATAATGATAGGAAAAATTTGATGACAAATAACGCATTGCGCATTGGTTTAAAGTTTAAAGTTTAAACACACATAAATATTTTTTAAGGTGGTGGCTAGCTCTTGTATCGTATAAGTGCAGATCAAGATTGTTGCAAATTTGTGTCACACTTTGCTGCCGCGAGATCCAAATGGGAGTTTGTGGCTAATGTACGAATAGCTGTTATACTTGTGCATGGTATACCGCAGGCGGCCCTAAGACTTAACTTTTTTTTGGGTTAGGGTTATAAGTTGAATTTTTAAGCATTGAAAACCAAGAAAACACTCAATTCATCTCGCCCAAAGGATTAATTAATATGGCACATAAGCTTGTATCCTTTGTTTGCCAATACGATTTACGCTGACATATTTGTGTGTCTGTATAACAAATCACATTGATCTGAATGACAATTTAATACTTATTATAGTATTATAGGCGTGGCAGTATTTTTAAAGAAACAAAATCTGCACGGGTACTAAGCCTTTAGTCGTCCCAAATTCGGAGTCTCTAGTTAGTATAGTTTTTAAGAAAATCGGTTTTATATAATCTGTCGATAAATGTACTTACCACACGAGTCTACATACCTAATTTGGTTGCTCTAGCTCTTATGGTCTCCGAGATCCAGGTGTTCACACGTACGAACGGACATGGCTAGATCTACTCGGCTGATGATCGTGATCAAGAATATATATACTTTATGGTACATAAATTATAATTTATAAATTAAGAAATTTCTCACAAGGTACAAAATTCAATAAAAGTACAAAATCATTTGGGAAAAAACGCTTATTTGCGGGAATTTTGAAATATTTTAATATGGCCCACACAATACCAAGAGTGAGCGAGATAGCACATGCTTTGAGGCGTAAAAATAAATTAAAAAGACATTTGTACATTGAAATTTAAAATATTTGTTTACCTGGTGCATGGTATACCGAATTCGGCGAGACGACTTACTTTTTTTCCATCCACAACGGTTGTTTACGGTGAAAATTTTATTGTGAAAATATACTGAATATTTAATTTCCAGGGTTTTACATGTTTGCCTATTTCAGTATTGTCCTATGCTTTGGGTTAAAGGTTCAGCTAAAAAGGCCTCACACTCGGATTCGAAATTTGATTTAAAGTATTAGTAACCACTGTGCATCTTTTCAGTTGTTGTCGCCTTTGCTTTTGTCACTGTAGTCACGCTGCTATCATCAAGACATCCAACCGGTCTCTCACTAAAAGCATCGCCGACTTCGGTATACCATGTACCAATCATAGGGCCCCAAAATACACGTAAAAGGCAGCAAGCAGCTGCCAAGTTCGTCCACCTGGCGATAAGAGCTACCACAATTGTACGTAGACTCCTATAGTATGCACTCTGGACAAGATTATTCCGCCTCTTAAATTAGAGTCCACGATATTCTAATTATCGCAATCAAACTTTGCATAATTATTTTACAAATGTCTATCAACGTACAAAAATTAATTTAAATCTGACAGAAAAAAACCCAATATAATAGGTCCGTAGGGGCGGACGCTAAAGAGTAAGAGTTGTTAATCTAATTCTTAATCGACTGTTATTAAAATATACCTATATATTTTTTTGCCACTTTTTATATAGCCTTTTGGCTTTGTGTGTGCATGGTATAAAAAGCACAAGGAAAATAACATAATTGCAATTTGAGTAATTTTGCCCAAAAAGTTGATGAGGAAAAACAAGAGCCAAGTAACTGGGAGGGATCTCTCGTGCATACGGACTGTATGAATACGAATGTACTTAATAAACAGAAATACAAAAGAAAGTGACCCAAGTAAACAAATTGTAGTATGCATGAAGAGTGCGCATTGTTCTACTCGACTCGTACATACATAATATAATTTTGAGTACTCAATTCTCGTGGGCGAGGTCTGTATGAAGCGGCGAAAGAGTTGCTGGAGTTGTGTCATACCAGCGAAAAATGCGGGAATATTTTTTTAAATTTTAACATGCATGCTGGACGCCGCCCGAGGACTCAAAATTGGTTTCACTTGGTGGAAGGGGGAATAGGTTGGAGCTGTAGTAGACTGTTTAAGTTTTTCTTTTGTGTTTGCGAATTTTGGCAAGGGCTTCATTCTTGGGCTTGGTAAATGTTTTTTTAAACTTTTGTTTTTTCTTTTTCCTCAAATAGCGAATAATTTGCACACTTTCACCAACAAAATACGCTTGTCTAGAACGCAATTGATGTTGTCATTAAGAAATATTGCTGAAACGACTAAACCAAAAATTATCAACCTTGTTCACGTTTCTAATTCAGAACAAACCATTTGGAGACACTTTGTAGCTTTCTATGTATTTCAATCCTACGTAATGCAAAAACCCCAATACTTAAACTACTGCAATTAAATTTAGCACAATATTACTTAATATTAATATACGTATATCAAAATACCAAATGCTATTAAAATCGGGCCCTAAAAATAGCAGTCTTATGCGTATAAACGTTATTTACAAGCTAATGTCGGAGTTGCTTGCAAGCTGTCTCATTAATATGGGAAACTGTCGAAATTTAGTGTGGCAACCTTTTGTGTGACGGAAAGAAGCAGGAGCAGAAGACAGAGAGAATTCGCGCAATCTTTTCGATCAATTTTATTGAGTGTAGTAAAAGAACATCATGCCTATGGAAAGGATTATCTATACATGTGTAAGTACATACAAATGGAGCAGAAAATGAAGTAAGTAAGTCGTCTCGCCGACTTGGATATACCATACACAGGTAAAACAAATATTTTAAATTTATAATAACCAATGCATTTTCGTATTTTTAAAAAAAACTGTTTGCATGCTTTTTAGAAGCATATCTTAGCTCACTCAAGCATACGAGCACCCTAGCGCCCCCACCAGGCAACGGCCAACTCCGGCCATATGGAAAAACGTTTATATGCATAACTTGGCTATTTTTATTCCGATTTTGATCAAATTTGGTATTTCGCTTGATATTAGTATCAAATTTAAGTGTGCTAAATTCGATTGCACAAGGTTGAAAATTACGGGAGATAATCGAATTTTTTCAAATTACGGGGGCGGAAAGAGGCGTGGCAAAATCTTTACACATCAAAAATGTGCGCAATTACTAAGCAAATATTCATACCAAATTTTGTGTCTCTAGCTAGAATAGTTTTTGAGAAAATCGGTTTTATTTAATTTGCGGGGGCGGTAGGGGGCGTGGCAAAATTTTTATAAATACAAAATGTGCGCGTTTACTAAGCAAATATACATACCAAATTTTGTGTCTCTAGTTGCTATGGTGTTTAAGAAAATCGGTTTTATATCATTTGCGGGGGCGGTAGGGGGCGTGGCAAACATTTGAAACAAACTCGATAAGCGTACATATGACACGAGTCTACATACCAAATTTGGTGGCTCTAGCTCTTATAGTCTCCGAGATCTAGGTGTTCATACAGACGGACGGACGGACGGACGGACGGACGGACAGACGGACAGAAGGACATGGCTAGATCGTCTCGGCTGTTGATGCTGATCAAGAATATATATACTTTATGGGGTCGGAAAAGCTTCCTTCTGCCTGTTACATACATTTTAGCGACTTTAATATACCATTTCACCCTATGGGTGTATGGTATAAAAAGTTTGGAAATAATAAAATATGAAGCTAAAAAGACTGCAAGGGTACACGTATGTATAATAGTTTCTTAGATATTTAAAATAAAGCAGAGTAAGTAATTTACGTTATTCTTTGATTTGAGATGATTTAAATTTTATCTGGGTTATGCTTTGGGCAGAGATCATAAGTATATCGTGATGATCGTATCTGGAAACAATTATTAAAACAGCAAATATAGTTAAGCGTTAAGGATCCTTTAAGTTGTGCATTTCTGGTTAAGGTCGGTTATCATCGCCCTTTTTTTAGCACCTTGTCCTCATCTGGGAGTTGTTGACTTGGGATCGTGTGCACACACACGCACAAACAATAATATGCATACATACAGAGTTAGCCCCAAAAATACGTTATTGTTCGTGTTATTGTTGTTATTGTCAACTGTTTAAAATGCAGCAGTTTTCGGTCTTTGTGCTCGGCACTCGGAATGTGTGACGCCTGGGCACGAGCACCCATTACACTCTTGTGGCCATTGTTTGCTTTTATATTCATTGTTGCATAAATCGTTTAAAAAGTTGCTGCTGCCTTTGCTATCGTCGCATCCTCTTGTCCGCATTTTATACCCTTGCAGAAAGGGTAGACTCATTTTGGTTGGAAGTGTATAACTCATAGAAATAAGGAGCTGCTCCAGAAAAAGTATACATATTCTTGACCATCACAATGAAATGATTTCAAACAGGCACAATATTCGGAATGTATATTTCGAGGTCAGCAGGATTGGGCAATTAGCTCCGAAAGGAATCCTTATAGAGTTTAGGATCAATAACTTTATCTTAAAACAAAATATAAAACTTGCAAGTGTCTACAAACTTCGGCACGGCCGAAGTAAGCCCCGGCCCTCTCACTTCTTTTTTCACCCGCTTGCTCGTTAGCTTGTTACGCCTTATAATTTGTCATTCACACCACGTTTCGAAGAAAACGAGTGCGCGGAAAAAGAGTAAACGGGACGGCGGCAAAGAAGGGACAACGAAGTCGGCGCTCGGTAGGAAGCCCAGCAGCAAGGATTTAATGGCAGCGAATACGCAACACATAAGACGCGTCCATTTCCATAATTCTTGAACTACCCAAAAAAATTCACAGTGTGCCTTGGATTTGCTTGCTCACGTTGTTCATGCATTTGCATTTTGTATTTAAATGCCGCCTGTATGTGCATTCAAGTGTAAGTGCAGGAGCAGATCATCTTCCTGCTTCTGGTGCTTTAGTCGCAGTTTTGTTCTTAAAATTTCCCGTACGTGTTTGAAATGTATAGGTTCAACGGATCTGAATTTAACTCACATTTCCATGCACATACAAGTTATTAAATCGTTGAAAGTTTCTCAAGCGATAGATCTAAAAAGCCTTTTTATTTAGAAGTTTTCATATTTCACTGAATTTACGAAATCTTATTTATAAATATATCTTATATATACATCTAAAAAATTGTAGTTAAACAAAATTTACAGAGTCTTTATCTGTTCATGAAATTCTCTTCGTAATTCTAATAAACCAAAAACGTAATCGATGAGCCATTAGCATTTTTCTGCCATGGATACCGAATGTAAAATGTACAATTAAATACATATACATACATACATACTATACATATATTTAAAGACATAGTGAAAGGTATTTTAAATAGCATTAAAATCAATACTAAAATCCCAAACTTCTTGTTGCCTCTTATAAGATACATACATATATTTTGTTGCTGGAAACTGGAAAAATGTTTCCACTTGCGTGCGCTTTCAAGGTTTGTTCTCCTTTTCTTAGGAGCCTACCGAAAAGCCAATTTGGTTTATAATTTCCTTTAAGTAATTAAATTTGAATCAAGAAACCATCGCACTAAGGCACCATAAATGCTTCACAAAATCAGAAAATAATTAATTTTATCAACTTATAATTTGCCCCTGTTGCCTCACCCTTGCAAAACAGGGTATATAAATTTTGGTCAAAAGTGTGCACCGCATAGAAGAAAGCATCTCCGACACATGTTCTTATTAACTCATCTTGTCATGCTTATCAAGAATATGCATATTGACCGGAGATGTTTCCTTTTATATGTTGCATTCTCTCACCAAAGTTAATTACATTCTTTTGCAGGGGTATAAATAATTGACGGCAAAACCAACAACTTACCATCATAATAATCTATAATGTGGAAATCGAATAAATAAATTATATAGCTATCATGTACCTACATATACCATTAAATGGCCTGCTATATTCGTCATCGACTAGATAAAACCGATTTTCTCAAAGAAAATACCAGCTGCAGCTATCAAATTTTGTATATATAACAATTTTGCTAAGTTAATTTTCGCCCCTGCAAACCAAATAAAACTTATTTTCTCAAAGATTAACAAAACTTAAGTTAACTATGCAGACTTGTATAGTATTATTTCCATCAACCTACCGGACTATAAACATGCAAAATATACGGATAGACGTGTTTTGCTACGCGGTCCATACAGGCGATAGAGTGCTCCTGTGTTTCAGGCTATGAGGCATGTAAAAAGAATTTAATAGAAATATTTACAAAGGGACTTCGAAATTTAAAATTTTTTCATTTGGTGCATAGTATACCGAGCATAAGCTATCGCACTCATTCTTACAAACCAAAGGCCAACTTCGCCTTTATGATTTACACAGTATTTTCCGTCCGAGCTAAATAAAATGTGGCATGCTGTTAGATATTAAGAACATTTATTGGTATATAATTTATTTGTAATAGCTTTAACAAATTCAGTTGGTCTAGCTCCCTTAGATCCGATATCTACGTAGGTGCCATAAGGACGGGTACGGCAAGATCGTGATCACATCAAAATGCTGTAATTAAGGCACTAACTACAAACTAGATTGGGAAATAGTAATTTTTGTGGGGAACGAAAAAGGGACAGATAAAGCTATGCCGACCTTGATTTTTAAATTTATAACAATAATAATTCTGCTTATAATAACGCTACATACATACATATCTACATTTTATTTTAAATAAAAATCATAAAATCATTAAAAATTCCGCGAAGAAAAATTTAAATAAGCAACGTTTTAGCTTTGAATGATGCTTAGAGAAGGTTGGAAGAGTCAGCATCTCCAAGGTGGTAGTCAGTATAGACAACCTGCACAAGTGAAAAAATATGATTCTTGGGTAAATTTATATTGTGACTATTTTAATCATTTAGTTTTTAAGCCTTCTGATGGTTACAAATCAAAGGACTTGGCACAAGCCAGCTTGAATTTAAATGAACTTCAGAACGCGTCGAGATTAATTGCAATTGCAATAGTTTTGATGCCAAGAGTAGGAAAATTCAGTCACAGATAAATAAAAAACGCTTTCAGTGTTGCTACTGTTGATTACACAAATACATACAACTATAAATACAAGTGTACATAGCAATATACAGATACAATCAGTTTCTATTTATTTTTTACATTAATAAATGTTAAGTCTCTTTTTTTCCCACTTGAGACAACGGCAAATAGCGATGAGCTTATCCGACAACAACAATAGCATCAAAAAAACTTAAATCGCAAATGTTGTTAACACTCCAAGGTCATGTGGCCATTCAGCTTAGAGATAAAAATTAATATACTGTGTATATACTATATGTACATACATATAGGCACATACATAGTTGTTTAGTTACTTATATGTACATATATAATACAGCCTAACTTGAAGCATTTAACCAAAGCAAATACAAAAAAAAATATATAAAAAATAAATATTCTATTCCTATTATTATTATTATGTGTTGTAGATGAGATAATAAGTTATACGATTTATTTCTATCAGACATTAATTGGGCAATTTAAATTTGCGATGTTCAATTCCCAAATGGTGATATTATCATAATGAGTGAGTCGTGACCTATGTCATCAAGAGATGTCTCCAAAATGGGGTCTACTATCAGCTTGGGTATAATATTTGCGTAATACGTAAGTACATATAAGCCAAAAGGTATAAGGTGACATACCGATTTCGGTATGTCACCCTTCCTGGAGTTAACCCCAGGGCTGAATAGTCAGAGACGGATAGACGATAAAAAGTGCCTAAGTCTTAAATGCTGAAGCTACATATGTATATACATATGTATGTACCTGTGTATAGGGTGCCTGATACCCACAGCTAGCTAGTGCCGCATGTCAACATTTTGATGGCAAGCCCCTGGGGCAATGTTATTTGGTGCTATACATTGGGAAGAGTTGCACGCTTGACTGACTGATTGTCTGACTAACTGACAGTTTCTCAAATGTCAGTAAAGTGTGTATGTATCAGCCACTTAAGTGTCTTGGCAAGAGCATTTAGCAGCAGCTAAACAATAACTGAAGCTATGTATATTTAGTGACACAGTTTTTGGTGGAATGCGAATTGTAAAAACTTTTGATCTTGAACTCCATAGACAGAACCATAAGTGCGGCGTAAAGGGGGTTCGTATAATGAAAATTAAATTGTATATAACTAAAAATTTTAAATTTTACATTTAGACTCATATAGTGTACATGTACGTTGATGACTTTTTATACCCTTTATACTCCGAGCCTACAAAGTGTACACAGTGAAAACACCAGTAGCGAAAAGCTCCCGCAGGCGGACATCTCTCTTATCCGGACGAATTTATTAGTCCCAAAAACATGATTTTCATACAAAATCCAGGCGGACAAAAATACTTTTTCCAGTGTTTTGCTTTTACTGGTTATTCTTGATCAGCACGATGAGTTCATCTGATCGTGTACATATCTGGGGAGGATTGGATCATTAAATCAAATAGCTTTCATAGCTTGAAAAGGTGAAAAACAGTGACTCATCAAAAAGTTCGTTATTTTCTGAGATTTTCTCATAAAAATGAATCTTAGTTAGTTTTATATAAATATCAATAATTGTGACATATTTTATTAATAATACATTTTATGGCCCCTATGGGGAATAGAGATTATTTAAAGTTAAGAGTTGATAATAAAAGATAATATTAAGTGGGAAACCCATTTTTGCTAGGAAAATCTATAGCCATAACTCGACAAAATGTACAGAGAAATATCAAAGAAGCTAACATCGGCTGTGCAGAAGTTTATATACCCTTGCAGTCCATGGCCATAATATTTTTACATGTTCCAAACTCTTTTTCTGTATCTCAATTCATTAATGCACAGAACCTTTCAAATATCATTTCAATTTCTTCTTCTTCTTCCCCATCCCCCTTTACACGCATGCCGCGAATCGCACGCATACACATATACATAGTTTATGTAGCGTTGCGTCTGTATGTGTGCATGCGTGTGCTCTCAACAGAGCAAAATTTGATGATGACGTAGTAGGCAGCAAGTTGAACCGATTTATATCGGCTGTAACTTCTGTTCTATTTATCCGATTGGATTCAAATTTTGGGATCTGAGAAATACTATCATATTGGTAAATTTCATGGCGATACTCCAATTTTTGCAATTTTTGCAAAAATGTTTCCTCCAGAGCTATATGATATAGTGGTCCGATTCTCCCAATCATCCCAATCATACTTTATTTTTCCCAGGTAATAAAAAGCCCCAAAAAAAAATTTCATCCCGATAGCTCTTAAGATGGCTGAGTAAAACGCATACGCACAGACGGACGGACAGACGGACATGGCTATATTAACTCAGCTTCTCATGCTGATCAAGAATATATATACTTTATATGGTCGGAAACGTCTCCTTCTGTGCGTTACAAACATCTGACCAATTTTATAATACCCTCGGCAAGGGTATAAAAACGTCAAAATTGTGACCTTTGCTGTATTCTGGCCAAATAAAAATAATTCATACAAGTGACATTGAAACACTTAACGCATTTAGACTTAAAATGTATGACTACACATGTGGTATCTTACGGCACTCACTCACACGCACTGTATATAAATCTACAATGTATGTATGTACATACATACATACATCTTATTTGGGGAGCTTACAACACACAACGCATACATAATTCATTTAGAAAATTGTTAAGACAACGATACAGTGACTGTCGTAAGATTTCTTTCATGCTTATCAAGTGCGATTGGGTCGGGTAGTGGTAAAAGCAGTTGGCTAAAGGGAGATGGGGATGAAAATGGGCATACCCTGACAGCTACCGTTACGCTTCGTTTCCTCTTTTTGTCAGTTCGCCTCCTGGCTCGAGGGTGGAAGGCTGTCCTAATTAATCGTAAATTGGCAACCAGTTCCTACTAAAACTGTTGCACTATGAACAATTTTTCATGTTGAGAAAAAAAACTTCAATTATGTAGCTATCGCACTTCTAAGATACTATAAGGTTTAAGTAACAATTTTTTAAAAGTAAATCAAACTTGATAATCCTTCTAAATATACATATGTGTATTTCTATTACCCGTTTTTAAGACAAACATTTAATCACATGTTATATATATTTCATAACTTTAAATATTTACTTACGTTACTCGGGCCCAAAACGCGCTTAGACTACACAAATTTGGTATCAAACGAAAGAGAAAAATTCCACGAGTCGACCTCAGGTGCGCCTTGGCGATTTATTTTGTAGTTTTTGTGTAATTAACAAAAGAAAAATTATGTTTTTAGCGGGATTGTAGCTAAAAGTAGCTGCTTATGGCTGTCAAATTTTGAGATAGTGTTGCCAGATGCCAAATTTGGGATACTTGAATACGCGGGCTTTTTGGTACTTTTGCTCGCGCTATTCTCAACAAACGAAAATATTGTTGAGTTTACAATATTTCTTGATTTTAGAGAAAAAATATAGTTTAGAATACAATATTCGGCTGCCAGAGCAGCCGAATATTCCTCAATTTTATAATTTAGAATAAAATATTTGGCTGCCAGGGCGGTCAAACAATGCGCTAAATAATAAATAGCGTTTGCCAACACTGAAATCTAGCTTTTGTCGGTTTTTTCCACTTTTCAACACTGAAATCTTGAGTAGCTTAAGTAAATATTTACCGGAGACTAACCATATTTGATATGTAGATTCGCGTAGTACGTACAGTGATCGAGTTTATTTAAAATTTTTGCCACGCCTACCAATTAGCTAAAACCTGGCTTCTCAAAGATTATACTAGCCACAGACATTTAAGTCGTGTGTTTTTGAGAGTGAGCGATATATGTATGTACATATGTATGTACATTTGGTCATGGAAATATAAAATGTTTTTTCACTTTATTTCTTCCAAAAGTGGGTAACGCATAAAAGGACGTATACATATTCTTGATGCGTTCGAGAAGACGAGTTTATACAGCCGTGTCCGTCCGTCTGTATCACTGCAAACTCCTCCTCCTTGGTACAGGGATTGGATATCACGGATTCAGACGGATCGTACCACTGTCATACAAATTGAAATTCGTCACTTGAATATACCAATTAATAAATATGCTATGAATCTTTAGGCAAAAACAGTGACTTTTATTAATACTTATTTTTATTTTACACTACTCTTATGGGAAAGTCAGAAATGTTCTTTTTCTTTTTTAGCCAAAATTCGACTTTGTAGATAAAGCGCTTTTCCGTAGAATAACTAGCATGGGTATACATTTCCAAAGTTAGTCCCGGTAACTTTTCACACATTTGGAGGGAAGTTTTACAAAAGATGGTAATTTGATAGTTATTCGTAACTTCAGGGTGGTGTGTAAGGCCGCTCGCCGAGGGCTGAATTAGGAAATGTATGAACTGTCTTGTGAAACAACTATTTCAAAATTCTCAGAGTTTGGAGCGTTGCATTGTGCACGCACACTTCAGTATTGCCTTTTGGAATCGCCGTTGATTTGTTCTAGTTTCCTATTTTGTTTTTTCCATCCCCAGTCCCTATTTTCATTTTCATGTATTTCTTTGGTTTTTTTTTGTCAGCTTAACCTTTAATTCATTAAACCACAAAATCGTATTAAAACTGTAGAAAATGTGGAACTTTTTTCATTTGCAACGCTAAGAAAAAATTCCGCAATGTGCTCTCAGGCAGACTCACACACCCCCTGCGCCCAACTTTGACATAACAGCTTTTGACTGTCATGCATAGTCCCGCATTGATGTGCCGAGATTTCCGTTTCCGTTTTGCCTCTTTTCACAGTTTTTGCCTGCGAATGTTGTATCTCTATGCGTAACGTGTGTAATAACAAAAGCTGACGTAGATATACATATATATGTACGTAGATATACAATACATATATATTTATGTATTTATCCACCTCTTCCTATTGCCATTCGAAATATACTTTCCATTCTGCGAGAGTGTCAATGAATAAAAAAGCATAAAAATAAAAGGTAGTAAAGGAATGAATAAAAACCAGAGGGCCAGGGCTAACTTCGACCGTGCCAGTTCGACCGTCCAAGTGGAAAAACGTTTCATATAACTAATGTTCGCGAACGAACGGGCTACAATCCTAGGCTGGAGCCTACATGCAAAATTTCAATTCTGTAGCTTCAACGGTCTAGTTCTAGGAGTTCGCGTCGGCCCAGACGGACATGACTATATGAACTCGTTTCGTCGTGCTGATCAAGAATATGTATACTTTATATGGTCCTCCGACCATGCATCTCCATGCTTCCTTTAATGCATTGCACATTTCTGACCAAAATAATATACCCTTCTTGCAAGGGTATAATAAAATAGATAGTAAGTAATACCGCCGGCTATGAAATGCGAGGTACAGAAATCTTGCCAAAATGCTTTTCTAATGAATTCGTCAGCGTAATTATGTCGGGTAAATGAATGTGTCAAGGACTAATTTCCCCTTAAGTGCTTTTTCGACTTCTTGACTTTAAGCCATTATAATCTTTTTCTAAGAACTAAATGTGGTAGCTATCTCATCTCAAGTTAACTACAGCCTATACGTTGATCCTATGCAGATTCCTCTTATCTATTTACATCCGAGTGCATATTCATACATATCCACATTAATAACGTCTATCGAGACTCTCAAAGCAAATTATGGCATTCTACAATTGCTTTATGACTCCTGCACCCGACGCCATTATAGAAAATCAAAGCTTATTACTGACTACAAGGACGACTTTCGGTACGCTGATTTGACTCTTCGTTTGCCACCCACAAATCTTGTGTCTTCATTCGCTTAGACCTAAGCACAGAGTGTGTTTGGCTGTATGTGGCTGTAGTGTGTGTTAAGTGGATATACAATATATACCTATGCGAGTATGTTTGTGCTATTTCAATGCTGTTCGAACTTTGCCGTTTATAAAAATGGTGGCTCTATTTATGGCAGCGGTCGACACGAGGCTTGTGTTTGTGTTTGTTGAAACAGACACAAAGTGTTTCCGAATTGATACTGCACATGGGACCCACTTGTAGATTTTTATACCTTTGCAGAGGGTATAATAAAATTGGTCAGATGTTTGTAACGCACAGAAGGAGACGTTTCCGACCCCATAAAGTATATATATTTTTGACCAGCATGAGAAGCTGAGTCGATATAGCCGTGTCCGTCTCTCCGTCTGTGCGTATGCGTTTTACTCAGCCATCTTAAAAGTTATCGGGCTGAAATTTGTTTTCTGTTCTTTTTTTTACCGTAGGCAGATTAAGTTTGAAACTCTTTGGGATCGGACCACTCGCTCATATAGTTGAATACGAAAAGTAGGTGAAGCAGTTGGAGTATCGGTATGAAATTTACTAAGGTGATAATAATTGTAGAAAAACATCAGATCTCAAAATTTCAATCTGATCGGATAAATAGAACACAAGTTACAGTCAATATAAATGGTTTCTGCTCAGCCGGTGCCGGTAGCGCTGCTTGCTGCCTACTACGTCATTGCTCGAATCATCAGAGCACACGCATGCACACATACAGACGCAACGCTACATAAACTATATGTGTATGCGTGCGATTCGCGGCATGCGTGTAAAGGGGGATGGGGAAGAAGAAGAAGAATTGATGAATTGAGATACAGAAAAAGAGTTTGGAACATGTAAAAATATTATGGCCATGGACTGCAAGGGTATATACACTTCGGCACAGCCGAAGTTAGCTTTTTAATATTTTGGCGTAAAACCGTGTGACTGTAGTTTTTAATGCGTGGACTGAAAGTAAATGTACAACATGAACATCTAAATATGTTATGTAAAATTGAATAACCAAAGTAGTTTTTGTGTTATTGAAGGCTTAAACGTTAAATATATGTATTAATTAAATGTCCAATAAGAAATAAAGCTTGAAATTGTGTTCGTTTTGGTAGAGCATAAATTATTTTTTTGGAGTGTAGTAGAAGGAAGAATCCATGTATAAACTTGTGTTAATAAGTTTCTATGCGGCTTTGGCCGTACCATTACCATAAAGAAAAGTCCAAAACAGTCCAAAATTTTTGTTCTAATCATATACACGGCAGCTCTGTGCAGAAGTCCTAGTCCTAGCCCCTAGTCCGGGTAACTGATTTAATGGAACAATGGCCGGGGTCTGTTTGACTGCTTGCATGCATTGAGTAGATATAAAATCTTATCCAGCAACAAACATTTTGCCACGATACATATGTATGTGTGTACCCCAGTTAATGTTTTTATTGAATTTTAAAATATGAAAACTTTATAGTTTATAATTTAAGATGACAGTGGAGAACTAGTCAGAACGAATTTTGAAAAAGTTGATCACTGTAATGAATCATCCGCTGTATGTATTAGTATTTCGCTCACTCAAGCATTCGAGCACCCTAGCGCCCCCATCAGCCAATGGCCACTTCCGGCCATATGGAAAAACGTTTATATGCATAACTTGACTATTTTTATTCCGATTTTGATCAAATTTGGTATTTTGCTTGATATTACTAGATTAGTAAATTTAAGTGTGCTAAATTTGATTGCACAAGGAACAAAATTACGGGAGATAATCGAGTTTTTTCAAATTACGGGGGCGGAGGGGGGCGTGGCAAAATGTTTACACATCAAAACTGTGCGCAATTACTAAGCAAATATTTATACCAACTATGGTGTCTCTAGCTAAAATAGGTTTTGAGAAAATCGGTTTTATTTAATTTGCGGGGGCGGTAGGGGGCGTGGCAAAATTTTTATAAATACAAAATGTGCGCGTTTACTAAGCAAATATACATACCAAATTTTGTGTCTCTAGTTGCTATGGTGTTTAAGAAAATCGGTTTTATGTAATTTGCGGGGGCGGTAGGGGGCGTGGCAAACATTTGAAACAAACTCGATAAGCGTACATATGACACGAGTCTACATACCAAATTTGGTGGCTCTAGCTCTTACAGTCTCCCAGATCTAGGTGTTCATACAGACGGACGGACGGACAGACGGACATGGCTAGATCGTCTCGGCTGTTGATGCTGATCAAGAATATATATACTTTATGGGGTCGGAAAAGCTTCCTTCTGCCTGTTACATACATTTTGGCGACTTTAATATACCATTTCACCCTATGGGTGTATGGTATAATGAAGTAAGTAAGTCGTCTCGCCGACTTGGATATACCATACACCAGTAAAAATGAAGTAAGTAAGTCGTCTCGCCGACTTGGATATACCATACACCAGTAAAACAAATATTTTAAAGTTATAATAACCAATGCATTATCGTATTTTAAAAAAAATCTGTTTGCATGCTTTTTAGAAGCATATCTTAGTATTTCGCTCACTCAAGCATTCGAGCACCCTAGCGCCCCCACCAGCCAACGGCCAACTCCGGCCATATGGAAAAACGTTCATATGCATAACTTGGCTATTTTTATTCCGATTTTGATCAAATTTGGTATTTTGCTGGATATTAGTATCAAATTTAAGTGTGCTAAATTTGATTGCACAAGGTTGAAAATTACGGGAGATAATCGAGTTTTTTCAAATTACGGGGGCGGAAAGAGGCGTGGCAAAATCTTTACACATCAAAAATGTGCGCAATTACTAAGCAAATATTCATACCAAATTTTGTGTCTCTAGCTAGAATAGTTTTTGAGAAAATCGGTTTTATTTAATTTGCGGGGGCGGTAGGGGGCGTGGCAAAATTTTTACAAATACAAAACGTGCGCATTTACTTAGCAAATATACATACCAAATTTTGTGTCTCTAGTTGCTATAGTGTTTGAGAAAATCGGTTTTATTTAATTTGCGGGGGCGGTAGGGGGCGTGGCAAAAATTTTACAAATACAAAATGTGCGCGTTTACTAAGCGAATATACATACCAAATTTTGTGTCTCTAGTTGCTATGGTGTTTGAGAAAATCGGTTTTATATCATTTGCGGGGGCGGTAGGGGGCGTGGCAAACATTTGAAACAAACTCGATAAGCGTACATATGACACGAGTCTACATACCAAATTTGGTGGCTCTAGCTCTTATAGTCTCCGAGATCTAGGCGTTCATACAGACGGACGGACGGACGGACGGACGGACGGACGGACGGACAGACGGACATGGCTAGATCGTCTCGGCTGTTGATGCTGATCAAGAATATATATACTTTATGGGGTCGGAAAAGCTTCCTTCTGCCTGTTACATACATTTTAGCGACTTTAATATACCATTTTCACCCTATGGGTGTATGGTATAAAAATATTTTAAATTTATAATAACCAATGCATTTTCGTATTGCTATAGTGTTTAAGAAAATCGGTTTTATGTAATTTGCGGGGGCGGTAGGGGGCGTGGCAAAATTTTTATAAACACAAAATGTGCGCGTTTACTAAGCAAATATACGTACCAAATTTTGTGTCTCTAGTTGCTATGGTGTTTGAGAAAATCGGTTTTATATCATTTGCGGGGGCGGTAGGGGGCGTGGCAAACATTTGAAACAAACTCGATAAGCGTACATATGACACGAGTCTACATACCAAATTTGGTGGCTCTAGCTCTTATAGTCTCCGAGATCTAGGTGTTCATACAGACGGACGGACGGACGGACGGACGGACGGACGGACAGACGGACATGGCTAGATCGTCTCGGCTGTTGATGCTGATCAAGAATATATATACTTTATGGGGTCGGAAAAGCTTCCTTCTGCCTGTTACATACATTTTAGCGACTTTAATATACCATTTTCACCCTATGGGTGTATGGTATAAAAATGTTAAGGTAGTCTAACTAATGCATATAATAAATTTTTCTAAAGGTTGACCAAAGAAATATACAAAACGGAAATATACAAACAAACATGCATCCGCACTCTGTGGAGAAGCTTAAGACCAAAACGGCGCAATATCAAGTCGCCGACGCTGAGCATGAAATATAAACAATTTTTAAATAATAAGCTGTTTTTAAGAACAATTGTCGCCTCGAGTTTTCGAGCCTAGAGTCTAGGAATCGGGTTATTCTTTCCTTCGCCCTGGAAGCCCTATTCACGGATGATGCGCTGATCCTATATCTTCGTGCTCAATATGGTGTCGGAGACAGTTTGTTTTACTTTACATACATTTTATGGACTTTAATATACCTTTCATGGTATAAAAATTACATTCAAATAGAGGTACTAGAAATTTTAAATTTTCGTTATGATTGAATTTTGCATTTAGTGGCAAAAGCTAAGGGAGAATTGAGTGGAGCCAGGCTATCTTTAATGAATTTTCACAATTTCCTCGTCATTTCCGGAAAGCCGACAGAGTGGGAGGGAAAGGATGGGGGATATAAGAATTGAAGGAACTCGCGAGCAGAATCTTGAATTAGTCCTTCATTGATTGCTTTAACTTGAAATCTTTGAGCAAAGTCTCCCCTTTGTCGGCACAATTTCAGCTCGAAAAGATTGAAATCTTCACGAGGAGCAATTAAACATGAAGCAGACACATAGTCCGCAGTGGGAAAAAAATGTCTACAAAAAAGTGACCAGGCATATTGATACGCACCCTTGCAAACAAACATACACTGCCATATAGATACATACTTATACATATAGTAGATACTATCTACTAGATAGTCGTCGCCTACGACGACGTAAAGTCGACTTAAAAGACAAAGTTCTCCACCCCGAAAAGCCGGAAAGGGAACTTTCCTTGCTCTTCTCTTTCCTTCTTTCTTTTCCATTCAAGCTTTTTTATGCTTTTCTTTTTATTATTATTGTACTTACGTTCGGTTTAGTTGTGTTTTGTGGGCGTCGCACATGACTGGAAATTATTTAAGCAGCTGTCAGCTTTGCACCGTGGCGCTTGGCAAAACCAAACCATTGCTATAGAGGAAGGGCAAAGTAGAGGCAATGCTGCATGAGCAGGTTTAGTATACTAGAAGCGGGAGCTTGAGGTTAGACAGCAGAGAGCCAACAAATTGGCAGGCTGCCTTCCAGTTTGCTTCACTGACTTTTTGAGCGCACCAACTGCGCACACTGACGCATGCAAGATAAAAAGAAAGGCCAAAATAATCGTTGGCTGTAGTACGTAGTATGATTTAGCCATATGTCTGGGTACGCGGCTTAAGCACATGTGCATATAAGTAAGTGCCTCCGTGTACATATGTATGTATGTATGTCGATACTACATAAATAAAGACAATTTAGCCATTTTCTTAATTCGGATTCTATCTGAAAGTACAACAAATGTATTATATTTGCCTATTGAAATCAGATAAACAGGAAAAACTTTATTCAGTCAATTAGATGATAGATCTCTAGTTAAAGGTCGGTATTTGAGATATTATGTATAGGATCGTGGCAATAGAATAGGGATCTGGGGCGTTAAAGTATTGGAAACTACACTAAAGTTGTGCGAAATAGAGATTTAAGACAGCTACGTAACATGCCGAGCTAGACTTTATGCAGCGTTTAGAACTCATTGGTGTTATCACCAAAATCACGTCCAAGACATTCTATATAGGTTAGGTTGGGTAAAGCTTGTGAGTCTTCGCTGTAGTGATCCCGTAAGTTATAATAAACCCAGCAGCTCATAAAGCGCTTTTGCCCCCCCTATCTATCATCAGCGGACTTCACTAAAGAATCCACATTTGTAATGGCCATACCATATCTTCAACGCTAAAAGTAGTTGGGAATTCAAACTACATGAAGCGAGAAAAAAACGGCAAAGCTTGCAACTGCATCTGCAGGATTCTTTAGCGAAGTCTGCTGATGATAGAACTTGGTGGTTCTTGAAATAGCTATACAGACAACCTGCTCACCTTTTGTGCTGCCTGCCTATGATTTAAAATCTTATAAATTATTAAGATTTATTGACCTGAAGCCGGCTGAAACCCAGTTTTAATTAACTTCAATAAGGTCGAAATAATTAATGAACATTTCAGCAAATCGCTTCACAGTCCAAACACGACAGTTTAAACTCCCAACATCCCAGATCCGGACCCTCAACCAATAACTCAGCATCTAACCAGAAAACCCATACTTCCCAAAGCGGCTGCTTAAAGCGAGGTTTAAATTTTCGTTCATAAGTCAATTAAACTTATTTTGGCGTCGTGACGCCTAAAAAAGGGCAAAGTTCATCGAAGAAAAGAAAAATAGAAATGGTAAAATTCTGACGTTGTGGAAAGAATTTTAAGAATACATCACACATAGCTATGCAGCAAGGGGGGCAAGCGGCGCAGCCGCGTTATCATGAGATATAATACCAGAATTTTAAAAGTGATAAGTGTTCTAAGATCTCAAACTTGAATTAAAATGCTAAAAACTGGGCTGGAGAAACTGGAGGACTAGGATGAAGGGTATCAAAATCAAAGCTATATTTCGATCAATATTTTATATTTCAAACCACACAACAGTCATAAATAAGATCTTAACTTATCTTGACAACAATAATATTGCCTGTTTGTCTGTCAGTATGAAGTTGGTCGTATAAACTTTTTTTTTACTAGGTGGGCCATAGGCGCTAGAGAGTTTATGTACTTGTAAGAGCAAGCGATGCAGGATATATTTTCAATGGAGCACGTTGAAAGAATTTAATATGCTTTTTATTTGGTTGGTAAATTAAATATTTGTTCACTTTGTGCATGATACATCAAAGACCGCAAAACGACTTGCTTACTTCTTTTTAGAAATTGTGATACGAATGTACATAATGCCAGATTGGAAATGCCCATAAACGATATGGAAAACGGATCAAACCGTCGGTCAGCGACATTGATATTTTATTTAATGTAACAATTTTCAGAATAGGTTCACTGTACTTAACAGGATCTAAAAGGAAGCTGGCGTTATAGGTGGCGACGATGAATTTGGATAAATGCAATTTGCTAAAATATGCAAGGAACGCACGCTGACACTCGTATCCTGGCACACCCACACACAGACATCAAACATTGAAGCGACAAACGAAATGAAAAACGGCTGTGCAAATTAATTTTACGTTGTACGAACAACAAAGAAACAAAAAGAACAACAAGATGGAGTACAAAAAATCTCAGGGCCGGGGCTAAGCTCGGCTGTGCCGAAATTTGCATACTCTTGCAAGTTTTTCTGTTACTCATTCTCTTAGCTAAGCGGAAAAAATGTTATTTCAAAAGTAAAATTTCCGTGAAAGAACGGGATACAAACTCAAGATGGATCAATGCGGTCAGTGTAGCTATATAATATAGAAGTTATTCGATTTTGATTAAAATTTTATCTAAATTAGATTCCTGAAAGGTTCGCTCATATGGGGGTAATGTTATATAGTCGCCCGATTTTGATGAAATTTGACTGTTAATATGTTATATACATATTAATAGGTACTTTATTTATTATTTTTTTGATAACTTTTCGACCAATCTTTCTTATCTTATCCGATCCGACTAGATCCGAGATATATGTATAATGCCTGCGGTATATATTACTATAGTCCAAGCGTTCTAGAAGGAGTTTTCGTTGATCAAGACAGATGGACGAACATCGCTTAATGAAATCGTCCCGCGGAACTTATTAATAATTTATGTATATAATTGAGGTGGCCGAAGATGCTTACTTCTGTGCGTTACACGCTTCTGACCAAAATGAATATACTCTTATTGCAAGGGTGTAACAACCACTCAGACTACACTGACTGGAACAAGGTTGTGTATGTACCCGGAAAGATGAATAGCAAACAACAACTATGCGGAGCTTACACCCATAACTCGATATATGTATACTAGTGCTGCTTTGTGATAAGGGTTGGGTAGAATGGAGTAAGCCCTGAAAGCATTTTTCGGGTGCTAAAGATACTAGCGATTCTCAAACAGAAGCTAGACAAACATTTAAAAGATTGCAAATAAGGTTGCTTACACCCATACTTTATTTCACTTTAATTACCAAGTTCTGAACGAACGAATAAAGGTTGGCTTAACGGAAAGAAATGTTAACCAAAAGGGAGACAAAACCCTAACAAATAAATTGCGGAGCGTTGAGTCGAGTCAGTTATAGCAGCATAAGGCGTGGCGATAATATAATAAATTTTGGAAGTGCCCAGAGTCCGAAGAAGTTACATTAACAAACACCAATTGGAAGAGAATGAAATCGAGAAAATTCCAAGAGCGATCCTGCTTTTAGTTAATGAGTAAACTACGATGATTCCATATATAGGGATTCTGTATACTATGCACCATGTAAAACAACTTTTTTATCCGATTTCCTTGAATAATGTTTAAGGATGTATATATGTACATATGTGTATACTTTAAGGTGCTTCCGAACCCAGCTGCCTTCTGTCTGTTACATATTTTTTCGACACTTTTATTTAGCATTTCACCCTTTGGGTGAACTAATATTAGTCATATTTATTTACCTACCAAGTTGTTTAAAAATGGATGTCAAGTGGCCGCGTTGTACTTAAACCGTTTTTACCAAAAGAACACAAAGGGCGGAGTTGGGCGGTAAAAGCGCTAATAGCTCATCTACTTTTAATAGTGAGCGAAATAATATACATAGATGCATACTAATTTGGATTCATGAATTTGAAATAGTTGGTTCATTTGGTTCATCATCGGCACGACGACTTACTTTATTATTAAGTACTCCACATCTAGTAACACTGAAATGACCATAACAAGCAACTCTAAATAATTAGAAGGTATTTGCAGCACGTCGATGTATTTCTTTTACCTCGGCGCTGTAAAAACTAAGTATTTTACAATTAAGCATTTAAAGCCATAGTTAAAAACATTGTTTGGCCTGGTGATGCCGGCACCTGCATAGCACAGCACAAAACAGCAGAGCACAGTTTAGCTTTTTATTTAATCCATTACTCTGTAGTTTCTGTTTCTGTTTCTCCTTCTGCAGCAGGTATGTTGCCCCAATGGTAACGGAGAAGCATGCAGCAATAAATAAATTTTCGCAAAACACCCCAAACAAATAGTGGTCGGAAGTGTAGAGGAGGAAATGGAAGAAGTGTAAGAAGTAGCAGTAAACGGATGGAGGGAGAGAAGCAGAGCAGTCGGCCAACTTTTGACTTTAACCACATAAAGTTTGGGTCAAACGCCACACGTTTGGGTTGACATGTTTTCTCTACCGCCATTAGCAAAAGAGAGCAATGCGAAGGCAATGTATACTATGCTATAGATTTAGCCAATTTATAAGATCAGTTATAGGTGTTTCTTATTTTTTTATTACGGACTCTGACGTTAAGACCAGTTCTTGTTAGTCCACAAGGCAATGTTTTAATAAAAGAATGACACTGTCGGCCTTAAAATTTCCAAGTGATAATCAAATTGTGAGAATTCCCTGTCCCTATAAAATAAATATACACATTCTTGGGTAAGCTATTGAAAAACATCGTATCGAAGCCTTTGGTTAGTAGGTAATTTACATTTAACTCCTTTAGGAGTACGCGGACATCAGTTATGTGTGTATAAGGCAAAGATTCTAGATCAGCACGACGATGCGAGTTCATATAGTCATGTCCGTCCGTCTGTCTAAAGTTTAGACTCTAAACCAACGCAAACTTTTCTTAGACCTGTAAAGCTAGAGATCAGAAATTTGTCTACTCTATGGTGCAGGTATTGATATCTCGCATTCAGCCGGATCGGACTACAATATCATACAGCTCCTACTATATATATGTAACCCTTAAAAGAACGATCTGTCAAAACAGTAAATTTTATTAACAACTTTCAGTTTTATTTACTTATTAATGACCGGACCAAATTTAATTGATCGGTTCGGCGCTGAACTTTGCCCGAGTTTGATTTCGATAGTCGCAAAATTGTTTTTATACCATACACCCATAGGGTGAAATGGTATATTAAAGTCGCCAAAATGTAACAGGCAGAAGGAAGCTTTTCCGACCACATAAAGTATATATATTCTTGATCAGCATCAACAGCCGAGACGATCTAGCCATGTCCGTCTGTCCGTCCGTCCGTCCGTCCGTCCGTCTGTATGAACACCTAGATCTCGGAGACTATAAGAGCTAGAGCCACCAAATTTGGTATGTAGACTCGTGTCATATGTACGCTTATCGAGTTTGTTGTTTGCCACGCCCCCTACCGCCCCCGCAAATGATATAAAACCGATTTTCTCAAACACCATAGCAACTAGAGACACAAAATTTGGTATGTATATTTGCTTAGTAAATGCGCACATTTTGTGTTTATAAAAATTTTGCCACGCCCCCTACCGCCCCCGCAAATTACATAAAACCGATTTTCTTAAACACTATAGCAACTACAGACACAAAATTTGGTATGTATATTTGCTTAGTAAATGCGCACATTTTGTGTTTATAAAAATTTTGCCACGCCCCCTACCGCCCCCGCAAATTACATAAAACCGATTTTCTTAAACACTATAGCAACTACAGACACAAAATTTGGTATGTATATTTGCTTAGTAAATGCGCACATTTTGTATTTATAAAAATTTTGCCACGCCCCCTACCGCCCCCGCAAATCAAATAAAACCGATTTTCTCAAAAGCTATTTTAGCTAGAGACACCATAGTTGGTATAAATATTTGCTTAGTAATTGCGCACAGTTTTGATGTGTAAAGATTTTGCCACGCCCCCCTCCGCCCCCGTAATTTGAAAAAACTCGATTATCTCCCGTAATTTTCTACCTTGTGCAATCAAATTTAGCACACTTAAATTTGATACTAATATCAAGCAAAATACCAAATTTGATCAAAATCGGAATAAAAATTGTCAAGTTATGCATATAAACGTTTTTCCATATGGCCGGAAGTGGCCGTTGGCTGATGGGGGCGCTAGGGTGCTCGAATGCTTGAGTGAGCGAAATACTAAGATATGCTTCTAAAAAGCATGCAAACAGATTTTTTTAAAAATACGAAAATGCATTGGTTATTATAAATTTAAAATATTTGTTTTACTGGTGTATGGTATATCCAAGTCGGCGAGACGACTTACTTACTTCATTTTTCAATTTTATATTGCAGATTTCCAGCGAGCCTACCGAATGAGTTGCGCGAAATTTTATATACCTCTAAAGCTGAAAGAATTTAGTACCCGCATAATTTATGAGCCTCGTAAGTAATCAAAATATCTATCAAGATAATGGCTTTCATTACATTTTTCTTTTATAAGTATTTCAACTATTTAGATAGAGTTTCAACCCTTGCAAACATATTCCGTCGATATTTTATTTTATTATGCCGTCAAAATAAACAACTTGACCAAAATTGTACCCTTAAGCGAATTGGGGTGGGTGGAAACGGGAATGATGTTGGTAATTGTGGTGTCAGGATGAGAATGTCGGTAGATGTGTTGCGGCGGCATGCAGTAGTTGTGCCGTATACGAAACCAAAAAAAAAAAGAATTTATAGACAAACTTTCTGCCATTGCAGTAGCTTACTCTGGTAGCTAGAATTTTTTTCTTGAATATAATATTCATAAATTTAATCCGAACAAACACTTTTCGCGAATTTTGTGCTTTATTTCAGGGGTCTGGGTTTTGTTTTGGCGAACGTTTATCATGAGAACGACGTCAAGTATTCCACTTTTGCAACATTTTCCGGCGTTCGTTTTTGGTTTTCAAAGAAGAAATAAACAAAATAAATAATTCATAATGCAAATAGGCCAACTAGTAAAGAGCCAACGAATGGAAATAGCAGCCAGAAGGCAGAAGGCAACGATACACGAACTTCCGATTTGGACTTCAGTGAAGGACTTGGGCAATCTCAGAATGCCAGCTGCTAGCCCTTGTATATCTTGTATATCTGTATATCTTGTGCCTTGTGTTGGTGGACAGTGTGTACATAAGCACTTTTTGAGTCGAAAGGATTACCCAAAGAAATCCAAATCAGAAGTAGACAACCATTTCGCTTTTGCTTACGGGCGGTGGATTTTTTTTTAAATATAAAAAGAATTCAGTCCATTAGAAACCTTTCATAGTGCTAAAATAATTTTGGTAAAAAACAAAGAGTTTGCAAATATGATTTGATTCTGTTTGCTTCGTGCACGTAGAGACTAATTGTGACTACTTTTGCGCTAGATGACTTCACACCAAACACATCTATTGAGCAATCGCATGTTAGTCAAAAGGAGAATAACTGCACAGTTTTCTATCCATTTAACAGCTTACGTATAAAAGTGTTACGTATACGTACTGGGTATCTCAAACATTAAAAACAATTTCGTCCAGTGCATTTTAGTTAAACTTATGGTCTGCAGAGCTAAGCCATGGTTAAGGGTTTTTACGGCTTAAAATAGTCAACCAAGGCTGGCAGCAAAAAGAACAGCGGAAAATGGGAAACACCGCTTATATTAAATAAAAAATGTGAAATCGCTAGGTGGTTACAGTACACAGGGTTAAACTAAAATAATCAAAAAGTGGAATGTCGGAGAAAGAAGAAGAAAAGCAAGCGTAATCGCCAAGAAACACATATACACTTGGCCTCAGCGCAGTACGGTACAAAAAAAATGCAACAAAATCGGATTAAAAACTGCTCACGGGTTGGGGCAGCCGAGCAAAAGCCCAAAGCCAAGCGAACTTAGGTTCTTCGAGGTTCAGGCAAGAGAGGTACAAATCGCAGTAAGGAGGTTTTTTATAGTTCAACGATGGATTTACGATGTAGCACGACTTTGAACTACATTTGTCGAGGTTCACCAAAGAAGCAGAAAGAAAACAAAAACCAAAAAAAATATAGAACTAGAGGGTCAGGTCTACTTCGGCCGAGCTCAAGTTTGTATACTCTTGCAAGTTTTTGTGTTACTTGTTACTGGACTCAAACTAAGAACAGTCTACAAACATAAATCAAAGTAACGCTTTAGAAAGTAATACTCATGCGACCTATAACAAATTTATAAACTAATTTAAACCGATATATTTGATAATTAAAAAGTCTAATGATTTACAAAAAGTAAATGGAATAATCGTATTTTGTCATATAAAATCGCGGAATGTTTGGCTGGTTTAGCAACCAAGTATTTTACCTTGAATTATAATTTGTGTTATAGAATAGGGGAATATTTCGCAGTGCGAACAAATGTTTCAAAACGCCCTTGTAATTGTTATTTAGCTGTATCCGAAATGTGGTATCTGGCAGCCTATACAATTCAGCCCGTCATTCCCAACACCTTAAAACTGTTTAGGGTCCAAAAAGTTTAGCTATAAATATATCAGATATTTATAAAAAATATATATAAAAATAATGATTTAAATGGGTTACAATTTTAAACTGTGAAAATTGCATAATTTTTATCGTGTTTTTTAAAATATTTTCCAATTATTTTAAATGCCTTTTAGAAAAACCGATTCCCAACTCTTTCTGAATGCGTCATCTACTATCGAAGCGTTACCACTTTCTAACGGGACCATTGTATGAAGGTCTTTCAATTGTTATTTAGAAAGAAAGCTTTTGCCCTGGAAAAGCACTTAGAAACTAAGGGAATTATGATTAATGGCCGCGTGTGATTGATAATGGAGAGTTAGAGAATAGAAAAATATTGAACAGTCAACATGCATACAATTTTTGAATCATATTCAATACATTTTGTAAATTGAGGTCCTCTCGTCTTGTTCCAGGAGTTTTTTTTAAAAGTTATAAGTCCAAAGAGAATTTAATTTTTGGGAATTTCCTGAAAGCTCACGTCGCTAGCTGTAGTCAATGATATATGATGGTTTTAAGACAAGATTTTTAATTGGATTGAATAGAAATAGAGTAAGTAATTGATTCTAAAAAGGTTGAGGAACACTTTATTCCTTTTCAAATTGGGTACCACATCGTCCAGACTTTTATGCTGTCCTTGAGATGGATTCCTTGGCGTGTTTGCTGCCTTTGCCGACTGTACTTGCGTGCTTGTTCGACCGTTACTGCGATGTCGTTAAACTGGCTAAAACAAAGCTGCAAGTTGCACGATAAAGTTGAAAGAACGAAAGGATGCAAAAGGTAGTTGCAAGTGCCTTTAGAAAAGAGCTCAAATAATGCAGCCGTAAAGTCAGAGAGTATGGAGGCGAGAATGAATGAAGTAAGTAAGTCGTCTCGCCGACTTGGATATACCATACACCAGTAAAACAAATATTTTAAATTTATAATAACCAATGCATTTTCGTATTTTTAAAAAAATCAGTTTGCATGCTTTTTACAAGCATATCTTAGTATTTCGCTCACTCAAGCATTCGAGCACCCTAGCGCCCCCACCAGCCAACGGCCGCTTCCGGCCATATGGAAAAACGTTTATATGCATAACTTGAGTATTTATACCATACACCCATAGGGTGAAATGGTATATTAAAGTCGCTAAAATGTATGTAAGAGGCAGAAGGAAGCTTTTCCGACCCCATAAAGTATATATATTCTTGATCAGCATCAACAGCCGAGACGATCTAGCCATGTCCGTCCGTCCGTCCGTCCGTCCGTCCGTCTGTATGAACACCTAGATCTCGGAGACTATAAGAGCTAGAGCCACCAAATTTGGTATGTAGACTCGTGTCATATGTACGCTTATCGAGTTTGTTTCAAATGTTTGCCACGCCCCCTACCGCCCCCGCAAATGATATAAAACCGATTTTCTTAAACACCATAGCAACTAGAGACACAAAATTTGGTATGTATATTTGCTTAGTAAACGCGCACATTTTGTATTTATAAAAATTTTGCCACGCCCCCTACCGCCCCCGCCAATTAAATAAAACCGATTTTCTCAAAAATTATTCTAGCTAGAGACACCATAGTTGGTATGAATATTTCCTTAGTAATTGCGCACATTTTTTATGTGTAAAGATTTTGCCACGCCCCCCTCCGCCCCCGTAATTTGAATAAACTCGATTATCTCCCGTAATTTTCTACCTTGTGCAATCAAATTTAGCACACTTAAATTTGATACTAATATCAAGCAAAGTACCGAATTTGATCAAAATCGGAATAAAAATAGTCAAGTTATGCATATAAACGTTTTTCCATATGGCCGGAGTTGGCCGTTGGCTGGTGGGGGCGCTAGGGTGCTCGAATGCTTGAGTGAGCGAAATACTAAGATATGCTTCTAAAAAGCATGCAAACAGATTTTTTTAAAAATACGAAAATGCATTGGTTATTATAAATTTAAAATATTTGTTTTACTGGTGTATGGTATATCCAAGTCGGCGAGACGACTTACTTACTTCATTTTATTCCGATTTTGATAAAATTTGGTATTTTGCTTGATATTAGTATCAACTTTAAGTGTGCTAAATTTGATTGCACAAGGTAGAAAATGACGGGAGATAATCGAGTTTTTTCAAATTACGGGGGCGGAAAGGGGCGTGGCAAAATCTTTACACATGAAAACTGTGCGCAATTACTAAGCAAATATACATACCAACTATGGTGTCTCTAGCTAAAATAGTTTTTGAGAAAATCGGTTTTATTTGATTTGCGGGGGCGGTAGGGGGCGTGGCAAATTTTTTATAAATACAAAATGTGCGCGTTTACTAAGCAAATATACATACCAAATTTTGTGTCTCTAGTTGCTATGGTGTTTAAGAAAATCGGTTTTATATCATTTGCGGGGGCGGTAGGGGGCGTGGCAAACATTTGAAACAAACTCGATAAGCGTACATATGACACGAGTCTACATACCAAATTTGGTGGCTCTAGCTCTTATAGTCTCCGAGATCTAGGTGTTCATACAGACGGACGGACGGACGGACGGACGGACGGACGGACGGACATGGCTAGATCGTCTCGGCTGTTGATGCTGATCAAGAATATATATACTTTATGGGGTCGGAAAAGCTTCCTTCTGCCTGTTACATACATTTTAGCGACTTTAATATACCATTTCACCCTATGGGTGTATGGTATAATAAGAGGGGAGACGGGGTAACATAACGATAGAGAAAGCTAGCAACAAAATTGCAGTATTCTAAGAAATTTTACGGTCACACCCTCGCATCGGAGGCCCCACGAACACCGACTTTCGTTTAGTGTGTCGGACTGAAAAGGAAATTACGAATTCAAATTAGCGGCACTCAATCTCAATTTAAGTTCTGCCGCCACTCAACCGCCGACTAATGCGTTTTATTCCCCGTCCATAGCTCGTCCTCTGTTCAGGCCCACTCTTATGCAATTTAATCAACTTATCGCGCAAAATGCACAAGTACGAGAAATACTCCGCCCCAGTCGAAGTAATCAATGATATTTCAGTTTTGCATTAAAATGCAAAGTCATTCACGCCCACCCCAAGCACCACAGCCACCAGCCGTTGCACCCTTTCCCCTCGGCCGCTCTCTGCTCATTGGCTCTGTTGCTTATTTAGGGCTAATTAAGTTTTATTTAATGGGTGGCAGTGCCTCTGAAATTCTGAGTTTGGCTCGGGCGCATTCACTTCAGCAGTTTGTTGTTGTTAATAGCTCGCAAAACGGAAAAAAAATTTCCCAACATAATAGAAATTTTTCCGTACCGCTTTTTAACTTTTTACACAGTTGGCAATCGAAAATTGGGGAAGAGAGAGAATACTTAGGAAAGGAGAGGCAGAATAACTTTATCCATACCCGCTTAAATCATTAAGGGTTCATTAAATCTTTGTTTTTATACCATACACCCATAGGGTGAAATGGTATATTAAAGTCGCCAAAATGTATGTAACAGGCAGAAGGAAGCTTTTCCGACCCCATAAAGTATATATATTCTTGATCAGCATCAACAGCCGAGACGATCTAGCCATGTCCGTCTGTCCGTCCGTCCGTCCGTCCGTCCGTCTGTATGAACACCTAGATCTCGGACACTATAAGAGCTAGAGCCACCAAATTTGGTATGTAGACTCGTGTAGTATGTAGAGTGATCAAGTTTATTTCAAATTTCTGCCACGCCCCCTACCGCCCTCGCAAATTATATAAAACCGATATCTACCTTGTGCAATCAAATTTACACACTTAAATTTGCTACTAATGTCCAGCAAAACACCAAATTTGATCAAAATCGGAATAAAAATAGCCAAGTTATGCCTATAAACGTTTTTCCATTTGGCCGGAGTTGGCCGTTGGCTGGTGGGGGCGCTAGGGTGCTCGTATGCTTGAGTGAGCGAAATACTAAGATATGCTTGTGAAAAGCATGTGAACAGATTTTTTTAAAAATACGAAAATGCAGTGGTTATTATAAATTTGTAATATTTGTTTTACTGGTGTATGGTATACCCAAGTCGGCGAGACGACTTACTTCCTTTTTGTTATAGCCTTGCAAATATGGTATATATGTAGGTACGTATTATTTGCTCATTGCAACGCAGAGAGGAAATTAGTTAATATAGCCATGTGAACAGAACTTACTTAAGATGTATTGACTATAGAATGCTGACTTAAGTTGTTAAGTTTAGCTCCCTAGTAACAGAGCCTTCCCTAGAGGTATAGAATTTCCTCTGCACTTTTCTAAGAGTTTGCGTTGATCCAAACGTCATCAAGTCGAATGAAGTAAGTAAGTCGTCTCGCCGACTTGGGTATACCATACACCAGTAAAACAAATATTTCAAATTTATAATAACAAACGCATTTTCGTACTTTCAAAAAATCTGTTCACATCCTTTTGACAGTGTTTTTATACCATACACCCATAGGGTGAAATGGTATATTAAAGTCGCTAAAATGTATGTAACAGGCAGAAGGAAGCTTTTCCGACCCCATAAAGTATATATATTCTTGATCAGCATCAACAGCCGAGACGATCTAGCCATGTCCGTCTGTCCGTCCGTCCGTCCGTCCGTCTGTATGAACACCTAGATCTCGGAGACTATAAGAGCTAGAGCCACCAAATTTGGTATGTAGACTCGTGTCATATGTACGCTTATCGAGTTTGTTTCAAATGTTTGCCACGCCCCCTACCGCCCCCGCAAATGATATAAAACCGATTTTCTTAAACACCATAGCAACTAGAGACACAAAATTTGGTATGTATATTTGCTTAGTAAACGCGCACATTTTGTATTTATAAAAATTTTGCCACGCCCCCTACCGCCCCCGCAAATCAAATAAAACCGATTTTCTCAAAACCTATTTTAGCTAGAGACACAAAATTTGGTATGAATATTTGCTTAGTAATTGCGCCCATTTTAAATGTGTAAAGATTTTGCCACGCCCCCCTCCGCCCCCGTAATTTGAAAAAACTCGATTATCTCCCGTAATTTTCTACCTTGTGCAATCAAATTTAGCACACTTAAATTTGATACTAATATCAAGCAAAATACCAAATTTGATCAAAATCGGAATAAAAATAGTCAAGTTATGCATATAAACGTTTTTCCATATGGCCGGAAGTGGCCGTTGGCTGGTGGGGGCGCTATGGTGCTCGAATGCTTGAGTGAGCGAAATACTAAGATATGCTTCTAAAAAGCATGCAAACTGATTTTTTTAAAAATACGAAAATGCATTGGTTGTTATAAATTTAAAATATTTGTTTTACTGGTGTATGGTATATCCAAGTCGGCGAGACGACTTACTTACTTCATTTACAAGCATATCTTAGTATTTAGCTCACTCAAGCATACGAGCACCCTAGAGCCCCCACCAGCCAACGGCCACTTCCGGCCATGTGGAAAAACGTTTATATGCATAACTTGGCTATTTTTGGTCCGATTTTGATCAAATGTGGTATTTTGCTTGATATTAGTATCAAATTTAAGTGTGCTAAAGGTGTGCACAAGGTAGAAAATTACGGGAGATAGAGTTTTTTTAATTACGGGGGCGGAACGGGGCTTGGCAAAATCTTTATACATAAGAAATGTGCGCATTTACTAACCAAATATACATACCAACTATGGTGTCTCTAGGTAGAATAGTTTTTGAGAAAATCGGTTTTATTTAAATTGCGGGAGGCGGTAGGGGGCGTGGCAATATTTTTAAAATAAAAAATGTGCGCATTTACAAAGCAAATATACGTACCAAATTTTGTGTCTCTAGTCGCTATAGTCTTTGAGAAAATCGGTTTTATTTAATTTGCGGGGGCGGTAGGGGGCGTGGCAAAAATTTGAAACAAACTCGTTAAGCGTACATATTACACGAGGCTACATACCAAATTTGGTGACTCTAGCTCTTATAGTGTCCGAGATCTAGGTGTTCATACGGACGGACGTTGTTCATATCAATATTATTTTGACCTGCAAATTCTTTTTGCGTTAAGAAATGGTTATATGTGTTTTATATTTATTTAATGCCCAATAACAGAAAAAGCTTTACCAAAGTGTTCGTCTTTAAAAATAAATGTGAACCTAAGATTAAATCCTTGTTAAAATGTGTTTTGATAAGTTTCTTTCTGACTTTGGCCGAACACTTGAAGGTGTGCCATTTGCTTGCTCTATAATTACGTATACGCAATGTGCTCTTATTTGGATGGTAAGGGTGGTTTTAAGTTTACATTTTTTTCCACGTTATAGGCTATTTGTGTTAATCATGTACACCAAATTACAGCTCGATATCTGACATTATGCCAGACATATTTGTATTTTAATATTAATAATATTAAATGGCTCTTTATCTACAAAAGAGAAGATGAAGGTCTTAGCATATCACAATATTGATTTCGTCATTACTAAAATGAGAAAACTACTTGGACACCTTGAAAGCGTTCACTAATTTTAGCCAACCCAGTCATTAGGTTTTCATTTACGGAGACCTTCTGTAGCAAGCCGCACAAATTGCCATTGTTTGTGCAGATATACTACATAGAATGGATGAACAAAGAAGATTTGGAAATTATTGTTAATATTTGAAACAAACAAAAAATTGCTGTACTACCTTAGCGATGTTCTCAAACCGTGTTCCCGTATTTGAGTAGCGAGTGGGTATAATTTACATTTCAAACGAAAACGAGTCACCTGTACGCCCAATAAAACCGACAGCTAATATTCATCGTCTTTCTAATCTATATACAAAAATATAAATTTGTAAGTATGTACATACATACTAATATATGTACATACATATGTATTCACGGTAGGTAGGTTACATACCTATATCTTTTCGTGTTTATATACACATACATGTGTATATATTTAGAAACCGGTTTGCAAAACATTTCTTTCAAGTGCATACAAGTATACAATACCCACATAGATATATAGATTCCCTCACCCTTTGGTGTGCGAAATCAAATACTCAGAAAAACGAGTTTGCTTTTTGTTCTTTTTAAGAAACTGGCCCGACCAGGCATTTGAATATTTATGGATTCTCGTCTACTGCAATACAAGTAGCTCGTATATGCAGTGGTGTATTAGTGATTATATTGAACGCAATACCGAAAACTTTACCAGTTAAGGTGGTTGGAATGAATATGAATTATAATAAATAAACACAAAAATTGTTTACCCTAAACAATTAATTCAATCTACACACATGTACACAATCGTGGTTGTCGAACAAGTGCTTGCTGAGTAATTTCAAGCATTACAAGGTCAAGGCAGCTCCGCCGCCGCTACCAGTGGCTTCTGCCCAGTATACAACAAGCAGTCAGGCAGTTAGGCAAGTGCCCGCCCCCCTAGTTACCGTCGGTCCAATAAGCAAACCAGTTAATACGTTCATTTTTTTGAAACTGGGTATGAAACTCAAAATTCAATACCCAAGAACGATTTTCCGTCCTTATTCCACCCCCAAATTTGTGTTTCAAATTTTTAAAATCTGTTTAAGAGTTTTCGAGTAAGTTTCAAAATTAAAAAAATTTTGATTTTTCGCTTATAATGGCAGAAAACTAATGTCATAAATTTGAAAATGCTAGTCTGTTATCTAAAACACCTATTAAAAACGTTTTTAAACAAATTCAATTATCAAATAAATAATTTAGAATTTAATTGACTTGAATTGGAACACTGGAATTTTTTGAAAACTATTCTCTTGAATATCTCGAAACAAGAGCCTATCAACAAAACCGAAGACATCAAGATGGCTCTTGGCCATCATGGCCAGATATGTACATACATACAAACTTATGGCATCGAAAACGTTTTTTCTGTCTGTTAACTTATGTAGAGAATTAGAGGTCAGAAATACCTATGAAGACGATGATTAATATTTGTGTTTATTAATTATGTTTATATGTAGATATATACGTTTAGACGATTTGTGTTTATGTATTTGACCAGCATACATTGTTTGTACCCCCCTTCACATACAAATCCAGGAGCCAGGAGAGAATCCAGAGGGTAGGGTCTATGGACCCATCGTAAGAGTGTCTGTCTCGAAGGAAATATGTTAATTCATGCGGGAATCATTTAAATTGTTCATCTTTAATGCTGTTAATATCTTGCAATCAAGTGCTTATTTGTTGTTGTTCGTACCGACTCTAGCTTCGTCTTTGTCTCCGTTGTATATCCGCCCTTTCTTTCCCCCTTCCTCTCTCTGCCTTTCTTTCTTTCTGTTATTTGTCTGCCTCTATCCCTTCTTGGCTTTCTGTGGGGCCTGCATGTAATATGTTAATGCAATTTATGAAAGGACTAAAGGACCTTTGTCTGAGGCGTTGACGCTACGCATTAATAACGCTGTCAGGTGCATTAGTGTTGTATTCTATTGAAATACTAAACAAGATGATTTTGAGACGCCGATTAAGAACCTACATAAGTGACATTCGTTCTAAGCTTAGAACTTAATAGCAGACATGAAAGTAAATTAAACATACAAGTGGCAAGAGATGTCAAATTTGGTATGCCAAATTGGTTAGACCATCAACATATCCTTGCAATGCAAAGAAGAAGAATCTTATATGTCTTATATCTACAAGCATTCATTTGGTTTTTGTTAATTATACCATACACCCATAGGGTGAAAATGGTATATTAAAGTCGCTAAAATGTATGTAACAGGCAGAAGGAAGCTTTTCCGACCCCATAAAGTATATATATTCTTGATCAGCATCAACAGCCGAGACGATCTAGCCATGTCCGTCTGTCCGTCCGTCCGTCCGTCCGTCCGTCCGTCTGTATGAACGCCTAGATCTCGGAGACTATAAGAGCTAGAGCCACCAAATTTGGTATGTAGACTCGTGTCATATGTACGCTTATCGAGTTTGTTTCAAATGTTTGCCACGCCCCCTACCGCCCCCGCAAATGATATAAAACCGATTTTCTCAAACACCATAGCAACTAGAGACACAAAATTTGGTATGTATATTCGCTTAGTAAACGCGCACATTTTGTATTTGTAAAATTTTTGCCACGCCCCCTACCGCCCCCGCAAATTAAATAAAACCGATTTTCTCAAACACTATAGCAACTAGAGACACAAAATTTGGTATGTATATTTGCTAAGTAAATGCGCACGTTTTGTATTTGTAAAAATTTTGCCACGCCCCCTACCGCCCCCGCAAATTAAATAAAACCGATTTTCTCAAAAACTATTCTAGCTAGAGACACAAAATTTGGTATGAATATTTGCTTAGTAATTGCGCACATTTTTGATGTGTAAAGATTTTGCCACGCCTCTTTCCGCCCCCGTAATTTGAAAAAACTCGATTATCTCCCGTAATTTTCAACCTTGTGCAATCAAATTTAGCACACTTAAATTTGATACTAATATCCAGCAAAATACCAAATTTGATCAAAATCGGAATAAAAATAGCCAAGTTATGCATATGAACGTTTTTCCATATGGCCGGAGTTGGCCGTTGGCTGGTGGGGGCGCTAGGGTGCTCGAATGCTTGAGTGAGCGAAATACTAAGATATGCTTCTAAAAAGCATGCAAACAGATTTTTTTTAAAATACGATAATGCATTGGTTATTATAACTTTAAAATATTTGTTTTACTGGTGTATGGTATATCCAAGTCGGCGAGACGACTTACTTACTTCATTTTTTTAATAGTTGTTTCACTTGGTGCATGGTATACCGCAGTCGGTGAGACGACTTACTTAGACCATTAAAAGTTACCATCGTTAATGTTGTGCAAGGTTGAGCCAACGCGCCATTAATATTCAATCATTTTTGACTGCAACTCAAACTCTTATAAAATTTGTTTTAATTTTTTAACACACACATATAGTGAGAATGCAGGTGTGATCTTAACCGGGCGACTTACCCGATGCCCCTCCAACACTACATTGTTTGCGTTGCCAGTGATCGCATAGGTACACCAGTTGTTATAAGCCATTTCATAGACTGACGTAAATACGAATACTAAAAGTATCACTATCCTTGAATACTAGAAGTAGCCCTAAATTAACTGAAATGAACTTTTTACATTACAAAATTAAACTTTTCACTCAACTAATTTTGTCGTCGCATAAAAGTGAAAGAGCACCCATAGATAGCCCGTACAGAAAGTTCATGGCACATAAATTACTTTTGATTATCAAAAACAGTTACGAAAACTGTTACAATGGAACTTGTGAAAGATATGTGTATATGTATGTACATACATATGTAAGACTGTGGGATTAGTTTGTACGGATGTAGGTACATACATATGTACGTATGTCTGTCATATTCTCAGTCATGTTATTGTTGATGTTGTAGTTAGTTTCACATAACTTTGAACGGAATAAGGACCGTTTGGTATGCGAAATGAAAATACAAAGACAACGCCCACAAGACAGGGTTGCTACACTCAAAAAAAAGAAAACCATTCGCCACAGGGTATTTTCATATGTATCTTTCCTTTTTAATGACTTATCATTTAACTGACCTTATCTTTTTGAAAATATACATACACATACGTATGTGCATCTTGTTTTTATCAGTGTATGTCCGTCAGAGCCGTGCGCCAACTGTGCCCGGCCTCGTCGAGTCGAGTCGATTCCACATGTCAACACGCCAAAAAGTTTTTCTTTGTGTGGGAGGCGTCTGCATAATACGTATTTAGGCTTAACGGACGGGTATAAATTTCACTTTATATTTGGAGCTATGTACACATACATATTTATTCTTCTTGATGTCTGTCTACGGATTTGCGTATTTCCCGTTTGTCAGTTATTTAGCCTCCATAGACACATGTACACATACATGTATGTATGATTGTATGTGTAAAATAGGAGTATGGATCTACACACACCCACTCATAGATGAATATGTTCAGAAATGTTTATATATAATACATACATATGTAGAAATGTACATATATACATACATATGTAAGTATGTATGTACAAATAAGCAGAAAGTCGACAGGTTGTGGATACAAAGCGCAACAGACGGAACAGAAGACAGCACAGAAGAGAGCAACAAAGTTACAAAACACAAAACCAATTTAACTTCTTGATTTCTGGTTCATTTTCATAAATAAGTGAAAAAGCATCATTGCTACAAGGTCCTACCCAGCAGCAAGTCCTTATCAAGCCAACAAACTACGTACATGCATACATACATATGTATGTACATTGTACATATGTATATGTATAGCCTACTTGGGCCTTGACTTTATTCCTGAGTTTGAGTTTGGATTTGTTCTGGTTTGGGCATCATCAGATGCTTTTTATGTGCTCATTATGGCAACTTGACATTAATAGGCAGCAAATACAAAAAACAAACGCAAATACAAATATATTTACATTTGCGAACACAAACACCAAACCACCCACAACAGCCCATACATATTCACACATATATCCACACATGCCCATGTGTGGTTATAAGCAAGCCCTTTAGGATGTACTACCTCTCCATCCTGTGGTTATGCTCTCTTCTTTCCAACCATCGAAAATAATTAAATTTTAAATTATATTCTCAAGTGAATTCGAATTCATTCATCTTTATTTTTATTCGTGTTATCCTTAAATACACACATTGAAACTTATATGTTCGCACATACATACATACATACATACATAGTATGTATTTGTTTTTGTAGGTACATATTAACACAAGTATATAGAGTTGTAAGTACCTAAATGCACTATGGAACGACTTCTGCTTGCCTTCGTTTTATTTGTATTATTCAATCTCCACGCAAAATATACATATTGTATTATACTAACACATAAGTATATTAAAGAAAGTCCTCGACCGTTACACCTAGATCTGTCTGCCCAGCTTCTGCCGCTGATGCTCTGGCTCCCAAAAACAATTTCCGTGGCCACCCTTGCCATACACCCATAGGGTGAAATGGTATATTAAAGTCGCCAAAATGTATGTAACAGGCAGAAGGAAGCTTTTCCGACCCCATAAAGTATATATATTCTTGATCAGCATCAACAGCCGAGACGATCTAGCCATGTCCGTCCGTCCGTCCGTCTGTATGAACACCTAGATATCGGAGACTATAAGAGCTAGAGCCACCAAATTTGGTATGTGGACTCGTGTAGTATGTACACTGATCAAGTTTATTTCAAATTTCTGCCACGCTCCCTTCCGCCCCCGCAAATTATATAAAACCGATTTTCTTAAACACTATAGCAACCAGAGACACAAAATATATTTTGTATATTTGCGTAGTAATTGCGCACATATTGTATTTGTAAAAATTTTGCCACGCCCCCTACCGCCCCCGCAAATTAAATAAAACCGATTTTCTCAAAAACTATTCTAGCTAGAGACACCATAGTTGGTATGTATATTAGCTTAGTAATTGCGCATATTTTTTATGTGTAAAAATTTTGACACGCCCCTTTCCGCCCCCGTAATTTGAAAAAACTCGATTATCTCCCGTAATTTTCTACCTTGTGCAATCAAATTTAGCACACTTAAATTTACTAATCTACTAATATCAAGCAAAATACCAAATTTGATCAAAATCGAACTAAAATGAAGTAAGTCGTCTCGCCGACTTGGATATACCATACACCAGTAAAACAAATATTTTAAATTCATAAAAACCAATGCATTTTCGTATTTTAAAAAAAATCTGTTTGCATGCTTTTTAGAAGCATATCTTAGTATTTCGCTCACTCAAGCATTCGAGCACCCTAGCGCCCCCACCAGCCAACGGCCACTTCCGGCCATATGGAAAAACGTTTATATGCATAACTTGACTATTTTTATTCCGATTTTAATCAAATTTGGTATTTTGCTTGATATTAGTATCAAATTTAAGTGTGCTAAATTTGATTGCACAAGGTAGAAAATTACGGGAGATAATCGAGTTTTTTCAAATTACGGGGGCGGAGGGGGGCGTGGCAAAATCTTTACACATCAAAACTGTGCGCAATTACTAAACCAATATTTGTACCAACTATGGTGTCTCTAGCTAAAATAGGTTTTGAGAAAATCGGTTTTATTTGATTTGCGGGGGCGGTAGGGGGCGTGGCAAAATTTTTATACCCTTGCAGAGGGTATTATAAAATTGGTCAGATGTTTGTAACGCACAGGAGGAGACGTTTCCGACCCCATAAAGTATATATATTCTTGATCAGCATGAGAAGCTAAGTCGATATAGCCATGTCCGTCTGTCCGTCTGTCGTCTGACCGTCTGTCCGTCTGTCCGTCGGTGCGTACGCGTTTTACTCAGCCATCTTAAGAGCTATCGGGATGAAATTTCTTTTGGGAGCTTTTTTTTACCCGGGTGAGATAAAGTATGAAAATCTTTGGGATCGGACCACTATATCATATAGCTCTAGAAGAAACATTTTTGCAAAAATTGGAGTATCCCCATGAAATTTACCAATATGATAGTAATAGATATAAAATCTCAGATCCCAAAATTTGAATCTGATCCGATAAATAGAACACAAGTTACAGTCAATATAAATCGGTTCAAACGCTGCCGGCAGCGCTGCTTGCTGCCTACTACTGCCATCATCAAATCAACAGAGCACACGCATACACACACACAGACGCAACGCTACATGAACTGTATGTGTATGCGTGCCGTGCTTTGCTTAGAAAATGATGGAAGAAGAAAAACTTGTGGTAAAAAGAGAAATAATATTTTGTTTGTGTATTGATGAATTGAGTTGCAGGGAAAGAAATTTCAAAAAGGAAAAATATTATTGCCAAGTATACTGCAAGGGTATATAAACTTCGGCATAGCCGAAGTTAGCTTCTTTGATATTTATAAATACAAAATGTGCGCGTTTACTAAGCAAATATACATACCAAATTTTGTGTCTCTAGTTGCTATGGTGTTTAAGAAAATCGGTTTTATATCATTTGCGGAGGCAGTAGGGGGCGTGGCAAACATTTGAAACAAACTCGATAAGCGTACATATGACACGAGTCTACATACCAAATTTGGTGGCTCTAGCTCTTATAGTCTCCGAGATCTAGGTGTTCATACAGACGGACGGACGGACGGACGGACGGACGGACAGACGGACATGGCTAGATCGTCTCGGCTGTTGATGCTGATCAAGAATATATATACTTTATGGGGTCGGAAAAGCTTCCTTCTGCCTGTTACATACATTTTAGCGACTTTAATATACCATTTCACCCTATGGGTGTATGGTATAAATAGCCAAGTTATGCCTATAAACGTTTTTCCATTTGGCCGGAATTGGCCGTTGGCTGGTGGGGGCGCTAGGGTGCTCGTATGCTTGAGTGAGCGAAATACTAAGATATGCTTGTGAAAAGCATGTGAACAGTTTTTGTTGAATACGAAAATGCATTTGTTATTATAAATTTAAAATATTTGTTTTACTGGTGTATGGTATACCCAAGTCGGCGAGACGACTTACTTACTTCATTTTTATCTGCCGAAGACGCGACGCATCGGTGCAAGGGACAACGGTTGCGACATTTTCAATAATAATTCCAAAAGCATATTACAACAGATGAAAAAAGCCCTGCCTTCCGTTGGTGTTATCTGTGTAGATTACGACCATTTAAATCTAAACTTCGTTTAAGCCGACTCGGATTCAATCTTCAAAAAAAGATTTTTCTAGATGGTCCAATACGTCTCGACGTGAATAATATAATTGGGAGTAAACTTAGTTTTTTAAGAGCGAAGCTCTTACACTTATGTTCATGGCGCCTAAAGGTATGCTTGAAAATGTGCACCTTAGCCTTGTAGGCTCTGTTAACCTGTGCTTAACAAGCATATCTCACTATCTCGCTCACTTGCGCCGCCACTGGGTAATGGCCAACTCAACAACATTTATTTTCATATTAAGGCTATTTCAGTCCGATTTGGATCAAATTTGTCACGTTACTAACTCTGTTAGTGTGCCGAATTTAATTTATTTAAAAAATTGCGGGAGATAATAAATTTCGTGTCAACATTCCCACACAAAGGAAATCTGCGCGCCTTCTAGGTGTGTCTCTAGCTGTTTTATTTTTTAAGAAAATCATTTAACCATTTGTTCCGATTAAGGGAGCGGAAGGGGGCGAAGCAAAAATGTAAAATAAAGAATATATTTACAAACCAAACGGGTCCACATACCAAATCCATTATCCAATCCAAAATAATTAACCAAATTTGGCTATTTACTCATCAGAATTCTCAATGGCATCCCACGGTGTTGCATCGTAGGTCTAGAGTCCAGACTCTACACCCTAGCGCGGGCTGCCAATGTCCCGTTCAATATAGTGCCCTCTCATCAGCCCTTTCAATTCGCAGGTTTTCCAATGTTGATGCAGCTTATGGGCATACTGCCTTCCACACTGATTGGGGTGTAACCATCATCTGCATCAAGTTAGATGATATGTTGATCCAAAAACTTCTAGTCGATGTGTCTATAATCGAAGCTCGGGCAGTGGAATATTAGAAGTTCACGCCTTATGTTTAAGGTGAAGCGCTTATGACCTGTAAGAGTCTGTGTGGGTGGGTGGGTGTGTCCATCTCAAGGGGTAAAACTTTTATTGGCTTTTCTTTCTTGGATTTTGTTTAATTGCGCAATTCCGGGAAAGTGTGGCTGGCTAACTTTAACTTCAACGAGTGTCTTCGTTGGCTTTGCTGCCTTCTCCGAGTGAATACTTACTTTGTGATGTTTTGCTCAACACAAAGATGAAAGTTGTTTATGGCGCAAGTTTTATGCAACAGACTGGGTGGAAAAGTTTTCTCATGCACCTGTTGGAGCATGACAATTTTTTTGTATGTTGGTAGTGACTAGATTTGATATTGCATACAAATTTTTTTTCGCTTTGATTTAAGACATTAGAATAAGAAATGTCATACAGAAGATCAAATACTAACTATAAACCATAAAGTTGAATTTAATAAATTTTGAATTGATATGTGTTGTGAAGACATTGCTTTTCGATTCACCGGTCCATAAAAACAGTGGGCCGCGGCGAACTTCGACAAGTTTCTTGCAAGTTCTGCTGTTATTCATTTCTTACCGACAGGCGTCAAAGCTTAAGGATTATTAAATCTAGAAAGTCGAATTTCCGCCAAAAAACAGACTAGAAATTAGGCGAATGCTATCCATAAATGCTATCCATAATTGTCAGAGTTATCACAAATTTTGATGATAATCGCATAGGAAACAAAAAAGATATTCTGACCACAATTATTTTCAACCGAACGTTTCTGTGGAGGCTGCTTTTATGATATAGTCAACGGCGCAGTCATTAATAAGTACCGACAAATATTAATTTTTCTGACAATTGCATGGAAAATAACGAAACTAATGATAAACATTAAAAAATATATACATATAACGAAACTAATGATAAACATTAAAAAATATATACATATACCCTTTTTGCAAGGTTATTAAAAAACTTCTCTGGCTTCTATTGCCAGAAAATAAAAATCCCTATCGAAATATACACTAATCTTCCAGTAATTCACAATTTTGCACCATTTGATAGCATATCCAACAACAACATTTTAACACTCTCAATCGACTTGGCTAAAAAGGGTGTGATTCATTATACCATACACCCATAGGGTGAAATGGTATATTAAAGTCGCTAAAATGTATGTAACAGGCAGAAGGAAGCTTTTCCGACCCCATAAAGTATATATATTCTTGATCAGCATCAACAGCCGAGACGATCTAGCCATGTCCGTCTGTCCGTCCGTCCGTCCGTCCGTCTGTATGAACACCTAGATCTCGGAGACTATAAGAGCTAGAGCCACCAAATTTGGTATGTAGACTCGTGTCATATGTACGCTTATCGAGTTTGTTTCAAATGTTTGCCACGCCCCCTACCGCCCCCGCAAATGATATAAAACCGATTTTCTTAAACACCATAGCAACTAGAGACACAAAATTTGGTATGTATATTTGCTTTGTAAATGCGCACACTTTGTATTTATAAAAATTTTGCCACGCCCCCTACCGCCCCCGCCAATTAAATAAAACCGATTTTCTCAAAAATTATTCTAGCTAGAGACACAAAATTTGGTATGAATATTTGCTTAGTAATTGCGCACATTTTTGATGTGTAAAGATTTTGCCACGCCTCTTTCCGCCCCCGTAATTTGAATAAACTCGATTATCTCCCGTAATTTTCTACCTTGTGCAATCAAATTTAGCACACTTAAATTTGATACTAATATCAAGCAAAGTACCAAATTTGATCAAAATCGGAATAAAAATAGTCAAGTTATGCATATAAACGTTTTTCCATATGGCCGGAGTTGGCCGTTGGCTGGTGGGGGCGCTAGGGTGCTCGAATGCTTGAGTGAGCGAAATACTAAGATATGCTTCTAAAAAGCATGCAAACAGATTTTTTTAAAAATACGAAAATGCATTGGTTATTATAAATTTAAAATATTTGTTTTACTGGTGTATGGTATATCCAAGTCGGCGAGACGACTTACTTAGCTGTTGCTACGCTCCCTTTTTGGAAGTCCGACGTTGGCGAAATTTTATGGTTGTTATGTTTAAAGTTTCCACTTTGGTATTTTGCTCATTTTACAAAATGTTTGGGTATTTGTTTTGAATTCGGCTTCTCTTTTGCTTTGACTTGGTGTTGCGGTACACATGTTGAAGAAAAATCAAATAAGCAAAGCAACCACCATTTCTTTGGATAAAGGAAAAGCCAAGTCGATCGGAACACATCGCACAATGACATCTTTATACCCTACTGGGTAAAAAGTAGCTAAAGTTGTCTGAATGTCGACTCTGTTTCCCTTAACTTCTTCTATCATTGATCAACGACACAGCAGATATTTTAGAAGCTTTGATATTTATTACTAGCAGTCGTACGTACTAGATTATAAACTAAGAACCTTTCTTTGCTGTCTGCTTAATATTCTCCTGCAGGGTATAAAAACCAACTGAAATACATAAAAAGCCGGAAACTAAAGTTTTGTGCCAAAAGTTAAGGCAACGAAACACGCAGAACTTGTCGATTGTGTGCGTTGGATGGTTGGTTGTTGCGGCGCATCAAAAACTTTTTGATTTTTGTTTTTTATTTCTTTTTACTTTTTTGGCTTGCGAAAATCGTGCCAACAACTGATTTGACTGAGCACTTTTACCGACTTGCCACTGGGGTTGGAAGCGAGGTCGTCGGCGAGGGAAGGTTGACTTAAGTGTTGATCTCTGTGTGAAATCTAGTAGTTGCTTGTCGTTTTTTTGTGGTTCTTTGCGGATACTTTGACACTGACAAAAATTTTGTCAATTTATTTTAATATTGCAAGTTGAAATTTTTAACTTATCTGAAAAACAACTATCAACAAAATTGTGCATAACTATGATTTCTTTCAAAGTTTACGACCGACCATTTGACAATTTGAAAAGACAAATATAATACCTTTTAAAACTAATTTATTTAAGTAGGATGGGGAACCGGATATGAAGAATCACACAATAAATGAAGTAAGTAAGTCGTCTCGCCGACTTGGATATACCATACACCAGTAAAACAAATATTTTAAATTTATAATAACCAATGCATTTTCGTATTTTAAAAAAAATCTGTTTGCATGCTTTATAGAAGCATATCTTAGTATTTCGCTCACTCAAGCATTCGAGCACCCTAGCGCCCCCACCAGCCAACGGCCAACTCCGGCCATATGGAAAAACGTTCATATGCATAACTTGGCTATTTTTATTCCGATTTTGATCAAATTTGGTATTTTGCTTGATATTAGTATCAAATTTAAGTGTGCTAAATTTGATTGCACAAGGTTGAAAATTACGGGAGATAATCGAGTTTTTTCAAATTACGGGGGCGGAAAGAGGCGTGGCAAAATCTTTACACATCAAAAATGTGCGCAATTACTAAGCAAATATTCATACCAAATGTTGCGTCTCTAGCTAGAATAGTTTTTGAGAAAATCGGTTTTATTTAATTTGCGGGGGCGGTAGGGGGCGTGGCAAAATTTTTACAAATACAAAACGTGCGCATTTACTTAGCAAATATACATACCAAATTTTGTGTCTCTAGTTGCTATAGTGTTTGAGAAAATCGGTTTTATTTAATTTGCGGGGTCGGTAGGGGGCGTGGCAAAAATTTTACAAATACAAAATGTGCGCGTTTACTAAGCGAATATACGTACCAAATTTTGTGTCTCTAGTTGCTATGGTGTTTGAGAAAATCGGTTTTATATCATTTGCGGGGGCGGTAGGGGGCGTGGCAAACATTTGAAACAAACTCGATAAGCGTACATATGACACGAGTCTACATACCAAATTTGGTGGCTCTAGCTCTTATAGTCTCCGAGATCTAGGTGTTCATACAGACGGACGGACGGACGGACGGACGGACGGACGGACGGACAGACGGACATGGCTAGATCGTCTCGGCTGTTGATGCTGATCAAGAATATATATACTTTATGGGGTCGGAAAAGCTTCCTTCTGCCTGTTACATACATTTTAGCGACTTTAATATACCATTTTCACCCTATGGGTGTATGGTATAAAAATATCAAAGAAGCTAACTTCGGCTATGCCGAAGTTTATATACCCTTGCAGTCCATGGCCATAATATTTTTACATATTCCAATTTTTATACCCTTGCAGAGGGTATTATAAAAATGGTCAGATGTTTCTAACGCACAGAAGGAGACGTTTCCGATAAAGTATATATATTCTTGATCAGCATGAGAAGCTGAGTTGATATAGCCATGTCCGTCTGTCCGTCCGTCTGTGCGTATGCGTTTTACTCAGCCATCTTAAGAGCTATCGGGATGAAATTTTTGAGGGCTTTTTATTTCCTGCAAAAATGTTTCCTCTAGAGCTATATGATAAAGTGGTCCGATCCTGCCAATTTTCATACTTTATTTTTCCCAGGTAATAAAAAGACCCCAAAAAAAATTTCATCCCGATAGCTCTTAAGATGGCGGAGTAAAACGCTTACGCACAGACGGACGGACATGGCTATTGCAACTCAGCTGATCAAGAATATATATACTTTATAGGGTCGGAAACGTCTCCTTCTGTGCGTTACAAACATCTAACCAATTTTATAATACCCTCTGCAAGGGTATAAAAAGAGAAAAGCTGTTTTCAACAAATTCAAACGAAACATACAATAGCCAATATAATTTGCTTAAAAGAACGCAAATTTGTGCCTTGGCCCAACGACTGAAATTGGTGCCTCTGCGCGCAAAACAAATCTATATCTTATTTCCCCTCTTATCTAAAGAGAGGGGTGCCGAGGGCGCATAGAGCCAGTGGCGGATAAAGGGCTCAATATCTATGCCTGAAACTGATCATTGTGGTTAACCAATTTTCCTCCGCCACTGCAAAGAGTGCATTCTAGAAGAGACTGCTGACAAGGCATTCTTCCAACGAAACTATGCTCAAGAGGGATGCCGTTTCTTCCTACCAGAAGACAACTTTGCAACAACAACTGTGAAAAGTTGATTTATAAACAAACTTTTACGCCGCAAAGTTATATTTTGTGCCGTCAACAAACAGAAAAAGAAAAACATGCGCTACCAAATGGCCAACGAAATATAAAAGGGCCCCGTACGGTCAGTGTAGAAGGAAGTTGGAAAAGATGCTGTTCTTTTCTGTTAGCTGCCCCATTGTATATTCAGAGTGGGAGAAGATGAGTGGGCGTAAACCGAATATACAATAACCGGTGGAAAGAAGGTGGAAGCAAAATCAGCATAGAACACACAAAAAGCAAAAATAAAATTCAAAGCATTCACAAGTTAAATAATAATGTAACCAAAATATAAAAGCGCAAATAAATAAGTTGAGTACGCTGAACGGAATCATAGAGTAGGAGAAGGGGAGATCTCAGTATGAAAATGGAAATATCAAAGAATGTGCCGATGTTTATATACCCTTGCAGTCCATGGCCATAATATTTTTACATGTTCCAAACTCTTTTTCTGTATCTCAATTCATTAAATTTCAATTTCTTCTTCTTCTCCATCCCCTTTTACACGCATGCCGCGATTCGCACGCATACACATATAGTTTATGTAGCGTCTTTGCAAAAATGTTTCCTTCAGAGCTATATGATATAGTGGTCCGATTCTGCCAATTTTCATACTTTATTTTTCCCAGGTAATAAACAAAAGGTGGAAGAAACCAGATAGCAGTTTAACCAGAAACCAGAATAAGTTCAACCTCCATGGATCGGATAGCTTTAATCAATATTTCCACGATATGCGGAAGGAGAAATGTGTTTAAAGTGGTCATCTCACTTGTACATGTAGAGAAATGGTATGGGGCGTCATATGCTGTTATAAAACTTGTATGCTCCGATTTGTCACCTCGAAGATGAATGTAAGACTGTTCTTCAAACAGCTTTTTCCTAGTTCACGGAGATTTATCGTAGTATTCCATCCATACCGCTAGCATTGTAAAACAATGGAATAAAGAGTGTGAAAGCGTGGAGAGTATGCGAAGAGGGAAGACAATCTAATTCCTTACCAAACAGTATGTTTAAAATATATAGCATATATCATATAATTCTTACCCAGTGCCTTTTTCATTTATATACTTTAACTTTATATATATACTTAATCTGAATAGACTGAACTGAACTGTATGTTAAGCCAAGGCAAATAAAGTTTGCTTACGTACCCTGCTATAGCGCTCAAACTAATTTCATTACGTCAGAAGTCGTTGATTGATTTCATGTACGTTTATTCAAAACGTCCCCAGGCACACTGGTTAATGTACCCTCTGGGCCGTTTATTTTGCTTCCTAGTTTCTACATATATGAATCTAGTTTTGCTTCAGCGTCTTATTATACCAAGCATCAATAGGGTGAAGTGGTATATTAAAGTTGCCAAAATGTATGTGACAGGCAGAAAAAAACGTTTCGGACATTATAAAGTATATTTATTCCTGATCACCTTGATCTACGAACACCTTGATCTCGGAGACAACAAGAGATAGAAGAGATGAAGACCCGGCCACATAATTTAAATGAAGTAAGTAAGTCGTCACGCCGACTTGGGTATACCATACACCAGTAAAACAAATATTTTAAATTTATAATAACCAATGCATTTTCGTATTTTTAAAAAAATCTGTTTGCATGCTTTTTAGAAGCATATCTTAGTATTTCGCTCACTCAAGCATTCGAGCACCCTAGCGCCCCCACCAGCCAACGGCCAACTCCGGCCATATTGAAAAACGTTCATATGCATAACTTGGCTATTTTTATTCCGATTTTGATCAAATTTGGTATTTTGCTGGATATTAGTATCAAATTTAAGTGTGCTAAATTTGATTGCACAAGGTTGAAAATTACGGGAGATAATCGAGTTTTTTCAAATTACGGGGGGCGGAAAGAGGCGTGGCAAAATCTTTACACATCAAAAATGTGCGCAATTACTAAGCAAATATTCATACCAAATTTTGTGTCTCTAGCTTGAATAGTTTTTAAGAAAATTGGTTTTATTTAATTTGCGGGGGCGGTAGGGGGCGTGGCAAAATTTTTACAAATACAAAACGTGCGCATTTACTTAGCAAATATACATACCAAATTTTGTGTCTCTAGTTGCTATAGTGTTTGAGAAAATCGGTTTTATTTAATTTGCGGGGGCGGTAGGGGGCGTGGCAAAATTTTTATAAATACAAAATGTGCGCGTTTACTAAGCAAATATACATACCAAATTTTGTGTCTCTAGTTGCTATGTGTTTGAGAAAATCGGTTTTATATCATTTGCGGGGGCGGTAGGGGGCGTGGCAAACATTTGAAACAAACTCGATAAGCGTACATATGACACGAGTCTACATACCAAATTTGGTGGCTCTAGCTCTTATAGTCTCCGAGATCTAGGTGTTCATACAGACGGACGGACGGACGGACGGACGGACGGACGGACGGACGGACGGACAGACGGACATGGCTAGATCGTCTCGGCTGTTGATGCTGATCAAGAATATATATACTTTATGGGGTCGGAAAAGCTTCCTTCTGCCTGTTACATACATTTTAGCGACTTTAATATACCATTTTCACCCTATGGGTGTATGGTATAAAAAAAACTGTTCACATGCTTTTCACAAGCATATACATATGTATTAGTATTTCGCTCATTCAAGCATACGAGCACCCTAGCGCCCCCACCAGCCAACGGCCACTGGCAACGGTAAAATGTGCGAATTTACTAAGCAAATATACATACCAAATTTTGTGTCTCTAGTTGCTATAGTGTTTGAGAAAATCGGTTTTATGTAATTTGCGGGAGCGGTAGGGGGCGTGGCAGAAATTTGAAATAAACTTGATCACTCTACATACTACACGAGCCTACATATCAAATTTGGTGGCTCTAGCTCTTATAGTCTCTGAGATCTAGGTGTTCATACAAACGGACGGACGGACGGACGAACGGCGGACAGACGGACATGGCTAGATCGTCTCGGCTGTTGATGCTGATCAATAATATATATACTTTATGGGGTCGGAAAAGCTTCCTTCTGCCTGTTACATACATTTTGGCGGCTTTAATATACCATTTCACCCAATGGGTGTATGGTATAAAAAATGTGTGGGTATGTATAATAATTATTTTAATAACAGCAGTAATGATTACCAACGAGCAAAGTGAGTATGACAGCTGTACAATTGAGATCTGCAATTAAATGCAACCGAAGCATATTATTTGTTATGGCAAATAGGATTATTAAACATTGATAGGAATGTAATGGACAAAATTTTTGAATTGACTGGCATGAATTTTAGCTGAGAATCATCTTGAAATGATACAGGTAATCCACATCCGCCATTTTCAGATCCTATGCCAAGAGAATGCACTAGGAAAGTAAACAGCTAATAGTTATGAACACACATTGGGAGACTCTTCGTTTAAATGCATTTACAGAAAAGGCTAAGATGACAAAATTGATGACCCATCATCCTAATAACAAATATCAAAGAAGCTAACATCGGCTGTGCCGAAGTTTATATACCCTTGCAGTCCATGGCCATAATATTTTTACATGTTACAAACTCTTTTTCTGTATCTCAATTCATTAATGCACAGAACCTTTCAAATATCATTTCAATTTCTTCTTCTTCTCCATCCCCTTTTACACGCATGACGCGATTCGCACGCATACACATATAGTTTATGTAGCGTTGCGTCTGTATGTGTGCATGCGTGTGCTGTGATGATTCGAGCAATGACGTAGTAGCCAGCAAACAGCGCTGCCGGCAGCGGCTGAGCAGAGACGATTTATATTGACTGTAACTTGTGTTCTATCTATCCGATCAGATTGAAATTTTGGGATCTGATGTTTTTTTACAATTACTATCACCTTAGTAAATTACATCGCGATACTTCAACTGCTTCACCTACTTTTCGTATTCAATTATATCATAGAGTAGTCCGATGCCAAAGATTTTCAAACTTGATCTGCCTAAAGCACAGAAAAAAAATGTTAACCCTATAGCTCTTAAGACGGCTGAGTAACGGCTGGGGTCGGAAACGTATCCTTCTGTGCGTTACAAACATCTGACCAATTTTATTATACCCTCTGCAAGGGTATAAATATATATATATACATATATGTATATACAAACCATCGATGTGTGTAACACGAATTGTTCTTTTTGTTTCCATAATTTTTACCATTTTAAGTTACCAATGGTAAAATGGCAATTACAGCTTACAGCCATGATGTTCACCATTCTTCTTCAAGTTGTTAAAAAACAGGTCTTTGATGATCCTTTGCAGGAAATGCTCTTCCGTCCATTCATGTGTACATATTGTGGTACTTCATACTGCATAACATTTGCTGCCACAAACTTTCCTCAACTGACTTATAAAGAGCATACGAAAGCAGAAGTCGTTGTGTTGAACTTTCCAACAAATAAAAATGTATAACTCCAAAAACAAGCCGCTGCAGACATACGTTTGTATTTACATATATACATAAGTACGTAGAAACATACATACGTAAGAACAGTCAAAGTCTAAGAGCTCTGTGTATATGTTAACTGCAGTGGAACAGCTTTCAAAGTCGGAAACCCTGCAAAATGGCAAGAAAACTGAAATCTGTAGACATGGTTGAACTGCATGTGACGAGCAGCTGACGAATTTGCAAACCCCGCCTTCATCCTCACGATGACGAGGCATCGTCTCCATTTGTACACGATGTGAGCGCGGTAAGAAATTAGACTTGCTATTTTCCGAACCCTTTTTTAAATTCCCTCCCCTTGCCGGCACCCACTCCATCACGTGCAGCTCTGGAAATGGCAAATGTTGTTGTTCCTGTCCATCAAGTTTCCCAAGTAGTGCAACAAAACAAGAAACAAAAATAAAACAAATACTTCTAGCTCTTTACAGCTCGTAAACCCATTGTAAGATTAAATTTACTCATGGGACTGTTGACTTTTTGCCTTTGAAGCCAAAATAGTGCACACAAGAAAATGGGATATCAATAAAAATGAAGTGAGTGAGCATGGTCGCTACGACTTCGATATACCATGCACCAAGTAAAACAATCATATTCAATTAATATGGTTATTAAAGTTTGATTATTAAAGTTAAGACATTGCAGAAAAGTGAAATTAACAAAATCTGCGCACATTCTACACGAGTCTAAACACCAAATATGGTGACTTTAGATTTTTTTGACTTCGGGGGGGCAAAAACTCTAGGTTGTCACTAGTTGTCAAGTCGTTTATTTGGACGGATGGACAAATAGGTATGGCTAGATTCTGATCAACTGTATGGGTTAGGAAAAGCCTGATACTTGCATTTGGGCAACTTAAATATCATCTTTTCATCCTCTGGCTACAAGGTATACAAATTTTCTTTTTTCATATCGCTTAATCACTTGGAAATTTACGGTATGTTTCTGTATGTCTTTTTTTTCTGTGTTCAAAAGTGTTAAAAGTTTATGGTCAGGAAAAGTTTTTTTATTTTTACAAGCAATTCGGGACACAGAGCACGAAGTTATAAGTGCTCCAATTTGGAGCAGGTCGAAAAGTTTGATTGCCTAATTCGCTCATTGAAAATAGAGTAGAGAATGTGGACACAGTCATAGGAAATCTATATATACATGTAATCTAGGGGTGTACATATGTACATACATGAATCATACTTATATACAGATGGGTATAACTTATAGTGGCCATCATAAGGACACATGTTTGTCGAGATAAACTTCAACTGCCTTTGAATAGGGAATCCCGGAGAGAAGGAAAATAACCCAATCTTCATTCGTTGAATTCAAAATATGAACTGATTTTATTTACTAAAGTACGGAGTTTATATAGGGAATCTTAGGCTCTAGGAGGTCACAATTGTTCTTAGGAGATCTTATTCTAATGACCCACGTTTTCGGGGGTTGAAAATTATTTATTATTTTGGGCACGGCGTCGGCCACTTGACATCCTGCCGTTGTGATCGTTTTGGGTTAGTTTACAATTACAAGTGTTTGTTCCCACAATGCGTGTGGCTGATTGTAATTTTAGTCATATGCTATGTTAGTTGTTTGTGACACAAGTACATTTTTATTACATTTTCTTGAATCTGATTTGGTGAAGCCGCTTCAGATGAACACGATGTTTATTCTTAAACAGCCTTTGAAAACGATAAAAACCTAAATTTGATACGATTCGATTTTTATACCATACACCCATAGGGTGAAATGGTATATTGAAGTCGCCAAAATGTATGTAACAGGCAGAAGGAAGCTTTTCCGACCCCATAAAGTATATATATTATTGATCAGCATCAACAGCCGAGACGATCTAGCCATGTCCGTCTGTCCGCCGTTCGTCCGTCCGTCCGTCCGTTTGTATGAACACCTAGATCTCAGAGACTATAAGAGCTAGAGCCACCAAATTTGATATGTAGGCTCGTGTAGTATGTAGAGTGATCAAGTTTATTTCAAATTTCTGCCACGCCCCCTACCGCCCCCGCAAATTATATAAAACCGATTTTCTCAAACACTATAGCAACTAGAGACACACAATTTGGTATGTATATTTGCATATTAAATGCGCACATTTTGTATTTGTAAATATTTTGTCACGCCCCCTACCGCGCCCCGCAATTTAAATAAAACCGATTTTATCAAAAACTATTCTAGCTAGAGACACCATAGTTGGTATGTATATTTGCTTAGCAAATGCACACATTTTTTATGTGTAAAGATTTTGCCACGCCCCTTTCCGCCCCCGTAATTTGAAAAAACTCGATTATCTCCCGTAATTTTCTACCTTGTGCAATCAAGTTTAGCACACTTAAATTTGATACTAATATCAAGCAAAACACCACATTTGATCATTGCATTGGTTATTATAAATTTGAAATATTTGTTTTACTGGTGTATGGTATACCTAAGTCGGCGAGAGGACTTACTTACTTCATTTCAAAATAGAAACTCAAAAGCTGTTTTTAAAATATATTCAAATTAGTTTAAGTTTTTTAACCAAGTACTTAAGCACCCTTGCAATTTTTATATCATGCCAGGCTGGAATGGTATATTCAATCGCCAAAATGTATGCAACAGGCAGAAGGAAGCTCTGCCTCCGTTCTTCTGTTCGCATGAACACATCTCGAACGTTTGCTTATGTTATTCAAAAACAGTGAAATATGCTTAATTACTTTTATTATTTTTCCAAACCTAATCATCATACTTTTTTTGCTCCCCCTGCATTTTTTACACGTGCACTTGTTTAACATTATTATGGCAAAGTTCATGGAGATGGTGGGGTTCTTTGGCAATTACATTAATTATTCCAAAAGTGCATCAACGCACTCACGTTACAACTTAATTTTCAACAAATTTCCGCATAAATGGGCAAAGAGTGTTGCAGCAGGAAAAGGGAGAACGCCTTCCTTCTGCTGTTACTGAACGAAAGTCAGCCGCGACGCGTCGTACGAAAAAGTTGCAAGTATACACATATGAGTGCTTGGTAGACCAGTGGTAATAAGTGAAGTTTGGAAAACAGCTATAGTAAAAGCACTAGGACCAGATCCAGATCCAGGACCAGGAACAGCAGAAGACAGGAATACAGGCAGGCGGCCAAGCTCAGAAACCATTTTGTGCCTGTAGCCAAACTTGTTGTTAGTGCTGACAGCACTCAAAAGCTTTGTGCCACGCACAGCCCCATTCCTTTCTCTGTGATATTTTTGACATACTCGTTATTGTCATGGAACTATGTATGTATATACACTTACACAAGTGCATATGGACATATATGTATATATGTCTAAACATACATACATACATGTGTACATACATATACATATGTACATGTAAGTGTATGTATGCATTTATGTGTACTCATTTATGTACAGACATACCTACATACATATACCGTGGGTTTGATTTTTCTGTTTTTGTTTTAATTAAAATTTTACATGTCAACGATTTTTTCAAAGGTGGGTGCATTTGTTGTTCATTGTGAATGACTTTTTCATTTCCTCCGTAAGCATCCGTCGTGTAGCCACCCAACTTTCCGGTGGGTCGTTTCAGTATTTTTTGGCACTCGTGTCGCCTCGTGTCGACGTCAAAATCAACGTTCGCTGTCAACTGCATTTTGCGATAACAAGAAGAGAAACAGAAAGGGCGACAACCATGCCAATCTATCAAGTTCATCCATCCCCAGCCATCGAAGTTTTTGCTAACTGGCAAACTATGCCAGCAGCCACCCATTTCTTCACAGCACGGCCCACATCGAACTCACTACCTTCCGTCTCATATCTTTAACCTGTGCTTTTGTTTCGCTGACATGATGCGCGACAATTAAAATGTGAAAATGGAAAAGTGTTTCTTTTTATACCCTTGCAGAGGGTATTATAAAATTGGTCAGATGTTTGTAACGCACAGAAGGAGACGTTTCCGACCCCTTTCAAATATCATTTCAATTTCTTCTTCTTCTTCCCCATCCCCTTTTACACGCATGCCGCGATTCGCACGCATACACATATAGTTTATGTAGCGTTGCTTCTGTATGTGCGTAGTAGGCAGCAAGCCGAACCGATTTATATCGGCTGTAACTTGTGTTCTATTTATCCAATCAGATTCAAATTTCGGGATCTGAGATTTTATATATAATACTATCATATTGGTCAGATGTTTGTAACGCACAGAAGGAGACGTTTCCGACCCCTTTCAAATATCATTTCAATTTCTTCTTCTTCTTCCCCATCCCCTTTTACACGCATGCCGCGATTCGCACGCATACACATATAGTTTATGTAGCGTTGCTTCTGTATGTGCGTAGTAGGCAGCAAGCCGAACCGATTTATATCGGCTGTAACTTGTGTTCTATTTATCCAATCAGATTCAAATTTCGGGATCTGAGATTTTATATATAATACTATCAATTTCATGGCGATACTCCAATTTTTGCAAAAATGTTTCCTCCGATTCTGCCAATTTTCATACTTTATTTTTCCCAGGTAATAAAAAGCCCCCAAAAAAAATTTCATCCCGATAGCTCTTAAGATGGCTGAGTAAAACGCATACGCACAGACGGACGGACAGACGGTCAGACGGACATGGCTATATCAACTCAGATTCTCATGCTGATCAAGAATATATATACTTTATAGGGTCGGAAACGTCTCCTTCTGTGCGTTACAAACATCTGACCAATTTTATAATACCCTCTGCAAGGGTATAAAAATACAAGTCACTTCATGATATTCAGATAAATACATAACAACAGAGCTAGTTTCTACTGTTTATAATAAAAGTGAAAAAACCGTTATTTAGTGATTCCTATAACAATGAAGTAAGTAAGTCGTCTCGCCGACTTGGATATACCATACACCAGTAAAACAAATATTTTAAATTTATAATAACCAATGCATTTTCGTATTTAAAAAAAACTGTGCACATGCTTTTCACAAGCATAGCTTAGTATTTCGCTCACTCAAGCATACGAGCACCCTAGCGCCCCCACCAGCCAACGGCCAACTCCGGCCATATGAAAAAACGTTTATATGCATAACTTGGCTATTTTTAGTCCGATTTTGATCAAATTTGGTATTTTGCTTGATATTAGTATAAAATTTAAGTGTGCTAAATTTTATTGCACAAGGTAGAAAATTCGGGAGATAATCGAGTTTTTTCAAATTACGGGGGCGACGAGGGGCGTGGAAGAATCTTTACACATAAAAAAAGTGCTCAATTACTAAGCAAATATTTATACCAACTATGGTGACTCTAGCTAGAATAGTTTTTGAGAAAATCGGTTTTGTATAATTTGCGGGGGCGGTAGGGGGCGTGGCAACATTTTTATAAACACAAAATGTGCGCATTTACAAAGCAAATATACATACCAAATTGTGTGTCTCTAGTTGCTATAGTGTTTGAGAAAATCGGTTTTATGTAATTTGCGGGGGCGTGGCAGAAATTTGAAATAAACTTGATCACTCTACATACTACACGAGCCTACATATCAAATTTGGTGGCTCTAGCTCTTATAGTCTCCGAGATCTAGGTGTTCATACAGACGGACGGACGGACGGTCGGACGGACGGACGGACATGGCTAGATCGTCTCGGCTGTTGATGCTGATCAAGAATATATATACTTTATGGGGTCGGAAAAGTTTCCTTCTGCCTGTTACATACATTTTAGCGACTTTAATATACCATTTCACCCTATGGGTGTATGGTATAAAAATAATACACAAATTTAAAATTAATCAAAAAGGAATAAAACCTTGTGTTTTTATTCATCGCCACGGCCTATCTCTATCTAATGCATCCCAATGATTATGTTAAATTTCATCATGACCGGGCGATATGTATATATTATTCTATACATTTGTAGCAGGGCAGAAAAATAATAATTTTGGTTAGATAAACATTTTTTCTTTTTCCGCGATTAACATCAAAATAGGTGATTCTTTTACCCACGTTAAAACAATAATTTTAGCAAATTTGAAAAAAGGTATTAACCAAAACATATACCGAAATAGAAAATAGCATGCCATGTACGGCTTGGGTTTGTTTTTTTTTATACCATGCACCCATAGGGTGAAATGGTATGTTAAAGCCGGCAAAATGTATGTAACAGGCAGAAGAAAGCATTGCCGACCCACAGCCGAGTCGATATAGCCATGTCCTCCCGTCCGTTTGTCTATATGAACACGTAGATCTCAGAGACTATAAGAGCTAGAGTCACCAAATTTGGTACTTAGACTCCTGTGTTCAAGTTTATTTCAAAATTTTGCCAAGCCCACTCCCGCTCCCGAAAATTAAATAAAACTGATTTTTTCAAAAACTGATAAAGCTAGAACCACCAAGTTTGGTAATTACATTTCTTTAGTATGCGTGCAGAGTATTGATATTTAATATTTTTGCCACGCCTACTTTGCCTCCAGAATCTAGAAAAAACCGATTCCCTCCTGCAACTTTTTGATTATCGAAACCAATTTCAGCAAACTGGTGAGCCCTATCAATAACTACCAACCTACCAAACATGGAAAATATACGCAAAAGGAGTTTTACTAGGCGTTCCATAAGGGCGGAGTTGGCCGTAGGCTTGTGCTCGTGTGTTTTTGTGAGGGTGAGCGCATAGCATAGCATATGCTATGAGGCGAATTTAGTAGACATTTTCGAAATTTAAAATATATTTTCACCTGGTGCGTGGTATACCGAAGTCGGCGAGACGACTGACTCATTTAATTTTACTTTTTAGATGAAATTTTCTTAAATCTTGGGCTCTTGTAGGTTAGGAAAGAGTAACAATGAAGTTAGTAAGTCGTCTCGCCGACTTGGAAATACCATACACCAGTAAAACAAATATTTTAAATTTATAATAACCAATGCATTTTCGTATTTTTAAAAAAATCTGTTTGCATGCTTTTTAGAAGCATATCTTAGTATTTCGCTCACTCAAGCATTCGAGCAGCCTAGCGCCCCCACCAGCCAACGGCCAACTCCGGCCATATGGAAAAACGTTCATATGCATAACTTGGCTATTTTTAGTCCGATTTTGATCAAATTTGGTATTTTGCTGGATATTAGTATCAAATTTAAGTGTGCTAAATTTGATTGCACAAGGTAGAAAATTACGGGAGATAATCGAGTTTTTTCAAATTACGGGGGCGGAGGGGGCGTGGCAAAATCTTTACATATCAAAAATGTGCGCAATTACTAAGCAAATATTTATACCAACTATGGTGTCTCTAGCTAGAATAGTGTTTAAGAAAATCGGTTTTATGTAATTTTCGGGGGCGGTAGGGGGCGTGGCAAAATTTTTATAAATACAAAATGTGCGCGTTTACTAAGCAAATATACATACCAAATTTTGTGTCTCTAGTTGCTATGGTGTTTAAGAAAATCGGTTTTATGTAATTTGCGGGGGCGGTAGGGGGCGTGGCAAACATTTGAAACAAACTCGATAAGCGTACATATGACACGAGTCTACATACCAAATTTGGTGGCTCTAGCTTTTATAGTCTCCGAGATCTAGGTGTTCATACAGACGGACGGACGGACGGACGGACGGACGGACGGACGGACAGACGGACATGGCTAGATCGTCTCGGCTATTGATGCTGATCAAGAATATATATACTTTATGGGGTCGGAAAAGCTTCCTTCTGCCTGTTACATACATTTTGGCGACTTTAATATACCATTTCACCCTATGGGTGTATGGTATAAAAAATGAAGTAAGTAAGTCGTTTTGCCGACTTAGGTATACCATACACCAGGTTACAAACATATCTTAGTATTTCGCTCACTCAAGCATACGAGCACCATAGCGCCCCCATCAGCCAACGGCCAACTCCGGCCATATTGAAAAACATTTATATGCATAACTTGGCTATTTTTAGTCCGATTTTTATAAAATTTGGTGTTTTGTTTGATATTAGTATCAAATTTAAGTGTGCTAAATTTGATTGCACAAGGTAGAAAATTACGGGAGAGAAACGAGTTCAAATTACGGGGGCGGAAACGGGCGTGGCAAAATCTTTACACATACAAAATGTGCGCAATTACTATTATAAATTTGAAATATTTGTTTTACTGGTGTATGGTATACCTAAGTCGGCGAGACGACTTACTTACTTCATTTTAAATTAGCACTCAACTTATTTTCTGTGTGTGACAAAATTCGGTGATACTGGCATACTGAAACAAGGTTTTCGAATCCAATATACATACATTCATAGATACGTACCGAAGCAATTGTTAGGCTTTGGTGCCTGCATTATTGTGGGTTTTCAGAAATATGATTCTGTGTGTGGGCATGTGATACAAAAATGGTGTGACGCCAAGTGCATGCAAGTGCAACAATGGCGGCAACAACGAAATAACGTAAGCTGCGAAGTAAAGTGACGGATATGTAAAATCAATGCTGTCGCTGCGAGTGTGGCTGGTACTTTTTCAGTCTTCTACTCCGCAGCTTCTTTTATGGTTTGCCCTCTCTCCAGTATACCCCGTCGCTTAACATCCCTCACCCACCGCCTTCTGCATCCACATCCTGGCAGACGAGCATACAATCTTTTCTTTACTCCTCAGCATTGAGTATTGCTGAGCCATTGTTGTGAACTGTTTGCGTTTTGTTTGCTGTTCATTGTACATTTCATTGCTGTCGCTTTTTATACCCTTGCAAAATGTATTACAATTTGAGTGAGATGTTTGAAATGTTATATGTAGGCATACTTGCTAAGCAATAGAACCAGATTTGATACATATAACCATGTTTGTCTGCTCGTGGTTCTTAAATTTCTGGATCTAAACAAAAGTTCTCTTCGATGTATCCAAAGGCAGAACTTATCAAGCAATATATTGATCTGCCTAGTGCCAATCAGATCTGTTGAGTACAACTCCGAAAATGATTATGCAAAGTAAAACAAAAAAATATTCGGTTGCTACATACACAAACCGAGGCTAAATTAATTGTGATTATGTATGTATATCTTATTCAGAGATTATAGGAGGAAATGAATAGAGTTTGCATCATAAACTAGGCAAAGACTGCAAGGGTATATAATGTTCAACATAAACAAAGTTAGGTTTTTGATATTCGTTATTATTTATTATTGTGCATTTGCGTTTCAGGATAGTTCTGAAGAGTGCATCCACATCAACGACATCGTCCAGATATATTTACACATGGCCACATACAAATACATACATGTACATATATAGTGCTGCTTTACAAACACTCACACGCTTGCTTAGATACACGTCTTTTTCAGTTTCTGCTTTTCTTGTCCATCGTTTATGTTCTTTGTCCAAAGTTCGAATTTGTATAGCTAAAAACATTTTAAAGCAACTCTTTTGGGTTTGTATATTTGTTTAATGGGGCCTTATTCTTATTGTTACATCATTCTCTTCATTTGCATTGTATTTCAAATGTTTCAAATATCATGTATTTCAAGAAATCAATCATAAGCCTCTATATTGGTCTATGTTCATATGGTTCACATTCCCAGATAATCAAGTTCCATCTTTTTCCTGCGGCGAGTAATATCTTTACATTGGTTTGATTAATTTGTAGAATGTCGCTTGGCAAAGGACGCAACATTCGTTGCACACTTCTGACCTAAATTAATAATAGTTTTGCTAGGTAATAAAAATTGGAAGTGAAACATTTTATGACATTTTACCTACATTAACCAACCCAATACGACTCTTTAAACCATTAACCCCTAGAGTAATGTATGTAACAGGCAGAATGAAGTAAATACCTGTATGGATTTCAGAGAGAAAAGAAGTAGAAATTCTGTAGAACTTAGTTTGTATTAAGTTTGAACATTTTTCTTAAAGCTATAATCTCCTAGTATACAAAACAAATTGGTTGTCTGTAAAGTCTGTTTACGAACAATGATTTTCGCGATAACGTCATAATATTACCTTAGGTTAACTTTTACTTTCAGTACTCGGGAACGAGACAGCATGAACTTTCAAACTTCTAAAGAATGGCCAATATCGTTGCCAAGGACTTGACATTTTTGAGTTACACTAATTTTATCAACAAAATGCAATTTTGCTATAATGCACATAAAAAATAATTTTATAGAAATTCATTTTGATCATGATCAACAATCTAGTCGATCTAGCCTTGTCCGTCTGTCGGTCCGTCTGTATTAACACCGAGATCTCGGAGCCCATGGGAGCTAGAGCCACCAAATTTGGTATATAGAATCGTGCTGTATGTATAGTTATCGAGTTCGTTTGAAAATTTTACCACCCCCACTTCCGCCCCAAAAAAATTTGACAAAACAGATTTTAAATAAAACAGATTTTCTGGAAAGCTAACAAAACCAGAACCACCAAATTTGGTACGTAGATTTGCTTAGCGTTCGTGCAGATTATGATTAATTAAAGTTTTTGCCAAGACCACTTCCGCCTCCGTAATCGAGAAAAAACCGCAATTTTTCGACTATCACACTAATTAGTCTTATAAATCTCTACAAGCCTATCTATTTTATTAAAATAGGACTATAAACTGGAAAATATACGTATAAACGAAATTTACTAGGCGGTCATAAGGGCGGAGGTGGCCATAGGCAAGTGGTGGCGCTAGAGTGCTCCAATGTTGGTAAGGCTTGGGCTATGGAGCATGTAAAACGATTACGGACATATGTACATACATACATACATTTGGTTTTCGAAATTAAACATGTTTGTTCCCCTGGTCCATGCTCGAAGTCAGTGAGACGACTTACTTACTTCATTGTAAGTATGTACATATGTATGTATGTACCTACATACATACGTATTTTCACATAAGAATTTGCACCAAATTTTAACAAATTCAGCGTCAATTACAACACGAGTTTGTTTGTGTGAGTTGCCTTTGGTTAAAGAAAAGAGGCGACACACTGTAGTTCCCTCTAGCTTGCATCCTCACACATGATTAATGGAACACCTTTTAGTACATGCTAAAACGTAATTTTGCATTGTTCAAAAGTAAAAGTATAAAAATTTACCTCAATTTACACAAGGAGCGCAAGCAGCAAAAAAAGTCGTAGAAATATAATGAATACAAAGCAAAAATGATGTGAAGCCAATCGTATTTCTTGTACCTTGTCATGCACAGAGAAAGAACGCAAAAAGGAGAGAGTCGTTCCATATCACTTGCACCCTCATGATCAATGCTTTATCATGCACACAGGTGACACGACGAGTCTGTTTGATAGGGACGAGAGAGTGAGCGTGCCTCTCATTCCCTTTCGCTTGTACCTTCAAAATCCAATGGAACGGGACAACGCCACCGGCCAACTCCGCTATTATCGCTCACTTGGTGGAAAATATTTATATTTTTCTATTTTTGTCTATTTTTCATCCGAATTTCATCACATATTTTAACTGGATATTAATAACAGATTTTAGTGTGTCTAATTTAATTACAGTAGTTAAATATCAAAGAAGCTAACATCGGCTGTGCCGAAGTTTATATACCCTTGCAGTCCATGGCCATAATATTTTTACATGTTCCAAACTCTTTTTCTGTATCTCAATTCATTAATGCACAGAACCTTTCAAATATCATTTCAATTTCTTCTTCTTCTTCCCCATCCCCTTTTACACGCATGCCGCGATTCGCACGCATACACATATACATAGTTTATGTAGCGTTGCGTCTGTATGTGTGCATGCGTGTGCTCTGTTGATTTGATGATGACGTAGAAGGCAGCAAGCCGAACCGATTTATATCGGCTGTAACTTGTGTTCTATATATCCGATCAGAATCAAATTGGGATCTGCGATTTTATATTTAATACTATCATATTGGTAAATTTCATGGCGATATTCCAATTTTTGCAAAAATGTTTCCTCCAGAGCTATATGATATAGTGGTCCGATTCTCCCAATTTTCATACTTTATTTTTCCCAGGTAATAAAAAGCCCCCAAAAAAAATTTCATCCCGATAGCTCTTAAGATGGCTGAGTAAAACGCATACGCACAGACGGACGGACAGACGGACAGACGGACATGGCTATATCAACTCAACTTCTCATGCTGATCAAGAATATATATACTTTATAGGGTCGGAAACGTCTCCTTCTGTGCGTTACAAACATCTGACCAATTTTATAATACCCTCTGCAAAGGTATAAAAAATTGCGGGAGATAATCGGTTCTTTTCAAATTACGTGGGCGGAAAAGAACGTGTCATAAATTTTACACAACCACAATCTGCGCTCTTATTTAGGGATTTTATTCGATGTCCGTAGCTAATGTAGTTTTTGAGAAAATCAGTTCGTTACTTTTGTCGCGATTGCCTTAAAATTTAACATTTGAATTTCATCAGCATCGAATGAATATATAGCTGTCGAAAGGATGCTATATGCGCCGCATTGCTCCAGCCTACGATTGCAGGCAGTTTTTTCATGAAAGTAAGACTTTTTCGATAAATCGGTTTTCGACTTTGACGCCTGTAGGTAGGGGCAAGGGTAACTGAAAAAACTTGCAAGAGTATGAAGTTAGCCCGGCTCTGTTTTGTTTATTTTTTATACCCTTGCAGAGGGTATTATAAAATTGGTCAGATGTTTGTAACGCACAGAAGGAGACGTTTCCGACCCCATAAAGTATATATATTCTTGATCAGCATGAGAAGCTAAGTCGATATAGCCATGTCCGTCTGTCCGTCTGTCCGTCGGTGCGTACGCGTTTTACTCAGCCATCTTAAGAGCTATCGGGATGAAATTTTTTTTGGGAGCTTTTTTTTACCCGGGTGAGATAAAGTATGAAAATCTTTGGGATCGGACCACTATATCATATAGCTCTAGAAGAAACATTTTTGCAAAAATTGGAGTATCCCCATGAAATTTACCAATATGATAGTAATAGATATAAAATCTCAGATCCCAAAATTTGAATCTGATCCGATAAATAGAACACAAGTTACAGTCAATATAAATCGGTTCAAACGCTGCCGGCAGCGCTGCTTGCTGCCTACTACTGCCATCATCAAATCAACAGAGCACACGCATACACACACAGACGCAACGCTACATGAACTGTATGTGTATGCGTGCCGTGCTTTGCTTAGAAAATGATGGAAGAAGAAAAACTTGTGGTAAAAAGAGAAATAATATTTTGTTTGTGTATTGATGAATTGAGTTGCAGGGAAAGAAATTTCAAAAAGGAAAAATATTATTGCCAAGTATACTGCAAGGGTATATAAACTTCGGCATAGCCGAAGTTAGCTTCTTTGATATTTTTTTTTTGGTTTAATACCACAAATCGATTATGTGAGAACTTTTTTGTGTGTTTTTAAACTCTGCTTCATATTAATTATACCATGCACTTATAGGGTGAAATGGTATATTAAAGTGGCCAAAATGTGAGTAACAAGCAGAAGGAAGCTTTTCCCACCCCATACAGCATATATGTACATATATTCTTGTTCAGTATAAACAGTTGGGTCGATCTATCCATTTCCGTCCATCCAAAGGAATGCCTATGTAGATTTTAGAGACCATAAGAGCTAGAACAAGCAAAATTTGGTATGTAGACTCACGTAATATGTACCGAAATCATTAAAATCGGCCGAGTTATTCGGAAAAACGTTTTCCATTAGGTTAGCCTTAATAGCGGAGTTGGTCGGTTGGCCGCTGGCGGCGCCTATCGCTGCTTAGCAAGCATATCTCGGTCACTCTTACAAGCACAAGAGCACTTAGGCGAATTTTAACTACAGACATGCATAATGTTGCTATAAATTTAAAATGTTTGTTTTACTTGGTGCAAGGTATACGGAAGTCGGCGAGATAGCTTACTTACTTCACTTTTTATACCCTTGCAGAGGGTATTATAAAATGTTTGTAACAGAAGGAGACGTTTCCGACCCTATAAAGTATATATATTCTTGATCAGCATGAGAAGCTGAGTTGATATAGCCATGTCCGTCTGTCCGTCCGTCTGTGCGTATGCGTTTTACTCAGCCATCTTAAGAGCTATCGGGATGAAATTTTTTTTGGGGGCTTTTTATTACCTGGGAAAAATAAAGTATGAAAATTGGCAGAATCGGACCACTATATCATATAGCTCTGGAGGAAACATTTTTGAACATTTTACATATGTCCGTAATCGTTTTACATGCTCCATAGCCCATGCCTTACCAACATTGGAGCACTCTAGCGCCACCACTTGCCTATGGCCACCTCCGCCCTTATGACCGCCTAGTAAATTTCGTTTATACGTATATTTTCCAGTTTATAGTCCTATTTTAATAAAATAGATAGGCTTGTAGAGATTTATAAGACTAATTATAAATTATAAATATATTTTTTAGCGATTAAGTAAAATAATAAAAAAAAGAAAACAATGTTTTAACATGTTTTTTACTAGAATTCTTTTTGTTTCCTATACTCAGAAATGGGAATACTTTTTTTGCAGCACTTGAATAGGATCAACATTTTTAATTTGGTATATTTAAATAAGTAGGTTAATTTTGTTTTGCTATTATTATTAAGACGCAATACAAATATTTGTTTAAGAAGTCTTTGGAACCACTAGTGTTCCAAATAATATCATGATTGCCGTTACTAACGAAATCAAACTGGTCCTTTATAGAATTCCAGGATATTTTAATTAACCTCTTTCGAAAAATGTTCGTTTCCCTTTGTGTCAAAAAATAAATTAAGCGCCGACTTCGGTCTAATTTGCATAAAGTGAGACAACCATTCAAAATTTACAAGAGAAAATAAATATTTGCTCTCTTATGAATTAAAAATATTTGTTTTATGATGCATGGTATACCGATGTCGGTGATGCTACTTACATATTTAATTTTTTAAATTTCTAAATGTTTTGTCAAATAAACTCTTAATTATTTATTTTACTTATCCCTATCTGTTACGCAGATGTTTATGGGTGTGGGTGTGTTTTAGTTTGGTCCATAACGAACAAATTTTTTATCATGACCGGCAAAACATTTCCGCACTGCTTACCTCTTTGCATATGCCACAAAAACCGCAAGCCAAAACGAAACAGCAGAGCGAACAGCGAGAGAGAAATGGAACAAAGCACATCAACATAATGGAAACTAAAAACAGAAACCCGAAAACTACAAAAAAGTTTTGTTTTTGGGTGTCAGTGTCCAAATACCAGAACGACTTTATGGCTTACCCAAAGTGCTTATCAGCCTAAAAAAGTTTTGCCAAAGTAGTCGCACAGTGGCAGATTTTGTAAATGTTGCTAGCGTAAATTAAATTTCGAGTTGTCCGTTTCACAAAATTCTTAATACTAGAGACCGGCGACTTAAGGGTGCATGGTATTATGACCCCATTTAGGCCGGTGAGTTATGAAGCACACTTTTTCAAAATGTCTAATTTTGGCGATACGCCTGTGAATACCTGAAAAGAAATTATAGGCCCAGTACTGAACTAAGTTGCATACCAATTATGTTCCCCACTTGCCAATTTGGGACCAATTGCAAAAGTAAATTTTTTTCTTGAGCTACGTACGATAGCGAACTGAATTCCCCGTCAAATTATCTATATTTTATTAAATTCAGCTAAAAATTTGATAGCGTTCGTCACCTTGCAAATCTTTTAACAAATTTTTTATGGTACATACAGATTGTGTGAAAACGGTTTGCCTTCCGTTGGAGTTATCTGTCTAGATTATTATCACCCTGACTTCGAACCGGCTTAAACGCATGATTTGATTTAAAAAAGCTTGGATTTTTAGTTTCAATTTAATGTGCCATTTGGTAAAGACATTTTGTAGGTCTTTGCCTTCCTTTTTCTAAGAGCTTATTTTAATGAAAAGAGAAGAACCAACTTTCGCTATGCTTGTTGTCTTTAAGTATTGTGTATGTACCCTAGTGTGTGCACTGGGTACTGGGAACTGTCGGCACACTTTTACTCCTTTTTGCTGGCCTTCTTTATTGATATGTGTTAAAACATGTCCTTAAGCAACAAGCAAATTTTCTTAAAACACCAAAAAAGCAATTTAACGCGTTGTTGTATGTTAAATACAACAAAAAAATGCCAACTATGTTAAATTTGACCATTCTTTGTTACTCTACGGAATTAAAGGATATACATATGTATTTAAATGCATAGTGACATTATAGAATAAGGTTGAAATGCCAAATTTATCTGCAGTAATATATACAGCACACAACATTTCACTTTTAAGAGAATGTGGTCTGCGTCCAATGTAGACATCCCTTAGCGACAAACGACTACCTCATCCAGCTCAGATCAAATTACATATGTTTGTATCTTCACACTTTAATTTTGAGAGTTCTCAAGATCTGAGACCAAATTAATGTATGCACATGCGTTTACGAACTTTAAAATTTATACTCATGCATCTATATTCATTAGGGCGGGTTAATTTCTTTTTTGCAAAAAACCAACAGAATCGGATTTGTTGAAGAATTCTAAGATATTTTACCAAGAAACCAAATGTCTCAAATGAATTCCTACCCCGTGCTAAGAAGGCTCAAGTTTTCGCCTTGAAGTATTTTATGTTATTTTTATGTATTTAAGGTGTTTAAAAAAAAGGAACATGTTTATACCATACACCCATAGGGTGAAAATGGTATATTAAAGTCGCTAAAATGTATGTAACAGGCAGAAGGAAGCTTTTCCGACCCCATAAAGTATATATATTCTTGATCAGCATCAACAGCCGAGACGATCTAGCCATGTCCGTCTGTCCGTCCGTCCGTCCGTCCGTCCGTCCGTCCGTCTGTATGAACACCTAGATCTCGGAGACTATAAGAGCTAGAGCCACCAAATTTGGTATGTAGACTCGTGTCATATGTACGCTTATCGAGTTTGTTTCAAATGTTTGCCACGCCCCCTACCGCCCCCGCAAATGATATAAAACCGATTTTCTCAAACACCATAGCAACTAGAGACACAAAATTTGGTATGTATATTTGCTTAGTAAACGCGCACATTTTGTATTTGTAAAATTTTTGACACGCCCCCTACCGCCCCCGCAAATTAAATACAACCGATTTTCTCAAACACTATAGCAACTAGAGACACAAAATTTGGTATGTATATTTGCTAAGTAAATGCGCACGTTTTGTATTTGTAAAAATTTTGCCACGCCCCCTACCGCCCCCGCAAATTAAATAAGACCGATTTTCTCAAAAACTATTCTAGCTAGAGACACAAAATTTGGTATGAATATTTGCTTAGTAATTGCGCACATTTTTGATGTGTAAAGATTTTGCCACGCCTCTTTCCGCCCCCGTAATTTGAAAAAACTCGATTATCTCCCGTAATTTTTAACCTTGTGCAATCAAATTTAGCACACTTAAATTTGATACTAATATCCAGCAAAATACCAAATTTGATCAAAATCGGAATAAAAATAGCCAAGTTATGCATATGAACGTTTTTCCATATGGCCGGAGTTGGCCGTTGGCTGTTGGGGGCGCTTGGGTGCTCGTATGCTTGAGTGAGCGAAATACTAAGATATGCTTGTAAAAAGCATGCAAACAGATTTTTTTAAAAATACGAAAATGCATTGGTTATTATAAATTTAAAATATTTGTTTTACTGGTGTATGGTATATCCAAGTCGGCGAGACGACTTACTTACTTCATTATTTTTAAATATGTTAGACTCAATTCTGAACTATATTCCAAAATGTTAAGTGTATCTAAATTTTCCGCTTAAATTCGTGGAGAACTGCAAAACAATTTTGGGCTAATAGAAAACAACTGATTTTTATACCATACACCCATAGGGTGAAATGGTATATTAAAGTCGCCAAAATGTATGTAACAGGCAGACGGAAGCTTTTCCGACCCCATAAAGCATGTATATTCTTGATCAGCATCAACAGCCGAGACGATCTAGCCATGTCCGTCTGTCCGTCGGTCCGTCCGTCCGTCTGTATGAACACCTAGATCTCGGAGACTATAAGAGCTAGAGCCACCAAATTTGGTATGTAGACTCGTGTAGTACGTAGAGTGAACAAGTTTATTTCAAATTTCTGCCACGCCCCCTACCGCCCCCGCAAATTATACAAAACCGATTTTCTCAAAAACTATTCTAGATAGAGACACCATAGTTGGTATAAATATTTGCTTAGTAATTGAGCACTTCATTTATGCATATAAACGTTTTTCCATATGGCCGGAAGTGGCCGTTGGCTGGTGGGGGCGCTAAGGTGCTCGTATGCTTGAGTGAGCGAAATACTAAGATATGCTTGTAAAAATCATGTAAACAGTTTTTTTTTAAATACGAAAATGCATTGGTTATTATAAAATTAAAATATTTGTTTTACTGGTGTATGGTATACCCAAGTCGGCGTGACGACTTACTTACTTCATTTTTCGAGTGTATATCATGACTCGTATTACATGTGAGCAGGTTAAAACAGTTTGCAATTGTTGATCGGAGTCTATACGAAACGATAGTATATTAGTAATGAAAAAATAAATATCAAAGAAGCTAACATCGGCTGTGCCGAAGTTTATATACCCTTGCAGTCCATGGCCATAATATTTTTTCATGTTCCAAACTCTTTTTCTGTATCTCAATTTATTAATGCACAGAACCTTTCAAATATCATGTCAATTTCTTCTTCATCTCCCCCATCCCCTTTTACACGCATGCCACGATTCGCACGCATACACATATACATAGTTTTTGTAGCGTTGCGTCTGGATGTGTGCATGCGTGTGCTCTGTTGATTTGATGATGACGTAGTAGGCAGCAAGCCGAACCGATTTATATCGGCTGTAACTTGTGTTCTATTTATCCGATCAGATTCAAATTTTGGGATTTTATATAAAATACTAGCATATTGGTAAGTTTCATGGGGATACTCCAATTTTTGCAAAAATGTTTCCTCCATAGCTATATGATATAGTGGTCCGATTCTGCCAATTTTCATTCTTTATTTTTCCCAGGTAATAAAGAGCCCCCAAAAAAAAATTCATCCCGATAGCTCTTAAGATGGCTGAGTAAAACGCATACGCACGGACAGACGGACCTGGCTATATCAACTCAGCTTCTCATGCTGATCAAGAATATATATGCTTTATAGGGTCGGAAACGTTTCCTTCTGTGCGTTACAAACATCTGACCAATTTTATAATACCCTCTTCAAGGGTATAAAAATGTATGTACCCTAAAGACCAGTTGTGATTTGCTTTTGGCTAGGCTCCGAGTTTGATGGTGTTTTTTCTTTCAAAAAAATTTACACCTTTACACAAGAATCCAATCTACAATGTACCTGCACTGCTGTATCCTTATCAGGACTCAACGGACCAAAAATAAAAAACAAAAAAACAACCGTAATGCCTGAAACACAAGCAGCTATGAAAACATTTTGTGGTAATTAAGAAAAATTACCTTATCCAAAAAGATATACAACGAAAAAGGGAAAAAGGACAAAACAAAAGCAGGAATAATAAGAACAACAAGCCATAAAGTAGTCCCAACCGAAGCCAACACACGCAGACAGGAGAAATATAGACAGTGGCGTCAGCTGGGCGAACCCTTACCCCATTATCCGCTGACAGCCTTTATAGTCCCCATCATGCTCCATTCAACCCTCGTCCATGCTACATCTATCCCCAACCATTTGTTGCTACCTCTTCACCACTTTGTGTCTCTCCTTTTAACATTTTCTAGTGGCTTGCGACTTTTTGGTGTTAACTTTAAATTAGCAGCAAAGTGAAAAGTGTTGTCGGTCGGCTTTTAAAATCTTGTTGCGGTGTATTCTATTTACCGTGGTGTATATCTCTTTGGCAATTGCCTCTCTCCTCAATGCCTCGTCCTCAGCTTAATCTAGCGTTTGCTGCCTGCCATTTGTCTGTCTTGGTCATGTTATAAAAGAATGTGTAAATGTCCTTCTTCATTATATTTTTTATGTTTTTTATGTATGTATATTTTTTCTAATTTACTTAATGTTTTCTACGGCACCTTTTATGATGTTTTTTTTTTTTATTTGCTAGAACACTGGGTCTTGGCTTTAGTCCTTAACATTAATGCGTGTTCACTGTTTCTAATTGCCGCATCCAAAACACAATAGGAACAGATATGCTGATTTGGTTTTTAGATAATTTAAATTATTGTACCATGCAGCCATAGGGTGAAATGGTATATAAATATCAAAGAAGCTAACTTCGGCTGTGCCGAAGTTTATATACCCTTGCAGTCCATGGCCATAATATTTTTACATGTTCCAAACTCTTTTTCTGTATCTCAATTCATTAATGCACAGAACCTTTCAAATATCATTTCAATTTCTTCTTCTTCTTCCCCATCCCCTTTTACACGCATGCCGCGATTCGCACGCATAGACATTTAGTTTATGTAGCGTTGCGTCTGTATGTGTGCATGCGTGTGCTCTGTTGATTTGATGATGACGTAGTAGGCAGCAAGCCGAACCGATTTATATCGGCTGTAACTTGTGTTCTATATATCCGATTAGATTCAAATTTTAGGATCTGAGATTTTATATATAATACTATTATATTGGTAAATTTCATGGCGATACTCCAATTTTTGCAAAAATGTTTCCTCCAGAGCTATATGATATAGTGGTCCGATTCCGCCAATTTTTATACTTTATTTTTTCCAGGTAATAAAAAGCCCCCAAAAAAAATTTCATCCCGATAGCTCTTAAGATGGCTGAGTAAAACGCATACGCACGGACGGACGGACAGACGGACATGGCTATATCAACTCAGCTTCTCATGCTGATCAAGAATATATATACTTTATAGGGTCGGAAACGTCTCCTTCTGTGCGTTACAAACATCTGACCAATTTTATAATACCCTCTGCAAGGGTATAAAAATCGCCAAAATGTATGCAACTATCAACAGCCGATTCGATCAAAAGCTAAAGACATAAAATTCGGTAGGCGTGTATATTTATGTACAGACATACATTTGAAATTTAAAATTGTAAACAGTTGTTTTTAGTGGTGCATGGTACATTAATGTCGAGGAGATAACTTAGATACTTTGTTCAATTTAAGAATGTAGTTATTACAGTCATAATTTTTGAGCATACCAACAATTCGAACATCCGGACAATCGGACACATGTACATATCTAGTTCGAATTCACTCTTTATGATGATTAAGAATATATATGCCTTATTGGGTCGGAAACGATTTCTACTGCCTGCTGCGTATAATTTGAGTTTGTAAACCCATAGGGCCAAATTGTCCGTTAGATAAAGGGGCTTGCAGTAGTGAGTGAGATAGCCTATTCTAGCAGCATACTGCGACGACTTATTTAATTAGTTCTTAAAAACTTAATATGAATCTAGATGCCTTATTCATATGAGTGACAAAAAACAAAATAAAACGTTTTAAATTTCATATAAATTTCAGTGTCTCAAATTATTATTTTATATCCTTGTTCAAATTGTGAAACTATTAGCTTGAAACATTGTTAATCAGCGAAATTTAATTAAAGAACGCTAATTAAACTAAACCAAAAGCGTATACGTAATTTCATTAACAATTATGACGCAACAGAGCATCGAGCCAATATTACTTCATATGTAAATACTTACATACATTCATCGGAACGGAAGTATGGGCGGCAAATGAATTCCTGAAGGACGTGTAGCTGTTGCTTTTGACAGCTTGACGAAGAAACTCGTAAAGAAAGATTTCAAGACCTTTACCGCTCCTCTATCATGCCAGCTTACTCTGCTAATAAAATCAAAACTGATTACCACATCATCTTCAACAAGACGCAATACGCTGCGGAATCGAAGCATGTATATCATATTACTCATAGGCAACGCCATACAATTTACTCACAACGTCAACGAGCAAAACGTTAACAACGTTTTCCCAGTGTGAGTGGGTGGGCTGATGAAGGCGACGAATAAAGACTTCATGGACTGCGGTTTTCATGGGTTGAGGATTGTCTGATGAAGACAAATAGATGGCAGCAACGTGATGTGCATGCGTCTCCTGTATGCCTCAGTGTGAGTGTGCGAGATGGTAAAAGGCAACAGCGAAAACAATTAATTGAGTGGGTGAGGATTGGGAAAAGAAGATGGTGCCAAGGGCGTGGGGCTGGAAGCCGGTTGTTGTGCGTTGAAGTTCCTCGCTTGTGTTGCATAGTACGTGGCAAAGTACAACTAAAGATAAATCGCTTTGCAATAGCGCTATGATTTAATCAAATTTGTCACTTTTACGATTAAGCAGCTTACTAAAGACTTTGAGTGCAAGTCTCCGTTGCGTTTGATTTTGCTGCGCTCTCAAATCAAATGGTGTTCTAGGAACCGTCCAAGTATTTATGTCCTTTTGGAATGATGTAAACATATATTTATTGACTCATTTTTAAAATTAAATGAAGTAAGTAAGTCGTCTCGCCGACTTGGGTATACCATACACCAATAAAACAAATATTTCAAATTTATAATAACAAATGCATTTTCGTATTTTTAAAAAAATCGGTTTGCATGCTTTTTACAAGCATATCTTAGTATTTCGCTCACTCAAGCATTCGAGCACGCTAGCGCCCCCACCAGCCAACGGCCACTTCCGGCCATATGGAAAAACGTTTATATGCATAACTTGACTATTTTTATTCCGATTTTGATCAAATTTGGTATTTTGCTTGATATTAGTATCAATTTTAAGTGTGCTAAATTTGATTGCACAAGGTTGAAAATTACGGGAGATAATCGAGTTTTTTCAAATTACGGGGGCGGAGGGGGGCGTGGCAAAATCTTTACACATCAAAACTGTGCGCAATTACTAAGCAAATATTTATACCAACTATGGTGTCTCTAGCTAAAATAGGTTTTGAGAAAATCGGTTTTATTTGATTTGCGGGGGCGGTAGGGGGCGTGGCAAAATTTTTATAAATACAAAATGTGCGCGTTTACTAAGCAAATATACATACCAAATTTTGTGTCTCTAGCTAGAATAGTTTTTGAGAAAATCGGTTTTATTTAATTTGCGGGGGCGGTAGGGGGCGTGGAAAAATTTTTACAAATACAAAACGTGCGCATTTACTTAGCAAATATACATACCAAATTTTGTGTCTCTAGTTGCTATAGTGTTTGAGAAAATCGGTTTTATTTAATTTGCGGGGGCGGTAGGGGGCGTGTCAAAAATTTTACAAATACAAAATGTGCGCGTTTACTAAGCGAATATACATACCAAATTTTGTGTCTCTAGTTGCTATGGTGTTTGAGAAAATCGGTTTTATATCATTTGCGGGGGCGGTAGGGGGCGTGGCAAACATTTGAAACAAACTCGATAAGCGTACATATGACACGAGTCTACATACCAAATTTGGTGGCTCTAGCTCTTATAGTCTCCGAGATCTAGGTGTTCATACAGACGGACGGACGGACGGACGGACGGACGGACAGACGGACATGGCTAGATCGTCTCGGCTGTTGATGCTGATCAAGAATATATATACTTTATGGGGTCGGAAAAGCTTCCTTCTGCCTGTTACATACATTTTAGCGACTTTAATATACCATTTTCACCCTATGGGTGTATGGTATAAAAATATGCAATTCGTCGTGCATTAGCGGTACTGCTACGCAGATAAAAATAAAGTAAGTGAGTCGCCTCGCCGACTTTGGTATACCATGCACCTAGTAAAACAAACATTCTAAATTTATAATAACATAATGAAATATATGCAGTTCGAATTCTGTTAATACGCTACTTAGCAAGCAAATGTCACTCTATTATAGTTTTCAAGAATATCAGTTTTGTTTAAATTTTGGGGGCGGAAGTGGGCGTGGCCAATACCTGCGCGCGGACATCACCAAATCTGTGGCTAGTATAGTCTTTAAGAAAATCACTTTTGTTTAAATTACGGGGGCGTGGCAAACATTTAAGACAAACTTGATAACTATATATACTACACGCCGAATTTGGTGCTTTTAGCTTTTACAGTCTTCGAGATCTAGGTTTTCATACGGATAGACGGACGGAGAAAGCTAGATCGATTCGGCTGTTGATGCTGATCAAGAATATATATACTTTATGGGGTCGGAAAATTTGGCGACTTTAAAATACCATTTCACCCTTTGGCTCCATAATATCAAAGTTAAAAGGTAAAAAAAATGTGTAAACAAATTCTCAGTTACGCGTGCACGTTTCGATTCGTGACGTTTAGATTGTCTCCCACTGCACAAACCAATTTTCAGAGCTCCCGTGTTTCCGTTGTTCCTGCCAGCGGCCGCCCAAGTCAACATTGGTTCGTTTTAGCATCAAGCGACCATTGCAATATTAAACATTTTATCTAGGCAAAAAAAAAATAAAACAAAAATGGGAAAGAGGAACTAAAAATCGGCGTTCAAATTTTTGAGCAAAAATTCAAAAATACTTCCATAACCATACCTTTTGGGTGGGTAGACATGGAAGGATGGGTTCAGTTGGACGCTAGTTTTCTCTACATCTAATGTTTTGTCAGGTCAGGTAGAGGTGCCTTGTGCTTCCGTCAATATGAATTGGCTCGACGAGCATCTAAATCTGCCTCCTCCTGCCTCAACCATTTCCCTAAGCGCCATCCTTCTATTGGAATAGCAAAATGTTCCGTTTTTCTCTACGGAAACAGTTGAAAAGTATTCGCGATGCTTTGCACACAGGAAATGGATTGCTGCACTCTTCAAAAGCTCAGCAAATTTAAAGAGGCCATTTCTATTTTGGTAATCAAATATGTACATACATACAAATGTACATACTAGTTTGGTTACTGAAAGGCCCAAAGTTATAACCACTGGATAGAATGTAATTTTAGGAATAAACAAATTCTTTACATTATCCCCTACATTATTTTCTATTTGTCGTTTAAAATATATAATTTTAAAAATATATTAACGAATCGCAATTTTGATTCTTATTTTAGGTAATCCGACAGACAATAATGCTCAAGCTTTTACCAGTTCATGTATTAACGATTTGTCTTTTATTCACGGATTTTGTTAAGTCTGGTGTGCCAATTGGTAAGTTGTGTTTTCAGAGCTTTTGTAAGAGTGTTGTTGAATAATCGTTTTCCCAAAGCAACTGGCGGACCTTCAATAATAGTGGAAAACAAAGATGCATTGTTAACTTGCGTGGTATCTGAGAACTCCGCCAATAACACAGTAATATGGAAAAAGGGTGATGAAATATTAACCGCCGGCACAGTGCGCGTAACAAAGGATCATCGTGTACGGATTTTGCACGATGAGAGTAAGTAACACAGAAAAAGTGGAATACAAATGAGTGAAATTCAAAATCATTTTTTATTACACAGATCCTAAAGAGCACAGTATGGAGACGGGTGGGGAGGTCTGGGTCCTGTTGATAAAGAATTTGAAGGCAAGCGATTCAGGCGCGTATATATGTGAGGTTAATTCAGATCCTGTGCTACGAAGCATACGCATATTGACAGGTACATTAGCTCGAGCAAAGTATTATGAACAATTGAATTTATTAGTATTGAAAATGTTCTAGTCAAAAGCCTTCCCAGTTCAACGGGAGAGCATTCAAATTCGACCGATACGGCCACTGTCGAGTCTACAGATGTATTTCTTCTACCTCCTCCTCTGGATGCGCAGGACAATCGCAGTTTTTGGCGACCAAGTCAAGTGCCACCATTAATAACACATGATTTTACCGAGTGCTGCGAGCGGGCCAATGTGTCAAGTCAATGCATGGGCTTTTGCAATGTCCACAACATTTTGGATGGGACAACGGGCATCGATCCCGAGGCCTGTGAAAAAGATTTCCCCAGTATAGTGCGCTGCATGGCGGATGGCAGGAACCATGTGCCATGCTGTGTGGAAAAACAGATCCCAGATTTGTGTCAAGACATGTGTCGTGGAGAGTATACACCCTTTACAGATAAGCTGAAGACGCGAGTATCCTGTGTTCAGCACACTTTAAGTGGTTTGAAATGTATTCTGAAAGGGGTGCAGTTGATCCCCAGTATGCCCACCCTGCTGACCATCGACTATGTGAGTGAGACCAAAGTAAATGTTAGTTGGGAACGACCGGAGAAATTAAGTGATCGCGTCAATAGTTATACTGTAAATCTGACAACTTTGCACAGCTTCGACGAAGATGAACTAAGCGGCGAGGTGATACATAAAACTTCTTTATATCCCGCAGAAACGTCCACTCTGTATAGTGTTTTGCCAAATCAGACTTCTCTGGCTCTTACGAGTCTAACACCACTTACCATGTACGCCGTCATTGTGGCGGCGGTCAATGAATTTGGATCGAGCTTACCTAGTGAGCGATTGCGTTTTTTCACTCACAATTCTGCTTCGGCTACCGAATCGCAAGCAGGCAATACAAATAAACAGACAATGCCCGAATTGCCGGACATTCGAAACTGTTGTGAATCCAAGGGAATGACTCATCGCATGTGCCTGGACAAGATGTGCGATCCACAGAAAACCGATTTGGCCACACTGCCGGACTTTATGGTTTGTGCTCCTTGGTCTAATATCACATTTACATGTTTGGCCAACTCCATGGACCATACGAATTGCTGTCGTGCACGTGGAATACCTTCGGCATGCTTTCCACTCTGTGAGGGAAAGTTGACATCATTAGACTTCAGTTTGTTTAAGTGAGTACAATTCTATATGAAAAATGGCTACATAAAGGTTCCCACACAACAGAGCGATTTATTCGCAGCGGCAGCGACGCGAATAAAAAGCGGAAAAATTTCCGCGTCCAAATCGCAAGAGTGATCACACTGGAGCGAATTTATTCGCGCCTTTATTTTGTTTTTCGCGGCTTTATTTTGTCATTTTTAACATTAGTAAACATATGACGCCAAATATGTCGGGAAACCATGAATGAACAAAGACATTGCGTATAATAAACAGCTGTTCGAAACGTCGCAAATGTTGAATTTTTCATAAATTTTTATACCATACACCCATAGGGTGAAATGGTATATTAAAGTCGCTAAAATGTATGTAACAGGCAGAAGGAAGCTTTTCCGACCCCATAAAGTTTATATATATTTTTGATCAGCATCAACAGCCGAGACGATCTAGTCATGTCCGTCTGTCCGTCCGTCCGTCCGTCTGTATGAACACCTAGATCTCGGAGACTATAAGAGCTAGAGCCACCAAATTTGGTATGTAGACTCGTGTCATATGTACGCTTATCGAGTTTGTTTCAAATGTTTGCCACGCCCCCTACCGCCCCCGCAAATGATATAAAACCGATTTTCTTAAACACTATAGCAACTAGAGACACAAAATTTGGTATGTATATTTGCTTTGTAAATGCGCACATTTTCTATTTGTAAAAATTTTGCCACGCCCCCTACCGCCCCCGCAAATTAAATAAAACCGATTTTCTCAAAAACTATTTTAACTAGAGACACCATAGTTGGTATAAATATTTGCTTAGTAATTGCGCACATTTTTGATGTGTAAAGATTTTGCCACGCCCCCCTCCGCCCCCGTAATTTGAAAAAACTCGATTATCTCATGTAATTTTCTACCTTGTGCAATCAAATTTAGCACACTTAAATTTGATACTAGTTGACCAAATTTGATAAAAATCTGAATAAAAATAGCCAAGTTATGCATATAAACGTTTTTCCATATGGTTGGAAGTGGCCGTTGGCTGGTGGGGGCGCTAGGGTGCTCGTTTGCTTGAATGAGCGAAATACTAAGATATGCTTGTGAAAAGCATGTGAACAGTTTTTTTTAAATACGAAAATGCGTTGGTTATTATAAATTTAAAATATTTGTTTTACTGGTGTATGGTATATCCAAGTCGGCGAGACGACTTACTTACTTCATTTTTAATAAAAATGAATGATAATGGGTAAACAACTGCATCTCTCATTATATTATTATTAATATATTGTATTTAAAGCCAAAATATTGTAATTTAACATGTTAAATTAAAAATTCAACACACGCATCACATGTGACGTCATTAGCGCAGAACACAAAAAAGTTTTTGTGCAATCTGAATTGTATCGTTCTTGGCGGCAAGCGAAAAAAACGCTGCATGCACGGTTTTCAATGTTCATAAGACGCAATGTAATTAGATATTCGCGCCGCTGCCGCTGCGAATAAATCGCTCTGGTGTATGGGAACCTTAATTCAAATTATCATTGAAAACTATAAATATACATATATACACATGTACGTACATACACATCTTACTTTTCCTTACCACTCTCTAATGCTGTAACATTTTTGTTGCGAATGTTTATCCTTTATTGTCTCATGCCAATTACCACTGTCTGGTCCTTTTATTTTTTTTTACAGATGCCTGCGTTTTATGTCTGAATACAGTAGTTGTCTATTCCAAGGCTATGGGGTTCTAGCTGATCCACCATCAAAACTGCGTACAGTGGCCAAAACGGACAATTTCGTGATACTGGACTGGAATAATCCGAAGCGTCTGGCCGATACGGTCATTACATATCATGTCAAATTTCGTCGACTTGGTGTAGGCGATGACTACCTGACTGTGGAGAAGGTATCCACAATTAGCTAACCCTCCCTTAGCACATTGTTTGGCTAATTCATTAAGCGTTTTGCAGCACCAACCTCCGCTTATACTTGAAGGGCTCGACGCGGATGTTTACTACGAGTTCTATGTGGTCTCCATTAATACGTATGGCAAGAGTGAGCCATCTCCGCGCCTGATAACACGCACACAACCCGCTGAGCAAATGCAATCCCAGCCATCCAGATACAACATGACAACATGTTGCCAGGCATCAGGTCTTTTACCACAATGTGCCCCTCTCTGTTCGTACAACATTCGGCTGTCGGACATTGAGCGTCTGGGTCCGGCATGTCGAGCACAAATGCGTAAGTAAGAGATGGCCTGTTGTTCCTCCTTCTCTTTTCCCTGCCTCCTCGTTATCTACGCCTCCTCTTTACCTCGACCTCTTCTTTATCCGCCTAGTGCGCCTTCTGCTGCTTCAGCCGCCCATACAGAACTCTAATTAGTGTCGGCGGCAGTCGAGTTGTGTCTATTGTATTTCTACTCCTAAGAGCATATTTTCCTTTTTCCTGTGTTTTGTTCAGTTTAGTTTCGTTTTTGCTAATTTAATGAGGTTGAGTTTGCTGGCGTTTTTGAATATAAAATGACATTCGGCAAACGAGAAACATTTTTAGATTATGCAAATAATTAGTTATTAGTTGATGAGTCAAAATATGTATATTTTTTTGCTGTGTTTTATGTATTAAGTTTAAATGTAATAACATAGGAAAAGCAAATTCAAATGTCTTCGAATGTCTGTTTCTTTTCTTGATATTCAATCAGAAATAAAATTCTACGTCTCTAGGCCGGTAAAGGTAGACTCCAAAATGCGGTCTTGAATTACGCAATTAACCTAATTGGCTACCACAAAATTGAATGAAAAGGAAGAGAAAGGACCGGCCATCATCAATTTAATTATAGAACACATTTATTTGTCTATAACATAATGACTGTGTTCAATATCCAATAAGATTACTCAGCAACTTTGTCCATGTGATAACAAATCTTCGATAAATTCCGGCAAATTGACACAAGTTGCCATCTCATTGTTATAAGCTCTCTCAAAAGCAAATGCAAAATCCTTTAAATTTAGGTCAACCTTTTGGGTGAGAGCGTTTGGGCAATAAGTGGACTTTAACAGCTTAAATGAGGAATCTTATCTTTAAGGAAAATTGATGACTAGATGATCTAGAATTGAAAGAATGTCGGTTTATGTAAATTCAAACTAAATATTTTGTCTCGATTTAGCTATCCTGGCACGTTGTGCAGCCGGTGGCCGGGATCACAGTCCTTGCTGCAGTCGACGCGGTGTCATTAACGCCTGTATGCCACTCTGTCGTGGCGTCATGCCGCTTGCGTTGACCACAAAATCGGCCACTGCGGCAGCTGCTGCTTCAACAAACAGTGGAACCGTGGTAGCAGGTGCTGCAACGGTATCATCAACGTCAACATCGTCGTCAGCAGCGCCGCCGACATCAGGGAGTAACTATATGCCTGATTGTTTATCATATGCCGGCAACATTCTGCAATGCTTTGAGGAAGGTAAGTGAGCATTAAGTGGTCTAGTTATGAAGGTAAATGTCAGTCCTTGTCCTTGTATATCTTTAACGTAGCAATAAACTATCTGTTTGTATTCTATGGAACGCCCTTTCACTGCGACACCGTATCTTATGTTGTGTCGTTATAATGACACCTGAAGCAAATTCTATTCGAGTCTGATTACTGCTAAGCTTTTAAACCTTTTATTTTGTGCGGAATTCGCATTAAGCACAAAATTCAGTAAATTTAACCGTTTAAAAAGAGCTTCATACTTATACATGTATGTACATACTTATGTGTGCTGTGTCTCGTTTGTGTTTACAGCTAATTCTGTTTGTTTAATTGCGTATCTATTCAACATTGAGCTCACCCATAAGGATGCGTTGGCGTATACGTATGCCAATACGCATACGCCTGGTTGCACGTCATTGTGCGTTAAATTATTTGGTCAGAGCCTTCTGTTGGGCTTAACCCACAAAATGGGCAGACAAAACCAATATTGGTCAATTAAAGTTGTTTTATAAAACAAAGTCCCCCGATTCTCTCGTAGGCACCCAAAATATACCTGGACCACCCGAAGACGTGCATGCCACGTTTGTGAACCAAACTACAATCAGTTTGGTCTGGTCACAGCCCGATGTGGATAATTACTCAACGGGTTTCAGCATGTCTTCACCGCCGGACTTGGTTACTGGCGATGAGCTGGCTGCAGTAGCTGGTGATGTTGCAACTCCCCGGAGTGCGGATGTGGAAAAGGAGATGACATCATCAGAGAATACCACCCAAAGTCCTGCTGATGATATTGATTTTATTGTACAATACGGCAAAGTCAATGACATGACCATGTATGAGACAGTTGCCAAATTGGAAAATGTAAGTATCCAAGTTAACAATACAATAGAAATCAAAAACATTTGGCTGCCTCCTCTTTGTACCTGTTCCTGAGATCTGACAATGGGGAAGCGCGCTTCATTTGAATATGGGCCAGCGGGTGGTACTTATTACAAATGTTTGCCTTTTGGGCAAATGTGTAAGAAGAAATATGTGTGTTTTGCCCGAAATGTCAAACAAGACTAAATATTTAAAAGTTCGCAAAGTTCTTTGTTATACCCTGGCAAAAAGGGTATTAGAAGGAAGCATATTCGGCAATACAAATTAAAAATACTGTCTGTCTGTCCTTTCTGCTAGACAGCAAGAGCTGCATTAAAACTATATACTGCAGGACTCAGCCGGATCGATTCACTATATCATATAGCTCCCATACAAGATATGAACAGTGGCTTTTCTCAATAGCTTCGTAATTCTGTAAACTATTGTCATTAAAATTAATATTTGTCAGTTTTGAATTGCTAATATTAACTGTGCTAAATTTAAATGATCGGTCGCATATCGGAAACAGTGTCTTTAATTAATTACTTAGTGTGTGTTTTGACGGACAGCAAATTTAGGATATAGACTCGTGTAAGTAGTATGCACGAAAATAAGATTTATCAACATTTTTGTCAATGTTTAAAAAATCCCCATCAAACTTGAAATATTGGTATTGAATCGTAAAATCTATCAATAGATTTATCGACAATTGCTTGGAAACTTCAGAAACCGTGGGTATGCCAAAATCTCTGCGAAAGCGTGCAATGCAATGTTCGACTGGCTTGATGAACTCCAAATCTGTCGTAGTTTAAGATTAATATCTACCTGCTTTGCTCTTATGTGTGGGTGCCAAATGGGACGTCTGTCTATTATGAAACCTAGATATTTTACGGAGGCGCTTTCTGGGCTTAGCCCGGTGTTCAGTTTACGTGTTGTAAACATTTTTGTTCAGGTTTATGGCTATATTCCCTTGGCCAGGGCTCTAGGAATTAAAGCTCAGATAGAACGACGCCTCTGCTTCATCATCTTCAACTGGTAGGAATACGGTCTCAAAATCATAGATGTCAATTGATAGTAACACAGGCCGACATTTTCGAGGTCATGAAAAAGTGTTTTAAGTTCAATAGATTTCCTATAGTAATTGGGGGTTGCTGATCACGGCCCTGTACTTAGTTTTAGCCCATCACGTCAGGTTTTCGTAAATTGAAAAGATTCAAAATGACCTCATATGCAATATTTTATTGTAAAATATAAACATATATATACTAAAAACATTATTATTTTAACCTATTAATAAAAAAGGCGTAATTTAAAAGCATTTTACAAAATATCAATGAGGTATTTCTTTGATATAATGGATAAAATCATACCCTTTGGATATGGTTCTAAAATGAGTAAAATTGGAACCAAATGCTATACATAGGTATTCAAAGTATTTGCTGCTTTTTAAATTTAAAGAATTAGTGAAATTCTATGCATCTAACAAATTGTTTGTCAGTAATGTTTGAAAAGAATAGCTGTTTTTCTTAAATAAAATATTCTAAAATTTGGTAAAAATGTAAAAAAAAGAATTGTAACTTTCTATAGTATAGTCTTGGGTGGCTATTTTCCAACCCCAAATCCCCTGATTTCACAAAATCTGGACGTGATGGGCAAAAACGGAGTTTGCAGTCAGAATCAGCGTATCCAAATTAATTGTGTCCTTAACGTGTCAAATTAACGTCACCAAAAATCATGTCGGCCTGTTTATAATTAATAAGACACGATAAGCATGTTGGATGTGTGTAATGCAGAGCCCGGCACTCATATCCCCCGGGGGACGAACACGTTCGGCACCTCGTATACGTGTAACCGAACGGCTGCCGAAGTCCTCACACAGAGCATGAGGGTGGATTTAGTTGCCCTCAGCATTTCGACGCGAGCACGTCTATGTCGCTTTGCTCGATCGCTACACATGAAAAAATGAATGCTTTGATTCTTTTTATGTAACTGGCAACTTTTGCAATATTCTATTCGAAACAGTCTAACAGATAACTATTTAGAAGATCTTCTTCGGATAAAAAGTTATCCAAATAATATAGAAGTAAAGCAAATAGTTGACTTTCAAAAAATGTATTAATTCGAAATTATTGGTTTTCCATCGCACTTTTATTTTTCTTGTTTTCGTCACATGCAATTTGCGCAGTGTAAAGCAACTTACGCATACAAGCAAGTGCACACATACATTGACAGTTTTCGTTGGCTCTCTTTGTGCCGGGCCCTGGTGTAATGTGTAGAGTAACGACTTCAGCACACGTTCTTGTGGAACTCCCGCTCTAACCGATTTAATAGATGATTCCGTTGGTCCTATTTTAGTGAGAAGTCTTCTGTGCTTCAGGAAATTTTTGTGTTGATTACCGTACTTACTACAAGAGTCTACGTACCAAATTACTTATAACTTGGATTTTTTCAATCATGTGTTAAAACTCGATTTATTGTTCGATATTATAATACAAAATTAAATAGACAAGTTTGATTGCGACAAATTAAATATTTCGGAAAATAATATTTTTATACCATACACCCATAGGGTGAAATGGTATATTAAAGTCGCCAAAATGTATGTAACAGGCAGAAGGGAGCTTTTCCGACCCCATAAAGTATATATATTCTTGATCAGCATCAACAGCCGAGACGATCTAGCCATGCCCGTCCGTCCGTCTGTATGAACACCTAGATCTCGGAGACTATAAGAGCTAGAACCACCAAATTTGGTATGTAGACTCGTGTAGTATGTAGAGTGATCAAGTTTATTTTAAATTTTTGCCACGCCCCCTACCGCCCCCGAAAATTATATTAAACCGATTTTCTTAAACACCATATCAACTAGAGACACAAAATTTGGTATGTGTATTTGCTTAGTAAATGCGCACATTTTGTATTTGTAAATATTTTGCCACGCCCCCTACCGCCCCCGAAATTTGAAAAAACGATTATTCGATTATCTACCTTGTGCAATCAAATTTAGCACACTTAAATTTGATACTAATATCCAGCAAAACACCAAATTTGATCAAAATCGGAATAAAAATGGCCAAGTTATGCCTATAAACGTTTTTCCATATGGTTGGAAGTGGCCGTTGGCTGGTGCTCATATGCTTGAGTGAGCGAAATACTAAGATATGCTTGTAAAAAGCATGTGATCAGTTTTTTTTTAAATACGAAAATGCATTGGTTATTATAGATTTTATATATTTGTTTTACTGGTGTATGGTATACCAAAGTCGGCGGGACGACTTACTTACTTCATTTTTCTAAATCCAGGGGCCTGAGGGGCGCAAAAAAATGTGAAATAAAGTTAATCTCCGTACACACTACACAACTGTGCATACCAAATTTGATGATCCTAATTATAAAGTTTCGGAGATCGAGAAGTTTAACGATTTGATTTTATGGTATATCATCTCAATACAATGATATTAAATCTCCTCAGCAACATAATAAATGTTATATCTTATATTTGTTTAGGGGCCAATCGAAATTTTGGGTTTGACCAGAATTTGGGGAGCGCTTTTCGTTCAAACGCACCTGTAAAAAAAACGTCGAAAGCTGACATGACATAAATTACGGGTCATTATCTAAATACAATAACCAACAAATAACTGAAAAAATTTCTTCAATAAATTTCTTAGGAGCCGAGAAAATCCAATTCAAAGATAAGAAAAGGGGGCTAACGTGCTGGCCACCACTGTATGTTCTTGATCAGCATGAGAGACTGAGTCGATATAGCCATGTCCGTGTGTCCGTCCGTCCGTCTGTCTTTCCGTCCGTCAGTGCGTATGCAGTTTACTTCGTCAGTTTCAAAGCTATTTGGAAGATGAAGTATAAAAATCATCTGGATCGGATTTCACTATATCTTTTAGTGCTATACGAAAAATTGTGGAAGGAATTGGACTATCTTTATCAAATTTACACTACTAAGATAGTTTTTTCTCCATATAACAACGTATTTAATAAGATCTGAAGAATAGAACACAAGGTTTATATGTATGTACAATATAAGTGGCTCTGCTCCAATGCTGCCGACAGCGCTGCCAGCAGCCTACTGCGTTCCAAATCACCAGGGCATCATAGCACACACATACACACACACATGGTGACGCAACGCTACGTTTGTATGTATGTAATTACAAATGTATACAAAGGGCTTGCACCGGGGTCACCGAAAAAGAGTTTGGAACATGTAAAACTATTATGTCCAAAAACTGTTTGATGAACGCTGATCCCTGCTCTATTGCTTTATATTTTGCCAAACACGTCCTTTTTTTCTTCCTTTCCCTATTCGCCTCTGAAAGCTCATTTTATTTGTACATGTATCAGTGACCGGCAATCATAACTACTCTTATTAAAATTTGGGGATTTGATTGTTCACATTATAATAAATTTCATGCAGATACCTTAAGTCCTGTACCAGTTTTTAGTAAGAGTTACAGACGGACATGGCTATATCGACCCAGATTCTCATGCTGATCAAACATTTTATACCAATTTCATAAAACCCTCTGCATTAAAGGGTATGAAAAACTGTTCCGCAAAGGTCGCTACGATTTAAGTAATTTGACAACTTTCATAAAAGTCAGAGAGTCATACAGAATCCAATTCGAATTTCAACAGCTGTAATAATACAAAATATTTTTGCGATGAAAACTTTATATTCCTTAAAAAGTTGTATGCAGTAGTTAATATTAATTGGTATGCCCGTAAAAAGCTCGAAGCTTTTAAATATCAAATATTTTTGGGAATATTTATTTTTGGTGTCCTGTCAATGCTAATCCAATTTAGAGCAATAATCTTTGATATCTGTCTAAAACATACCTTAGAGGGTGGGAGGTGACAGAATGTGCTGTACAGAGTTTGGTAGAAGAGAATGGAACTATGACTATAGTTGTGGATAAAGTTTTCAACGCCTCGTCTGGCAGTCACAAAAATGATGGTTTGATGCTCGATGGTGGGTAGCGCCATATGCAATGAAAACGTGACCATAAACTAGTAAATATTGCTGCCGACCCAAAAAACCCACAACCAAACTTGGTTGTTGCTGTTTGCCATTGGTATTGTTGTAGTTATTGGCTCGCCGGTTACTGATGATTTTTCTGTTGTTGTTGTTGTTTTTATTGTAGTTGTTGTTGTCACACATTAACACGCATCAATAGCAGTTGGGCCGGGTGCTGTTTGTGCTGCTGCACTGCATCAGCCATGGCTATCAACAAAGCTATTGTCCTCAAAAAAATTGCAAATGTTAAACAAAATGAAGTAAGTTGTCTCACCGATTTCTGTTTACCCTGCACCAAGTGTAACAACAGCTTAAAGTATTTAAAAATATAAATTTTTTTTCATGTTGCTTATCAATCAAATGCTATCGAGCCCACTCTTATAAGCCCACAATCATTCTAGTGCCACCGGCGGTCAACGGAAAACGTTTGCAGGAATAACTATGCTGTATTGAGCCTGATTTCAGTAAACAATTTTCAAAAAATATTCTTATAATTATAATATAAAATTAACACGCCAAATTTGATTGCGATAACTTAACTTTTTTTCAATTGGCATGGGCAAAGGAGAAATTTGAAATTTCTATTTGAAATTTGATATAAATTTGATCCCTACTACACAATTCTGTATACCATCAAGATCAAGGATATAGGCATATACTTTATGTGGTCAGAAAAGCTTTCTTCTGACTGTTACGTAATGGAGACTTTAATACACTATTTCACCCATTAGTTGCATGGTATGAATAAAACGTCAAGGGACGGGATAACTTGCTTTTCAATGTGGAACACAAAAAATGATTTAACCTTTTTGTTTGACCGACTGTTCTCTTATGACTCCTTTTATCAAGCACCAATAGGGTGAAATGGTATATTAAAGTCGTCAAAATGTATGTAACAGACAAAAGGAAGCTTTTCTGATCGCATAAAGTATATATATTCTTGATCATCATTAAAAGCCAAGGCAATTCTCTCCCGAAGACCATTAGAGGTAGAGCCACCACATTTAGTATGTAGACTTGTTTGGTATGTACTCAGATTATGATTATTTAAAATTTTTGACTCGCAATTTTTCGACTATCAAATCCACCACACTAATTAGTCCTACTAATTTCTACCAAGCTTCCAAATTTGATTGAAATCGGAATAGAAACATCAAAAATGTAAGTATTAAAAGGTTTTAATAGGCAATCCATACGGGCGAGGGTGGCCGTAGGGAAGGGTGCTAGAGTGCTAGATTGCTAGAGTGCTGGTGTGTTATTGTGAGAATGAGCGAGATAGCATATGCCATGAGGCGAATTTAATAGACATTTTCGAAATTTAAAACAATTTTGCACTTGGTGCATGGTATACCGAAGTCGGCGAGAAGACTTACTTACTTCTTATTTTAATAAATATGAACGTTTCATATAATATTGAAAGTTTTAGCTTAACAGTTAGTTTGAACGTTAATTCAATGCATTTTACCAACAATCCAGACAAAAATTGATATTTTATTTTGATTTTTTTGACCCACAACCCACAACCAACGGGATCGAACTTCTTTTGGAAAATTTGGCTTAAATTACGAAAAATGAAAAGAATGGGCAAAATTTGGCTAAAAGTGCTAATAACAAGTGTAGGGCAAACATTTACATAATTATTATACCATACACCCATAGGGTGAAATGGTATATTAAAGTCGCCAAAATGTATGTAACAGGCAGAAAGAAGCTTTCCCGACCCCATAAAGTATATATATTCTTGATCAGCATCAACAGCCGAGACGATCTAGCCATGTCCGTCTGTGCGTCCGTCCGTCCGTCCGTCTGTATGAACAGCTTGATCTCGGAGACTATAAGAGCTAGAGTCACCAAATTTGGTATGTAGACTCGTGTAGTATGTACACTGATCAAGTTTATTTCAAATTTCTGCCACGCCCCCGCAAATTAAATAAAACCGATTTTCTCAAAAACTATTCTAGCTAGAGACACCATAGTTGATAGGAATATTTGCTTGGTAATTGCGCACATTTTTTATGTGTAAAAATTATGCCACGCCCCTTTCCGCCCCCGTAATTTGATAAAACTCGATTATCTCTCAGCAAAGTACCAAATTTGATCAAAATCGGACTAAAAATAGTCAAGTTATGCATATAAACGTTTTCCATATTGCCGGAGTTGGCCGTTGGCTGGTGGGGGCGCTAGGGTGCTCGTATGCTCGAGTGAGCGAAATACTAAGATATGCTTGTAAAAAGCATGCAAAACGATTTTATTAATGAAGTAAGTAAGTCGTCTCGCCGACTTGGATATACCATACACCAATAAAAGAAATATTTCAAATTTATAATAACAAATGCATTTTCGTATTTTTAAAAAAAAGTTTATATGCATAACTAGACTATTTTTAGTCCGGTTTTGATCAAATTTGGTATTTTGCTGAACATTAGTATCAAATTTAAGTGTGCTAAATTTGATTGCACAAGGTAGAAAATTACGGGAGATAATCGAGTCGGGGTCGGAAAGGGGCGTGGCAAAATCTTTACACATAAAAAATGTGCGCAATTACTAAGCAAATATTTATGCCAACTATGGTGTCTCTAGATAGAATAGTTTTTGAGAAAATCGGTTTTATTTAATTTGCGGCGGCGGTAGGGGGCGTGGCAAAATTTTTATAAACACAAAATGTGCGCATTTACTAAGCAAATATACATACCAAATTTTGTGTCTCTAGTTGCAATAGTGTTTGAGAAAATCGGTTTTATATAATTTGCGGGGGCGGTAGGGGGCGTGGCAGAAATTTGAAATAAACTTGATCAGTGTACATACTACATGAGTCTACATACCAAATTTGGTGGCTCTAGCTCTTATAGTCTCTGAGGTCTAGGTGTTCATACAGACGGACGGACGGACGGACGGACAGACGGACATGGCTAGATCGTCTCGGCTGTTGATGCTGATCAAGAATATATATACTTTATGGGGTCGGAAAAGCTTCCTTTTGCCTGTTACATACATTTTGGCGGCTTAATATACCATTTCACCCTATGGGTGTATGGTATAAAAATACGAAAGTGCATTTGTTATTATAAATTTGAAATATTTGTTTTACTGGTGTATGGTATATCCAAGTCGGCGAGACGACTTACTTACTTCATTTTAGGCTGATTATTTTGCGTTCATCTTGGCACCCAACTGCTTTGCTAGACAACAAAAAACTGCAATTACAGGCAATTGACCAATCCAAACCGAGCAACCATAGAACCATCTCTATGAGGTCTGGGACAGTTTTCAAACGACATCCCAGTTTCACCGCTATCCTTTTGGTTCCCATGATTGAATCAGTGCCAATAATTTGGCAATTTCTATTCGTCGCCAAATGCACAATAGTACAACGGCAGTCAAAGGCACATCCGCATCTATGGGTGTCACCAGCATCAACAAAACACAAACTTTATTTGACTCTACAGGATATTACAGCAACAGAATGTAAAATGCGGACGGAAATAAAAGGGGTTTTGTGCCTTCTTTTCGAATGATTTTGTTCTTGCCTTTTTAATTTTTTTCTTCTGGTGTTGTTGTCGTTGCTGATATTATTATAGAGCGCAGTAACTTTTGTGATGATTCTTACGGCCGCTGTTGGTTGACAACCAAAAAGAAGCGGATTTTTATTCCTGTTTGTTGGCAGCGACAGGACGAAGCGGTCATAAAAAACTTTTTAATATGAGTCTGCAAACAGTGAAATAGGAGAACAAAGAGGAGAAAAATGGGGCAAGGCAGGGACGAGAAGCAAACCAAGAAACTCCGGGAATGGCCAGTTTAGACAGCGCCAAAAATTAGACACATTAAATATTCTGATACAGTTCTGTTTTTAGAGTTTCTCAGTAACCAAAAAGGGGTAACTTGATGGCGATTATGTGCCCTGTCACAAGACAAACGCTAAATGAGCAACTGGGGACCTAGTTTTATGGCCAAACAGTTAGTTTCTCCTCAGCTGGGTATGCCTTTTGAATATTCAGTTGCCATGCTAGCGAGCCAACCTCGACCGAGTATTAATTATTCATTTTGATACACTCGAATGGCCCTCGTCTTGCCAATTGTTGCGGTTAATGCAATTATAGGTGAAAGGGGACCCATAATAAAGTGACATCAAAGTTGAAACTAAAGGCTTTTGCGGCTATTAGTGTTGGGTCGAGAGCATAATAAATCGTTTTTTCGGTTTAGATTTAATGCGTTTTAGATAAGTTCAAAGAATTCTCTTCGGCTAGAGAAAATTAGTTGTCTGTGAGTGTATATATGTGTGTGTTTAAGTGGGTGTGTTGTGTTTTCCAATTTATTCGCTAGGGTAAGGTGAATGGTTTCTATTGGATAGTAAATTATAGTTTATCAATTGTGGCCGGCACATTGGTCCCAATCGCCCAATTTTTCACATAAAGTCTAAAAATACATAGAAACAAAGCTCAGTTTTAAAATTACAACAAATAAAGTATTCTTAAAGCTCTGCAGTCTTGATAGAATATTGAAGTCAGATGTATCCCTTGCAGTTTGTTTAAATAAAATTGGTTGGAAATTCATGTTAGCGTTATGTGCTTGTGGTTTCTTAACTCGTCGACTGAAAGTAAATTTAAAATATTGATAATGAAATATTGATACATATAAAAAAATAAAAAAGAGAGCTTCTTTTTATACCATACACCCATAGGGTGAAATGGTATATTAAAGTCGCCAAAATGTATGTAACAGGCAGAAGGAAGCTTTTCCGACCCCATAAAGTATATATATTATTGATCAGCATCAACAGCCGAGACGATCTAGCCATGTCCGTCTGTCCGCCGTTCGTCCGTCCGTCCGTCCGTTTGTATGAACACCTAGATCTCAGAGACTATAAGAGCTAGAGCCACCAAATTTGATATGTAGGCTCGTGTAGTATGTAGAGTGATCAAGTTTATTTCAAATTTCTGCCACGCCCCCTACCGCCCCCGCAAATTATATAAAACCGATTTTCTCAAACACTATAGCAACTAGAGACACAAAATTTGGTATGTATATTTGCTTAGTAAATGCGCACATTTTGTATTTGTAAAAAATTTGCCACGCCCCCTACCGCCGCCGCAAATTAAATAAAACCGATTTTCTCAAAAACTATTCTATCTAGAGACACCATAGTTGGTATAAATATTTGCTTAGTAATTGCGCACATTTTTTATGTGTAAAGATTTTGCCACGCCCCTTTCCGCCCCCGTAATTTGAAAAAACTCGATTATCTCCCGTAATTTTCTACCTTGTGCAATCAAATTTAGCACACTTAAATTTGATACTGAAGTCCAGCAAAATACCAAATTTGATCAAAATCGGAATAAAAATAGCCAAGTTATGCATATAAACGTTTTTCCATATGGCCGGAGTTGGCCGTTGGCTGGTGGGGGCGCTAGGGTGCTCGTATGCTTGAGTGATCGAAATACTATGAAATGCTTGTAAAAAGCATGTGAACAGATTTTTATATCGATTAAATACGAAAATGCATTGGTTATTAATATTTGTTTTACTGGTGTATGGTATACCCAAGTCGGCGAGCCGACTTACTTCATTATGATAAATTTCTTTAACTTTAATTGCTGTAAAAAATACAACAAAGTCACTGTTTTTCACCGATCGTTCCTATGTTTGCTATATGATATAGTCAATTTAGTTCAGTTGTTTAATACTTCAGAAAACATCAAAGTTATTGAGAAAAGTCACTGTTCGTGGCTTTGCCGCTTGTATGGGAGCTATATGATATAAGGGTCCGATCCGGCTGAATCCGCGATATACAAACTGTGCAGTACCTATGTATATACAGGCCTACATGCAAAAGTTCTCTGTACCATTTACGGTTTAGCAGATGTTTGCACTGATCCAGACGGACGGACATGGCCATATGAGCTCGTCTCGTAGTGCTGATCAAGAATATATATACTTTATATGGTCGGAGATGCTTCCTTCTATGCGTTGCACACTTCTGACCAAAATAAATATAGCCTTTTTGCAAGGGTATAAAAATATGCAGCATACAACATTGCATTTTATTCAACTTTCTGCTTTTAATGAAATACTTACTTTTCAATTTATTGTCCGTTTGAGATGACGATTTGAAACTTGACAAACAACGATGGTTCTCCAGCTCTAGTTGACACCCCGAAATGATTTAGTTCAGGATTAAAATTTGCAAAAAAGTATTCGAATTAAGATATACTTTAGCTTAATAACTTGTAATCACACCGGAAATGCAGTTACAGACACCGGCTAAAGCTCTGAGTGTATAGTACTTGACCCGAAGTCGGCCGAAAACGGAATACACCCATTAGGCAAAAAAAAAATTAGACAAATATTTTTGAACCAAAACGAGAGGAAACCTCTATACAAATTTAGACATGTTACTAAGTGACATTGACACACAAACATACAAAACAAACTCCGAACTTGTTATGGTCAGAGACGAGTTAGTAGCTGAAATTAAATCATTTTAGACAACGCTTTAAGGCATAACATAAGAGCATATTAGGTCTCTTACCAACAACTGCATACACATACATATACATATACATATACATATACATATACATATACATATACATATACATATACATATACATATACATATACATATACATATACATATACATATACATATACATATACATATACATATACATATACATATACATATACATATACATATACATATACATATACATATACATATACATATACATATACATATACATATACATATACATATACATATACATATACATATACATATACATATACATATACATATACATATACATATACATATACATATACATATACATATACATATACATATACATATACATATACATATACATATACATATACATATACATATACATATACATATACATATACATATACATATACATATACATATACATATACATATACATATACATATACATATACATATACATATACATATACATATACATATACATATACATATACATATACATATACATATACATATACATATACATATACATATACATATACATATACATATACATATACATATACATATACATATACATATACATATACATATACATATACATATACATATACATATACATATACATATACATATACATATACATATACATATACATATACATATACATATACATATACATATACATATACATATACATATACATATACATATACATATACATATACATATACATATACATATACATATACATATACATATACATATACATATACATATACATATACATATACATATACATATACATATACATATACATATACATATACATATACATATACATATACATATACATATACATATACATATACATATACATATACATATACATATACATATACATATACATATACATATACATATACATATACATATACATATACATATACATATACATATACATATACATATACATATACATATACATATACATATACATATACATATACATATACATATACATATATGTTTGGAAATTTGTGTATTTTTATTCTTATTTTTTCTGTGTAATAAATTATACAATTAGGAATTGACCACAAATGAGACGAGTATCGATTTAACAGATTTGGAACCGAACACCTTATACAGGATTACAGTGGTGACGCGTGGAAAATCCGGTACCTCGTTACCAGCTTCCATGCTGATAGTGGATACCTCGAACAATAATACATATGGTAAGAGTGCTGGGTCGGTTGGTGTTATGGTGGTTTGTCAAGAGAAACAGTCGAAATTAATTGCACTAAATTTTTGTGATGGTATCTGTCTGTTTTAGGACAGCAAAATGGTACCTGGGCTGCCCCCTCGCCACCGCACTCCCTGACTGTGGCGGGTCATAGTGCCACATGGATGCAATTGACTTGGCAGCCGCCTGAATATGCACATCCACATGAACGTATAACGTACAGGTAAACGAGCGAATGGGCAAAGGACTACAGAATACTTAATGTTTTCCATAATGTTGTAGAGTCTACCACAAGCCTATGAAGGCGGAGCAATTTATAAAAATTGAAACAAAGTTAGCTTGGTTGCGTATGAATAATCTCAAGCCCAGCTCGCAGCATGTTTTATATGTCGAGGCTGTGGGAGAGAAGGGCGTTTCTTTGCCATCAGAAACGTTGGTGGCTTGGACGGATCCAGCTCTGCCTGCCTTTGTCGATGTAAGTCGAACTAGCAGACTAGATGGCAGAAAATATGTTTATTCCCTTCATTCCTTAATGTTTACTTTTCACTTTCAGCCTCCAACTGTGCATCCTGCAGACAACATTCCCGAGGGGGGCTCGATGACCATTCTGTGCTTAGCGTTGGGCAATCCAGCGCCCACCATCTCACTTTACGTGGGAGGACACTTGGTACGTCAGGATACCTCGAGGCACATGGTCACTGTCATTCATAATGTTTCAGCAGATATGGAGCACGTTTCTTGCTATGCCGATAATGGCTATGGTGTGCCAATGCAGGCCACTCGCAGGGTGAATGTATGCTGTACGTACATACATACATTTAACTCCTAAAATTATAAATCTCTGTTGAATGCACTATAAGTTATTATATAAACTTTATCCTGCTTATTCATTTAAGATCCTCCGAAAATCCAAGCTGCTGGCATTACCGTAGCATCTGTTGGCGATGAAATCGAACTTCGATGCACCGTGGACTCCAAGCCGGCGCCGAAAACTATATTCTGGCGTGAAAAGGAAGGCCGTATTCCCGTCATCACGGGCGGCAACTATTACGTTTCGGTGCGTGCCAACGACACACGATCTTCGATTTACACCATGTCCTTACGCATAAGCAAGCTGCAGGCCAACGATGTAGGCGATTACTTTTGTCATGCAGAGAATCCCTTTGGTGCCACAACCATTCCAGTTTCAGTACGCATACGTCAGACGCCCGCTTTGAATCACAATGTGTCGGAATGTTGTGCCGAACAAAATGTCTCGCTAGCCTGTCGCAGTGCCTGCAGCTATTATGTCGACTTTGATGCCATAGGTGATAAGCCCGAATGCATTGTCGACTTTGATAAATTGATGCGCTGTGCTGCAGATGGCTCTGATCATCGATCGTGCTGTGCTGATGAGCATGTGCCCCGGAAGTGCTTAAATTGGTGTCGCGGCGAGTCGGTGCGGTCTAAAGAGATCTGTAGTTTACAATATGCCCGCACCATTGTGGGGTGCTTTGAAAAGAATCGCGATAGATTGCCTGGACCGCCAGAAAACATTGTAATTAGTGTAATTTCAGATAGCGAAGTTAACATCAGGTATGTGTCTCTCAATGGCTTGACTACTACATATGTACATACATTAATTGAATTTATTTTTTTTTTATCACATCTTTTAAACCTCTACTCTCTCCACTGAAAATTATTATTTATATGTTTTATGGAACTTTAAGATTTCATCAACACTAAGTGCATTGGGCCCACTACTTCAGCCGTTTAATTCCATTTACTTTAATCCCTTAAAAAAATGTCCAAGTGCTTAAATGGCACGTACCTATCCGCGCTAAGCCTTTCCACACTTTTTCATGGCATGGACCGGAAGTAAACTCATCCATTTTGCACACTGAAAGCAATACATTCATTACCCTTACCACAAAACACAAAACCCTCACTCGACTTAGTTTGTATTGTGTATGTACATGTGTGGGTGTGGGTGTTTGTGTGTGTGTGTGTGTGTGTGTGTGTGTGTGTGCACTAATAGACCGCAAATCCATTAAAGCTGAGATTTTTATCTCACTTTAATACACTCAGTCAGCGTCAAAGGTTGTAAGAGAAGAAGGGGATGAGTAAGTTGATGTGGAGGAGACTGCTGGTTGGCTATTCAAAGACAGAGATAGATAAACGAAGCCAGAGGGAGAAAGAAAGTCAGCTTGAACGTTCTAAATTTATTAAAATTCCACACAAGTTTTGCCCGCCTGCAACAATATTACCACTCATAATACGGCGCCTGGTCCGCATCTTACAAACTATTTCATTACAGATGGGATGCGCCAACAAAAAATCCAAATGCCGTTGACGGCTATAGAATATTTTACCATGAGGCCGCCGTATTGCCGCCAACAACAAGCGATCCTTCGTCGGCTGTGGAGCCAGGAAATGGCATGGATACCATGAATAATGCAACAAGTATGAGTAGCGGCGCTACTGCCGCTCTCGAGATACGACGCATCGATGTAAAGGACACAACAATAAGCATTAATGGCCTCAAGAAGGATGTGCTGTATGAGCTGGTAGTGAAAGCTGGCAATACCTACGGTGCGTACACACACACACATGTACATACATACATCATTTCCTATTGAGGCTTAATTTGCCGACTCTTGTCTCCTCTTCGGGCAGGTGCCAGTGTTCTGACCAATCCCATTAGATTTACGCTCGGAGAAAATCATGTGACCTCCGCTACGAGTAGCTACTCCAGTGCTGTCGGCACTATTAGTGGCATTGTAGCGAGTATTCTGGCCATTTTGTTAGCTGCTGCTGCTATTGTATTCTACCGTCGTCAACGCCTTAACCACGGCAAGGCTGGCAATGGCAATGTGGCATTCGAGAACCCAACGTATACTCGAGGCTTGGAGCAAGTACAGGTATGTATTATGATAGAAGACGTTTTACTGAGATATTTGTGGTTGGCATACACTCAGCTAGCTTGGTCGATAACAATATTTTGCACAGTTTAGGTAACTTTTTTAATGCATTAACATGAAATGGGTTAACTAATTTTTATCGTTTACAACCATTTTTCATATTTCCTTAAATGCGTTATTCCGTTGATTATTATATTTAGCTTTAAGCTATCTACATATATAAATTTTAGGGTTTAGACTTATTATACATACGTCTTTTATGCTGAGGATATTAGATAATATTAAGAATTAGTTTGTAATATAATACCCTTTCAGAGGTTATGACAAACTTGTTAAGATGTTTGTAACGCATGGAAAAACACATTTCCGATCGCATAAAGTATATGTATATGTACATATATTCTTGATGAGTATGAGTTGAGTTGAAATAGTTAAGTCCGTCTGTCCTTATCTCCGTCTGTGCGTCAGTAGAAATCGAAATCGTTGATTTGCCTTCTTAAAAGCCTATAGGGACTATATTTTGTTTATGCTATTTATTACCCGGGGAAGATAAAGTATGAAAATCGTCAGTATCGGACTAATATATTATTTAGTGATATACGAAAAATAGGTAAAGCAACTGGAGTAATATACAGCTAGTTTTAAAAATAAAGCATAATTTCTCACAATGTCAATAAGATCAGATAAAGTAATCATACAAAAGAAAATGAAGTAAGTAAGTCGTCTCGCCGACTTGGATATACCATACACCAGTAAAACAAATATTTTAAATTTACAATAACCAATGCATTTTCTTATTTAAAAAAAACTGTTCACATGCTTTTCACAAGCATATCTTAGTATTTCGCTCATTCAAGCAAACGAGCACCCTAGCGCCCCCACCAGCCAACGGCCACTTCCGGCCATATGGAAAAACGTTTATATGCATAACTTGGCTATTTTTATTCCGATTTTGATCAAATTTAGTATTTTGCTTGATATTAGTATCAAATTTAAGTGTGCTAAATTTGATTGCACAAGGTAGAAAATTACGGGAGATAATCGAGTTTTTTCAAATTACGGGGGCGGAGGGGGGCGTGGCAAAATCTTTACACATAAAAAATGTGCGCAATTACTAAGCAAATATTCATACCAACTATGGTGTCTCTAGCTAAAATAGGTTTTGAGAAAATCGGTTTTATTTGATTTGCGGGGGCGGTAGGGGGCGTGGCAAAATTTTTATAAATACAAAATGTGCGCATTTACTAAGCAAATATACATACAAAATTTTGTGTCTCTAGTTGCTATGGTGTTTAAGAAAATCGGTTTCATATCATTTGCGGGGGCGGTAGGGGGCGTGGCAAACATTTGAAACAAACTCGATAAGCGTACATATGACACGAGTCTACATACCAAATTTGGTGGCTCTAGCTCCTATAGTCTCCGAGATCTAGGTGTTCATACAGACGGACGGACGGACGGACGGACAGACGGACATGGCTAGATCGTCTCGGCTGTTGATGCTGATCAAGAATATATATACTTTATGGGGTCGGAAAAGCTTCCTTCTGCCTGTTACATACATTTTAGCGACTTTAATATACCATTTCACCCTATGGGTGTATGGTATAAAAAATATAAAATATCAAAGAAGCTAAGGCTGTGCCGAAGTTTATATACCCTTGCAGTCCATGGCCATAATATTTTTACATGTTCCAAACTCTTTTTCTGTATCTCAATTCATTATCAAATCAATTTCTTCTTCTTCTTCTCCATCCCCTTTTACACGCATGACGCGATTCGCACGCATACACATATAGTTTATGTAGCGTCGCGTCTGTATGTGTGCATGCGTGTGCTGTGATGATTCGAGCAATGAAGTAGTAGCCAGCAGGCAGCGCTGCCGGCGGCGGCTGAGCAGAGACGATTTATATTGACTGTAACTTGTGTTCTATTTATCCGATCAGATTGAAATTTTGGGATCTGATGTTTTTTTACTATTACTATCACATTAGTAAATTTCATAGCGAGACTCCAACTGCTTCACCTACTTTTCTAATTCAACTATATGATAGAGTAGTCCGATCCCAAAAATTTTTAAACTTGATCTGCCTATGGTAATAACAAGCACTGATGCAAACAAGATGCAAAAATTTCAGCTCGATAGCTCTTAAGATGGATGAGTAAAACGCATACGCACAGACGGACAGACGGACATGGGTATATCGACTCAGCTTCTCATGCTGATCAAGAATATATATTTTATGGGGTTGGAAAAGCTTTCTTCTTCCTATTACATACATTTTGGCGACTTTGATATACGGTTTCACCCTATGGGTGCATGGTATAATTAGAAACTTTGGTACACGTGTCATTGATGTAGACTCGAGCCGAATTTGAAGCAAACTTTACCCAATTAGATATTTTTTGTTGTTTTCCAGCGATTACTGTGGAAAATAAGAAAAATGCATTAACATGTGTTTTAGTTTAATTAGGCAAAATCGTTAAAGCATTTTGGTTAGGTGGTAATTTTACTGAGTATATTCACGTAAGTTAGCATGTAAATACAGTTTTATGTGTGTATCTATACGATTTCATTTTATATCTGCAATTTTGTTGTTTTTCTCCCCTGAACAATCCAAATTTACGCACATCCGCATGGTGTCCCTACTCAAAGTTACCCACTGTCACATCGGCCATCACAACACAAAATGGCCACCATCATGGCAGCGGGAGCGGTGGTCGGGCCGCAACCAACGGCAACAGCAACAGCAGCGACAGCAATAGCAACAGTAATGTCGGCCATAATGGCAATGCTGCCACAATGACGACATCCACAACAACAACCGCACCGACGGCAGCCGCGTCAGGTGGAGGCACAACCGCGTTGAACGGAAGGCATCAACAGCACCCGCACCGTGGCAGCGGTACAGATGCGGCGCATCAGTTCCACAACCCACTCAGCAATAGCAATACGCAGTGCAATGAAGTAAATCCCACAATTTATGAAGAGCTCAAACTTGGCCAAGAAGGTGCTGGATTTAAGAAACTTGTGCCATAAATGACAAACGCGCACAACACAAACACACAGTCAGACAGATAGAGTACAGACGAACACCAACCAAGTATAGCTATACAGTATAACCGTATATACATATATCCATATACATATGTATATATACATATACATATTTACATACATATACGTATATATACATATAAATACATATATGCTAAATGTAGACATAGGCCGTGTAAACAGCGCCAAGCGCCACACAGACACACTCATTTATGTACACTGTGACGTGACATCTTTACAAAAAATGCATTGCGAGAAAATTTTGGGTACATTTTTTGCGTAGCTAACAAGGTAAAAACTGCAAAATATTTGGGTAGCGTAACGTAATAAATTTGTAGTATGTAACTGTGATTGAAAATAAAAATATAATAATATAAAGAATGCTGTAGCATTATTTGTTTAGTAACAGCAATCAAAAGAGAACGTAAGATTGTGTATTTTTTTAAGCTATTTATTTATTACATTAAATATCTTCAAACAAAAAAAAAATAACAAAAAGGAAAAGTAAAGTTTGCTAGCTACCGAGGCGTTCGGATAATATATTCATTTACATACATATAATGAATGTATATAATAAGATGTAATATGATAAAATGCATGTATACGGCTACTAATACATACATAGGTGAATTTGCATTCCACTCACTGCTTATTCCTTATGCCATTCATTAATAATATGTTAAATTCATCGATTTGATGTGCAGTCAAACTGCGTAAGTAATAGGCAGCGGAAGGCACCAGAAGGGAAATAAGGTAACGTATATACAGACATACATGCATATGTATATGGTTAATGGTTATATCCAAAACTGATAAACAGATAAATTAGAAACTCAAGTGGACAAAGAAAATCTAACACAAAGAAGTCACTTAATAGGGAACGCACAATCAAATAGGAGTGTAAGTAATTGAACAATTATTAAATACAAATCAAATTGATTCAAGATCTTGAGTTTATAAAATATGTAATATGCTGTAATTATATACATATGTATAGTAGTTGTATAACTACGATGCTTATTTTCATCTACTCCTTTTCTTGCTGTGTATGTTAGGAATAAACAACGTTCTTAGTACAATATTAAAGGATGGCCTCTTCTTTCTCTGTCCTCACTCCTTTATACTCATACTCATATTCAAGTATCTTCTCTATCTCATTTTGACGGAATGTTGATCCCTCTGACGATGTTTGTTCATGTAATGTTGCATGCAGTAAGGCGTAGTATTATGTACTACACACACACACGCACACACACACACACACACACACACACACACACACACACACACACACAAACATAAAGTTATACATCGACAGAGATGTGCAAAGATGAGCCATAGTATTATTATTAGTATGGCATAAGGATGGAAGAAGTTTAACTTACATATGTAAATTTATTTTTATTAGAATATCTAAGATAGCGCTTTCCACAATAATCCGTTATGGTCTGATACTGATATCAGGATGATGCCATCATGACAGGCTGGTGGCACAGAATATTATTATGATTTAGTTACAAATGTAAGAAGGCAGCTAAGAATTTTAGATAAATGATAATAAGAGAAGTGCGTTGAGCTGAGAGTAAATATCAAAATGAAGAGATTCTCGAAAAAAAACATATTGCTTTGAATATGTTTCCCCCTTTTTTTATACCCTTGCAGAGGGTATTATAAAATTGGTCAGATGTTTGTAACGCACAGAAGGAGACGTTTCCGACCATATAAAGTATATATATTCTTGATCAGCTGAGTTGATATAGCCATGTCCGTCTGTGCGTAAGCGTTTTACTCCGCCATCTTAAGAGCTATCGGGATGAAATTTTTTTTGGGGGCTTTTTATTACCTGGAAAAAATAAAGTATGAAAATCGGGAGAATCGGACCACTATATCATATAGCTCTGGAGGAAACATTTTTGTAAAAATTGGAGTATCGCCAAGAAATTTACCAATATGATAGTATTATATATAAAATCTCAGATTCCAAAATTTGAATCTGATCGGATATACAGAACACATGTTACAGCCGATATAAATCGGTTCAACTTGCTGCCTATTACGTCATCATCAAATCAACAGAGCACACCCATGCACACATACAGACGCAACGCTACATAAACTATATGTGTATGCGTGCGAGTCCTGGCATGCGTGTAAAAGGGGATGGGGAAGAAAAAGAAGAAATTGAAATGATATTTGAAAGGTTCTGTGCATTAATGAATTGAGATACAGAAAAAGAGTTTGGAACATGTAAAAATATTATGGCCATGGACTGCAAGGGTATATAAACTTCGGCACAGCCGATGTTAGCTTCTTTGATATTTTAAATATATAAACATTCATATTTTTCTGCTTGTCTATGTGCTTTTCAAACATCCGCAGTGCTTGCTTAGTCCAATCGCTCTGAATAAACTGCTGCTTGAATTATGCAACACGTTTAAGTGCCCCATGCATTCATTATACTCTCACATACAACCCCTCCCCACATGCATCTTTAGCAATAGAAGTTGCTTGCCTCTGCCAGGAAAGAAAGAGGAAAACGGAAAGAAAGAACAATCCACATCAAAAAGGGTGACGGTGACCGAATGGAGATGAAAATGTCGACAGTACCAGATAAAATGAAAAATTTACAAGTATATGATATTGTGTGATGTCCATTTTGAGGCTGACTGGAACACCTTGGATTTACAGTACTATTATGACTTCTTGTTATACCCTTGCTAAGGGGGTATTACCCTTGCAGAGGGTATTATAAAATTGGTCAGATGTTTGTAACGCACAGAAGGAGACGTTTCCGACCCTATAAAGTATATATATTTTTGATCAGCATGAGAAGCTGAGTTGATATAGCCAGGTCCGCCTGTCCGTCCGTCTGTGCGTATGCGTTTTACTCAGCCATCTTAAGAGCTATCGGGATGAAATTTTTTTTGGGGCTTTTTATTACCTGGAAAAAATAAAGTATAAAAATTGGCGGAATCGGACCACTATATCATATAGCTCTGGAGGAAACATTTTTGCAAGAATTGGAGTATCGCCATGAAATTTACCAATATAATAGTATTATATATAAAATCTCAGATCCTAAAATTTGAATCTAATCGGATATATAGAACACAAGTTACAGCCGATATAAATCGCTTCGGCTTGCTGCCTACTACATACGTCATCATCAAATCAACAGAGCACACGCATGCACACATACAGACGCAACGCTACATAAACTATATGTGTATGCGTGCAAATCGCGGAATGCGTGTAAAAGAGGATGTGGAAGAAGAAGAAGAAATTGAAATGATATTTGAAAGGTTCTGTGCACTAATGAATTGAGATACAGAAAAAGAGTTTGGAACATGTAAAAATATTATGGCCATGGACTGCAAGGGTATATAAACTTCGGCACAGCCGAATTTAGCTTCTTTGATATTTCAAAAGTAAGTTTTATTTTGAGCAAAAAAAAATATATATATATTTTTATAATTTTTAATCATTATTCTTAATTTTTATTTCTTCTGTTCAAAAGAGATTTTTATGAATGATTTTTATTCAATTACTAAAAACTAATGATATATCTTGGAAAAAAAAAAAAAAAAAAAATAAATGTAATTATTATCATGTAATTTGGATACCCTTTCGAAAAGGGTATATTAATTTTGTTGAGAAGTGTGCAACGCATAGAAGGAAGCATCACCGACCATATATAGGATATATATTTTGATCAGCATGGGTGTTTTGGCTTGCTGCTTCTCACACTTTTTATTTCAGTTGACATAAAAATATGGTTTATTTCGTCTTTTATTAAATTTGAAGGGGAAAAATTCTAAAAGCTTGTTTTTGTGCAATTAATCAAGAAAATTTATATGCTTAGAGGAATTGTAGCAAAAAGTTGTTTATGGCTGAAAAATGTCTCGTTTTTTAACGCAAATTATAATTCAGACTTAAATATTCATCGATTTCATATGGCAGTTCAGACGGTTCAGTATAAATATTCGGGTACTACAGCCGAATAGTCTTTTTATTAGTGTCCTCTGTGTACAAATACATAACCGACTTTGATCCGGCAAAAATTGCTACTCTCCAGCGCCACTTGGTGGCGGCAGGTATCAATGAACATATTACACGAATCCTCTCCATGGAAAATATATATATTGTCGGTTGAACGGTACAGAAGTCGCTACTCTGCGGTGCCATCTTGTAGCTAGTGGCATCAATTAACATATTTTACAATCCTTTCTTCAATGATTCATTAGACTTTGTCTTGAGGATATATGATTGAGGATATATGTACCTATATTTATGTATTGTATATATATAGATAGTATTTGGCGTTTAAATAGTGAAAGAAAATGGAAAAAAAACCTTTAGGATACCCTTTCTTTGTCATATTTTCCAATACTTATAGAACATAAGTTTTAACTGACATAAATATTTCCTTCAGTGGAAGCAAGGCTATACGTGTTCCCGGCTTCATTTAAAGTTGGTTAAACGAATTTGATGGTCTATACACAATTTACATTTTTTTTATCTTACTCATCCGTCCAAATTTAGAGTATGGAAAAAAAAAACTAAAATCGACTGCTTTGAAACGCAGTAGTCCAGTAGGTTTCTCCCTAATTATCTTTACTTTTCAATTAATATAAAATTATTATAGGTGTTTTTTTTTTATGCACAAGGTTCTAAATGGCTGAGTTATTGGCTGCGGTTAATCTATCGATACCACGTTGATGCTCTATGGTCTAGAGTCTAGACTCTAGACATCTCAACATTCCTTTAAATGTAACTCGCTGTGATACTAAGTACATACACCTTACATAAAACTTTTCAGATCTTTTTGGTAATTTAGTTTTTTTTTTTTATTACTCGTTTGCTTGCAAAGTAGTATAAATCCCAGTATATCCTTCGTCCATGTGATTTTCAATGAAAAAAACAAAATCCGACAAAGCGAAACCTTTAAGTTTAGTAAAAAATTACCAAAGTTAAATGAACTCTCAGTGGTAGATCTTAAAAGCCAATATTACAGTATGTCAAGTGATTTATGTATGTAGAAACGGATTCAGTTTTTATTTATCGCTAAACTAATAAATCTTGTCATAAAAATGGAAAATATTGTATACGCCATTGAAGTTGGCCTAGAACAAAGCAAATTAAAAAAATAATAGTCAAAAAGATTCCACAACAAAAAATAATAAAAACAAATACACAACAAAAGGATGTGGATGGGAAAGGCAAATGTTGTTATTAAGCATGATTTTTTCGTTTTCTTTATTTTATGATTTTATTTATTCGCTTCCGGCCAACAAACAATTAAATGAACTGCAAACGCGGAAAAACAGACACACTACGTATCAAAGTCCAGTGGGTGAGTACAACTTGATACGATTAATTATACCATGCACAGCCGAGTCAATGTAGTTATGTTTGGCCGTATGACCACCATCTTTGCAAAATGGCACGTAAAAAATATTAATACATGTACAAATATACATACTTATTTTCGCATTTGGTGTTATTAATTAAAAGCAATAGTTGTTGTACTCGCTGCATGGCATACCTAAGTCGGTCCGATGATTTACATTATTTTTTAATGACCTGTTCCTAAATTTTTTGTTTTTTTTTTTGTTTCCTTTCGCGTAGTGTTTTTATTTATTAGTAAAATCCTTACATTTTTTATGATTATTACGTTTGCGTGAAATTTTTACAGCATCTATACAAATCAGTTTTTTTTCGCTTTCACAAGGCCTACGAATTTTAATTGTCGAGACGCGGACACAGGGCAATACGTCGAGCACAAAAGTTGGGTTTAATAGCAGAAATCGCGTGAAATTTTTACATTAAGAATACGAACACTGAAACATGGAGAAGCAGGATTGACAGAGAAGGCCGAGGACCCCGATGAAGCTGTTTTTTGTTCTTAAATATGTGTACATATATGTATAGTAATAATAATCACGAAAATGGCAAATCTATACAAACAAAGAAACATAAAAAAATAACACATTTTTCTCTAATAATAAGTAGAGTTTAAACTCGGGTCCCTATGCGAAATACTACAATCCATCAAATGCAGAATAAAATTAGAGGGCCGGGGATAACTTCGGCCATGCCGAAGTTTGTATACCTTTTGTGGATACTCTTCAACACAAAAAGCGCCTTATAAAAAAATTCAAAGTTCATTTGTATATGTACATACAATATTGTTATTTGATTTTAAGCAAATGACAGAATTTAAATATATTACCTGCGGACAAGTTTTTGTAATTAATATTATTTTTCGACCGATTGTTCCTATTATAGCAATTTGACATAGTCATTAACACTTATATTAAGCGAATAAATATTAATATTGACAATCGCAATGTTATTGTTAAAAGTCCCTGTTTCGATGTTTGCCGGAAGGGTATAATTAATGTTTTAACCACTTAACCAAACATTAATTATCGACTAATATGAAAAGTGGAAACTGTCGTAAAATATTCGAAGCTATCTTTAGCACGGTTGTATTTATTATGTCTTTCCCTTAATTGCGTATGTAGCTTTAATAAAAAAAGGCCCTGTTGAATTTCGCAATTTGTTAAAGGTCAAATTTCAAAATTATAATCACATTTTTTGACTGTATTTCTACCATCTTTATTAAATAACCAATTACCTGTAATTATTTTATCCATTAGGTTACCTAACAAAAATGAAGTAAGTAGTTTCGCCGACTTTGGGGCCGTTGCTCATTTTACAGAGTTTTTAAACCGAAAGAGCGAGCTGAAAATTGAATTCAATTAAATTGAAAATCAACAAGCATTTGAAACAAAATTTCTCAAGCTTTAACATTAATGGTTGCCACGAGTGTTGGGTATCCGTGGTGCTTTAATATTTAAGGTTTAAGTCAAAAAATATTTTAAATCATATTTTTCCTCTAAAAATTGATTTGCTTTTTAATCACAAATGAATTTCATTTTTTGTTTTAAACGACCATATAACGTTTCTTAACCCTCTAATGCTCGTGAGTTTTTAGTCGATTGTCATTAAATATAACAAACAATGAAAACTAATACTGTTTTTAAAATTTTGCAAATTTTTTTAAGTTGGGAATAAACAAATGAAACTTTTTAAAATAAATGAATTTCCCTAATGATTTAAAAAATGGTCAGTATTAATGATTTTATAAAGTATCGATATGTGCCTTGAGACACTCTTGGGCATTAGAGGGTTAATGTTTTAATTCGATTTTTAAACAACATGAAGTGAGTAAGTCGTCTCCCCAACTTCGGTATACCATGAACCAGGTGAAAATATATTTTAAACTTCCGAGACCAAATGGATGTCTTTTAAATTCTTTTTGCATGCCTCATAGCATATGAGTGAAACTCGTTTATACGTACATATGTATGTATAGTTTCCATGTTTCTAGTCCGATTTTAGTAAAATTTGGAAGGTTGGTAGATATTAATACGGTTAATTGCGGGTGGCAATTGGTTTTTTCTAGGACATGGCTAGATAGACTGCGCTGTTGATCCTGATCAAGAAAATATATCCTTAATGGGATCGGATATATGCATGGTATAATTATATAATAATCGCTTTCCCAGCTCCGGCCTTATGGCTCTACCTAGGGAAAATCTTTTTAAACATACCTTGGCTATTTTCAGTACGATTTAAATTTGAAATGCGGGTTAAGTTAACGATTGTTAACACTAATTAGTGGCTTTAGCTAAGCTAGTCTGCGGAAAAATCAGTTTTATTAAAATAACCATGGCGTGTGAGATGCTTGGGCAAAGATATGAATTAAACTTATCGAAATGATGTAGATCTCTCGCGAATGTGCTGCCCCCAAGAGTCAGATTGAATTGAAAGGTGAATTACAAAGATTCGGTTCAATAGCTGAATTGAAACACTTGCTAGAGTGTATAAAATCCGTTGGACGGGCACTTACATTCCCGAATGCTCTCTTACACACACTGTTGTACAATAACAAATTACTTTTTATGGCAGTATATGTAAGTAGTTGAATGGCAATAAAATGTTACCCCAAATAACGTGCTAATTGCATTGTTTACAAGCAATCCCCTTATATACATACATACATACTTACACAGATATGTATGTACTTACATATATAAGTATGAGTGTTTGTGTGTATCCACCACAACCGTTCTGTTTACAAAAATATTATTGCTGTAAATATGTCGCATTAATGTAAATAAATACAAATGGCGCAATGGCTTACATCAGGCGTAAGGAATAAGCAGACCTATAATCTGGCTGATTTTATTTTATTACATTTGATTATTGGAATACATACATATATGTATGTATGTAGCTGTTAAAACTGTCATACAAATATGGGCAAGGTATAAGAGGGACAGGGAGAGAAAATAGCTAAAATGGCAACAGCGGGTGCGTACACAATATTGATGAGAGGCATAGAGACATCAAATAATTGGGCTTATTAATGTGAAACATTAAAAGTGCTCGAAGCGAGCATGGAACTGTTCTTTGCTAAACGGAACAAAACTGTATCCAAATTCGATGTACCGATTTGAAAAATCGTGGTCCTGGTTTTTGATGGTTGAAAAGTGTCTTTTTATACCATACACCCATAGGCAGAAATGGTATATTAAAGTGGCCAAAGTGTATGTAACAGGCAGAAGGAAGCTTTTCCGACCCCATAAATTATATATATTCTTAATCAGCATCAACAGCCGAGACGATCTAGCCATGTCCGTCTGTCCGTCCGTCTGTCCGTCCGTCTGTCCGTCCGTCTGTCCGTATGAACACCTAGATCTCGGAGACTACAAGAGCTAGAGTCACCAAATTCGGTATGTAGTCTCGTGTAATATGTACACTTATCGAGTTTGTTTCAAATTTTTGACACGCCCCTTTTCGCCCCGTAATTTGAAAAAACTCGATTATATCCCGTAATTTTCTACCTTTTGCAATCAAATTTAGCACACTTAAATTTGATACTTATATCCAGCAAAACACCAAATTTGATTTTCAAATTACGGGGGCGGAAAGGGGCGTGGCAAAATCTTTACACATAAAAATTGTGCGCATTTACTTAGCAAATATACATACCAACTATGGTGTCTCTAGCTAGAATAGTTTTTGAGAAAATCGGTTTTTAGTGGTCGTGGAAACAAACTCGATAAGCGTACATATTACAGGAGACTACATACCAAATTTGGTGACTCTAGCTCTTGTAGTCTCCGAGATCTAGGTGTTCATACGGACGGACGGACGGACATGGCTAGATCGTCTCGACTGTTGATGCTGATCAAGAATATATATAGTTTATGGGGTCGGAAAAGCTTCCTTCTGCCTGTTACATACATTTTGGCGACTTTAATATACCATTTCACCCTATGGTATGGTATAAAAATACGAAAATGCATTTGTTATTATAAATTTGAAATATTTGTTTTACTGGTGTATGGTATACCTCATTTGACCTTAAGCCGGTTTTGATAGTTTAAATCAGGGACCGTAAATAATGATTCGAGCACCCTAGCGCCCCCACCAGCCAACGGCCAACTCCGGCCATATGGAAAAACGTTCATATGCATAACTTGGCTATTTTTATTCCGATTTTGATCAAATTTGGTATTTTGCTGGATATTAGTATCAAATTTAAGTGTGCTAAATTTGATTGCACAAGGTTGAAAATTACGGGAGATAATCGAGTTTTTTCAAATTACGGGGGCGGAAAGAGGCGTGGCAAAATCTTTACACATCAAAAATGTGCGCAATTACTAAGCAAATATTCATACCAAATTTTGTGTCTCTAGCTAGAATAGTTTTTGAGAAAATCGGTTTTATTTAATTTGCGGGGGCGGTAGGGGGCGTGGCAAAATTTTTACAAATACAAAACGTGCGCATTTACTTAGCAAATATACATACCGAATTTTGTGTCTCTAGTTGCTATAGTGTTTGAGAAAATCGGTTTTATTTAATTTGCGGGGGCGGTAGGGGGCGTGGCAAAAATTTGCAAATACAAAATGTGCGCGTTTACTAAGCGAATATACATACCAAATTTTGTGTCTCTAGTTGCTATGGTGTTTGAGAAAATCGGTTTTATATCATTTGCGGGGGCGGTAGGGGGCGTGGCAAACATTTGAAACAAACTCGATAAGCGTACATATGACACGAGTCTACATACCAAATTTGGTGGCTCTAGCTCTTATAGTCTCCGAGATCTAGGTGTTCATACAGACGGACGGACGGACGGACGGACGGACGGACGGACGGACAGACGGACATGGCTAGATCGTCTCGGCTGTTGATGCTGATCAAGAATATATATACTTTATGGGGTCGGAAAAGCTTCCTTCTGCCTGTTACATACATTTTAGCGACTTTAATATACCATTTTCACCCTATGGGTGTATGGTATAATGAAGTAAGTAAGTCGTCTCGCCGACTTGGATATACCATACACCAGTAAAACAAATATTTTAAATTTACAATAACCAATGCATTTTCTTATTTAAAAACTGTTCACATGCTTTTCACAAGCATATCTTAGTATTTCGCTCATTCAAGCAAACGAGCACCCTAGCGCCCCCACCAGCCAACGGCCACTTCCGGCCATATGGAAAAACGTTTATATGCATAACTTGGCTATTTTTATTCCGATTTTGATCAAATTTGGTATTTTGCTTGATATTAGTATCAAATTTAAGTGTGCTAAATTTGATTGCACAAGGTAGAAAATTACGGGAGATAATCGAGTTTTTTCAAATTACGTGGGCGGAGGGGGGCGTGGCAAAAACTTTACACATCAAAAATGTGCGCAATTATTAAGCAAATATTCATACCAAATTTTGTGTCTCTAGCTAGAATAGTTTTTGAGAAAATCGGTTTTATTTGATTTGCGGGGGCGGTAGGGGGCGTGGCAAAATTTTTATAAATACAAAATGTGCGCGTTTACTAAGCAAATATACATACCAAATTTTGTGTCTCTAGTTGCTATGGTGTTTAAGAAAATCGGTTTTATATCATTTGCGGGGGCGGTAGGGGGCGTGGCAAACATTTGAAACAAACTCGATAAGCGTACATATGACACGAGTCTACATACTAAATTTGGTGGCTCTAGCTCTTATAGTCTCCGAGATCTAGGTGTTCATACAGACGGACGGACGGACGGACGGACGGACGGACGGACGGACAGACAGACAGACGGACATGGCTAGATCGTCTCGGCTGTTGATGCTGATCAAGAATATATATACTTTATGGGGTCGGAATAGCTTCCTTACATACATTTTGACAACTTTAAAATGCCATTTCATGCTATAGGTGAATGGTATAAAAAATGAAGTAAGTAAGTCGTCTCGCCGACTTGGATATACCATACACCAGTAAAACAAATATTTTAAATTTACAATAACCAATGCATTTTCTTATTTAAAAACTGTTCACATGCTTTTCACAAGCATATCTTAGTATTTCGCTCATTCAAGCAAACGAGCACCCTAGCGCCCCCACCAGCCAACGGCCACTTCCGGCCATATGGAAAAACGTTTATATGCATAACTTGGCTATTTTTATTCCGATTTTGATCAAGTTTGGTATTTTGCTTGATATTAGTATCAAATTTAAGTGTGCTAAATTTGATTGCACAAGGTAGAAAATTACGGGAGATAATCGAGTTTTTTCAAATTACGGGGGCGGAGGGGGGCGTGGCAAAAACTTTACACATCAAAAATGTGCGCAATTATTAAGCAAATATTCATACCAAATTTTGTGTCTCTAGCTAGAATAGTTTTTGAGAAAATCGGTTTTATTTGATTTGCGGGGGCGGTAGGGGGCGTGGCAAAATTTTTATAAACACAAAATGTGCGCATTTACTAAGCAAATATACATACCAAATTTTGTGTCTCTAGTTGCTATAGTTTTTGAGAAAATCGGTTTTATTTGATTTGCGCGGGCGGTAGGGGGCGTGGCAAAATTTTTCTAAATACAAAATGTGCGCGTTTACTAAGCAAATATACATACCAAATTTTGTGTCTCTAGTTGCTATGGTGTTTAAGAAAATCGGTTTTATATCATTTGCGGGGGCGGTAGGGGGCGTGGCAAACATTTGAAACAAACTCGATAAGCGTACATATGACACGAGTCTACATACTAAATTTGGTGGCTCTAGCTCTTATAGTCTCCGAGATCTAGGTGTTCATACAGACGGACGGACGGACGGACGGACGGACGGACAGACAGACGGACATGGCTAGATCGTCTCGGCTGTTGATGCTGATCAAGAATATATATACTTTATGGGGTCGGAAAAGCTTCCTTCTGCCTGTTATAGATGCTGATTTCTAGAACTTTCTCTCTCCTTTTCTGTGGTGTGCACTGAGAATTCGTTTTTAAAAGTTTGTTTGACAAATGCCGATTATAGCTAGAATATTAACATAGTTTTACCTTGAACCTTAACCTACTTGATCTGATATTTCATCAGGGTTGAAGACTACTTTAATCTAAGGCCAGAAAAAATATTCTTTTAGTACTGCATATTTGTGCTGCAAAGTTACTGGACCGTGTATGAATTAGCCTAAGTTGGATGGATCATACGGGTGGGCTTACGGCCTTTCAGTTCACGGTCTCTTCAATGTTCCTATCAATGGGGCCTAGTCTTGTTTGGCTAGGCTGTGTGTCGGCTTGTTCAAACTACCGGCTCAAGCCAGAACTATAGATGTACATATACTATTCACATACTATTTAGATACATAAAGCACATATTTAAAAAGTCCTAAGAAATTATCTGCCAGAAAGAAATGCAAACGGTAAAAAAAAAATATTTTGTATTGGTTAGTTACTCCATTCGCTTACCAAGCGATCATGTGGGCACTTTGCCAATCAAATTTTGACAGCATTTGCACTTTGTCAAACTGCAGATTTTTTTTTTACTAGCAGCAGGCGATTTTCTATTCTCCAATTTGTTTTTGATGAAGGGTAAATTTTTTGTGGAATTTGCTGCCAATCATCAAGCTGTTTAATTAATAAATCACTTTAAAATTAGTTTGCCAACTTCAGTCAACTTAAGCGGCGACGTCAAATTAGTGAAAGTTAATTAAAACTGTTTAAATTGCAAACTATTATATAATGTTTCAACACGTACACGCGCGCGAGAAATTCCTGTGAAGTTGAGCAACCGTAAAGGCACAACCCAGGCACAAATCATATGGTTTTTGAAACAAAACGTTAAATGAGAGAAATTAAAAACCGAGCGCTTACCGTAGTTTGAAAAAAAGAATGATTTACATGCTTATAAAGACTTAAACAAAAAACCAAAAAGGGGAGGTTTGTTGTATACTCTTAAAAACTGTTTTTTTCCCATAGTCGAAAAAGTTCGTTCGGTTTGATAGAAAATTTGACTTTTTAACTCATAGTGTTGATAAGAAAAATCTATACTCTTCTTAGGAAGTGTATAAAAATGTCAAGTTGTGTGCGGCGGAAGGCAGCCTCCCGTCTATCATTCCGTCTACCTACGAAACGCGGGGGCGTGGGGGCACGTACGTGTGACGCAACAATTTGCATATAAAAAGGGTTGTTAGATTTTAAATTGCTGGGTCCTGGTCTATTGCTGCTGGTGCTTGTACTGGGCTTGAGTTTGAGTTTGCTCCTCGGCCTATTATAAGCATTAGAGCCTCAGATATGGGCGCACATTAAGATAAGGCACTTACGCTACGTTTACACCGAGATGTAGTCGATCTAGGTAGTGGAAGGAGCCGCAGTCACACTCCCAGTTACCTACGCAAAAGTTAATTTATGCGGGCATCGTTCCACAAGTGAGTCTGCCTTGTTGAAATTTTAATTAAAGGGAAAATATTTAAAGGATGCAGCGGCAAAAAAAGAGGTAATTCTGAATAGAGTTTGAAGCAAGGGTTGAAGCTGGGGGGAGTTAGGTGACCGGTAGTCGTGTGTATCAGCGGGTACGCAACCTGCATTACGATGGAAGCTTTTTGAACTTTAGCGCTGAGCCTGTCATTTAAAACACTTGGAAAGTACTTGACTTTCACACGGACTTTTGCCTAATTCCTAACGATGCAATACTTACATTCACCGGTGAATTTTACTCAAAGAAGCACTACCTTGTTTCACACATTTTACCAACATGATGTACATACATATGTACATATATATTAAAGGATGTACATTCTACCCACACTGCAGTGTTCTGCACATATCTTTTTATACCATCCTTTTATACTAGTGTGATCAGCATCATCAGCCGAGTCAATCTAGTATGATATCTGGATCTCGGAAACTAAGTACATATACATAGCTCGCAAATGACAGTTGATCGTTTTTTCTTATTTGATCTGCTTCGTATCATAACCGAAAAGATTGTCCAGAAACGATCTCGCTCTGAGCGGCTCTCTTTGTTTTGTTTTGAATTGGTTTTTGTCAAGCGCTTTGCATTGACTCATTCGTGTGACGCTCTCAAATGAGCAAATCGTAAAGAGTAATACGATTTTCGCTCACACAAAGAGTCTCAACAAAAGACAGTTTGACTAAAAAACTCAACAGAAATGATCTTTGCCTATCGTGTGCATGTAAATACATACACACATATACATAAATGTAAATAAGAATGAAAATAATAAAAAAACAATGTTTTGTTTTGTTTTTTAAGGAACAATAATTTTATTTTGTTTTTCATAATATTAATTTTTTTTTTAAATGGAGTTTAGTATAACAACTAATAACGCGTTAAGATTTTCAGCAGATATAGAGCTTCGTCTTTCACTTAAAATAAAGTGAAGGGCTGAAAATGCTCGTTCTACAGATACCTGAGTTGCCGGTGTTGCTAGAACAACGTGCGCGAGTGCACTCAAATGTGGCAACTTAAGTCTGAGATCATTAAAAAACTCCAAAACATTGGTGTTTAATGGTAAACGACCATATATTGAGTCAAAACTTTCAATGTCAGCATAAATTTTTAAAAGTTTTGCAGAGACATTGTCTTCTTTGATTTCTGTCACTGTCTGGACATCATCTAAATATGCCGACAAAAGTGTTTTCTCTTCAGCCGAGGATGCAATCGAAAAAGTTGAAGATAATGATACGTTCATATCTTCAGATGCAGGAACTTCAAGCGCTGGAACATTTTGTGCTGTCTGTAATAATAGAGCAATAATAATGTTAACATCTTTCTTTGATGTTAGTTTTGTATTACTTTTCCACGAAGACAATTTTAATTGTTAATACAAGTAACTACTAACATGAAACATAAATGACACAGGACAACAATTTTAACCATTCTGCAACTTACATTCTTTAACTCGAATAACCTATATGCAATTTTCTTTAAATTAAGCTTTGCCACCCTTTTCTGGTCATTACTCAATATGCAATTAACTCTTGGGTCCATGAAAATGGCAGCTAACAATGCTTCATTTTCTAAAAGTTTTAACTCTCTTATCTTAATCTGGGCCAACAGTTTCTTTTTTATGAAATTTGTACTTTTTTCGCATGCCAATTTAAGCTCCATCCAAATAATAAAAAACTCACTAAAAACTAGATTTTTATCTTGCAACTTTAAGGTAGCTTCATATGATTCCTTAAAGGCGTCAATATAAGACTCCATCCAGTCCCAATCTGCGTCAACATAAATGTAAGACTCGGTAGTCAGAAAGTCCTTTAAATCAACCAATTTTGTCATCATCAAATAAGTTGAATTCCATCTTGTTATGACGTCAAGCGATGGGATGTTTTTTTTATGTTCGATTAATAAACGTCTGTACAGGTAACAAATATACAAAGATGTATTATATATATTTATGAAATAAATAAACATTACTTACTTATTAGTTTCTGTGCGCAGCATTTTGCATAATGTGCGACAAGAAGAAATTTTATCGTTAATTTCGTTGACCTTATTCACATCAGTTACACACAATTGCAAGGTGTGTGCTGCACATCTCACTAGGTGAATATTGGCCAACTCAATGGTGTCTAGCTCATTCATAACACTTTCACCACTAACCATAGAATACATAGATGCGTCAAACTCAAGATTTTTTGATTACAAACGCTAGCCTGAGCCTGGAACCCCAGAGAACTTCGGCAAAAGCCGAACAGCCTAGAACCCCAGAGAGCGGCCGCAGCGAGAGCGAAAAACGTTTGCTCGCAGCAGTGTCGCTACGCATCGAAAATAATTCAGTCTGCCACAGATCGCAGAACGATGAACGCATGTCTGTGTCGCTGTGTTCTCGTTTTGCATATGTATGTGTACACTCGTCGGTACATGCTCAGGCTTCGTAGTGTGTGTGAGACGTGAAGTTGTACAACATCGCATTTCAATCGCTGGCTCGTAGACTTTTTGAGTTTTCGACGAGCTAGCGACAATGCGAGAATGAGATGCGTGCTTAACTACAGAACTCGACGGCACTTCTCAAAGTGTCGACGTGGCTCTGTTGTTAGTGTGCTCGCTTGGCGATCGGGCGGCCGGGGTTCGGGTCCCATCTTGGCCGAAGTTTTATATTTTATATTTTTATATTTTTTTTGATACATTTTTATTTACTTTACCTCTGCAAGGGTATAAAAAGTAAATAACTTTACCTCTGCAAGGGTATAAAAAGTAAATAAAAATGTATCAAAAAAAATATAAAAATATAAAATATAAAACTTCGGCCAAGATGGGACTCGAACCCCGGCCGCCCGATCGCTAAGCGAGCACACTAACAACAGAGCCACGTCGACACTTTGAGAAGTGCCGTCGAGTTCTGTAGTTAAGCACGCATCTCATTCTCGCATTGTCGCTAGCTCGTCGAAAACTCAAAAAGTCTACGAGCCAGCGATTGAAATGCGATGTTGTACAACTTCACGTCTCACACACACTACGAAGCCTGAGCATGTACCGACGAGTGTACACATACATATGCAAAACGAGAACACAGCGACACAGACATGCGTTCATCGTTCTGCGATCTGTGGCAGACTGAATTATTTTCGATGCGTAGCGACACTGCTGCGAGCAAACGTTTTTCGCTCTCGCTGCGGCCGCTCTCTGGGGTTCTAGGCTGTTCGGCTTTTGCCGAAGTTCTCTGGGGTTCCAGGCTCTGGCTAGCGTTTGTAATCAAAAAATCTTGAGTTTGACGCATCTATGTATTCTATGGTTAGTGCTTTCACCTTGCGTATCGTCGTTAAAAAGACAGTCCTCTGTAGCATCGTTTAAAACTTGAACTGCTTTTATCATATTTCTTCCGTTGTCAGATGTTATACTGTATGGATAAATGTAATATTATTTTAAAACATACATATATTTTCTGTAATTCAAACTTTACCTGAAAATTTGTTCCACATTTATATCATAATCCATTAAAATATCTAAAATTTTCTGCTTTATGTATGCACCTGTGTGGGACTCCTCGAGTTGGATCATGCCCAACGTTTTTACAACAATTTCAGTTGTATAAAGGCTTGCATCGATTAACTGCAAATTTACACCTAAAATGGATTTATCCATTCTAGTGGCAACATCGATTTTGAGTGACACCAGTTTATCTTTAACTAAAGCTTTAATGTTTTCTTTAATTGAGTGCTCTTTGACTTTTACAAAATTTATAACATTGCGCGAAGTTATTGGGTTCATGCCTAGTGAACTATAAATTGGATTCATTATATCCATAAAGCCTTCACTGTCCAGAAAAAGAAAAGGTTTTCCATCCGTAGTCACTATTTTAATAATTGAAGAAATAATGGATTCTTCACTCGTGAGGTATGATATTTTTCTTTTTTTTTACACTCTCTTGTACTTGGGAGTCCCCGCTCTTGCTCCACTCATTAAAAATGTTACCGTGTTTTATTGTCAAATGCCGTCTTAAATTTGTTAAATATGTCCCAGACATTTTAAAACCGCAAACATTACACATAGATTTATTTTCTTCGGCAATGAATCTAAAAAAATGATGAACTTTTTTAATTTCGTCTTTTCCCATTTTGCAAAAACTATAATGCTCCGCACACACTGACTTCACAAACGCAATTAACATGTACATATGTATCTTGCAAAGAAAAAGAACGCATCAATCGCGTGTGCGTACCCATACATACGCAAAAGACAATTTGCTTCATTTAACTCAAGAAATCGATCAGTGTTTGACTTGAGCGAAACGAAAACAGAAATAACTGTCTCGATCAGAGCGCGAGCGAGCTAAGTCAGTCGCGACAAAAACAGTTTCTGTCTGAGTCTTTTTAATTGTGTCAGTAACTTATTTGCAGACAATGGAAAAGTGTCAACAGTTATTTGCGAGCTATATGTAACATATAAGAAAGATTATGGGTAAGCGAGACAGCATGCATGTAAAGAGGATTTTATATACATATGTACATATGTATGTACATACACTTTTTATTATAATTTGTAAACAGTTGTTTCATTTGGTGCTTGGTATACTGAAGTCGCCGACACAATTTACCTAGTCTTTTTGTCCCAATGAAAAAAATTTTTTTTTTTTTTTTTAACGTTTAATATATATATTTGTTGAATCTACTCTTAAATTAGAGCCTAACAACAAGTTTGAGATATTTTTCTTAGACTACTACTTAAGATAAATCCTGGGGATGGCGGCCCTAATCACTTGTTATTGGGTTGGTCTGTCATTTCTTTTAAGACGAGTTCTATTATTAGTTCGCGTAAGGGAATTGGCAAGAACATTTGGGTGTGCATCCAGTTTCGCAGAATACTTTAGTTGTTGAGTACCTATTTCAGATTTTACGCTAGGTATATTTAGATCATTTTGAATGTTGTCGTTTCGTATATACCACGGCGCCCCCGTGATTGATCTTACAATCTTCGACTGCGCTCTTTGTATAATATCGACATTGCTGGTACTTGCATTTCCCCATAGTACGGCTCCGTAAGTCCAGATGGGTTTCAGTACGGAGTTGTATAGGAGGACTTTATACTCCAGACGTAGAGGGGACCGAGCATTGATGATCCAATGTAGGCTACTCGCTTTCAGTTTAAGCTGTGACTTTTTTGCTTCGATGTGCTTGCGCCAAGTTAGTCTTCTGTCTAGGTGGATGCCAAGGTAAGTGACATCCGCGGCTTGAGGAACTGGTACGTTGTTTAGCATTAGAGCTGGACAGTTTCTTCTGTTAAGCGTAAATGTAACATGTTTGCATTTCTGCTCGTTGACCCGGATACGCCAGGTTGCTAGCCATTCCTCTACCACCTTAAGGTGTTCCTCTAGTTTTGCAGAGGCTTGTATTGGACATTTGGATCTGCTAAGGATTGCCGTGTCATCGGCAAAAGTGGACGTTGTAAGTCCTAAACTCGTTGGTAAGTCTGCAGTGTACAGCAGGTAGAGCAATGGGCCGAGTACACTGCCTTGCGGTACACCAGCTTTGATTTCAAAATCAGCGGAGACGGAGCCATTACATCTAACAGCGAATTTCCTATTGTAAAGGTAAGATTCCATGAGTTTGTGTGTGTACTGTGGCAGTTTTTGCCGGATTTTGAACATCAGACCCTCCAGCCAAACTCTATCGAAAGCCTGGGCAACGTCGAGAAAGACAGCCGCACAGTATTCTTTTAGTTCGAATGCTGTTCGTATTTCGGATGTTATGCGATTGACTTGTTCAATTGTACCATGTTTTTCGCGGAAGCCAAACTGGTGTGAAGGGATTGTGTTCTCCGATGCCAGAAATGAGTTTAGGCGGATCTGCAGGACCTTTTCAAAAAGCTTTGAAAGACATGGCAGCAAACTAATTGGCCTATAGGATGATGGCTGGGTTTTGTCCTTTCCCACTTTAGGAATCATGATGATAGTGGACTTTTTCCATGTTCTTGGGAAGTAGCTAATTTTTATTATAGCGTTGAACAGTTTGCAGATATATTGTATTGCAATGATAGGGAGTTCTAGGATCATTTTCGGTGTGATTAGGTCATGGCCAGGGGCTTTTTTCGGCTTTAGGTGGTTTTTAATAACTGCAGTGATCTCGTCCGATTGGAGTTCCGAGTACTCACTATCCGTTAATGTGTTCGAAGGGGGAAGTACAGATGAGTTTGATGTTGGATTTGGCTGGAGAACCATTTTAAGATGTGTGGCAAATACGGATGCCCTCTCTTCGTCACTGCGGGCCCATCCACCGGTTGGACTCCTTATCGGTGAAATTGTCTCTGTAGGAGCGCTTAAAGTTGGGTGGGCTTTCCACAGAGGATGTTTAGTGCTGGTTGGACTGAGCTTTTCTATGTATTTCCTTTGAGCCCAGCTTTCCTCTTGTCTTAACGCCTTGGAGAGGTTGCGATTAGCTTGCCTTAGGCGAAGTTTTGCTGCTGGTGATCGAGTAATCTGCCATTCTCTTCTTAGACGTCGTTTTTCCGTTACTAATTGTTCTATCCGCCGGTTCGTAGGCCTGTCAACAGGTTTGGTGTAAGAAGAGGCATGTGGAGTAGATACTCTTGCTGCAGCTCCCATCATCGACTCAAGTGCAGAGACGCACATATCAATGTCCTCTGCAGCATCCAGTTTCGGCGAACAGTCAATGTGGGCACTCATGTACATTTTAAATTTAAGCCAATTTGTTTTGTTGTTTGTAAGCCTATATGGGCGATCAAGTACTTGAGGTCTTGTTAATAATGTGAATAGCACTGGAGAGTGATCGGAAGTTAAATCTAGTAGTGTTTCCGCAGTGATCCGATTACGTGGAATCCTCTTGGTTACTGCGAAATCAATCAAGTCAGGCACTTTCTGTGGATCTGTGGGCCAATAAGTAGGCCTACCCGGTGAGACGCAATCCATCTTATTGAGAGGGTTGACTATTGTGTTGTACAACTGCTTTCCTTTAGGATTTACCAGGCGAGATCCCCAGTGCGTATGTTTGGCGTTATAGTCCCCTGCTGCAATGAAGCGATCTCCGAGTGTGTTAAAGAAATCGGTAAATTCCTTTTCAGAGATTGAGAAGCGTGGTGGGCAGTACAGGGCGACCAATGTAGTGTTGCCGCAGCTGGTTTGGACGGTTATAGCAGTTGCTTGTAGGTGCTGTGTTTCAAATCTGTTGAGGAACGAGTGTTTTATACGGTTTTTGATTAGGATACCGGTCCCGCCATGAGCTTTTCCGTCTGGATGGTTTGTTGCGTAGAAGGTATATTTTGGTATTTGAAAATTATTTTTTGATGTTAAATGTGTTTCCGAAATCAGCAAAACGTCGATTTCACTTGAGTCTAGGAATAGTTGCAGTTCATTTTTGTGCTTGGAGATGCCGTTAGCATTCCAAAGACATAGACGTAGGGAAGCCATTATTTATTCTCGATAAGCTTCTGGATAAGCAGGTTTTGATTCCGCATCAGTTCGTGCATACAGTTTTGCATGAACGTCATAAAAGTGGTCATGTTTTGATTGAGTGAGATCAATAGGGCCTCTAGACCACTTGGAGTTTGCTGGCCAAGCTCTGGTGCACTAGGTTGCGGATTCTGTAGATGGCGGAGTGACGGGGTCTCTTTCGCGGGCTCCGTGTGTCCAGTTCGGAGCACACTAGCGAAGGATACACTAGGACTGGTTGTAGCAGTCATGTTGGATGATCTAACAGCCTTGGCGAAGAAAACCTCCGGTGTAGTTTTGGAGGCGTTGAAGATGATTTTTGGTCCAGCTGGGGGTTTGCGCCCGTTTAGGTGTGATTTAAGATGAAAAAATAGCATTGTTGTTTTTTTTTTTCAAACATGAATTTGCCATTATGAATTTTACTAGTGTTTAACAACTTATCTTTATCTAAGGCGGCAAATAGAATCAGTTCAACGGGAAAGAGAGACATATCTTACAGTCGTTGGAATCGTCTTCGAAGCAAACTGCGCATACGTGGATTACTCTCCATACTCCTGCATCCTCTTATTAAACCCAAGCCCCAGCAATCGACCCAGACGAATCCACTGTTAAATTAATTTGCCAGCTAGGAGACGGGGTGATGGAAAACTCCGTCTAAGCCCCAGCTCCATTTTTAATACGTACGTACCCATCATCATTTACATTTTCGTTCGTCCTTTTCCAAAACGATTAAGCGTGGTGGAACACTTTCGTTTGACTTTCACGCAAACATACATAGTTTGACATACGAAATTAATGAACACTTAAGCGCACGCATAACACATTTATTTTCGGTACGTGTATGCGAGTTTGCATTTGAGTACGCGTGGAAGTGTCTGTGTGTGTGTGTGTGTGTGTGTGTATGCTGTTCTGGTGGCACTTCAACAATAACGACATCGCGCTTTTCAGCAACCGGTGAGCAAAAGTTAAATGTCTTTGGCAGATGAATTTCCGTGTGTCTAGATGACAAGAACTTATACTCTGGCCACATTTTGTCAGCTGCTTAAATGATTAATGGGGTGCCATATAAATTATTAGCTTTAGAGATGAGAAAACATTAGCAACTTATGGGACTTCAGAAACTTTTCCAAGCTGGTCAAGATTACTTTTTGGGAATAATAATCTTAAAAAAATACAGGAAAATTGTATTCTTGCTTAGAACTCCGCTTTATTACTCAAACATCTTTTTTGACCACAATTATTTTCCGACCCGATTACTCCCATGGGATTTAATCAACTACTAAAACCGAACCCGTAATTGTCAATTGGAAACGGTGGTTTATTCCATTTTAAACATTTTGCCTTTAATGGTGGTGGCATTATAAATTTTAGCCTTGAAAACGACGCTTCAAGTTGAGACTCTCAGCACTGATTTGTCTTGCAGGAATACCTAGAACTACTTTTGATAATTGTGCCAAGTGCACGGAATTTCCACACAAGAAGAGGACGATTAATTTAATTTTTCTTTGCTTCACTCGAAGTCGTAAAGCTTAACTTCTTAACTTGAGTTTTCTTGATCAGGCGGAAGGAGAGAGCACTCCAAATCGGTGATGCTAATATTTTCTTCTTTTGCTGTCATTCTACAGATAAGATGTACTAGCAATGTGATAGCTTGTTCCTTCTGATGACTTGATTAAAAGAGTTGATTTAAATTCTGGGGTTACGTGGTGGTCACGTGAGAAGGTTCGAGTAGTCATGCAATTTCGCCAATTTTCTGCTCCAAATAATGACACCAGATTCGAATTGTTTGGGATCTCCAATGTTCAGAATAGTTATTTTCACACTATAGGTAGAATAATATCATTAAAGAAAATTTGGTTTTACTTAATAAGGAAATCGTAACCGTTCGGAAAAATGGAAACCAAACCCGGTTTAAGCTAATTTGTATTCATTATATAGTCAGAGTTGCTTCCCTGTATGCGCTGCAAACTGACATATACATATACCCTTTTTGCAAGGGTATACAAATCAGTTCAGTTACATACACACGTACATATAAAAATAAAAAAAAAAATAAACAAAAAAAAAACATAAAAGTGCGGAAAAATAAATTAATATAATCCGCTTCACGTACATTGAAGCAAATTGAAACAAATGACATTTTACAAACATCCACATTCATACAGACACCATCACATGTATACAATAAAAAGAAAACGACGTGAGCTGTACGCATTTCCTAAAAATATATGTACAATTTTTTGCGACCGCAAAACACAAAACAGCTTAACAATACCATTCGAAAATCTGTTCATAGCCTTGTATTGATTTTGGATAGAGATCTGCAGCACTTAGAAGAAAGAATCTCCGACCATATACATTTATATACCTATGTATAAGTTAAGACCAGGCATGCTATAAACCTATAAATACTTTATGACCGCGCCCACACTCATCTTACAATAGTCAAGACTCGTCATAATGGGCATCGGCACAAACAATAACTACCAGACTAAACATTCCTATGGGAATGGTGTCGTGTTCAGTACATCAGACAGCAAGTCGCCCAATTCTACAATTCGGCAATAAACAGATCAAGTTCGGTACACCAGACTTCAAGTCGCCTAAATCAATTCATCGATAAACAGATCCCACGCCAGCGTTGGACTTTTGGACTCAGCAGACGTCGCTGTCACCAACGACGCCCAATACCAGAGGCTTCATCCAAACATAATCGATCAACCCAAAGTCAGTCTTCAACCTGAGTACAACTTGTAACTTCGTTGGAGCTCCGCGATCCTTGTTCATAGTAGTTGTCTTAAAGTCTTCCAGTAAACTAAAAGATTTGTGAACGTAAAACTAATAAAGATTTTTAAATAAATTTTATTTTTTTCCTACGGAGAACAAGGAAAGTGTTAATTGGCGCCCGAGCAGGGACCCTGCTAAAACAAAACTTGATCGAGTGTTAGTGAAAGATATCAGTGATCGTGACCAATAAAACGTGTTAAATGCCTTAAGTGTCAACGAAAAAAAAACATTGTATCGAACCTACGCTAAGAATCAGACAGGGTCAAAAATTCAATCGCTGCAATTTCCTCCAAGATCCGTTCCGAGGAAAACTGATAACCCGAAAGTGTTTGCCCAGGAGCGTTAGTACCTTCAACGTTGGAAAAGCGAGCCCTCCTACAAGCCGATCAGTAAAGCACCGAAGATGCTAGTTATAATGTAAGTTAAGAAGATTACATTTAAGAGAAAATTGTGAATCAAAACGAAAGTTAAATCAAAACGAAAGTTAAAAAAGAAAAAAAGAAAAAATCAATCAGTAAAATCCTAAAAAAGGAAACAAAAGAATTAAAAGAAGAAAATCAATAAGCTAAGTTTTAAAAGAAAAACAAATGAATCAAAAAAAGAAAATCAATTAGCTAAGTTTTAAAAGAAAAACAAAAGAATCAAAAGAAAATCAATTAGTTAAGTTTTTTACAAAAAAAAAAGAAAAAATCAACTAACCCTTAAAATATTTATCCTTACTAACAATTATCCTGTGAACCAAAAGCCATTTCCAACCGCGCCGCGAACTTGCTTATTCTTACAAAAAACCTGATTACATATTCGACGCGATTGTGTTACGTATCTGTTGTCGTTTTAAGTGAAATACTTCCCCTTTTAAATTGAAAAATGCCTGATGATAGTTGGGTAAAAGCCTCAGTTCTTCAGCCAGGAAATCGTCAAGCTACAGAGCCACAAATGGCATCAACCTCAAGTTCTGCAGGTAGAAGTATAGAAGCAGTTTCTATCCAAGGCTTAGAAGCAGCTATAGATGTTATATTAGCAGCTAGAATGGAGAATTATATTGAGCGCTTGAACTCGTCGCAATCAGAAAACCCAGTATATAAAGATTTAACCCCAAATTTAAGTGACAATTGGAACGATTTGGAAAGGGTTCCAGATTTAGTGAAAGGACTTAGAGAATTTTCAGGTAATCCAGCAGAGTTTACAACATGGTTTTCTACAGCTTCACGCATAATGGAGGTTTTTGCTCCCTTACAGGGAACACCAAAATATTTCCCGATACTGTTGACGGCTAGAGACAAAATTACCGGTCATGCAGACTCAGTGTTGAAAGCAAATGATACCGCATTGCATTGGGATGCAATCTCGAAATGTCTTTTAGAAGAGTATTCGGATAGACGAGACCTAGGTACACTGGAATACCAATTATTTTCCATGAGCCAGAAGAATAGTACCATCCATGAATTCTATTTTGCAGTCCACCAACAAATGTCCTTAATTATTGATCAAATCAAGAATATGGGACACAGCCCAGAAGTTAGAATGGTCATGTTAAAACAAATAAAGGACAGAGCTTTAGATACTTTTATTAGAGGCTTAAATGGTGATCTAGCAGACAGATTAAGTATGGCGCAGCCTCTTAATCTAAAACATGCATTGCAATTAATAGATGCAGTAGATAATAAACGCGCTAAAAATTCTATCGGCCTCGGTTATCAATACCCTCGTCCGAACATATCACATAAACCAGTACAACACAATAAGAACAATATGTTCCCTCAACCACAGTACCCTCCAGTACTTCCACCTAAACCACACATTAATACAAACTGGTATAATCCCAGACAGATACAGAGCTATAATATTCCTCAGAATAATCCGTTCCGTAATAATAAAACGATCCATAGCACCACTAATAAAAAACCAATAGAAGCATTCTTTGCGGTACACTTAGCACACTCACCAGAAAAACTAGAACTCGAAAGGCAAAAAATTTCAAAGAAAATTTCAGATAAGCAAGATTCCGATTTACAATATCATAATAAGAAAAAGGAACCTATAAAAATTTACGATCCAGGTGACACAATATATGTTAAGATCAACAGAACGTTAGGTTCTAAACTAACCCCAAGATATAAAAAAGAAAAAGTAGCTGAAGATTTGAATACAAAGGTTAAAACCATGTCAGGCAGGATAGTGCATAAGAATCAGCTAAAATACTGATCCACATCCTTTTTCGACAGGTTAATCTTGTTACCAGCCTGCTGGGGACACACGACTATCTTGGATTATTCAAAATCTAGGGTGGTAATGTTGGAAACCGGAGTAGCAGCAAGGCAGAATGGTACCTTTAAGATCATCCACGTGGTAGAGATAGAAAAGTATCAACAGGCATTGTCAGTATTGAAGGAGGTTGTACAAAATAAAACGAAAACAAATCCGTACTACCCTTTCTTAATTTACGAAATAACTCGAATCGAGAATGAAATCGAACGACTAAAGCCAATGAGATTTAGAGCAAAACGCTCTCTCGATATACTTGGAACAGCGTGGAAGTGGCTCGCGGGTACCCCAGATCACCAAGATCACAAGATTGTAATCGATAAAATCAATGAACAGCTAAAGAATAATAATAAACAAGTAATAATAAATAACCTAGTAGAAAATAAGATAAATGATTTGGTCAAAATAACTAACTCTTTGTTACTTAAAAACAAACCCGAAACAGAAGATAAAGCAAAAGAAATAGAAATGTCAAAATACAAATTAAGCTTATTGAGAGAAGAAATCACTAATGTCATTTATGCAATAGATTGGGCTAAGGCCAATACCATAAATTCTTTAATTCTATCACCAGCAGAAATAAATATCATTGAATCAATTGCCGAAGAAAGCTTAACGTTTGTAAATATTGAAGAGCTAATAGAATTTGCCGAAGTAAGCATTGCATCTGATGGCAGAGCCCTTCTTTATATTGTTAGTATTCCTAGGGTAATAAAAGAACAATGTAAAAAAATTATTGCACTACCCATAAAAAATGAAAAAACAATAGAAAAAATAGACTATGGACATATACTAAAATGTAATAGACAACATTTCGGGTTAGCTAATAAGAACAAATGTAAAAATCTAAATGATAAGATACTATGTAAACTGGAAGATTTAATAGACTTAAAGAATAGCAAATGTATAGGAGCGTATTTCTACAGAAAAAAACCAAATTGCCCAACTACGAACAATCAACATGTTAAAACGCATTCAGAGGTGGCTCCCGGCACACTTTTGCTAAACCAATTTAAAGGAACCATCAACATTGACGGAGAAAATCTTACGTTGGACGGAACATTCGTGATCCAGTCGCAAAACGCAGCCATCAATATAGACGATGCGTGGTACATCATGAAGACCAAACGTGAATTCGAAGTCCAGCCGCCACTACTACAACTTATATCAGATAAAAAACACCAAGGCGAGATTTTATCATTGGAAATGATTAAGGTATTACATCTGAACAATACAAATAACTTGGAAAAAATTCAAACTAATAACGTAATCATTTCATCATCCTACTGGATCATTTTAGCACTCTTGAGTATTACAGCAATAATCTACTGGGTATTCAAGAAGCGATGCGTCCACAGACCAACAGAAAGCAATCCACCGATGGCCATGCCGATCACACCCGTATCACCCGTACAGTATGTGGTAGCGACTATAAACCTATAAATACTTTATGACCGCGCCCACACTCATCTTACAATAGTCAAGACTCGTCATAATGAGCATCGGCACAAACAATAACTACCAGACTAAACATTCCTATGGGAATGGTGTCGTGTTCAGTACATCAGACAGCAAGTCGCCCAATTCTACAATTCGGCAATAAACAGATCAAGTTCGGTACACCAGACTTCAAGTCGCCTAAATCAATTCATCGATAAACAGATCCCACGCCAGCGTTGGACTTTTGGACTCAGCAGACGTCGCTGTCACCAACGACGCCCAATACCAGAGGCTTCATCCAAACATAATCGATCAACCCAAAGTCAGTCTTCAACCTGAGTACAACTTGTAACTTCGTTGGAGCTCCGCGATCCTTGTTCATAGTAGTTGTCTTAAAGTCTTCCAGTAAACTAAAAGATTTGTGAACGTAAAACTAATAAAGATTTTTAAATAAATTTTATTTTTTTCCTACGGAGAACAAGGAAAGTGTTAATTTATACATGTATGAGTATTCGTCTGGATCAAGGCAAACTCCTAAATTCTAAAAATGATTGCGCTGAAGTTATTTGAAGAATTTGCTGCTTTTTAATTTTAAAGAATTAGAGGAATCCTATGCATCTAACAAATTGTTTGTTACTAATGTTTGCAAACAAGAGCTGTTTTTCTTAAATAAAATATTCTAAAATTTGTTAAAAATGTAAAAACAAAAGAATTGTAACTTTCTATAGTATACTTTTGGGTTCCTATTTTCCAATCCCAAATCCCCTAATTTCAAAAAAACTGGACGTGATGGGCAAAAACCGAGTATGCAGTCAGAATCAGAGTACCCGAATTAGTTACGGACACATCTCAAATTAACGTCACCATATACCATGCACCTAGGTCCCATAAAGCCACGTCGATCTAGCTTTTAAATGAAACAACACTTTTGTACAAAATATGCTTTAATAGCAGCATGTTTTCGTACATTTCGGAGTCTTGACAGGTTTTGAAAAAAAAAATTGGATTAAAAATCCTGTTCTTATGAATATATTATTAAAGTATTTTACTTTATTTATAATTTTCCTCGCAGTTGTGTGAATAATTATAAGGATATATAATCACTTCGATATTAAAATTTATAGAATGTGGAAAAATGTTGAAATTTATAAGAGTATTTAAAAATATGGAAATATTGAGATCAGTAGGATTGGGAGTGCCGATAACTTTTCAATGAAAAAAAAAAAAAAAACTCGGAATTAATTTTTATTAAACGGTCAGGATCAATTTCATGGATCTGTGAGGAAAAGATCAAAATGCACCAAGACAAGCCAAAATATTAATTCCAGATAAATAAAAATGTACTTATTTTTCTTTAGAAAATATTTTGCGAATTAAATTCAATCAGTCGATTGAAATATTTTTGCACAATACGAAAATCACGAAGGAAAAACTGGATGTCGTGACCGAGTCACGGCTTGTCTCAAGTGTCAGCACTGATGAGACTTGAGTGCCAGCACTGATCGGGAGTCAGCTGTTCTGCCGTTGTTTATGTTTTGTGAATTTAATTAATTGTAAATTTTTAACGAAGATCACGGTTTCCTACTTGAATTAAGTAGGTTTCGAATTATTAAATTGTGGAAAGCCAATCGGAGTGGCTGCAATTAATTTTGCGTGAGTGAATTTAAATTGTATGTGGTCATAGGTATGTACATACATATGTATGTATGTACGTATGAGTGTGCTTACCGCGGCAAAAATTATTACATATGTATGTATGTATGTACATACATATATAGTATAAGTTTGTATGTATGGATTTAAAAATTATTTGACATAAATAATTTATGCCGATGGACTAATGATCAGCCCGTGGAGTGTGCTTTACACTTTATGTAAAGGTAAGTGGTACTTTATAAATTCTCGATTATTAAACACCTCTACTTGCAGGTTAGAAAACAGCTGTTTTTACATGTATGTATATTTGTGTTTATACATACATACATATGTATTGCTATGCAATTGGACTTTTGGACAATCAGAATTTCGAAGAATGGAAAAGAAATGCACTTCATAAACACAAAAATGATCGGGAAATACCAGGTAACCCTTGGAATAGGTCAGGTATGTACATACAAGTAGGGGAGAGGGCCCAGTTGTGACTCAGGCCCAGTTGTGACATTCTAAAATATTGTTGAAATGCGGCATTGAATGACAGTTTGAGCCCTGTAAATCATGTTTGTTAGACGTTCTGCAGTTTTTGGACAGACCCCGACGTTTTTAATCGTATTGTATATACGCGTACCAAACATCGTGTTGAAAATCGTGCGAAAATTTTTTTTTAAATTTTTTTCAAAGTACCAAAATTTTGTGAAATTAACAGTGAAAAGGTGAGTGTAATGCATCAAAATATTGAATTTGCCGTATATTTTGTGATTCTATAAAAATTTATGTGATTATGTAGTGTCTATAAAAAATATACATATAAACTTTAATTTATAAAAAGGCCCGGTTATGACTCAGCTGGGGTGCCCAGTTATGTCCCATTTTTTTTTGCACTCGGATTATGTTAAATTGTCAAATTCCAACATTTTTGTTGTTGTTTAACAACAAGGAAAGAAAATTTACATATTGGGACCAGTTTGTCCGAGAATATTCTTAAAGATCTCGATCTTGAATATTTCATTCAAAGTGCGCTAACATGCAAGCAAGTTATTTCACTTGCAAAAACTGCGAAAGTGACATGGACGACGCGGAATAAAAATCGTTGTCATTTATGGCCATTGGAGGCCATTTTCTTGTTTTTTTTTCATTGTTTTTGTTATTGAAGGCCTACATAATAAATAAACCATAAAATTACAACAATTGGTGTGACATTCCTTTCATATTTTCTTATTTTCAGTGAATTTCTTAAAGTGAGTCATAACTGGGCCACTTTTTTTTCGGCCTAAAAAAAGTTATCCAAATTAAATCTGTTCCAAAATTTTTTGAGTAACTCAAATAATAAACATACATTCTTTGGAAAAAAGTTGCGTTTGGTTAATATTTAACTGTTAAACTTCCTATTTTTTAATTTTCCGGAACTGAAGAAAAAATTTCGAGGTTTTTCAAAACCCGGGTCATAACTGGGCCCTCTCCCCTATACAAAAGTGTGTAGGTCGCTATGGAGGAGCGGGAAACCTCACACTTTTATAAGTTTGTAATGGGATATAATGTGAATGAGAATTTTAATAAGAAATGTTGTACTTATCAGGAATTCCGCCGATGCAAGCTGGAATAGCGGAAGGATATCCGGCTCGAAGGACCAATGTTCGTGGAGGGGCGGAACGATTTGTGGTGTACAACTTGGCGGGTGCCAATTTCTTTAGGGTCTGGTGAATGCGTGATGAAATTAAAACGCGCGAGAACTTCGGTTAAAATTAATTGTAATTTATTTATTTATTTCACAAGATATCCCGACACATACGAAATGGTTCGGGTTGAAAAAGTTACAATATCGAAAGATAAGAGCGCAAGGAAAAAGAACGGGGGTTCGGATTAAAACTCGTACTGGATTGAATATGGCGATTCACAGCAGAACCCCTCGTCACCCTCCTCAGTATGACCGAATTCGGTTTGGCGAAAAAACCCTACCCTCACTCTCTGCTGTTCACCCGGTGGCGTGAACAATAGTATTCTATCATATTGGTAAATTTCATGGGGATACTCCAATTTTTGCAAAAATGTTTCCTCCAGAGCTATATGATATAGTGGTCCGATTCTGCCAATTTTCATACTTTTCCCGGGTAATAAAAAGCCCCAAAAAAAAATTTGATCCCGATAGCTCTTAAGATGGCTGAGTAAAAGGCATACGCACAGACGGACATGGCTATATCAACTCAGCTTCTCATGCTGATCAAGAATATATATACTTTAAGGGGTCGGAAACGTCTCCTTCTGTGCGTTACAAACATCTGACCAATTTTATAATACCCTCTGCAAGGGTATAAAAATTATCCGGTGCGGTTTGTTTCAACAGCCTACAAATTAGAGGTGGGCATGGGCTGGGCTTTTATCGGGTACCCGTCAGTATGGGCTGAGAATTCTATATTCGGGTTGGGTCCGGGCGGGTATGGGTTCGGTTCCTCAACTCAACAATTCATTTGGAAATATAAAAACGCAATTGTGAAATATTTAAATATTTTCTTTTCTTAACTTCGCTCACACTATCGATTACGTTTGTTATCGATTGTTTCAATTACCATTATCATCATCATCTATTACAATCGTGATCACTAAGAAAAAAAAAGCGGAGGAAAAAAGAATAAGAAAAAAAATTTTATTTTCATTTCTACTATCACTTAATAAATATATTTAATGTAAGTACTGTTTCGCAGAAGTAAAAAAAATTGTATTTTTTATTAAAAATTTTTCGGGCGGGCTCTCGGGTGCGGTTAAAATTTCATACTTCGGCCGATGGGCTGGGTCGGGTTGGGTCCAAAATTTCGGCCCATGCCCAACTCTACTATAAATTGTCGCACAGTGTTGTTATTTCCTTACTTTTGTTGCTTATATTATTTAGTTTTCCTTTGTCTTCACATGGCTAACAAAAACAGATGCCTTAATAATGCACGGCATATACAAAAATGCTTGCAAACATATCAGCAGCTACCAAAATTAAGATACATACATTAGTTGAGAAGATGGCAATGGATCTTTAAGGATTGTTCTACGTCTCTTTGTATATGTCAGTGTGTTATTGTGTGAATGCGAAATGTACCATTAAGCAACCACTATGTACCTTTTACCCTTTGCCTTGTAATGTCAAAAGCACACACAAACATGGACACATTTGTATCGTGCTAGTAAATATAGTAAGTAGAAGAAACCACAGGTGCAGTGGGCTGAGAGACGCTGGGCAGTGGATATGATGGTGCCGGTGGGGTGTAAAGAGATAGAGCAGCCTTTTTGCATACAACATCTAGGTATATACGTACGTGCAGATACTTCTTGTGTATAGTGGGCGGTGGCAAGCAACAACACTTTTGTAAACACAGTTTACAGTGCGGTTAACAAATATTCATGGCGCACGTGGCGTATGAGTGTTGTCTCGCTAGCACTTGATAAAATGTCACAGCACAGCAAAAGCAGTAGGAACAACAAGTCAACAGAGAGATGGCAGATGGAGGGAGATATAAAACAGATGAGGCAACCTAAAATATAAAAACAAATATAAAACACTTCATTATACTTTCTAATTTTTTCCTTTCCTTTGCCTTTTGGTTTTTATACCATACACCCATAGGGTGAAAATGGTATATTAAAGTCGCTAAAATGTATGTAACAGGCAGAAGGAAGCTTTTCCGACCCCATAAAGTATATATATTCTTGATCAGCATCAACAGCCGAGACGATCTAGCCATGTCCGTCTGTCCGTCCGTCCGTCCGTCTGTATGAACACCTAGATCTCGGAGACTATAAGAGCTAGAGCCACCAAATTTGGTATGTAGACTCGTGTCATATGTACGCTTATCGAGTTTGTTTCAAATGTTTGCCACGCCCCCTACCGCCGCCGCAAATGATATAAAACCGATTTTCTCAAACACCATAGCAACTAGAGACACAAAATTTGGTATGTATATTTGCTTAGTAAACGCGCACATTTTGTATTTATAAAAATTTTGCCACGCCCCCTACCGCCCCCGCAAATTAAATAAAACCGATTTTCTCAAACACTATAGCAACTAGAGACACAAAATTTGGTATGTATATTTGCTAAGTAAATGCGCACGTTTTGTATTTGTAAAAATTTTGCCACGCCCCCTACCGCCCCCGCAAATTAAATAAAACCAATTTTCTCAAAAACTATTCAAGCTAGAGACACAAAATTTGGTATGAATATTTGCTTAGTAATTGCGCACATTTTTGATGTGTAAAGATTTTGCCACGCCTCTTTCCGCCCCCGTAATTTGAAAAAACTCGATTATCTCCCGTAATTTTCAACCTTGTGCAATCAAATTTAGCACACTTAAATTTGATACTAATATCCAGCAAAATACCAAATTTGATCAAAATCGGAATAAAAATAGCCAAGTTATGCATATGAACGTTTTTCCATATGGCCGGAGTTGGCCGTTGGCTGGTGGGGGCGCTAGGGTGCTCGAATGCTTGAGTGAGCGAAATACTAAGATATGCTTCTAAAAAGCATGCAAACAGATTTTTTTAAAAATACGAAAATGCATTGGTTATTATAAATTTAAAATATTTGTTTTACTGGTGTATGGTATATCCAAGTCGGCGAGACGACTTACTTACTTCATTTTTTTGTTTGGACACATGTGCAAGGACATGGTTCATATCTTTCTTCAGTTCTGTGAATTTGACTAACAATAAGTAAAGCCGCCTTGATGTTAGATCTGCAGATCTGGATTTGAAGTGTGGCTATTGGTGATTTTTTCAATTGTTTGTCGATTCATTCAATTTCAATTTGTTTTGGTAATTTGGTAGCTCTCAATATGCAGATGTTCGAGTCAATCACGCTCTCACCTCTAATTCGGATTAATTGCAAAAAAGTGTGATGTTGTGAAATTACAAAGAAATGTTTGACTGCTTAAGCTGGGTAATGAGATATCATGCCGATGTCATGAGTATGTCTGACGGACGGATAAAGTCCACACACAGATATCCAGACAGTTGAAAAGCTTTAGCACAAGTGGAGCTTAACGCATTTTACACACATACACACACACACACACACACACGCACACAGATAAAACAAGAGAGAGAAAGAGTCAGTCAGACAGACATTGAAAAATATGACACCCTATTTCCGTTTCCGTACACTGACAATAATGGCTGACAATATGGCGCACAGCTTACACTTAAAAGTGATTGCCACAACCAAAACTTGAGTTCGTGTGTGTGAGTTGAGGGGTGGGTGTGGGTTTCTCGTGCAATGCAAAAAAGCTGGCATAAAGATTATATGTCTGGGATTTTGGTAATTTAAGCGGCTTTTTGCCAGGCACTGAAACCGTCACCGCTACCGCTATACCCCTTGGTCCCATAAAAGTTTTAAATTAATTTTAATTAAATATGCCACACTCACACACAAAATTGTTTTTAAAGTGATTATGGTCGTGGAAAATTATATTTCTAATGGCGGGTATAAGCCCCCAATAACACGGGCCACACACAATATTTGGCAGAGAGACCAGAGGGTAGATAGAGTGATACACGGTAGCGGTCGGGTGCGATTCGTTTTATGCCTCTTTTATGTATTCGGTTTGGTGAGTTTACTGCAACTCATTGCCCCTATCAACATGCATATTTAAATAAATAAACTTTTAATTATGCTGAAATTATAATTAACTATCCTCCAGCTCCAACAGGCTTGTATTGCTTTGCTCAGTCGTCATCGGCCTCATTATACCCATCATCTGCATAGTATTGAATGCATGACCCACATAATTAGTGTTAATTATTGAGTTAATGCAGTCACAGACACTCATTGCAATTTAATATCGTAGAGGCATAGCTTGTGCTTACCTCAGGTATTTTACTGAATATTTTTTTCCATTATCAATCAATAAATTTGTGTACTTAAAATGAGAATATGTTTTAATCATGACCTTTTAATGATTTACATTGTTGGGATAAAAACAAAAAAACAGAGGAAATTTACTAATCAGTTTCACTCGAAAGGTGAATTGATTACGTCGATAAATGCTTATTGTTAATTTATATATATCAGAAATGGACATTTTCCGTAAAGGTAGGCAATGTGTATCACACATGATAAAAACATTGATTTTGCTTCTACATTAGAAATAATTTAATGCCCAAAAATTTTGTGCCAGATAAAACGTAATTGCCATGGAGAATCAAAAAAGTAGTTTCTTGATCAGTTATTGGTCTATCAGTCCAAAAAACCCCATTCACCTTATTAAGCAAGCATCTGGCAAAATCTGCACTTCCTCTTTTCCCTCATACAGCCTCTCAACTTTATTTATTAAAAGTGCTTATTACTTTAACACTTGAGCGCGATTTAACACGATTTTCTCAAGTATTTTCACTCTCACGACAAAAGCATTAAGGACACATTCCTCTTGCTAAGGTTAAGGTATGTGTTGTTGAGTGTCTGCTGAGCTTCTTTAGTGTGGCCAAACCCATTCCAATATATACTCCCGATGCTCTGCCGTCTACGTACTTGCGTATTTAGTTTTACAAACGGTACATCGGAACAAACACAAGCAGTTTCATCTTTAAGCCCTTGCAGAAAGGGTATATTAATATTGGTCAGAAGTGTGCAACTCATAGACGGAAGCATAACCGACCACATAAAGTATGTATGTATATTCTTGATAACCTCGACGAGTTGTGTTCATAGAGCCATATCCGTCCGACCGTCATATGTTTGCCCGTTTAATATATCAGTTTTGACTTTGCCAACTTCTATCAAGATCGATAGACTATATCATATAGCTCCCCTAGGAAAGAATGGTCGAATGCATAGCTTTCTTATGGAAACAATCGGTCGCAAAAAAATTTTAGTTCAACTAATTTGTTGCTTCTTTTGCGATTATTATTAAGCTGGGTATTTAAAAAATTGTCTGGTAAATTTGATATAAATCGGATGACCATATCGAATAGCTGTTTAATAAAAATACAATAAAATAATATTGTAATACGTTTTTTGCGAGCATTTTTATACCATACACCCATAGGGTGAAATGGTATATTAAAGTCGCTAAAATGTATGTAACAGGCAGAAGGAAGCTTTTCCGACCCCATAAAGTATATATATTCTTGATCAGCATCAACAGCCGAGACGATCTAGCCATGTCCGTCTGTCCGTCCGTCCGTCCGTCCGTCTGTATGAACACCTAGATCTCGGAGACTATAAGAGCTAGAGCCACCAAATTTGGTATGTAGACTCGTGTCATATGTACGCTTATCGAGTTTGTTTCAAATGTTTGCCACGCCCCCTACCGCCCCCGCAAATGATATAAAACCGATTTTCTTAAACACCATAGCAACTAGAGACACAAAATTTGGTATGTATATTTGCTTAGTAAACGCGCACATTTTGTATTTATAAAAATTTTGCCACGCCCCCTACCGCCCCCGCAAATCAAATAAAACCGATTTTCTCAAAACCTATTTTAGCTAGAGACACCATAGTTGGTATGTATATTTGTTTAGTAATTGCGCACATTTTTTATGTGTAAAGATTTTGCCACGCCCCCCTCCGCCCCCGTAATTTGAATAAACTCGATTATCTCCCGTAATTTTCTACCTTGTGCAATCAAATTTAGCACACTTAAATTTGATACTAATATCAAGCAAAGTACCAAATTTGATCAAAATCGGAATAAAAATAGTCAAGTTATGCATATAAACGTTTTTCCATATGGCCGGAGTTGGCCGTTGGCTGGTGGGGGCGCTAGGGTGCTCGAATGCTTGAGTGAGCGAAATACTAAGATATGCTTGTAAAAAGCATGCAAACAGATTTTGTTAAAAATACGAAAATGCATTGGTTATTATAAATTTAAAATATTTGTTTTACTGGTGTATGGTATATCCAAGTCGGCGAGACGACTTACTTACTTCATTTGATAAAAGTTCTTTCCGCTTTGCCGTTTGTGGGTTAGGAAAGAGTAACAAAAAACTTGCAAGGGTATACAATCTTCAATATGGCCAAAGTTGGCCCCGGCCCTCCGGTTTTTATGTGCAACATCGCTTAGATACCTTCAGACGAAGCAGGAGTCACTTTATCATTTTTATACCCTTACAAAAAACTCTATTACTTTTGTTAAAAATTGTGGAACGCATAGAACGAGGTATTTGATATAACTATATCATAGAATGGTCTATATATATATAGCATGTAGATCCGCATTGCTCCAGCTTAAGTTTGAAGGCCGTTCAGAAATTTGACGTCTCACAAAATATTTTCTGTTTAACACCTTGCAAGTGTATACAGACTTTGGCACGAGTAAAGATAGCCCCGCCTATTGGTTAGTCCTTTTTTCACACACAATTTTTACAAACGCACTTAAAAAAACTGCTGCTCGACGACTTATATTTTTACATTAGAAATATATTAGGTATAAACAAATTGTGCAGAAGAGTATTCCCGAGCTTCAAGAGAAGATAAAGTAAGGGTCAAATAAATAAAAAACAATCACTGCCTAAAAGTCAAATGATCTGAAACCAAGAAATTAGTTCGGAATCTCAAACACAATTCCGAAAAAATACATTTGGAATCGGAAACGAGGACCTGATTCCAGTAAGCTTTTTCATAGCTGGTACTCCTCTTTTATGTATACCTAGTAATTTTCACGAATTTATATATTGTGGTCCTATTTTGGTCTCAGTGTAAGATTATAGTGTTTTGCTGATGGGGCATATAAGCTGCCATCAACTTGCGTATTGTCCTTACTTTCTGCTTCGCCTCTTTTGCTTGCTCTCCCAGGCCTTCCGCCAGTTGGCGGTTTCTGCTTCTCCGACCCCACAATATTTCTCAATTTCATCAGCTGCCTCCCTACCACTCCCTTTCTTTCTCATCGTATTATTGCCCTTGACTGTTGTCAACACGCTCCGTTAGTATTTGTGTTGCTGACTTGAAGTGTGTTGATTTCATACAATTAACTTTTGTCTGTTTGTTTTGTGTTTAGCAACATTTCCCGACCCTGGCGGACAGTAGAACAGCCATTTGGAAAGGAATGGGAACTAGAAACGGGAAAAATCCGTATGATTTATCTTAAATTCGCAATGTCGCAAATTCGACGACAAACTATACCGGGAAAAACCAACTACGAAAGTTGGCGTGGCAAAAGTTTTAAATATTATTAATCTGCACGCATAATAAACAAATCTACGTACGAAATTTGGTGGTTTTAGGCTGGGGGGTTTTCTAGAAAATCTGTTTTATTTGATTTGCGGGAGCGGTAGTGGGCGAGGCAAAATTTTAAAAAAATATCAAAGAAGCTAACTTCGGCTGTGCCGAAGTTTATATACCCTTGCAGTCCATGGTCATAATATTATTACATGTTCCAAACTCTTTTTTTACCCTTGCAGAGGGTAAAATAAAATTGGTCAGATGTTTGTAACGCACAGAAGGAGACGTTTCCGACCCCATAAAGTATGTATATTCTTGATCAGCATGAGAAGCTGAGTTGATATAGCCATGTCCGTCTGTCCGTCTGTGCGTATGTGTTTTACTCAGCCATCTTAAGGGATATCGAGATGAAATTTTTTTTCAGTGCTTGTTATTACCGTAGGCAGATCAAGTTTAATGAAGTAAGTAAGTCGTAAGTAAGTCGTCTCGCCGACTTGGGTATACCATACACCAGTAAAACAAATATTTTAAATTTATAATAACCAATGTATTTTCGTATTTAAAAAAAACTGTTTACATGATTTTTACAAGCATATCTTAGTATTTCGCTCACTCAAGCATACGAGCACCCTAGCGCCCCCACCAGCCAACGGCCAACTCCGGCCATATGGAAAAACGTTTATATGCATAACTTGACTATTTTTATTCCGATTTTAATCAAATTTGGTATTTTGCTATTAGTATCAAATTTAAGTGTGCTAAATTTGATTGCACAAGGTAGAAAATTACGGGAGATAATCGAGTTTTTTCAAATTACGGGGGTGGAAAGGGGCGTGGCAAAATCTTTACACATAAAAAATGTGCGCAATTACTAAGCAAATATTTATACCAACTATGTTGTCTCTAGCTAGAATAGTTTTTGAGAAAATCGGTTTTATTTAATTTGCGGGGGCGGTAAAGGGCGTGGCAAATTTTTTACAAATAAAAAATGTGCGCATATAATAAGCAAATATACGTACCAAATTTTGTGTCTCTAGTTACTATAGTGTTTAAGAAAATAGGTTTTATATAATTTGCGGGGGCGGTAGGGGGCGTGGCAGAAATTTGAAATAAACTTGATCACTCTACATACTACACGAATCTACATACCAAATTTGGTGGCTCTAGCTCTTATAGTCTCCGAGATCTAGGTGTTCATACAGACGGACGGACGGACGGACAGACGGACATGGCTAGATCGTCTCGGCTGTTGATGCTGATCAAGAATATATATACTTTATGGGGTCGGAAAAGCTTCCTTCTGCCTGTTACATATATTTTGGCGACCTTAATATACCATTTCACTTCATTTGTAACGATCGGACGACAACAATGAGTTCTAGCAATTTCTTCGGTATTTTGGATATGATTATAAGATTTTTGTATGATTTAGTGTCGTATAATCGCATTGAATGTAAATAATTTGCACAAAATGTCTAAAACTCGAAATTTTTTTTGGCTGTAGCTTCGTCACCTTTTTGTATAGGGAAATAAGAAATACATTGTTTAAAGGGATTATATTTCCCTAAAAAATAGATAAACCATAAAGTATGTCTAAATATATACCTAAATCTCTAAACAATGTCATTACAATTTTCACTATACAAATTAAACTTAGTTTTACCATACCTTTAAAACACCATAGGTTTTGAAACAAATTGAAATATTTCTGGATTTTTTGTTACCCTCGGTTATTATAGACATTAATATTTGAACATATATGTTTTATATATATGTTTGACTCATTAATAACGTTGCCAATTAATCATGTAGCTCTTATAGAACTTGACTTAATCATGTTGCTCTTATAGAAACGATAAACACCTAAAAAATAACCAAATTTACATAAGAAGTTATAATATAATTATATCAAATTTAAACAATGACTACAGCATATATCTATCATATAATGGCATGACATATGCAACACATTGCTCCAGAAATTCGATTTGACGTGAAGTGAATTTCCGCTTTGATCCTACAGGCATAAGCAAAGAGTAACACAAATACTTGCACAGTTAGCCCCTCCCTCTAGTTTTTTCTTGGCGCATTAAAGCAAATGACCAAAAATTTGTAGGACGGAAATTAACATTCGGCAGCCAAAAAGAGAGGAACAACGATTCAGAGGCAGAAAGCGCGCCAGTGTGTTAGCGTTTCAGTCATGATTAGTTTAAGTTTTCGGTCTGGGCCACCATACTGCAGACCACTTTTGGCATGCCTCTTTTTCGCCACATTCGTTTTTAGAACGGGTGTATGCAGATGGAGGCACTCAAATGGTTGGTTGGTCGGTCAACTTTTTGACATGCCAGCGGCAAACATTTGCCCTTTTCTTTTTTATTCTTTTAATTTTTTTTGCGCATTAGTTGCGCTTGGCTGAACTCTCGTCGTCACTTTTGTCGACCTCGTGGTCGCTGTTTTACTTTGTGGTAATTAATGTGCAGATGTGTGTGTGGCATCAATTATTTTCGTCCAGTTCTAAATTTCAGGGCTTTGGGGTAACTTTAGAGGTTTCATTCTGTTGTTTTTTTTTCCTTTTTGGAAAATTTATTGGCAAATCAATTAAGGGATTTTAAAAATGCGACACAATTCCATTTGCCTTTGTGCAAGAATAAGAAACAAGGTTTTAATATATTTGCTGTATAATTACTTCGGTTCCTTTATTGTTTTGTTTTGTTTTGTTCTGTTATTTGTTTTTCCTTTTTAATCAGAAATATTTGATCATGATGACTTTTGACAGCAACTGTGCGCGCGCAAATGTTCGTTCAGCCCGTTGGCATTAAATTTAATTAGCTTTAAGTGTGTCGGTTATCTGCCATGGTTTTGGTTTTGTAATTTGTTGTTAATTGCTTTTTTGTAGCTTTTATTGAAAATTAATTCCAGCAGGTTTTCGGGTTCTGCAGCTCCCTTTATTTTTTCCTCCTCAGCCTAGTCCCGGATGGTACTTAAATTGAAATCAACCATAAATCGGCATTAAACTTTGGGTTCATAATGATTTTAATGGCGGTTTTCGTTATTATGCTGATTACTGTACATTTTGTGATTCAATTTGCTGCTATCGATTTTTTCTAGTCGATTCTGATTTGTATGCCTGTCTGTATTATAATATTTATACCCTTGCAGAGGGTAAAATAAAATTGGTCAGATGTTTGTAACGCACAGAAGGAGACGTTTCCGACCCCATAAAGTATGTATATTCTTGATCAGCATGAGAAGCTGAGTCGATATAGCCATGTCCAGCTGTGCGTATGCGTTTTACTCAGCCGTCTTAAAAGATATTGGGCTGAAATTTTTATTATCATATAGTTGAATACGAAAAGTAGGTGAAGCAGTTGGAGTATCGCTATGAAAAAACTAATATGATAGTAATTGTAAAAAAACATCAGATCCAAAAATTTGAATTGAGTTACAGAAAAAGAGTTTGGAACATGTAAAAATATTATAGCCAAGGATTGCAAGGGTGTATGGTATAGTCTCCGAGATCTAGGTGTTCATACGGACGGACAGACGGACATGGCTAGATCGTCTCGGCTGTTGATGCTGATCAAGAATATATATACTTTATGGGGTCGGAAAAGCTTCCTTCTGCCTGTTACATACATTTTGGCGACTTTAATATACCATTTCACCCTATGCGTGTATGGTATAATTATTTTATTATACCATACACCCATAGGGTGTATGTAACAAGCAGAAGGAAGCTTTTTCCGTCCCCATAAAGTATATATATTCTTACGGAAAAAGCTTCCTTTACTAAGCGAGTATGCATACCAAACATGGAGTTTTTAGCTAGTCTTTGAGAAAACACTTTTGTTTAAATTACGGGGGCGGAAGGTGGCGTGGCAAAACGGACGGGCAGACGGACATCTCGTCTTTTGTTGGTGATCAAAAATATATATACTTTATTGGGTTGGAACTTTTTCCTTCTGCCTGTTACATACATTTTGGCTATTCTAATATACCATTTCACCCTATGGCGTGCTAAAAAATATAATAATAGATTAGACTTATTGATATTATAACAAATTTGTTGTCAACATAAGCATTTTTCGGGAGCTTGGAATCCTCTTATAAGTGGATTGCTACAAGCATTCTAGCCTTTATTCTCAGAATCAGACTTCGATGGTGTTTTTTGTTTAGCCCTCTTGTCAGAACAAATTGTTATAAATTTAAGCATAATCAACTATATAGTTTATCACATACACATAAACTATTGTCAATGTGGTCATTCATATTTATATGCCCCACACACAAAAACTGAAAAATAATTGCACTCACAAGCAAAAAGGAACTGATCTCGTTCTGTACAGGACATGAGAAAAACTTAAACAATCGCATTCACACATCCTCGGGCACAGACAATTGAAACTTTTTGCTAACCGCCAACAACGACTTGGATGAGAACAATCCGGTCTCATTGACATTTAAGGACAGACGACTTTTACTTTTGAAATGCGTTGGCATGCCCATTGCTTGTGCTTAAATCCGCATCTTCTGTGTATTGCATTGGCCAGTCTGTTGGCCTGCTTGTGGTCGTTTTGCTTCCAAGCATATACTCCCCCATTCATTCATTTTGTCATGCGTTCCATTCATTTTGACATGGCAGCTGCCCCTGATGTGGTTGTTAGTACATATATATGTGTCTGAGTGTCTGTGTGTGTGTGTGTGTGTGTGTGTGTGTGTAGATTGCTTGTGGTTTTCTACGATATGATAGCAACTGCAACAGCTTCTGCATAGTTTGCAACTAGGACTAGAGTAGAAGATGTCGACGAAGTTGAAGTCGATGTGGATGTAAAAGTCAGGTCATTGTTGTGGTTCATTCAGTTGCATGGGGAGTTGGACTCGAAACCAATGTCGTGGCTGTCGTATTCTTCAATGTCTTCTTTTAGTAGCGTCGTGGGCTTCATACTTAGTATTGAAAAGTTTTCTCGGCTCACTGACAGAGGAAGCAAAGCGAGTGTTGTTTTTATACGCGCACCCGAGGGATAAAATGATATATTAAATTCGACAAAATGTATGTATCAGGCAAAAAGGTGCCTTACTGGCAATACAAGTATTTAAATATTTATCCAAGAGAAATATACATTATTTTATCCTCTTGCAAAAAGGGTACGTTGCTTTTTGTCAGAAGTGTGCAACGCACAGAAGGACCAAGGAGCAACCATGTAAAGTATATCTATTGTAGATTAGCAAGACCAGACGATATCAAATGCATTAAGCAATGTCCCTACGTCCGTCTGGATCTACTGTTAACTGTTAACTTTACCGTTAAAGCTACCGTAACGCTAGAATTTATGTATACCAAACGAATTGTATTTTACAAACTCCGACAGATCCGACGGATATATCATATATAGTCTAAAATTTATATTCATTTCTTTAATATGGCTATCATTGTTTCGGATGACTATATAATATAGTTCTCATAATTCCAGTATCACCAGACTAGTTAATTAGTTTACCCATTTAATTTCTAAATTTCCCAAATTTTAGAGCTTTGAATTTACGATTTATGTATAAACTTTCTACTTACGCTATCATATTGGAAAACCTGAGGGCCGAGGCTAACTTCGGCCCCGCTTTCGAGTTTTTATACCATACACCCATAGCGTGAAATGGTATATTAAAGTCGCCAAAATGTATGTAACAGGCAGAAGGAAGCTTTTCCGACCCCATAAAGTATATATATTCTTGATCAGCATCAACAGCCGAGACGATCTAGCCATGTCCGCCTGTCCGTCCGTCCGTCCGTCTGTATGAACACCTAGATCTCGGAGACTATAGGAGCTAGAGCCACCAAATTTGGTATGTAGACTCGTGTAGTATGTAGAGTGAACAAGTTTATTTCAAATTTCTGACACGCCCCCTACCGCCGACGCAAATTATATAAAACCGATTTTCTCAAACACTATAGCAACTAAAGACACAAAATTTGGTATGTATATTTGCTTAGTAAATGCGCACATTTTGTATTTGTAAAAATTTTGAGACGCTCCCTACCGCCCCCGCAAATTAAATAAAAAATATTTTCTCAAAAACTATTCTAGCTAGAGACACCATAGTTGGTATGTATATTTGTTTAGTAATTGCGCACATTTTTTATGTGTAAAGATTTTGCCACGCCCCCTCCGCCCCCGTAATTTGAAAAAACTCGATTATCTCCCGTAATTTTCTACCTTGTGCAATCAAATTTAGCACACTTAACTTTGATACTAATATCTAGCAAAACACCAAATTTGATTAAAATCGGAATAAAAATAGTCAAGTTATGCATATAAACGTTTTTCCATATGGCTGGAGTTGGCCGTTGGCTGGTGGGGGCGCTAGGGTGCTCGTATGCTTGAGTGAGCGAAATACTAAGATATGCTTGTAAAGAGCATGCAAAGACATTTTTTTAAAAATACTAAAATGCATTTGTTATAAATTTGAAATATTTGTTTTACTGGTGTATGATATACCTAAGTCGGCGAGACGACTTACTTACTTCATTTTATTACTCCTCCCTAACAGGAAGAAATTTACGCTTTGAAAATTTCAAATCAGTAATTGTTGACATTTTTTTTTGGTCATTTAGTAAATAGGTCACAGGTACACAACATATATTATTTCTCTTAATTTGGTAGTTCGTCTTCAAGAATTGGCAAATTGTTGTTTCCCATGCAAGTACTGTTTTATTAATGGACCTACCAAAATACAAATACAAATAATATTATTATAATATTTCCTTGGGCCACCTTTTCGCTTTATGCTCCCTCCCAAGTAAGCCATCTCCTGGCTTGCACATGCATACAAATCTGACAAATACATTGATCGTCAACGGACATGCATCTCTGGCTAATATTTATAAGAATAGTTTTAATAACGTTCTGTTGAATAAATTTTAATTTGTTACAATGTTTATGGAAATTGAATCTCTCAACAAAATTTAATGCGTTGCTTTACGATCATGTTAAGATAAATTTTTATAGTTATTCCTTCAATATGTATGTACAAAGAAAATTATCAAAGTAAGCTTTGTTTCAACTTTAACTTAACAATGAAGAGTAACATTTTTCGATGGAACCATCGATATTATCGATGGTTAAACCATGGAAATTGTACAACTATTTTGAGGCTAGGTGCCTTCTTTCTGGGTAGGCACTATGTACATATGAGAGGTTTGATAGGTTACATGATTATGCAACTTCTCTCTTTACCTTCAAAAATATGGTTTTAGATGGTTTATGGACATCCATATGGATGTCTTTATGAGTTGTCTTCGTTGCCCGTGTTTAATGGCCAAGTTTTAGTTGGACTTAGGCTTAAAAACCTCAGAAATCTTAAATTTGTTTGGAGTTCATAATGCTGTAGCACGAGAGCCAACATCAACCAAAAACTAAATTCCTAGCTAATAGAGTGGAGCTGAGCGCACTTAATATTAAAAGGACATATTATATACATGAACCTCTTGTTTGCGTGTAAGAATACAGAATAGGATTTCCTCAAGCAGCTTATATAATTGGTAAACTGTTTGACAATGAGTGTGTGTGAGTGTTCACACATTTATTTGCGGGTTTGGGGATAACTAGACAATTGAAAATTAAACTAGTTAGTGACTATGATCGAAAGCTTTAAAGCGCATTCTGTTTTGGGGGTAAAGACGTAAAAAACTACACATTAAACTTTCGAAGGTAATATTGGGGTTTCAATATCAGAGAGAACAGATACTCAGGAACCAAATTCATACCAACTTGAAGTGAAACCCGCCAGCAAAACAATGGGCCAATTGGTTGATTGTAATTAAATGTTTGCTATAGCAAGAGAAATTTCTCTATTATCACATAACGCTAACGCATAAGGCTATTTCCCAAAGAACCAAATTAACATTGAAATTATAACTTACATTTTAGTGAATGCAAAATCCACAAATCACGCAATTCACCGGATATCATATTAAAATAATACATTAACTCCAACAAACGCTGATAACGCCCATGCAAAAGGCTAAAAAACAAAGGAACTAATACATACATATGTAAAAGTGTGATTAATTTAAAAAAAGAAAAAAAGGGGAAAAGAGGGAATAAACTTCTCTGGCAAAAAGCAAAATTATTAGGACCCTAGTACGAGTAATAGCTTTGTAATAAAAACAAATTTCCACAAACGTTTGGCCTAATTGTGCGACAAAAACACCCACTAAAAAAAATCCGACTATTGCGTTTACTTACTTACGCCGTGACACAGAAAATATTCACAGTACGAAGTATCGCCCCAGCCACGCTGTTAGAACTTTGCAGTCGTCTATTTAATACAAATTGGGCTGACCAAAAAGATGGAAATACGATTCGACTTCGCTACTTCCATGCACAAACTAAAACACATTATTCAAATTTATAAGACCAAATGCATATCAAGTTTACATACATATATAGCAATCGTTTTGCTAACTCCCTCATTCTTACAAAATTGATTAAAAACATTGTGGAGACAGATCGAAAATATATATACTTTATTGGATTGAAAAAGCTTTCTTATGTCTGTTACATACATTTTGGCGATTTAAATATTTCATTTCACCCTCTGGGTACATGGTAAAAAAAATTGCATGTGCGCGAAGCATAAGCCAGAGCTCGAGTGCTCTGGACAAGGGTTGTCGGTGGTGACGTTCAAGTTGCTGACGATGTCGACGACAAAGCACACAACCAAAGGACAACTGCGATTTGTGATTTCAAAGGGGCAAAGAGAAATAAAGGAGATGGCGCAGACTCAACAAGAAAGTCGGATTCGGAGAACTGAGGTTATACGTTAAAATGTATTACAGTGGTGCAAAGTGCACAAAAATTGCGACTAATACGAAGCTGTTGTTATGTTGTAGATTGTATTATAAAATGAAGTAAGTAAGTCGTCTCGCCGACTTGGATATACCATACACCAGTAAAACAAATATTTTAAATTTATAATAACCAATGCATTTTCGTATTTTTAAAAAAATCTGTTTGCATGCTTTTTAGAAGCATATCTTAGTATTTCGCTCACTCAAGCATTCGAGCACGCTAGCGCCCCCACCAGCCAACGGCCACTTCCGGCCATATGGAAAAACGTTTATATGCATAACTTGGCTATTTTTATTCCGATTTTGATCAAATTTGGTATTTTGCTTGATATTAGTATCAAATTTAAGTGTGCTAAATTTGATTGCACAAGGTAGAAAAATTTATTACGGGAGATAATCGAGTTTTTTCAAATTACGGGGGCGGAAAGAGGCGTGGCAAAATCTTTACACATCAAAAATGTGCGCAATTACTAAGCAAATATTCATACTAACTATGGTGTCTCTAGCTAGAATAGTTTTTGAGAAAATCGGTTTTATTTAATTTGCGGGGGCGGTAGGGGGCGTGGCAAATTTTTTATAAATACAAAATGTGCGCGTTTACTAAGCAAATATACATACCAAATTTTGTGTCTCTAGTTGCTATGGTGTTTAAGAAAATCGGTTTTATATCATTTGCGGGGGCGGTAGGGGGCGTGGCAAACATTTGAAACAAACTCGATAAGCGTACATATGACACGAGTCTACATACCAAATTTGGTGGCTCTAGCTTTTATAGTCTCCGAGATCTAGGTGTTCATACAGACGGACGGACGGACGGACGGACAGACGGACATGGCTAGATCGTCTCGGCTGTTGATGCTGATCAAGAATATATATACTTTATGGGGTCGGAAAAGCTTCCTTCTGCCTGTTACATACATTTTAGCGACTTTAATATACCATTTCACCCTATGGGTGTATGGTATAATGAAACAGATGTTTGTACCGCAGAGAAGAAGACATTTCCGACTATTTTCAAGCATGAGCATGAGAAGCCGAGTCGATAGAAAGCTACAGGAATGCAACTTGGTATTTATGTTTTTTATTGCAGAAATTAGATCAAGTTTGGCAATCCTTCGGATCGGACAACTAAACTATATAGCTGCTTTAGTCTTCAAAAAGTAGGCTTAGTGAGATATTTCTCATAATATAGCAAAACTTTTCAAATAAAACAGCATTTGCATGGTAGCAAGTATTTGAAAAAAAGGCCGCCAGTCCAGTATAAATAGAAAACAAACACAAAGATACTAATATGACAATCTTTTTTCTTTTTTGTTTTCTAAGTGCTTACCCCTCAAATTTTTTTTACAAATCCTTAAACATACTGAAATTTGAAATTTCGTCCTTTCCTAAAATAATTTAAACAGATACAACATTTATATCAACATAAACATCACTTCATTTTTAAACCATCGGCGAGGGTAATTTAGGAATCTGAACACAAAATTCTATGTTCCTGTTTACAGTACGAAAAGTTCCATTTTGCTCCTTTTAAGCGTTACTAAGACCATTAAAGTCTTTTATTAATTGTACAGCTCCCTGAATACTATTTTACTTACTAGCCATACATAGTTAGGAAATTCGTAGCGAAGAAATCATTTGTGGGCTAGTGGTTAATTGTTTTTGTTTTAGCACAAGTCTTTTTAAATTAATCAGCTATATAATGTAGTTATCCGATCTTGATAAAATTTGGGATATTCATTAACAATGAAGCATTAGTCTTGCCGATCAAGAATATATATACTTTATATGGCCATAGATGATTGCTTCCGTGCGTTTCACACTTCTGACCAAAATTAATGTACCCTTTTGCAAAGGTATAAAAACAGTTATAATAGTTTCTGTAGCGATTCCAATTTTATCAATTATAATGCACACTAATCACAAGATTGGCACTTTTCCTGGCGTTTAATTTTACTTAATGTGTATAATAAAACAGGACAGCAAAATCTTGCAAATTATAAGGTAAATTCGCAAAACCAACGAAAAAAAAATTCAATGATTTTACTTACCTAGTTCTTATACTTTTCTGAAAAATATCTATTAACGGATATCAAACGTTTGCACCAATTGAAGCCTCTCGTACTAGCTCACGAATTTAAATTGATAGTTAAGAAATCAATTAGTCAGATATGATTTTAGCTTGATTTACATAATTAAAAATAATGATTGACCATTTTCAGAAAAACACAGAGGGAAATCATTGATATGTATATGCGGCCAGTAAATTCAGTTTTTATACCATACACCCATAGGGTGAAATGGTATTTTAAAGTCGCCAAAATGTATGTAACAGGCAGAAGGAAGCTTTTCCGACCCCATAAAGTATATATATTCTTGATCAGCATCAACAGCCGAGACGATCTAGCCATGTCCGTCTGTCCGTACGTCCGTCCGTCCGTCCGTCTGTATGAACACCTAGATCTCGGAGACTATAAGAGCTAGAGCCACCAAATTTGGTATGTAGACTCGTGTCATATGTACGCTTATCGAGTTTGTTTCAAATGTTTGCCACGCCCCCTACCGCCCCCGCAAATGATATAAAACCGATTTTCTTAAACACCATAGCAACTAGAGACACAAAATTTGGTATGTATATTTGCTTAGTAAACGCGCACATTTTGTATTTATAAAAATTTTGCCACGCCCCCTACCGCCCCCGCAAATCAAATAAAACCGATTTTCTCAAAACCTATTTTAGCTAGAGACACCATAGTTGGTATAAATATTTGCTTAGTAATTGCGCACAGTTTTGATGTGTAAAGATTTTGCCACGCCCCCCTCCGCCCCCGTAATTTGAAAAAACTCGATTATCTCCCGTAATTTTCAACCTTGTGCAATCAAATTTAGCACACTTAAAATTGATACTAATATCAAGCAAAATACCAAATTTGATCAAAATCGGAATAAAAATAGTCAAGTTATGCATATAAACGTTTTTCCATATGGCCGGAAGTGGCCGTTGGCTGGTGGGGGCGCTAGCGTGCTCGAATGCTTGAGTGAGCGAAATACTAAGATATGCTTGTAAAAAGCATGCAAACAGATTTTTTTAAAAATACGAAAATGCATTGGTTATTATAAATTTAAAATATTTGTTTTACTGGTGTATGGTATATCCAAGTCGGCGAGACGACTTACTTACTTCATTTTCTTTAAATTTATAACAATAAAGTTGTTTGTAGTTTGACAAAATCTGAACTAGAAAGTCAAAAAATTAACAGGTTGAGTCAGTGAGCTACTAATTGAACAGATGAGTGAGTCAAACAGGATCATATCCAATCACAGCAATCATCTTTCGTGTTAATGAACCATTTCCTAGTCTTGAATCAATTCGAAATATTCTTAAGAAATGAATTTGAATCTACTTTGACGTGAATACGTTATGCATTTCAAAATAGTTGGAGCTAAAAAATCATTTTGAGAGATGTCGTACTTGACCAATGGACCCAGATCCTATATTTTTAATTACTGTGCCTCTCCTGAAGCACTTTTACGCTGGGGCAACTTTGCTACGGTTCAAAGCAAGTACACACTGCTTTTTCTAATAATTTTTAATAATTGTGCAATGAGAAGGCAGAAAAAATAAAATGGTTAAGAAAGAGAGCCTTAAAAAAGCCAAAAGGTCCTTAAACAGACGACATAACGTGTATAGGCGTCCGACTGTGGTTCTTGTTTGAACCATACAACGAGGTTTCTCGTGGTTTTGTAAGCAGGGCACAATTAGGAGTCCAGGTTGGGGGTTGAGTAAGGGTCACGTGGCAGCAATAGCCCCATAAGTCAGTCACTTGCACACCGACCCAAGAAAACAAGAGCAACAACAACAAACTGTATTTCAACGACGACGACGACGACTATTACGAGAACGACTCGAGGCACTCTCTAAAAAAATTGTTGTTGAGCTTAGAGTGGACAAGTAAGCGAGGCACATGGCACAGAGGCACGTGAAACACAATTCAAAAACATTTTGACCGGCAAAGTTGCTAGACGGAATTTCTTCTCCTTTTTCGAACGACAAAAAGAAAGTTAACCAACTTTTAATAAGGTGCACCTGCTGCTTCTTCTTAATTTGTCCGAGTTCATTTAATACGATTTACCGTAAACTGTGTATGTGTTCTGTTACTGTTGGCCTGAGACAATTGCATAGAGTGATTGATAGGCATTTAGTGGAAGTGGAAGATGCAAAATAAAAGGCCATAAAAGAAGCAATGCACAAATAACCTCGGCAACAGAAGTGTCATTAACCTTATTGGCCACGAAAAAAAAACAGAAACAGGAAAGCAACGTGTTGCAATAAAAGCTCACATAGATTTTACAAAAAGCAGGTAAAACCCCATTAATGATCAAAAAGAGAAAAATAATATTTTACGCCAACAGTTTTGGCTTCAGTTCTTAAATATACAAAATTCCAATGCAGTGAAAAGTTAATGTATGAATGGCTGATTGCATAGTTGTAGTGGTTTGTGTGTAAAATGTTTGAAGTAAAACCACAACTGAGACCAAAAAACCGAAATTTTTTTTTGTATAAGTGGCGGACTCTACTGTGAGAGAACAGTGTGAATGCCTGTAGTGTTCTCGCTGGCTGAGTGAGAACACTTCAGTCTGTTTACTGCACAAAGAAACTGTAAAGTGGTCGGACAGTCATTGAACTGAGCTACTAGAGTGTTGCCCCACAAGTGCGGCTCTTCTTGGGCGCAAGCCTGGACATGGACACTTTGTCTTGGAGAGTTCTTAGCATATTGATTAACGGAGCCGAGTTCAATGGCGCAAAAAAATTGATTTTTAGTGTAAGATCCCAGAATAATTATAATTAACCCGTGATAAAATAAATAATATGATATAAAAATTATACTATATTAGGAATTAGAATAAAATGTACAAATATGTAACTACATTTAATAAAAGCATTATTTCAAAAAAAAAATCATGGATCGTTGTCAAGTCGTACTGTTTATATTTTAAGCCTACAAATTAAAATATTATTTGTATGACTTTTTGTTTAATATAAAAAGTTTTCTCATTTATTTAGCTTGCTTTCTCGGACATCAACGCAGCGCGAAAAACCAACTTTAACTACAAACTAAAGCACGCCTGGAACTAGTCCGGAGCCATCTGAGAAAAGGTTTGCGTCTGCGTCGACGCAGCAATTTCGGTTGACCACAACAAATCAGACACGCAAGGCAAGTGCTTCAAAGAAATAAAGAGCTTCTTAAGAGAGAGCGCGACTTGCTACAAGGACAATGTCCAACGAAGAGAATGAATATATAGGTGGACCTGGTGCTGCGGATGACGATAATGGGGCAGGAGTTGATTTGGACGAAGACCGCGGTAGCGTCGCAGCAGCTGCTGCTAGTCACGAACCCATGCTTGTTGGACAAACAATGCCACAAATTAGTTCGAACGCACAGCTCGAGGGAAACGTTACGCCAACGACGACTCAGTTCGATGATAATCAAATAAATAATAACGCTAGCAACAAGCCACATCACCAGAGCAATAATAACGACAGCAACCGCAGTAGCCCCACCAAGAGTCCCACACGCAATATATCATCCAGTTTTCAAATCAATTACGATGACGAGGAGGACCTAACAGAAGATAAGCCGGCATTGGCTGCTGGGATTGGACCAGCAGCAGAAGCAGGAGCAACAGCGGTCAGAGGCGGGGTACTCGACTACTGGCAACAGCGTAACGGAGGAGCCGGATCAAGTTGCGCCATCAGCCCTGGATATTTGGATAACATGAGTGAGAACTCGGAGCAACCGCCTGTTGTACCCCTTGTGCGTTCAAAGTCTCGGCCGGAAATTTCAAGCTCCGCCGCTTCACGTTATTCGAATTTGTCATATTGGAAAGCTCGAAGAGTAGTCTTTTATCGCAATGGGGATCCCTTTTTTCCCGGTGTCGAACTTCGCTATCGCCCCGGCCGGGATGTCACCTCGTTGGATAATTTGCTGGATAAAATCTCTCCGAAAATGGATTTACCCCGAGGAGCACGCTATGTCTTCTCAATGGACGGCGATCGCAAGTATCATCTAGACGAACTGGAAGATGGGGCTTTCTATGTCGTCTCCTCATTTAAGGCGTTTAAGGTAAGTCGAATTTGCATTTATTTGTACAATTTTACTATAAGTCTTCACGACAGGCTCCTCGTAAAATCAATACAAATTTGAATATTTTCGTATAAAACTATATAAGCTGAATTTTTATTTGCGGTCAGCGTCCTCCTTTAACTTGTTCACTTGGCCTAAAAAATAAAGCTTTCGTCTATTTATTGTTTTTGACCTGCTCCCTTTTTGCATGCAAACCACTTTCGTTTTCTCTCCTTGTCCTCGTTTTCAGGGCTTTTTCTTGTTTATTTTCCTTCTTTTCGCGACTGACCTCCGAGAAAGAGTCGGAGTTAAAGGAGCCACACACTTGCTTGTGTGACTCGGCCGGAGATTGTGGGAGTCTTGACTCTAATATTATTTTTATACCCTTGCAGAAAGGGTATATTCATTTTGTTCAGATGTGTGCAACGCATACAATACAAAGTGTTAATTTTCTAGATCAGCACGATAAGCGAGACAAGTTCACATAGCCATGTGTGTTCCTCCGTCTGGATCAGCGCAAACACCCATAGCTGTTAATGACTATGCTAAATTTGGTCAATATTACAACACATTTGGTGGGAAAAACTTTTTTTTGCCAGTTCTGCGATTGTAACCAATGTAGGTTATTTACTTAAGCAATATGACAATTTTATATATGTGAAATATAAACATACAATGAAATAATATGCCTCATATGGACAGTTTCGAGGATATTTGATTTTTTAGATATACCCTTGCAACTTTACACATACCAAATTTCTTGAACTTTAATTGTAGTAAAAAATACAACATGAGTCACTGTTTTTTACCGATCGTTCCCATGGGAGCTATATGTTATAGTCACCCGATCTTGATCGAATTCGGCACAGTCACTAAGAGATATATAAAACTGGGAAGTATTTAATTCGAAAGAAATCGCGTGAAAAGTTAGGAAGTTATTGATAAAAGTCACTGTTTTCGGCCGATCGTTCCTATTGGAGCAATATGATATAGTCATCCGATCTTGATAAAAATTGGCATAATCGTTTATAAGTGTATTAAACTGACCAATATTAAATTTTACGACGTAGCTCAGAAAATAAAGAAGTTATTGAGAAAAGTCACTGTTCGTGACTTTTCCGTTTGTATGGGAGCTATACGATATAGTGTTCCGGCTGAATCCGCGATATACAACGCCTGCAGTATATACAAACCTACATGCAAAATTTCAACTCTGTAGCTCTTACGGTCAAGGAGGAGTTTGCGTTGATCCAGACGGACGGACGGACGGACATGGCTATATGAACTCGTCTCGTCGTGCTGATGAAGAATATATATACTTTATATGGTCGGAGATGCTTCGTTCTATGCGTTGCACACTTCTGACCAAAATTAATATACCCTTTTTGCAAGGGTATATAAACTTCAGCACGGCTAAGTTAGGCCCTGGCCCTGTGGCTTTTTCAAACAATTAGCTTGGTGTTTGCGAGTACGCCACATTGAAAGTACTCTTATTTTATACGTAGGTGAATAATTAAAGAGAACCAACAAGGTCTAAGAGAGCAAAGTAATTTATTTGAAGTTTTATAAAGAGTAATGTTTAGGTTCATGTATTACAACTGAATGAAGGAATCAAGAATTTTTTGGTACCGATCGAAATGCTCTTTTTTGTACTGTATATTAATTTGTGCCATTTATTTATGACGCCTTTTATTAAATGATGCATATTAAAAAATTTTGAAGTCATGAAAATTTCCAACATTTCATATTTGAAAATCGATTATAATTATCACCTATTTAGTCACTGTCTGTGAACAGAAAATTTAATAAAATGAAGCAAGGAAGTCGTCTTGTCGACTTCGGTACACCATGTACTAGGTAGTACAATTATATTAAACTAAATTATTTGTAGCAGGCATTTGCTATATCGTTTACTTTTACAAACACACAATGGACCGCCTATTAAAATACGTTTATACTGAAATGAAATTTAGTAGGTCAGTAGAAATTATTAAGACTAATTAGTGTGCCGATTTTAGTTAGTTAAAACAAACAAAATCTGCGCGCGCATTGAGCGAGTATACATACCAAATTTGTCTCTAGCTAGTATAGACTTTGAGAAAATCGGTTTTATCTAATTTGAAATAAACTCGATCACTGCACCTACCAAAATTTAGTAGGTCTAGGTCTTATAGTCTCCGAGATCTAGGTGTTCATACGGACGAACGGACGGACATGGCTAAATCGACTCGGCTGTTGAAGCTGATGAAAAATTTCAAGAATATATAGTTTATGGGTCATTCAGGACAATGCCAACTCACGCCATTTTACGGCTCGTCTTGACTACTCTTTGAAAAGAATTTCGAGAACATTTTTCAATTTGACAATTTTTTCTTGTCTCAAGCGAAATTCAAATTAATTTAATTTTTATTTGAAAATATGCGTTTTTGAATCTGTTTATGATTTTAAACTTTATCATAAAATTGCTGAGATGCTTGTGACACAGAGGGAGACGTGTTCAACAAACTATATATCTATATGTACATATATATGATCAGCGTGAGAATCCGCGTCTGTGCTTTATTTGACGATCTTAATTAAAAAGCTACTAGATTTTGATTAAATTTGTCATAGTCCTTAATCTGCATTTAAAAATACTACATATTAATTTTTGTATGACAGCAGCTTAGAAAATAAGGAAGTAATTAACAAAAGTCACAGTTTTCGACTTTGCCGTTTCTATGCGAGATATATGATGTAGTACTCCGATCCGGCTGATTCTGAGATATGCAACCCGAGCAGTAAAAGCAACCCTCCTCACGGAATTTCTGCGTTCTAGCTTAAGTGGTCTATGAGGAGTTTGGGTTGATCCATTTCGAATGTGGGCTTCTGTATACTGCAGCGGCTGTATACCTCGGATTCAGCTCCATTCGTTCAGAAGTGTGCAACGCATAGAACGAAGCATTTCCGACCATATAATATATACCTATTCTTGATCAGCACGACGAGACGAGTACATACAGCCATGTCCGTCCGACATGACGCGGTCGAAGTTAGCCCCGGCCCTCTGGTTATTAAATAGGACAACAGTATTATATACATTTCACTTAAACAAACAATAATATATCATGCCATATGCGCCAGCCAAATTTTGTGAATGAATTGAAAATTTGACTTTTTAGAAAAACCGGATTTCCGCTTTGACGCATGTATGTAGATTAAATGGACCAAAAACCAAAAAATTTGCAAGTCAATACAAATTTGAGTTAAGCCGAAGTTTGCTCTGATATGCGAATTGTCTTTGCAGTGAATTTTTGCCCCCGGAGGAAAAAAAAAACGGCGATGCATACCGAATTCGGTGGCTTTAGCTTTTATAGTCTTTGAGATCTAGGTGTCCATTAGGATAGGCGGACTGACAGGAGGAAGGCAATGATTCAGAATATATATTTTATAGGGTCGGAAAAGCTTCTTCTGTCTGTTAAATTCTTTGGCTGCGTGGTATAAAATTCAGAACTTTGTTTGGAGAACACGATATTTTTGCACTTTTTATACCATACACCCATAAGGTGAAATGGTATATTAAAGTCGCCAAAATGTATGTAACAGGCAGAAGGAAGCTTTTCCGACCCCATAAAGTATACATATTCTTTATCAGCATCAACAGCTGAGACGATCTATATAAAACCGATTTTCTCAAACACTATAGCAACTAGAGACACAAAATTTGGTATAAATATTTGCTTAGTAATTGCGCACATTTTTTATGTGTAAAGATTTTGCCACGCCCCTCTCCGCCCCCGTAATTTGAAAAAACTCGATTATCTCCCGTAATTTTCTACCTTGCGCAATCAAATTTAGCACACTTAAATTTAATACTAATATCAAGCAACATACCAAAATCGGAATAAAAATAGTCAAGTTATGCATATAAACGTTTTTCCATATGGCCGGAAGTGGCCGTTGACTGGTGGGGGCGCTAGGGTGCTCGTATGCTTGAGTGAGCGAAATACTAATATATGCTTGTAAAAAGCATGTGAACAGTTTTGCAAGGGTATCCTTGCAGAGGGTATTATAAAATTGGTCAGATGTTTGTAACGCACAGAAGGAGACGTTTCCGACCCTATAAAGTATATATATTCTTGATCAGCATGAGAAGCTGAGTTGATATAGCCATGTCCGTCTGTCCGTCCGTCTGTGCGTATGCGTTTTACTCAGCCATCTTAAGCTATCGGGATGAAATTTTTTTTGGGGGTTTTTTATTACCTGGAAAAAATAAAGTATGAAAATTGGGAGAATCGGACCACTATATCATATAGCTCTGGAGGAAACATTTTTGCAAAAATTGGAGTATCGCCATGAAATTTACCAATATGATAGTATTATATATAAAATCTCAGATCCCAATATTTAAATCTGACCGGATAAATAGAACACAAGTTACAGCCGATATAAATCGGTTCGGCTTGCTGCCTACAACGTCATCATCAAATCAATAGAGCACACGCATGCACACATACAGACGCAACGCTACATAAACTATATGTGTATGCGTGCGAATCGCGGTACACGCATGCTGGTGATGGGAAGAAGAAGAAATTGAAATTTAATGAATTGAGAGACAGAAAAAGAGTTTGGAACATGTAAAAATATTATGGCCATAGACTGCAAGGGTATTCGGCACAGCCGAAGTTAGCTTCTTTGATATTTTAAATACGAAAATGCATTGGTTATTATAAATTTAAAATATTTGTTTTACTGGTGTATGGTATACCCAAGTCGGCGAGACGACTTACTTACTTCATTTTTAAATTGGGTACGATGTTATTCGAAAACTTTTGAAAGGATTCGAAATTTGTTTTTATTCATTACTGTTTTGTATCTACTTTCCAAGCTGCAGAAATTTTCCTTTTCTAAATGAATTTTTGGTATCTATAACTATTTTTGTTGGTTGCTTTAAACTAAGCTCATATTCGGAATCAGCGGCCCCAAATTACCCTAAAATATCAAAGAAGCTAACTTTGGCTATGGTGAAGTTTATATATGTATAACTTTGCAGTCCTTGCCTTTTTATTCTGCTATACCCGCATGCAATTGGAATCTGATGTTTTATCTCCAAAACTGTCATATTAGTAAATTTGATATCAATACTCCCACTCCTTCACCTATTTTTTGTATAACACTTACTTCATCTTACCCGGGTTAAATAGCTCAAATACCAATTTTCATCAAAATAGCCTTAAGGCCATCTTAAGACGATTTAGCTCCTCATGCGGATTCAGAATATACTTTATGAATTCGGAAACGTCTCCTTCTCTGCGTTACAAACATATGACTAATTTTATAATTTCCCGTTCAAGGGTATGAAAAGGATATGTTTGCTCTATTCCTGACTGTGCTTCTAATGCACTTCAAAGTCAAGACAAAAAAGAAGAACATGAAAATTGATATGAAAAAAGGGCGAAAAAGAAATACCACTAACTTCCACTCTGCCGCCAACTTTGAAACTGGGGTAGAGTCAATCCCGCACTTCGCTCGCGGCTTGGCAAACAAAAGCACAATATGTAGCATCGTTCCACTCAGTCCTCGCCTCATATGAAATCAAAACTTATGATGAAGAAGTCAAGGCTGCATAGCTGCAGGCTTTCAGGCTCTGTGCCGAATGGGTCGTGCAGCTCCTTCAAAAAGCACAAAGAACAATAGCGCACGATGATTGAGTTTAAAAATGAATAGAAAATTGCACGTTAACAAAAAAGGCCAATTTGAAAACTTTTGGCTTGATTTCACTTAAGGAAATTAATAATATGTGGCGAAACGAGTAGACAAAACTCATACTCCACTCTAAGGAGACATGAAAAACTGACTAATAATTTAAAAATTTGCTCAAAACAAAAAGAAATTAAAAAAAAAATGAATTTACCGAATCGTTTTTAATAATTTATTCATCAAGCTGGGCGTATATGCGTGACTCGAACTCACTAACTTGATAGACTTGATATGGTTTCTTTTCTTTTTAGTTTTTGCATTACCAGAACTTTTGGGGTGCGGCAAATTGCAGTAACCTTGTAAAAATATTTGAATAATAAATTGGGTAATGTTAGAAAAAAATGGAAGAATTTTGTAGTAAATATAAAAATGATGATCTGACACAATTGGTGTTAATTATTATTAAACACAAAAAACAAAATATATAAGTTGCACTCAGTCCGTATGTTTCAAATGCGCTTTTTAAAAGACATGTGTTATGTTATTTTTATTTTCTTTAATTTGTTTTTCTTAATGTCGATTTCCCTCGTTGTTTGCGAACACTTTGAAAACTTACATGAAATTTATACTTTCGCAAGACCTGGAATTGACCTGGTCAGTAATAATGCAACGATGCCATAAATACGCTTTAAAGGTGCAGCACGCCAATTATGAATGATGACCGGGCCAACACATGGAACTGCAGCAAATCAAAAAAAAAAAAAAAAAAAGAAGGCATGGACAAGAAAATAAACACGCGAAGCTTTTAGTTTTCAACCCTCAACAAAAAATCTAATTTTTGGCACAAACGTGCAAGGCATATCGAGAAGCAAATTTCCTTCTCATGCAGCACGCAAGGTCAGGACGCGCTGTAATTAAGTGCAAATAGAACGGGAGTGGCAGAGTCAAAGGCCACAGACGACGGGATTTGACGTCAATTATATATTTTCCTCATCTCTCTTCCTCTCATCCCCATTCCCCTCCAATTTTTCACCCACTGCCCAGTAAAAGGAAAGAAAAAATCCCGCTTCACAGACATATGCACAACATTTAATCAAACCGATTACCTTTAAAATATAACTAGGCCTAATCATAAAATCACTAAAAATGCTAATGGCATTTATATGGATATGGATTCAACTGTTTCTGGAGCTGAGATCGGATATTCACTTACACCAAAGATGCAGAGAGCAACACATCATATTGCCATGGATCTGGAAGGATTTTGACAATTCAAAATTGTTTATACAGATAAATAGAGGACAAATGGTTATATTAAAAGTATTTGATTCAACTAAATCTTAACATTTCCGCATTCTTTATTACCATGAAAAGCCGAGGCGAAACATCCAAGTTCTTGTGCTCGTCTCCTTTTATCGGAATTTTCACTTGGTTGGTTGGGTTTACTGTACAATATAACTTACATAGAAACCATTACTAATGTATCTATTTAATAATTTAGTCGAATTACCTCTGTGCTGCTTTATACCATTACCGACAAAAAAAAAATGAAGTAAGTAAGTCGTCTCGCCGACTTGGATATACCATACACCAGTAAAACAAATATTTTAAATTTATAATAACCAATGCATTTTCGTATTTTCAAAAAAAACTGTTTCCATGCTTTTTACAAGCATATCTTAGTATTTCGCTCACTCAAGCATACGAGCACCCTAGCGCCCCCACCAGCCAACGGCCAACTCCGGCCATCTGGAAAAACGTTTATATGCATAACTTGGCTATTTTTATTCCGATTTTGATCAAATTTGGTATTTTGCTTGATATTAGTATCAAATTTAAGTGTGCTAAAATTGATTGCACAAGGTTGAAAATTACGGGAGATAATCGAATTTTTTCAAATTACGGGGGCGGAAAGAGGCGTGGCAAAATCTTTACACATCAAAAATGTGCGCAATTACTAAGCAAATATTCATACCAAATTTTGTGTCTCTAGCTAGAATAGTTTTTGAGAAAATCGGTTTTATTTGATTTGCGGGGGCGGTAGGGGGCGTGGCAAAATTTTTATAAATACAAAATGTGCGCGTTTACTAAGCAAATATACATACCAAATTTTGTGTCTCTAGTTGCTATAGTGTTTAAGAAAATCGGTTTTATATCATTTGCGGGGGCGGTAGGGGGCGTGGCAAAAATTTGAAACAAACTCGATAAGCGTACATATGACACGAGTCTACATACCAAGTTTGGTGGCTCTAGCTCTTATAGTCTCCGAGATCTAGGTGTTCATACAGACGGACGGACGGACGGACGGACAGACGGACATGGCTAGATCGTCTCGGCTGTTGATGCTGATCAAGAATATATATACTTTATGGGGTCGGAAAAGCTTCCTTCTGCCTGTTACATACATTTTAGCGACTTTAATATACCATTTTCACCCTATGGGTGTATGGTATAATAAATGAAGTAAGTAAGTCGTCTCGCCGACTTGGATATACCATACACCAGTAAAACAAATATTTTAAATTTATAATAACCAATACATTTTCGTATTTAAAAAAAACTGTTCACATGCTTTTCACAAGCATATCTTAGTATTTCGCTCACTCAAGCATACGAGCACCCTAGCGCCCCCACCAGCCAACGGCCAACTCCGGCCATATGGAAAAACGTTTATATGCATAACTTGGCTATTTTTAGTCCGATTTTGATCAAATTTGGTATTTTGCTGAACATTAGTATCAAATTTAAGTGTGCTAAATTTGATTGCACACGGTAGAAAATTACGGGAGATAATCGAGTTTTTTCAAATTACGGGGGCGGAGGGGGGCGTGGCAAAATCTTTACACATCAAAAATGTGCGCAATTACTAAGCAAATATTTATACTAACTATGGTGTCTCTAGTTGAAATAGTTTTTGAGAAAATCGGTTTTATTTAATTTGCGGGGGCGGTAGGGGGCGTGGCAAAATTTTTACAAATACAAAATGTGCGCATTTACAAAGCAAATATACATACCAAATTTTGTGTCTCTAGTTGCTATAGTGTTTAAGAAAATCGGTTTTATATCATTTGCGGGGGCGGTAGGGGGCGTGGCAAACATTTGAAACAAACTCGATAAGCGTACATATGACACGAGTCTACATACTAAATTTGGTGGCTCTAGCTCTTATAGTCTCCGAGATCTAGGCGTTCATACAGACGGACGGACGGACGGACGGACGGACGGACAGACGGACGGACGGACGGACGGACGGACGGACGGACGGACGGACGGACGGACAGACGGACATGGCTAGATCGTCTCGGCTGTTGATGCTGATCAAGAATATATATACTTTATGGGGTCGGAAAAGCTTCCTTCTGCCTGTTACATACATTTTAGCGACTTTAATATACCATTTCACCCTATGGGTGTATGGTATAAAAACTAAGCGTACACCAAAATCGGATTCTCCGAGAAATTCAAAAAAAATGTTGAAGAATTATATTCATTTCATGCGATTATTTTATTTCACTAGGCGGTGACAATTGTCCTTAGAAGATCTTATTCTAGTGAGACTCAAACCCACGTTTCCGGGGGTTGAAAAATTATTATTATTTTACAAATTATTATTATGTACCTAGATTACAAGTGTTTTTCCACAACGTGTGTGGCGGATTGTAATTCTAGTCATAGTTGTTGTTTGTGACATAAGTACAGTTGTATTATATTTTGTTTGGTGCATCTGATTTGATGAGGCCTTTTCAGATGTATTATATATATATTATATGTTAGGTAGAAAATGTCTGCACAGTGAAATGTACAAGTCAAACGTTTTATTAAGGGTGAGCGGAAAAAGGAAGTAAGGAAAAAATCGTAGTAGTTAGAGGTGGAACAAGGCTAGAGATGGATAACCATGGATATTTAAATCTTTAAAATGTAATTTGCATTAAACTATTTCAACAAATGTAATTAGCATATTTCCATAGTGTAGTATGAAAAGTAATTAAGTTTGTTTAAAATATTTAAAAACTGAGTTACTTAAAAATTATAAGACATCAAATTTGGTATGTATATACATATGTTTAATTATTTAACAATTTTACCAAGACGCCTTCTGACACCGTAATTTGAAAAAATGAAGTAAGTAAGTCGTCTTGCCGACTTGGGTATACCAAACACCAATAAAACAAATATTTCAAATTTATAATAACCAATGCATTTTCGTATTTTTAAAAAAATCTGTTCACATGCTTTTTACAAGCATATCTTAGCTCACTCAAGCATACGAGCACCCTAGCGCCCCCACCAGCCAACAGCCACTTCCGGCCAAATGGAAAAACGTTTATATGCATAACTTGTCTATTTTTGACCGATTTCGATCAAATTTGGTAAGTGGCTTGATATTAGTATAAAATTTAAAAAAAAAGGGCGTGGCAAAATCTTTACACATAAAAAATGTGCGCAATTACTTAGCAAATTTTATACCAAATTTTGTGTCTCTAGTTGCTATAGTGTTTGAGAAAATCGGTTTTATATAATTTGCGTGGGCGGTAGGAGACGTGGCAGAAATTTGAAATAAACTTGATCACTCTACATACTACACGAATCTACATACCAAATTTGGTGGCTCTAGCTCTTATAGTCTCCGAGATCTAGGTGTTCATACAGACGGACGGACGGACATGGCTAGATCGTCTCGGCTGTTGATGCTGATCAAGAATATGTATACTTTATGGGGTCGGAAAAGCTTCCTTCTGCCTGTTACATACATTTTGGCGACTTTAATATACCATTTCACCCTATGGGTGTATGGTATAACCAGAGAGCCGGGGCTAACTTCGGCCGTGCCGAAGTTTATATACCCTTGCAACTATATACATACGAAATTTCTTTATCTTTAATTGTGGTAAAAAATTCAACAAGAGTCACAGTTTTTCATCGTTCCTATGGGAGCTAAGTGATATAGTCACCCGATCTTTATAAAATTTGGCATAGTCATTAATAGTTATATTAAACTGATAAATAATCATTTTTATGCCAAAGTAACGAAGTTCTTGATAAAAGTCACTGTTTTCGGCCGATCGTTCCTATGGGAGCAATAAGATATAGACATCCGATCTTTATCAAAATTGGCACAGTCGTTTACAAGTGTAATAAACTCACCAATATTAAATTTCACATTCATTAAATTTCGACAGTAGCTCAGAAAATAACGAAGTTATTGAGAAAATTCACTGTTCGTGACTTTGTCGTTTGTATGGGAGCTATACGATATAGTGTTCCGGCTGAATCCGAGATATACAACGCCTGCAGTATATACAAACCAGAGAACTGCAATGAGTAATAAATTTTACGGTGCACCCAATCATTGAGTTTGATTTTGTTCGATGCGGATCTATGTATTGAGTGAATGGGTTGTATCGGTTCGAATCGAACGCTCACGAACGCTCAAAAAAGTATTGCTAGTAGTTCATTCTGTATGACCGCATATTTTCCTACAACTTGATTGAGCGGAACGAATCTGTTGCTTAGGCAAATGGGAGTGACCGAAGATTTTTGTTTTGTTCGAAGGATTTATCGTCTGTTTGCTCACAATCACACTTTCTGATTGTGTGTGATTGACTGACTATAAGAATTATTTATCGAATTTTTGTCATCGCCAAAACAAATGAAGTAAGTAAGTCGTCTCGCCGACTTGGATATACCATACACCAGTAAAACAAATATTTTAAATTTATAATAACCAATGCATTTTCGTATTTTTAAAAAAATCTGTTTGCATGCTTTTTAGAAGCATATCTTAGTATTTCGCTCACTCAAGCATTCGAGCACCCTAGCGCCCCCACCAGCCAACGGCCAACTCCGGCCATATGGAAAAACGTTCATATGCATAACTTGGCTATTTTTATTCCGATTTTGATCAAATTTGGTATTTTGCTGGATATTAGTATCAAATTTAAGTGTGCTAAATTTGATTGCACAAGGTTGAAAATTACGGGAGATAATCGAGTTTTTTCAAATTACGGGGGCGGAAAGAGGCGTGGCAAAATCTTTACACATCAAAAATGTGCGCAATTACTAAGCAAATATTCATACCAAATTTTGTGTCTCTAGCTAGAATAGTTTTTGAGAAAATCGGTTTTATTTAATTTGCGGGGGCGGTAGGGGGCGTGGCAAAAATTTTACAAATACAAAATGTGCGCGTTTACTAAGCGAATATACATACCAAATCTTGTGTCTCTAGTTGCTATGGTGTTTGAGAAAATCGGTTTTATATCATTTGCGGGGGCGGTAGGGGGCGTGGCAAACATTTGAAACAAACTCGATAAGCGTACATATGACACGAGTCTACATACCAAATTTGGTGGCTCTAGCTCTTATAGTCTCCGAGATCTAGGTGTTCATACAGACGGACGGACGGACGGACGGACGGACGGACGGACGGACGGACAGACAGACGGACATGGCTAGATCGTCTCGGCTGTTGATGCTGATCAAGAATATATATACTTTATGGTGTCGGAAAAGCTTCCTTCTGCCTGTTACATACATTTTAGCGACTTTAATATACCATTTTCACCCTATGGGTGTATGGTATAAAAATACAAGTTCTTGGAAAAAATGGAGGAAATTAATTCGGAGTTCATAACAGAGCAAATCGAAAATGGAAACTTTACTCTGTCCACCAAACGAAAAGGACGCAGTGCGATTTGGTCAGTATTGTCGGAAATAATAAGGTCTGATAATACGATATCCAAACCACTCCATTGGATCCAAAATGGATAATGAAGTATGGAAGTTATAAAATTAATTCTCTTTTTTAAATTAAAGTATTTTTATAAATAAAACTTCAATAAAGAAATCTGCATTTAAATTTTGCTGATTAAGGTAATAGAAAAAAAATGGGCTAATCTAAATTTAATAAAGTTAAAAGTCTATTATTTTCGTGTTTTTTTTTTGCTCACATAGTTAAACTTGTTCCTTATAACTGTAATAATTACGTACACAGTCATATCGCAATTCATATCGATTTTAAATGTCAAACTCTACTCAAATCATGTGAACAAAATCCGATGTTAGTTCGGGTTTATTCATTTGTTTTGAATCGAATTTTACAAACGATCAATTCGGGTGAGCGTTTTTGCTACAACAATCAAGGTTGCGACTTGTTCGAGAAGCTAATATTATAGCAACTGATTCAAACCAATTGGTTGCGATACCCTGAATGATTTTTTCGTTTTAAGTGAGTGAACGAAGTAAACATGTTATAACATAGGTGTTGAGCGGAATGATTTGATTTTTTGAAGTTTGATTGATCCGTCTCAATCATACTCGTTGCAGTTCTCTGATACAAACCTACATGCAAAATTTCAACTCTGTAGCTCTTACGGTCAAGGAGGAGTTTGCGTTGATCCAGACGGACGGACGGACGGACATGGCTATATGAACTCGTCTCGTCGTGCTGATGAAGAATATATATACTTTATATGGTCGGAGATGCTTCGTTCTATGCGTTGCACACTTCTGACCAAAATTAATATACCCTTTTTGCAAGGGTATAATAAAACGGTTACGTGATATTTAATTTCCTCGTTGGTCAAATTTCTGTTGTTTCAAACAATAAGATATCTATCTGTTGTATTCATTAATATTGTTTGTCTTTAGCCGAATTTGTGCATTATTGTGTATTCTAAAAAGTGAAACTTTTAGTTGTTTGGTGGCTATCGTAATCTAACGATGGAAGGAAATTAATAATGTTATTATCTCCTTTTAAGCGTAACCTTTTATTTACTTTAAAGAATTAATAATGGTTAATTTTCCAATTTGGTTTTGTTTCTCGTCTTTTGTAACTAATATTCCCTTGTTCCCACTTCTAATGGCTCTTAATGTCTTTTCTAAAGTACTTATGACCTTTAAAGGCGACATTATATTTTGATTTAGGCTGATTTAAATTTCTTCAAAAAGGACTTTAGCTCATATCTCCTGTTCATTGCCTTTGTAAATCATTTTGTTAATTTGCGGTTTCTATCGAAAGCTGAGTTGCTTTGGATTGTTGCTGGTGTTTTCTTGGTCTAAAATTTAAAATCTAAATAGTTTGTTGGAGTACTTTGATGGTAATTTGGGATATGGTTATAGCTTGCACATGCTTCTTGAGCACAGTAGCATCTGTTAGTTTTAGTATGTAATACATACATTTCTCTACAACTTATGGAACTTCACATTCACCGCTTGTATGCTATATTTGACACATCTACATAATATCTAACTAACAGTTCGCCAGGCTGGCGTTTTCTACATTGTGTAATGATATTTGGGCTTTCTAAGGTTCAATCGTACGTATGTAACTGTGGAGTATGGTTTTTGGCTCAATATTAATAGGGAAATTTTTTTTTTATAATTTTGCTGAGACCTCTTCCAGACCTTTCAGTCTTCAGCCAGACCTTTTGGAAATAATGTTTTTGAGTTTCACATATAAAGGGGAATACTTCTGGAAAATGGTTTAAGCCTTGACCAAGTAAGCTTACATAAGTGGTTTACAAAACTACCAACATATATAGATAGCTTTTTGTTTTCTTTAAATTCAAAATTCGCGATTTTCAGGGTCTTCTTTTTAAACGTCGCGACGTTATCAAGGATTTGGCACATCGATAATAATTATGGGCAACGTGCTTCCGTGAATATCAATTTCAATATTTTTTCACATTGTCCAAGCTTTTATATTTTTAAATTTATCTGCAACGTAACGTCAATTAAAAACAACTGCAATTAAAAAATGTCATAAGGCAGGACAAAAATTATGCATTTAACGTCTTTAAGGCCTTCAGTTGCTTTTAATGATTTTGCTATTTATTTTTTATACCATGCACCCATAGGATGAAATGGTACTATAAAGTCGCCACAATGTATGTAACAGGCAGAAAGAAGCTTTTCCGACCCCATAAAGTAAATATATTCTTGATCAGGACTTACAGCAGAGTTGATCTAGCCATGTCCGTCCGTCCGTCTGTCCGTATGAACACCTAGATCTCGGAGACTAAAAGAGGTAGAGACATCTAATTTGCCGGAAATTAGATAAAACCTATTTTCTAAAAACACTGTACTAGCTAGAGACTCCGCATTTCGTATGAATATTGGCTCAATACGCGCGCAGTTGTTTTTTAAATTTGCCACGCCCACTTCCGCCTCCATAATATAGAGAACCGATTGCCTGTCGCATTTTTTTGACAATCGAAATTCAGCACACTAATTAGCTACCAACCCAGCAAACCTAAAATCGGACTAGGAGCATGGAAAATGTACGTTTAAACGAGTATTACTATGCGGTCTATAACCGCCGATATGGCCGTAGGATAGTGGCGCGCGCTAAGGAGGTCGTGTATTTGTAAGAGTGAGCGAGACAGCGTGCTATGAGGCATGTAAAAAGAATTTAAAAGACATACTTATGTATGTATGTATGTATGTACGTTTGGTCATCGGAGAATAAAATAAATTTTATTCCCTGGTGCATGGTATACCGAAGTTGGCGAGACGACTTACTTTATTTAATTTAATGTTTTTTATTCAAGTGTGGGTCTGAATATGTTTTATGCCATGAACCGATTGTTTAAGTCATTAATTAATTAATAATTCCATTAAACGAAAGACATTTTTTGATACAATTAAGTCGCAAACTTGAGAAAATTTATTTAAAATAAACTTATGTATAATTATAATTATTGATAACTTATATACATGTTTATACATATTTATATACATATTTACATGGTTACTTATAATATATAAGAGGTGTTATGTTTGCGTGAGTTTAAGGAATTGAAATTTTTGGGAACAATTTTCTAGGGTAGGACTGAAAAGGATGGAAATGGGCAGGTGGTTTCTAAGGTGTAAAGTTCTGGGCAGTCTTTAAGAATATATGTATATTTCGATATATATTTGTTGTGTAAAACTTGTGTCTTAGATGAGATCATTGCTTAGATTGCAGATCGTCTGTTATAGGGTTATATGGTGCTCATTACAGGTCAAGAGAGTTGAGAGCGCAGAGCTTAAAGCCCTCATGTGTGCTTGTCGTTGTAAAAAGTACATATATTATTAAATATTGATTATAATTATTAATTAATACACCAAAGGGTATTATGAATTGCTAACCTTAACTGGAATAGAATTGAGTGAGTGAGAATGAATGAATGAGTAGTATGTAGTATATTTTGACACCCATGCAAAGCAAATTGAGTGAGAATGAGATATGCTGAAAACATTCGAATTACTCGGGTATCACAGAACATGCATACATACATACACACTTACATTGTATTTAATGTATTTTTTCCGTGTAGAGTGCCAAGAGAAAATGTATGTGTGTGTATGTATGTACATACATATGTTATTAAATACTTTTAAAGCGTATTTTGTTGGTTTTGTGTTGGTTTGTTTTGCGCTGTTTAATTTCAACAAACTCGTAAAACATAAACAAAATAATGGTTTTACATGCTAATATTTTAAAAAATGTATGTATATATGTATGTTTATAAATAAAATAGTAATAAGCCAAATAAATATAAAAATGTAACTGTTGTATTTGTTTTCGTTTTAATGTGTTATAGTTCCACTCCTTGCTTTCTATGCTTTAGGTTTCGCAATATTGTGAAATACATTTTCGCTCTATTGCGTTTTCTTGAAGTTGTACTCCTTGCTTTGTGCTCAATTTCGTTTTTCTGAAGAGCAAAAGAACAACAACAACCGTTTTGACATTCGAATACATTCTCACTCGTACTCATTGCTTCTACATTGTGCGTCCGATACTTATTTATACTCATCCTGCTTTGTACTCATATTCACGCAACTCAATTTAGCTTTTGTACATTCGAATGTCACTTTTTTGCAATGTAGATGTCTATTAATATCATACTCATCCTATTTTGGTCCAATTTGGCATAGTCATTAATAGCTACAGTGCCGCTCAACTGAATAGGTTTGAAAAATATTTCTTCTATTTTTTCTTCTCTCTTTGCTCCTATGGCATTTTTTCCTTCTCTCTTTTTTGTTTTGAACTCTCATTTGGTTACTCATAATATGACAAAAAAATGTAAGGGGTTCTATGCAACGGTAATTCAGAATTTTGCTTTCATCGTGAAATTCGCTGAATGTGTGGTCTATTTTTAGCTCATCTGATTAGGTTTGACAACTTTGACTTCACTTTTTGACTCACTGCGTGATTGAAAACGATATGAGAAAAGAGGAATGCTTTTTGAGTCGTCATCACTCCTGTAAAGGAGGCGTAATGGTTTGGGGAGCCATATCGTTCTATGGAACTTGTGAGCTGCAGTTTGTTTCATCAAAGATGAATGCGAATGTCTACAAGACTGTGCTCCAAAAGGCTTTTCCCCAGTTTTCCGAAATTGTTGGACCTATTCAATGGACATACCAACAAGACAACGCCCCTATCCATACAGCCCGGGTGACAAAACAGCGGATTAAGGACCAGAATGTCAACTTGCTCGAGTGGCCGCCATACTCCCCAGACATAAATATTATAGAAAACATTTGGGGACTTTTATCCAGGAGAGTGTATGAAGGGGGAAGACAATTTCAAGACTCGGCGACCCTGGTTGAAGCGATTAAAAAAGCCTGGTCAACTATTTCACTGAGTGAAATTGAAAAATATTACGATTCCTTATCAACTCGAATGTTTGAAATAATTAAGAATAAGGGTGGTCATACCAAATATTAAATAATGCAGAAATAGTGTCTTTTATTATTTAAGTTAGCAAGTGCCATGAAATATTGCTGTGAATAATTTTTTTTTTATAGTTTTGTTGGTCAAACCTATTCACTTGAGCCAAAAAAAGTGTTGATTTTCAGTTATGTTTTTGAAAATATAATAAAAAAAAATATAAAAACCGAACCCAAAAGAAAAAAAACGTTTGTATTTTATAAATAATTAATTGTTTCACTTAACAAAAATTATTTGGTTCAAATCCGAGTCCTCGTTATAAAGATATTAAGTTCTAAGTTTAAAAATTAAGTCAAACCTATTCAGTTGAGCGGCACTGTACATACATACATACAGTCAAAACAAAATTTTCAGAGAATGTGTTAAAATTTGTTTTAAAAGACCATAAAAAAGAAAAGAAATAACTTTGGTGAAAAGATATGAATATCCGCAGTTTATTTAAATCAAAAACGAATTCCTAAAATAAACATTAATAATCAGAAAATTCGAAGTAACAAAATGCATGGTGACAAAAGAATTTTGACAAATGACCAAAATAACAAAAATAAATACAATTTTACGTTTCAACGTATTGTTTGCTATGTTTAATAAAAAATATACCCTCCTTTAGCATTTATTACTTTTTGTAGGCGTCTCGAGACCGAATCTACCAAGTTACGGATATAATCCAACGAAATGTGTCTCCAGAGCTCTCCAACCTCAGAAATAGTGTCCTGTCGTGTCCTTTCGAGATCAGCACAACGCTGTCGCTTAATATAAGCCCATAGGTTTTCAATGATGTTCATATCAGGACTTTGCGGTGGCCTTAAAAAACTTGTTATCATTTTTGCCTTATGGCATGGCGCATTGTCCTGCTGGAAAACAAAGGTCTCTCCGATAAGTTTATCCCCTGAAGGCAAAGCATGATCTTTAATGACGGTCAAATATTTTTCTTTCGTCATGGTTCCATCGACGGGAACCAAATCTCCTACGCCGTTATGAGCAACGCATCCCCAAAACATAACTGACCCAGCCCAATGGCTAATTTTTTCACAAATCGGTCTTCTTTTTTGATGTGTGATTTTTGGCATTCTCACATAAACTTTTTTTTTTGAGCAGTGGAAGCTAAAGGAGCTTTCATCACTCCATAAAACTTGACGCCAAAACGATTGGGGCTTAGCAATATATTTGTTGGCAAATTCGAGGCGCCTTGAGGCGCCTACGAATTGACCTTTCGCTAATTATAATATCGGTCGTATCAGCGAGGTCCCGGGCAACTGTTTTGGGCATCTCTAAAGGGTTTTCTTTAAATTTACGCAGAATATAACGATCCGCGGTCTCAGTTGTCTTGCGAGGTCTTCCACTTCGCGGCAGGTTTTTGACGGATTGGTGTTTTTATACCATACACCCATAGGGTGAAATGGTATATTAAAGTCGCCAAAATGTATGTAACAGGCAGAAGGAAGCTTTTCCGACCCCATAAAGTATATATATTCTTGATCAGCATCAACAGCCGAGACGATCTAGCCATGTCCACGTTTTTCCATATGGCCGGAGTTGGCCGTTGGCTGGTGGGGGCGCTAGGGTGCTCGAATGCTTGAGTGAGCGAAATACTAAGATATGCTTCTAAAAAGCATGCAAACAGATTTTTTTAAAAATACGAAAATGCATTGGTTATTATAAATTTAAAATATTTGTTTTACTGGTGTATGGTATATCCAAGTCGGCGAGACGACTTACTTACTTCATTTAAACTTGTTTATTTGATAATAAACAGTTTGGCAAGAAACATTGTATAAGTTACTGATGTTTTCTACAGAAATACCAGAGTTATACTTCGCCACCATTTCACACTTGACCATGTCACTTAATTCATTTGCTTTACCCATAATGTCGCAAAGCAAATAAGTAAAATTGATTTTTTATTTCATTGAACTAATTATTGAACAATAATAACCACGTGTGATAATTGTTTACTCTTGAGCAGACTAATAAAGACTAAATACTGCGAATGTCAAAATACTTTTGTGCACCTCTCATCAGCTAACGAAAGACAATAAAGCAAAAATTAAGAAAATGCATAAAGCAATTGAAGAAAAAAATGTTCATTCTGCTTTATTATTAAATGTTATATGCATTTCTTATAAAGTAAGAACCGTTAACTACTCAATTTCTTCAAAACAAATCGCTAAAGAGAGCAACAACTTTTGTCAAAATACTAGTGCCGTCGATGTATATGTACATATGTATGTATGAGGCTGACAAATGTTTATATGTTTTTATACCAGTGGTCGGCACGGCACATTCTCCGGACTAGGGCCTAGCTCTGCCGCAGCGCTGCCGCTTCACGTATACTGTAAACGCTCGTGTTTGTTCGGCAATGTCACTTCGGCAAAAATTTTGATTGATGCTTGTCAGGAAAAAAAATGATTGACAAAAAAAAACTAAATCAGTTGCTGTTCAGCATTTGATGAAGTAACACCTTTTTAAAGCGGCTAACTGGAATACACAGGAAAAAAAAATGTTTAATGCCGATTGGGAAAATGTATTTTTTATAATTGAAAATATGGAGGGCGATGCGCAATGCGTTATTTGTCATCAAATTTTTCCTAGGCAGGGTAGGTCATACTTTGAAAGACATTATGATACGCAACATAAACATTATGATGCAATTGTAGGCGCTAAAAGAAGGGAAAAATTACTGGAGTTAAAAGCCAAATATTTTTTACTTTTTGTGGCTGATAGAATTGAACCGCCGAAACCAATTTCTGCAATAATTAAGGCGTCATACACTGTTGCCTTGGCTTTGGCCCAACAATGTCGTCCCTTCACGGACGGAATTTTTTTTAAAAGTTTAATGATGGAGGTTCTTAAATGGCTTGGTGACAATAATGAATATTTGCATCGTGTCCACGAAATTCCGATTTCGCCCCGAACTGTTGCACGAAGAACAGAAGACATAAGCAAATTTATTCATAATGCAGCAAAAAAAAGGCTTGTGAACTGCAAATATATAATATATAATATATAATATATAATATATAATATATAATATATAATATATAATATATAATATATAATATATAATATATAATATATAATATATAATATATAATATATAATATATAATATATAATATATAATATATAATATATAATATATAATATATAATATATAATATATAATATATAATATATAACATGTAATATGAAATCTTATCATTATTATGCATTATTTAATAATATTTTCTTACCTATATTATGTAAGGATAATTTTTTTTTTATTTTTTGACAAAAATAAAAAATATTTCTACTTGCTATCCTGTTTTTTCAGTGTAAAGCAAGAAAACGTTTCGTACTTCGTGTTTGTTGTCACACATACAAATGCAAAGTCTCATTTTTGATTGTATGCGTGCCTACCCCTGCTGTAAGCGCTCGTGTTTGTTCGGCAATGTCACTTCGGCAAAAATTTTGATTGATAGTTGTCAGAAAAAAAAAATGATTGACAAAACAATAACTGGAATACACCGAAAAAAACATGTTTAGTGCCGATTGGGAAAATTTATTTTTTATTATTGAAAATATGTAGGGCGAAGCGCAATGCGTTATTTGTCATCAAATTTTTCCTATAATTCCCTGGATTATTTAATAATATTTTCTTACCTCTATTATGTAAGGATAATTATACCCTTGCAGAGGGTATTATAAAATTGGTCAGATGTTTGTAACGCACAGAAGGAGACGTTTCCGACCCCATAAAGTATATATATTCTTGATCAGCATGAGAAGCTAAGTCGATATAGCCATGTCCGTCTGTCCGTCGGTGCGTACGCGTTTTACTCAGCCATCTTAAGAGCTATCGGGATGAAATTTTTTTTGGGAGCTTTTTTTTACCCGGGTGAGATAAAGTATGAAAATCTTTGGGATCGGACCACTATATCATATAGCTCTAGAAGAAACATTTTTGCAAAAATTGGAGTATCCCCATGAAATTTACCAATATGATAGTAATAGATATAAAATCTCAGATCCCAAAATTTGAATCTGATCCGATAAATAGAACACAAGTTACAGTCAATATAAATCGGTTCAAACGCTGCCGGCAGCGCTGCTTGCTGCCTACTACTGCCATCATCAAATCAACAGAGCACACGCATACACACACAGACGCAACGCTACATGAACTGTATGTGTATGCGTGCCGTGCTTTGCTTAGAAAATGATGGAAGAAGAAAAACTTGTGGTAAAAAGAGAAATAATATTTTGTTTGTGTATTGATGAATTGAGTTGCAGGGAAAGAAATTTCAAAAAGGAAAAATATTATTGCCAAGTATACTGCAAGGGTATATAAACTTCGGCATAGCCGAAGTTAGCTTCTTTGATATTTTTTTTTTAATATTTTGACAAAAATAAAACATATTTCTATTTGCTATACTGTTTTTTCAGTGTAAAGCAAGAAAACGTTTCGTACTTCGTGTTTGTTGTCACACACACAAATGCAAAGTCTCATTTTTGATTGTATGCGTGCCTACCCCTGTTTTATACCCTTGCAGAGGGTATAATAAAATTGATCAGATGTTTGTAACGCATAAAAGGAGACGTTTCCAACCCTATAAAGTATATACATATATTCTTGATCAGCATGACAAGCTGAGTCGATATAGCCATGTCCGTCTGTGCGTATGCGTTTTACTCAGCCGTCTTAAAAGCTATCGGTCTGAAATTTTTTTCTGTGTTCTTTTTTTACCGTAGGCAGATCAAGTTTGAAAATCTTTGGGATCGGACCACTCTATCATATAGTTGAATACGAAAAGTAGGTGAAGCAGTTGGACTCTCGCTATGAAATTTACCAATATGATAGTATTATACATGATATGTACATATATAAAATACAAATAAAATAAAATCTCAGATCCCAAAATTTGATCTGATAAATCGAACACAAGTTACAGTTGATATAAATCGTCTCTGCCTGACCGCTGCCGGCAGCGCTGCCTGCTGCCAACTACGTCATTGCTTGAATCATCAGAGCACACGCATGCACACATACAGACGCAACGCTACATAAACTATATGTGTATGCGTGCGAATCGCGTGTAAAAGGGAATGTGGTGAAGAAGAAGAAGAAATTGAAATGATATTTGAAAGGTTCTGTGCATTAATGAATTTAGTTCAGTGGTCGGCACGGCCCATTCCCCGGACTAGGGCCTAGCTCTGCCGCAGCGCTGCCGCTTCACGTACACTGTAAAGTTTAAGTGTAAACGCTCGTGTTTGTTCGGCAATGTCACTTCGGCAAAAATTTAAATTGATGCTTGTCAGAAAAAAAAGATTGCCAAAAAAATTTAAATAAATCATAGGGATGGGTATCGGAGGGTGAAGTATCGATACTTTGGTATCGCGATACTTTAATGAGTCAACATCGATTCCACGATTCTTGAAGCCTTCAAGTATCGATACTTGCAAGTATCGGTGTCTAGTATCGGTCAAAAAATGAGGGATTTTCCATAAATTAAATTACATAAATTATTATTTTATTTCTCTTCAAAGAATTTTAATACAAAGCTGCTCCTTATAGCTTTGACGTAACCAACATCAAAATAAACTGAAATAAAAAATTAAAGAAACCAAAACTCGTCATCTAAAGATGCTAAAAACAGTCGTTGTTGAAGGTGAGTAGACGACAAACGGTTTCCCTCATCAGTCATAATTAATCCGGCACGAGAAAAGAGCCTTTCAGAAGGTACTGATGTTGCAGGCATGGATAAGAAGATTTCCGCCAATTTGCTGAGACCAGGGAATTGAATTTTCAGCTGCTTCCAAGCCTCGAGTGGATTCGTGTTCCTGTTCTCCAAATTTCTCGCTCCACTTAGTTTAAACATATTGTATTCTTCAAAACTCAAAAAAGAGGTTACGTCAAACAACACAACATATAATGAAATGTACAAACTTAGACGCTTTCAACTCAGATCACTCAGATGATCTATGTATATCGATCTTGGGTATGTTCATCTCTTTCATATCACGCCGAAAGTAGAAAGAGGTAACAATACATTAAAACAGAGCCCGGCACTCATATCCCCCGGGGGACGAACACGTTCGGCACCTCGTATGCGTGTAACCGAACGGCTGCCGAAGTCCTCACACAGAGCATGAGGGTGGATTTAGTTGCCCTCAGCATTTCGACGCGAGCACGTGTATGTCGCTTTGCTCGATCGCTACACATGAAAAAATTAATTCCTTCATTCTTTTTATGTAAATGGCAACATTTGCAATATTCTATTCGAAACAGTCTAACAGATAACTATTTAGAAGATCTTCTTCGGATAAAAAGTTATCCAAATAATATAGAGGTGAAGCAAATAGTTGACTTTCAAAAAATGTATTAATTCGAAATTATTGGTTTTCCATCGCACTTTTAATTTTTCTTGCTTTCGTCACATGCAATTTGCGTAGTGTAAAGCAACTTACGCACACATACAACGAAAATTTTCGTTGGCTCTCTTTGTTCCGGGCCCTGCATTAAAACAGGGGTAGGCACAAAGAGAGCCAACGCAAACTGTCAATGTATGTGTGTGTTTTACACTGCGAGAAAAGAAAAGTGAACAAATATTGCCTCAATCATTTAGACGAGCGGAATCGACGATCTGGTGCAAGAAAATAAAGAAGAAAACAACCCCTAAATTAATTTTTCCATGTGCATATTTTCAACAAAGCGACACAGATCCACTCGCGTCGAATTGCTGCAAGCGACTAATTCAGATTTTACGCTCTCGAGTGCAATTCGGGTTGACTTCGGCATGCACACAGATAGCAAAACGAGCAATTGCCGAACAAAAGTGCCCGCATGAGCTATGGGTGCCTACCCCTGCATTAAAACTCGACCCAGGTATCGGCAGTATTGCGTGTAGTATCGTCTGCACAAGTATCGATACCTACAGTATCGGCGAGATGGAAGTATCGCGTCAAAAAACCGATACTTGGTACACCAAGTATCCATACCTGAAAGTATCCGATTTTGATACCCATCCCTATTAAATCAGTTGCTGTTCAGCATTTGATGAAGTAACCCCTTTTTAAAGCGGCTAACTGGAATGCACCGAAAAAAAAATTTTTAGTGCCGATTGGGAAAATTTATTTTTTATTAATGAGGGCGATGCGCAATGCGTTATTTGTCATCAAATTTTTCCTATCATTATTATATATTAATTAATAATATTTTTTTACCTATATTATGTAAGGATAATTTTTTTTTAATTTTTTGACAAAAATAAAAAATTATTCTATTTGCTATACTGTTTTTTCAGTGTAAAGCAAGAAAACGTTTCGTACTTCGTGTTTGTTGTCACACACAAATGCAAAGTCTCATTTTTGATTGTATGCGTGCCTAATGTACCTGATGTAGTTACAGAAAAAGAGTTTTGAACATGTAAAAATATTATGGCCATGGACTGCAAGGGTATATAAACTTCGGCACAGCCGATGTTAGCTTCTTTGATATTTTTATTGGTTCAAAAGTAACGAGTTTATTGATAAAACTCACTGTTTGCGAACGATCGTTTCTGCTGGTGATATAGTCACCCGATCTTGATCAAATATGGTACAGTCAATAATAGGTGTATAAAACTGACAGACTTTAATTTTAACAAATATTCATATTTTAACAAGAGGTTAGAAAGTAACGTAAAATCCCTGAGCGCGACTATGCAGTTTGTGTGGCCGCTATTTGAGGCAGTGACCCGATCCAGCTGAATCCGAAATATATGTACAACCCCTATGTGATATAGAAGCCCACATGCAAAATCCTTCTGTAGCTCTTACGGTCTAGGAGCAGTTTGCGTTGATCCAGACGGACAGACAAACCGACGGACATAGCTATATATATGTATGTAAGTATATACACCCGCAATTTCGGTTTCTTGGTTTTCTTCCCTCATTCCCTTGGCAATCCGTTTCTGAATTTTATGAACATACTTCAACTCATGCACCAATTTAATTTATCGATCCGAACAGTTTTAGTACTTTTTCTCACAAAGGTAATAAAAAGCTTAAATACCAAGTTTCATCCCAACAGTTTGCAAATTTAGAGCGTGAATTAGCTCCGGCTGACATACGGACATGAATATACACTTCATGAGGTAGGAAAAGTCTCCTTGTCTGTGATACAAACTTCTGACCATTAGTTCCGTACTTCTAAATAGGGTACTTGTAAACTTAAAAATATTATTCTTAATTATAATGAAGTAAGTAAGTCGTCTCGCCGACTTGGATATACCATACACCAGTAAAACAAATATTTTAAATTTATAATAACCAATGCATTTTCGTATTTAAAAAAAACTGTTCACATGCTTTTCACAAGCATATCTTAGTATTTCGCTCATTCAAGCATACGAGCACCCTAGCGCCCCCACCAGCCAACGGCCACTTCCGGCCATATGGAAAAACGTTTATATGCATAACTTGGCTATTTTTATTCCGATTTTGATCAAATTTGGTATTTTGCTTGATATTAGTATCAAATTTAAGTGTGCTAAATTTGATTGCACAAGGTAGAAAATTACGGGAGATAATAATAATTTTTTTCAAATTACGGGGGCGGAAAGGGGTGTGGCAAAATCTTTACACATCAAAAATGTGCGCCATTACTAAGCAAATATACATACCAACTATGGTGTCTCCAGTTAGATTAGTTTTTGAGATAATCGGTTTTATTTAATTTTTAGGGGCGGTAGGGGGCGTGGCAAAATTTTTATAAATACAAAATGTGCGCATTTACAAAGCACATATATATACCAAATTTTGTGTCTCTAGTTGCTATAGTGTTTAAGAAAATCGGTTTTATATAATTTGCGGGGGCGGTAGGGGGCGTGGTATAATTTTTATAAATACAAAATGTGCGCATTTACTAAGCAAATATACATACCAAATTTTGTGTCTCTAGTTGCTATAGTGTTTAAGAAAATCGGTTTTATATAATTTACGGGGTCGGTAGGGGGCGTGGCAGAAATTTGAAAAAACTTGATCACTCTACATACTACACGAATCTACATACCAAATTTGGTGGCTCTAGCTCTTATAGTCTCCGAGATCTAGGTGTTCATACAGACGGACGGTCGGACAGACGGACAGACGGACATGGCTAGATCGTCTCGGCTGTTGATGCTGATCAAGAATATATATACTTTATGGGGTCGGAAAGGCTTCCTTCTGCCTGTTACATACATTTTGGCGACTTTAATATACCATTTCACCCTATGGGTGTATGGTATAAAAATATAATCCGATATTCAATTGTGCCATTGTCCAATAATCGGTCATTAAAGCTTACAACCGCACGCAGTAAAACCTGGGATGAGAACATGCGTTAAGCTTTTATAACTCTAGCCTTGCTGGCATTACTCCCCTTGCCGGTAAAAACCTGACAATTTAAAACGCATTACAGTGCGGCAATTAATTAAACTGTCATTGGTTTGTAAGATTTCGAATGGTTCCCACACACATCAGAGTCAAAATAAATTGTCCATATATGTACATACATGCATGTGCATATAGCCGAAAACCAAAAGCGACAGAGGGAGCAGAAGCAGGGGCAGCAGCCGGAGAAGTGAGCATTGTCCAGGAGATGGCCAAGGGCATTGCGTAAATTTATTGAACTGTAAAATGACTATATATCAGCGTTTCAAATTGCAACAACAATCACAAAAAAATTAACAGATGCAGCAACACCAACAACAATGACAATTTAAACAACCAGTGCCGGATCAGTCATATAGCAGGATTAGCAATTGTTACGGGCCCGCGCTTTCAGAGCAATGTAAAGAAATGTTTAATCACTAACCACTATTTAATTGTCCATTCATTTACCAAAACACAGTCAAATTTACATAGAAGTAAATTAAAATATATTAAATTTAAAGGATTCCCAAAAATTCCAAAGAGCTAGAGTCACCAAATTGAGTATGTAGACTAGTTTAGTATATTTTCAAGACCAAGTTTGTTTAATAGAACAACTAAAGAAGTGATGAATTGTTCTATAACATACATAAGTCAATTAAATTCCTTTCATTTATCCACAAAGTACCATTTAAATAATGTCTCTGTTTTTTTCGGTCCTTACAAATGTATATTTTACAGTGCACTATAAAAGACTATGCAAACTTAAATGAAGTAAGTAAGTCGTCTCGGCGACTTCGGTATACCATGAACTAGGAGAAAATTTATTTTAATCTTCTATGACCAAATGCATGTCTTTTGAATTCTTTTTATATGCCTCATTGCAAATGCTATCTCGCTCACTCTTACAAACACACGAGGACTCTACCGCCGCCACTAGCCCACGGCCTTATTGACCGACTAGTCCGATCTTAGGTTTGGTAGGTTGGTAGAAATTAATAAGACTAATTAGTGGGCGTGGCAAAAATTTAAAATATTATTCATCTGCACGCATACCAAACAAATCCACGTACCGAATTTGGTAGCTTTGATCTCTATAGCTAGTATAGTCGTTAAGAAAATCGGTTTAATTTTGTTTGCGGGGCGGAAGTGGGCGTGGCAAAAATAAATCCCATCACTGTACATACTACACGAGTTTACATCAAATATTTGGTGACACTAGCTCTTATAGTCTCCGAGATCTTGGTGTTCATACAGACGGTTATGCCTAAATCGACTCGGCTGTTGATCCTGATCAAGAATTAATGTACTTTATGAGTTAGGTACATTTTGGCGACTTTACTGCATTAGTTCACCTCATGGGTGCATTGTTTAAAACAGGGGTAGGCACGCATACAATCAAAAATGAGACTTTGCATTTGTGTGTGTGACAACAAACACGAAGTACGAAACGTTTTCTTGCTTTACACTGAAAAAACAGTATAGCAAATAGAAATATTTTTTATTTTTGTCAAAAAATTAAAAAAAAATTATCCTTACATAATATAGGTAAGAAAATATTATTAAATAATCCAGGGAATTATAGGAAAAATTTGATGACAAATAACGCATTGCGCATCGCCCTACATATTTTCAATAATAAAAAATAAATTTTCCCAATCGGCACTAAACATGTTTTTTTCGGTGTATTCCAGTTATTGTTTTGTCAATCATTTTTTTTTCTGACAAGCATCAAACAAACACGAGCGTTTACAGTATACGTGAAGCGGCAGCGCTGCGGCAGAGTTAGGCCCTAGTCCGGGGAATGGGCCGTGCCGACCACTGGTTTAAAAAGAATGCCACACATTTGTCACATTTTTTGTTTTTGTTCCAGGCCCCTCGCTGGCGAAATCCGGCACTGTAAACAAAAAGAGAGAATTGGCGTTAAGTAAAAAGTAAACATTGGACAATTTTGAACTGTGGCATCCCGACTGTGGCATTATTGACTGAGCTATTTTTATACCCTTGCAGAGGGTATTATAAAATGGGTCAGATGTTTGTAACGCACAGAAGGAGACGTTTCCGACCCTATAAAGTATATATATTCTTGATCAGCATGAGAAGCTGAGTTGATATAGCCATGTCCGTCTGTCCGTCCGTCTGTGCGTATGCGTTTTACTCAGCCATCTTAAGAGCTATCGGGATGAAATTTTTTTATTACCTGGGAAAAATAAGGTATGAAAATTGGGAGAATCGGACCACTATATCATATAGCTCTGGAGGAAACATTTTTGCAAAAATTGGAGTATCGCCATGAAATTTACCAATATGATATTAATATATATAAAATCTCAGATCCCAAAATTTGAATCTGATCGGATAAATAGAACACAAGTTACAGCCGATATAAATCGGTTCAACTTGCTGCCTACTACGTCATCATCAAATCAACAGAGCACATGCATGCACACATACAGACGCAACGCTACATAAACTATGTATATGTGTATGCGTGCGAGTCGCGGCATGCGTGTAAAAGGGGATGGGGAAGAAGAAGAAGAAATTGAAATGATATTTGAAAGGTTCTGTGCATTAATGAATTGAGATACAGAAAAAGAGTTTGGAACATGTAAAAATATTATGGCCATGGACTGCAAGGGTATATAAACTTCGGCACAGCCGATGTTAGCTTCTTTGATATTTTATTATTAATTTTGTAAAATATTGATTTATCACAAGCGGACAAACTAAATATAAATATCTCGTCAATTTTGTTGCTGAAAAATCTTATGAATAAGCTGACTTTGAAAATATGTGCAGTAAAATTGCAGGGATGCATTTTTATACCATACACCCATAGGGTGAAATGGTATATTAAAGTCGCCAAAATGTATGTAACAGGCAGAAGCAAGCTTTTCCGACCCCATAAAGTATATATATTCTTGATCAGCATCAACAGCCGAGACGATCTAGCCATGCCCGTCCGTCCGTCTGTATGAACACCTAGATCTCGGAGACTATAAGAGCTAGAGCCACCAAATTTGGTTTAGAGCCACTGATCAAGTTTATTTCAAATTTCTGCCACGCCCCCTACCGCTCTTGCAAATTATATATGAAGTAAGTAAGTCGTCTCGCCGACTTGGATATACCATACACCAGTAAAACAAATATTTTAAATTTATAATAACCAATGCATTTTCGTATTTTTAAAAAAATCTGTTTGCATGCTTTTAAGAAGCATATCTTAGTATTTCGCTCACTCAAGCATTCGAGCACCCTTGCGCCCCCACCAGCCAACGGCCACTTCCGGCCATATGGAAAAACGTTTATATGCATAACTTGGCTATTTTTATTCCGATTTTGATTAAATTTGTTGTTTTGCTGGATATTAGTATCAAATTTAAGTGTGCTAAATTTGATTGCACAAGGTAAACAATTACGGGAGATAATCGAGTTTTTTCAAATTACGGGGGCGGAAAGGGGCGTGGCAAAATCTTAACACATTAAAAATGTGCGCAATTACTAAGCAAATATACATACCAACTATGGTGTCTCTAGCTAAAACAGTTTTTGCGAAAATCGGTTTTATTTGATTTGCGGGGGCGGTAGGGGGCGTGGCAAATTTTTTATAAATACAAAATGTGCGCGTTTACTAAGAAAATATACATACCAAATTTTGTGTCTCTAGTTGCTATGGTGTTTAAGAAAATCGGTTTTATATCATTTGCGGGGGCGGTAGGGGGCGTGGCAAAAATTTGAAACAAGCTCGATAAGCGTACATATGACACGAGTCTACATACCAAATTTGGTGGCTCTAGCTCTTATAATCTCCGAGATCTAGGTGTTCATACAGACGGACGGACGGACGGACGGACGGACAGACGGACATAGCTAGATCGTCTCGGCTGTTGATGCTGATCAAGAATATATATACCTTATGGGGTCGGAAAAGCTTCCTTCTGCCTGTTACATACATTTTAGCGACTTTAATATACCATTTCACCCTATGGGTGTATGGTATAAAAACCGATTTTCTGAAACACTATAGCAACTAGAGACACAAAATTTGGTATGTATATTTGCTAAGTAAATGCGCACATTTTGTATATGTATAAATTTTGCCACGCCCCCTACCGCCCCCGCAAATTAAATAAAACCGATTTTCTCAAAAACTATTCTAGCTGGAGACACCATAGTTGGTAGGAATATTTGCTTGGTAATTGCGCACATTTTTTATGTGTAAAAATTTTGCCACGCCCCTTTCCGCCCCCGTAATTTGAAAAAACTCGATTATCTCCCGTAATTTTCTACCTTGTGCAATCAAATTTAGCACACACAAATTTGATGCTAATGTTCAGCAAAATACCAAATTTGATCAAAATCGGACTAAAAATAGTTATGCATATAAACGTTTTTCCATATGGCCGGAGTTGGCCGTTGGCTGGTGGGGGCGCTAGGGTGCTCGTATGCTTGAGTGAGCTAAGATATGCTTGTAAAAAGCATGTGAACAGATTTTTTTAAAAATACGTAAATGCATTTGTTATTATAAATTTGAAATATTTGTTTTATTGGTGTATGGTATACCGAAGTCGGTTGGTATTTTTCCCGTAATCCGGATTCAAATCGAACAGCAGCACGACACCATTAAGAGCATCAAAAATATACATTTCTAATCATTTTTTCTGGACGAACCTAAGATTTTAATTATTTTTGGTAATTTTCAAGATAAATTTATCAGTGGTTATAGTATGCCCAAAGCATATAATAATAGGAATAATCAAATTGTTTAATGGCTATAAGCTTTTTCCAAATTATATTAAGTTGAAATCTGGAAAAATTCCGACAAAATGTTCTTTTTTACAAACGTCCCTCATGAGAATTATAAGGTCTTACTTAAACAATATTGAACCCACTTGAAGAAGTTTCAATAACGGAACAAAACGAAGTATGTTGAAAAAAATTGTTTGCATAATTGCCAATATAGACTCGCTAGGGCAGAATAAGCCAAGTTTGCCAAAAAGTATCCCAACAGCATAGAAAAACCCAAACCAGAGCCAAAAGACCGTAATTAGAAGATGTATTTTTTATTGTTAAGAATTTAGACTGCCAAAAAGTGACAGCAACGCAATCTGCAATAAATGACAACAAATTGTTTTACGCAATTTTTACTGTTTACAAAGAGCCAGGCAACAAAAATTTGCAAAATAAATAAATTATTTACAGACACACCCCCAATTCTTGGGAATGCATATCATATTTTCATAATTGTAAGGTTCTGAAGAGAGTTTCGTTTTAAAACTATGCAAAACGCAATTCAATTCTCCGGGCGATGTCGCTGTAAAGTAGGCAAACATTCTTGTCGTCGCTTAAGCGCACAACAATAAAACACAGACATGGTGGCAGTTGGCATAAGTTGTGAACAGGGCGCGGTGGACTTGGTATCAAGGAGAAGTGATGGTAAATGGGGTGGTGAGGTACTGACTTTGGACTGGGGTCGGAGCTGCTATTGAGGTTTAGTGTTGGTTTGGGGAAAAACGTCTTCAAGTTGAATTGATGGCGCTGACTACAAATTGGACTTGTGTTTATTCCGTTGTGCGCTAATGGTGAAAGTTGTCAAGCGGCTCAAGTGAAGAAAGGAGAAGACGTTTTGACGAAGAATTCTGGTGGATTGGTGTGGAGGCGGTCCGGTATTGGGGACTTGAGGGTACACTTCCGTTGGTTTTCCTTTGGACAACTTTCACTAGGACGCTTGCACAATGGGCATAAAATTTACATCACCAATTATATTTTAAACTCTTAAAGCCCGAAATAACAAAACTATCTCTATAACCTTCTATAAACCAAAAGCTTCGCTTGGTTCCCCACTATTAACCACGATAGAATCCTTATTTGCTTTCATTCAAAATATCAAAAATAAAAAAATCGCAAGTTTTAAACACACTTAATAGAAGGGACAGTAGTTGTAGGAATCCGGAGTTGCATTTGTACTTTCATTTTTATACTTTGCATACATATGTAGATATTATTTTAAAGTCGCAAATATGTATGTGTCAAATGGAAGGCTGCATTTCCGACCTCATGACCGTCTGTCCGTATAGACAACCAGATCTGAGAGACTGTGAGACCTAGACACCAAATTTGGAGATTAAGTTTTTTTTACAATTTTAGGTACGCCGTCTTCCGCCTGTGGAAAATAGAAAGAAAAAGAAAGGAAAAACTAAAACAGACAAACCTATTTAAAATATGGCAAAATTGCCTATTGATTTTGTATTGTAATATCGAACAAATATAAATGATTTTGCTACTCCAGCGGTGGCGCCGCTGGATTACTCATCTGCTTGTTAGAGTACATTCAAAATAATTTTATCTACATACGTACACTCATTTGGTATTATGAATTTGGAACAGTTTATTACACTTGGTGCATGGTATACAGAAGTCAGCGTCGTCACTTAGTTACTTCATTTTAACATGTATAAGTTATTCGTCCTAAAGTTCCATTGTGAATCGCACACGTTGCCACAATATTCAAAAGTTTTAGAATTTGCAAACATTTGCGCCGCGTTGTCAACCGCAGTACAGCGTGAGACAGTCGCTCACCCGTCCAAGTCCCGGTTACCATTTAAAGGCAGTATGCGAAGCTACCAAACTGGTCATGTCGTCGTCGTTGATGTCGTCTAAAACTTATAAGTTTTGAAATGAAAACTGGTACAAACGGAAATGCAATTGAAACGTTGCCATTGTTGTTGCCGTTGTCGTCGCGGTGGTTGATGGTTGTGTGTTTTGTATGAAGTCTATTGTATGAAGGTTTGGCCATTAGAGACCGTGTCATACATTTGTATGCATACACCTATCCAGCCATATGCACACACATACCAATACACATGCAGCAGGCCCAATTTTTTTTCCTTTCCATCCGCTGTTACAGACCTCATCGACCATTTTTCTTATGTTTATGTATGCGGTGCAATATTTTGCGTCATTTTGTACCTGTAGTGCTCTGTAAGTCTGCGGATTAAGGAGCTTCAGAGTTTTCAGTTGGGTGTTTAACAGCGATTCATACGGTTCACGCGTCATTCAAAAAATAATTTCCGAAAATTTTCCAACGGCTCATAATTTATTTTTTGCGAGTGCAAGTGACATTAATTAGATCAACCTGTGATAAATGTTTCTCATATTCTTATACCTATTGTATGTACGAATATTTATTAAAATTACCCAAAAGAGCTTTGGGACATAAATCATAGCGTAAATTGTCACGTGTTCTAAATTCATTTATTTTAATCAGAGTCAAGGCAATACATAACACTTTTGTGCCAAAAATATCACAAGGCGAAACTAGGCTAAGTAGCCTAACTCAAATAAGGAGAGTAATGTACGCCGAATCGACCACAACGGAGATGACCGCTTACCCTTCAGCGCGCGAATATGAACCACCACAGAAGGCCACATTGCGTGATTTCTGGGCTAAGGAATCGGCAGTGAATGCGTTCCTGCACACATCCCATGTAAATACAAAACTATACTGTATTGTATATGTATATCCTGTATATACATATGTGCAGTACTGGGTTAATAAGGATTCACTCGCAATTTTACGACATTTTTAATTTAAGTTAATATTGTGATTAAATATTGTCTTGTAAATACTGTGTATCTCGGATTTAGCCGAATCAGAAAATATGATTTTCTCGAACTCTTTTTTTTAATTTGTCGGGTATTTATTTAAATGATAAACCGTAAATATGATTTGACCAAATCAAATAACTCCAATTGGAACAAAAAGTGATCAAATTTTGCCTTAATATAGAAAACGTGCATGGATAAAAATTGAGGAAACAAATCAACAACCAACAAAAAATTAGTAGGTAGTTTATCTTGTCTGTCATTTTGATTACGCCTTAAGAAATTGAGGGTATGTTAAGCAAGTTGGTTTAAGTACCGAAACAAGACGAGCTTGTTTAAAGGCAGCGACGGTTGACAAAACTGACTTTTCCATTCGGGTTTGTTAAAGTAATTTATTGGTGTCGATAAGCTATCTATTGAAACAGTCATAGAGACAATTGTTATTATTATTCTATTTTCCGTTAAATGTCGAAAACGAATATACTTATATAAATGGTTTTTATTAAAGATTGAAATCAATCCTTACGCTTAAGACGGCGCGTGGGCAATCTTAAAAAATAAATTTCAAAGAAGCTAACATCGGCTGTGCCGAAGTTTATATACCCTTGCAGTTCATGGCCATAATATTTTTACATGTACCAAACTCTTTTTCTGTATCTCAATTCATTAATGCACAGAACCTTTCAAATATCATTTCAATTTCTTCTTCTTCTTCCCCATCCCCTTTTACACGCATGCCGCGATTCGCACGCATACACATATAGTTTATGTAGCGTTGCGTCTGTATGTGTGCATGTATGTGTGCTCTGTTGATTTGATTATGACGTAGTAAGCAGCAAGCCGAACCGATTTATATCGGCTGTAACTTGTGTTCTATATATCCAATCAGATTCTAATTTTGGGATCTGAGATTTTATATATAATACTATCATATTGGTAAATTTCATGGCGATACTCCAATTTTTGCAAAAATGTTTCCTCCAGAGCTATATGACATAGTGGTCCGATTCTGCCGATTTTCATACTTTCCCAGGTAATAAAAAGCCCCCAAAAAAATTTTCATAGCGATAGCTCTTAAGATGGCTGAGTAAAACGCATACGCACAGACGGACGGACAGACGGACATGGCTATATCAACTCAGCTTCTCATGCTGATCAAGAATATATATACTTTATAGGGTCGGAAACGTCTCCTTCTGTGCGTTACAAACATCTGACCAATTTTATAATACCCTCTGCAAGGGTATAAAAAATTATTTCTTAGGCAGCACTAATTACCTTATAAGAAACAACGATTCTTATGCTCCCCAGGGCGCATCTGCCAATTGCTTTGTCATTCTTTTTCCCAACTACTTTTAGCCGTGAAAATATGGTATGGCCATTATAACCCTGTATTCTTTAGCAAAGTCTGCTAATTATAAAACAAAGTCGTTCTCGAAAGAGCTTTGAGGCAGCTTGCTCTCCTTTATATGCTGCCGTTGAAAATCTCATATATTCAAGGTTGAGCTTAAACCGGCTTTAAGGGAAATGTTTCATTTAAGTTCAAATAGCCATGGATCGACGCAAAATCCTCCTAGACCGTAAGAGCTACAGAGCTGAAATTATGCACGTAGGCTTGTATATACTGCACAGTTTGTATATCTCGGACCACTATATCATATAGCTCGGAAACAAACGGCAAAAACTGTGACTTTTCTCAATTACTTCTCAATTACTATTGTCATAAAATTTAATACTTGTGCGTGTAATATATTCTTCAAAATAACTGTGCCAAATTTGATCGAGATCGGGTGACTACATCATATAGCTCCCATTTAAACGATCGATCGAAAACAGTGACTTATAACAATAACTTAATTACTTTTTAGGCGACTGATTTAAAATTATGGATTTGTCAGTTTTATATATCTGTTAAAGACCGTGCCAAAATCAAATAGTTTTTTTATATAGCTGTCCTGCAAAAAGGGTATATCAACGCATAGTACGAATATAAAAAGTATCCGACCATATAAGGTATATATATTCTTGATCAGCACGACGAGACGAGTTCATATAGCCATGTCCGTATACAAACTTGGGCAAAGTTAGCCCCGGCTCTCTGGTTTTTTCTTTTGACGTTATTGTCATAAAAGTTAAAATTCGTCAGTTTAGTATACCTCTTTATGGCCGAATTTGATCAAAATCAAATAGTTATATTATATAGCTGTACTACAAACAGACGAAAAAATGTCATGCTGCAAGCTCCGCTTTGCTCCGGCGCTCTGGGTTTTTATTTTGATTTATTGATATATTCCCTTCAAAATTTTTGAAGTAATAAGCATAGGCTACCAAATTTGGTATGTAAGACTTCATACATCAGTTGTGGCTTGTGTGGCTCGTGTTCTCGTTTAGTATTTTTTTTTTTACTTGGTATACCATAAGTTGACCGTTGACCGTTGCCCAATGGCAGGCGCTAGAAGCGCTACTATAACCAAAATAATTGGGCATAACTGATAGTTGTCTAAGGCGAGGCTCTTTGCAAGGTGCAGTTGTAAGCTTTGCCGTATTTACTTCGCTTCAGTAGTTTAAATTCCGAACTACATTTAGCGTTGAAAATATTGTATGGCCATTACAACTCTGGATTCTTTAGCAAAATCAGTTGAGGATAGAGCTTGGCGGCGCTAGAGTGCATGGTATATCCAAGTCGGCGAGACGACTTACTTGCTTCATTTAGCATGTTTGGCATTATGTTTGCAATAGGGGAAATAACTTTAGTTCTTTTATTTGATGTAAAAAGTAGTTTCTGCCTGCAAAAGGTGCATTAGGTTTTGAATTTTGCAGCCAAGAAAAGATTCATGTTTATCTTTTACGGACAAATTGTTCATTTTTGGAAAAACAAAAAACGAATGTCAAATAATACCGAAACGTATGTCCATGCCACTTCCGAGAGTGTAACTCATAGAAAACACAAGAAAGAAATATTATTCTATATTGAATAAATATGTGAAACCCCCTACACTAACACACACACTCCTGCAGGCACTCTCACATATTTACATGGTTGCTGCAAAGGGGAAATATTCGAAACTTTACATATGCATGAGGAGGGAGTTGGAGAATGAGGAGGCTATATATAGTGTGGCGCATTACATTTGTAAAATCTGGCACACGAATGCAATAAATCAGAACGCAGCACAAAATGCCCACAATACACACCCACTTTCATACCCTCTCATTCACACACACAAACACAGTGAAACAATGGCATTATTATTAGTAATACATGCGCGTCGCCCTCACTCAGACTCTAAGAACTGTTGGAAATTATTAGGGTCACATGTGTAAAAGGATATTTCCTTATTAACTCACACACAATATCAATATGAAAATGAAACATGTTGCTCTTTTTCACAAGGGTTCAGCATTTCTCCCACTCATGTACCCGCTTGTTCGCAGAAAACTATGCAAATGTATCAAATTTACATCGAAATAATCAAAGATACCCTTACAAGCTGTTTGTCAATGTAAAATTTGGTTTCGCAGAGTTATTAATTCGGTTTCTTTTTTTTTTTTTAAGTCACTAAAAGTGAATGAAAAAATGAAAAGAAACTGTCTTATTTTCCTAAGTTTTGCCATAAAATTGATCATTTGTTTGTTTACTACTGATTCATTTCATCAAATCCGAACTACCATGTTTTTCCGTAATCATCTAGAACTTGGATGCTCTATGACTTTAACGCAGTGCGAATTCTGGCCGTGCCCAGGGTTTCCTCAGAGTAGACCCTGTTTGGTCCATGTTAGACCATTTAATATAAAAAATCAATTTTTTTGAAAGAACGGCGTAAAAGCTTACGCCGCAGTCAGACCGCCTACTTAGACTGCAATTTTAGCATTTGTAGGACAACTGGCTGATTAAGTTATACGATTTTGATCGAATTTCTCAAAAAATCAGTTTATTATGTGGAACTAAGTTTTTGTGTGTTGATGGAGGTACAAAAATACCCAATACTTTGTGACTGTAAAATTCGGTTTCCTTTTTCCTTCATTGAACAGATGTAATGCAAAATGAAAGTTTAATTGGCTTGTCTATATGGGTGGTTTTCACTGCCTATTCACATAATAAGCTTCAAATCTCCTTAACTTAGACAGACACCCACAAAAAGCACAACATTTTTTGGTCAGAGTCGTAAAACTCTTAATTTAAATAGGGTACAAATATTTGCAATGCAAAATGCTGCCATACATATACAAATATAGAATTCTTAGGTAGGGATGGACAACGTAGAAGAAGAGATTTCAGAAGGAAGTTGGAGGAAATAAGTATATGGCAGAGTATGTGTGTGCACATATGTATATAAATGTCACCAACATGTGCAACAGGACGGGGGAGGTAAGATCAACAAAATAACCAGGAGCAGTACCAACAAGAACAGCAGCAGCAATCGCCCTGACAGTGGTAACGGCATAATATATTGGCGTCTAAAGCAGACATGAGCAGCTCCAGCCCCGAGTTGACAGCTCTTTCCAGTCGCATTGCAAAAACAGTTAGAGTTATAGTTACATACGTGTTAAAGGAGGTCTGTTACATATACATGGATAGATGGTGTGGGTTGCGGTATGTTGGCAAATGAGTGCGATGGCTGCTTGGCCTCTATTCCAGTTGCATGTTGAAACGTCATCTGTCAGACATAATGAAAATAATGGAGCAGAAAATGTCACATGGTTAGGATATATGCTTGTACATACTTACCATACAGTGGCAAAATTTTTCACATTTCCCCACCTCCACCCCCGACAAAGCGAGATTTTACCTTTGAAAGTGGTCAAGTTTCGATATCTGAGAACGTTTTGCCCTCGAAAATGCCCGAAAATTGAATCATATAATTTCAAAATTTATCGCCCGAAGTCTGCAAAATTGGCATTTATCGCTTACGGGAAATTTATTGATTTTATGTGACTACTTAAGTGGCAAACCCAAATATATTAAAACATATGTACTTACACACACATATATGTACATACAGATATACATATGCACGTATTATATAGACACACACATACATGGTTAGAAATTGAATACATATTAAGTTGATAATTTAAACCCCAAATATTTTAAGATATACTGTCCAAAAATCTTCCCTTTCTTTCTTGTTATGCAAACTGCTCATCTTTGTGTAAGACCCTTTAAAAAGCCGAAGCTTATGTAAAAGGGGCAATGACTACACACAGGTAGTAGCCACTTACGCCCACAGGTATGCGAATATAAGGCGCATTCTTGTTCACAACTATTGCAACGGACGTTGAAGATGGAAGTCAAATTGGAAATAACGTCAAGTCGAATGAAGCGAAAAGTTCATACATACTTTTAAAGTAAGAATTTTTATTGTCTTCCGTACGAATTCTAGGGCTATTTACAAAATTTGTCATTTACGGTATTGTTGGGCCATTCTGATGCCGGGTTCATTGACTCATGCTTCACTTTTTCATGGGTTCAGACACTTGTTTAGTTGCTCGTTTACTTGTTCATGACTATATATGTATATGATATATCTATATATATATGATATGATTCACTGACTTTCGCGTTTAGTTGACTGATTAACACAACTATTTTTGGAGTCTAATGATCATATGTTACAATCTTGTAAAAGTAATATATTAACACTGTGTGAAAGTTTAAAACGTGTTAAAGCATATTCAACTAGTTACATATGTAGAGAATACATATATATCATACATATATATTATTGATCGAGCTTAGCTTGCGTCTGTTTCAAGTGAAAATACGAAGAAAATATTACAAAAAGAAAACCAAAGCTATATTCAGCACTATTTTACAATCGACAATTCTACTCTAATGAAGGCCGTTTGAGTCCGAGTACCTTAAGTAAATAATTAACATAAATCTTTATGCAATTTTTAGTATTTCTACCACTATGTTGACCTCTATCTTGACGTTGCTCTATTAATAATAACCGCGCACAAGTAGGAAATAATTAACACACAAACAAATGCCTTGGGATTTATTCTTGTATTTTATAAATCATAAAAAATTATGTATAATATGCGTGTCAACGAGAGAAGAGGAAAGGAATCGACAAACGAGTCTTACATCATAAAGACCTCCCTGAAAAGGGGTTTCATGCATGGAAATAATTAAGCCATAAACCTCGACCTGGTTTTTCCTCGATTTCGGAGACTTGTGAGCTTGAAATATTTACACCTGAAACAAAAAAAAAAAATAAATGAATAAATGCTAAAGTTATTATACATACATATGCATGTAAATGTAGATTTTTTTTTGTTTTTTCTCGTTTTTTTCTTTTGCTTTCCTCCTTCATGACGAAAATGGCGACGATAAGTCACCAGCCAGGCCACTTCCGCACGAAAACAGCATAAAAAACAGTCAGAGGCAATTTGTAAGAGAGTGGACAAACTGCGAGGCATGGGGAACTATGCAGTGACCTAACCTTGTTTCACCATTATAATGTGTACCCATAATGCCCGAAAGAACAATAAAATGAAACAACAAAAATAATAATAATAAAGCCATAGTGGGCAAAACTATTTAAATCAAATGAAATACTGAACAGCATCAGAGCCGAAGAACTTAAGGAATTTTCTTTCAACCGACCCAAAAGGAATAAAACCAAAACAAACAAAATTCGGCTGCGTTGAAGTTTAAACACCCTTACAAATTTTCGTGTTATATATTCCCCTATCTAGGCATAGGTGTCAAAATAAAAACCTTTCATCTAAAATGTCGAGTTACTGCCAGTTAAGGCCTACAAGACATCTATGTATTTGATAAAACTACGGGATTCTAATTAAATTTCCCAGATTTATAGCTCATTATGTTGGACGATAATCAGATAAGAAAAAAAAAATCTAAGAAGCTAACTTCGCTATGCCGAAGCTTTTATACCCTTACAGTCTTTGACCATATTATTTTCATGCAATGCATATGTGGATGTCACATTTAAACTCTCACAATCGTTCTGATTCTTTCTATTTCGTTATCCATCCTTCTTAATTTTTTAGGCTTTTCCCTTTCTCCTTGGCATACTCAATGTGATTGTATGTACATATAGCATTTTCTTTTTACCGTTAGTTGGACGTTGTTTGAACAAAATTTCTTTTGGTACGTTTTAATGAAATTTAAGGCCACCATTAATGAGTATATTAAACTAACGAATGTTAAATTACATTTGCCAATCGTTTAAGAAATTCCCATGGGATACTTATGATAAGTATATTGCAATACATACACACACGTTTACAATTTTAGCACTCTAGCTTTAACCGTCTATGAGCAGTTGGTCTTGATTCAGGTGTTCTGGTTGGACATGGGAAAAGTGCTGCTTTTGACGCGCTGTCTAAAATCAATATACACTTATGTAAGGGTATATATATGCGCATGCAAAAAAAACAAATGAGAGAAAAAATATGGTGAAGAAGGCAAAAGGAAGTTACGAGTATTATAACGACTTTTATTAATTTTTCCTTTTCTCCCCTCTTGTCGAGTTCTTCGTGCCATTTTTCGTCTACTCGGTTAATTCTTTTTTCTACCCGCTGAGTCCAGTTCAAGTTTTCCACTAAACAACTTTGCACGCACTTAAAAGGTGACGGCAAGAATTCAGGCTTACTTGATTCGGCCTTTGTTTCTCAGTAGTTTTCTGCTTTCGGTCTTGGTGCTTGATTTATGTGCTCGTGAAAAACTTTAAATTGTGCCCTTCTCCCACAACACAAATCGGTAAACTATTCAGTAACAAGTGACAAGCGACGTTAAAAAAAGACAGGGAACAGGAACTAAACATTCTATTTTTAAAAAGAAGCTCTTTTAAAATGCTGTACTATTTTTAGTTGTGAAATGATTAAATACTAGAGCCCTTTGACACTCGACATTTTTTTCCTGTAACGTCCATTTAATATCTGCTTTTAGCTGATATAATTAAGTTGATCATAATAAATATAATAATGGCCATCAGTAGGATTGTACATAGCTGAAAATGAATTTCTTTGTTTTTAGCAGCGCAGCGGCAACAAAAACATTTCTCTGTGGTTATTTTGGTATGTGTGTGTAGCTATGTGCATTGTGTACTTATTTTTATAGTCGATGTTTGTGACACAATTGATTGGAAAAACATTAACATTGTGCCTTGTTTGTGGGAGTTTGTATGCGTGTATCTAATGCGAGTCCAAGTTGAGTTGATTGTCATGTCAAATTTACGGCCAAATGGATTGAAATTGAGACAATGGTCGAGGAGAAGGTAGACGTGAACAAGCTCGACGATGGATACTTCGAGAGGGAGAAAGGAGACGGTGCCACGAGGGTACGAGGGGAGAGGAAAGCATGGCATAGCGTGTGAGCGATGATGCTGGTCCAAGGCGAACATCTAGATTAGAAAACTCTATTTATAAACATCACAGTATTTGCCCTTTTTCACCTGGCACACAAAAAATTGATGACTGTCAGGTTACCTAGAGCAAGCCAAAATCAATTTAATTCAATTAAAGTCAACGCACTCTGGGAAAAACTGAGAAGATTCATTTTGACACGCTCCAGAGATGAGAAGAAGCAGCCAAAGGGCAAGCAAATAAATTGCAATCCATGTATGTATATGTACTTGTGCTTGTCTGAGTTGTGTAGATGTGTATGATTGTATGTATGTCATGACTAGAAGTTTGTGACCTTGCAATTAAAGGACTTTAAGAAGGGAACACCTTTCAGAAGGCTGATTTTCACTGTGTTTTTACGCAGAAGAGAGATTTTTAAGTCGATTCAGCCGTGTCTTCGAATCCGTCCGTTTGTCAGAACCCCCCAGTTTATACATATATGTATGTATATGAGAACAAGGGTATTATATACATATGTATGTATGCTTTAACCAATCGCGTTGTATTAATTTATAATAGCTGTCTCACTTAAAGCGTCGTATACCAAACTTACACATTTTCATGATCCAGAATGATTTGTATTTGGCTTAGTTTAGTTCATACAGTTCATATCGAAATTTATTTCTTGATGGCAATAGAAGGTATTTAAAGTCCTTGGTTGACTTTTCTGGCGTATTGCCCAAGTATAGTTCTTCCAGTAGTTTCTAGAATAGTGGCTTTTCCAATTTGGCAAAAGTAGGTGGCAAAAGTATGTATGTGAGAGTGACATTGAATCCACAGAGGTCTGTGAGATGTACACCCCTTTTATGAGCACTTAAGTCAATTTTTAAAAGTTTATAAAATTGAAATATTTTTATGCCGATTTATAAATAAAATATCAAAGCAAATTTCTGCATGCTAGGTTTTTCAGTTTGTTGGGAACAAAACGAAACTACTTCCATTTGATCAAACTTGTTGCTTAAAGATAGAGGTTTCATTTAAATCTTTTCAAAGAAAAATTTGCAAGCTGGGTAGAGCATACGACTTCTTGGAAAAGATAAGCTCCAATGAAGGCTAATGAAAGCGATTGCTGTTAGCTATACAGAAACGTCAAACTATTCCTCCAAGAAGAACAGCAGAATCACCTTTCTGATGAAATCAGATGTTTCGGATCCATTTACTTTCTTTTCTCTCCACGGCCGATGGAAGCCATTGCCTGCTTTAAGTGTCTACAGTCTAGACTCTACATTATTAATGGCGATGATGATCTTAACCAATTTTTTATGAATCTTGACCATGAATTTGAATATAATAATTATCGGGTTCTCACTTATATACAGATTATGTATATTATTATACAGCGAAACAGTATAATAATATATTGAAAACACTGTTCAAGAGATTATTGAACAGCCAATAAGTCAATAAAAACATAAGGGGGGATTGCAACAAATAAAAGGACTGAAAGAATTAGCGAGCCTTAATTTCACGCTTAAATCTTTCGCTTTCGCTACAACTCAACCATCAGCGAGATAACTGTAAACAATTTACAACTGACCAATTTTTCTAAATATAACTTTGATAAAAACATGTAAAAATAAAGAACTAAATTTAATGTACATTTTCGTTTGACTACAATTGAATTTTGTAGGCTACATATGTACATATTGGAGACCTGCACGAGTACATTCGAAACGCAAAACGAAATCGCTCTACACTTTCGGAACTCGTTTTCACACTTACTCGTATTTGTAAATCGAGTGTATCAAGCATCTCATACGAACGAATGAGTTTAAACGAGCAGGGCATACCGACAAATCCGATAAGCAAATACCGAAAACCGAACCGAGTCAAATGTCTTGCTCGTTCTCGGGATACCGAATTGTAAAGCAAGTACCTGACAGCAGACTCAATGTATATAATATGAAACATCTGAAAATAAATTCATTTTATAAAAATATTTACAGTATTTAATAAAAATAAAAACATGATTTTCTTAAAAATTTAACAATGATATCTTAACAATAACTATTAACACATCTTCAAACATTTTTTGTGAAAATATGAATAATCTGAGACTATTTCTTTTATATATTTGAAAAATGCTGTTTGTCAGAAAATCGATTTAAAGGTTTTTATACTTGAATATCTTCACTGAAAGCCAATCTGTTGAAGCGCTAAATATTTCTCTGTTTTATTCCGATTTACTTTAAATTTCCACACAACATTCTTCAAATACTAATAATTAAAAAAGTTATAAAAATTAAAAAAAAAAAAAAAAATTGAAAACCTTAACCCCAACCCATATTTTTGACATTTCATAAGTATGACCATACTCACGAGTACTTGGAAGTACCAAGTAACTTGAAAGAAGTACCGTATTCATTTGTTTCGTTTGTAGTCTTTCTTATTTGTTTCGGCTTGCTTTGATTTTGTTTTTGTTTGTTCGGCTTGATACATTCAGGAACTACGAAACACAAAACTTCGAGACTTTTCATCTCGTTTCATTCGTTCCGAAGCAATATTATCAAACCAAATATAGGAAAATTTGTAAGTATTTGAAAGACTGAGGCAAATGAGTGTATTCGTGCAGGACTCTAGTACATATGTAGGCTTTGACAGCTCGCGCAAGCAGACGAGCTTTCACTGTACTTAGCATACTTATTTGGGATTACATTCCCATTTTTTATACCCTTGCAGAGGGTATTATAAAATTGGTCAGATGTTTGTAACGCACAGAAGGAGACGTTTCCGACCCTATAAAGTATATATATTCTTGATCAGCATGAGAAGCTGAGTTGATATAGCCATGTCCGTCTGTCCGTCTGACCGTCTGTCCGTCCGTCTGTGCGTTTGCGTTTTACTCAGCCATCTTAAGAGCTATCGGAAGAAAATTTTTTTTGGGGCTTTTTATTACCTGGGAAAAATAAAGTATGAAAATTGGCAGAATCGGACCACTATATCATATAGCTCTGGAGGAAACATTTTTGCAAAAATTGCAAAAATTGGAGTATCCCCATGAAATTTACCAATATGATAGAATACTATTGTTCACGCCACCGGGTGAACAGCAGAGAGTGAGGGTAGGGTTTTTTCGCCAAACCGAATTCGGTCATACTGAGGAGGGTGACGAGGGGTTCTGCTGTGAATCGCCATATTCAATCCAGTACGAGTTTTAATCCGAACCCCCGTTCTTTTTCCTTGCGCTCTTATCTTTCGATATTGTAACTTTTTCAACCCGAACCATTTCGTATGTGTCGGGATATCTTGTGAAATAAATAAATAAATTAGAATTAATTTTAACCGAAGTTCTCGCGCGTTTTAATTTCATCACGCATTCACCAGACCCTAAAGAAATTGGCACCCGCCAAGTTGTACACCACAAATCGTTCCGCCCCTCCACGAACATTGGTCCTTCGAGCCGGATATCCTTCCGCTATTCCAGCTTGCATCGGCGGAATTCCTGATAAGTACAACATTTCTTATTAAAATTCTCATTCACATTATATCCCATTACAAACTTATAAAAGTGTGAGGTTTCCCGCTCCTCCATAGCGACCTACACACTTTTGTATAGGGGAGAGGGCCCAGTTATGACCCGGGTTTTGAAAAACCTCGAAATTTTTTCTTCAGTTCCGGAAAATTAAAAAATAGGAAGTTTAACAGTTAAATATTAACCAAACGCAACTTTTTTCCAAAGAATGTATGTTTATTATTTGAGTTACTCAAAAAATTTTGGAACAGATTTAATTTGGATAACTTTTTTTAGGCCGAAAAAAAGTGGCCCAGTTATGACTCACTTTAAGAAATTCACTGAAAATAAGAAAATATGAAAGGAATGTCACACCAATTGTTGTAATTTTATGGTTTATTTATTATGTAGGCCTTCAATAACAAAAACAATGAAAAAAAAACAAGAAAATGGCCTCCAATGGCCATAAATGACAACGATTTTTATTCCGCGTCGTCCATGTCACTTTCGCAGTTTTTGCAAGTGAAATAACTTGCTTGCATGTTAGCGCACTTTGAATGAAATATTCAAGATCGAGATCTTTAAGAATATTCTCGGACAAACTGGTCCCAATATGTAAATTTTCTTTCCTTGTTGTTAAACAACAACAAAAATGTTGGAATTTGACAATTTAACATAATCCGAGTGCAAAAAAAAAATGGGACATAACTGGGCACCCCAGCTGAGTCATAACCGGGCCTTTTTATAAATTAAAGTTTATATGTATATTTTTTATAGACACTACATAATCACATAAATTTTTATAGAATCACAAAATATACGGCAAATTCAATATTTTGATGCATTACACTCACCTTTTCACTGTTAATTTCACAAAATTTTGGTACTTTGAAAAAAATTAAAAAAAAAATTTTCGCACGATTTTCAACACGATGTTTGGTACGCGTATATACAATACGATTAAAAACGTCGGGGTCTGTCCAAAAACTGCAGAACGTCTAACAAACATGATTTACAGGGCTCAATCTGTCATTCAATACCGCATTTCAAAAATATTTGAGAATGTCATAACTGGGCCTGAGTCACAACTGGGCCCTCTCCCCTACAAAGAAGCTCACTTGCAAAGTTTCTCCATAACTCTTACGGTCTAGGAGGAGTTCGAGTCAATCAAGACGGACGGACATGGTTATATTCACTCGTCTCGTCGTGCTTGCTTCCTTGGGTTTCACACTTCTAATCAAAATTAAAATACTCTTTTTGCAAGTTCAAAATGTAAGCACATACAGTTTCATTTACAATTCAAAAGGAAAATTGATAGAGGTCCAATTGTTATGCCGTAGGCAAAGAATTTCAAAGCAAAAGCAGCAAGGGCAAGCAAAACAAAAGAAGACGTGGTGTGGAGAACTACTTGCAAATACAACTGAAGTGGTAATAAATATCCACATACATACGTATGTATATACATACATATGTATATATGTATAAGCCAGTCACTTCAAAGTGAAAAGCAATAAGGCGAACTACAGCTACATACGTAAATATATCAAACCAAATAAAGCCAGAGTCAGATCGGCTTCGGAGTCGTAGTGAAAAAGTTAGTGTCTGAGACCGAGTGCGAATAGGGCACAAAGTTTGCTTGGCTCAGCTTGGCTAGCAACACCAATATCATATCGAAAGTACCACACAATACAGATATACAGAGCAATACACTATATACATATATGCATATATGTACATATGTATATTTATAAATATATATAAAAATGTAACTTAGTTGTGTTCTTTTGAGTCTGCGTGTGTTTACCGGTGCATATGTATGTATATAAAATGTTTGTATAGTCGGGGAAAACCAAAAGCGTACCACTTCTCTTCAACAGAGCTGAGCCAGCTCCGTAAGGTGTTGAGTTTGCCACGAACTACGAAAAAGAAAGTACGCCGTGGCCCAAAGCCAAAGTGAAAGTGATGTGAAGAAAGCTGTAGCTTTTTTTTTTGCACGCGAACCTTAATATCAGAATTTCTATAGAAATGTGTTCCAATCAAAAACCCAGTAAACAGAACAGTAAACAAAAAAAATGCAATCTGTTTTAGAATTGTCAAGCAAATTTACGTTTTACTTAATATAAAATAATTTTGAACTTTACTGGGTAGGTACGATTTATTTGCTTTCAATCAAGCTTTAAACGGGATACACACCAAAAATTAAATCAAATGAACACTGTTTCTGAAATTTTTTAGAAATGGTTTAACATGCCCATTTTTTGACTGATAGGATTTCTCGATTTTTAAGCATTTACCAATTTGATTTTGTTACCTTAGAGCACTAATAAAATTCGGCAAATAACATAATGGTGCTTGAAAGAGGGATTCATATTCACTATGATTGTCCTGTAGCGAATTTCGGCAAGCTAAACGTTGTCCGGGGTTTCCCCTTAAGGGCACACAAAGCGAATAAATTGAGCCGAACAAGAGTCACACGCAAACACCAACTCTTAAACAGAATACGTTATGTATGTATGTATGTATGTTATGTACTATGTGTTTTGGCGCGAAAGCGAAGCCTTGTTGATTCAAAGCGCCCCACAGCGTCAGTAGCTTGAACAAGACCAAAACGAATACAGTGGTAATCAACCAGTACTTCCATACCTGTGCATTGCTTTTTGTACCTGTGTTAGTAATCACAGTCGACACTAGAGATGAATACAGGACTACATTTTAGAGCACCGGGTCAGCACGAACACGAAGTTAAATTTTACTGTCAAAATACAGTCTAGCTTGGGAATTTTTAAGTGAGGCTTGGCCTGACACAGGAAGAAATTATATAAATTTATATTTTAATTATTATTCCCTTTTTTTTAGTTATCGTTGCTGTATGTTTTTTCAACTAGAAATGTATTTATTTTTTTAAAATTTTGAATCTAAAATATTAAAAAACCTAATGAAAATTACTACTACTGTACATTTTCATGCATTTTCGGAGTTTTGTCCTTTAAGTCCAAAGCCAAGTCCGCACAATCCCATGATTTCTGTCAGAAGCCCGTGGGACCCGGCACGGTGGGTATCCATCTTTAGTCTGAACAGCAGAGTAGTCAAATAAAACCTTCGTCATACACATACACTTACACATAAACATGCATATGTATGTAAATATGTACGTATAACACATTCACACAAAATAACAGCTAATGGGTCAGCATTATTGAGATTGCCGTCACTGATTTCAAAAGTGAACAATAAATAAAAAAGCCGAAGAGGTACGAATAGGAAAAGCTACGAGAGCACTACATATATGCGAAGTTCTTGGCCAGAGCCAAGCTAGTTGATGTTGAAGTTGAGGAGCGAAAAGTGTGTTAGGTGTGGAGTTGGTAATGTGAAAATGCTTTATACACACGCCATATCAGGGGGTCAGCTGACATTGGATAGCCCAGCGTACCGTAACGTAATAGGTATAGTGTAATTTAGCGACACTCAATTTGTAGCTAGTCGAAACGCGAACGTCAAGCAAACCGGTTCAGCATTTTCCGATGCAAAGATAAACCACTACAGTATTATAGTTATCAATATATGTATAGTATATGCATAAATATATTAAAATACATATGAGCAGTAATATATTTATATACATATATCTATGTATATATGTACATATATACATATATATGAAGAGAGAGTTTGAGAGCGTGTAATTAAATCTAAATGGTTTCAATTAACTCACTTACGCTTTATAAATTATATTAACTTAACGCGCGTAAACTGAATTAAAAGCGTAAAATAAAGTATAAACGAGGAAAACGGACAAAACAAAAATTTCGCTTAAATGTACATCGACGAGGATAGCGAGGAAAGTTCGCCCTTTGTAATGCTCACATCGCCAGCCAAGTCTTGGGTCAGCTGAATTTCTAGTATAAACAATGAGGCCATTTCCAACCTCATAGAACCCACCACCCATTCTCACTACAACATATACATATAGCTAAACACCAACCCCTCACCGACTACAGAATCATCTACTCAACTTTAGTCGAATACACATCTCTCAATTTCATATTTCTTTTTCCACTGCAGAAACCAGGGTAAAAAGAACATAACAAAAAAAGTTGGCTAAAAGTTTAAATGACTTTTGTTGTTTTTCTAAGTGTTTTTTAATGATTTACGTGTGTTGGAAACCAAAACTGTAGTTGAAACTTAAACTGATTTATCCCTCTATAAATTTTTTACCAACTACTCATTTTTGATAGTCGCTTAAATTATGCTATTACGTATAGTTGATTTTATGCTGTTAACATGCGATCAATCGAATCCGGCATTTGGAAGATATCTTTAAAATCGACGTTAGACCAGTTCAGTTTGCCGTAATGGAAGATACATATATGGAAATATTGTTGCTCAGTATTCCATTTTTAAGCTAACTGTTCCTTTAGTTTTCAAGCTTTAAACTTTTTATACCATATATGAATTACAAGTTAGCGTCAAACTGTGTCCGTCTGTCTGTAAGGGGCGACGCCAAAGAATAAGAAGATGAAGAGCAGCCAAGCGAAATAAAAGGGATCCTAATGTAGAGTTACGGCCGTTCGTCCGCCTGGATCGACGCGAACTCCTCCTGGAGCCTTAAGTGAAAATTGTAAAGATGGCTTCTGTATACTGCAGGGGCTTCTGTATTTCGGATTCAGCGGGATCGGATCACTATATCATATTGCTTTTCTGTAACTTAATTCAATAATGCACAGAACCTTTCTAATATAATTTCCATTTATCGTTCTTCTTCTTCCCCATTCCCCTTTTACACGCATGAAGCGATTGGCACGCATACACATATAGTTTATGTAGCGATGCGTCTGTGTGTGTGTATGCGTGTGCTCTGATGATTCAAGCAATGACGTAGTTGGCAGCAGGCAGCGCTTCCGGCAGCAGTGATTTATATTGACTGTAACTTGTGTTCTATTTAACCGATTAGATTGAAATTTTGGGATCTGATGTTTTTTTTACTATTATTATCACATTAGTAAATATATAGCGATAATCCAACTGATTCACCTACTGAATAGGGCTTCCAGGGCGAAGGAAAGAAGAACCCAATCTTCATTTGTTGAATTCAAAATATGAACTGATTTTATTTACAAAAGTGTTGTGTATATAAATGATTTCTTAAACTCTAGGAGGCGACATTTGTTCTTAAAAATGCTTATTCTAATGTTTATATTTCATGCTCAGCGTTGGTTACATGATACCGCGCCGCTGTTATAATCTTAAGTGTTTTCCACAGAGTGTGGATGCATGTTTTGTTTGGTATTAAGCAATAATTGTCATATGGGTATTTCCAGGATCGCGAACGCGACATTTGTACGCCTTTACATGTTAAAAAAAAGCCAAAAGTTGTCATTTTTAAAAAACTTTTTTCACGTGTTTATAACATATTATTAACACAATTTCTATTATAAAAGATAACCCTTAAAGCCTTGCCGTTTTCGAGTTATAAACAGAAAACAATGCATCGCGAACGTGACAAAAAATGGAAGTCTTGTTTGAGTTTGTCTTGATAAATGCGAAAGTCTGCGAATTTTGGCAAGTTATTTGATTGAAAATTATTTTAAACGGTAACTAAATATTGCAGTTTGCCAATTTATAAATAATTTTAATACGTTACTTACATTTTTGTTTTTTTACAATTTTTTCCAAAAATTTGTAACGTGACATGGCGAACGTGACAAAATTTCATTGAAGTGGTGAAAGAAATTTTTCATAAAATTTTATTTAGAAAAACCAAAAATATAACTTCAAAACTTAAAATATAGCAATAATAATAATAAGGAAACTGGTTTTAAATGAGAATATTAGGAAATATATATTTTTTGGAATATGCTGTTTGAGCTAATTGTAATACAAAACTATCATTGCAAAAAACATGATGAATTTTTCTGATCCCTGGAATATTTGCCGATTGTTTCCATTTTTCTTTTATGTTTGATGTTATTATAATTTCACCTGCTTCAACATACAAAATGCGAATCCCGAAAACATTATTTCTCTTTTATGACTATTATTTTTTTATCTAGCGCCTGAGGTAAGCCTATCTCAGCTTTTTTCACAGCTTTTCCAAGCGTTTGCTTACAACCATAGGGTTCAATGATGTTTTCGTTTTGATTTGCTGCGTTCTTCATTTTTTTCCTGTGGTTTTGCTGACGCACTCTATCCTTTTCACGCTTATTTTCCAAAAACCTCATATTTTCGCTTGTTAGTTGTTTCGATTTCGCTCGCCGTATTCTCATTCTCATTGCAGCATTGTCCAGGTATTTTCGGCGCTTGATGGCATCAGCGTTAATTTTTTCAAGATACCGTCGTGAGGCTTCTTTATTGCTATTTTTACTCATCTGCATAAGATTAAGCTTATATGAACGAAAAACAATAATATTTTTCTAATAAGTCAAACTTACTATGGCGAACGTGACAAACTTTTAAATTAAATAAAAAAAAATTTCCCAAGCGAAAACACTTTTTTTTTTTTCTTTGACTTAAGTACGAATAACTTTTTTTGCACATTAATTTTCATCAACTTCCTTCGATTAGAAATGCAGTACTGACGAAAAATGCATTTTTTTGCTCGCGAACGTGACAATGGAATAGCAGGTGAAAGAAAGTCAAAAATTTACCGTTCATCGATGCTTGCCTCATCTATATTTCTATTTTTGCAATAGTTTGTTGTTGTTTTTAAAATCTCGTAAGAAGATTGCCACCATAAAACGAATGTATAATAAATAAAAACAAAAAGCAAAACCTGCACCAAAAGTAGCCCAAAATGGAAAAAATCATGTTTGTAACTTTCTGTGCCAATATTTTACAACAACATCAAAAATATGCTGAAAACTTATTAAATTCTTTCAATTCAAATATTTCTTAAGCATTTTAAAAGAAAAAATCATTTGTTTAACAACTTTTAATTTTTTCGTCATGGTGGACCTTTTTCTGGAAATGCCCATATGCATTTTTATAACTTATTTTGTTTATGGTTTTGTTTCGTTTTGTATATTTCTTTGGTCAATCTGATTTGGTGAAACCATTTCAGATGAACACGATGTTTAATCTTAAACACCTACTTTTCCTATTCAACTATATGATAGAGTGGTCCGATCCCAAAGATTTTCAAACTTCTTCTGCCGCGGTAATAAAAAGCACAATACCCTCTGCAAGGGTATAATAAGAAACTCTAGTTGTTCAATTGCAAAGATTGCCAAATTAATAAAATGGTCAATAATAAAAGGGGTTTTCCGCTATTCATTGTGAATAATGGCAGGAAAATCGAGGTTGAAAAAGAGTCACAACGTGAAACTTTGAACAGATCATCATGCTGGAAGCGAAAAAAAACCCATTCCTTTTGTCGGAAGAGCTTAAAAATAAGTTAAATCCATCAATCAACAGCGGTTAAAGGCATATAGTGCATTGAATAGATTTTGCTAGCCAACATGTGCTTCGGGCCTATTGGAAAAACGTGCTGTGGTCGGATGAAACAAGGTGCTGATGTGGCAACATTATGTTTTGGGAATAATTTTCTTCTTCAAGTGTCGGTCCGTTATTTTGGATAAAGGATAAAATGAGGTCCATCGACAAAGTAAATATCCTTAGTAATAATATGCTTCCTTATGCCGAAGATGAATTGCCATTAAAGGGGGAATATCAGCAGGAAAACGATCCCAAAGACTCGTCCGAGCTGGCTAAAACATGGTTAAAGGAAAATAAAGTTAATGTTTTGGGGTCGCCGTCTCAGTATCCGGACTTAAACTTAATAGAACACCTTGAGGGAATATTAAAGAAAAGAACTCCTGGATATAAACCAAAAAAGCAGGGAGCCGGGGCTAACTTCGGCCTTGCCGAAGTTTATATACCCTTGCAACTTCATACATACCAAATTTCCTTAACTTTAATTGTACTAAAAAATACAATAAGAGTCACAGTTATTCACCGATCGTTCCTATGGGAGCCATATGTCACCCGATCTTGATCAAATTTGACACAGTCATTAAGAGATATATTAAACTGAGAAATATTTAATATGAAAGCAATCGCGTGAAAAGTAACGAAGTTATTGATAAAAGTCACTGTTTTCGACCGATAGTTCCTATAGGGTCTACATGATATAGTCATCCGATCTTGATCAAATTTGGCACCGTCGTTTATACATACATACATATGTGTAATAAACTCACCAATTTTAAGACAGTAGCTCAGAAAATAACGAAGTTATTGAGAAAAGTCACTGTTCGTGACTTTTCCCGTTTGTATGGGAGCTATATGATATAGTGATAAGATCCGGCTGAATCCGAGATATACAACCTCTGCAGTCTACATGCAAAATTTCAACTCTGTAGCTCTTACGGTCTAGGAGGAGTTTGCGTTGATCCAGACGGACGAACAGACGGACGGACGGACATAGCTATATGAACTCGTCTCGTCGTGCTGATCAAGAATATATATACATATATATATACATATATAAGAATATATACTTTATATGGTCGGAGATGCTTCGTTGTATGGGAATACGGCTCCCAGGGCGAAGGAAAGACTAACCCGGTCTTCATTCGTTGAATTCAAAATATGAACTGATTTTATTTAAAGAATTGTTGTGTATATAAATTTTTTTTTTTTTTTTTGTATTTTTGCGGGGAGAGCCCTCTTTCTGCAATCTATCCGAAATGGATAATCAGCAGAAGTTAATGCTAAACGGGACATTTAAAAGGTTATACGTTTACTCCACTCCGTGCGGCAGATCGAGAACATGGATTCTTTTTAGGCGTCTGGTCGTTAAGCTGTTATCTAGCAGGTTTATGGCCAGAGGGTTTAAGTGCCTGTCGAGGCGGTCCAGATGAGCCCTCGTCAGCCTTGTAATTTCGTCTGTTATCCATGGAATGTTCAATGTACTGTGGATCTCAGCATTAGTCGTCAGAAAATTAGCATCGGATATGACTCTTAGGGCCTTGTTTTGAAACCTTTGTATTATTTTACGGCTGGACATGCTAGCAGTACCCCAAAGTGGGATTCCGTAGGTCCATACTGGCTTTAGGATGGTTTTATATATTAGAATTTTTAAACGTAGCCTTAAGGTAGACCTGCGTCCCACCAGCCAGAGATATTTCCTCAACCTTTGGTCCAGCATTCTCCTCTTATCCTTGATATGAGGTCGCCAAGTTAGCCTCTTATCCAAAATTAGTCCAAGGTATTTCACACCATTAGCTTCTGGTATAATGGCGCTGTCCATACGTACTGGAGGACAGATCCCTCGTCTCAGCGTAAATGTAATGTGCGTCGACTTTTCAGGATTCACCATTATGTTCCATCTGGTAAGCCATTGATCAGTATCGTCAAACTGTGCCTGCAGTAGACTGCTGGCGACCGTTGGCGACTCATCCGTCGCAAGAAATGCCGTATCATCCGCATAAGTGGCAGCTAGCATTCTATGATCCGAGCTGACTGGCATGTCAGCGGTATAGATCGTGTACAGAACTGGGCCCAACACACTACCTTGAGGCACACCCGCTCTAATGGTTTCGATCTCGGATCTCGCGTCTCCACATCTCACGTAAAAGCTCCTCCCAAGAAGATACGACTTAAGAAGTCCATAGATAGGTGCCGGAAATAAAGATTTCAGCTTGTATAGCAGGCCTGTGTGCCACACTCTGTCGAAGGCCTGTTTTACGTCGAGGAAGGCTGCTGTACAGTATTTCTTCTCCTCAAACGCTTCCAGAATTTTGTTGTTAATCCGATGGCATTGTTCTGGCGTGCCATGACACTGCCTGAAGCCAAACTGATGATCGGGGATCAAACCGGCCTCCTCCATTATTGGCCGCACTCTGCGCAAAAGTAGTCTTTCAACTACTTTGGAGAATACGGCCAACAGGCTTATCGGACGATAGGAGGCGAGATTGGCTGCAGGTTTCCCAGGTTTGGGGATTAGTATAATTTCGGCGCACTTCCACTGGGTGGGGAAGTGTCCTAAATGGAAGCATTGGTTTGCAATGGCGAGAAGAAATTGTATACCTTCTTCGGGTAGCGCTTTTATCGATGCCACGTCGATTCCGTCGTATTCCTGGGACTTGGACACCTTCAGTCTGGATAACTCAGCTAGCAGCTCGTCCATATCAACTGCTTGGATGGGAAGGGCCATTTGGCATGGAACGTCCAGAAACTCCTCCGTTTGCTGGGCCTCTGCCTGGGTGCATCTGCTGAATGGGGTAAACGCATCAGACAAATGGGTGGCGAAGGCTACTTGACACCGCACCGTTGTTATAATCTTAAGTGTTTTCCACAGAGTGTGGATGCATGTTTCGTTTGTTTTAAGCAATACTCGACATATGAATCTTTATGACTTATTATACCCTTGCAGAGGGTATTATAAAATTGGTCAGATGTTCTGTTAATGCACAGAACCTTTCAAATATCATTTCAATTTCTTCTTCTTCTTCCCCATCCCCTTTTACACGCATGCCACGACTGACACGCATACACATTTAGTTTATGTAGCGTTGCGTCTGTATGTGTGCATGCGTGTGCTCTGTTGATTTGATGATGACGTAGAAGGCAGCAAGCCGAACCGATTTATATCGGCTGTAACTTGTGTTCTATATATCCAATCAGATTCTAATTTTGGGATCTGAGATTTTATTTATAATACTATCATATTGGTAAATTTCATGGCGATACTCCAATTTTTGCAATTTTTGCAAAAATGTTTCCTTCAGAGCTATATGATATAGTGGTCCGATTCTGCCAATTTTCATACTTTATTTTTCCCAGGTAATAAAAAGGCCCCAAAAAAATTTCATCCCGATTGCTCTTAAGATGGCTTAGTAAAACGCATACGCACAGACGGACGGACAGACGGACATGGCTATATCAACTCAGCTTCTCATGCTGATCAAGAATATATATACTTTATAGGGTCGGAAACGTCTCCTTCTGTGCGTTACAAACATCTGACCAATTTTATAATACCCTCTGCAAGGGTATAAAAAGAGTTTGGAACATGAAAAAATATTATGGCCATGGACTGCAAGGGTATATAAACTTCGGCACAGCCGATGTTAGCTTCTTTGATATTTTTATACCATACACCCATAGGGTGAAAATGGTATATTAAAGTCGCTAAAATGTATGTAACAGGCAGAAGGAAGCTTTTCCGACCCCATAAAGTATATATATTCTTGATCAGCATCAACAGCCGAGACGATCTAGCCATGTCCGTCTGTCCGTCCGTCCGTCCGTCCGTCCGTCCGTCCGTCTGTATGAACGCCTAGATCTCGGAGACTATAAGAGCTAGAGCCACCAAATTTGGTATGTAGACTCGTGTCATATGTACGCTTATCGAGTTTGTTTCAAATGTTTGCCACGCCCCCTACCGCCCCCGCAAATGATATAAAACCGATTTTCTCAAACACCATAGCAACTAGAGACACAAAATTTGGTATGTATATTCGCTTAGTAAACGCGCACATTTTGTATTTGTAAAATTTTTGCCACGCCCCCTACCGCCCCCGCAAATTAAATAAAACCGATTTTCTCAAACACTATAGCAACTAGAGACACAAAATTTGGTATGTATATTTGCTAAGTAAATGCGCACGTTTTGTATTTGTAAAAATTTTGCCACGCCCCCTACCGCCCCCGCAAATTAAATAAAACCGATTTTCTCAAAAACTATTCTAGCTAGAGACACAAAATTTGGTATGAATATTTGCTTAGTAATTGCGCACATTTTTGATGTGTAAAGATTTTGCCACGCCTCTTTCCGCCCCCGTAATTTGAAAAAACTCCATTATCTCCCGTAATTTTCAACCTTGTGCAATCAAATTTAGCACACTTAAATTTGATACTAATATCCAGCAAAATACCAAATTTGATCAAAATCGGAATAAAAATAGCCAAGTTATGCATATGAACGTTTTTCCATATGGCCGGAGTTGGCCGTTGGCTGGTGGGGGCGCTAGGGTGCTCGAATGCTTGAGTGAGCGAAATACTAAGATATGCTTCTAAAAAGCATGCAAACAGATTTTTTTTAAAATACGATAATGCATTGGTTATTATAACTTTAAAATATTTGTTTTACTGGTGTATGGTATATCCAAGTCGGCGAGACGACTTACTTACTTCATTTGTTTTTATGTTTGTCTTTCGTTTTGTATATTTCTTTGGTCAATCTGATTTGGTGAAGCCATTTCAGATAAACACGATGTTTAATCTTAAACATTCTGCCAAGGGCCGCCAAATGCGACGTTTTGGAATTTATTTTTATAGTTAATTGTCTTATACAAATTTTTATTAATATTATCATTAGTAAGATAACTATTGTTAAAGAAGCATGAAAAGTTACTTGATGGACGCTCAAAACCTAGTCAATCTGATGTTCCTTTACCGATTGTAGCTGACTTCCTATTCTTACCAATTCTGCTGTATGGTTTACTAAATTGGCTTCTACTGGATTTCGTATTATTTTATATTTGGCATATTACTAATATCGGCCAATGCTTAACAATTTCTGGTTCGGGATATCTACCCACTCCTGATGTGCATTACTGTGTTAACTTCTAGCCTTTTTATATGGTGGAAAATTTTAAAAATAACTACTTTTACTTTTCGACTTGTTCCAATCTGATCTTTGCTTCACTTTTTTTAAATATTGCTGATAGCTAAAATTTGAGTTCTTTTTCTGTTTATTCTTAGCTGTTGTCCTTTTATAACTATTTTGCCTTGTCTGCCCTTTTTGTAATGCAGATTCGGACAATTTATTACCGGAATCTATTTTGACATTATTTTTTTGATATTCATTATTTAATTCAACCATTGCCACCTGAATATTCATAAATTTATTCCTTTATTACTTTAAAAAATTATTTCTTTTACCTTAGCTTTTATCTTACCTCCAAGGTGAGGTCCTGCTGGAGGAGTCAAATGCTGACATATTTCATGAATTTTGTTGTTGAGTTTGTTTTGAATTGTATTGTATTTATTTTCACGTTTACTTTTGTTCTTCTCCCAACGCTGTTCCAAACCTGTGACATCTACTGTTGTTGCCACTACAGATTTATTACTTTTGGATTTGGTGCATCCCGAGACGATCCAACCAAATTGAGTATTTTGGCCTAGTAGGCCATCAATCTTTTTAACTCCCCCTTTTAAGATTTGGGTATATACGTTTTTTTTTTGTGGCTTTTATTGAGGACACGCCCCTTATTTCTGTATGTTGTTTTACTATAGGTAGTTTTAATATTTGAGCTGCCTCTTCATACAAAATAGTGCTCTGTGAACCACTATCAATTAGGGCTCTTAGAGTTTTAAATTCTCCATTTTCTTTTTTAACTTGTATTAGGGCTGTGGCCAACAGTGTTGGTTGAGTCGTTACAGAAGTGATAACTCTCTCCTGTATTTCTTTAAAATGGAGTAGAGTAAGGTGTCCTTTACTGCACAATGAACAGACCATCTCATTAGTGCATTCTTTATTGCTTGAATGGTTTAAGCATCGTGTGCAAAGCTATACCGTTTTGGCCATTTCATACCTTTCCATAGGTGTCAAACCATTAAATTTATAGCACTTATACGCTTTATGCCCGTCAACTTTGCAAATCGGACAGTTATTTTCAAAAACCCCATATGAAACCACTTTTTGCGGGTTTTTCTCTTCTTTCCTCATGGCACTTAGCGAACAATATCTTTGCTCCAAGTATTCCATGACATCAGATAGCATTTGTATCTGCCTTGTTTTCCTAATCTGACTCTCATACAATTGTAGAGCCTCCCTGTCAAATTTCCTAAGTACGAGTTGTGCGAATATTACGTCAACTTCATCGGACAAATTTGCTTTTATTTTAATTAAGTGCACTGACTCATTAACTATGTCAATCACACCTTTTACACTCTTTGCGGATTCATTGTTGATCATCGGTAAATCAACGATCCGACCTAATTGTTCGGAAAATACCCTCTGATTATTTTCATACCGCTTGGTTAACAATTCCCAAGCAGCATTATAATTATCAGCTGAACCTGACAATAGGTGAGCTACCATGCTCTTCGCTTTGCCCTTTAACACGGATTTTAAATAATTAACTTAAGAGTAGGTCTCAAATCCTCTCTTTTTTCAATTAATTCCCCAAACAAGGCTCTCCAGCAAATGTGGGTACCTGAATTTTCGGCAACACCGGTAATTCGTATCTCACGGCAACATTATCAACATTCAAGTTTTTCTGATCGTTTATTTTCTTTTCTAATGCCAACAAGGTATTCTGAACATCGAACTCCAATTCCTCTATTACCTCTTTAAACGTTTCATTCTCCACATAAGCTTGGTATATCTGTACCTTTTCAAAAAAGAATTTTATTTTCTTAGTATATATTTCGCCTGTTCTATTGTCTATTGTACGCAAATCTTTAGTTACCAAATCCAAATATTCCTGGAGCTGATGAACCTTTCCCTTAATTTTCTCCTGATTAACATTAGCGTTCTCATTACTAGAGGTCGCATTCCCGAGCGACTCTTCTTTGCTATCTTTAAACATCCCTGGCATGTTCGACCCTGCTTCCACGCACACCGACTTACTAGTGCCTGTCTTTTCTGCCTCTCCTATGGCTATAATTTTGGCAACTATCTTTGACACCTCTTCATGTATTTTATCTCTGAAATACTAATGATCGAAAGTTCCCTGCTGTAGCAATTTGTTATGATTAGGTATCCATTGATTCCTTATCTCTTTTACTTCCTCGATCACCTTGCTAGTTAAGTTTCTAGTGTCTAAAGCTTCTAACTGCTTTAATCTTGTATGCAACTCTACCTGCTTCTGTAACAATTTGTCAGCCTTATTAGAAAACATTTTAACTTGTAAATAAATGGATTTTTGTTTTTGTATGTATTTAATCATATATGTAAGTTTTTTGTTGTTGACCCTTCAACGAGCAATTTGCTTAAAAATATTATTATATTTTTATACCATACACCCATAGGGTGAAATGGTATATTAAAGTCGCCAAAATGTATGTAACAAGCAGAAGTAAGCTTTTCCGACCCCCATATATATATTCTTGATCAGCATCAACAGCCGAGACGATCTAGCCATGTCCGTCTGTCCGTCAGTGTGTAGTATGTAAAACTAGTATGTTTTTTTTTTTTTTTTTTTTAACGTTTAATATATATTTGTTGAATCTACTCTTAAATTAGAGCCTAACAACAAGTTTGAGATATTTTTCTTAGACTAGTACTTAAGATAAATCCTGGGGATATTGCAGGCGGCCCTAATCACTTGTTATTGGGTTGGTCTGTCATTTCTTTTAAGACGAGTTCTATTATTAGTTCGCGTAAGGGAATTGGCAAGAACATTTGGGTGTGCATCCAGTTTCGCAGAATACTTTAGTTGTTGAGTACCTATTTCAGATTTTACGCTAGGTATATTTAGATCATTTTGAATGTTGTCGTTTCGTATATACCACGGGGCCCCCGTGATTGATCTTAAAATCTTCGACTGCGCTCTTTGTATAATATCGACATTGCTGGTACTTGCATTTCCCCATAGTACGGCTCCGTAAGTCCAGATGGGTTTCAGTACGGAGTTGTATAGGAGGACTTTATACTCCAGACGTAGAGGGGACCGAGCATTGATGATCCAATGTAGGCTACTCGCTTTCAGTTTAAGCTGTGACTTTTTTGCTTCGATGTGCTTGCGCCAAGTTAGTCTTCTGTCTAGGTGGATGCCAAGGTAAGTGACATCCACGGCTTGAGGAACTGGTACGTTGTTTAGCATTAGAGCTGGACAGTTTCTTCTGTTAAGCGTAAATGTAACATGTTTGCATTTCTGCTCGTTGACCCGGATACGCCAGGTTGCTAGCCATTCCTCTACCACCTTAAGGTGTTCCTCTAGTTTTGCAGAGGCTTGTATTGGGCATTTGGATCTGCTAAGGATCAGTCTGCAATTCAACTGCCGCCGTGTGCAGACGTGTTTTTTAATGCACTCCGCAAAAATTGAGTGTAATAAAAAAAAAAAAAAAAGTCTGCGTTTGCAAAAAGTTGTGTAGGGCTCTCAGTCACCTCAGAGACGCCTATTTACAATCATATTGCTATTAGATTGCTCTAATAGCAATAAATACTAAGTTGCAACAACAAAGTGCGTAATTTTTACAAAAGCCATGTCCACCAATTCGGGCCCAAGCTCTCTCAATCCCCACCAGCAACAGCTACAAGAACTAATTGTACAACAACAACGTGAGCGTCGACTCTCGGTCCAACGCAACAACGCGTACTTTTCGGTGGTGTCGCCGACCCCACCGAATGCTAACGTAAGCAATAACACCGAAAGTGCCAGCCACTCAGCAATTAACAGCAACCTACCGTGGAGAGAGCAGTGTGCTTCTCCATCAATATCTATAACTGGGTCACCGATTGCACCAACCAGCACCGTCAGCTCGTTGACAGCAACTACTGCAACGTCTGCCGAAGTATTGACCTGCCTCAAGCCGTCAACGACAAGTCGCCCAGAGTCAGCCACAATAGTAAACCCAACGACTTCTGTCCAAACTGGAATGGACAGATATATTAAAATAACTAAGCGGAAGCTAAGCCCGCAAAAGAAAAAAAGTGGCAATACGCCGAAAATAACCAAACCAAATGAACGAGTAGCACCCCTTAGCGGGAATCGTTTTAAAATTCTTGCCGATCAGCAAGACGATCAAGCCGGCGCTGTAGATAAAGTTAAATCGGCTAGACCACCCCCTTTATACATCCGTGGAGCCAACTGCAGCGCCCTGATTTCGAAGCTAGTAGAAACAGTAGGGGCAAATAACTTTGTTGTAACCCCTCTCAATAGGGGTAACATTAAAGAAATTAAATGTCAAGCCCAAACTGAGGACAATTTCCGCATCATCGAAAAGTACCTCCGTAATGCTAACATCAACTTCTATACCTACCAACTAAAAAGCAGTAAAGGGCTCCAGGTTGTGTTAAAGGGGATTGAGCCATCGGTCCCTACTCAAGAAATAGCAGACGCGTTGGTCGAAAAAGGGTTTGCGGTCAAGTCCGTTGTCAACATCATCAACAGGAATAAAGTCGCACAACCGCTCTTTAAAATCGAGCTCCAACCAGATGCAAAGCGGTCGAAGCCAAATGAAGTGCACCCGATCTACAACCTACAGCTTCTACTGCACAGAAGAATCACCGTAGAGGAGCCCCATAAGAGACGCCAACCACCGCAGTGTAAAAACTGCCAGGAATACAACCACACCTCTAACAATTGCAATCTTAGGTCAGTGTGTGTTGGCTGCGGTGAACATCATGAAGATGGAATTTGCACCAAGGACAGAAACAACGTCGCACTAAGACTATGCAGCAACTGTGGAGGGAACCACACGGCCAACTACAGAGGATGTCCTGTCTTTAAGGATCTTAAATCACACCTAAACGGGCCCAAACCCCCCAGCCGGACCAAAAATCATCTTCAACGCCTCCAAAACTACACCGGAGGTTTTCTTCGCCAAGGCTGTTAGATCATCCAACATGACTGCTACAACCAGTCCTAGTGTATCCTTCGCTAGTGTGCTCCGAACTGGACAGACGGAGCCCGCGAAAGAGACCCCGTCACTCCGCCATCTACAGAATCCGCAACCTAGCGCACCAGAGCTTGGCCAGCAAACTCCAAGTGGTCTAGAGGCCCTATTGATCTCACTCAATCAAAACATGACCACTTTTATGACATTCATGCAAAACTGTATGCACGAACTGATGCGGAATCAAAACCTGCTTATCCAGAAGCTTATCGAGAATAAATAATGGCTTCCCTACGTCTATGTCTTTGGAATGCTAACGGCATCTCCAAGCACAAAAATGAACTGCAACTATTCCTAGACTCAAGTGAAATCGACGTTTTGCTGATTTCGGAAACACATTTAACATCAAAAAATAATTTTCAAATACCAAAATATACCTTCTACGCAACAAACCATCCAGATGGAAAAGCTCATGGCGGGACCGGTATCCTAATCAAAAACCGTATAAAACACTCGTTCCTCAACAGATTTGAAACACAGCACCTACAAGCAACTGCTATAACCGTCCAAACCAGCTGCGGCAACACTACATTGGTCGCCCTGTACTGCCCACCACGCTTCTCAATCTCTGAAAAGGAATTTACCGATTTCTTTAACACACTCGGAGATCGCTTCATTGCAGCAGGGGACTATAACGCCAAACATACGCACTGGGGATCTCGCCTGGTAAATCCTAAAGGAAAGCAGTTGTACAACACAATAGTCAACCCTCTCAATAAGATGGATTGCGTCTCACCGGGTAGGCCTACTTATTGGCCCACAGATCCACAGAAAGTGCCTGACTTGATTGATTTCGCAGTAACCAAGAGGATTCCACGTAATCGGATCACTGCGGAAACACTACTAGATTTAACTTCCGATCACTCTCCAGTGCTATTCACATTATTAACAAGACCTCAAGTACTTGATCGCCCATATAGGCTTACAAACAACAAAACAAATTGGCTTAAATTTAAAATGTACATGAGTGCCCACATTGACTGTTCGCCGAAACTGGATGCTGCAGAGGACATTGATATGTGCGTCTCTGCACTTGAGTCGATGATGGGAGCTGCAGCAAGAGTATCTACTCCACATGCCTCTTCTTACACCAAACCTGTTGACAGGCCTACGAACCGGCGGATAGAACAATTAGTAACGGAAAAACGACGTCTAAGAAGAGAATGGCAGATTACTCGATCACCAGCAGCAAAACTTCGCCTAAGGCAAGCTAATCGCAACCTCTCCAAGGCGTTAAGACAAGAGGAAAGCTGGGCTCAAAGGAAATACATAGAAAAGCTCAGTCCAACCAGCACTAAACATCCTCTGTGGAAAGCCCACCCAACTTTAAGCGCTCCTACAGAGACAATTTCACCGATAAGGAGTCCAACCGGTGGATGGGCCCGCAGTGACGAAGAGAGGGCATCCGTATTTGCCACACATCTTAAAATGGTTTTCCAGCCAAATCCAACATCAAACTCATCTGTACTTCCCCCTTCGAACACATTAACGGATAGTGAGTACTCGGAACTCCAATCGGACGAGATCACTGCAGTTATTAAAAACCACATAAAGCCGAAAAAAGCCCCTGGCCATGACCTAATCACACCGAAAATGATCCTAGAACTCCCTATCATTGCAATACAATATATCTGCAAACTGTTCAACGCTATAATAAAAATTGGCTACTTCCCAAGAACATGGAAAAAGTCCACTATCATCATGATTCCTAAAGTGGGAAAGGACAAAACCCAGCCATCATCCTATAGGCCAATTAGTTTGCTGCCATGTCTTTCGAAGCTTTTTGAAAAGGTCCTGCAGATCCGCCTAAACTCATTTCTGGCATCGGAGAACACAATCCCTTCACACCAGTTTGGCTTCCGCGAAAAACATGGTACAATTGAACAAGTCAATCGCATAACATCCGAAATACGAACAGCATTCGAACTAAAAGAATACTGTGCGGCTGTCTTTCTCGACGTTGCCCAGGCGTTCGATAGAGTCTGGCTGGAGGGTCTGATGTTCAAAATCCGGCAAAAACTGCCACAGTACACACACAAACTCATGGAATCTTACCTTTACAATAGGAAATTCGCTGTAAGATGTAATGGCTCCGTCTCCGCTGATTTTGAAATCAAAGCTGGTGTACCGCAAGGCAGTGTACTCGGCCCATTGCTCTACCTGCTGTACACTGCAGACTTACCAACGAGTTTAGGACTTACAACGTCCACTTTTGCCGATGACACGGCAATCCTTAGCAGATCCAAACTAGTATGTAAAACTATTTTAGGTAGAGACACCATAGTTGGTATGTATATTTGCTTGATAAATGCGCAAAATTTTTATGTGTAAAGATTTTGCTACGCCCCTTTCCGCCCCCCTAATTTGAAAAAACTTGATTACCTCCCGTAATTTTCTACCTTGTGCAATCAAATTTAGCACACTTAAATTTGATACTAATATCAAGCAAAACAACAAATTTGATCACAATCGGAATAAAAATAGTCAATAAACGTTTTTCCATATGGCCGGAAGTGGCCGTTGGCTGGTGGGGGCGCTAGGGTGCTCGTATGCTTGAGTGAGCGAAATACTAAGATATTCTTGTAAAAAGCATGTGAACAGATTTTTTTAAAAATACGAAAATGCATTTGTGATTATAAATTTGAAATATTTGTTTTACTGGTGTATGGTATACCTAAGTCGGCGAAACGACTTACTTACTTCATTTCTTATGAGATGATCACCAAATTAGCTAATAATCAAATTGGCATAAAAAGCCAATGTTAAGTTTAATCGAAATCGGATGACTTTATAGTACACATAGCTGTCGTTTTCCCATGATGAACATGCGAAACTTTTTAATAATATAAGTTTGTTTTTAAAATTTGAAAATAATTTTTGGTTTGGATGTGTATGTATTCCACATGCATAACTCTTCTAACTTTGCTAACAAAAAAAAGTTTGTTTATTTTTCACAATTTTCGAATAGCTCAACAGCAAAAAAACCGAATAAAGTAAGTAAGTCGACTTGGCGATTTCGGTATACCATGCACCAAGTAAAGCAACTGTTCAAAATGTATAAATATTTGTATATATGTACATATGTATCCGGCATATGCTATCACGCTCACTTCTAAAAGCACACACCGCCATCACCCAACGAGCAACAGCAAAATAGGCGCACAGGGGCGTGGCAAAAACTTTAAATAAATTTGACCAACATGACTACGTACCAACCTTGGTGGCTCTAGCTCTTATAGTCTCCGAGATATAGAGGTTGACACGGACATAAAAATGGACAGACATGTCAAAATCGACTCGGCTGTTGATTCTGATTAGGAATATATGTACTTACATTAGGTCGGGCCAATTTTAGATTCAGATTCTACGAAGAATTGTAAGATATTCTTCTAGGTCACTCACACGACATTTTTATCAATGAACTTTTGTTACATACACAATTTTAGTCTTTACATCAGTATGTAAGCATATGAAGTAGATAAGTCGCCTGGCCGACTTCCGTACACCATGCGTTATGTAAAACAAATATTTTAAATGTACAATAACAAATGTATTTATGTATTTAAAAGCCTGATTATATTCTGCTTAGTAAGCATATATCACAACGTCGCCACCGCCCTTATGGCCCACCTCGTGTAAAACGTTTATATGTATTATTTGGATATTTTCAGTCCGCTTGTGATTCAAGTTGGTACGTTACTGAATATTAATGACAGATTTTGTACTGTCAAATTTAATGGAAGTAGTTAGAAAGTAGTAGTTATAGATTTTAAGAAAATCTCTTTTAGTTAAAATTGCAAAAAAACAAACTCTATTTATTTACAAACTACATGGGTCTATATAACTAATTTGGTGGCTCTAGCTCTTATAGTCTCCGAGATCTGGGTGTTCATACAGATAGGCGGACGGGTAGATAGACGGACATGGCTAAATCGACTACGCTTTTGATGGTGATCAAGCATATACAGTTTTATATGTATATGTAGTTTACGGGGTAAGAAAATCTTTCTTTTGTCTGTTACATACATTTTAGCGTCTTTGATATGTATTCCACCACCATTATTAATGCATGGTATAGAAACTAATCCAATTAAATGCTAAATATAGTTAGCTTATAACGCCAGCAAACTTTTCACTGGCCAAAACAGTTGTCTATTTATACCAAGGATGGACACGTAGTGGCTCTTTTGGCTCCCGTGGCTCTTTACCGGCAGAGGCTGGGCAGAGAAAAAGGTAATTTTTTGGTCTCGACGCACACAAAAATTTGCGAGCGATCGTCGTCGAACTTGTAGACAGAGGGACAGCCAAAAACCGAATTTTGCGGGGAGGGGAAAAGGCCACGTCCCTTTCCGCCCCCTAATTTGAAAAAACTTGATTACCTCCCGTAATTTTCTACCTTGTGCAATCAAATTTAGCACACTTAAATTTGATACTAATATCAAGGAAAACACCACATTTGATCAAAATCGGACTAAAAATAGCCAAGGTATGCATATAACCGTTTTTCCATATGGCCAGAGTTGGCCGTTGGCTGGTGGGGGCACTACTTACATCATTTTGTTTCGTATCCGTGCAGATTATTAATATTTAAAATTTGACACGCATAATCTAGAAGTAACCGATTTTTTGACTATCGAGACCAAATTCAGCACATTAATATATAAAATATACGAATAAACGAGTTTTACTAGGCGGTCCATAAGGGCGAAGGTGAGTAAGACAAGCGAGATAGCATATGCTATGAGGCATGTAAAAAGAATGAAATAAACTTGATCACTCTACATACTACACAAGACTAATTACCAAATTTGGTGGCTCTAGCTCTTATAGTCTCCGAGATCTAGGTGTTCATACAGACGGACGGACGGACGGTCGGACGAACAGACAGACGGACATGGCTAGATCGTCTAGGCTGTTGATGCTGATCAAGAATATATTACTTTATGGGGTTGGAAAAGCTTCCTTCTGCCTGTTACATACATTTTGGCGACTTTATTATACCATTTCACCCTATGGGTGTATGGTATAAAAATCGTCGGGGCCTTGACCGTCGTTATAGCCGGGTTCTACGGTATCAGGTTTAATTGCGACAGTGTAAATATTGTGGACAGAATCTTTTTTCTCCAATTACGGAGCGGAAGAGACAAACATTAAGATATGGTCTCGTTGTTTATACGGACAGCCGCACATAACTATATCGTGTCAGCTATTATAGCTGATCATAAAGATTTATGTAAATATGCCTGCCTGTTACATAAATACATATGTAGGTAGATTTTGACAACTTTCACATACCATTTCTCCCTATAAGTGTGTTATACAATACACAGTGCAATGCTATTTGTCGAATCAAGTAAAAGTCAAATAACACAGGTTTACAAATTTTGGTAAATTTTTAGAACCGGGTAGGCAAACATGTTTTTATACCCTTGCAGAGGGTATTATAAAATTGGTTAGATGTTTGTAACGCACAGAAGGAGACGTTTCCGACCCCATAAAGTATATATATTCTTGATCAGCATGATAAGCTGAGTTGATATAGCCATGTCCGTCTGTGCCTATGCGGTTTACTCAGCCATCTTAAGAGCTATCGGGATGAAATTTTTTTTGGGGGCTTTTTATTACCTGGGAAAAATAAAGTATGAATATCCCGATAGCTCTTAAGATAGCTGAGTAAAACGCATACGCACAGACGGACGGACATGGCTATATCAACTGACCAATTTTATAATACCCTCTGCAAGGGTATAAAAAAATATTAGTTCATAATATTTGTGTAAAAGTTGCCAGTTACATAAAAAGAATGAAGGCATTAATTTTTTCATGTCTAGCGATCGAGCAAAGCGACATAGATGTGCTCGCGTCGAAATGCTGAGGGCAACTAAATCCACCTTCATGCAGTGTTGCCAGAAATTCAGAGTCACCATAAGCTAGATTTAAGGAAAAATATCAAAGAAGCTAACTTCGGCTATGCCGAAGTTTATATACCCTTGCAGTATACTTGGCAATAATATTTTTCCTTTTTGAAATTTCTTTCCCTGCAACTCAATTCATCAATACACAAACAAAATATTATTTCTCTTTTTACCACAAGTTTTTCTTCTTCCATCATTTTCTAAGCAAAGCACGGCACGCATACACATACAGTTCATGTAGCGTTGCGTCTGTGTGTGTATGCGTGTGCTCTGTTGATTTGATGATGGCAGTAGTAGGCAGCAAGCAGCGCTGCCGGCAGCGTTTGAACCGATTTATATTGACTGTAACTTGTGTTCTATTTATCGGATCAGATTCAAATTTTGGGATCTGAGATTTTATATCTATTACTATCATATTGGTAAATTTCATGGGGATACTCCAATTTTTGCAAAAATGTTTCTTCTAGAGCTATATGATATAGTGGTCCGATCCCAAAGATTTTCATACTTTATCTCACCCGGGCAAAAAAAAGCTCCCAAAAAAAATTTCATCCCGATAGCTCTTAAGATGGCTGAGTAAAACGCGTACGCACCGACGGACAGACGGACATGGCTATATCGACTTAGCTTCTCATGCTGATCAAGAATATATATACTTTATGGGGTCGGAAACGTCTCCTTCTGTGCGTTACAAACATCTGACCAATTTTATAATACCCTCTGCAAGGGTATAAAAATATCAAAGAAGCTAACATCGGCTGTGCCGAAGTTTATATACCCTTGCAGTCCATGGCCATAATATTTTTACATGTTCCAAACTCTTTTTCTGTATCTCAATTCATTAATGCACAAAACCTTTCAAATATCATTTCAATTTCTTCTTCTTCTTCTTCTTACCCATCCCCTTTTACACGCATGCCACGACTCGCACGCATACACATATAGTTTATGTAGCGTTGCGTCTGTATGTGTGCATGCGTGTGCTCTGTTGATTTGATGATGACGTAGTAGGCAGCTAGCCGAACCGATTTATATCGGCTGTAACTTGTGTTCTATATATCCGATCAGATTCAAATTTTGGGATCTGAGATTTTATATGTAATACTATCATATTGGTAAATTTCATGGCGATACTCCAATTTTTGCAAAAATGTTTCCTCCAGAGCTATATGATATAGTGGTCCGATTCTCCCAATTTTCATACTTCATTTTTCCCAGGTAATAAAAAGCCCCCAAAAAAAATTTCATCCCGATAGCTCTTAAGATGGCTGAGTAAAACGCATACGCACAGACGGACGGACAGACGGACATGGCTATATCAACTCAGCTTCTCATGCTGATCAAGAATATATATACTTTATAGGGTCGGAAACGTCTCCTTCTCCAATTTTATAATACCCTCTACAAGGGTATAAAAAGCATAAAAATAAGCTAACTATAAAAACACTTGGTGTATAACATTTAATATAAATTTTACTTTATCATGTCATCAATTTCATTATTTGTTTCTTCATATTTGTTAGAGCCCTAAATTAAAGATAAGTACTTTACAGGTACTTTATAATTAACACAATCTTTTCCCATGACAGCGTAATCCATATCTGTAAAATTAAAAGGAATATACTAAATAACCAATCATTTCAAAATCATAAAATTGCGTTCAAACCTTTAACATTTAATTGATTTCGCAATTTACTTTTAACGATGTTAACTTTGCTAAATACGCGTTCAACAGCAGCATTCGACCAAGGAAACGATAGAATGTATAAAGCAAATAATGCTAGCTCCCGAAAAGTGATCGACGCATAGCTGAGATACATGATCCACCGGTGCTATGGCTGAGTGCTTGGCAATATATAAACACAATGCAACCTCTTGTTTCTCTGTTTTAAATGACTTTGGAACAAATTGAATTTTGTTTGTTTGCGTATTGCCTTGCATGCACGCGACATGATTTTTGGTAGCGGCATGCTGCCGCAATTCGCACTGTTTAACCCCAACTGTCGCTTTACAAAAGGAGCAATATGCTTTTGTGGGGTCTGTTGGGACTTTGCGCAGTCACTCCTTAAATTCATCAAAAGAAGTCCACAATTCGGGAAAATTTTGTTTATAAGTAACTTTCGGCATTTTCTCAAACTTAATATCGCTCAATGTCGCTGTAGTATGACCAAATGTTAATAACGAAATAGAACCATAAATTTAGGCACAAAATTGCACAAAATACCAAAAGTCACCGAGAAATATTATTTTTGTTTGATTTGCCCCTTTAAATGAATGTAAAAATACTTTATAATCTCTAAAAAAAATCTTTATGTAGACATTTTTTTAAAGCCAAAATAAGCGTTTTGAATTTTGAAATAAGCTGGTTTTCAAGCTATAAGCATTTTAACCACTTTCCAAACTATTTCATTTTGAAATAATCCAGATCTAGCTTAAATTAAGCCAAAATGGCAACACTGCCCTCATGCTCTGTGTGAGTACTTCGGCAGCCGTTCGGTTACACGCATACGAGGTCCCGAACGTGTTCGTCCCCCGGGGGATATGAGTGCCGGGCTCTGACCTACATACATGTGTATGTATCGGAAACGTCTCTCTGGCTATCGTTACAAACATATGACCAATGTAATAATACCCTGTACGCAAAATTTGTAATACGTGCAAGGAATAAAACGTATGTATGTTACTCCTGCCAGTTATGCCAAGTTTCACAACTGTAAGTTCGTTTTTGGAAGATGTGCCGTCGAAATCTAAAAATCTCCTATACTACAGTAGCTCGGCATAGAGTTAAAATAACATTGTCCACAAAAATTTGGGTGTTTCTTTTTTTTTGTTTTTTGTTGTTTTTTCCGAGAGACGACGTAGGCTTGCCCAAAAAATTGTGTTTGCTGAAGGTTGGTATTGTGCGTTTTTGTACTGCTTTTGCCCAATCTCCAAGTAAGTCACAATGTGCCAAAACTGGGTTTATATCTATGAAAATCTTTAAAAACAAACCAAATTTGTCTACCCTTTCAAAAAAGGTATTTTAATTTTGCTCAAAAGTGTGCAACGCATAGAAGGAAGCTTATTCGATTTAATGAAGTATAAATAGTTTTGATCAGCCCGACGATACGAGAACGTACAGCCGTATCTATCCGATCTTTCGTCCGTCTGGGTGAACGTAAACTCCCAGTTTTTATATACTGCAATGATTGTACATATATTTTAGGTTCAGCCGGATCAGATCGGATCAATATTATTATGTTTTAGATAATGTAAAAATTAAGATTTGTGAGTTTTTTATTAATATGAATTTCGTCTTTTAGATTAATCGTTTTTACGCTTTGATTAGAAAAAGTGTATGCAGACTTTGATACGGCTGAGGTTAGCCCCGACATTCGGGTTTTGTAAAAAACTGAAAAATCGAATCTAAAATATTAAACCAATTTACAGTTGCATGAAATCAGAAATATGCACAAATATTAAAGTGCATATTTTTGTTTTGCATTTTTGTTGAATTTTAATTAAAAGCTTTGATTGCAACCTTGTGCACATGCTGGGCTTCTGTATTGAAAGTTCTCCACTTTTGGTCTTGAATGCCCTGTGTTCGCTGGTATTTGGTGTTGGTCACAGGTCACTGGGACGGAGACACAAAGCAATGTAAAAATGTCGGTTGAGGAATTGTGTTGAAAATTAATTTACATTAATTTCAGTTTCCCAATTTTTGTTATTTCATTCCGGCCTGCCCTTCCGCTTTACAATTATTGTACGTACGGATACATACTTTTGTATGTACTGTGGACTCTTCAAAGCAATTGCGGAATACAATTTAAAAGGATATAAAATTGAATTTTCACCTATGGAGCAAACTGCAAAAATAGGAAAACAATTCAAATTAAAACTATGTATTCATACATACATACATATGTATGGATGTATGTACATATGTATGTACATAGTACACAATTGTAAATGTGCATACATATATCTTTGTGGTTTATGAAAAGAGGAAGAGAAGCATGAGTGGATAGTGAACAGGATGTCTTTTCGAAACGAAGAGAAAATGCATTTGTCAAATTGATTCCTGAGCTCACTCAGGGGCCAAGTATTTCATTTGATTCCTTTGGTCCACTAGCAAATAGCAATAATCACACAAATATTTGCAAAAATATTGGTTTTCCTGCATACGAAATCAAAAATTTCAAGAATTTCCTAGAGGGTTAACTGAAAGCTTTTGATTTAAGGCAACTCAACGGAACCAAAGCGAAATAATGAAATAAAAAAGAATATGGAGTGAATACAATATACCATGCAACCATAGGGTGAAATGGTGAAATGGTCGGAAAGCGTTTCCGACCCCAAAAAGTATTTACAGTATTTCATTATAATCGGACTTGAAGTTTTCAAATTAAACTTATTTTAGTAGGTGGTCAATAAGGGCGGAGTTTGCCGTAGGCGATAGAGTGCCCACGTGTAAGAGCGAGCGGGATAGAATATACTTCTTATGAAGCATGTGAAAAGAATTTAATTAACATATGTACATATGTACATTAGATCTTCGCAATTAAAAATATTTCCTTTACTTGGTGCATGGTATACCGATGTCGGCGAGATTAATTGATTACTTCACGTGTCTAAAACACGGCTAGATCGACTCGACTGTTGATGCTGAAGAATATTACTTAGCTGTTAATTACATTTTGGCGAATTTAATATACCATTTCACCCTTTTGGGTGCATGATATAGCAAAAACAGCACAAATCAAGAAAGTTCATCTTCAGTCAAAATCACATTAAAAAATTTTATTCGAGTTGATGCAAAAGCTAATGACGCTTCGATTAATGAGTCTACTGATTCAATGAGATGAAAGCATCTCTAAAACGACCTTGACACTTAATAAATGAATAGAGATGGAAGCGTCATTGCCGTTCGTGATTAGAGATTTTCGCACACATTCTCGATTACTGTTTGTCAGTCAATTATGAAATTTTGTCGTTTCAGAAACTACAGGCTCTTTTATCTACAATATGCACATTTATTGGTTATACGAAGCGCCACGCCTTATTATATCATTGCAGATTTTTATATAAGTAATAATTTTTTGATAGCAATCAAACAGGCTGCCATTCCAACTAACTTTTAAATTTGATATACTTATGCGTAGCAAGTCAAATTTTTAAATGAGGGTCCACACTGCTACCCTTTTAAATATTGGCATTTTCAATACAAATACAATACAAATTTCAATACAAATTTTCAAACTTTTTTTTCCAAATAGATTTCTTTTTTAGATTGACATAAACAAATTGAAGCCCCATAAATTTGTTTTGAGGTGGATAAAGTCGAAAATCGAAGATACCGGCTAGCATGTGCAAAAAAGTGTCAAGTTTTATTTGATTGATGAAAGCTAGAAGAAACTATAGTTTTTGAAAAAGTAATCTAAATCAGAACACACCACATCATAATCATGAATTTTAATTATATAATATTTCAGTTTAGTTTAAAAAAAACGTTAAGACTTGGGATTAGCCGATATGTCCATCTCCCTTGTGACGACATATCCCATTTCGTTTGCCATCTTGAGATGCTGCGTTGCGTCTGTATGTGTACATATTGCTCTGCTGACATGGAGCAATGATGTAGTAGGCTGCCGGCAGCGCTGTCAGCACCGTTTGAATAGAGCCGATTTATATTGACCATAATATGTGTTCTATATTTCCGATTTTATTGAAATTATCCGACCTTTTAAATTACGATGTTTTAAGATGTAAAGATACTGCCACTCCTTCACCTATTTATTGTATTTCACTAAATGATATAGGGGTCCTATCCAGACGATCATCACGCTTTATCTTATCCGGGTTATAAATAGCTCAAATATACAGTTTCATTCTAATAGCTTTTGAAATGCCGTCGTAAATTTGATTTGCACCGACGGGCGGGAGTACAGACGGACATGGTCATATCGACTCGGTTTTCATGGTGATCAAGAATATATATATTGCGTTACAAACATCTGACCAGTTTTATAATACCTTCTGCAAGGATATAAAAAGGCACATATTGATGTGTCCCTTTAATTTCAGCTAAGATCAAACTTATTTTTAGTATGACAACCTTGGAAACAATTGTTTTTGATTACACAGAAATATGTATATGTACATATATACGATTTGATTGAAATATCTAAATATATTACCTTTTACTCATTTGTATGGTGCGACACCTTGAGAAGCATGTTTTAGTAGAACTGCAGTAGGGTGCCTGGGGTAACGGAATAAGGGGTCATAACTCACACTATCGTTCATCTTCGCATTTCCTAAACTTAACCTCTATTGTAGGTATACCAGCTTTTGATTCTGCATTTTAAATTATTGCCAAATTCCCCGCATAACTGATAGAAATCGTTCGCTTAAGCTAGAGAGCATGTATTTCCTCCTGAGTCCTTCCATTTTGTAAAGCTATTAATGTACAGGTCACATGTATTATCAAGATTTTGAATAAATTCCTGAGGTATGTTACCTTTAACAACATAAATTTCATAAACCAGGACCAGGCTATCCCTAGCAGAGTTTGAGGCCAAGTGGCTAAGGCTTAGACGGCATGTATTGGCGCGTCGTATTTTCCACTGACTGTCAATTCCATTGGGTTGTTCTGCATCCTCAAAATAGACAACATTTTCTGGAAGCAAATCTCTATTACATTAGAACAAAGGAAATTAAAAGTATTAGTTACGTTTAATATAAAATAATATATTTTAATGAATAGTTTAAAAATTATTACATTTTTCCAATGCCAAAGAAAAATGAAATTAATTAGTTCATTAGCAATATTTTTGTTTAATGCTAATAAAATGACCAATGCAGTACACACGTAATTCATTAGGAACGACGCTGGTTTCCGGCCCGTGTAGCCAAAGTGAACTTGAAACTCTTTATATACCCTTGCAAAAAGGGTATATTAATGTTGTCAAAAGTGTGCAACGCATAAAGGAAGCATCTCGGACCATATAATTTATATATTTTCTAGATCAGCATGTCCGTCCGTGTGGATCAACGTAAACTTCTTTAATATTGTTAGAGCTACAACGTTGATTTTTGCACGTAGACTAATATATACTGCTTGGGTTTTATATCTCTGATTCAGCCGGATCGGGTCACTGCATTACTTAGCTCGCATACAAATGGCAAAGTCACGAACTCTGATTTTTTCCAATAATTTCGTTGTTTTCTAACCTATTGTCATAACAGTTAATATTTGTTGGTTTCGTTTACCTATTATTCGAAAACCTATTAACTAATTTAATCAAGATCGGGTGACTATATATAGCTCAAATACGAACGATCGGTGGAAAACAGTGATTTTTATATCATGCACCCATAGGGTGAAATGGTATATTAAAGTCGCCAAAGCGTATGTAACAGGCAGAAGGAAGCTTTTCCGACCCCATAAAATATTCTTGATCAGGATCAACAGCCGAGTCGATCTAGCCATGTCAGTCCGTCCGTCTGACCGTAGATCCCGGGGACTATAAGAGCTAGAGTCATCAAATTTGTTACTTAGACTTCTGTAATACCTACGCTGATCAAGTTTATTTCAAATTTTCCCCACGCACCCTTACGCCCTCGCAGATTAAATTAAACTGATTCTCTCGAAAACTAACAAAGCTAGAACCACCAAATTCGGTAATTTCTTTAGTATGCGTGCAGTTTATTGATATTTTACATTTTTGCCACGCCTACTTTCGCCTCCAGAATCTAGAAAAAAACGATTACCTCCTTTTTGATACCAAAGCATATGCTGTGAGGCGAAGTTAATAGACATATTCGAAATTTAAAATATTTCTCACCTGGTGCATGGTATACCATGGTATACTTACTTCGTTTTTTTTTTCCAACTTTACGCCCAAGCCTGCAGTAGTCTCCTTCGCTATACTCCCTATTCCTTGACACTCTCGTGTCACGCGACCGTCTCGATTTGTGACGCTGAATAACTTTTCATAAGGAAATGGGAAAAAGTTTGTTTGGAAAAACGGAAAATCAAATTCGCCAGGCGTTGATACACAAACAAACATTTGTTCATACATACAGAATTACCGTATGAATATATATATTCACGGGTAGCTGTGGGTACAAAGTACAAACATTCATATTCGGCTATGTTTTTGTACATATGTATATGTAAGTATGTATGTATATGTGTGTGTGACTTGACTGCGTGTCCACCACGTCGCGGTCATGTTTGGTGCGTGCTGCAAAACAATTTAATTAATTCCAGATTTGCGCGAAATTTTTCACAAAAAGTGCTAGCAACGAAACACACACATTGTAAATGAAAAGCAGAGGGGCGGGCAGCTTCGGCTGTCTCAAATACCTTTGTAAGTTTTGTGTCATTCTTTCCTTACTTAAAGTTAGCGATAAAGCGATAAAGCATTTAATGTGAAAAGTAGAATTGCTGCATAAAGGACCTGGAGCATTTTTATACCATACACCCATAGGGTGAAATGGTATATTAAAGTCGCTAAAATGTATGTAACAGGCAGAAGGAAGCTTTTCCGACCCCATAAAGTATATATATTCTTGATCAGCATCAACAGCCGAGACGATCTAGCCATGTCCGTCTGTCCGTCCGTCCGTCCGTCTGTATGAACACCTAGATCTCGGAGACTATAAGAGCTAGAGCCACCAAATTTGGTATGTAGACTCGTGTCATATGTACGCTTATCGAGTTTGTTTCAAATTTTTGCCACGCCCCCTACCGCCCCCGCAAATGATATAAAACCGATTTTCTTAAACACCATAGCAACTAGAGACACAAAATTTGGTATGTATATTTGCTTAGTAAACGCGCACATTTTGTGTTTATAAAAAATTTGCCACGCCCCCTACCGCCCCCGCAAATCAAATAAAACCGATTTTCTCAAAACCTATTTTAGCTAGAGACACCATAGTTGGTATAAATATTTGCTTAGTAATTGCGCAGAGTTTTGATGTGTAAAGATTTTGCCACGCCCCCCTCCGCCCCCGTAATTTGAAAAAACTCGATTATCTCCCGTAATTTTCTACCTTGTGCAATCAAATTTAGCACACTTAAATTTGATACTAATATCAAGCAAAATACCAAATTTGATCAAAATCGGACTAAAAATAGCCAAGTTATGCATATAAACGTTTTTCCATATGGCCGGAGTTGGCCGTTGGCTGGTGGGGGCGCTAGGGTGCTCGAATGCTTGAGTGAGCGAAATACTAAGATATGCTTCTAAACAGCATGCAAACAGATTTTTTTAAAAATACGAAAATGCATTGGTTATTATAAATTTAAAATATTTGTTTTACTGGTGTATGGTATATCCAAGTCGGCGAGACGACTTACTTACTTCATTTCTGTTGTCCACAACATTTTTATACCATACTCCCATAGGGTGACATTGTATATTAAACCCGCCAAAATGTATGTACTAGGCAGAAGAAAGCTTTTCCGACTCCATAATAATATATATTTTTCAGGGACCGTAAATAATGATTTTTTTTTTTTTTTAAATGAAAAAATCATTTACTTATAGAGGACTTAGAAAAGAATAGATTACACCAATATATTTAATTCGATGCCATCTATGCATTTTTGGAAAGATTTTTAAAAATTCAATTTTTTCAATTTTCTTCAATAAAGATCATTAATTTTGAGTAATTTAATAATAATTATCCATAAAAATCTTTTTTGATCAAAAAAAATAAAAATCAAAAATAATGATTAAAATTGATTTTTATTTTTTTCGCTCAAAATAAAACTCACTTTTGAAAAACGGCTTCCATGTTAAATATTTTCAAAATATTTTTGCACATCCTTAAGAAGGAGTTCAAGGAATACCACTCCATGAAATTTTTTTTTTTTTGCATTAGTATTAATACCAATTTTATCATTGTTTTCATTTTTCATACATTTGTCAAAAGCTAAAGCTGATGATTTTTATTTTTTCGCTCAAAATAAAACTCACTTTTGAAAAACGGCTTTCATGTTAAATATTTTCAAAATATTTTTGCACATCCTTAAGAAGGAGTTCAAGGACTACCACTCCATAAATTTTTTTTTTTTTTTTGCATTAGTAATAATACCAATTTTATCATTGTTTTCATTTTTCATACATTTGTCAAAAGCTAAAGCTGATGATTTTTATTTTTTCGCTCAAAATAAAACTCACTTTTGAAAAACGGCTTCCATGTTAAAAAATTTTATGGAGTGGTAGTCCTTGAACTCCTTTTTAAGGATGTGCAAAAATATTTTGAAAATATTTAACATAGAAGCCGTTTTTCAAAAGTGAGTTTTATTTTGAGCGAAAAAAATAAAAATCATTTTTAATCATTATTTTTGATTTTTATTTTTTTTGATCAAAAAAGATTTTTATGAATAATTCTTATTAAATTACTCAAAATTAATGATCTTTTTTGAAGAAAATTGAAAAAAATCGAAATCTAATGATTATCAAATAAGTTTTTTAATATAACTTATAACTTACGGTCCCTGATATTTTTGCCTCTAGCCTTGTCCGTATGTCCGTCCGTCTGTATAAACACCAATATTCCTACATAAAAGCTAAAGCCACAAAATTTGGTATGTAGACTCCTGTAGAATGTGATCAGTGATCGAGTTTATTTAAAATTTTTGCGACGCCCCCGCAAATTAAATAAAACTGATTTTCTCTAAAACTAACAAAACTAAAGTCACGAAATTTGGTATGCAGACTTGTTTATTATGCGCGTAGATTACAATTACTAACCACTTTTGCCACACCCACTTCTACTTTAAAACCGATTGATTTCACAATTTTCTGACTATCGAAATCAAATTCCAACATAATTCTACCAACCTACCAAATTTTATTAAAATCGGACCAGAAACATGCACAATGTACATATGTTTTTTTTTTTTTTTTATTTTTATACCATACACCCATAGGGTGAAATGGTATATTAAAGTCGCTAAAATGTATGTAACAGGCAGAAGGAAGCTTTTCCGACCCCATAAAGTATATATATTCTTGATCAGCATCAACAGCCGAGACGATCTAGCCATGTCCGTCTGTCCGTCCGTCCGTCCGTCCGTCCGTCCGTCCGTCCGTCCGTCTGTATGAACACCTAGATCTCGGAGACTATAAGAGCTAGAGCTACCAAATTTGGTATGTAGACTCGTGTCATATGTACGCTTATAGAGTTTGTTTCAAATGTTTGCCACGCCCCCTACCGCCCCCGCAAATGATATAAAACCGATTTTCTTAAACACCATAGCAACTAGAGACACAAAATTTGGTATGTATATTTGCTTAGTAAACGCGCACATTTTGTGTTTAAAAAAATTTTGCCACGCCCCCTACCGCCCCCGCAAATAAAATAAAACCGATTTTCTCAAACACTATAGCAACTAGAGACACAAAATTTGGTATGTATATTTGCTTAGTAATTGCGCACAGTTTTGATGTGTAAAGATTTTGCCACGCCCCCCTCCGCCCCCGTAATTTGAAAAAACTCGATTATCTCCCGTAATTTTCTACCTTGTGCAATCAAATTTAGCACACTTAAATTTGATACTAATATCAAGCAAAATACCAAATTTGATCAAAATCGGAATAAAAATAGTCAAGTTATGCATATAAACGTTTTTCCATATGGCCGGAAGTGGCCGTTGGCTGGTGGGGGCGCTAGGGTGCTCGAATGCTTGAGTGAGCGAAATACTAAGATATGCTTCTAAAAAGCATGCAAACAGATTTTTTTAAAAATACGAAAATGCATTGGTTATTATAAATTTAAAATATTTGTTTTACTGGTGTATGGTATATCCAAGTCGGCGAGACGACTTACTTACTTCATTTTTTTTTATAAATAGGGGGGAAAGCATTGAAAGCCGAAGTGTGGGACTTGGTATCGACCTTGGTTAGTGGTCACCGCACCGCACTAAAACCTACCCTATGCTCCGTATCCCTCTCGCGGAACCAACGCTGAAGTACTACTTCACGAGGGGGAGATGGCACGTATGCCTCGTCTAGAGTTTACCTAGAACTGAAGTTTTGGTTACGCTGACGTTCAGCGCGACGCAAGGATTGCATGATGACTGCTGCCATGTGGCTAACAGCTAGCCAATTGTTTTGCGAGCTAAGTAGGATATCCATAAAGTCGTTGACTATAAATGGCCTCCCAATGCCTAGGCTTAGCTCTTCCCGTTCAGCAGAATATCTAGGACAGACAAACAGGACGTGTTCTGCGTCTTCTATATTCCCCGCACAGTGTGTGCAAAAGGGATCCGTCTCATGTTTAAACCTATGCAAGTAGGATTTAAAGCATCCATGTCCCGTCAGTAACTGTGTCAGATAGAAGTCAGTCTGGCCATGTTTGCGATTAAGCCATGGCCGAATGTCGGGGAGAAGGCGCCTTGTCCAGCTCCCATGGTTTGAGTCACGCCATCTGCGTTGCCAGTTAGTCAGAGTCGTCTCTCTTCTAACTGGCGGCGGATCTCTATTTCTAGCCTCGTTAGCCAAGAGGTCTAGTGGGGCCATATCAGACAGCACCAAGGCGGCATCTTCGGAGACTGTCCTAAACGCGCATATGGTCCTGAGCGCGCATGTACGGTACGACGATCTGCAGTCCCGGCTGTAGGTGGGGGATGACATCGCTGGTGCCCATATGGCGGCGGCATATAGGATGATGGACCTTACCACCGTCGAGATGAGCCATCTGCTCCGTTGCTTGGGGCCGCCGACGTTAGCCATGAGCCGAGTTATAGCTGACGTGGCCTTCGCAGCTTTATCTGCGGTATACTGCAGGTGGGCTTTGAATGTTAGCCTATGGTCCATCATGACTCCAAGGTATTTAATGGCAGGCTTTGATGTTATTGAGCATCCGGCGACTTCGATCCTGGCTGTTTCCACTTTTTTCCTGCTGCTTATGAGCACGGCTATGGATAGTGAGTTGGCCTCCATCCATTCCAGAATCCTGAACACTGCTGCATTGGTGTTTTCTTCCGCTTGCTGGATATCCTTGGCCACAGTGACGATGGCGATGTCGTCCGCGAATCCCACTATGCGAGTGTCCGTTGGCATGTCCAATCGCAGGACAGTGTCATACATGACATTCCACAATGTTGGCCCGATCACTGATCCTTGGGGTACTCCGCCTGTGATGGTGTGTTTCCGTGGACCAGCTGCTGTGTCGTACAGTAGCACCCGATCCCGGAAGTAGCTGCATATCAGGTTAATGATGTACTCAGATATGTTTAATCGCTCTAGGGATGCGATAATGGAGTCCCAGCTGGCCGAATTAAAAGCATTCCGTACATCCAACGTTGATATAAGGCAGTATTTTTTGTTGCCGCCTTTCCAGCGTTGCCCTTCGATTGCTTTAGCGGCTATCTGTACCACCGAGCTGATGGCGTTGATAGTGCTGCTTTTCCTCCTGAATCCGAACTGCCAGTCCGACAGTCCATGACGTTGCTCCAGTTCCTTCTCCAGTCTGTTGCAAATGATGCGCTCAAAAAGTTTCCCAATCACATCAAGCATACACAGGGGTCTGTATGCAGATGGGTCATCTATTTTATCACCTTTGGGAAGCAGGACCAACCTTTGTAGCTTCCACCTCGTAGGGAACTCCCGTTGCAGCATGCATGTGTTGAAAAGTTCCACAAACGTCGACGCGTGTTTGCAAACTAGCAGTTTGATTACAAGAGCCGGGACCCCATCCGGGCCCGGGGCCTTATGTACGTTTATCCTCTTCCCTGCTTCCACGACTTCACCAACATCTGTGAATATCGGTGCACATGGTGTTCCGCTCGCTGCTAAGTTCCTCGTCGGCCTTGAAGGGAATAGCGTTGCTACAATGTGACCCAACTTGGTTGGATCCGTTGGCATTATGCGCCTGGCGAGTTTGCCCATAACCAGTTTATAGGCAGTCCCATGTGGCTGCGCATCTGCATCTGCGCACAACTTCTTCCAGCAGTCCGCTTTACTTCTCTTGATCTCCATATTTAGGTTGGCTCTCTTCCGCTTGTAGTCTGCAAGCAGCTCCGGAAACGTGGGCATTCTGCGGGCACGTTGCTGTCGTCGTCTGGCCTGATGACATTGCCTCCTGGCATCCGCAATCCTGGCATTCCACCAATGTACTGGCTTACATTTATTGAGTCCATGCCGTTTGCGTATCATGGCTGCATCACATGCTCTGCGAAGAATGTCGCCCATGTTGTTGGCCTGGGTGTCCGCGTCCGTGCTGCTGCTCCTTGTCACTTGGGTCATCATGGTGAATAACGCTTCTTCGCTCAGCGTGCTTGGGGCCCAGCTGTAGAACGTCGTTGGTGTGTGTGCAGGTGGACAACTCTTGATAGAGCACACAATGGCGAAGTGGTCGCTGTGCGTGTAGATATCCGAAACTGCCCACTGCGCGCTGCGGGCTAGGCAAGGGCTAGCAAATGTGAGGTCAATCACGGAGCCTCTGCCAGCCTTATTGTAGGTGTGGGTGTTGCCTACGTTGAGCAGACTGATGTTGAGTGTGGCAAAAGCGTCCAGCAGGGCCCTGCCCCTTCTAGTGGTCCTTTGGCTACCCCATTCCGTTGCCCATGCATTGAAGTCGCCGGCTATGATGGTTGGCGTGTGGGTTCTGGCGTCCTCCACTAATCCATCCAGTATGCTGCAGAATTCGTCGATGTGTTTGCTCGGTGCTATGTAGCAGCTGTAGACATATACTCCATTGTACCTCGCCCTTACATATCCGTCCGCTCTGTGCTGATTCTCCAGATGTGTCCTGCTGTTGCTCCAAATTGCCGCGCCATAACGGTGGTTTTGCGTCCAGCTGTGGTCCTGTATATGGGAATATGGCTCGCACAAGATTGAGAAATCTACTTTCAGGTCCCGCACAGTTTGTTTTAAGAGGTCCTGTGCCGACCTGCAGTGGTTTAGATTAAGCTGTAGAAACTTAATCCTTCCTGTTACTGCCAGCCTCTACAAACAACGGGCAAGCTCTGCTGAGCGTGTTGTGCGCCGTATTGCTCCGCTTATGTCGTGTGCAAAGTATGCACGCTGCCTTCTGGTCACATTGCTTTGAAGCGTGATCCTTGCTACCGCAGTTGAAGCATAGCTTGGACGCGTCGTGCTTGCTTCTGCACCGAGCTGCTGTGTGCCCAAAGTCCAGACACTTGTAGCACCGTCTCGGCTCAGTCTTCAGGCGTACTCGGCATATGCACATGCCTACTCGTATTTTGCCCGCCTGCAGCAGCTTATTCGCCAGATTCGGGTTCACCATCATTGTTGCGGTCTGTGTACCGCTGTACGCTTTCCGCATCTTTGGGTGACATTCTGCCGGCAAATCCTCGTCGATGAGTTCCAGGACGGCGAGCAGAAGATCATCTGCAGTGTGGAATTCTGCGAGATCCTTTATTTCGACCATGGCCTTATCGCTGATCGCCTTGACATCAGCGGTGTCTCCAAGTGCCTGTTTCACTGCCTGCTGTAGTTTACCAGTTGCTTCGTCCGCTGGCTTGGTCAACTGTAGGAGTAGTTCCCCGGCTGCTGTGCGTCGAACCGCACATACATTCTCCTTGAACTGCTGGATTCCGGCGTCTGTGTGGACTGACTTCAGTACCATCGCGTAATTGGCTGGGTCTTTACACTTCACCATGATGACGTCTGGCCTCTTCTTTTTAATGGGTCTCGGCTTGCTTTTCACCTTGTGCCATTTCCCTCCAGCGATGTTCGTTGCGTGAGTTGTTTCAGCTACTACTGGTCCTGATGATACTGCTGTTGCTGCGGGGCTTCGGGTCCTTGGAGTCCGCTCCTGGATTGGCGACTTCTTTTTCCTCCTCCTGTCATTCTTATTGGCTGTCGGTGGGTCTTCCGTCCTGGTATCCTTCCTTTCCGTAACCTCTTTGTTGGTTTTGGCGGCAGAATTGCGCGTTGCGCATGCAAGGCATGGTCCAGCCTTCACCGGATATTCCTGCATCTGCTCCATTACCTGTAGGTGAATGGATTTCATCTTAAGATGTGCCTCCTTCATCCATTGGGTTGTGTTGCGCGTCGGGGGAGCCTTTTTATTAACCGAGCCATCTATGATCTCGTCTAAGATCTTGCCCAGTTCGGCCATCAAAATGTTTGGTGCCTGCGGCGGTCCTTTTAGTTTCTTCGGTGTGGTTCCACTTTCGGTGTTGCAAGGGCTTGCTTCCCTTGCCCGTTTGGGTGTCTCTTCTTCGCATCCAGCCGAGACAAGTAATCCTCGAATGGCTGGCGGGGCCGAGTGAAGAGCCTGCGGTGGTGTCCTGGCGATCTTGCTTCCTTTGGCGAAAGGATTGCCTCCGTTTGTGCACAGTCCGTGCTTTTTGCTGCTGCTGCTGCTTGTAGCTATGTCCGCTGCATCGGCCAAGTTTGCCACCGGTGCAGTAGTGGTGGTGATGACGGTTGTTGGGGCCTCCAGAATCCGTGCCCCTGCCATGGCTTGTACCATGGGTGGATTTCCACAACTGTGGCTGCCACCTGGAGTAGTCGACGTTTTTCCAACCATTTTTCCATGTATTTTTTGCATTTTATACCTGCTGCGAGGTTTTATACGCTGTGGCCGCTGGCACAAGCGCAGACCACAGTCCTCTTCGTGCCTCAGAGGCCCTGTGGGTTTGTTGGTCCTCTTCTTGTAACCTGAAAAGATTGCTAGTCGGTAACTTAAGACTTACTCAGTCTATAGGGGATTTTTAAAAATCGCGCCTAAGCGAGCGCCCAAAAGCACGCAGCACTTTGGAGGCTACTGTTGTGAGCTTATGTTAAGCCGTCAGCTGGCTTATCGGCTCTGTTATCGATCGACGGTTCACAACACTAGTTACCAGCTGATTAATTGCAATCGGCAAAGTAAAAAAAAAGCGCTAAGAAGTCAACGATAAGGAAAATGCAAAAAAGCAATTTTTCCCACCACCGGAGAAAGCGCGGGATATGGTTAACACCCCCACCGCCCCTCCCGGCGTGGCCTCCAAGCTAAGGCTGATGGGAAATAAATAATTTCTCCAACACAACAGATGCAGCCAGCTGGGCAGCCGATTGCAGTCCAGGTGAGTGGCCAGTCTCTTGGCGACCCTTCCTAATCCTTCCCCTCTATATTCCAGGTATTGTACGTCAATTGTGTCCTTTTACTTTGCGGAGCGACTGATAAACGCGACCGCACTTGAAAATACACATACACAATGTACATATGTATGTTCGTACATATGTAAGTATTTTAGTGGTCAGTAAGGGCGGAGTTGCCAACGCATTTAAAAGGAATTATATGTGCAGACATACATATGTACAATTGGTATTGGAAATTTGAAAACTTTTTTCACTTGGTGCATTGGTATATCGAAATCGGCAAGAAGACTTAGTTCATTTTATCACAGTTCTCTAAAATACATTCTCTATTATTATTACCAGTATAGGACATAGTTGTAAACCATCAACCTAACTGTATTTTACAAGCACTAGCAAATTTGAAACAAACTCGATCTCCGTACATCGACACCAGTCTACATACCAGTTTGGTGGCTCTAGCTCTCTAGACTACGAGACCAGACATCTAGGTGTACATACAGACAGACGAACCTATGTACGATCGACTTTTTATGGGGTCGGAAATGCTTTCTTCTGTCCCTATGGGTGCATGGTATAAATATAAGTTGCTTTGTATTTAAGTAGACCTTCAGCAGTCTAGCGTTCACATGAATGTACTTTGACTTATTTGTAACTCTATCTCTTTCTTATAGCCCGCCAGCTACGGTAAAAAGAACGGGATGTGGTACGCATCGCCAGGAAACCAGGGATGGGGCTCCAAGCCGGCCAGTCGCAAGCCTTCAATAATGGAAGCGGATTTGGGCACATTATCCACTACATCGGGATCAATAAAACGTAGTGCCGGTCGTGTAATACGCATCATCAATAATTTGGACCATTCGGTACAGGTGAGTGCTATCCGCAGAAAGTAATTGATTTTCGCATTTCGTATTTATTTATCAACTTTTGACCGGCTTCCTTCATTTATGATGAAGTGAAGATTATGTAAAAAATTGTTTAAAACTGGATATAAACTTTATCACCAGAGTAACAATCCTAAAGCGAGTAGCAACATCGGAAAAAGAAAATTAAGTAAGTCGTCTCGCCGACTTCGGTATACCATGCACCAGGGGAAAAAATATTTTTAAATTCGAAAATGTCTATTAAATTTGCCTCGTGGCATATGCTATCTCACTCACCCTCACAAAGCACTCTAGCGCCGTCACAAGCCTACGGCCAAGTCCGCCCTTATGGACCGCCTAGTAAAACTCGTTTATACCTACATATATTTTGCATGTTTGTAGTCCGATTTTCATAAAATTCGGTAGGTTGGTAGATATTGATAGGGCTAAGTGTGCTTTGGTTTCGATAATCAAAAAGTTGCAGGAGGTAATCGGGTTTTTCTAGATTCTGGAGGCGAAAGTAGGCGTGGCAAAAATTTGCACGCATACTAAAGAAATCTAATTACCAAATTTGGTGCTTCTAGTTTTGTTAGTTTTCGAGAAAATCAGTTTTATTTAATTTTCGGGGGCGGAAGTGGGCGTGGCAAAAATTTAAAATAAACTTGAACAGCGTAGGTATTACAGGAGTCTAAGTACCAAATTTAGCTCTTATCTCCGAGATCTACGTGTTCATACGGACAGACTGACGGACGGACGGACAAGGCTAGATCGACTCGAACACCTAGATCTCGGAGACTATAAGAGCTAAAGCCACCAAATAGACTCGTGTAGTATGTACACTGATCAAGTTTATTTCAAATTTCTGCCACGCCCCCTACCGCCCCCGCAAATTATATAAAACCGATTTTCTTAAACATCATAGCAACTAGAGACACAAAATTTGGTATGTATATTTGCTTTGTAAATGCGCACATTTTGTATTTATAAAAATTTTGACACGCCCCCTGCCGCCCCCGCAAATTAAATAAAACCGATTTTCCCAAAAACTATTCTAGCTAGAGACACCATAGTTGGTATACATATTTGCTTAGTAATTGCGCACATTTTTGATGTGTAAAGATTTTGCCACGCCCCTTTCCGCCCCCGTAATTTGAAAAAACTCGATTATCTCCCGAAATTTTCTACCTTTTTTTAAATACGAAAATGCATTGGTTATTATAAATTTAAAATATTTGCTTTGCTGTATGGTATATCCAAGTCGGCGAGACGACTTACTTACTTCATTTTAACAAGCGAGCTTTTGTCGTTATCAAAACACAAGACGCAGCTACAAAATAGCTCAGTAAACTTACCAGCGACAATGTCTTTACAATATCTCTAAGGTCATAACGACGACAATTTCACCCGTGTGTCTTGTTTGTGTGATAGCAAGAAGCTAGGACATCGTGTATTGAAGACAGCTGCAACTTTGGAATACAATTTATATGTCTTTTTGTCTATGTGTGTGTCTTGCTTTTCACAATCTCTCGAGATTTCAGGTCTGTTTGTTTTCAAAATCTGCGATATGAAATTTTTGGTGTTATGGAAATCAAGCACATTTCACTTTTTTAATTGCAGAGAGTATTATAAATTTGGTCAGATGAAGACGTTTTCGTCCCCATAAAGTATATATGTATGTATATGACAAGCTGAGTCGATATATGCAGCCATATCCGTCTGTCCGTCCGTCCGTCTGTGCGCACTTTACGCCGCCAATTTGAAAGCTATAGAAATGAAACTTTGTATTGAAGCGATTATCTGGGTGAAATATCGTCAGAATGGGAATACTATATTATTGAGTGATGTACGGAAAATAGGTGGAGATGAAGTTTCCATATAAAACTTACCAAGATCATAGTTTTTACTGTGAAATATCATATACCCAAATTTCAACAAAATCAGACAAGATTGATAAGAACACAAGCTATAAACAATACAAATCGGCTATGCTCAGACTCTGTCGACTTAGCTCGTAGCAACGTAAAAATACATACATAATCTGTATGTGTATTAACCCCGTGTCAGAACAGGAAATAATGGCAACAGAACGAGAACTAAATCTGAATAAGGTAGGTTCCAATCTAGCTAGCTAGCCCGAAACCATTTCTGGACCTATGCAACTGATGCCTCTTTGCAGGAACTTTTTCCGAGGTTTGAAAACGGCAAAATTCAGTGCTAGATAATATTGAGTAAGTCAACGTGGTGAGGTGAACTGCGCCCTATAGAACGCCTTACAGAAGAGTGTAGAAATGACTGTCGGCTCATCCGCAGTAGTTTTTTTAACCCCCACAATATTCATTGTGGTCAGAAAGGTGCAACGGATAGAAGAAATAATCTCCGACCACATAAAGTACTTCAATTCTTGATAAGTACGAAGAAACGAGTTTGTCTGTCTGAATACGAGGAAAACTTTTCCGAGATCTTAAGAGCTGCTGGGCTGAAATTGCATGTGGGAATTCGACTTCAGTTGTCTGCAGAATTCTAGTAGTAAAGGGTAGCCATGTTTATAAATTGTCCTATCGGTCCGAACATAATTCAGAAAGAAACTTATGAACGGGATTTCGTAACGATTTTCGCAATGCAAATCGATCTAGCCATGCCCGTCCGTCCGTCTGTATGAACACCTAGATCTCGGAAAATATAAAAGCTAGAACCACCAAATTTGATATATTGACTCGTGTAGTAGAGTGATCGAGTTCCTCCTTCCGCACCCGTAATTTAAAAAAAAGGTTTATCTCAAAGACTATTCTAGCTACAGACACCATATTTGGTATGTGTATTTGCTTAGTGATTGCGGAGATTTTGTATGTGTAAAGATTTTGCCATGCCCCTTCCGCTCCCGTAATTTGAAAAGAATTGATTATCACCCATAGTTTTCTACCACTTACCATACAACATATGTTGTATGGTTAGTGTTTCTACCTTATTTAATCAAATTTGGCATAGAAAAACAATCTAATAGACAAACATTTGGTTTTCGAAATTTAAAATGTTTTTTCACTTGATGCATGGTATACCGCTGTCAGCGAGACGACTTACTTATGTACATAAGTAGGTACTTATGTACTTCTTTTTATACCATACACCCATAGGGTGAAATGGTATATTAAAGTCGCCAAAATGTATGTAACAGGCAGAAGGAAGCTTTTCCGACCCCATAAAGTATATATATATTCTTGATCAGCATCAACAGCCGAGACGATCTAGACATGTCCGTCTGTCCGTCCGTCCGTCCGTCTGTATGAACACCTAGATCTCGGAGACCATAAGAGCTAGAGCCACCAAATTTGGTATGTAGATTCGTGTAGTATGTAGAGTGATCAAGTTTATTTCAAATTTCTGCCACGCCCCCTACCGCCCCCGCAAATTATATAAAACCGATTTTCTTAAACACTATAGCAACTAGAGACACAAAATTTGGTATGCATATTTGCTAAGTAAATGCGCACATTTTGTATTTGTAAAAATTTTGCCACGCACCCTACCGCCCCCGCAAATTAAATAAAACCAATTTTCCCAAAAACTATTCTAGCTAGAGACACCATAGGTTGGTAGGTTGCTTGGTAATTGCGCATATTTTTGATGTGTAAAGATTTTGCCACGCCCCTTTCCGCCCCCGTAATTTGAAAAAACTCGATTATCTCCCGTAATTTTCTACCTTGTGCAATCAAATTTAGCACACTTAAATTTGATACTAACATCAAGCAAAATACCAAATTTGATCAAAATCGGAATAAAAATAGTCAAGTTATGCATATAAACGTTTTTCCATATGGCCGGAAGTGGCCGTTGGCCGGTGGGGGCGCTAGGGTGCTCATATGTATGCTTGAGTGAGCGAAATACTAAGATATGCTTGTAAAAAGCATGTGAACATTTTTTTTAAATTCGAAAATGTATGGTATATCCAAGTCGGCGAGACGACTTACTTACTTCATTTTGTACTGTCTGTGTATAACTCTAAACAATTCAAATTACATATTATTATTACTTATCAAGAAATAATATACTGGATGAAAAAGCTTACTTTCTATAGCCGCATGTATAATTAATTAATCACTAAGTTTTGTAAATGTTCGACCAACTGCATCAAATTCCACGCATTGTAAATAACACAATAAACCTTTGCCGAAATATTTGCTCTGGTAAAGCCACGGAGCCAAAAAAGAAGCCGGCGTTCAAACGGAAAATCAATTGTCTGCAATTTGTATTTTATTGTATGCAGCCGTCCACAGTGAAGAAATAAACTACCCCGGTCCCCCACGCTAAGCAAAAACAAAAAAAAAAACAAAAATGAAGCCACGGTCAATTTGGTAATATCCGACGACATACAACAAATGGGAGAAAACAAAGACAAGGGACAAAGGGCAACGAAAACAAGGACGGTGGAGATGTGGTAGAGAAACGACAAGTGTTGGCACCACAACGCTTTTTCTTTCAAGCATTATGGAAATGCCTTAAAAAATAAATATTGGCTCGGTCAAGGAGTCAGCAACACAGTGTCGGGGTTTCCATGTTGTCCTAGTAACGTTTTATGGTAATTTCGCTAAGTGCAAGTACGATTTTAGGCAAGAGGGCTTCTCTTTCTGCACGACACGTGCTGCTTTTATGAATCAAAAACTACGTATACTGTGACCTCGAATATAAAACTTTTGCCATGCAAATTAGCTATACAATACATATTTTCCACATGTGCAAATTATCATGATGAGAACAACTTTCAATGGATGTAAACACCTTACAACAGCCCAACCGAAAAGTTAGCTCCATTCGCTATCGAATATTATTTACCTATGGCAATAAAAATTAAAAATATCAAATATCAGTCCTTGGTCCCTTTTACATGTTCCAAACTATTTTCCTGTAACTCAATTCATCAATGCACAGACAAAACCTTCAAGGTTACACTCGATTCGGATGTACATATAGTATTTGCCATATAGTATGTACATACATACGTCGACCTGCATCCACATACAGTACACTTACATATGTAGCATTGCGTCTGAATGTGTGCGTGTGTGTGATCTGCTGCTCCGGTGATTTCGAGCAAACTATCTTAATAATAAATTTGGTAAAAAAAACTCCAACTCCATCAAATGATATAGTAGACCAATCGACGATCCAATCACCCAGGTAATAAGTAGCTTAAATACCAAGTTCCATCCCTATATCTTTAAATTGCTGGAGTAAAGTGAAGAAACGGACACGGCTACATCGCCTCAGCTCTGCGTTACAACATCTGACTAATTTTATAATACCCTCTGAAAGGGTAAAATAACATAGAAAATTGGTGAAGTTGGAGTAGCTTTTTACCTGCATTTCATAACAATTCATTTGACTAAAATTAAATTTCATGGCTAAACTATATGATTTTTTACCGAAGTTGAAAAAAGCACCCAGTGCGAAAGCCAACACCCAGAAAGGGAAACACCCAAAAGTGAACCCAAACACTCAGTGCCGCATTTACCAAAAATAAATAATAATAATTCAAGTTTACAGCCGACAATAACAAATGCGAATTTGAAGCACTCACCGGTTATTGTTTTGCTGTTAACGGTTCTATTGAGCCGACCAGCTGCAGACGCTAAATGGTCAAGGCGATGAACACATAATACGCGTTTTCCCACACAGCCAAAAGCTTACGAGGAAAGCAAATGTATGCAATAATCTTGTTGAAGGTATATTATGAAGAATCCAATGACGTTACCCATGCCGCCGTCGACTAAATTTTGCTTTGTTCGGGGACGGAAGTGTTTGAAGTGCCCACATTTGCACATTGATTCACTTACTCCAACATTTTTGCAATTATAAAACTAAATCGTTCCTTTTTATACCCTTGCAGATGGTATTATAAAATTGATCAGCTGTTTGTAACGCAAAGAAGGACACGTTTCCGACCCCAAAAAGTATATACTGTTTTCAGTCCGATATTTAAAATGTTGGAGGAGAAAATCTTTTTTTTTTAATTCCAAGCAAAGGAAAGTCTCCGCAAAGGAAAGTCTCTCCATACACCAGTAAAACAAATATTTCAAATTTATAATAACCAATGCATTTTCGTATTTTTAAAAAAATCTGTTCACATGCTTTTTACAAGCATATCTTAGTATTTCGCTCACTCAAGCACAGGAGCACCCTAGCGCCCCCACCAGCCAACGTCCAACTCCGGTCAAATAAAAAAAAACGTTTATATGCATAACTTGGCTATTCATAGTCCGATTTTTATCGAATTTTGTGTTTTGCTGGATATTAGTATCAAATTTAAGTGTGCTAAATTTGATTGCACAAGGTAGAAAATTACAGGAGATAATCGAATTTTTCCAAATTACGGGGGCGGAAAAGAGAGTGGCAAAACCTTTACACATAAAATATGTGCGCCTTTGCTAAGCAAATATACATACCAACAATGGTGTCTCTACAAGAATACTTTTTGAGAAAATCGGTTTTATTTAATTTGCGGGGGCGGTAGCGGGCGTTTCAAAAATTTGAAATAAACTGATTACACACTACACGAGACTACATACCAAATTTGGTGCTCTAGCTCCTATAGTCTCCGAGATCTAGGTGTTCATACAGACGGACGGACGGACAGACGGACATGGCTAGATCGTCTCGGCTGTTGATGCTGATCAAGAGTATATATACTTTATGGGGTCGGAAAAGCTTCCTTCTGCCTGTTACATACATTTTAGCGACTTTAATATACCATTTCTCCCTATGGGTGTATGGTATAAAAACTCTTATGATAATAGCCTCAAAAATAGCGAACTGTTCGTGACTGCAAAATTTCAGCGCTATATTTTTAACAGTCTGGAAGGAGACTGACTCGGTCGTTGTGCTGATCAAAAATATATGTATTTACTTTATGTAGTCGGATATTCTTCATTCTATGCGTTGCACTCTTGTGCCCAAAATTAATATACCCTTTTTCTGCCAATGAACCTCGATTTGTGGAATCTTGACAATTCACATTGTTTAATAGGCATCAAAAAGAAAAGCGAAAATATTAACGATGTATAATTGATTCATATATTCCAAAAAGTTGGTCCACAAAGAGAGCGCAAACTTTTTCAACCAACAACTATTTTGCTAATCTTTTTGCTTCAAAATTAAGTAGTTACAGACCACTGAACAGAAATATAAAAAAACATGCTCAAGGAAATAAAATAAACACATACATATATGCATGTACATACATATTAAATTAATTTTAATGTGTCTAAAAAAATTGATATGTGTGTGTCTACCACAAAATAAACTTTTTCCAGAAGTTACAAGCATATACATACATGCGTAAATAACGGTTTTATCAAGCAGTAAAAGTCAATAAAATCTCAAACTTGAGAATAAATAGGCAAAACCAAAGTGCAACAAAATCTGGCCTACTTCTTTTCAACCCTTATCTTAAAATCCAAACCAGCGGCGTGCCATGAGTCCGGGGTACACCCAATTACGAAAACAAAAACTGAAGTGCAGCAAGAACAATAACTAACAAAAACGAGTAGCTTGAGTGGCTGGCAAACAATGACGGGCCCTTGGTAGCTACAAATAATATGTATTAAATATTAAACCAGAGGACAGGGGTTAACTTCTGCCGTGCCGAAGTTTGTATACCCTTGCAAGTTATTTTGTTACTATTTCCTAACCTACAGGAGTTATAGCAACAAAATTTTATTTCAATAAATATCAAAGAAGCTAACATCGGCTGTGCCGAAGTTTATATACCCTTGCAGTCCATGGCCATAATATTTTTACATGTTCCAAACTCTTTTTCTGTATCTCAATTCATTAATGCACAGAACCTTTCAAATATCATTTCAATTTCTTCTTCTTCTTCCCCATCCCCTTTTACACGCATGCCGCGATTCGCACGCATACACATATAGTTTATGTAGCGTTTCGTCTGTATGTGTGCATGTGTGTGCTGTGTTGATTTGATGATGAAGTAGTTGGCAGCAAGCCGTACCGATTTATATCGGCTGTAACTTGTGTTCTATTATCCGATCAGATTCAAATTAGGATCTGAGATTTTATATATAATACTATCATGTTGGTAAATTTCATGGCGATACTCCAATTTTTGCAAAAATGTTTCCTCCAGAGCTATATAGTGATCCGATTCTCTCAATTTTCATACTTTATTTTTCCCAGGTAATAAAAAGCCCCCAAAAAAATTTCATTCCGATAGCTCTTAAGATGGCTGAGTAAAACGCATACGCACGGACGGACGGACAGACGGTCAGACGGACATGGCTATATCAACTCAGCTTCTCATGCTGATCAAGAATATATATACTTTATAATACCCTCTGCAAGGGTATAAAAATTAAATTTTTACGGAACTCAAGCCGAAGCAGTGCGGTGCATATACATATGTACATATGAATGTCTGTAGCGTAGCATTTTATACTATAAAATATAAAATAAAATATATATAAAAAATACTATAAAATTTATAGTATACAAATGTATTTGACAGCTATGTAATGTGGTTATCTCATTTTCATCAAAACTGACAGAATTAAAGAAAACTCTATGCGTTTTATCGAGCTATATGATACAGTGGTCCGAATCCACAGAGTCCATATACAGATAATTTCAGCGCTGTAGCTTTCTTGTTGATTTCAAACTTTATTTGGTCGAAAAAGCTTTTTTCTGTGCGTTTTAACCAAAGTTAATATACCCTTTTCGCAAGGGTATAAAAACGGAAAATATATAAAAAGGAAAAAACCCAATCTGGGTCACAGACTTTTGCGGCATACAGACCGAAGGATGAAGGACAACGCAGACGAAAACATATAATTATATGTAATATTGGCGGCCAAACCAGCGGAAGTTGCGTGCTATGGCTAAATGTTTGACTGCCAGGTCATAAAAGTGTTAAAAGCCAAAGGCTTCATAATCATGTACACATACATTTTACGTATTTGTGTATATCTCACATTCACTGTTTAAGTACTAATAGACCGATCCAAAATTTGTATTTCGCAATCTAGGCGAAATCTATATTAGCAATTTTGTTATAAGAGAAGATCCTTAAAGGGTCCTGCAAACATTTACGTCTCACAACTGAAATAGACACATATGGCAAGTTATACTAAAACAAATGATACGACATGTGTTATATGGGCATTTGCACAAAACATCTAGCAGGGCCCAAAAATTCCAAGATAATTAAACTGATAAGTTACGCTTAAGCCGGTTGGAGATCAATCTTCCCAAAAAGTTAAATTTATAGTCAGGGCAAAACGTTGAGTTGGTTGTCTATATATGTAGATATGTCAAGGACAATCAACTTCTATCACCTGCAGACTTTGCTAAAGAACTTGCCATGGCCATACTATACCTATGTATGTATCTTATGACTTGTTATAATAATGAAGTAAGTAAGTCGTCTCGCTGACGACTATATATATTTTAAATTTATAATAACAAATGCATTTTCGTATTATTAAAAAAATCTGTTCTGTTATATTATATTATTAAAATCGGACTACAAACATAAAAAATATACGTATAAACGAGTTTTACTAGACGGTCCATAAGGGATGAGTTGGCCGCAGGCTAGTAGTGGCGCTGAACAGGGCTTCCAGGGCGAAGGAAAGAATAACCCGATCTTGATTCGTTGAATTCAAAATATGAACTGATTGTATTTACAAAAGTGTTGTGTATATAAATGAACTCTTAAACTCTAGGGAGCGACAATTGTTCTTAAAAATGCTTATTCTAATGTTTATATTTCATGCTCAGCGTTGGCTACTTGACACCGCACCCGTGTTATAATCTTAAGTGTTTTCCACAGAGTGTGGATGCATGTTTTGTTTGGTATTAAGCAATAATTGTCATATGAATCTTTATGACTTAGTTTTGTTTTTATGTTTTTGTTTCGTTTTGTATATTTCTTTGGTCAATCTGATTTGGTGAAGCCATTTCAGATGAACACGATGTTTAATCTTAAACAGGCGCTACGGTATGTTTTTGTGAGGATGAGCGAGATAGCATATGCTATGAGGCGAAGTTAATACACGTATTCGAAATTTAAAATATTGCATGGTATACCGAAGTCGGCGAGACAACTTACTTTATTCGTATAAACTACGTGTCACAATATTATATTAATAATAAATATAAGTAAATAATACATGTAACGAATTATACCTCTTAATCTACTTGCAGTGTCGTGTTTTATTAAACCTACGCACATCTCAGCCATTTGAGGAAGTGCTTGAGGATTTGGGTCAAGTGTTAAAAATTAACGGAGCAAAAAAAATGTATACAGGCACAGGCCAGGAGGTAAGGCATTAACCTTGACGCTTAATAACTCAATAAACATAGTTGTGAATGTGAATTCAGTTTACGAATTATTATTTGTTTTAAACATTCGCCCCACAGGTACGCAGTTTTTCGCAACTACGCAACGAATTCGCCGATGTGGACACATTCTATTTGGCCACAGGGACAGCTCTGATTGCTGGTTCGCCCATTCGTAGATCGCGGTCACGTCCTTCGGTAGTTGCGGCCGCACCCATAATTCCCACGGACGAATTGCCCAAAGTGCCGTTGCGAGGTGCACGTCCACGCAGCAAAAGCCGTCCACGTATATTGTATGCCCCAGAAAGTGAGATTTTACGACCAAATGGAGAATACTCTATGTTGGACATAATGAAGGAAGAGCCAAGTAAGGTTACTATACGTGGATTGCGACGCACCTTTTATCCGCCCTTACACCATGCACCGGCTGATAATTCACCGCCTGATAAAAAACTGCAATTGCAGTGGGTGTAAGTATAAGTTTTTTTTTTTTTTTTTAACGTTTAATATATATTTGTTGAATCTACTCTTAAATTAGAGCCTAACAACAAGTTTGAGATATTTTTCTTAGACTAGTACTTAAGATAAATCCTGGGGATATTGCAGGCGGCCCTAATCACTTGTTATTGGGTTGGTCTGTCATTTCTTTTAAGACGAGTTCTATTATTAGTTCGCGTAAGGGAATTGGCAAGAACATTTGGGTGTGCATCCAGTTTCGCAGAATACTTTAGTTGTTGAGTACCTATTTCAGATTTTACGCTAGGTATATTTAGATCATTTTGAATGTTGTCGTTTCGTATATACCACGGCGCCCCCGTGATTGATCTTACAATCTTCGACTGCGCTCTTTGTATAATATCGACATTGCTGGTACTTGCATTTCCCCATAGTACGGCTCCGTAAGTCCAGATGGGTTTCAGTACGGAGTTGTATAGGAGGACTTTATACTCCAGACGTAGAGGGGACCGAGCATTGATGATCCAATGTAGGCTACTCGCTTTCAGTTTAAGCTGTGACTTTTTTGCTTCGATGTGCTTGCGCCAAGTTAGTCTTCTGTCTAGGTGGATGCCAAGGTAAGTGACATCCGCGGCTTGAGGAACTGGTACGTTGTTTAGCATTAGAGCTGGACAGTTTCTTCTGTTAAGCGTAAATGTAACATGTTTGCATTTCTGCTCGTTGACCCGGATACGCCAGGTTGCTAGCCATTCCTCTACCACCTTAAGGTGTTCCTCTAGTTTTGCAGAGGCTTGTATTGGACATTTGGATCTGCTAAGGATTGCCGTGTCATCGGCAAAAGTGGACGTTGTAAGTCCTAAACTCGTTGGTAAGTCTGCAGTGTACAGCAGGTAGAGCAATGGGCCGAGTACACTGCCTTGCGGTACACCAGCTTTGATTTCAAAATCAGCGGAGACGGAGCCATTACATCTAACAGCGAATTTCCTATTGTAAAGGTAAGATTCCATGAGTTTGTGTGTGTACTGTGGCAGTTTTTGCCGGATTTTGAACATCAGACCCTCCAGCCAAACTCTATCGAAAGCCTGGGCAACGTCGAGAAAGACAGCCGCACAGTATTCTTTTAGTTCGAATGCTGTTCGTATTTCGGATGTTATGCGATTGACTTGTTCAATTGTACCATGTTTTTCGCGGAAGCCAAACTGGTGTGAAGGGATTGTGTTCTCCGATGCCAGAAATGAGTTTAGGCGGATCTGCAGGACCTTTTCAAAAAGCTTTGAAAGACATGGCAGCAAACTAATTGGCCTATAGGATGATGGCTGGGTTTTGTCCTTTCCCACTTTAGGAATCATGATGATAGTGGACTTTTTCCATGTTCTTGGGAAGTAGCTAATTTTTATTATAGCGTTGAACAGTTTGCAGATATATTGTATTGCAATGATAGGGAGTTCTAGGATCATTTTCGGTGTGATTAGGTCATGGCCAGGGGCTTTTTTTCGGCTTTAGGTGGTTTTTAATAACTGCAGTGATCTCGTCCGATTGGAGTTCCGAGTACTCACTATCCGTTAATGTGTTCGAAGGGGGAAGTACAGATGAGTTTGATGTTGGATTTGGCTGGAGAACCATTTTAAGATGTGTGGCAAATACGGATGCCCTCTCTTCGTCACTGCGGGCCCATCTACCGGTTGGACTCCTTATCGGTGAAATTGTCTCTGTAGGAGCGCTTAAAGTTGGGTGGGCTTTCCACAGAGGATGTTTAGTGCTGGTTGGACTGAGCTTTTCTATGTATTTCCTTTGAGCCCAGCTTTCCTCTTGTCTTAACGCCTTGGAGAGGTTGCGATTAGCTTGCCTTAGGCGAAGTTTTGCTGCTGGTGATCGAGTAATCTGCCATTCTCTTCTTAGACGTCGTTTTTCCGTTACTAATTGTTCTATCCGCCGGTTCGTAGGCCTGTCAACAGGTTTGGTGTAAGAAGAGGCATGTGGAGTAGATACTCTTGCTGCAGCTCCCATCATCGACTCAAGTGCAGAGACGCACATATCAATGTCCTCTGCAGCATCCAGTTTCGGCGAACAGTCAATGTGGACACTCATGTACATTTTAAATTTAAGCCAATTTGTTTTGTTGTTTGTAAGCCTATATGGGCGATCAAGTACTTGAGGTCTTGTTAATAATGTGAATAGCACTGGAGAGTGATCGGAAGTTAAATCTAGTAGTGTTTCCGCAGTGATCCGATTACGTGGAATCGTCTTGGTTACTGCGAAATCAATCAAGTCAGGCACTTTCTGTGGATCTGTGGGCCAATAAGTAGGCCTACCCGGTGAGACGCAATCCATCTTATTGAGAGGGTTGACTATTGTGTTGTACAACTGCTTTCCTTTAGGATTTACCAGGCGAGATCCCCAGTGCGTATGTTTGGCGTTATAGTCCCCTGCTGCAATGAAGCGATCTCCGAGTGTGTTAAAGAAATCGGTAAATTCCTTTTCAGAGATTGAGAAGCGTGGTGGGCAGTACAGGGCGACCAATGTAGTGTTGCCGCAGCTGGTTTGGACGGTTATAGCAGTTGCTTGTAGGTGCTGTGTTTCAAATCTGTTGAGGAACGAGTGTTTTATACGGTTTTTGATTAGGATACCGGTCCCGCCATGAGCTTTTCCATCTGGATGGTTTGTTGCGTAGAAGGTATATTTTGGTATTTGAAAATTATTTTTTGATGTTAAATGTGTTTCCGAAATCAGCAAAACGTCGATTTCACTTGAGTCTAGGAATAGTTGCAGTTCATTTTTGTGCTTGGAGATGCCGTTAGCATTCCAAAGACATAGACGTAGGGAAGCCATTATTTATTCTCGATAAGCTTCTGGATAAGCAGGTTTTGATTCCGCATCAGTTCGTGCATACAGTTTTGCATGAACGTCATAAAAGTGGTCATGTTTTGATTGAGTGAGATCAATAGGGCCTCTAGACCACTTGGAGTTTGCTAAGTATAAGTAAATCGAATATTTTACGCTACAAGTCAGAACCCGCCATACATATGCCCCGGGCGACAAACACGTTCGGCAAGCCAAAAAAATCAACAGTCTAAGGCTTGATTTATTTTCCCATAGAATTTCGAAGTAAGCACGTCTATGTCTCTTTATGTGATTGAATACACATAAAAAAAACTATCGTATTTTCTTAATTTTTCTCTTGCATCAATTATTAGCTGGGCTGGTGTTCTAGATTGATGCCAAATTTTTATCACTTTTTAATTTGAGCTGTGCACGCACACATCGAAAACATATATTCACTCTATTTGTGCCGTCCTCTGTCTTAATGAATAGATGTTTGCACTAGAGAACTGCTTTGAGTCATAAATTTTGGGGGGGACTCAATGATTTTTTTCGAAGCGGTCCTTTGCACTGAGTAATCTGCACCGGTTCGAAACGAACACTCCCGAGCGCTTACTAAGGGCTCTTTTGTAACTGATTGCTTATGACCGCACTTTTCGATTGCGTGCTTGAGATCGCGACCCTATTTCCTACTCCCCCGTAAATCTTGAAAAAATGCGTTCCTCTGCTCACAAATCCCACTCTGCTCACCACCTTCAAACCCTTCCTTTTATCTCGACAGTGACCCGGCGGGCACTTCCTAATTGGCGATGATCGCTTCGAATGTCTCGGTGGGCATGCATTGAGGTGCCGCAGACTCGTTGGTTGGCGTATCGTCGAATGCCCAGATGATCGCGACGACGTGCTTTTGCGGGGTGTCAGACTGTCTCAAGAGGAGATTGGGTGGCGTTAGAGGTTGGTGCGTCGCAAATCGCTGACGTAAAATGAGCCTTCCTCAACTAGGTATCGGAGTAAGTGATCGGGTAAGTGATCGTCATTGCTGAGCTGTCATCGGGGATAATGATCGAGAAAATGAGGAAACTCAAACATAGGTTAATCATACCCACTCGCCTAATCTAGTTTATCGCTATTAGACTCGCTTACTCTTTGTCTCAACCCTTTTTGGCGGCGCTCGAACCTTCAGTGTACATTTTTTTCAGAGAGGTTATATGGGCAACCTTGCCCTGTCGCTTTGCGCGTCGTCAGAGCCGTACCACATTTGGGTATACAAATTAACGACGGTAAGGTCTGTTGAACTTGTCCATGAAGGACCTTTTGCATTCGAATTTCCTAGATGTCGAAATCAATCGCCCTTTCCGGCACTTCAATTCGAGCTAATATTCCAGTGCCAAGCGGGCATCGCATGCTGATCACTTCGAAGCGGTAACCTTCAAGGTAACATCTCTTTTCCAAATGGCCCATACGAAGGCCAGACGGTTTTTCTCTATCTTGGTGTAGTTTTCCCCGACGGTGATTAGTCGGCGGCTTGCATAAGAGATTATCTTCTCCTAGCCATCTCGTGCCTGTATCAGGTCCGCATCCAAATCTACGTCACTGGCGTCGGTTCGCAGCATTAAATTTTCACTAAAATCCGGGAAGGCCAGGACAGGGGCTGCAATCTTGAACATTTTTGGCTCTTTCTTAACAGACTCATCATGGGCTGTGAAACCTTCGCTGGGTCAGTCCGAGTGCCCTGGTTGCTGCTTACATGGCCAATGTAGACCAATTCCTTTTGGAAGAAAACACATTCCTGTTGCGCGTATATCGAAGATGTCATCGAGATAGTTCGGGCCTCGGCCAGGCACCGTAAAGGCGGTGCACTCTCGACTGTTGGGGGCCAGCGGTATTAGCTAATACCCGTTTTTTATGGTGTATCGTCAAAATAAAATGGTGTATCGTAACTTCTCCACAATATAACTGATTCCCGGTACGGAGTACTTATCTTTAATGGAATTTTCGTCGAGTTCCCGATAGTCGATGCTCATCCCCCATTTTTTGCGGACAAGGACAATGGGGGCACTGTGAGGACGACATTATAGCTCAATAGCTCCTTCATGTAGCTCTCAAGGTAGTAGCTTTGTTTTATTGGCTTATTCTTCTACAACTTAATGCTAGGTTCAGCTATATTTATGTCTCCCTGTAAACTCTTAAACTTTGCAAGCCCTTGGCCTAAGATGTCGGCATCTACCCAGCCAGACCGCTAACCTCCTTTCCCTGCTTGCTCACATTTGATGGTAAGGTGTTTGAGGACTTGTTGAAATGGTATATTAAAGTCGCTAAAATGTATGTAACAGGGAGACGGAAGCATTTCCGACCCCATAAAGTATATATATTCTGGATCAGAATCAACAGCCGAGTCAATCTAGTCATGTCCGCCTGTATAAACACCTGAATCTCGAAGACCACCAAATTTGGTGCATAGACTCCTGTAATATCTACGATGTTCAAGTTTATTTCACAAAACTGTTTTTCTGGAAAACTAATAAAGCTATTTATCCGATCTCATTGAAATATGAGGATACGATGCTTTACATATAAAATGAAGTAAGTAAGTCGTCTCGCCGACTTGGATATACCATACACCAGTAAAACAAATATTTTAAATTTATAATAACCAATGCATTTTCGTATTTTTAAAAAAATCTGTTTGCATGCTTTTTAGAAGCATATCTTAGTATTTCGCTCACTCAAGCATTCGAGCACCCTAGCGCCCCCACCAGCCAACGGCCACTTCCGGCCATATGGAAAAACGTTTATATGCATAACTTGGCCATTTTTATTCCGATTTTGATCAAATTTGGTATTTTGCTGGATATTAGTATCAAATTCAAGTGTGCTAAATTTGATTGCACAAGGTTGAAAATTACGGGAGATAATCGAGTTTTTTCAAATTACGGGGGCGGTAAGAGGCGTGGCAAAATCTTTACACATAAAAAATGTGCGCAATTACTAAGCAAATATTCATACCAAATTTTGTGTCTCTAGCTAGAATAGTTTTTGAGAAAATCGGTTTTATTTAATTTGCGGGGGCGGTAGGGGGCGTGACAAAAATTTTACAAATACAAAATGTGCGCGTTTACTAAGCGAATATACATACCAAATTTTGTGTCTCTAGTTGCTATGGTGTTTGAGAAAATCGGTTTTATATCATTTGCGGGGGCGGTAGGGGGCGTGGCAAACATTTGAAACAAACTCGATAAGCGTACATATGACACGAGTCTACATACCAAATTTGGTGGCTCTAGCTCTTATAGTCTCCGAGATCTAGGTGTTCATACAGACGGACGGACGGACGGACAGACGGACATGGCTAGATCGTCTCGGCTGTTGATGCTGATCAAGAATATATATACTTTATGGGGTCGGAAAAGCTTCCTTCTGCCTGTTACATACATTTTAGCGACTTTAATATACCATTTCACCCTATGGGTGTATGGTATAAAAACCTGATTAGTGAGTTTGGTAAAGATAATTCTACTCCTTCACTGATTTTTATACCATACACCCATAGGGTGAAATGGTATATTAAAGTCGCTAAAATGTATGTAACAGGCAGAAGGAAGCTTTTCCGACACCATAAAGTATATATATTCTTGATCAGCATCAACAGCCGAGACGATCTAGCCATGTCCGTCTGTCCGTCCGTCCGTCCGTCCGTCCGTCTGTATGAACACCTAGATCTCGGAGACTATAAGAGCTAGAGCCACCAAATTTGGTATGTAGACTCGTGTCATATGTACGCTTATCGAGTTTGTTTCAAATGTTTGCCATGCCCCCTACCGCCCCCGCAAATGATATAAAACCGATTTTCTTAAACACCATAGCAACTAGAGACACAAAATTTGGTATGTATATTTGCTTAGTAAACGCGCACATTTTGTATTTATAAAAATTTTGCCACGCCCCCTACCGCCCCCGCAAATTAAATAAAACCGATTTTCTCAAAAACTATTCTAGCTAGAGACACAAAATTTGGTATGAATATTTGCTTAGTAATTGCGCACATTTTTGATGTGTAAAGATTTTGCCTTTCCGCCCCCGTAATTTGAAAAAATTCGATTATCTCCCGTAATTTTCAACCTTGTGCAATCAAATTTAGCACACTTAAATTTGATACTAATATCAAGCGAAATACCAAATTTGATCAAAATCGGAATAAAAATAGCCAAGTTATGCATATAAACGTTTTTCCATATGGCCGGAGTTGGCCGTTGCCTGGTGGGGGCGCTAGGGTGCTCGTATGCTTGAGTGAGCGAAATACTAAGATATGCTTGTAAAAAGCATGGAAACCGATTTTTTTAAAAATACGAAAATGCATTGGTTATTATAAATTTAAAATATTTGTTTTACTGGTGTATGGTATATCCAAGTCGGCGAGACGACTTACTTACTTCATTTTAATTAGCACTAAATGATGTAGTCTTCCGATCCGGATGTTTTTTTTTATATTTTATCTCTCCCAGAATATAAATAGCTTGAATACCATTCCAATAGCTTTCAAATTGTAGGCGTAAAGTTATATCGACTCAGCTTCTTATGCTGATCAAGAATATATATATACTTTATTTGGTTGGAAACGTCTCCTTTTCTGGACTACAGACAGAAACCATTTAATAATATTCACTGTAAGGGTTTTAAATTACATAAAGATCGCATGACTATTTCATACAAATAGTTTTTGTCCTTAAAAAATTTTCACTTATGCGTTTATCGCTAAACCAGGTTACCATTATTATGTTCAATAATCCATTATATTTAATCCAGTCATGGTTACCGTGGGATTGACGCACGCCGCAATCTATGGGTATTGCCTTCTGGAGAACTTCTCTACTATGTGGCCGCTGTGGCAATTCTCTTCGATCGGGATGAAGATACCCAGCGTCATTATGTAGGCCACACCGAAGACATTATGTGGTAAGAAACAAATATTTCCCTCAAATTCAAAATAAATAAATTGCAATATTTTCTGTAGTATGGACGTGCATCCGTCCCGAGAGCTGGTGGCTTCTGGTCAAAAAGCAGGTCGCGATCGAAAATCACAGGCACACGTACGCATTTGGAGTACTGAATCGCTTCAAACCCTTTATGTATTTGGAATGGGAGAGCTAGATACCGGAGTTACAGCCGTAGCCTTTTCGCAGTTGGTTAGTTACTCACTCGTGCAATAATTTAGTACGTACATGCAGTTACCTTTTTTCACATTCACATTACCTATTTTCAGAACGGAGGTAGTTATATTCTAGCTGTGGACAGCGGCCGGGAGAGCATATTGTCTGTTTGGCAATGGCAATGGGGTCACCTGCTGGGCAAAGTGGCTGTATGGTTTACTAAGAAAGCGTTTGATAATCAGTTCTTAACTATTTACTTTTATTCGCAGACTCTGCAAGAGGGCCTATCGGGGGCTGCTTTTCATCCCCTTGATGATAATCTTATTATCACACATGGTCGTGGGCACTTGGCTTTCTGGCATCGCCGCAAAGATGGCTTCTTTGAACGTACAGATATTGTAAAGCAGCCTTCACGTTCGCATGTAACCAGCGTGCAATTTGAGCCAGATGGCGATGTTATAACTGCGGATTCAGATGGTTTTATTACTATATACTCGGTGGACTCTGATGGCGCTTACTTTGTGCGTACAGAATTCGAAGCACACAATAAAGGCATCGGCTGCCTTATTATGCTAGGTGAGGGTACTCTACTTTCAGGTGGTGAAAAGGATCGGAAAATAGCCGCATGGGATTCCTTACAGAACTACAAGAAGATAGCCGATACAAAGGTGCGATGCGAAGTACAGCACAAAATCAGCCTTTATTAACGCACTTATTTACTTCTTTAGCTTCCCGAAGCCGCTGGTGGAGTGAGAACCATCTATCCACAGCGTCCTGGCCGCAATGATGGCAACATTTATGTGGGCACCACCCGCAATAATATTCTAGAAGGCTCTTTGCAGCGGCGCTTCACGCAGGTTGTGTTCGGCCACGGTCGTCAACTTTGGGGGTTAGCCGCCCATCCTGATGATGAACTGTATGCCACAGCTGGCCATGATAAGCATGTGGCCTTGTGGCGAAAAAATAAACTAATTTGGACCATTCAAACTGGTTATGAGTGTGTTGCATTGGCTTTTCATCCGTTTGGCACTCTGGCTGCGGGCAGCACTGAGGGTCATCTGTTGGTTATCAATTGTGACAACGGAGCTGTGATGTTGACGTTACGTGTTTGTGGATCACCCCTGAACTGTGTGGCTTACAATCAGGGTAAGAACGAAGTATTTTTAACCAGAGACCGTAAATAATGATATTTTTCAGTTATTAATTACTTATAGATGACTTAGAAAAGAATGGATTACACCAATATATTTAATTCAATACCATTCTATGCATTTTTAAAAAGATTTTAAAAATTAAATTTTATACAAATGAATACAAATTATCCACTAAAATTTTTTTTTTTTTTGATAAAAAAAATATCAAAGAAGCTAACATCGGCTGTGCCGAAGTTTATATACCCTTGCAGACCATGGCCATAATATTTTTACATGTTCCAAACTGTTTTTCTGTATCTCAATTCATTAATGCACAGAACCTTTCAAATATCATTTCAATTTCTTCTTCTTCTCCATCCCCTTTTACACGCATGCCGCGATTCGCACGCATACACATATACATAGTTTATGTAGCGTTGCGTCTGTATGTGTGCATGCGTGTGCTCTGTTGATTTGATGATGACGTAGTAGGCAGCAAGCCGAACCGATTTATATCGGCTGTAACTTGTGTTCTATATATCCGATCAGATTCAAATTTTGGGATCTGAGATTTTATATGAAATACTATCATATCAACTCAGCTTCTCATGCTGATCAAGAATATATATACTTTATATGGTCGGAAACGTCTCCTTCTGTGCGTTACAAACATCTGACCAATTTTATAATACCCTCTGCAAGGGTATAAATATCAAAGAAGCTAACATCGGCCGTGCCGAAGTTTATATACCCTTGCAACTTTATACATACCAAATTTCTTTAACTTTAATTGTGGTAAAAAATACAACAAGAGTCACGGTTTTTCACCGTTCGTTCCTATGGGAGCTATGTGATATAGTCACCCGATCTTAATAAAATTTGGCATAGTCATTAATAGGTATATTAAACTGACAAATATCGTGCTGATCAAGAATATATATACTTTATATGGTCGGAGATGCTTCGTTCTATGCGTTGCACACTTCTGACCATACAATAAAGTATGAAAATTGGCAGAATCGGACCACTGTCTCATATAGCTCTGGAGGAAACATTTTTGCAAAAATTGGAGTATCGCCATGAAATTTACAAATATGATAGTATTTCATATAGAATCTCAGATCCCAAAATTTGAATCTGATCGGATAAATAAAACACAAGTTACAGCCGATAAAAATCGGTTCGGCTTGCTGCCTACTACGTCATCATCAAATCAACAGAGCACACGCATGCACACATACAGACGCAAAAATTGGGGATATGTGGTACTATAGTTGCTACCTAGCCCCCAGTCTGAGACTCACGGAATTCGAGAGAATAATTGACTCCATCGCCGCTGATGCAAGTTCAAAGCAAAATGTTATAATCGCAGGTGATTTTAACGCTTGGTCTGAAGAATGGGGCAGCAGTTCATCTAATACTAGGGGGAGAACGCTTCTCGAGTCCTGGGCGATCCTCGATATTGCTGTGCTAAACACTGGATCCAAGCACACGTTTAGCAGGGCAGGATGCGGCTCTGTAATCGACGTTACATTCACCAGTGCCTGTCTTTTCCCCCATTCAACCTGGAAACTTTGTGATTTCTACACTGGTAGCGATCACCTGGCCATTATATGCTCCATCAGTAGAAGCGCACACCAAACGCCCAACCACCCGCGAACAGATCAAGGAGGCCAAGCATTCCGCGTGGATACTCTTAATCCATCTATTTTTGCGTCGGCACTCAGCATTCCGCGACTAGACGGAGATGCATCAAGTCAGGCGGACACCATTATGGACGCAGTGAGGGCGGCATGCAATGCTAGCATGAAAGCCCGAAGAGCGCATAGCCGACATAGAGCCCCTGTCTACTGGTGGGACGAGAACATTGCGGAGGCAAGGAAAAAGTGTCTTCGTGCTAGAAGGCTCTACCAAAGATCGCGTGGCAGATCAGAATTCTTACTGCTGCAAGCAGAATTTGCAGCCAGAAGAAGGGACCTCAAAGAGCTTATCAAGTCAAGAAAAAAACCTGTTTTCTCGAACTTTGCTACTCAATAGAAAATGACCCCTGGGGCTTGGCCTATAAAGTAGCCATGAAAAAGCTTAGGGCTGTTAAGCCGGCGGTTTTAGACGAAGGGCGCATGGCTATGATAGTGGAAACTTTGTTTCCGGCCACCTCATCAATAGGCCCGAAACAGATGCAGCATACTGCTTTGCCAGTAGACTGGCCCATCACTGAAGAAGAGGTGCTAGCGGCGGCAGCGAGATTGCAAAATGATAAGGCTCCTGGCCCGGATACAATCCCAAACAAGGCCCTAAAACTAGCCATTGGCCTACAATCTGAAAGATTTGCGGAAGTTTTTAACGCTTGCATGGGTGAAGGTACATTTCCGGACAGATGGAAAAGACAGAATCTGGTACTGATTCCAAAGCCAAACAAACCCGTAGAAGACCCCTCTGGATATAGGCCAATTTGTCTTCTAGATGCGGCAGGCAAAATTTTTGAGAGGCTACTTAGCACCAGAATTGAGGCAGCAATCAAGGCGGCTGGCGACCTCTCGCCTATGCAATTTGGATTCCGCAGAGCTATGTCGACTGTTGATGCCATCAAATCCGTCGTCGACACTGCTGCCAAGGCTATAGAGGGGCAACGATGGAAGGGAGGGCAAAAGCAGTATTGCCTTGTCACCACGCTGGACGTTAAAAATGCTTTTAACACAGCAAATTGGACTAACATTCTTACAGCATTGCGAAACTTTAGAGTCCCGCCATACCTCACAAGAGTATTGGAGGACTACTTCAGGAACAGAGTTCTGTACTACAAATCACACGGAGGGACGCATACTCATGATGTAAAAGGAGGCGTACCTCAAGGATCCGTTCTTGGCCCTCTACTTTGGAATGTAATGTACGACGGAATCCTGCGCATCCAACTTCCGAGCGGCGCGCGACTGGTGGGCTTCGCTGACGATGTTGCCATAGTAGTGGTGGCTAAATACCTGGCACAAGCCGAGGATATAACTGCGCGTTCCATCGGAATGGCTAAGGACTGGTTAGTTTCTGCAGGTCTCGAGCTTGCAGTACAAAAGACGGAAGCTGTGCTAATAAGTAGTCGAAAAACGGTTGAGGTTGCCAACATCATTGTGGACACCACCACGATTACCTCTTCACGGGCCATCAGGTATCTGGGTATACACCTGGACACGCGTCTGTCCTTCAAGGAGCATTTGGAGCTTGTTGGAGCCAGGGCAGCTGAGTTGGGACGGTCACTTAGCCGCATCATGCTCAACAGCAGAGGCCCAAAGCAGGGTCGGCGCCTGCTCCTGATGAATGTTATGAAGTCCACTATGCTCTATGGGGCACCAGCCTGGGCGAAGGCCATGACGGTCAAAACATATAGGAGACGCCTAGAGACCACATACCGTCTTGCGGCGCTGAGGGTCTGTTGCGGCTTTCGCACAATATCAGATGATGCAGCCCTTGTTATAGCAGGTATGACGCCCATCGACCTGCTAGCACATGAAGCAGAACGCATCTATGCCACTAAGTTGGAGTCAGCGCCGAGTCCTGATGAGCTAAAGGGTGTTAAGGCTGCGGCACGTCAGGAAAGCTGGGACGCTTGGCAACTTCGCTGGACGAACTCGATTAAGGGCAGGTGGACATTCAGGCTTATTCCCGATCTGAAAATGTGGCTGCAACGGAAGCATGGCGAGGTAACTTTCGAGCTGACACAGATACTCAGCGGTCATGGATGCTTTGGGGAATATCTCTACAGATTTGGTCACCAGGCGAGTGCGGAATGCACTTGGTGCAGGAACGGTGAGTCGGAGAGTCCTGATCATGCTCTCTTCGCATGCACTATGTTTGCGACAGAAAGGCAGGCGGCCGAACTGCTCTGTGGTGAGCCATTATCCTCACAGAATCTGGTTCCACTGATGACGCTAAACCAACGAAATTGGACAGCTATTTGCACCTTTGCGGCACAGGTGATCTGCAAGCTACGCGCGCGCGAAAGGCAGCGCAATACAGGCGGGGCCTGAGAAGCCCACATCACCCCTCCCACACACAAACTGCGATGCAATACCCCCAGGCGGTTCCGCAGTCCCCCATATCTACAATCTCCCACTTTCTTTTTTCTTCTTCTTTTGATTAAACCTACCTTTTTTTGTTGTCCACTGTTTTCTTTTTTTTGTTGTTAACCTATTTGTAATTCCTTTTTTTCCAAATAAATGAAATAAAAAAAAAAAAAAAAAATACAGACGCAACGCTACATAAACTATATGTGTATGCGTGCGAATCGCGACGTGCGTGTAAAAGGGGATGGGGAAGAAGAAGAAGAAATTGAAAAGATATTTGAAAGGTTCTGTGCATTAATGAATTGAGATACAGAAAAAGAGTTTGGAACATGTAAAAATATTATGGCCATGGACTGCAAGGGTATATAAACTTCGGCACAGCCGAAGTTAGCTTCTTTGAGGGTATAATAAAATTGGTCAGATGTTTGTAACGCACAGAAGGAGACGTTTCCGACCCCATAAAGTATATATATTCTTGATCAGCATGAGAAGCTGAGTTGATATAGCCAAGTCCGTCTGTGCGTATGCGTTTTACTCAGCCATCTTAAGAGATGTCGAGCTGAAATTTTTCAGTGCTTGTTATTACCGTAGGCAGATCAAGTTTAAAAATCTTTAGGATCGGACGGCTTTATCATACAGCTCTAGAAGAAACATTTTCATAAAAATTGGAGTATCCCCATGAAATTTACCAATATGATAGTATTATCTATAAAATCTCAGATCCCAAAATTTAAATCTGATCGGATAAATAGAACACAACTAATAATATTTATTAGTTTAATATGCCTGTCAATGACTGTGCCAATTTTAATCTAGGTCGGGTGACTATAACGTATAGCTCCCATGGGAACGATCGGTAAAAAACAGTGACTCATGTTGTATTTTTTACTACAATTAAAGTTAAAGAAACTTGGTATGTGTAAAGTTGCAAGGGTATACAAACTTCGGCACGGCCCGGCTCTCTGGTTTTTTGATCAATTACTCGAAATTAACGACCTTTGTTGAGGAAAATCTAAAAAAATCTAATGTGACTTATAATGATTACGGTCCCTGTTTTAAAATCTAAAATTTTTCATGTGGGTGTTTTTTTAATATATTTTACAGTTGGCGACATGATCGCCATGGGTTCGCAAAATGGTAGCATTTACCTCTTTCGCGTGTCACGCGATGGTTTCTCATATAAGAAGGTCAACAAAATACGCGGTTCCCAGCCTCTTACGCATCTGGATTGGAGTATGGACGGAAATTTTGTTCAGACAGTGACTATTGATTTCGATTTACTATTTTGGGACGCCAAGTCGCTGTCTCCCGAACGCAGCCCCATTGCCATGAAGGATGTCAAATGGTTGACCAGCAACTGCACAGTGGGCTTTCTAGTGGCTGGACAGTGGAGTAATCGTTATTATAGCAGCACCAATACGATTGTGGCCACTTGCAGTCGATCAGCTGCCCATGACATGTTAGCTTCGGGTGATGCTGAAGGATATTTGCGCTTGTTCAGGTAAATTCACAAACGCTAGCAACAGCCGACTTTATAAAGCCATGTACGTTACCCCATCTGTCCGTCTGCTTAAACACGTAAATCTAGGTCCCCACAAAAGCTAGCGCCTCCAAGTTCATTTAAAGACTTGAGTAGTAAAGGTTAAAGTTTATTTCATTTTTGTATAGAAATCAATATGCCAAGTTTTGATAAACTGAATATAATTAAAATCGGAATAATAGCCAAGTGTCACTATGTCAAACGAATTTTATATACATAAGCACATAAGGTCTTATAATTGCTTCAATATACTATTTAAATAGTTGTTTCAGCTGGTGCATGGTACTGAAGTCGGAGAGACGACTTACTTTACTTTTATTGAAAAATCAAAGTTATTGTTATTATATGTATACTTATATGCATTTCCAATTTGATTTATCTTCTAAACCACCGCCCCATTCACAGATATCCCTGCATCTCGCCACGTGCTGAGTTCCATGAGTCAAAGGTTTATTCTGGTATGCTGGCTTGCGCTCGTTTCCTATGCGGAGATCACACCCTCATCACTGTAGGCGGAACTGATGCTTCCCTAATGGTCTGGGACATTGTTGAGGAATAACTGAAATGGCCACCGTGGCGCCCTACTGGACAGTACGAATCATCTTACAAGGATTACTGGCATCGTCGCACATCTCAAGTTTCGTCCACCGTTTTGGATAGTGACTCTTTGGGCTATCAGTAAAAGAAACTCCGAGTAGCTTCATACTTCCAAGTACTGTCTAGATTTTAAGCTTGCAATAACAACAACGACAACGAATTGGCCACCATTCCCATTTGTTTTATAGAAAAATATCAAAAAAGGTAACTTCGGCTATGACGAGGTTTTTATACCCATGCATTATTTTTTCACAGCCACTCTGCCTTCCGCTAGGTGCTTTATATCTTTCCCTTCGGCTCATTACAGCCCCTTACATTTGTACATTAGGGCGTGTCACCAATCCAAAATATGTTTAAAATAAATTCCAAACACGCGCTGAGATGCCTGAAGTTTTTGGGTTGAGGAATATTTTGATATTTTTATGTATCTAAGGTATTTAAAAAAAGTAAACATTGAAAGTTCTAATGAAATTTGATGTAATAAAATAAATCAGAATTGAGACCAACCCCAAAAATTAATTTTAGACATTTGGTTCCTTGGTGGAAGTGTCTTAGCATTCTTTGTAAAATTTGAATCTGGCATATGATTGTAACAAATTGGATCAATACATATGTATGTATGTATATACTAGTGATCACATACCAGTGCACACAATTTATAGACTTTTGTGTGAGTGTTTTGTAACAACACAAACGTTTTCTTGCCTGGTTTTCTTTTGTGAACATTTTTAGGATTGTTCCTATTTATAGGTATGAGTGATGTAGTTGTCCGATCTCGAAACTCAAAGGTGCAAAAAACATACACGTTTGCGGTTTGGGTTCAAACACTTAAGATACAAAAAAAATTTCCCTCTCTAATTGTAAGTCTACTTTTTTGACTGTACGTTTACATGTACACCGACCGATTAAAAATTCTCCTTACCATGGTAATAAATTACTGAAATTTCATGTTAATAGCGTTTAATAGTGTGAGAGTAATTGAAAAGGACAGGCGAACCGACATACAACATTTATGATACGTTATGCAGGGGTATAACAATGACAAAAATTATAAAATATCTTAGATAATTGCACGTTTGTTAAAACAAAATGAACAAACTTTCGAAAGTTTTTAAAAGAAGAAAAAAATGGAATTAGCTAGCACCATACTTGACTTCCACAACTCGAAATCTTCCGTTATTGCTGCCATCTGCATTGGTTCTTTTTTTTTTTTTTGATTTGGTTAAAACTTCTAAATGCCACTGGTGGTACTACATACATATATGTCGAATACTGAAACTAAATATCAGTAAAACATACTACTTCACTTTCCAAAAACAAATGCAGCAACACAAAAACACACACACACACATATGAATAAAGAAATGTGCACTTCTAACAAATTAGACACTTACATACATACAATATATTGAATGTGTATTATTATACCAAAACGAATTTTTTTTTTCTAGCGTTGAAATAAATAAACAGTTTGAACAAAAAAAAATAACGATTTTGCTTTTTACCATTGAACTTAATCAATTGTTATTGTTTGTAAAAAGGCACTAATTTAAAATAAAACTATCAGAAAATCTAACTTGGGCTATGGCGAAGTTTAAATACCCTCGCAGTCCTTGGCCATACAATTTTTACATGTTCCAACCTCTTTTCCTGTAACTTAATTCATCAATACACAACCAAAACCTTCAAAGTATCACTCTGTCTCTTTTTATACCATACACCCATAGGGTGAAATGGTATATTAAAGTCGCCAAAATGTATGTAACAGGCAGAAGGAAGCTTTTCCGACCCCATAAAGTATATATATTCTTGATCAGCATCAACAGCCGAGACGATCTAGCCATGTCCGTCTGTCCGTCCGTCCGTCCGTATGAACACCTAGATCTCGGAGACTATAAGAGCTAGAGCCACCAAATTTGGTATGTAGACTCGTGTCATATGTACGCTTATCGAGTTTGTTTCAAATGTTTGCCACGCCCCCTACCGCCCCCGCAAATGATATAAAACCGATTTTCTTAAACACCATAGCAACTAGAGACACAAAATTTGGTATGTATATTTGCTTAGTAAACGCGCACATTTTGTATTTATAAAAATTTTGCCACGCCCCCTACCGCCCCCGCAAATTAAGTAAAACCGATTTTCTCAAAAACTATTCTAGCTAGAGACACAAAATTTGGTATGAATATTTGCTTAGTAATTGCGCACAGTTTTGATGTGTAAAGATTTTGCCACGCCCCCCTCCGCCCCCGTAATTTGAAAAAACTCGATTATCTCCCGTTATTTTCTACCTTGTGCAATCAAATTTAGCAGACTTAAATTTGATACTAATATCAAGCAAAATACCAAATTTGATCAAAATCGGAATAAAAATAGCCAAGTTATGCATATAAACGTTTTTCCATATGGCCGGAGTTGGCCGTTGGCTGGTGGGGGCGCTAGGGTGCTCGAATGCTTGAGTGAGCGAAATACTAAGATATGCTTGTAAAAAGCATGCAAACAAATTTTTTTAAAAATACGAAAATGCATTGGTTATTATAAATTTAAAATATTTGTTTTACTGGTGTATGGTATATCCAAGTCGGCGAGACGACTTACTTACTTCATTATTTACACACACACACAGACGCAACGCTTTATAAACTATATGTGTATGCGTGCCAATCACGGCTTTTATATAAAAGTGGATGGGGAAGAAGAAGAAGATGAAATGGAAATGATATTTGAAAGGTTCTGTCTGGGCGTTAGTGAATTGAGTTACAGAAAAAGAGTTTGGAACACGCAAAAATATTATGGCCAAGCACTGCAAGGGTATATAAACTTCGGCACAGCCGATGTTTACATCTTTGATAGTTTTATTTATTTTATTTCATAGGGTGAAATGGTATATTAAAGTCGCCAAAATGTATGTAACAGGCAGAAGGAAGCTTTTCCGACCCTAGAAAGTATATATATTCTTGATCAGCATCAACAAACAAGACGATCAAGCCATGTCCGTCTGTCCGTCCATCCGTCTGTATGAACACCTAGATCTCGGAGACTATAAGAGCTAGAGTGACCAAATTTGGTATGTAGACTCGTGTAGTATGTAAAGTGATCAAGTTTATTTCAAATTTCTGCCATGCCCCTTTCCGCCCCCGCAAATTAAATAAAACCGATTTTCTCTACACCAAGGATGGCCACGCAGTGGCTCTTTTGGCTCCCGTGGCTCTTTACCGGCAGAGGCTGGGCAGAGAAAAAGGTCACTTGTGCGAGTCGACGCACACAAAAATTTGTGTGCCTCGAGTTTTATGACGGGTCATAAACGACCTTTTTTGGGTCGAGCGAGCGATCGTCGTCGAACTTGTAGGCAGAGGGACGGCCAAATCCCGAATTTCGCGGGGAGGACGAAATCGGTCGCGATCTCGAGCTCGCAACTTGTTGGTAGAGGGACGCACATTTTACCGATCTACGGGGAAAGGGGGAAAAAAGGTCGCCATTTCGAGCACTCGACAATACCAACCCTTATTTTCTAACCCCTTCCTCTCTGCCTTCCTCCCTCTACCAACAAGTTGCAAGCTCGAGATCGCGACCCTTTTTCCCCCTCCCCGCGAAATTCGGGACTTGGCCGTCCCACTGCCTACAAGTTCGACGACGATCGTTCGCTCGACCCAAAAAAGGTCGTTTATGACCCGTCATAAAACTCGAAGCACACAAATTTTTGTGTGCGTCGACTCGCAAAAGTGACCTTTTTCTCTGCCCAGCCTCTGCCGCTGATGCTCTGGCTCCCGAAAACAATTTCCGTGGCCACCCTTGCTCTACACTATAGCAAATAGAGACACAAAATTTGGTATGTATATTTTCCGCCCCCGTAATTTGAAAAAACTCGATTATCTCCCGTAATTTTTTACCTTTTGCAATCGAATGTAGCACACTTAAATTTGATACTAATATCCAGCAAAACACCACATTTGATAAACATCGGACTAAAAACAGCCATATATGTACATTTTTTTCCATATGGCCGGAGTTGGGCGATGGCTGTTGGGGGCGCTAGGGTGCTCGTATGCTTGAGTGAGCGAAATACTAAGATATGCTTGTAAAAAGCATGTGAACAGAAGTTTTTAAAAATACGAAAATGCTTTTGTTATTCTAAATTTAAAATGGTTGTTTTACTGGTGTATGGTATACCTAAGTCGGCGAGACGACTTACTTACTTCATTTGATTCTGTGATGAATTCTAATTTAAAATCTTTGGATTATATTGCGCCTCAAATGGATCAGAGGTTTTGGCGTTAGCACAGTAATTTCGAATGTGGCTTTGGAGGAGATTTATCGGCATAGCCCCAAAAAATAAATTTCCAGTTGGTACGTAATAGTCTGAGAAAACTAACATTTGTTGTTGCATTGAACTATTTTTTAGGAATCCAGTCAAAGCGTCTTCGCAAGTTTTACAACAAGAGTAGTGTTCACAAACAACAATAACACTTAGAATTTAGTTTAGTATTGGGAAACGACAAATAGAGGGCGAACCAGTATTCTCGGTGTCGCCACAACTGGTTCGCCCTCTATTTGTCGAACCAGTATTCTCGGTGTCGCCACAACTGGTTCGCCCTCTATTTGTCGTTTCCCAATACCAAACTAAATTCTAAGCATTATTGTTGTTGTTGAACACTTCTCGACTTCTTGTAAAACTTGCGAAGACGCTTTGACTGGATTCCTAAAAAACGTTTTGTTATTTAAGTATATTTGGCTGCCTTTTATTCCACCAGTAGCCATAGTGGTGACCCCGACGTGATCTTTAGCATCACAAAACGTTCCTTGGAATCGGTTCCGGTCTACGAGCACATTTTTCCGTGTCCCGAAGTCAAACTTGCCACCAATCTTTTTGGCGGGTTTATGACACAGCGACGCTACGATTTGCGCGCGCTTCAACAAAGGCGACTATATTTTCAACAAGAGACGACCTTTGAAAATTTCACAATGGATGAAATGAAAAGGGAACTGGACGATCTCAGAAGCCAATTAGAACATCTAAATGCAACCAGCAACTCCACCACAAATAATGCGGCAACCGGCCAACGTGCGCCCATGCGTTTGCCACGATTCGCAAGAAACAACCCCCATTTGTGGTTCGCTCAAATCGAACGGTTATTTCGCTTGCACAAAATCGACGACGACGCAGACAAATTCGATCTGATCACAGTGCACCTGGACGAGGAAATAATCATTGCTGTAGAAGATTTGGTTTTACGACCACCTGCGACCGACAAATATCTCGCCATCAAGAATCGTCTTCTGGAAAAATTCGCCGAATCTTCTGAGTCAAAATTACGACGTCTGCTTTACGGAGGTGGAACATCTGGATTAAAACCATCCGAAATTCTGGCAAACATGCGACGCCTCGCCCCAGATCCGGCAAGTGAAAGCATAATTCTCACACTCTTTCTTGCAGAGATGCCTCAGTCAATACGTCCAATGCTGACAGTGTGGGAGGAGACTAACTTAGATAAGCTTGCCAAAATAGCAGACAAAATGATCGAAGCAGTGGGAAACAAATCGCTTTATTCAGTGGAGCCTAACACAACCAGGGATATTTGTGCTGTGACGCCTAGCGATTCAACTTCAGATGTTATAGAGAGCATACGTTTGCTCAACATAAAGTTCGAGAATCTTCAAAAGGAACTGAAACAGTTTCGATCACCAAAACATGATGCCCAGTCTCGCTCACGTAGCACATCACGTGGACGATCGCAATGGAGTAACTCATCACCTAAAAAACCGGAGGAACAACAATCCAAACTTTGTTTCTACCATCTAAAATTTGGGGAAGATGCCAAAAAATGTCGTTCTCCTTGTGTACATTTCCTGTCGTCAAACTAATAAAGCTGTCGTCTAAAGGGCTGGTCGGCGATAGCACTCCCAACACCGGCGATCCCAACCCACTACTTAACAGCATCGAACCACGCCTGCACATCACCGATCGTGTCTCCAACATACGGTTTCTCATTGACTCAGGGTCTGTGATTTCTGTTGTTCCACGATCATTCTGCAAGCAAAAAACCAAACCTTGCGACCTTATTTTATATGCTGCCAATCAATCAATCATCAACACGTACGGCCAATACGTTGCAGAGCTCAATCTTGGCCTACGCCGCAGTTTCACCTGGCCCTTTTTCATCGCAGATGTCCAAGTAGCCATAATTGGAGCTGACTTTCTAACCAAAAACGAATTACTAATTGATTTGGCAAATAAACTTCTCATTGATTCTATCACAGGTCTTTCGACGCCTGGATGCTTAGCTGCTACGCGACAACATTCCATATCAACTGTAGAAGACCCACGCAAGTATCCTGAAATCCTTCACGAATTTATTGACATAACCAAACCGTCAATAAAAACAAATGTGCTTAACGACGTCTCTCATGTCATCGAGACGCATGGGAGATCTGTTGCGGATCGGCCTCGTCGCCTATCGGGTGATAAGCTAGCCTCAGCGAAACAGGAATTTAACCTCCTAATAAAACAAGGAATTTGCCGTCCTTCAAAAAGTCCATGGTCAAGCCCACTTCATGTGGTCATTAAAAAAGATGGAGGTTGGCGTGCCTGTGGCGATTATCGAAAACTAAATTCGATAACGGTTCCAGATTGTTATCCCATCGCTCATATCAACGATTTCACCGATCAACTATATGGGAAAAAAGTTTTCTCAACGCTCGATTTGGTAAAAGCTTACTACCAAATTCCGATGGAGCCAAACGACGTCCAAAAGACAGCTGTCTGCACACCTTTTGGACTCTTCGAATTTTTCTACATGCCCTTTGGGTTAAAAAATGCGACCCAAACCTTTCAAAGATTCATGGACAACATTTTTCGTGGCGTTACCTTTGTATTCTGCTACATCGACGACATTCTCATCATGTCAAACTCTTTAACGGAGCATAAGGAACATCTTCGCTCGGTTTTCCAAATTCTCCAAAACCATGGTCTAAGTATTAACCTTAGTAAATGTCTATTTGAAAAACGAGATATCAACTTTCTTGGATACACAATCAACGAGTGTGGAATTAAGCCGCCAACTGATCGGATAAATGCCATCCTTAACTATCCAAGACCTGAAACAATTTGCGAACTTGGTCGATTTTTGGGTGTGATCAACTACTATCGCAAATGCCTTCAACATGCGTCAGGCATACAAGGGCCATTGACTGAATTGCTCAGAGATGTGAAGAAGAACGACCAACGAAGGATCGTATGGACACCGACACTCATTGCCGCCTTTGAAAATTGCAAGCAAAGCATAGCTAATGCAACTTTTTTATCGTTTCCGTCACCAGACGCAAAACTCAGTTTAACCTGTGACGCTTCTGACTCGGCCCGGCCCTCGAACAACAGATAGATGACAACTGGAAGCCACTAGGTTTTTTCTCCAAAAAACTGAGCATCACCGAACAAAATTACATCACGTACGATAGAGAACTCTTAGCAATCTTTGAGGCAATTAAATACTTCAAACACTTGGTAGAGACACGAACCTTTATCATCAGGACTGATCATAAACCGCTTGTTTATGCCTTCAACCAAAAACCTGAAAAAGCATCTCCTCGTCAGCTTCGACACTTAAGCTATATATCGCAGTTTTCCACGTCAATCCTGCACATAAAAGGAGAACATAACATCGTCGCAGATGCGTTCTCAAGATTGTGTGCCATTCGGATGCCCACCTCAGTAAACTTGACTGAAATCGAAAAGGCACAGGCAACAGACCTTGAGTTATCGGAATTGCTAAAAGGAAATTCATCGCTAAATCTAAAAAGCGTTAAATTCGACAACAATGTGTCATTATATTGCGATGTTTCATCGGGACGTAACCGACCGTATGTACCTAAATCTCATCGCTACAAAATTTTCTCATTCTTCCACAGTTTATCGCATCCATGTGGTAGGGCAACCTTAAAACAAATTCGCCAGAAGTTCGTTTGGCCATCAATGAACCAAAACATCACAGAATGGTGCCGAAATTGCCTCCCTTGTCAGCGTGCGAAAATCAACAAACACAACCACGTATTACCAGAGAGGATGGCCGTACCCGAAGGCAGATTCGATCACGTACACTTGGACATCATAGTAATGCCTTTTTATAAGAACTTTCGCTACTGCCTAACGATGATCGACCGATTTTCACGATGGCCCGAAGCTGTCGCTCTCACCGACATCACTGCAGAGACAATAGCAAGTACATTCTACGCCCAGTGGATATCACGTTTTGGAACGCCAAAAACAATTACAACAGATCAAGGCTCGCAGTTCGAATCTGCTATTTTCAAAGAACTCGCACTACTCATCGGTAGCAAACAGATACATACCACTGCCTATCACCCACAATCCAACGGTTTAATCGAACGATGGCATAGATCTCTAAAAGCTGCATTGATGTGCAACGACGACACACCTTGGACAAAACTTTTGCCAACTGCGCTACTTGGACTACGCACTTGTTTCAAACCGGATATCAACGCATCAGCTGCGGAAATGTTGTATGGAACAGCTTTACGACTACCCAATGAATTTTTTGAAGATTTGGACAAGCCATCAACGCCTGCATCATTTTTAAGCCCTTTTCGTGAGCATATGCAAAAACTTCGGCCCAAGCCCACGGCTCATCATATCAAGGAAAGAATGTTCATCCTAAAAGGTATTGATCAATGTTCACATGTTTTCATTAGAACTGACGCAGTCAAGCAACCGCTTGAACCTCCGTATTCTGGTCCTTACGAAGTCATAAGACGTCACACGAATCGAGTCTTCGTTGACTACCTCATTGGACGGGGAGTACTGTGGCGACACCGTATGGCTACTGGTGAAATAAAAGGCAGCCAAATATACTTAAATAACAAAACGTTTATTAGGAATCCAGTCAAAGCGTCTTCGCAAGTTTTACAAGAAGTCGAGAAGTGTTCAACAACAACAATAATGCTTAAAATTTAGTTTGGTATTGGGAAACGACAAATAGAGGGCGAACCAGTATTCTCGGTGTCGCCACAGTACTCCCCGTCCAATGAGGTAGTCATGAATTTGAAGGTGAAAAACGAACTCGATGATGTTTCTCATATGTCCTTGGTGCAGGACGGTTTATGTCTTGAGTCTCGGGTTGTTGGTCTTCCTTTGTTATGAATGCTGGCTTGAGTCTGTCCACAGAAACGGCGACCTCCTTTCCATTGACTTTTAGAACGCAGTTGGTACCTCCCTCGCAGTTGGTACCTCAACTTCCGGCTCGGGAACTGGCTCGACGTCAATGTCTTGATCGCTGTCATCGGAAAGCAGCGAAAAACGATTGGCCTCGTCGTGGCCGGTTACGGCCCTCGGGTCTTCCTTGCGTAAAGGTATCTTACGCTTCAATTCACCAGGTTCGGTGCTTGATGAACTGGAGTCCTCGTCATCAGTTTCGCTCCTCCTGTTAGGGGACGTCTTCGCCAGCTTGGCAGTGGTCACACGCTTCCCCTCATGGTTCGCCTTTGCGCTGACTCGCTGCCAAGTCGGTCTCTGATTCGATGTGGATGGCAAGTCCATGTTTTCCATTGCGGCAGCCACAGCCCGCAAGTATGCAGAACTTTGCTTGTAGTCACTACCTAAAAGTATGCACCACTTTCATATGTCGAAAAAGCCTATCAAATGAGAAAAATGTACTGTTGCTATGCAAGAGAAAGTTCTCGAAAATTCTTTATTTATTATTTATTAATAAATAATTTATTCAAAAATTCACTAGCTGAAAAAACTTTAGCGACGTTCGTTCCACACTTTCACTTTCACTTTTCAGGGACACGTCCGCACGCTTCGAGAACTGTCTAGGAACTCCCTAATGTAAATGATTCGCCGCTAGAGAATAGTAGCTAAGTATGGTTGGTGTCCAGACCATGGCAAAACGAGTGCTTTCGTAAGGTAGTCTACTCGGCTGCCTTTGCTTTCGGGTTTACTAGCTCTTTTGCCAGTGCTTGTCAAAGAGAAAGGTTGGTTATGGACGATTTTTTCTCGATTTATTTTTCGCATTAGCCCTAACGTGTCCAAATGTGGATGAGCTATTGCACGGCGGGCTTATAAAGCCGTCAGACCAGTTTACTGCTACATTAAAATACTTAGAATCTATGTATATTTATAAATAATATTCACAATACTATTGAAATAACTAAAGACATAAAAAAAAATTATTAATTGCTGCTAAACATGTACAAATTGATAATAATGTAAAACAATTTTATTTTAAAACTAGAATTTATTTTAGACTTAAATATTTAAACAAAAAATTAGCTATTAAGAATCAAAAACAACGTTTAGTTGGAAATTCAAAATTATTAAAAATAAAATTAAGAACCCAAATATAACATCGTCTCAATTCATTATTGCAGGCCATTTTCTACCCCAACAGGCAACAAGGGGTTAATCAACTCACAGCAGTGCCTTTCAGTCGCACTCATGTACTATGTGCCATTTCACTCGCACTCATTGCAATTATACAAGAGCTAGTTTAGCAGCCGAGTAGACTACCTTATACACAAGCACTTATTTTGCCATGGAGTAGACTACCTTATACACAAGCACTTGTTTTGCCATGGTCCAGACGATGGCTTACAGGCTTACATGGGCATAGATGTAATTATGGCACCGACCTCAAGCATAATTTTAGTATTTTTCACAAAACGGCGGAGATGTGTTTTTAGCCAATTCTTGTCTTGCTTAATGTTAGAATAGTACAAAAAAACCTAAAATTATGATTGAGGTCGGGATCAGGCACTTATTAATTAAATCGGTCCCCTAAAATTATGCAAAATTGAAGGTTCTAGCTCAACAAGTGGAAAAATCGCCCAATCGCAAAACAAACAAAAACTGCAAATTACCTATTAGGCTGTATAACTTTACAGCTACACATGTAACAAGCAGGAGAAACTTTTCCGACCCTATAAAGTATTTATGTATGTAGGTATATTCTTCATCAGCCGACTAGATCTAGTCATGCCCGTCCGAATGAACACCTAAATCTCTGAGACTATAAGAGTTAGAACCGCCATGGTACATATGTAGACCCACTAGCAAACTTTGGCTATGTCGAAGTTTATATACCGTTCCAGTCCTTGGCAATTATATTTTTACAAACTCTTTTCTTTCAATGCATAAATGAATCAATTCGGAATTAATTATCGATCTCTGACGTATGTTCATATATGCATGGCTTTTACACCTACAAATGGTTTGCAATGGTGATGAGGGAGAAGAAAAAGGAATTGCTCGCATAGTTTTGTAGGTGCATTGAAAAGTTTGGACATGTTCAAATATTATGGCCAAGGACATAATGCAGGGGTATTTAATATTGGCATAGCCGAAGCTATTTTTGAAATTTTTTTCGCAAATTTTGATTGCTTTTTGAATTTTTGTTTATTTTATTGTTATACCCTTGCAGAGAGTATAATAGAATTGGTCAGATGTTTGTAACGCACAGAAGAAGACGTTTCGGACCCCATAAACTATATATATTCTTGATCAGCATGAGAAGCTGAGTCGATATAGCCATGCCCGTCTGTGCGTATGCGTTTTACTCAGCCGTCTTAAAAGCTATCGGGTTGAAATTTTTTTTCTGTGCTTTAGGCAGATCAATTTTGAAAATCTTTGCGATTGGACCACTATTCATATAGTTGAATAGGAAAAATAGGTGAAGTTGGAGTATCGCTATGAAATATACTAATGTGATAGTAATTGTAAAAAAACATCAGATTTCAATCTGATTGGATAAATAGAATACAAGTTACAGTCAATATAAATCGTCTCTGCTCAGCCGCTGCCGGCAGCGCTGCTTGCTGCCAACTACGCCATTGCACTATGGGTTGTGGAGCCATTTTTTGAGCACTTAAGTCAATTTTTAAAAGTTTTTGAAACCCAAACATTTTGATGCCAATTTATAGATAAAATATCAAATCACATTTCTGCATACTAGGTTTTTCAAAATTCTTCAACACTGGTGAGAATAACGCTGCCGAAAACAAGTGTTGGGAACAAAACAAAACTGTTACGAAATCTCAACTTTAGGAAGAGTTTTAAAAAAATGTCCACCAGTGTCTAGTCTAAAACTTTTACTATTGGATAGAATAATAAATTCTTTGTAAAATATAAATGTCTCAATATCCACAAGCAACCACTTTTTTTGCAATTTAACTTTTTAGCGCATAACCTCATATTCCTGCATATGGACGAGATTTTAATATAGCAGAAAACAACGAATTAGGAATTAAGTATTTGGAGTTAATGTTTATAGGTTGCAGGCGCATGTAGTGTACAGTGTTACAGGTGTATTGGATGCAAAATTATAAGTGAATAGTGGGCGTTTTTTTTTTTTGCACCAAAACATTTAACATTATATAACAATATTTTTTTTTGCAGATTACGTAGCATACTTTTTCGGGCAAAATACGGTTTTTTGACCGTGGAGGCGAGATGCCACGCCCATTTTCTCTAAAAATAGTTGCAAAATATCTTTATTACCTAACGCAATGCAATGAGACTAAAAATTATTGTTTAACATACATTTTTGAATAAAGTGCTCAAAAAATGGCTCCACAACCCATAGTGCTACGTCATCATCAAATTAACAGAGCACACGCATGCACACATACAGACGCAACGCTACATAAACTATGTATATGTGTATGCGTGCGAGTCGTGGCATGCGTGTAAAAGGGGATGGGGAAGAAGAAGAAGAAATTGAAATGATATTTGAAAGGTTCTGTGCATTAATGAATTGAGATACAGAAAAAGAGTTTGGAACATGAAAAAATATTATGGCCATGGACTGCAAGGGTATATAAACTTCGGCACAGCCGATGTTAGCTTCTTTGATATTTTTCTTAAATTTTGTTCTTTCTTTAAAATGGCACGTTGATTTGGCTTTTTAATTGGTACAACTGTAGATGTTTTTCAAACTTGTTAAAAATAGTCAAGACGAAGGCTTTTGTTAATAATGCTGCTCAGAAAGCGGGTACCGCTGCAGGGTAGAGCTTTAGGATCGGTTGTTATTTGTTGGATAGTAAGTATATCCAGTCCCAGGGTTCTACTAATTCTAAACCTTTTAATAATATCGAAGACGGCTCTACAATAGTATTTAGTAGGTCTACAATTGTATTTAGTTGGTCTTTGGAAAACAAATATTCTGCTAGTGCCTCACACTTTCCAGATTTGACAAAAATACGTTCCATGATTTCCTACGATGAGTTGCTATATCATTGCTTATCCTGCGGCTGTGTTTCTCACCCTTTGCCAATGACGGCGGAGTTTGTTTCTACGCGTTAGCCGGTAGTGGTTTTATGTTAAATTGGGTTCTTACCTTGGCGATACCGCGATCTTTTGACTCTTGGATTACTTTTGTCAGCTTGTCAATCTGAATCTATCGTCGCATGAAGAACTGTTAAAGATTTTCCCTCATATGGCTTGCATAAATCATTCAGCCCTCTTGTAGTCAAATTTTAAGGATTCTTCTATAATCAGTTGTTTGTGAAACTATATCTTAACAGGTAGGTGTTCCGAACTTCACTAGTTTGCCCTTCACATAGCTTAGAATTTCCTAAAAGCCAATTTAGCAGTGTTGATGGCCATGTTACGTGTACAATTAGATGGACTAAAAAAAAGATTATTGTCATATAAAAAACCTTCATGGTTAATACAATTTAATTCTAGTCCAACTTTAACGCCATAGAAGCAGAACATTTTCTTGAAAACAATCTTTCTGTCTTTCAGCATGGATCTTCTCGCGCGAGCCTGCCAGCACCAACATCCAACAAGCCTAAACCGCTCTTCAAATTTCTTCAATTAAAAAATCGAATAAGATTCGAAATTCTATAGTCGACTCGATTCTGGCCTTTTCCTTTGGAAGGTAAATATTACACAGCACAGTAAATATTGATCACAATCAACAACCGAGACGATCTAGCCATATCCGTTCGTCCGTCCGTCCTTCCGTATGAACACCCAGATCTCGGAGACTATAAGAGTTAGAGCCATGGGATGTAGTCTCGTGTAATATATACACTTATCGAGTTTGTTTCAAATTTTTGCCACGCCCCCGCAAGTTAAATAAAACCGATTTTCTCCAACACTATAGAAACTAGAGACACCATAGTTGGTATGATTTTGCAACGCCCCTTTCTGCCTCCGTAATTTGGAAAAATTCGATTATCTCCTGTAATTTTCTACCTTTTGCAATCAAATTAGGCACACTTAAATTTGATACTAATATCCAGCAAAACACCAAATTTGATCAACATCGGACTAAAAATAGCCAAGTTATGCATATAAACGTTTTTCCATATGGCCGGAAGTGGCTGTTGGCTGGTAGGGGCGCTAGGATGCTCGTATGCTTGAGTGGGCGAAATACTAAGCTGTGCTTGTAAAAAGCATGTGAACAGATTTTTTTAAAAATACGAAAATGCATTTGTTACTAGAAATTTGAAATGGTTGTTTTACTGGTGTATGGTATACCTACGACTTACTTACTTCATTTATTAGTAGTCTGTGGCACAAAATTGAATAACAAATAAAGTTTTAATTAAACCAGAAGTGTTTAAAAAATAGACTAAATATTAGCTTTTTTAAACATTGGTGGAATATAAATATCAACGATCAACTAGGGTCAACGCAGGACCACATACACTGGGTAGATGAAATATTTACCTAACATATGTACATTTATTGTCTAAATGTGCAAAGTAGTGCGATGTTAAATCGTAAGCCATAAAACTAGGGACACCTTGTCTGAAAAACACCCTTCAGGTATAAGGAAGAAGAGCGTGCATTGTTAATTGTTAACGTTGTCAAATATTGTACTAAAAAATACTACTTGACTATACATAGAAATGCAGGATTTTTAATTACCTGGTAGAAAAACCCAGCGGAAACAGGAACTTCCAGTTTTGTACTTTTTCGGATTTCCGCGTTCACATATATTGAGTGCAAATAAGAATTGCTACGAATATGGAATTTCTCCGAAGCATTGCAGAGTCAAGTGCGCTGAATTTATTCTAAAGCTAGCCTACACACTTCCTCGGTCAGGATAAGCAAAACGGATAGTCCACCTCGTGAGGACCACTCTATCAGATAGTTGAACACGAAAAGTAGGTGAAGCAGTTGGAATATCGCTATGAAATTTACTAATGTGATAGTAATAATAAAAAGAACAAGAACAAGAAACAATGGAAATGATATTTGAAAGGTTCTGTGCATAAATGAATTGAGTTACAGAAAAAGAGTTTGGAACATGTAAAAATATTATGACCAAGGACTGCAGGGTGTTACGCTTAAGCCCAAGCAGATAGCTGACCACCTTCCACCCGACCGACGCACAGCTCAAATCGCGTGGACAAATACACTTTAGAAAAAACAGACAAATACGAGAGGATAGACGTTTTAACTAAAGTAATATAAGGCTCTGAGCAGGGTGCAGGGAATAGAAGTTGTAACCAGAGAAGTTGTAAATTCATGCAAGCCATAGTTAGAAAAACAACGACTAAGGGTTAAAAATATAATAGAATGTCTACTCCGTCTACATGATACCGACAGATTTACCTGAGCTAATAACTCAGGCGAGTTAATATAACCATTTAGGAGCTTGTGCATAAAAATAATACCAAGCATAATTCCATGGTTAATTAAGGAAGGAAGGTTAATCAAGAGAAGTCTACTAGAATACGAAGGCAAATTGACATTGCGATTACAGCTTAAGCCACGAAGTGCAAATAGCAAGATCTGCTTTTGAACGTATTGAAGTCTAGTCTGGTGCAACTCAAGTTGAGGTGACCAAATGCAAAGTCCACACTCTAAAATAGGACGGACAAGCGAAGTAAAGAGAACTTTGGTTGTATTAAGATAGTCAAATTCCTTTGACCATCTTTTAAAGAAACCGAGAACACTCATGGCCTTTGTCACCGTGGTGGAAATATGGGTCAGTCCAGGTATGGTCCATGTGTACGCTGAAATCATTCATACTGTTTAGACGTTCAAAGGGACTATAATTTAGAAAATAAGTGACTAGTTGAGGAAAGTCATTACCTTACATTTGGTAGTGTTAAGATTTAATATATTAAACTGGCACTAGGATTGATAGTTTTTAAGATCAGCTTGTAGCCGACTAAATGAATCTATTTCTTAGTAAGTGAGACAAAGCTCAAGCTGACTTCGTTAGCATACATAAGATGATCGAAGATCCTTAATGAATAGTGTGAAAAGCAGAGGGTCAAGATGACTACCTTGAGGTACACCCGATGTCACAAGAATGGAATTAGAATAAGAAGACTTAAACAGTATCTTCTGTTTTCTCTTTGTTAAATATTTCCGAACCCAAAAAAGGAAAAGAGGTGGAAACCCAATGTCGTTCAGTTTAGAAAGTAACTAAAATTAAAAGCTTTGCTGAAGTCAGTGTATATGACATCAGTTTCTTCAGCATTTTTGTCAGAGAGTTAAATTCCAAAAGGTTATGGCTGTATATCCACGTTTCACAAACCAAAATAAATCCATTTTTATGCAGAGGAATAATATTCCTTATTATTATTAATCGACTCCTGCCAAAAGAAAAAGAGGAAGATTAGACAGACAATAAAAACAATTTTAAAATGGGTTTACACAAAGCATTTGCACAGAACCTGAGTACACATCCAGTTAGACCATCTGGCCCCGGAAAATAAACAGGTTTAACTAGTTTAAGTTCGCTAAGAAGAGAACTTTCATCAGTCACTGGGTGAAAAATAATTGGACTTTTTTAAATGAAAGGGATACGGATTTGCTCGATATTCTGTTGAGGGAAAAGTTATTTTGAAAAAACTCGCAAACATATCGGCAATGGCCTGATCAGTTTTAGCCTTTTTATTTTGAAAGCGAGATTTGTTAAGCCGCTACTGCCTACCAAAAGGCACACAAATATTAAAAAGTGAATTCAGAGTTTCATAAAAGAAGCGAACAGCTGAGTTCATGTCTCTACAATTGTACAAATTAGACCAATCGGTAGTAAAAATGTTTTCATTAAGGCTGGCAAAGTCAGTCTTACGAAAGCACCTAGTTAGAGGTAACTCATTTGAACCAAGTAATGGTTATAGCGAGGGCATAACAGAGATAGAACTCGCTTTTTTCAAATTTTTGCCACGCCTACTTCCGCTTTTAAAAATTAAATAAAACTGATTTTCTCGAAAACTAACAAAGATAGAACCACCAAATTTGGTAATTAGATTTCTTTAGTATGCGTGCAGATTATTGATATTTAAAATTTTTGCTACTTTCGCCTCCAGAATCTAGAAAAAACCGATAGCACTATCAATATCAACCTACCAAGTTATATTAAAATCGGACTACAGACATGGGAAATATACGTATACACGAGTTTTACTAGGCGGTCCATAAGGGCGGAGTTGGCCGTAGGCTAGTGGCGGCGCTAGAGTGCTCGTGTGTTTTTTTGAGGGTGAGCGAGATAGCGAGATGAGGCGAAGTTAATAGACATATTCGAAATTTAAAATATTTTTCACCTGGTGTATGATATACCGAAGTCGGCGAGACGACTTATGTACTTATTTCATTAAATTTAAAGTAGGATGAAATTTGTCTTCGGGAAGAGCAAAATGGTTCGATCCTAGAAACATCATAATATGAAGAATCCAATACAAAAATAAGACCTAACGATTTTTTATTAGAATTTATGACAGGATTGATTTGCGACATGCTAAAGTAGGTAAGTTAAAATCACTATAAGCATGTCTTGACCGTACACCAGAGAGGAGACAATCTGAATTGCTTCTAAATGATTATAATAGGCCACACAATGTCTAATAAAGGTGGAATATAGGAACAAGTAATAAAAGCATTAAAGGATTTAAAGTTTACTTTAACACAGAAAAACTCAATCTCCTGGGTATTAGAAAATTTAATTACTTCAGATGATAAAGCATCAACAGCTATCAGAACGCGAACGCCTACGTGAGAAATTCGATCACGTCTGAAGATGGAAAATATCTCTTTTTAAAAATAATGTTTGGATACAAAATTTTTTAGAAATTAGTTTCATATCTGGCACAACTTGATCTTGAAATGCTACTTCTATCATCATTAATTGTTTACAAATATGGTGAATACAGTCAAAATAAGTTATATAAATAAGCAATTAACGTTATGAAGGATAATTAGAGAGAACGTGAAAAATTTCAATTTTCACCATATCATTTTTTAAGTTACCCTAACAGTTCTCTGGATATAAGCGTAACCAACAAAGAAGTAACATCTCTAGCTGAAAATAACCGTATTATACACAACAGCTCGGGTGTACCAGCTGAAACTGTATGTTACAAATAGGATGGATGAATAAGACTGCTTCTTAATTCAATAGCAACGACTTGGAACCAATCAATTTAGAGCGATGCAATTCTGATTTATTTCTGGGAAATAAAAGGGAAGATGAAAATTGTCAAATGGTAAATGGCGTGACGGAAAAAACATTGAGTCTAAAGTGCCTTCAACTACGAGCATCAATGTAACGATATGTGTCGCCGACACCGAAGGATACGCTTCAATGACAGAAGTGTGTACTGGATTGTTCACAGCAGGTCTCTTCGTTTTTGGGTTTGTGCAAGAAGACCCATCCAGGCTTCACAATTTGTAACGCCTGAATTTTTGTATCTTAAAGAAGATCACGTTGCCTGACATCTTTCCTATCCTTGTCTTTGTTGGTTTTTGTTTTTTGTGTGTTTTTGACAGTTACGTCTCTGATGAAAAATTGTGTTTCAGTGGCTTTGTAGTGTGGGATGCATAATCAATTTGCTGCGGAAAGTGGCCAAGGATAACTTTAATGCTGAATCAGTATAGCGTTTGTTTTTAAAACCAAATGCGATCCTTGCAGATTGAAATTATTACGCCATTTAAAATTTGTCCTCAAATACAAATAGATTAGTTAAAAATTGAATAGAGACGTGTTATAAGAACGGTAAATAAAAAAGCAATTAGACGCAGAAATTTTACCTCCATAAGGTTTAATTCACAAAGTGCAAAAAGTTAACAAAGCATTCAAGTTCATCCGATTTTAATTTATTTATATGTATGTTTTTAACATTAAGGATTTATGATTATGAAATTAAAATGATGTCAATACTTACTTTTAATTTTTAACAATTAAAAACTTTTATTTTTATTTATTTCTTTTTTATACCATACACCCATAGGGTGAAATGGTATATTAAAGTCGCCAAAATGTATGTAACAGGCAGAAGGAAGCTTTTCCGACCCCATAAAGTATATATATTCTTGATCAGCATCAACAGCCGAGACGATCTAGCCATGTCCGTCTGTCCGTCCGTCCGTCCGTCCGTCTGTCCGTCCGTCCGTCCGTCCGTCCGTCCGTCTGTATGAACACCTAGATCTCGGAGACTATAAGAGCTAGAGCCACCAAATTTGGTATGTAGACTCGTGTCATATGTACGCTTATCGAGTTTGTTTCAAATGTTTGCCACGCCCCCTACCGCCCCCGCAAATGATATAAAACCGATTTTCTTAAACACCATAGCAACTAGAGACACAAAATTTGGTATGTATATTTGCTTAGTAAACGGTATGTATATTTGCTTAGTAGCACATTTTGTATTTATGAAAATTTTGCCACGCCCCCTACCGCCCCCGCAAATTAAATAAAACCGATTTTCTCAAAAACTATTCTAGCTAGAGACACAAAATTTGGTACGAATATTTGCTTAGTAATTGCGCACATTTTTGATGTGTAAAGATTTTGCCACGCCTCTAAGTAAGTCGTTACGCCGACTTGGGTATACCATACACCAGTAAAACAAATATTTTAATTTTATAATAACCAATGCATTTTCGAATTTTAAAGAAAACACTATTCACATGGTTTTCACAAGCATATCTTCGTATTTCGCTTATTCAAACATACGAGCACCCTAGCGCCCCTACCAGCCAACGGCCACTTCCGGCCATTTGGAAAAACGTTTATATGCATAACTTGGCTATTTTTATTCCGATTTTGATCAAATTTGGTATTTTGCTTGATATTAGTATCAAATTTAAGTGTGCTAAATTTGATTGCACAAGGTTGAAAATTACGGGAGATAATCGAATTTTTTCAAATTACGGGGGCGGAAAGAGGCGTGGCAAAATCTTTACACATCAAAAATGTGCGCAATTACTAAGCAAATATTCGTACCAAATTTTGTGTCTCTAGCTAGAATAGTTTTTGAGAAAATCGGTTTTATTTAATTTGCGGGGGCGGTAGGGGGCGTGGCAAAATTTTCATAAATACAAAATGTGCTACTAAGCAAATATACATACCGTTTACTAAGCAAATATACATACCAAATTTTGTGTCTCTAGTTGCTATGGTGTTTAAGAAAATCGGTTTTATATCATTTGCGGGGGCGGTAGGGGGCGTGGCAAACATTTGAAACAAACTCGATAAGCGTACATATGACACGAGTCTACATAGCAAATTTGGTGGCTCTAGCTCTTATAGTCTCCGAGATCTAGGTGTTCATACAGACGGACGGACGGACGGACGGACGGACGGACGGACAGACGGACAGACGGACATGGCTAGATCGTCTCGGCTGTTGATGCTGATCAAGAATATATATACTTTATGGGGTCGGAAAAGCTTCCTTCTGCCTGTTAATATACCATTTCACCCTATGGGTGTATGGTATAATCAAATTTAATTTACTAAATAATATTAAAACACGTCTTGCAACTATATTGATTAAATGAGGTAAGTAAGTCGTCTCGCCGACTTGGATATACCATACACCAGTAAAACAAATATTTTAAATTTATAATAACCAATGCATTTTCGTATTTTTAAAAAAATCTGTTTGCATGCTTTTTAGAAGCATATCTTAGTATTTCGCTCACTCAAGCATTCGAGCACCCTAGCGCCCCCACCAGCCAACGGCCACTTCCGGCCATATGGAAAAACGTTTATATGCATAACTTGACTATTTTTATTCCGATTTTGATCAAATTTGGTATTTTGCTTGATATTAGTATCAAATTTAAGTGTGCTAAATTTAATTGCACAAGGTAGAAAATTACGGGAGATAATCGAGTTTTTTCAAATTACGGGGGCGGAAAGAGGCGTGGCAAAATCTTTACACATCAAAACTGTGCGCAATTACTAAGCAAATATTTATACCAACTATGGTGTCTCTAGCTAAAATAGGTTTTTGAGAAAATCGGTTTTATTTGATTTGCGGGGGCGGTAGGGGGCGTGGCAAAATTTTTATAAATACAAAATGTGCGCGTTTACTAAGCAAATATACATACCAAATTTTGTGTCTCTAGTTGCTATGGTGTTTAAGAAAATCGGTTTTATATTATTTGCGGGGGCGGTAGGGGGCGTGGCAAACATTTGAAACAAACTCGATAAGCGTACATATGACACGAGTCTACATACCAAATTTGGTGGCTCTAGCTCTTATAGTCTCCGAGATCTAGGTGTTCATACAGACGGACGGACGGACGGACGGACAGACGGACATCGCTAGATCGTCTCGGCTGTTGATGCTGATCAAGAATATATATACTTTATGGGGTCGGAAAAGCTTCGTGTTGCCTGTTACATACATTTTGGCGACTTTAATATACCATTTCACCCTATGGGTGTATGGTATAAAAATAAATGAAGTAAGTAAGTCGTCTCGCCGACTTGGATATACCATACACCAGTAAAAATGAAGTAAGTAAGTCGTCTCGCCGACTTGGATATACCATACACCAGTAAAACAAATATTTTAAATTTATAATAACCAATGCATTTTCGTATTTAAAAAAAACTGATCACATGCTTTTTACAAGCATATCTCAGTATTTCGCTCACTCAAGCATATGAGCACCCTAGCGCCCCCACCAGCCAACGGCCAACTCCGGCCATATGGAAAAACGTTTATATGCATAACTTGGCTATTTTTGTTCCGATTTTGATCAAATTTGGTGTTTCGCTGGATATTAGTATCAAATTTAAGTGTGCTAAATTTGATTGCAAAAGGTAGAAAATTACAGGAGATAATCGAGTTTTTTCAAATTACGGGGGCGGAAAGGGGCGTGGCAAAATTTTTACACATCAAAAATGTGCGCAATTACTAAGCAAATATTTATACCAACTATGGTGTCTCTAGCTAGAATAGTTTTTGAGAAAATCGGTTTTATTTAATTTGCGGGGGCGGTAGGGGGCGTGGCAAAATTTTTACAAATACAAAATGTGCGCATTTACTTAGCAAATATACATACCAAATTTTGTGTCTCTAGTTGCTATGGTGTTTAAGAAAATCGGTTTTATATCATTTGCGGGGGCGGTAGGGGGCGTGGCAAACATTTGAAACAAACTCGATAAGCGTACATATGACACGAGTCTACATACCAAATTTGGTGGCTCTAGCTCTTATAGTCTCCGAGATCTAGGTGTTCATACAGACGGACGGACGGACGGACGGACGGACGGACGGACAGACGGACATGGCTAGATCGTCTCGGCTATTGATGCTGATCAAGAATATATATACTTTATGGGGTCGGAAAAGCTTCCTTCTGCCTGTTACATACATTTTAGCGACTTTAATATACCATTTCACCCTATGGGTGTATGGTATAAAAATATAGAAATTATTTATCAAATTTATTTGCTGGTCAAATTCGAAAAAGCTTGAAATGTAAACGATTTCGAGTTTTAAATTGATTCGGAAACGAGAACTGGCCTGATATAAAAACCAAATGGCGAGAGCAGATTTCTGACCAAAATGAATTTACCCTTTTTGCAAGGGTATAAAAGAACTATTAGTCCGCTTGACATTTTAAAATTAAAACCTCATATTGGTATGTATGGTTGATGTAAACAAGATCAGCAAACGATTTTTTTTTTTGTTTCTTAAAACTTTTACATACACCCGTAAACAGAAGTGAAATTTAAAGTATGTATGAAATATTGTTGGTTTTTGACATATAAAGTAAATATTATAATTTATGAACTATTAAAATATTTAATAACTATTATTTTCTTAATATTTTCAAAGAACTCTTTATTTGCCCAAAATTTTCCTTATTCGTTTTAAACATTTTATTGTTACATACATTCTAGCGACTTTAATATGTATATCATTTTATATAATCGATGCATCGTACAAATTGCATATTAAAGTAGTTAATATAAGGTCCTTAGAGCCGAGTTATAATTCATCATTAACTTAAATTTAAATTAAACTAACGTACTTAATTCCTTTTTTCAAGATCGGGCAAGTACATTTTATTTGGTCTGCCCAACAAATTATTTTGATCATGATAAGCTTTTGATTTCCTGAACTAGTATTACTAAATTATTTAAGCATTAGACACAGGTCGTCAAATAAATTCCTTCCGAATTTGATAAACTTCAAATAACTATAACATTTAAAATTGCATATTTTCCATTGCTCCAGAAATTATACAAGGGTATGCAATCTTCTACAAGGCGTAATTGAGCCCGGTCCCCTGACTGCCGTTTAAAGCACTAACTCCTGTCAATTATTAACAAAAACCATTGAAAGCGATCAAAATTCCACCGAATAAATTGGAATTTCTTGCCTGAACATCTAGAACATTGGCGAAAACAAACAAGCGACATATCGTCTTCGTCATCGTGAATACCGAACAGTTGATCTTGTTATTGAATTTAAGCCGAGTGTATCGAATCTATTTTTTTTTGGGTAGAACACAAAGCCTATTAGAAAACCAACCAACCGTTTCAAATGGAATGCATAGATGTACATGTTTTGGGTTTCCCTATTCGGATGAGAAGCATAGATAATTGAGTCGAGCTCTGACTAGTAAGAAGGTAAGAAGTGCTAACTGGAAGTTAAAATTTACCCAATAAAAATGACGAGTCTAGTTGCATATTCTAGCTAGAGGCACGAAATCAATGTTGATGGCCTCTAAACTATTCTCAATTTGTCGGCAATTTGAAAGTAAATTAAGTGTGTGTGTTGCAAGTTATGTGTGGCCCAATTTCAGCAACACACGAGGGTCGAGCTCATGAGTCGAGGCTCACAAAGGCCGAGTTCAAAGATCAAAAAGGAAACTGCTACTTTTCGCAGAATGCTCGGTAGTATGAAAAGAGACACCTCTAAACTATTCTCTTATTATTCGGTCCCCTTCTTGCTCAGTCTGTCTGACGTGTCCGTCACCTGGTGCGTTAAGCAGCTACAATGCTCGTTGTACCAATCGTTACGGCAGGATCAAAGCGGAAAATTCATTTAGCTTGGTGGTCTTCGTCTCGGTTTCGCTTTTGATGTTTCGCACACAAGACCCATTGGTGTTTTATGTCGAAATCCTACCTCATTAGACATATGTATAATTGGTTATAGACTATATGCCCTGGGCTGAGTGCATAATGCCTGGTCGTTTGTTTCTAACGACCCAGAACTCTAACAAGACAGAAAGGATTCACCGTTTTTATTTAAATATTAAGTCGATTAAAACCGGTTTAGACGAATTTAAAGATACAATTTGTTTTTATACCCTTCCAAAAAGGGTATTTTAAATTTTGTCAGAAGGAAGTATCCCGACCCTATGGTCGGGAATATATATATATAAAGTATATATATTCTTGATCAATGAGTTCATAGAGCCATGTCCATCCGCCTATCTGTCCGTCCGTCAGGACCGTAGACCGTAAGAGCCACAGAGCTTTTGCATGTGAGCTTCTATATACTGCAGTATATCAAATAGTTTTCATATAATTGGAAAAGTCAGAAACAATGACTTTTCTCAGTCGAATAACTTGTTACTTTGCACGCGATTGTCATAAAAATGAACACCTTGACCTCGGAGATTATAAGAGCTTGAGCCACGAATTTTGGTATATTTATTTAGGTATATTTGAAATATTTGACACGCCGCACAGTGGGTCTTTTGGCATTTTACTTTTCAAAAATCATAGCTTCTAAACCGATAAAGCGATTGTAAAAATTTAAAAAAATTATGATAAAGACTTCCTCAAACTTCAAAATGAACGTTTGCTGGGTGTCCGTGGTGCTGTAATATTCAAGGTCAAAGTCAGAAAATTTTTCCAAGCATTGTTTTCCTTTAAAAATGGAATGAAACACTTTTTATACCATACACCCATAGGGTGAAATGGTATATTAAAGTCGCCAAAATGTATGTAACAGGCAGAACGAAGCTTTTCCGACCCCATAAAGTATATATATTCTTGATCAGCATCAACAGCCGAGACGATCTAGCCATGTCCGTCTGTCCGTCCGTCCGTCCGTCCGTCCGTCTGTATGAACACCTAGATCTCGGAGACTATGTATATTTGCTAAGTAAATGCGCACATTTTGTATTTGTAAAAATTTTGCCACGCCCCTTTCCGCCCCCGTAATTTGAAAAAACTCAATTATCTCCCGTAATTTTCAACCTTGTGCAATCAAATGTAGCACACGAGACGACTTACTTACTTCATTTTTTTTTCAATCACAAACGGAATTTTTATACCATGTACCCATAGGGTGAAATGGTATATTAAAGCCTCCAAAATATATGTAACAGGCAGAAGGAAGTTTTTCCGACCGCGCCAAAGTTTGTATACCCTTGCAATTTTTTGTTGTTGCTCTTCCCCTACCTACAGCCGTCAAAGGAAAGAAAATGCTATTTTGTCGTATGTTCTATAAAACAGTTTTTATCGCATTTGGCACAGTCATTAATAGATGTGTATATTAAACTGGCAAAAGCAGTTATTGATAAAAGTCGCTGTTAACGACCGTTCGTTCATATGGAAGCTATATGATAAAGTCACCCGATCTTGGATCGACGCGAACTCCTTCTAACTCCTTCATTTTGCATGTAGGCTTGTATATATATCGTATAGCTCCCATACCAACGGCGAAATCACGAACAGTGACTTTTCTCAATAATTTCGTTACTATTAACGCAATCGTCATAAAATTTGTCAAATTTGATTAAGATCGGGTGACTATATCATATAGCTCCCATAGGAAAGATCGGTGAAAAACAGTGACTCTTGTTGTACTTTTTACTACAATTAAAGATAAAGAAATTTGGTATGTGTAAAGTTGCAAGGGTATACAAACTTCGGCACGGCCGAATTCGGCATAGTTATTAATATTTATATTAAATATAATACTTATATTTGTCTAGATTTCGACCTGTATTGAAGTTAATCAAAATTTAGTTTTAGCTAGGCTTCAGGTCAATAAATCTTACTCATTTATTTGTAAGATTTTAAATCATAGGCAGCACAAAGGTGAGCAGGTTGTCTGTATAGCTATTTCAAAAACCACCAAGTTCTATCATCAGCAGACTTTGCTAAAGAATCCACAGTTGTAATGGTAAGATTTATTGACCTGAATCCTAGCTAAAACTCAATTTTGATTAACTTCAATACAGTTCGAAATCTAGACAAATACCAAAAACGAAAGGCCCGCCGTATTACACATGTTGTTTTTACACTTGCTGTAAACCATTTTTTATACCATACACCCATAGGGTGAAAATGGTATATTAAAGTCGCTAAAATGTATGTAACAGGCAGAAGGAAGCTTTTCCGACCCCATAAAGTATATATATTCTTGATCAGCATCAACAGCCGAGACGATCTAGCCATGTCCGTCTGTCCGTCCGTCCGTCCGTCCGTCTGTATGAACACCTAGATCTCGGAGACTATAAGAGCTAGAGCCACCAAATTTGGTATGTAGACTCGTGTCATATGTACGCTTATCGAGTTTGTTTCAAATGTTTGCCACGCCCCCTACCGCCCCCGCAAATGATATAAAACCGATTTTCTCAAACACCATAGCAACTAGAGACACAAAATTTGGTATGTATATTCGCTTAGTAAACGCGCACATTTTGTATTTGTAAAATTTTTGCCACGCCCCCTACCGCCCCCGCAAATCAAATAAAACCGATTTTCTCAAACACTATAGCAACTAGAGACACAAAATTTGGTATGTATATTTTCTAAGTAAATGCGCACGTTTTGTATTTGTAAAAATTTTGCCACGCCCCCTACCGCCCCCGCAAATTAAATAAAACCGATTTTCTCAAAAACTATTCTAGCTAGAGACACAAAATTTGGTATGAATATTTGCTTAGTAATTGCGCACATTTTTGATGTGTAAAGATTTTGCCACGCCTCTTTCCGCCCCCGTAATTTGAAAAAACTCGATTATCTCCCGTAATTTTCAACCTTGTGCAATCAAATTTAGCACACTTAAATTTGATACTAATATCCAGCAAAATACCAAATTTGATCAAAATCGGAATAAAAATAGCCAAGTTATGCATATGAACGTTTTTCCATATGGCCGGAGTTGGCCGTTGGCTGGTGGGGGCGCTAGGGTGCTCGAATGCTTGAGTGAGCGAAATACTAAGATATGCTTCTAAAAAGCATGCAAACAGATTTTTTTTTAAATACGAAAATGGATTGGTTATTATAAATTTAAAATATTTGTTTTACTGGTGTATGGTATATCCAAGTCGGCGAGACGACTTACTTACTTCATTTGCATATATTACAATATACTATAACAAATGAAGTAAGTCGTCTCGTCGACTTAGGTATACCATACACCAGTAAAACAAATATTTCAAATTTATAGTAACAAATGCATTTTCGTATTTTTAAAAAAATCTGTTCACATGTTTTTTACATGCATATCTTAGTATTTCGCTCACTCAAGCATACGAGCACCCTAGCGCCCCCACCAGCCAACGGCCAACTCCGGCCATATGGAAAAACGTTTATATGCATAACTTGGCTATTATTAGTCCGATTTTTTTTGTTTGGCTGGATATTAGAATCAAATTTAGGTGTGCTAAACTTGATTGCACAAGGTAGAAAATTACGGGAGATAATTGAGTTTTTTCAAATTACGGGGGCGGAGAGGGGCGTAGCAAATCTTTACGCATCAAAAATGTGCGCAATTACTAAGCAAATATACATACCAAATTTTGTGTCTCTAGTTGCTATAGTGTTTGAGAAAATCGGTTTTATATAATTTGCGGGGGCGGTGGGGGGCGTGGCAGAAATTTGAAATAAACTTGTTCACTCTACATACTACTCTTATAGTCTCCGAGATCTAGGTGTTCATACAGACGGACGGACGGACAGACGGACATGGCTATATCTCCTCGGCTGTTGATGCTGATCAAGAATATATATACTTTATGGGGTCGGAAAAGCTTCGTGTTGCCTGTTACATACATTTTGGCGACTTTAATATACCATTTCATATAAAAAGTGGTATGAAATTCACTTAAGAAATTTATGATCTTCAATTAACCAGCAATTGATAATAATTTGGTTTTCACTAGGTTTGCGCAGGTGTGTAATGGAAATCGAAGGGAGTTCTGCACAACTGTGTCTATTATAACCTATTTTGTTTTTATTGCCGCATCATGCATTGTTAGCTACTTAGCGACCCAAATTGCTTTCAAAGGACTTCTATTTAATGCCAGGAACACCTACAAAAAATTATTTACCTCTAATTCCTTAGGTTTGTAAATTTTATTAGTTTCAAAATGGAAAAGGTCATAGGCTAAAGTTTCCAAATCATGCTAAGACATTGTATTTTAAGTTAGGTAGCCCGTAGAGACCTAAAAAAATATGAACAACAAAAGTATAATATAATTGAAAATGGATTTTCATTCATGCTGAAAGGACACATTTGTTACAAAGAAAATCTTGCACTCTTAGAACTTGAATGGAGTGTTGCCTACTCAAAGAATAATTCGTTACACTTCTTGCTCAAGTGTGAATGCTGGTGAGAGGTCCCTTACCATTTTTGCCATTCCCATTGAGGGCCACTCGTGCGTAGCTCCGCAGGATCACTGCTTAGCCTTTCAATTCTCTAAATTTCTAAACAAATAATAATGCGTGTTTTAGTGCAGCAAATTGGTTAACAAAGTACATCGATATCTGTATTTGCATCCGCATTCTAAATGTTAAAATAATAGATTCGGAGAGCGAGTATATGAAAGAAACTCAAAAAATACTGCAGAATGTAGTTTAACATTGGACAATTGTTCTTCCTAGCTTGCTTATAAAGGATAACAATAACAACGAGCTGTAGCGATTGTAACATCTTGAAATGATATTTCGTGGAAATACATTATACGTTATTTTGTATGTCACTCTGTAGTGACCAGAATGGGCTTTGGTTTATAATTCTCGCTCAACCTAGTTAACATCTAAAAGTCCCAAGGTGTTAGTGGACATAGTCCTTTTTACAAGAACTTCATTTCAGAAGTAGAGGCACTAAGGTTGTGGATAAGTCTTTAACATGAGCAGAATCTTCCCAAAACGTGGTGCTTCGTTCCGCTCATTAGTTGTTGAATTGACAAAATGGTAAAACCACCAGTGTGATCAGGATCGAGGGTGCGCATTCTTGCTATGCTCGGGTCTAGCTCGTCGGATTGGTCGGGGTTCTTTCTCCCCTTTTCACACTCACTATCATTAATAAATTTAATGCGCGTTATGAAAACTAAACTAACTACTAAAAGATAAAGGATAAGGTGCCAATTCACCACAACCTAAAGAAAGAAGACAAACATGAATCTAAATAAAGAATGTGAGAGAACTTAGATGTGATGAGTCTCTCTTCTTTACCCACCCGACCATGACAACTGTTGTAATTCAAAAGTTGTCCCAAAACAATGTAGTTTTATTTCTTTTATGACATCTTATGACAGTTCAGCAAGGATACTTGACAGACCATATTAGAGTAACTCAAATCATTATTTCTGCTTCAAACATAATTTTGGGTTTCTTTACTTATTTCCTAACAAGCTTGGCAAAATTTCATATGTTTGACTTCATTACCTTCAAATCCAAAAGTGCCTTAAATTACTAATATCTTAAATATTCAAGAAGGAAACGGTTGTGTTACGGTAAACCGTATAGGGTTATTTCACATATATATATATATAGCGATCTAGGCTTTTTATATAATTATTTTGTTAAAGGATTAACTCATTACTCACGGCTTTGGTATACTTCACAGTTTTTCGTTGTAATCGTTGGGCCCAAGATGACGTCGAATTTGCTGTGGTGTGGTTTTTTAAAGAAGTTTTAGATTAATTATATAAATGACAATGAAATATACTCTATAGGTTACCTTACGCATATCGCTCCATTAGAACAAACAATTAAAGTAGGATTCTTAACTAGAGATTACTTAAATACTATAAGAAAAGTTTAAAGGCTCATAATGAGAGAAAATGAATTAAATTTACATTGTCCTATACAGGTCCGTCGCTTAGCGCACGGTGGGTAATAATTGATTTTAAAAAAATGACAAATGTGCAAATGGTATAGATTTCAAGAAAGGCTGATTCAATTTAACAAGGTCTTTAAACACATTGGGTTACTATTCAGACGGTTTTTACATTTTTTTTTTTTGTGTGGTCTATGACCGACATGTGCGAGGTAGGGTATTTACGTGACTATATGACAACGACTAATTTTCAGCAGTCTAGGCAGTTCCCTCTCAAGACGCTGTGTATAGCTTTTAGGGGTTTTTCTATTTCCTTTCTCTGTTTCTCCTTCAGCGCCTTAAGTCACTGTATGTGAACCTGGTGGCGTTTTTCCCCCCTCTGATGAGGCAACTCCAGCCACGAAATTCCGAGGCCTTGGCTCTCTCAGCTCTAGTAATGAATATTCGATTTCTCGTTCCGCCTGGGACTGTGAAACAAAGTTTTATTTTAATGGGTCTGAGAATTATAACCTCACTCAAATATGTAATATCATCTTTAAACTCTCGCTTTGAATCGACGAACTTAAAGGCCGTAGCGGGCACTGTCCCACTATTTCTAGAACCTTCACAAGTATTGGCTAGATAGCCTGGTAACGATTTTATTTTTAAACACGTGGTATTACGATTTGAAATTTCTTAACAAGAACAAAATATATTGTGTAACTTATCTCTTCGGCAGACCAGAATAGAATGAAATCGAAACTTAAACACGCGTCTTGGGCAAAAAAAAAAAAGAATTCGAGAACAGAGCTTTCTAACGGGTCTTTACCCAAACGTTGCGATGTGGCGTCTTTTCATTGGACGATGCGCATGCATCAGTCAACTGTACTCAAAACTAAAACTTAACCCTGCCATTAAGTTGACCATGATCTTATCAGAGTGACCGTCCTCCGATTTTATGATTGTATAACCGCGGGTGATTTAAAAAAAAATAAAAATCTTCGTTTGAAAGTTAAATATTTTAGAGAGAAAATCCGGTCACTACAACTCCATTTGCTTATTATACCATGCGGTTAAAATTTTATTATGTTATAAAGTCGCCAGAATGTATTTAACATTAGAGGGCGCTTTTCGGACCATATAAAGTAAATATATTTTTGGTCTGACAACAGCCGCTACCCTTTATGCTCCATTAATTCGAAAAACAAAATGATTTTATTCCTTGATGTTGCTTTAATATCGTAATATCCATCAATACATTGAAATAGGACTTCAAATAACCAAATTATAAGGGCGGAGACGGCCGTTGATTGGTGCATGGTATACCGAAAACCAGGTTAGGAGCACGGGTTGTAAATCTCGGATGCAGCCGATTTGGATTAAATTTTATTGGATTAAAACGTAATATCTGTCAGTTTAGGATACGTTTAAATATATCAGCCTAAGATTGTACTCCGTTCTTTCGCAAATATTAGAACTTTTAGATAAAATGTTTAATTATAGTTATAGTAACAAAAAAACTTGCGAACTTAGGTACAGCCGAAGTTACCCCCGACTATCTGACGTCTGTTCGTCCGTCGGGATCAAGCTAAACTCCTCCTAGAACATAAGAGCTACAGAGTTGAAATTTTTACATGTAGGCTTGTATATACTGCTCAGTTTGTATATCTCTGATTCAGCCGGATCGGAGTACTATATCAGAAATTCTAAGCTGTAGTCATAAAATCAAACATTTGTAAGCTTAATATACCTCCGTATGACTGGGCCAAAATTGATCGAGATCGTGTGACTATATCATAGAGCTCCCATAGTAACGATCGGTGTTAAACAGTGACTTTGGTCAATAACTTCGTTATTATACCATACACCCATAGGGTAAAATGGTATATTAAAGTCGCCAAAATGTATGTAACAGGCAGAAGGAAGCTTTTCCGACCCCATAAAGTATATATATTCTTGATCAGCATCAACAGCCGAGACGATCTAGCCATGTCCGTCTGTCCGTCCGTCCGCCCGTCCGTCCGTCTGTATGAACACGCAGCGCTCGGAGACTATAAGAGCTAGAGCCACCAAATTTGGTACCGCACCGGCAAATTAAATAAAACCGATTTTTTTCAAAGGCTATGTAAGTCCACAAAATTTGGTATGGATACTTGCTTAGTAAATGCGCACATTTTGTATTTGTAAAAACTTAGCCACGCCCCCTACCGCCCCCGCAAATTAAATAAAAGCGATATTCTCAAAAATTATTTTACCTAGAGACACTATAGTTGGAATGCTTAGTAAATTTGCTTATTAAATTCTCACATTTCTTATGTGTAAAGATTTTGCCACGCCTCTTTCCGCCACCGTAATTTGAAAAAAAAAACGATTATACTCCTTTTTATACCTTGTGCAATCAAATTTAGCACACTTAAAATTGATACTAATATCAAGCAAAACACCAAATTTGATCAAAATCGGACTAAAAATAGCCAAGTTATGCATATAAACGTTTTTCCATATGGCCGGAAGTGGCCGTTGGCTGGTGGGGGCGCTAGCGTGCTCGAATGCTTGAGTGAGCGAAATACTAAGATATGCTTCTAAAAAGCATGCAAACAGATTTTTTTAAAAATACGAAAATGCATTGGTTATTATAAATTTAAAATATTTGTTTTACTGGTGTATGGTATACCTAAGTCGGCTATACGACTTACTTTATTATACAAAACTTTTTTCCACTTTGACGGCCATACGTAAGGAAAGAGTAACAAAAAACTTGCAAGGGTATAAATTAACACTTTCTTTGTTCTCCGTAGGAAAGAAATAAAATTTATTTAAAAATCTTTATTAGTTTTACGTTCACAAATCTTTTATTTTACTGGAAGACTTTAAGACAACTACTATGAACAAAGATCGCGGAGTTTCAACGAAGTTACAAGTTGTACTCAGGAAGAAGACTGATTTGGGGTAGATCGATTATGTTTGGATGAAGCCTCTGGTATTGGGCGTCGTTGGTGACAGCGACGTCTGCTGAGTCCAAAAGTCCAACGCTGGCGTGGGATCTGATTATCGTTGAATTGATTTAGGCGACTTGAAGTCTGGTGTACCGAACTTGATCTGTTTATTGCCGAATTGTAGAATTGGGCGACTTGCTGTCTGATGTACCGTACTCGACACCATTCCCTTAGGAATGTTCAGTCTGGTGGTTATTGTTAGTGCCGATGGCCATTATGACGACTATTATGACTATTATGTAAGATTGTAAGATGAGTGTGGGCGAGGTGATAAAATATTTATAAGTTTATAGCATGCCTGGTCTTAACTTATACAAACTTCGGTGCCTACGATGTTAGCCTCTGCCCTCTGGCCTCTAACTTTAACCTAGAAACCTATTTTTAAAAAATTTTTTGAAATCGATTATAAGGTTTTAAAATTCTAGCTTATTACGAATTCAAAACATGATCAAGATATTTAGCTTCTAATATGTACATATGTATTCAACAAAATGTTTGCATCATGTATTTGGGCCGTTCTTAAAAATTTTAAAATTGCAGACACCCGTATCTAACTTCGGCCATGACGTTTTACAAAAAAAATATCAAAGAAGCTAACATCGGCTGTGCCGAAGTTTATATACCCTTGCAGTCCATGGCCATAATATTTTTACATGTTCCAAACTCTTTTTCTGTATCTCAATTCATTAATGCACAGAACCTTTCAAATATCATTTCAATTTCTTCTTCTTCTTCCCCATCCCCTTTTACACGCATGCCGCGACTCGCACGCATACACATATACATAGTTTATGTAGCGTTGCGTCTGTATGTGTGCATGCATGTGCTCTGTTGATTTGATGATGACGTAGTAGGCAGCAAGTTGAACCGATTTATATCGGCTGTAACTTGTGTTCTATTTATCCGATTAGATTCAAATTTTGGGATCTGAGATTTTATATGAAATACTATCATATTGGCGATATCATATCATGGCGATACTCCAATTTTTGCAATTTTTGCAAAAATGTTTCCTCCAAAGCTATATGATATAGTGGTCCGATTCTCCCAATTTTCATACTTTATTTTTCCCAGGTAATAAAAAGCCCCCAAAAAAAATTTCATCCCGATAGCTCTTAAGATGGCTGAGTAAAACGCATACGCACAGACGGACATGGCTATATCAACTCAGCTTCTCATGCTGATCAAGAATATATATACTTTATATGGTCGGAAACGTCTCCTTCTGTGCGTTACAAACATCTGACCAATTTTATAATACCCTCTGCAAGGGTATAAAAATCCAATTTTTGCGCATAAAATAATTATGTTATTCAGAAAAATCACTAATCGTGATTTACAATGTAGGAATTCGCGTTAATCCGGACGAAGAATTGAAGATTTGGCCGGTAAGAGCGTAAGCCCTTCCTTAGACATATTAAGTATTCTCAAGAATGCCCAGACATCAAACTGTAATGAACTGATGAGGACAGCCAAATGACCTATCAAATTGGAACACAATGACCCCAGACTTTATCTATACTGAATTCTAGCACATCTTTTAAAAAAGTGATTCGTAGTTTTAATAAGTACGTTGAAAACACTTTAAGAATGCATCCATTATAAGGTTTACTATAATTAGGTGAGAATAAGCAGTCCAATTTATGTTTTTCAAGATAGATCCACAGGTAGGTATTAAACCAGTTATCAATTGTTATGTACTGGATTCTACCAAAATGTACATAAGTGGCTTTCGACCTGCTGGTTTCTCTAAATATTGTTGTGACTGTATACTTATAATATGTCCTCAAGTGGAAGATAATAGCCGGCGAGTTTTGAAGTTGTCTTAAGGTTTTCCATGCTACTGCAAATATTAGCAGAGGACTCTTCAATCTCGAAAACTCATTTAGACCGAGACAAACAAGCTGGTACGGTAGATGAGAGGTGGTAGTGTCGACTAGAGGTGGGCATGGGCCGAAATTTTGGACCCAACCTGACCCAGCCCATGGGCCGAAGCAGGAAATTTTACCCGCACCCGAGAGCTAAAAAAATTTTGCAACCCTAACACAACACGCCCGACCGAAAAAATTTTTAATAAAAAATACTATTTTTTTTACTTATGCGAAACAGTACTTACATTAAATATATTTATTAAGTAATAGTAGAAATGAAAATACAATTTTTTTTTGTCCTAATCAGCACTTACATACATTAAATATATTTACTAAGTAATAGTATGAATGAAGAAAAATTACTCTTTCTTCAAAGCAGCACTAAAATTACATATTTTTATACAAAAAAATATTTAAATATTTCACAATTGCGTTTTCATATTTCCAAAATAATTGTCGGGATGAGGAACCTAACCCATACCCGCCCGCACCCAACCCGAAAATAGATTTTTCAGCCCATACCCACGGGTATTCGAGGGTACCCACGGGTACCCGATAAAAGCCCAGCCCATGCCCACCTCTAGTGTCGACCACATCGGGCCACCTAGTGAAAAACGTTTAGACTAATAACTGGTCCATTTTAAAATCAGATTTTAATAAAATTGTATTTTGTTAAATTTTTAGGAATAAGCCATGCTTGATTGCAAAATTTTAAGAAAGCCTCAAGAATAATTAAATCAAACATGTGATAAACAGGAACATGGAATTGTAGTTTTTGTTATCCCATATTTTATAAGAGTTTTGATTTAATATTAGCTGCATGCTTTTTAAAATGTATACCGATATGGGTCATTCTTGCTTCAAAATTAATGTTTGTCAAAAGTGCTGGGTGTTCGTGGTGCTGTAATATTTAAGGTCAAAGTCAGAAAATATTTCCAAGCATGTTTTTCCTTTGAAAATGGATCGAAACCCGGTTTTTTTCAATCACAAATGGAATTTTTCATTGTTGAAAATAAAAAATTTTTTTAATTTTTTTTTAGTTAATTTTGAAAATTTGCTATTGATGGCTGATTTTCTTCAAAATAATTTTCAATATTTACATCAGTATCTAATAAACTCAACATTTCGGGACTATAGTTGCTATTTTCCAAATCCTTTCGTGATCGCACGTGTCTCAGGGATGCAATAAGTGGGTCCGAAGAGGCTGCTAGCATGTTAAAAAGGTCTTCATTTTGTCTAACACGAGAAGTTTTTAATGTATTAGTGTATCTGAACCTTTTGTAGTCCTTGTTTTTACATTCCTGTGCTTCTTCGGATAGCTATCCAAGTGGTAAACACTGATATTCTATTAAATCCTTTCCGTGCCAATTAGGTAAACGGAAATAAAAACGACCAACCCACAAATAGGACAAACTTTCCATCAACTTAAATAACATTTACCTGTCTTGTTATTTTTTCCAAAGCAGGTAATTAGCAATTTATCATTGTAGAAAGGCATATATGTAAACAGTTTGTATTTGCAAAATAGCATTACGCAATGTTATCATTTAAAATTTAAATTTTAAATCAAGGATGGGCACGTAGTGGCTCTTTTGGCTCCCGTGGCTCTTTACCGGCAGAGGCTGGGCAGAGAAAAAGGTCATTTTTTGGTCTCGACGCACACAAAAATTTGTGTGTCTCGAGTTTTATGACGGGTTATAAATGACCTTTTCTGGGTCGAGCGAGCGATCGTCGTCGAACTTGTTGGCAGAGGGACGGCCAAGTCCCGAATTTCGCGGGGAGGGAGAAAAAGGGTCGCGATCTCGAGCACTCGACAAAACCAACCCTTATTTTCTAACCCATTCCTCTGTGCCTTCCTCCCTCTACCAATAAGTTGCGAGATCGCGACCCTTTTTCCCCCTCCCCGCGAAATTCGATTTTTGGCCGTCCCTCTGTCCACAAGTTGCGAGCTCGAGATCGCGACCCTAGTCCGGTATTGATACTCGTTGAGTCTTGCTAATTTTATTCCATCAAAGTTAAAAAATGTCAATATTTAGTACATTTTTTAAACGCTTCAAGTTCAATAACTATTTAAGTAATTATTAAAATTTATGAAACATGCTATTAATAAAGAACATACTTTTCAGATAAAACCAAAAAATCCAAGATCGATTGTTGAAATAGCCCAATATTCAGTTTTAAAGTTGCGATTTTTTTTAAAAATTATCATTTTTTCCTTTTCACTAAAAATGTCTCAACTTTGGGCGCCTCTAGCACCCATGAATCTCAACCGATTTCAAAAATTTTTCGGATTCATAATCTCTGAAGTATTTCCTATCGATTGCATATATAATTTTTGCCAACACGATCATGAAAAAACGTATTTTTGCAACGCTATCCGAGCAGAGGCCCAACTGTGCGTTGTCAGGAACTCATCGATTGCTGCTGGTATTTAAAATAAATGCTATAAAACAAAATATTAGATTTAGTTGAGTAAGATGAACTCAAAAAATCATTTTTTAATTAAATTACTACTATAATTATTGTTTGGACGTTGACGTTAGCGTACAATACGAAGTACGTACAAGCGGCTCATACTACACCAGAACATAGCCTGTTTCGCGCAAGCCCAAGCGAGAGCTCTCCACATCCCGCCCGACCGACCGTGGGGCGCAGCCGTATATCGGACGGCAATTTTTAAAAAATCATTAAAAAATTAGAAAAACCCTACAAACAAACTGAATCTAATCTTTGTATCTTGTTATTCGAAATATTTGAAACAAAAGTTTAATTTTTAATGTTTAACATGTCGGAAAATGAATACACGCACCACAGCTGTATAATGACTACAACTTGTGTTCTTATTATCCGATGTTATGTAAAAACTACTATTTTAGTATTTTACTATTTTGATAAAGATAGTCCCACTCCTTCACTGATTTACCGGATGACACTTAATGATATAGTTGCCCGAACCTGACGATTTTCGTGCTTCAACTCACCCAGGTCAAAATATGTAGCTTACATACCAAGTTTCATCATATAGATTGTATTATTTTCAGTAAATAACAAAAATTTTGAAATTTCATTACAAAAATGTACATAAATATAAATTCGAGGAGAAATTGTGTTTTTGAATTATGGTGGCGGAAGGGGCGTGCCAAAGGGGTGAAAACAATCTTAATTCGCGTGCATAGCTCTTACTCTTATAGTTTCACATAAAGAACTGGTGATAATGATCAAGATTATATACATATACTTTACGGGGTCGGAAAAGCATTTTGCTGCCTGTTACATGTATGTATTATGTATGGTGTAAAAATCATCTTGCTGATCTTATCAAACATCATACCATACAAATTCTTTGTAATCTACCTACCAAAGCAAAATAAGTAGAATTCATTTTATCATATATACAGGATATACATATATACATATGTAGATTACACACGAAAGATAGTAGATCCTAATCCCATGAAAGATTAGCTCACTAGTAGGCGAAGACGTACAAGCCATATATTTTGTTGTATGCGTCTCTTTATACACAAGAGCAAAAAAAGGATACATGATAGGCTTTATTTTTTGCATGTTCTGATTAGTATCTGCTGCCAAATAGTTAAGACTAGCATTATGCCAGTAACTGCTGTTAATTGAACAAATTATTGAAACAGATTTCCAACTATCAGAACAACATTTGCCAACTTTATTTTGTTATAGATTGCCTCAATGAGATAGAAATAAATCCCAATGCATGGATAAATATTTACCCTCACAATATGTGTGGGTACTTAGTTATTTATGAGTAAAATTCAAAGAAAATGCAATCATTCTACCCCGGAGACCTTTTCACTACCACACGAATGTTTAATATATGTGTGTGGGGCGCCCAATTAGTTACATTTAGCCCTTGAATGAATCATGTTGATATTTGGCCACAAATTTCCATTCGAGTTTGTAATCAGGGCAAGTCACTCTAATAGGTTTATTCGAGGCATATTAGTAGAAAATCGACTTAGAATTAACGGGACAATAGGATGTCTAGATCATCTATAAGGTATCGATAGATTAACCTAAGTCAATAACTCAGGCGAGTCTATTTCGCCATTTCAAAATTTGTGTATAAAAACCACTAAGCATAATTGTACCGGGGCGAACTTCGACTCCGCCGAACTTTGTATACCCTTGCAAGTTTTTTTTGTTAATCTTTCCCTTCCTTTAGCCGTTAACGTGAAAAAGGTTTTATTTGAAAAGTTTAAAGTTTGCGAAAGAACAGCCAACAAGCTTAGGCTCTTATCATATATTTATATGACAGCTTTATAATATAGTTTCCGATTTTAATCAAATTTGGCACAGTCATGAACACAATCATTACACTTCATTAAAATATTAAATCTTTGGACAATCGTGTTGAAAATAACGAAGATTTTAATTTTGATAGAGTCACCCTATCTCAATCAAATTTGGCACTGTCATTTGGAGGTACATACATATGTATATGAGACTCACAAATATATAATTTTATTTATTAAACCCTTGCAAAAAGGCTATATTAATTATCCCCTTGCAAAAAGGGTATATTAATTTTGGTCAGCAGTGTGCAACGCATAGAACAAAGCATCTCCGACCATATAAAGTATATATATTCTTGATCAGCACGACGAGACGAGTTCATATAGCCATGTCCGTCCGTCTGGATCAACACAAACTCCTCCTAGACCGTAAGAGCTACAGAGTTGAAATTTTGCATGTAGGCTTCTATATACTGTAGGCGTTGTATATCTCGGATTCAGCCGGATCGGAACACTATATCGTATAGCTCCCATACAAACGGCAAAGTCACATGCAGTGACTTTTCTCAATAACTTCGTTATTTTCTGAGCTACTGTCGTGAAATTTAATATTGGTGAGTTTATTACACTTGTAAACTACTGTGCCAAATTTGATCAAGATCGGGTGACTATTTCGTATTGTTCCCAGAGGAACGATCGGCCGAAAACAGTGATTTGTATCAATAACTTCGTTACTTCTCACGCAATTGGCATAAAAATGAATATTTATCAGTTTAATATACTTATTAATGACTATGCCAAGTTTTATTAAGATCGGGTAACTATATCACATATCACAGTCTGTAGGGTGAAATGGTATATTAAAGTCGCCAAAATGTATGTAACAGGCAGAAGGAAGCTTTTCCGACCCCATAAAGTATACATATTCTTGATCAGCATCAACAGCCGAGACGATCTAGCCGTGTCCGTCTGTCCGTCCGTCCGTCCGTCTGTATGAACACCTAGATCTCGAAAACTATAGGAGCTAGAGCCACCAAATTTGGTATGTAGACTCGTGTAGTATGTAGAGTGAACAAGTTTATTTCAAATTTCTGCCACGCCCCCTACCGCCCCCGCAAATTATATAAAACCGATTTTCTCAAACACTATAGCAACTAGAGACACAAAATTTGGTATGTATATTTGCTTAGTAAATGCGCACATTTTGTATTTGTAAAAATTTTGCCACGCCCCCGCAAATTAAATAGATTTTTTCAAAAACTATTCTAGCTAGAGACACCATAGTTGCTATGTATATTTGCTTAGTAATTGCGCACATTTTTAATATGTAAAGATTTTGCCACGCCCCTTTCCGCCACCGTAATTTCAAAAAACTCGATTATCTCCCGTAATTTTCTACCTTGTGCAATCAAATTTAGCACACTTAAATTCGATACTAATATCCAGCAAAACACCAAATCGAAATAAAAATAGTCAAGTTATGCATATAAACGTTTTTCCATATGGCCGGAAGTGGCCGTTGGCTGGTGGGGGCGCTCGGGTGCTCGTATGCTTGAATGAGCGAAATACTAAGATATGCTTGTAAAAAGCATGTGAACAGTTTTTTTTTAAATACGAAAATGCATTGGTTATTATAAATTTAAAATATTTGTTTTACTGGTGTATGGTATATCCAAGTCGGCGAGACGACTTACTTACTTCATTTTTATACCATACACCCATAGGGTGAAAATGGTATATTAAAGTCGCTAAAATGTATGTAACAGGCAGAAGGAAGCTTTTCCGACCCCATAAAGTATATATATTCTTGATCAGCATCAACAGCCGAGACGATCTAGCCATGTCCGTCTGTCCGTCCGTCCGTCCGTCCGTCCGTCCGTCCGTCCGTCCGTCCGTCCGTCTGTATGAACGCCTAGATCTCGGAGACTATAAGAGCTAGAGCCACCAAATTTGGTATGTAGACTCGTGTCATATGTACGCTTATCGAGTTTGTTTCAAATGTTTGCCACGCCCCCTACCGCCCCCGCAAATGATATAAAACCGATTTTCTCAAACACCATAGCAACTAGAGACACAAAATTTGGTATGTATATTCGCTTAGTAAACGCGCACATTTTGTATTTGTAAAATTTTTGCCACGCCCCCTACCGCCCCCGCAAATTAAATAAAACCGATTTTCTCAAAAACTATTCTAGCTAGAGACACAAAATTTGGTATGAATATTTGCTTAGTAATTGCGCACATTTTTGATGTGTAAAGATTTTGCCACGCCTCTTTCCGCCCCCCGTAATTTGAAAAAACTCGATTATCTCCCGTAATTTTCAACCTTGTGCAATCAAATTTAGCACACTTAAATTTGATACTAATATCCAGCAAAATACCAAATTTGATCAAAATCGGAATAAAAATAGCCAAGTTATGCATATGAACGTTTTTCCATATGGCCGGAGTTGGCCGTTGGCTGGTGGGGGCGCTAGGGTGCTCGAATGCTTGAGTGAGCGAAATACTAAGATATGCTTCTAAAAAGCATGCAAACAGATTTTTTTTAAAATACGATAATGCATTGGTTATTATAACTTTAAAATATTTGTTTTACTGGTGTATGGTATATCCAAGTCGGCGAGACGACTTACTTACTTCATTTTTATTTCCAAACGACAAAAAAGGTATGTGCACAGATCTCTTACGTTTAGTATTGCCAAAAATATTAAAGTGCTTAGGATTAGTATTGACAAAAATATTTAACTCTGGGTATTATAGTCTACTAGTATTTCTATGTACTTATTCGGACGGACGGACATACCTAGATCGACTCGGCTGCTGAACAAGAATATATATAATTTAAGGGGTCATATTTACATTTTAGCGACTTTAAGGTACAATTTCACCCCATGGGTGCATGGTACAAAATTGTGATTTTTACTTTCATCATCAGGAAAAGTATATGCCTTATAATGAACAAAGGCGGTACCACCCATTATTAATTTGTTTAAAAAATATCAAAGAAGCTAACATCGGCTGTGCCGAAGTTTATATACCCTTGCAGTCCATGGCCATAATATTTTTTCATGTTCCAAACTCTTTTTCTGTATCTCAATTCATTAATGCACAGAACCTTTCAAATATCATTTCAATTTCTTCTTCTTCTTCCCCATCCCCTTTTACACGCATGCCACGACTCGCACGCATACACATATACATAGTTTATGTAGCGTTGCGTCTGTATGTGTGCATGCGTGTGCTCTGTTAATTTGATGATGACGTAGCACTATGGGTTGTGGAGCCATTTTTTGAGCACTTTATTCAAAAATGTATGTTAAACAATAATTTTTAGTCTCATTGCATTGCGTTAGGTAATAAAGATATTTTGCAACTATTTTTAGAGAAAATGGGCGTGGCATCTCGCCTCCACGGTCAAAAAACCGTATTTTGCCCGAGAAAGTATGCTACGTAATCTGCAAAAAAAATATTGTTATATAATGTTAAATGTTTTGGTGCAAAAAAAAAATATCAAAGAAGCTAACTTCGGCTATGCCGAAGTTTATATACCCTTGCAGTATACTTGGCAATAATATTTTTCCTTTTTGAAATTTCTTTCCCTGCAACTCAATTCATCAATACACAAACAAAATATTATTTCTCTTTTTACCACAAGTTTTTCTTCTTCCATCATTTTCTAAGCAAAGCACGGCACGCATACACATACAGTTCATGTAGCGTTGCGTCTGTGTGTGTATGCGTGTGCTCTGTTGATTTGATGATGGCAGTAGTAGGCAGCAAGCAGCGCTGCCGGCAGCGTTTGAACCGATTTATATTGACTGTAACTTGTGTTCTATTTATCGGATCAGATTCAAATTTTGGGATCTGAGATTTTATATCTATTACTATCATATTGGTAAATTTCATGGGGATACTCCAATTTTTGCAAAAATGTTTCTTCTAGAGCTATATGATATAGTGGTCCGATCCCAAAGATTTTCATACTTTATCTCACCCGGGTAAAAAAAAGCTCCCAAAAAAAATTTCATCCCGATAGCTCTTAAGATGGCTGAGTAAAACGCGTACGCACCGACGGACAGACGGACATGGCTATATCGACTTAGCTTCTCATGCTGATCAAGAATATATATACTTTATGGGGTCGGAAACGTCTCCTTCTGTGCGTTACAAACATCTGACCAATTTTATAATACCCTCTGCAAGGGTATACAAATATTATATTTTATATTATGCATAATTTTAAATTTCGAAGAGAAAATGTGCATATGTCTATTAAATTCTTTTTACATACCTCATGGCATATGCTGTCCCGCTCACTCTGGCAAATACACAAATACAAATAAATAAAGCTAAGTAGTCAGCTAAATCTGATATCGTTAGTCGAAAATTTGAGGGAGGCAAAAAAACAAATACTTTTGTTGAAACTGCAGGGGCGGAAGGAGGCGTGGCAATAATTTGAAATAAACTTAAGCGCTCTATATACTACACTAGCCGACATGGTGTTTGTAACTCTTATAGATCTACATAGGTGCTTATATATACAGAAGGACGGACAGGCTTAGAGTTAGTATGCCAGGTCCATAAAAAGATTCTAGAAATCCGCTCCATACAGCCGAAATTATTTCGAATCGGTTAGAATCCTTTGGAGGATGTATTATTTTATAAACACACTTGTCAGTCTTAAAACGATTCACAAATGTCTGGTCGGTGTCAACCGTCCAAGTTCAATTGCTACCAAACGAGACAATCCATGCAGACATTAACAGTAAGACACTAGAACTCCTTCCGATAACCAAACAATAGAGGTTGGCATCGGTGATGCCAAGAACCCCTAAAGTAGGAATAAGAGATGACTGCACAAATGACTGTAAGGCTGCTCCTTGTTTACCTATGTGTCGCCTAATAAACGCCCAAGGGCCGGGTAAAATTATTCCCAGATATGAATGTAAAGAGAAAATGCCAATCTGCCTGCCTCAAAGCAAACCGAAATAGTGGTTGACCATTGAAACCCAAAAATACGAAGAGGGATTTCTATTGATCCTCTCAATTGTCACTGACGTTTATAGTTATGTGTTTTTCTATTTTTGTATGTGTTTAAAACGAAACAGGAAACCTAATCCCCAACAACAACATTGTTTTGTACTTTGAGCTCTCCTTTAAAGTAATCTTTACGTATGAAATTTGTTATCAATAGCACTCAATCTATAAGAATGTTGTTACATACATACATATGTTTAGGCGAAATTGAAATACCATTGTTTTGAATGCATTGGTAAATGCTTAGGGGTAATGAAAATCACCAAAAATGGCAGTAAAGGGAAATCAATGTCGATTCTTAAGAAACCAAGGGCACATATCTCAAAGATAAAAATAATTATATGTGTTTTTCTAACAAATCCATGAAATGAACTAATATAAATAAAATGCTGCAATTATCCGAAACCCATTTTGAAGTGTTCAACTAATAAGTAGAACAATTCCACAGGTTCTGATCCTTTGTTTCAAATGATCGTTTCGTTTTAATATTATTATTATTAATAAGATACACACTGCGCGTAATCAGGTTAGCGCCCTCCCCTCATTTTTACCGTAAATGTTGAATATTTTCCAAACCGTTGGAATAAAATTCAGTAATTTAAGAAGCTTAACAAAAGCCAAAAATCTTTCACTCGTTGCAGAGGACGGACGTGTTTTTTTTGCGCTTATCAACTTTTATTTTTTTCTCGCGATTAAATACTTTTTCATAACTTTTAAATTTATTACCGGTTAAATTAATTAATAATAATTTCAGCATCCGAATTTTATTTTCATTTTGCGAATACTTGCTGTCGCTTTTGTTTAAATTTAAATAAAATCAAAACATACAACAATACTCGCATTAGCGGTGTTGTTGTTTTGCTTATCTCTTTTGCTTTTGTGTCTTTACCGTTTTTAACTAACTCTCGCGCTCTTGCGTACAAATTGTTGTTGCATGTGTTCAATTTGACGCGCTCTCCCGCTCTTTCCTATTCTTGATTGATTTGCGCTCTCGTCTTTTGCCTACCCGCGACTCTGTGATACGTGTTTTTGTTTTTGTGCTTTCATCTCTTTTATTTCTTTAGTTGTGAAGGCTTACTCTGCACATTAACCCTTGTGTCAGAACTGGTCAGTATATTCTTATTCACAGATTTTTTTACCTTTAGAATTTCTATTTTTTATTTTTTGTATTTCCTTTTAATTAAATTAAACTTTTTGATAAAATGGTTGTCTGCTCAAAAAATAATTGTATAGTTGCCACTAATGCGGTTGACTCCCATGATTATATTCTTTGTTGGTTGTGTGACAATGCGGTTCACGTTAAGTGTGCAGGTTACACAGGCAGAATCAAGGAGTCTATTGCTAAAGGTGGTGGCTTAAAATATGGATGTGATGCTTGCCGGGAGGTCGAGAATGAGATGCGCTCTTTCATGAGGCGGACTAGAGATAGTTTTGACACCTTAAGGGCAGGTTTTAATAAACTCCAAGCGGAGTTTACTGCGGTGGAGACTCAGTTCAGAAGTTTATCGCTTATGAATGAGTCTCCGAAACGTAAAAGGACCAGTCCTTGGGGTGTTTCTGTATCTGTAGATCCGCCAGCATCTCTTATCGTCCCCGACCGGTCTCATGCACCGTCCACTCCTAATGTACAGCAATTGATATCGTTTAAGAGCCCGGTTGTGAATGCTATTAGTAAGGAATTACCGATATCACCTGGGAATGATCTCTTAAAAACGTTGCCTATTGTAGTGTCCGATAAGTCCGGGCAATTACCCATTCCAATGGAAATTGCCGATAGTTCTAAAAGTATCGAGGGCCCCGTAAACAAGTTGACTGCTGCAGTGGGTGACTTGTCCAACGTTACTGCTGCGGCTGACGCTTCGGGACCGCGGCCTCTCGTTGGCATACCACCAAAGAAACATATATTTGTTTCTAGGCTAGACCCTGTTGTCACATCTGATGATGTAATAGCCTATATTCGGAAGAAAGTTAACGTCTCGAATATTGCGGTGGAGAAGTTTAAATTTTCTTATTCTCGGGACATTTCGTCCTTTAAAATTAGTGTTTCTGCCAATATCTTCGACACCATATGTCGAGAAGATTTTTGGCCGAAACATATTATAGTTAAGGAATATACTGTAAAAAGAAAAATCGGCAACCGATTCGCCTGCCAACAATAACAACTAATACTATTCCTGCCACATCAGCATCTGCTGGTGTGTCAAAAAACTAGCTTCGTCCCTTAACCTGGGTTACCAGAACGTTAGAGGACTGAAATCTAAACTTCCTAATCTCTATGTAGATAGTCTTTCTTTTGAGCATAACATTCTAGCTTTTACAGAGACGTGGCTTAAACCTGATATTGCTGATTCATCGGTTTTTCCCACAAATTTTTCTATATTCAGACGTGACCGGATTTCTCGCATAGGTGGTGGCGTTCTGATAGCTGTTGATGCTGCTTTATCATCTGAAATGCTTCAATTTTCTAGTACCCAGGAGATTGAGTTTGTCGGTGTTAAAGTAAATTTTAAATCTTTTAATGCTTTTATTACTTGTTCCTATATTCCACCTTTGTCAGACATGGTGGTATATTCAAATCATTTAGAGGCAATTCAGTTTGTCTCCTCTTTGGTTTCCAGTCAAGACATGCTCATAGTTTTAGGTGATTTTAATTTACCCGCTTTAGCATGGTCACCAACAGATGAATGTACCATGTTGCTGCCCTCTTTGTCACATGACTTTATTGATGGCCTTCTAGGCTTATCTTTATCCCAAGTCAATCCTATCTTAAATTCTAATGGAAAATCGTTAGATCTCATTTTTGTATTGGATTCTTCTTATTGTGAGGTTTCTAGGATCGAACCATTTGTTCTTCCAGAAGACAAATTTCATCCTACATTAAATTTAAAAATTGATCTGCCCTTGCTTTCACCATTACTTGGTTCAAATGAGTTACCTCTAACTAGGTGCTTTCGTAAGACTGACTTTGCCAGCCTTAATGAAAACATTGCTACTACCGATTGGTCTTATCTGTACAATTGTAGAGATATGAACTCAGCTGTTCGTTTTTTCTATGATACTCTGAATTCACTCTTTGATATTTGTGTGCCTCTTGGTAGGCTGGAGCGGCTTAACAAACCTCCCTGGTTCTCTCGTGAGCTGTGCAATTTGAAAAATGTGAAGACACGATATTATAAGAAGTTTCAAAAAACACGTCGTTCATCAGACTATGCTCTGTATACAGTCGCTCGTTCAAAATTCATGATGCTTAATACACAATGCTATAAGAATTATCTTCAGCGGTGTAAGCTTCAGTTTTCTTCTGACCCTAAACAATTTTATAATTTTGTTAATTCTAAACGTAAGACCTCTGTGCACCCATCTTTTTTGTCTTTTCAAAATAAAAAAGCGAGCACTGATCAGGCAATTGCCGATATGTTTGCGAGTTTTTTCAAAACAACTTATTCCTCAACGGAATATCGAGCAAGTCCGTATCCTTATCATTTAGAAAAGGCTAATTGCATTTTCAATCCAGTGATTGATGAAGGTTCTATTCTTAGCGAACTTAAATTAGTTAAACCCGTTTATTCTCCGGGGCCAGATGGTCTTCCTGGATGTGTACTCAGGTTCTGTGCAAATGCATTATGTAAACCCATTTTAAAATTGTTTCTATTGTCTGTCGAATCTTCCTCTTTTCCATCTATTTGGAAGGAGTCGTATATCATTCCTCTGCATAAAAATGGCAAAAAGTCCGAAGCCACTAACTATAGGGGTATCTCAAAATTGTCCGCTATTCCGAAAGCCTTTGAGAAAATTATAACTTCTCAATTGCAACATTTTTGCAGCTCTATTATTTCGCCATCCCAACATGGGTTTGTGAAACGTAGATCTACAACCACTAACCTTTTAGAATTTACATCAATAATTATCAAGGGGTTCAAAAATGGTAAACAAACTGATGTCATATACACTGACTTCAGCAAAGCCTTTGATTCCGTTAATCATGCCCTATTACTTTCGAAGCTGAGCGACATTGGGTTTCCACCCCTTTTCCTATCTTGGGTTCGAGAATATTTAACAAATAGAAAACAGAAGGTACTTTTTAAGTCTTCTTTTTCCGTTTCCATTCCTGTGACTTCTGGTGTACCTCAAGGTAGTCATCTGGGCCCTCTGCTTTTCACACTATTCATTAACGATCTTCCATCAGTCATTGTTCATTCGCGTGTGCTTATGTATGCTGACGATGTCAAGCTTTGTCTTACGTATAAAGATACAGATTCATTTAGTCGGCTACAAGCTGATCTTAAAAACTTTCAATCCTGGTGCCAGTTTAATCTACTAAATCTTAACACTACCAAATGTAAGGTAATGACTTTTTTCGTAACTCTCCTCAACTGGTCACTTATTTTCTAAACAATAGCCCTTTAGAACGTCTAAATAATATGAATGATTTGGGCGTACTTATGGACCATAAGTTAAATTTTAACACCCATATTTCCACCACGGTCTCAAAGGCCATGAGTGTCCTGGGTTTCATTAAAAGATGGTCAAAAGAATTCGATGACCCCTATACAACTAAAGTTCTTTTTACTTCGCTTGTCCGTCCTATTTTAGAGTATGGATCTTGCATTTGGTCACCTCAATATGAGTCGCACCAGATTAGACTTGAATCCGTTCAAAAGCAGTTCTTGCTATTTGCTCTACGTGGCTTAAGCTGGGATCGCAATGTCAATTTGCCTTCGTATTCTAGTAGACTTCTCTTGATTAACCTTCCTTCCCTAACTAACCGTAGAACCATGCTTGGTGCAATTTTCATGCACAAGCTCCTAATTGGTGATATCGACTCGCCTGAGTTATTAGCTCAGGTAAATCTGTCGGTACCATGTAGACGGAGTAGACATCCTTTGATACCATTATCCCTTAGTCGTTGTTCTTCTAACTATGCCATGCATGAACCTTTTAGGGTCCTCTGCTCTGATTACAACCTTCTGTTCCCTGTAATCAGCGCAGAGTTTTCTATCAATATGCTTAAAACATCTATCCTATCCCATTTAGTTAATAGATAACTATAGTATTATTTGTTTGTCTGTTTCTTCTCTTGTGTATTTGTCCACGCGATTCGCGCCGTGCGTTTTACGGCTGCACCCCTCGGTCGGTCGGGTGGGAGGTGGGCAGTTATCTGCTTGGGCTCGCGCGTAACAGGCTTTGTCCTGGTGTCGTAGGGGCCACTTGAACGTACTGCGCATAGTATCGTCAACGTCCGCTAAAAGCCCATTTTTGAAAAGTTGCATTTTTTTTTTTTTTGTGAAAAGCCCGTTTAATGTATTTTGAACATTTTCCATTAAACGGGCTTTTCACAAAAATGAAGTAAGTAAGTCGTCTCGTCGACTTGGATATACCATACACCAGTAAAACAAATATTTTAAATTTATAATAACCAATGCATTTTCGTATTTAAAAAAAAACTGTTCACATGCTTTTCACAAGCATATCTTAGTATTTCGCTCATTCAAGCATACGAGCACCCTAGCGCCCCCACCAGCCAACGGCCACTTCCGGCCATATGGAAAAACGTTTATATGAATAACTTGGCTATTTTTATTCCGATTTTGATCAAATTTAGTATTTTGCTTGATATTAGTATCAAATTTAGGTGTGCTAAATGCACATGGTAGAAAATTACGGGAGATAATCGAGTTTTTTCAAATTACAGGGGCGTGACAAAATGATTACACATATAAAATGTGCGCAATTACTAAGCAAATATTTATACCAACTATGGTGTCTCTAGCTAGAATAGTTTTTGAGAAAATTGGTTTTATTTAATTTGCGGGGGCGCTAGGGGGCGTGGCAAATTTTTTACAAATACAAAATGTGCGCATTTACTAAGCAAATATACATACCAAATTTTGTGTCTCTAGTTGCTATAGTGTTTGAGAAAATCGGTTTTATATAATTTGCGGGGGCGGTAGGGGGCGTGGCAGAAATTTGAAATAAACTTGATCAGTGTACATACTACACGGTCTACATACCAAATTTGGTGGCTCTAGCTCTTATAGTCTCCGAGATCTAGGTGTTTATACAGACGGACGGACGGACAGACGGACATGGCTAGATCGTCTCGGCTGTTGATGCTGATCAAGAATATATATACTTTATGGGGTCGGAAAAGCTTCCTTCTGCCTGTTACATACATTTTGGCGACTTTAATTTACCATTTCACCCTATGGGTGTATGGTATAAAAATCGGTCTCTGTAAATGGAACTATAATGAACAAGTATTCTGCAAGCATCAATAAAATGTTTCTGTATTTATTGCTTTTTTATACTTTTTGAATACAGAAATTTCTGCGCTCTAGGAAGAGTTTGCGTTGATCCACACATACAGGCGGGACATACGACGGATGGACATGGTACAAAAAGTCCAACTAAACAGCACAATAAGACGGTGACAAACCTTATTGTTTAGATTCCTTTTTCAAAAATGTTTGTAAACAGGTTTTCTGAAAATTTCGCAGTTTTTGGGAATGGAGGTTTGGCCAACAGAGTCCACGGTAAGACGTCATGTTGTTTCACGTATTGTCACCAGCCACCAATCACCAGGCTTATTAATAGAATGCTGGTACCTCAGCAGTAGAAACTGTTGAAACGTGATCTGGACTCAATGGGGGTCCCAAGCGGTGCGTTAGGACAGAAGTGTGTGCCTTTTAACGAGCTCTAACTTCCTGCTGCACAAAAAAAGTAGATTATGAGTCAACTCAATAGAATGGAATGGACCCTTACCTTGTTTAAACAAAGGCTGTCAAATACAGTTTTTATACCTGCACCCAAATGGTATATTAAAGTGACATAAATGTATATATTCTTGATCAGCATCAATTTCCCATTCGATCTAGCCATGTCGGTCCGCCATGTAAGCACCTAGATCTTGGCGACTTTGAGTGCAAAAGCCACAATATTTGATATCGGGCTTATTTCAAATATCAAACAACAAATTGCGTCATAAAAGCAGAGTTGGATCTTTGCGCGGATGCGGTAACCTGTAATGTAGCCATTTCTCGAAAAGCGATAAGTTGCACAGATTAAAAAGAAGCCATTTAAGTCAGCAATGGAGATGATTGCTGTTTTTTTTTTAAACTATTCGCGCTTTTTTTAGAGAAAATTATTTAAATGCGTAAATTTACATTTTTATAAAAAGCCACAGAAATTGGACTCGTTAAAAAGAGACACATTTTGAATTTTTTTCAAATTGACAATTCACTTATGGAAGACTTAGGTCTAGTAATGCTAAAACAAACTGCATACCACGAATTTTAAATTTGGCCCCAGAATCCAGGGTTGAAAAATTGAATTTTGTATTTAGGCCCTGCTTGGCCTTAGTTTAGGACACTAATTTATACTAAACTACACTTAAACTACGAAAGATAGTGGATTTCCCATTGAATAATATATCATTCATCAAAACCGGATAAAAAATAATGGAATAGATAGAATTCGTTGCCCTGCAAAGACAGGTATTATGAAGCAACACAGCCGCACTATTTCCCTATCTTTCTTATGCATGGAAAATACCGCTGTTTAGGTAAAAAGGGACGAACATGAATAAATACCTTTTTTGCAGGTAAAGTCTATCTATCTTGTTAATGCCATTAATATGGGTCATCCAACAATTATACCACACTAGCCAAAAATTAAGATGTCATCCTTTTCCGATCTCAACCCAATAGTGAATTTGTCAGAGCCGTTCCTAGTGGTTGGTTATTAGGTATTTTCAACGATCGGTTAAAAAATACTTTTGGGCTGAAAAATTTCATCGCTTCCAATGCAATTATCACGAAACTAGAAACTAGTCCCAGTCCTTTGTCTTTGTATACCATGCACCCATAGGGTAAAATGGTACAATAAAGTATCGAGATCAAGTTTATTTCATATTTAAACTATCGCAAGCAACTAGTCTGCCTTTAGATATGGGTCTAGAAACAACTAAATTACACGAACGAACTTGTTTTACTAGGTGGGCTAGGTGGTGCTAAAGTGCTTGCAAGGGTGAACGAGAAGGCATAAGCTTGCGATGCAGCATGTAAATATAAATTTGATTACATACATATGTATGTACATGTGTTGGTGCAGTCAAGGAAAATAGTCAACAGTGGTGTATGTTTCCAATTTTCCGATATTTCAAAAAATTTGGTATCTTCTATTAACAAACAAAATGTAGGAAGTAAGTCGTCTCGCCGACTTAGGTATACCATACACCAGTAAAACAAATATTTCAAATTAATAATAACAAATGCATTTTCGTATTTTGAAAAAAAAAATCTGTTTACATGCTTTTTACAAGCACAGCTTAGTATTTCGTTTACTCAAGCACACGAGCACCCTAGCCCCCCCACCAGCCAACGACCAACTCCGGCCATTTGGAAAAACGTTTATATCAGGGCCCGGCACAAAGAGAGCCAACGAAAACTGTCAATGTATGTGTGCACTTGCTTGTGTGCGTAAGTTGCTTTACACTGCGCACATTGCATGTGACGAAAACAAGAAAAATAAAAGTGCGATGGAAAACCAATAATTTCGAATTAATACATTTTTGAAAGTCAACTATTTGCTTTACTTCTATATTATTTGGATAACTTTTTATCCGAAGAAGATCTTCTAAATAGTTATCTGTTAGACTGTTTCGAATAGAATATTGCAAAAGTTGCCAGTTACATAAAAAGAATGAAGGCATTAATTTTTTCATGTGTAGCGATCGAGCAAAGCGACGTAGATGTGCTCGCGTCGAAATGCTGAGGGCAACTAAATCCACCCTCATGCTCTGTGTGAGGACTTCGGCAGCCGTTCGGTTACACGTATACGAGGTGCCGAACGTGTTCGTCCCCCGGGGGATATGAGTGCCGGGCTCTGGTTTATATGCATAACTTGGCTATTTTTATTCCGATTTTGAGTAAATTTGGTGTTTTGCCGGATATTAGTATCAAATTTAGGTGTGCTACATTTGATTACACAAGGTTGAAAATTACGGGAGATAATTGAGTTTTTTCAAATTACGGGGGCGGAAAGGGGCGTGGCAAAATGTTTACAAATACAAAATGTGCGCATTTACTTAGCAAATATACATACCAAATTTTGTGTCTCTAGTTGCTATAGTATTTGAGAAAATCGGTTTTATATAAATTGCGGGGTCGGTAGGGGGCGTGGCAAAAATTTGAAATAAACTTGATCACTCTACATACTACACGAGTCTACATACCAAATTTGGTGGCTCTAGCTCTTGTAGTCTCCAAAATCTAGGTGTTCATACAAGTATCAAATTTAAGTGTGCTAAATTTGATTGCACAAGGTAGAAAATTACGGGAGATAATCGAGTTTTTTCAAATTACGGGGGCGGAAAGGGGCGTGTCAAAATCTTTACACATCAAAAATCTGCGCAATTACTAAGCAAACGGACGGACGGACAGACGGACATGGCTAGATCGTCTTGGCTGTTGATGCTGATCAAGAATATATATACTTTATGGGGTCGGAAAAGCTTCCTTCTGCCTGTTACATACATTTTGGCGACTTTAATATACCATTTCACCCTATGGGTGTATGGTATAATAAACAACCTTTTTGGGTCGAACGAATGATGATGAGTGTTTAGAACTTGAGCACGCAGAGGTTTGTACGTATTCAAAATGTACGGGGGAGGAGGAAAAGGGTCACGATCTTTTTTCCTTACCCTCAGCTTAAGAGTTGCTAGCTCGATATCGCGACCTTCTTTCTCATTTTCCGTCCCGAACTACCGTGGACTTCCCTATGCCTTCAAACGATTCTTTCGGGACGAAGATCGCTCGCTCGACCCAAAAAAGGTAATTTATGACCCCACACATTTCTGTGTGCGTCGACTCGCAAAAATAACGGTTTTCTCTGCACAGCGAAGAACCACAGGAGCCAAAAGAGCCACCACGTAGTCTCCTTGATTTATACCGTCGACTCTACTTATGTATTCTTTTAACAAAATTGTTAGGGAGTATTTTTAAAACTACAAGATTAAACATGTTTCCAATTGCCTAGAGATTTGTTATGATATGCGTGTATACCCTCTCACACACACAACACATAGAGAAAAAGGATAAAAATGAGAGAGAAACCTAAGACTTAGGTCCTAAGTCAATAAACCTCTGACACAGCAGGGGGACAAGGGTCAAAAAAGAATATAAAACAATACAATGCAGCCTTGCACACGTGTTCACGAACGGCAAACGTGAATAATTCGTCGCGTAGACTTCGGTATACCATGCACCAGGGTAAACTATTTTAAGTTTATAAAACCAAAGAAATAAAAATAAATGAATCCTTTTCTATGTTTCCTGTTCCATACGACTTTAGGCGACTTTAACATCCCACTTCACCGGCAATTCAGTTGGTAAATTGGGCATACAAATGTACATATGTATGTATGCACATATGTATGTACATACATAAATACATACATACATTTGTAGATAAAGAAGAGGGTATTAGCTTTCTTCGTATTTTAATCGCGTCGCTTTAACAAATCGTCGAACTGAGGTTTAGAATTAGAATGGTAATAAAATGGCACAGAATATAAATTGGTTGACAAAGTTGAAGTAAATAATAAATCTTATTATGTTCCAAACTCTTTTACTGTACATATATGTATGTATGTATATATGTACATATGTATGTATAATATGCAAATAATGGATCTTGGTGTTACTCTGTCCCTTTCTATTTCGCTAGGCTATCAAAAATGTCCATACATATGTACATACATATGTATGTATGCATGTATTTTAAAAATACTATTTTTAGTTATTTACGGAGTCGAAAACGTCTCCTCTGCAAGGGTCGAACGACCTGCACTCTGCATACATACATATGTATGTATGTACATACATGCTCGACACAGACACATAACAACTAGTTTTTCCTTTCTACATACACCCATACATACATATGTATGTATATATGAAATTTCATTGACGAGGGTCTCCAAGGACGAGTGTATATTATTTTCAACAACCTTACAAATAACCCAATTCCTATGTTTAATTGTCAAGTGCAGTTTCTGACGCAGTTCACCGCAACTCAAGCAAGAGCAACGGAAATTTAAAACCTGTACTTGAAACACATATTGAAATTGAAACTTACATTAGAACTCCATTTATTATGTGTTTACATTGAGCGGATCTCACATACATGTATGTATCTTAGCATACAAAATTTAGATTTTCGATTGGCAGTTAGTTCCTTTTAAAGTACACAATAAACCTTCCAACCCTTAAAAAAAGGTTTAATAAAACTAGGAAAAACTACATATACCACAAATTCTGGTCCAATTTGGAACCAATTTTTGTGGCTTTCGACTTGGCACCACTTTACCGCAGTAATGGATTCTAGAGGTATTTGGCATCCAAATAGGATAAAAAGTGAATAATCTTTATGAGTGGATTAAAATATTTACATATGAATGTATATACTCTATATTCCCCTCCTTCCACCATAAGAACATATGGACATATATTTTGGAGAATTTATTATAAGGCTGCAACTTCTGAAGGCATGGTGTAAAAATCGCACAAAACATAGATATGTATGTATATTCCATTTCAAATCAAATCGACATTTAATACATTCAGTCCTATATTAAATCGAATAAATGAGGCTTCATTTTTTACATACTAAATATCAAAGAAGCTAACATCGGCTGTGCCGAAGTTTACATACCCTTGCAGTCCATGGCCATAATATTTTTTCATGTTTCAAACTCTTTTTCTGTATCTCAATTCATTAATGCACAGAACCTTTCAAATATCATTTCAATTTCTTCTTCTTCTTCCCCATCCCCTTTTACACGCATGCCACGACTCGCACGCATACACATATACATAGTTTATGTAGCGTTGCGTCTGTATGTGTGCATGCGTGTGCTCTGTTGATTTGATGATGACGTAGTTGGCAGCAGTGTTGCCAGAAATTCAGAGTCACCATAAGCTAGATTTAAGGAAAAAATAAGCTAGAATAAGCTAAATATTAAAAAAAAAAAAAACATAAAAATAAGCTAACTATAAAAACACTTGGTGTATAACATTTAATATAAATTTTACTTTATCATGTCATCAATTTCATTATTTGTTTCTTCATATTTGTTAGAGCCCTAAATTAAAGATAAGTACTTTACAGGTACTTTATAATTAACACAATCTTTTCCCATGACAGCGTAATCCATATCTGTAAAATTAAAAGGAATATACTAAATAACCAATCATTTCAAAAACCAACAATATACGTAAAATTGCGTTCAAACCTTTAACATTTAATTGATTTCGCAATTTACTTTTAACGATGTTAACTTTGCTAAATACGCGTTCAACAGCAGCATTCGACCAAGGAAACGATAGAATGTATAAAGCAAATAATGCTAGCTCCCGAAAAGTGATCGACGCATAGCTGAGATACATGATCCACCGGTGCTATGGCTGAGTGCTTGGCAATATATAAACACAATGCAACCTCTTGTTCCTCTGTTTTAAATGACTTTGGAACAAATTGAATTTTGTTTGTTTGCGTATTGCCTTGCATGCACGCGACATGATTTTTGGTAGCGGCATGCTGCCGCAATTCGCACTGTTTAACCCCAACTGTCGCTTTACAAAAGGAGCAATATGCTTTTGTGGGGTCTGTTGGGACTTTGCGCAGTCACTCCTTAAATTCATCAAAAGAAGTCCACAATTCGGGAAAATTTTGTTTATAAGTAACTTTCGGCATTTTCTCAAACTTAATATCGCTCAATGTCGCTGTAGTATGACCAAATGTTAATAACGAAATAGAACCATAAATTTAGGCACAAAATTGCACAAAATACCAAAAGTCACCGAGAAATATTATTTTTGTTTGATTTGCCCCTTTAAATGAATGTAAAAATACTTTATAATCTCTAAAAAAAATCTTTATGTAGACATTTTTTTAAAGCTAAAATAAGCGTTTTGAATTTTGAAATAAGCTGGTTTTCAAGCTATAAGCATTTTAACCACTTTCCAAGCTATTTCATTTTGAAATAATCCAGATCTAGCTTAAAATAAGCCAAAATGGCAACACTGGTTGGCAGCAAGCCGAACCGATTTTTATCAGCTGTAACTTGTGTTCTATTTATCCGATCAGATTCAAATTTTGGGATCTGAGATTTTATATATAATACTATCATATTGGTAACTTTCATGTCGATACTCCAATTTTTGCAATTTTTGAAAAAATGTTTGCTCCAGAGCTATATAATATTCCGATTCTGCCTATTTTCATACTTTATTTTTCCCAGGTAATAAAAAGGCCCCAAAAAAATTTCATCCCGATTGCTCTTAAGATGGCTTAGTAAAACGCATACGCACAGACGGACGGACAGACGGACATGGCTATATCAACTCAGCTTCTCATGCTGATCAAGAATATATATACTTTATAGGGTTGGAAACGTCTTCTGTGCGTTACAAACATCAGACCAATTTTATAATACACTCTGCAAGGGTATAAAAACGCCAAGACCTGCTTATTCGCGTGTAGAATTTTTGTGAACATTTTGAAACGGATCGGTGCAGTGCAATAAACCTATCCTGTCCATCAATATGCATATTTTATCTTTATAGATCTTTAAAATTTTCAATAAAGTCCAACCGGACACACCCCGCTATTATTCAAGGGTAACAGACCAGGTAATTTCATTATGGGTTTCGCGACAGGTAAATGAATCTGCAAGACCTGAAATTATCTAGTCTAGTGTTGAAAGAATAACAATCCACAGGACGCCGGCGCCATGAAAATGATAGCACCGTCTGGCTGTATCTTTTTTCTTAGAATTCTCAGTTCGAAACTTTCTGTCCCTTTTCGATTGTGTGATTTTTTACACTTGTCCCAATGCAGAACAAATACATGTACATGTACATTTATGAAAAGATACCGTTGTTATATAGGTTAAAGGTATAAGAGGGAATAATATAAAAGATTTTGAATTAACGAAGTGTTTTTTTTTATACCATACACCCATAGGGTGAAATGGTATATTAAAGTCGCCAAAATGTATGTAACAGGCAGAAGGAAGCTTTTCCGACCCCATAAAGTATATATATTCTTGATCAGCATCAACAGCCGAGACGATCTAGCCATGTCCGTCTGTCCGTCCGTCCGACCGTCCGTCCGTCCGTCTGTATGAACACCTAGATCTCGGAGACTATAAGAGCTAGAGCCACCAAATTTGGTATGTAGACTCGTGTCATATGTACGCTTATCGAGTTTGTTTCAAATTTTTGCCACGCCCCCTACCGCCCCCGCAAATGATATAAAACCGATTTTCTTAAACACCATAGCAACTAGAGACACAAAATTTGGTATGTATATTCGCTTAGTAAACGCGCACATTTTGTATTTGTAAAATTTTTGCCACGCCCCCTACCGCCCCCGCAAATTAAATAAAACCGATTTTCTCAAAAACTATTCTAGCTAGAGACACAAAATTTGGTATGAATATTTGCTTAGTAATTGCGCACATTTTTGATGTGTAAAGATTTTGCCACGCCCCCCTCCGCCCCCGTAATTTGAAAAAACTCGATTATCTCCCGTAATTTTCTACTTTGTGCAATCAAATTTAGCACACTTAAATTTGATACTAATATCAAGCAAAATACCAAATTTGATCAAAATCGGAATAAAAATAGTCAAGTTATGCATATAAACGTTTTTCCATATGGCCGGAAGTGGCCGTTGGCTGATGGAGGCGCTAGGGTGCTCGAATGCTTGAGTGAGCGAAATACTAAGATATGCTTCTAAAAAGCATGCAAACAGATTTTTTTAAAAATACGAAAATGCATTGGTTATTATAAATTTAAAATATTTGTTTTACTGGTGTATGGTATATCCAAGTCGGCGAGACGACTTACTTACTTCATTATACCATACACCCATAGGGTGAAATGGTATATTAAAGTCGCTAAAATGTATGTAACAGGCAGAAGGAAGCTTTTCCGACCCCATAAAGTATATATATTCTTGATCAGCATCAACAGCCGAGACGATCTAGCCATGTCCGTCTGTCCGTCCGTCCGTCTGTATGAACACCTAGATCTCGGAGACTATAAGAGCTAGAGCCACCAAATTTGGTATGTAGACTCGTGTCATATGTACGCTTATCGAGTTTGTTTCAAATGTTTGCCACGCCCCCTACCGCCCCCGCAAATGATATAAAACCGATTTTCTCAAACACCATAGCAACTAGAGACACAAAATTTGGTATGTATATTTGCTAAGTAAATGCGCACGTTTTGTATTTGTAAAAATTTTGCCACGCCCCCTACCGCCCCCGCAAATTAAATAAAACCGATTTTCTCAAAAACTATTCTAGCTAGAGACACAAAATTTGGTATGAATATTTGCTTAGTAATTGCGCACATTTTTGATGTGTAAAGAATTTGCCACGCCTCTTTCCGCCCCCGTAATTTGAAAAAACTCGATTATCTCCCGTAATTTTCAACCTTGTGCAATCAAATTTAGCACACTTAAATTTGATACTAATATCCAGCAAAATACCAAATTTGATCAAAATCGGAATAAAAATAGCCAAGTTATGCATATGAACGTTTTTCCATATGGCCGGAGTTGGCCGTTGGCTGGTGGGGGCGCTAGGGTGCTCGAATGCTTGAGTGAGCGAAATACTAAGATATGCTTCTAAAAAGCATGCAAACAGATTTTTTTAAAAATACGAAAATGCATTGGTTATTATAAATTTAAAATATTTGTTTTACTGGTGTATGGTATATCCAAGTCGGCGAGACGACTTACTTACTTCATTTATTTATTGAATGGTAAATTAAAGTCGCTAAAATGTATGTAATAGAGAGAGCTTAACTAAGCTGTATATAACAAGAAGCGTTAACAGCCTAGTCATTCGATTTATCACTGACCGTCCGTTCGTGTGACCGGCCACACGGATTACGCAAACTTCTACTAAGCGCTTTTGTATATCTTGTTCTTATTTTTACAGAAAGCATTTTATATCTCAGATTTAGCCGGAACAATATATCATATAGCTTCCAAATCTACAGCTTCATGATGTTATTCGCGATTGCCATAGAAATTAATATGTGTTGAACAATATACTTATTGATGAATAGTCGGGTGACTAAATCATATTGCTCTCCTATAGCATCGAGAAAAAGTTGCTTGCTTCTTGCTTGCTTCTAATACGAAAGTATGTTACTGACATTACTATTATTATTATTATCAGTATCAACTATCAACCTAACTATATTTTAGAAGCACTGGCAACGAAGGTCTTCGGCTTAGATGAAAAACTGTATTCATACACTATCCTGGAATTCGAACCCGGATCCTCGTTGTTCAGTCCTAATTGACTGGGCCACTACATGTGTACATACATAATAATCTCTAATTCTGTAAAATTTCTTTTAAATTGGACACGTGTGTATACACGCTACAGTACACAGTAAAATGTAGCAAATAGCAAATTCAACCTTGTATGCTTTGACGTCTGAAAGTGATGAAAGTGTAGCAAAAAAAATTGCACGGTTTTGAAATTTGCAAAACGTTCAAAAATAACATATTTTTCAAACTCGGTGGTAGTTTTGTTGTCACAAAACTTACATATGTAATTGTTAATGTGTAACCTATAGCTTTTATTAAAAAAGTTTTGAAGGAAATTTCATTTTCGGATTGCTTTGATGTGAATTTGGGTTGCTCGATAAAATTGATTTTCTCGTTAACGACAAAACCCAAGGCCATTTTCATAATCAGCGATCCCAAATTTAAAATTTTGTAAAAATGGCTTATTAATTTTTAAACCAATTCTGACACATCGGATTGGAGGAATGCACATTCACGTGACTTTTTAGTTAATTTCAATTCTTACCTGCTAGCAAGAAATATACTGACTGTCGAATATTGTTTGAAGCTAACATTTTACTATAATTGAAATATGTATGTATGTTTTTACATATGTAATTTGAATTTAATAATTTACATTTTAAAAAACATAAGCAAATCTAAATGATATTTGATACATATGATATTCTTTAATGAACAAGGTTTAGCGTCTGTTAACAAAATAGCAGACCCTCGGGGTATATGATGCGTACAATGTACATATGTATGTACATATTTAAGATTTCACAATACAATACAATATGTGGAAATTAATATACAATATACAGTAAGTATTTGATTTTTAGGCTTTTGCCAACAAGTTTCAGGAACTATGTCCAGTTTGTGTGAATAATTAAAGCTGTTGAGAACTCGATTAAAAATTTCCACTTGTCAAACACTGGCTTCACTCAAAAATATAATACATAAATACATAATTTTTAGCCGTTACAAATATGTGAGAAACCTTCAGGAAATATGAGACGGGACGAAAAAAATAAATAAAAAAGGGCAAATAACAATTAAGAAGTCTTAAAAATAAGTGCCGACGATATTCCCGAAAATGACTACACCGAAGCCCACAAACTATGTGAGTACAAAGAGATGCGCATGTATGTATGTATGTATGTATGTACATAAATATGTACCTCTCCTTCCTCTTATGCGTTGTAAATTTTTCACGCTTCAACAGATATGAGATTTAACAATGACAAACAAATATAGCGAAGGTCCCGCAAAAAGGACCTGCCAACATTAATGTATATTGTCTATCCTTGAGGAAAATCGCTTGTACCCAGAAAATACGTTACACTCAGCCTTATTTACCTACACAGGTTCAGGACCTGGGCACTTCGTGGTCTCTTCTTCAATGAAAATAACCGAAAAGTAAAGAATTTGGGTTTTCCGACAGCGAGATTGTTTGTCAGATAAAGCAAATCTATTGTATTGTTGTATCTTTTTCCGAGCATTCGGGGATAGTGTGTCGAATTTAAGAATCTCTCCACGCTCGCAGCAATGGAGTCTCTGTGGAACAAGTAAAGACTTGTTTAGGTCGGTTTGTGTTGAAATTTTTGTTCGGAATTAGGGATTTTGCTGCTGTTGAAAGGAACAGGTAAAAAAAATCTATAAAGAGAGAGAGAGTCGAAAAGAGACCTGATCAGACAAACAAATTCTCAGTAAAAATCCACCCAATTTGTTTCATAAGTGTGCACTAGCCACATCGACTGCCGTTTACCCTGTAATCAAAAATGGACTTCAAAAATAACATGAGTATTTTTATCTTTAGGGACTGGAGTCCTCCTTTCCTATCTGCATTTTATAAATGCATGAACTCACATAAATATTTATATATGTATGTATGTACCCCTTAGTATTTACTATATAGTATATACCCTAAATTTTATGCCCACACAAGTCTCTCATGAGCATGCAACACGTTTCTCTGACTCTCTCTCCCTCTCGTTCTCGCTCTCTTTCCAGTTTGTCGTGCAACCACCTGCCTGCATTCTGCCTTCCCATTGGCCAAATACAACAACTCTCTTCTGCTGTGAAACCGAGAGCGAACAGTATAAAAGACGATCGTATGGCTGTTTGGAAATCAGAACACTACCGAACACCGACGTATCAACAACTACGCAAATATCTGATCGTTAAATTAAAATCAAAACAAAGTTTCCAGTATGTCTTTCAAAACACAAGAATACAAGTTTGACTGCAGCCAAATGATGCAGCAAAAATCCGGTCAACACACAATGGCCATGCGGAGTCTAAAAAAACTTGTCAAACCACTGCTGAGGCTGGTGAGAAAAAAGCAGCTCTTGCGGAAGACTCTGGCAGAGGTGCAGACCCAAAATAATATCAATGCATCGTTGGAGGACATGCGCAAAGATTCCGCGGCCAGTTGTGACAACATGGCCAATGAGCAATTGGAACAGCGTCTGTACAACGAACTTCGCCAGTGTTCGAGCAACATGGCAATGATCGTGCGGCAAGGTCAGCAACAACGAGTCGTGCCCATTCATCCAGAGCACACCTTCATTCCAGTCCACTTTGCCCGCACCAGCACTGGTACTTTCTTCTGGACTGCGGCCCACCACCAAGAACAAAAGCTACGTCAGCAATACGATCGTTGGGTTCAGGCCTAACATGGACTATCAACTCACCCTATACCTACAAATCTTATGTGCTATCAGCTTTAATTGCAATTATTTCTTCATACGGAAGGATCTACAATTTGCATCAACGCAATCTCAGGGTGATATTAGAATATTTGTTTTTTTTTTTTTTTTTTTATTTATACATATACATAGATACCTATATAGATTTGAATTGTCTTCCTCTATGTACGAATCTTAGTCGTAGGAAAAATCATTGTCTTCCGTGTTTGTTTTAGGTCTAGATATAAGAATCATTGTCTTCCATTTAAAATGTTTAGTTTTTAAGAAAACAATAAAGTCATAAATGAAATTAAACGTAATAGATTTATTATTTTGCGATCCCATAAGTTGACCTATAACCTATTTTGTATATTCCTATCGGCAAAATGAATTCCTATTCCTAAGTGGATCCCATGCGGGTTGTAATATTTATATTTATTTATTTTCAGTGTAAATAAAGTTTCCAAAGAATCTAATAAGCATATACACCGACAAGCTGGAGTCCTGTATATTGACATGCTTTCTGTCATGGGCTGGACGATTCCATCTAATTGTAAGATTAAAATATGCACCCTTCTTGCAAGTGTATATATGTACATATGTACATATTCTTACATCTATAAAAGAAGCGAGCGCGAGTAATCTTTCATCAGCTTCAGCTAAAATTAAAACCAGAAGGACATAAGCATAAATGTCTGTACTTTTCAAATCTCATACGATACGTAATTACGTATTACGTAACTCAGTTAAATATATGGGAAGAAATTAATTGTCCCACCAAATTAATGCTGTCAAGTGCGCTATGCATTTTTTATTTCAGACAGTGTTAATAAAACAAGCAACTAGGTTTATCAGAAATTAATGCAGAACAGACATTTTCGGGTGTTAAGGTGAATCATTGCCTAATTGCTACAAATTCTTAAAATATAAAAAAAATATCAAAGAAGCTAACATCGGCTGTGCCAAAGTTTATATACCCTTGCAGTCCATGGCCATAATATTTTTAAATGTTCCAAACTCTTTTTCTGTATCTCAATTCATTAATGCACAGAACCTTTCAAATATCATTTCAATTTCTTCTTCTTCTTCTCCATCCCCTTTTACACGCATGACGCGATTCGCACGCATACACATATAGTTTATGTAGCGTTGCGTCTGTATGTGTGCATGCGTGTGCTCTGTTGATTTGATGATGACGTAGTAGGCAGCAAGTTGAACCGATTTATATCGGCTGTAACTTGTGTTCTATTTATCCGATTAGATTCAAATTTTGGGATCTGAGATTTTATATAAAATACTATCATATTGGTAAATTTCATGGCGATACTCCAATTTTTGCAATTTTTGCAAAAATGTTTCCTCCAGAGCTATATGATATAGTGGTCCGATTCTGCCAATTTTCATACTTTATTTTTCCCAGGTAATAAAAAGCCCCCAAAAAAAATTTCATCCCGATAGCTCTTAAGATGGCTGAGTAAAACGCATACGCACAGACGGACGGACATGGCTATATCAACTCAGCTTCTCATGCTGATCAAGAATATATATACTTTATAGGGAAACGTCTCCTTCTGTGCGTTACAAACATCTAACCAATTTTATAATACCGATTAGCCGATTTGCTGGATTTGAAAGCCAATAAGTCAATCAGCGAGAGGAGTATCAGACAGCGCTTGAAAGAAGGACAGTTCGGTACATTTGTAGCCAATGGCGTGCCTTTCATTTCAAAGGTTAACAAGCTAAAATGGTTAGCCTTTTCAAAGGAGCATATAAACAAACCAAAGGAGTTCTGGAAAAGTGTTTTGTGGGCAGATAAGAGCTCCTTTGAGTATAAGTATTTGCCCATCGAGCACAGCCAAAGAGACGGCCCGTTTGTCAAAAAGTGAGCCATGGTGGAGGCTCTGCGATGTTCTGGGGATGTGTGGCATATAATGGGCTGGGGGATTTCATTCCAATCTCTAGTTCGATGAATCAAGGCCAATAGCTGACCACCCTCAATGAAAATATTTTTCGTTTATTCTCCAGCAGGACAACGCAGGATAAAGCCCGGAAGATAACCGACTTTTTGAAGGATCTCAATGTTCCAACACTAAACTGGTTTCTTTTGAAGCGCAAAAGAACAGTAGCGTTAAACAATACCAGAGAAGAAACGATTTCTGAGTTCTCTTCCTTATGCAAAGAAATACCTCTGGAAATCTTTCAAAATTTAGTGGATTATGTGCCGCGACTCCTATTTGTGCCGCATAGTTGTATAAAATGGCATTCGCATTGCTATAGCGCAAGTGTGGCCACAGAAATTATTTTTGGGAACCAGAGCTACAGAGGCAAAGGCTGGGCAGAGAAAAATTTAATTTTTACGAGTCGACGCAAACAAATCATGATTACTTTTTCGACTATCACAGTGTCAGCGGTATTGACAGGTATTGACAAAAACTTTAAATAAACTTGATCTGGGTGCACTGCACACTAAACGAGTCTATAACACTTTAGATGACTCCAGTTGACATTTGGATGTTTATTCAGACGGTAGGACTTTCCGTTCCGTAGCTACTTTTATTATCGTGGTGGAATCGACTACTAGAGTCGATGTTGTAGGGCCCAGTTTTGGCCGTTACTTTCTTTTAAAATTATTATTTTATATTTCAGTAAGTGGCAATCTGACTTCGTCGATAAAAATAATCATAATAATTCGCGATCGCAAGTTTTGGTCACACTCTTTTCTGACAAATTTCCGCCCTGACTAAACGTCCAAACCACCCCGCTTCTCAAGAGAAAAAACTAAAATCTGAATTTTTCTCGGCTATCCGCCCAACTGTTGACTCAATCATAATCTGTAGGATCTATGTATGTAGGACAATAATTATTGGAGGATTTTTAGATTTTATTATTGTATGTTCGTTTCTTCTGGATACTTAAATCTTTGAAAATGCCTAATAAATTCTTTTGTAAACTTTGTTACATTTAATTTGTAGTTTTGTATTCCGTAACTCTCGTAAACAAATATCATTTATATTGTTTGAGTGGAAGTTGTGTGATATTTGGGGATTTTCCAAAACTTTACTTGCAAACCTTTCATAACATCCCCATAGTTTCCGTATTCGTGTGATACTAATATATGTATGTACATACTCTTCATATATCTCCATTAGTTTAGTACATTTCTATTAATTCAGTCATCATGTAATAGTCGTGACTTTGTTTGTCCAGAAGTCCCATTCGGACCAAACTTCTTGATACATTCAGCCCGTTTTTTTTTTTGGGGCTTCCGTCTGATTTGTGGTGCTCTTGCCCCTACGTGACACCATAAATAGAGACTGCGAGAGACTACATATGTACATATATAGTCTGAAATCAATCCCCCGTTTGAGCAAGAAGATTCTTTGACTTTGTTCATGATCAAGAATCTTTACTTTCATTAGGATTACAACCAAATGTCTCTCTGTTTGGATATATTTTTGGGACTCAGACTCAAAAAACAAATTTTCACCTAAATAATAGGCCAACTCCGTCCTATGTTTCCCCATTGGCAACTGCAATTATTATATGAATTTGAAGAAATATAGTTCCAAACACTGTTTAAATAAAATTAATATTGCGCATTATTGATAATAGCAAAATAAACACAAAATACAAATCTTCTTATTAACATATTTATACCAACTTAAAGATGTTGTCCTCAATATAAAAACAAAAAGTTCAAACATTTCTGCCATTACTTTCTATACCCTTGCAAAAAAGTGTGTAATCATTTTGGTCAGAAGTGTGCCACGCATAGACGAAAAAATCTCCGACCCTATAAGGTATATATTCATTAACAGCACGACGAAACGAGCTTATGTAACCGTGTCCGTCCGTCTAGATCAGCGCATAATCCTCCTAGACCGTAAGAGCTATATATTACCTGAAGTTTTGCGATCTGTTGTCTACATCATATATCTCCCATAACGAAAGAGTAACTAAAATATCAAAGAAGCTAACTTCGGCTATGCCGAAGTTTATATACCCTTGCAGTATACTTGGCAATAATATTTTTCCTTTTTGAAATTTCTTTCCCTGCAACTCAATTCATCAATACACAAACAAAATATTATTTCTCTTTTTACCACAAGTTTTTCTTCTTCCATCATTTTCTAAGCAAAGCACGGCACGCATACACATACAGTTCATGTAGCGTTGCGTCTGTGTGTGTATGCGTGTGCTCTGTTGATTTGATGATGGCAGTAGTAGGCAGCAAGCAGCGCTGCCGGCAGCGTTTGAACCGATTTATATTGACTGTAACTTGTGTTCTATTTATCGGATCAGATTCAAATTTTGGGATCTGAGATTTTATATCTATTACTATCATATTGGTAAATTTCATGGGGATACTCCAATTTTTGCAAAAATGTTTCTTCTAGAGCTATATGATATAGTGGTCCGATCCCAAAGATTTTCATACTTTATCTCACCCGGGTAAAAAAAAGCTCCCAAAAAAAATTTCATCCCGATAGCTCTTAAGATGGCTGAGTAAAACGCGTACGCACCGACGGACAGACGGACATGGCTATATCGACTTAGCTTCTCATGCTGATCAAGAATATATATACTTTATGGGGTCGGAAACGTCTCCTTCTGTGCGTTACAAACATCTGACCAATTTTATAATACCCTCTGCAAGGGTATAAAAACTTGCAAACCTGTAAGGGTATAAATATAATGCTTTTTGTGCAAGATTAGCGGGTTAGTTAAAAGTGACAGAGTATCTGAGTCTGGACAAATTAAATAAATAATACCGAAAAAACCTTCAAAAATAAGGAAAACCCCGATAACTACCTGTGCTGCTCGAAACCCTTGATGGGAAAATACAACTTCTATTTGTAACATGTGTTTAACGTGGGTCCGAGTCCAATCCACCTCGAACCTTTTTCCCTTTCAGGGTCCATTAACTATTAATAGCGGAACGACCAAGCAAGGTACATACTTGTACAAAAATTTGAAACCTTACTCAAAAAGGGATAAAAACAAACCCAATAAATATTCGATTGTTTTTAAACTATCTCACGAAAAGAGATTGGTTAGCCCACAAGTCTCGCACGTGCACTACCTGCTCTTCGTAGGGAGTAGTGTGAATCATTGAATCTTTAAAGTTTAAACTGAAATACAAAAACACCTGCCTGTAGACTAGCTGTGATTGGTTCAACCATTCCTGAATACTGCATTTTTCGTTAGGGAGGAATCGCTGGTGGCACTATGGTTTGGTATATAAGTGCTACACTGTTTTTTAGGGGACATCATTTCACAAGCAAACGTTAAGCAAGTCAATACTATTGCCATAACCACCATCAACATGTGCGCAATTATGATATAGTGGTCCGAACCTGACGAAGGTAAAAAAAATATATCGACTCAGCTTCTCATGCTGATCAATGATATTCATCTGTGCGTCAGAAACATCTGACCAGTTTTATAATACATTCTGCCAGGGTATAATAAAAAGTTTTCGTTGTTTTTGGTTTTATAATAATAAATTTTTTACTAAATACATATGAAAGTTAGCAGAAAAGGTAGATGCTAATGATAGAAACTTACGGTAGCATTTTTGACCCTCATTAGGGTACTTTCCCCTACATACATACAAGTATGTACGTTGGCTTTAGTTAATATAGTCTCCTAGAAAATCTGTAATATTTAAGAATGCGGGAATGGCAAGAGTTTTTTTGAATACAGCCCAAACGAACCGTTTCACCCTTTGAGTACACCGTATAAATACAATATATTTATACACCAAACGCATCGATAAATAATAATTTCCCTCGTTTCTAGCCATTTCTCTAGCATTTTGTGGTCCTAGGAAACTCTTTTCAAAACAGTATACAAAACTAAAAGGGCTTAGAAAATCTTCAACCTTTTCCTATTCTCTCGCTTACTTGTCAATCCCTTGGGGTTCTTAAAAGAAAGCCAAAAAACCTGTTATGGGCTTAAAAACCTGTTACCTCAGTGGCCTTTTTATTTTTTGTTTTCTTAGCTCCTTCGTTAGCGTCCCGGAGTCCGATAAAATAAATCTCAAGTTGCAACAGGTAGAGAGATAAACAAAAACAAGTCGTACAATAATAAATATAAAATGAAGTAAGTAAGTCGTCTCGCCGACTTGGATATACCATACACCAGTAAAAAAAATATTTGAAATTTATAATAACCAATGCATTTTCGTATTTTTAAAAAAATCGGTTTCCATGCTTTTTACAAGCATATCTTAGTATTTCGCTCACTCAAGCATACGAGCACCCTAGCGCCCCCACCAGCCAACGGCCAACTCCGGCCATATGGAAAAACGTTTATATGCATAACTTGGCTATTTTTATTCCGATTTTGATTAAATTTGGTATTTTGCTTGATATTAGTATCAAATTTAAGTGTGCTAAATTTGATTGCACAAGGTTGAAAATTACGGGAGATAATCGAATTTTTTCAAATTACGGGGGCGGAAAGAGGCGTGGCAAAATCTTTACACATCAAAAATGTGCGCAATTACTAAGCAAATATTCATACCAAATTTTGTGTCTCTAGCTAGAATAGTTTTTGAGAAAATCGGTCTTATTTAACTTGCGGGGGCGGTAGGGGGCGTGGCAAAATTTTTATAAATACAAAATGTGCGCGTTTACTAAGCAAATATACATACCAAATTTTGTGTCTCTAGTTGCTATGGTGTTTAAGAAAATCGGTTTTATATCATTTGCGGGGGCGGTAGGGGGCGTGGCAAACATTTGAAACAAACTCGATAAGCGTACATATGACACGAGTCTACATACCAAATTTGGTGGCTCTAGCTCTTATAGTCTCCGAGATCTAGGTGTTCATACAGACGGACGAACGGACGGACGGACGGACAGACGGACATGGCTAGATCGTCTCGGCTGTTGATGCTGATCAAGAATATATATACTTTATGGGGTCGGAAAAGCTTCCTTCTGCCTGTTACATACATTTTAGCGACTTTAATATACCATTTCACCCTATGGGTGTATGGTATAATGAAGTAAGTAAGTCGTCTCGCCGACTTGGATATACCATACACCAGTAAAACAAATATTTTAAATTTATAATAACCAATGCATTTTCGTATTTAAAAAAAAATCTGTTTGCATGCTTTTTAGAAGCATATCTTAGTATTTCGCTCACTCAAGCATTCGAGCACCCTAGCGCCCCCACCAGCCAACGGCCAACTCCGGCCATATGGAAAAACGTTCATATGCATAACTTGGCTATTTTTATTCCGATTTTGATCAAATTTGGTATTTTGCTTGATATTAGTATCAAATTTAAATGTGCTAAATTTGATTGCACAAGGTAGAAAATTACGGGAGATAATCGAGTTTTTTCAAATTACGGGGGCGGAAAGAGGCGTGGCAAAATCTTTACACATCAAAAATGTGCGCAATTACTAAGCAAATATTCATACCAAATTTTGTGTCTCTAGCTAGATTAGTTTTTGAGAAAATCGGTTTTATTTAATTTGCGGGGGCGGTAGGGGGCGTGGCAAAATTTTTATAAATACAAAATGTGCGCGTTTACTAAGCAAATATACATACCAAATTTTGTGTCTCTAGTTGCTATGGTGTTTAAGAAAATCGGTTTTATATCATTTGCGGGGGCGGTAGGGGGCGTGGCAAACATTTGAAACAAACTCGATAAGCGTACATATGACACGAGTCTACATACCAAATTTGGTGGCTCTAGCTCTTATAGTCTCCGAGATCTAGGTGTTCATACAGACGGACGGACGGACGGACAGACGGACATGGCTAGATCGTCTCGGCTGTTGATGCTGATCAAGAATATATATACTTTATGGGGTCGGAAAAGCTTCCTTCTGCCTGTTACATACATTTTAGCGACTTTAATATACCATTTCACCCTATGGGTGTATGGTATAATGAAGTAAGTAAGTCGTCTCGCCGACTTGGATATACCATACACCAGTAAAACAAATATTTTAAATTTATAATAACCAATGCATTTTCGTATTTAAAAAAAAATCTGTTTGCATGCTTTTTAGAAGCATATCTGAGTATTTCGCTCACTCAAGCATTCGAGCACCCTAGCGCCCCCACCAGCCAACGGCCAACTCCGGCCATATGGAAAAACGTTCATATGCATAACTTGGCTATTTTTATTCCGATTTTGATCAAATTTGGTATTTTGCTGGATATTAGTATCAAATTTAAGTGTGCTAAATTTGATTGCACAAGGTTGAAAATTACGGGAGATAATCGAGTTTTTTCAAATTACGGGGGCGGAAAGAGGCGTGGCAAAATCTTTACACATCAAAAATGTGCGCAATTACTAAGCAAATATTCATACCAAATTTTGTGTCTCTAGCTAGAATAGTTTTTGAGAAAATCGGTTTTATTTAATTTGCGGGGGCGGTAGGGGGCGTGGCAAAAATTTTACAACTACAAAATGTGCGCGTTTACTAAGCGAATATACATACCAAATTTTGTGTCTCTAGTTGCTATGGTGTTTGAGAAAATCGGTTTTATATCATTTGCGGGGGCGGTAGGGGGCGTGGCAAACATTTGAAACAAACTCGATAAGCGTACATATGACACGAGTCTACATACCAAATTTGGTGGCTCTAGCTCTTATAGTCTCCGAGATCTAGGTGTTCATACAGACGGACGGACGGACGGACAGACGGACATGGCTAGATCGTCTCGGCTGTTGATGCTGATCAAGAATATATATACTTTATGGGGTCGGAAAAGCTTCCTTCTGCCTGTTACATACATTTTAGCGACTTTAATATACCATTTTCACCCTATGGGTGTATGGTATAAAAATGAAGTAAGTAAGTCGTCTCGCCGACTTGGATATACCATACACCAGTGAAACAAATATTTTAAATTTATAATAACAAATGCATTTTCGTATTTAACAAAAACTGTTCACATGCTTTTTACAAGCATATCTTAGTATTTCGCTCACTCAAGCATACGAGCACCCTAGCGCCCCCACCAGCCAACGGCCACTTCCGGCCATATGGAAAAACGTTTATATGCATAACTTGGCTATTTTTAGTCCGATTTTGATCAAATTTGGTATTTTGCTTGATATTAGTATCAAATTCAAGTGTGCTGAATTTAATTGCACAAGGTTGAAAATTGCGGGAGATAATCGAGTTTTTCAAATTACGGTGGCGGAAAGGGGCGTGGCAAAATCTTTACACATCAAAAATGTGCGCAATTACTAAGCAAATATTTATACCAACTATGGTGTCTCTAGCTAGAATAGTTTTTGAGAAAATCGGTTTTATTTAATTTGCGGGGGCGGTAGGGGGCGTGGCAAAATTTTTACAAATACAAAATGTGCGCAATTACTACGCAAATATACAAAATATATTTTGTGTCTCTGGTTGCTATAGTGTTTAAGAAAATCGGTTTTATATAATTTGCGGGGGCGGTAGGCGGCGTGGCAGAAATTTGAAATAAACTTGATCACTCTACATACTACACGAATCTACATACCAAATTTGGTGGCTCTAGCTCTTATAGTCTCCGAGATCTAGGTGTTCATACAGACGGACGGACGGACGGACAGACGGACATGGCTAGATCGTCTCGGTTGTTGATGCTGATAAAGAATATATATACTTTATGGGGTCGGAAAAGTTTCCTTCTGCCTGTTACATACATTTTGGCGACTTTAATATACCATTTCACCCTATGGGTGTATGGTATAAAAATATGGAAAGGGATTCGGAAAAATATCTTTACACTTTGGACTGCTCAACAAAATAACCAATGCATTAAATTCATATGTATGTATGTACATATTCTACAAACTGATTTTTTGTTGCTCGCACAGTGCTGTCCTGGGATTTGAAATTGACCTACGCGATCTCCTCAAAAATTAAATTCACTATTTTGCGTTTTAAATTTAATTATGTTTGCTTTTTATGCACTTTGACTAACGAAATGTTTATTGCGTAATTAAATAGCTCACTGCTCATCCCTTAATGATATGACTCATTTCCACTTCTCGGGTAGAACGACTTTAATTCAACAGCAAAAGGATGAAGAAAAACAGTTCAAGGTTTTACATTTTTACAAAAGGCACAATTGATTACATTCCGAATAAATTAAGAACAGAAAGGTTGCGGATAAAATCATTACTTGTCATGAACATTAAGGTGCTAAAGAGGACTTTTAATCGACAACCCGATAAAAAAATAAATTGCTCACAAGTTGTTGTGAGTCGACCTGGTCCAGAAGCTAGACATTCTTCTTCAGCATTTATGGAAAGTGGATCCTGTAAGCTTGCCATAATTAAGCTCTATGTGGCTCACTTCGACGTACATACCGTTTGCTTAAAGTTCCTACCAGTCAACCAAAATCCTTAAAGTTTAAACGTAAGAACGCTTAATTAGACCAACGCGACGAGCCGTGGAGTCGTGATGCTGGACAGCGGCTTAACCACTGGCATAACTTAGGCCTATACTCACCCCAAACCGTGGTGGCCATTTAATCAGCGCTTTTACTTTAAGTATTTTACAAACCTAACTGCAAAAATGAAACACAGTAAAGTTTAATCTGAGTGTCACTTAATGGATGTGTGAAAGGGGCTCTAAGGAAGCAACGAGTTCAGAAAGAAAACAATTCACTCAATGAGTTTCAACAAAAGATTGAAATTAAAAAATTCAAATCAGACCGTGCTTTTAATGAGAATTTTTTATTTAACAATACATGGGTTTGAGCTGATTCACACCTTGATCTCGGAGACCTTAAGAGTACATACAGTTGTGTTCAAAAATATAGTAGCGCAGCACCTAACAATATTTAAACTATCTATTTTATCGACCTGTTAAATATTAAAACTTGACCTTTTTTCATATTTTTCAAAGAATAGGATACAAAGATGAAAATTCCGTTTGTTATACCATACACCCATAGGGTGAAATGGTATATTAAAGTCGCCAAAATGTATGTAACAGGCAGAAGGAAGCTTTTCCGACCCCATAAAGTATATATATTCTTGATCAGCATCAACAGCCGAGACGATCTAGACATGTCCGTCTGTCCGTCCGTCCGTCTGTATGAACATCTAGATCTCGGAGACTATAAGAGCTAGAGCCACCAAATTTGGTATGTAAACTCGTGTAGTATGTAGAGTGAACAAGTTTATTTCAAATTTCTGCCACGCCGCCTACCGCCCACGCAAATTATATAAAACCGATTTTCTCAAACACTATAGCAACTAGAGACACAAAATTTGGTATGTATATTTGCTTAGTAAATGCGCACACTTTGTATTTATAAATACACCTACCGCCCCCGCAAATTAAATAAAACCGATTTTCTCAAAAACTATTCTAGCTAGAGACACCATAGTTGGTATAAATATTTGCTTAGTAATTGCGCACAGTTTTGATGTGTAAATATTTTGCCACGCCCCCCTCCGCCGCCGTAATTTGAAAAAACTCGATTATCTCCCGTAATTTTCTACCTTGTGCAATCAAATTTAGCACACTTAACTTTGATACTAATATCAAGCAAAATACCAAATTTGATCAAAATCGGAAATAGCCAAAAAAATAGCCAAGTTATTCATATAAACGTTTTTCCATATGGCCGGAAGTGGCCGTTGGCTGGTGGGGGCGCTAGGGTGCTCGTATGCTTGAATGCCTGTGAAAAGCATGTGAACAGTTTTTTTTAAATACGAAAATGTATTGGTTATTATAAATTTAAAATATTTGTTTTACTGGTGTATGGTATATCCAAGTCGGCGAGACGTCTTACTTACTTAATTTTTTTTTTGGCAATTTGACCATTTTTTCCCGTAATTCGTAAAAAAAATGTTTAATTTGTCCATTGCATACTTTTAAGCTTTTTTTTTTAAATTGTTCGATAAGTCATTTGAATTTTTCATTATTATTACGATGCATTAGATAATAGACGATCTAAATTTAATTAAATTTATCTAAAGAGTTTTAGTATAGTCTAAAAAGTCTATTTTTTCGGCTGAAATTAGAAAAATACAAGCCAAAACTCAAGCATTTCAGTATGGCTGTGCCAAAATGTGCAAAAAATATCAACGAAGCTAACATCGGCTCCGCCGAAGTTTATATACCCTTGCAGTCCATGGCCATAATATTTTTACATGTTCCAAACTCTTTTTCTGTATCTCAATTCATTAATGCACAGAACCTTTCAAATATCATTTCAATTTCTTCTTCTTCTTTCCCATCCCCTTTTACACGCATGCCGCGACTCGCACGCATACACATATAGTTTATGTAGCGTTTCGTCTGTATGTGTGCATGCGTGTGCTCTGTTGATTTGATGATGAAGTAGTTGGCAGCAAGCCGAACCGATTTATATCGGCTGTAACTTGTGTTCTATTTATCCGATCAGATTCAAATTTTGGGATCTGAGATTTTATAATATAATATAATACTATCATATTGGTAAATTTCATGGAAATACTCCAATTTTTGCAATTTTTGCAAAAATTTTTCCTCCAGAGCTATTTGATATAGTGCATAGGCAGTATATAGATTCTGCCAATTTTCATACTTTATTTTTCCCAGGTAATAAAAAGCCCCCAAAAAAAAATTTCATCCCGATAGCTCTTAAGATGGCTGAGTAAAACGCATACGCACAGACGGACGGACAGACGGACATGGCTATATCAACTCAGCTTCTCATGCTGATCAAGAATATATATACTTTATAGGGTCGGAAACGTCTCCTTCTGTGCGTTACAAACATCTGACCAATTTTATAATACCCTCTGCAAGGGTATAAAAATTAATACCATCGCATAATAATTTGTATTGACAAATAAGACTACGAAATTTTTTACAACAATCCACAATACTTTTACTCCACGAAACCCAACAAATTTGAGATTACAGTTGCAAAAAACATGACTTGACAACACTACACTACATACCTCCAAGATCATTTTCCATTTTGATTACAGATTTAAATCAAGCATGTTTCTGTTACGATTGAAAAACAGTTTCCTCAGATGCATTCCCAAGACTGTGCAACGCAAAAAGACCATTTTCATAGGCATCATTTTCCCACGCTTCTACATAGCGGATTTCTTTCACAGGACCTTACCTGCTAGCATGTGAAATTCAAACTCCTGGTACCTGCCTCAAGATGAAGACCCTGATTGGCAGCAGCTCTCTTTATCTCCCACTATTTGCCACTCGTACTCTAACCGTATATAAATAGCGCCGTGTGAGTTAGAGAGCGTCATTCAACCATCGAACGTCAGAGAGAAGACTTCTATTAAATTTCTTCAAATGTCTACAATCAGTAAGCCAAAAAACTGTGCCGTGTACAAATCAAAGGTGTCGCCTTCCCGAAGAGTCAAGAATATATTAAAACCTCTGCTAAGCCATATATTCAAACTAAAGGAATCGAAACGCAACTCTTACATCCCGTCTGAGAAAAAGGACTCGGAGCTCGAGTGGCTTAGCAACGACATGGATAACATGGCTAATGAGCACTTGGAGAACCGTCTTATCGATGAAATACGTCAATGTGCCAAAGAAGATGCTATTATTATATACAACGAATTTGATTCGGGAGAACTCCACATTATGGACCCTGATGACTACTATGTACCTGTGCACTTCGCTAGCACTAATGCTGGCACTTTTTTCTGGACTTCACTCCAGCCCAAGACCGCGGAACCATTTGCTATTGAGTGGAATTTCTTGGATCGTTGGGCTCAAGCTTGAACAAGAACCCCGAAATAAGGGACTATGTGAAGCATAGTCTTTAGGGGGCTTCATTCTTTGCATATAGACTTCTAGACCAGGATGGGCTTATTAATGTCTGGGTACTTCGACTTTGAGTTCATCAATTGGGGACTACATGGAAGCAGTTTCACGAATTTTGAGCTTGCGCATTTTAATGCAAGAGAAGGAAACTTATTCAATTAGCAGAGTTTAAAGCAATTGTTGTTTTTCTTTTTGCTAAGAAAGAGTAAACAATTGTAAGCTGTCTTCAAATAAAATAGTGTACAATGTAGATCCAAGACAATAAAATAACTAAGCTTGAAGAAATAATTCTGTAAAAGTGTAGAAGTGGTTTCTTTTTATCATGCGGCAGGAGGGGCATTGACTCATTATACCATACACCCATAGGGTGAAATGGTATATTAAAGTCGCTAAAACGTATGTAACAGGCAGAAGGAAGCTTTTCCGACCCCATAAAGTATATATATTCTTGATCAGCATCAACAGCCGAGACGATTTAGCCATGTCCGTCTGTCCGTCCGTCCGTCCGTCCGTCCGTCTGTATGAACACCTAAATCTCGGAGACTATAAGAGCTAGAGCCACCAAATTTGGTATGTAGACTCGTGTCATATGTACGCTTATCGAGTTTGTTTCAAATGTTTGCCACGCCCCCTACCGCCCCCGCAAATGATATAAAACCGATTTTCTTAAACACCATAGCAACTAGAGACACAAAATTTGGTATGTATATTTGCTTAGTAAACGCGCACATTTTGTATTTATAAAAAGTTTGCCACGCCCCCTACCGCCCCCGCAAATCAAATAAAACCGATTTTCTCAAAACCTATTTTAGCTAGAGACACCATAGTTGGTATAAATATTTGCTTAGTAATTGCGAACAGTTTTGATGTGTAAAGATTTTGCCACGCCCCCCTCCGCCCCCGTAATTTGAACAAACTCGATTATCTCCCGTAATTTTCTACGTTGTGCAATCAAATTTAGCACACTTAAATCTCAGTATTTCGCTCACTCAAGCATACGAGCACCCTAGCGCCCCCACCAGCCAACGGCCACTTCCGGCCATATGGAAAAACGTTTATATGCATAACTTGGCTATTTTTATTCCGATTTTGATCAAATTTGGTATTTTGCTTGATATTAGTATTAAATTTAAGTGTGCTAAATTTGATTGC